>CM042684.1:83594149-85994149 GCA_023614405.1 Avena insularis | reverse complement strand
GCCCCAACCCGTCTGCATGATATGCCCCAAGAAACAACAGACCCCCTATGTCCCGTCCAAACTATCCCCATCATAGCGGAGGAAACTTGAAGTCTGGAGAAACAACAACAACCACCCCGGCAACTCCAATAACTTCAACCGTGCACCGTCTAATTCCAACAACAACAACCCTAACAACAATACTGCCCCAAGGATTAGAAGCAATGATGTGCCTATCGCAGGAAAAGACAAGTCCCAGATTACTTGCTTTGAATGCGGAGTCAAGGGTCACTACTCCAATGAGTGCCCCAAGAAGCTTGTAGCAGCCACCAATGTGAATGCACCTGCTCAGCAGCAGCACCGTGTTCAACCTGGAAGGAGATTTGCCCCTGGGAACTCGCTCAACTGCAACGGCCGTCTCTTCCACATGAATGCTGGAGAAGCTCAGGAAGCGCCAGATGTCGTGCTGGGTATGTTTTCTGTTAACTTGCAAGAGTGTTGTTTGATTCTGGAGCATCACACTCATTTGTGACAGAAGAATTTGCATGCACTAGTAAGATTCAACCAACAAAATTGAAGCATGTTATGATAGTTCAAATACCTGGTTCAACCACCAAAGCTAAAAAAAATTGCCAGGCTATACCTATCAGAATACATGGAATAGATTTTTATGCTAATCTAATAGTACTTGGAACCAAAGGTTTGGAAGTAGTATTAGGAATGGCTTGGATGTCGAAACATAAAGGATTAATCGACTGTGCCAAGAAATCCATAACCATGACCAGTAACACTGGAGTATCAGTAGAGCATGTATCTGAGACGTTGCCATGTCAATTCAAATGCAACAGGAGTCTAGCCCAACCAACCCTAGACCAAGTCAGAGTAGTATGTGAATACCCCGACATATTCCCTGATGAATTGCCTAGTATGCCCCCAGATCGGGATATCGAGTTCATCATTAAACTAATTCCTGCAACTGGACCCATAGCTTAGAGACCTTATAGTATGAACCCATATGAGTTAGTGGACCTGAAGAAACAACTTGATGCTATGCTGGAGAAAGGTCTGATTCAACCAAGTGCATCACCATGGAGATCGCCTGTTTGTTTGTGGATAAGAAGGATGGAGGTAACCGTTTGTGTATGGATTACCGGAAGATGAATGATGTCACCATCAAGAACAAGTACCCACTACTAAAGATAGAAGATCTGTTTGACCAGTTGACTGGTGCCAGAGTGTTTTCTATGATTGATCTTAGAACTAGTTACCATCAACTCAAGATTCGTGCAACAGATATTCTGAAGACCGCCTTTACCGCCAGATATGGATTGTATGAGTACACCATCATGTCTTTTGGATTAACCAATATCCCTGCTTATTTCATGAATCTAATGAATAAGATTTTTATGAACTTCCTTGATAAGTTTGTCGTTATTTTTATCGATGATATTCTGATCTATTCCAAGTCGGAACAAGACCATGAGGTACAACTGAGAACCATCCTTGAAACCCTTAGAGAACATCAGTTGTATGACAAGTTTAGCAAATGTGAGTTCTGGTTGAAGGAAGTAGGATTCCTAGGACATATTGTGTCGGCAGGAGGAGTCGCTATCGGTCCCACCAAGATCAAAGATGTTGAAGAATGGAAAGCCCCAACCACTCAAACCAAAGTCCGCGCATTTCTCGGATTAGCGAGATATTACCGCAAGTTTGTTGAAGGATTTTCGAGCATCGCAAGACTGATGACTGAAC
The DNA here is from genome assembly GCA_023614405.1 of Avena insularis. NCBI lineage: Eukaryota > Viridiplantae > Streptophyta > Magnoliopsida > Poales > Poaceae > Avena > Avena insularis. The sequence continues at coordinate 85,992,418 of CM042684.1, read as the reverse complement.
TGTTGAAGAAATATCAGAAGTTTGAATGGACGGACAAATGTGAAGCAAGTTTTCAAGAACTCAAGAAGAGATTGATTTCAGCCCCAATTCTGATTATGCTGGATATCAAGAAGCCTTTTGATGTGTATTGTGATGCATCCAAGATTGGTCTCCGATGTGTGTTGATGAAAGACGGAAAATTCATATCATATATGTCTAGACAACTGAAGCAACATGAGCAAAACTACCCTACCCATTACTTAGAACTAGTAGCCGTAGTTTCAGCCTTGAAGACATGGCGTCATTACCTTATTAGTAACCGCTGTGAGATTTATTCAGATCACAAGAGTCTGAAGTATATTTTCACCCAGAAGGACCTAAATATGAGGCAAAGGAGATGGATAGAGTTAATCAAGGATTATGATATTGACATTCACTATCACCCCGGCAAAGCCAATGTGGTAGCGGATTCTCTTAGCAGATTGCCGTCTAGATTAAACACCATGATTAAAGAAGCCCAGCCAAGTTTGCATGAAGAGTTGGAGTAGTTTAGAACAGAGCTAGTTAGAAAAGGATTCTTAGCTAGCATAGAACTTCAACCCACTTTGATCAGTCAGATCAAGGAAGCCTAGAAAGTAAATGCAAGTATCGATGGAATCAAGCGTCGTATCGATACAGGGAAGGTACCCGTATTTACCAAAGATGAAGGAGTTTTGTGGTCCAAAGGACAAATCTGTGTGCTAGCAGATTCCGAGCTGAAACAAGTCATCATGCAGGAAGCTCATGATACTCTTTATTCTATCCATCCCGGAGGAATGAAGATGTATCAGGATTTTAAGGAGCAATTTTGGTGGCACAAGATGAAGAGAGAAATCGGAACCTACATAGCCAAGTATGATACCTTTTCAGAGAGTCAAAGCGGAACATCAGCAACCCGCAGGACTTTTGCAACCATTGTAGATTCCAGAATGGAAATGGGATTCTGTCAGAATGGATTTCATCACCGGTTTGCTTACCTCTAGTAGGTGAAATGACTCTATTTGGGTCAGAGTTGATATACTGTCCAAGGTAGACCATTTTATACCTGTCAAGGCCACCTGCCAGAGTTTGAAGCTATCAGAGTTGTACATTGCTAGAATAGTCAGTTTGCACGGAACCCCTAAGACCATAGTATCGGATCGAGGAACCCAGTTTACCTCAAGATTTTGGCAGAAAGTCCAAGAAGGATTAGGAACCAAGCTGAACTTCAACACAACTTATCACCCGTAGACCGATGGACAAACTGAAAGAGTCAAGCAAATCTTATAACATATGTTGAGAGCTTGAGTGCTAGAATATGGATCAAAATGGGAAGATTATCTGCCTTTCGCAAAATTCTCATACAACAACAGTTATCAAGCTAGTTTGCAAATGGCCCCCTTTGAATTTCTGTATGGAAAGAAGTGCCATACCCCCTTGAATTGGTCGCAAGTAGGAGAGAGTCAAATTTTTGGACACGACATCCTACAAGAAGCCGAAGAGAAGGTTCACAAGGTCTGTGAACATCTCAAGACCGCCCAATCCAGACAAAAGATTTATGCTGACAAGAGACGTCGAGACCTGACCTTCATTGTTGGAGATTTTGTATATCTCAAAGTACCACCCTTGAAGGGAATGCAACATTTTTGTCTAAAGGAAAGTTAGCCCCCAGATATATTGGACCCTTCAAGATTTTGAATCACCGAGGAGAAGTATCATATCAACTGGAGCTGCCAGAGGAGATGTCAGCCATACATGATGTGTTCCATATCTCGTTACTTCGCAAATGCCTAGAAGTTCCAGAGAAGACCGAAGTGTTCAAGAACATCAATCACCGAGCCATAGATATCAACAAGGATCTGATGTATTGTGAAGTACCCATTTGTATTTTGGAATAAGCCTTTAGAACCACCAGGACCCAGAGTATCAAGTTTCTCAAGATCCAATGGAGCAACCATACTGAAGAGGAAGCTACTTGGGAATGAGAAGATTATATTAGGACTGAGTTTCCAAATCTCTTTAGTTCCTAATTTTTCTTAAATCTCGGGATGATATTTTGTTTAAGGAGGGACGGTTTGTAACACCCCAAAAATATTAATCAAGATTATCAAGTTCAAATCACCTAAGTTTAGGGTTAACAAAAACTTTGATTATTAAATTTAATATGAGTGTATGTGTGAATTTGCATTAGTGTATAAATGAGTGCAATTGCCATGTTTGATTGCTACAAATGATAAGGAATTGTTTCAAGATGGATACTACATCATCTAGGCCATTTACAAACAAAATCAAAAGAAAGGAAATTCAAATATGAATCATATAAGAAAATGGTCATTTTGACCAAAATTACCCACTAGACCACTTTGAGTGTTCCTAGTAAATAATTTATAATAGAAACATTTCCATTTCTTTTCATCCCTTGCTAGACCAAGTAAAATTGAACCCAAGCCCACTTTACAAACCCACAGAAACTATTTTCAAATCTATTTAAAGGACAATTCAAAATTTAATCAAGTGTATGTACTAAGATCACCATTTTGCAAAAATGACTCAAATCAATTCACCTTGGCAAACCCAAGAAACCAGAGACTACCAAGCATAAGATTTGAGCACTCACCAAATTTTAGCCAAAAATTCAAATCTTCAGTTCATGCGGCCATTTGGTCGAACACATTGCAGACACAGATTAAACCTTGCCTAACTCCACTGTTTGGAACAGTGATCACTCGAAAAATTGCCCCCATTTCACTCCCCTGTCTCCCAAGCATCTAGAAGTGCAAGACACGAACCCCTTCTTTGCCGTTGCGCTAGTGTCGCGCTGGCTGACAATGGACAGCCATAGATCGCGCCGCCCTCGTCCATGATGTCCAATAGGCAGGCCACCGTCCAACCCCACCCCCTGTCCAATCCTCGATCGTAGGAAAACCATGGACCACCAGAAAACCACCGCGCCCACTTTCTCTGCGCCATGTTGACAGCACGGCAGAGCGCCGTAGCCGACCAGCAAGCACACGCCGCACCTCGCCCTCTCCGCACGTGCACACACTCGCCATGATCCTAGCTACCTCCCAGACACGCCCGTTTCCCGTCACGCGACCCGTAGCCATCGTGCGCCGTCTCGAACGCCACAGCTCCCGCGCAGAGCACCGCTCGCGCCCGATCATTCTCGACCGCCCCGTACCATGCCACTAAGCCCGTGACGACCGCCAAGGAGCACCGTGTCGCCCCATACCCTCAGCCATGCCACTAGCTCACTGTACCGCCATCGCTGGAGGAGCCAGCCCATGATGCAATGCCCCTCTCGCCAGTGTATAAATAGAGGCCCCGTCCGCCTCAATTCACCACACCATCTCACTCCCCACTCCTCACAGAACCTCCCACACCCTTCCACGGAGCAAGGCGAGCACCAGCCCGCCGAAATTGCATCAAAGTCCGCCGCTGTAGAGAAGAAGAGGAGACATCGATTGGAGCCATCCTAGGAGCTGTCGTGACTGCGCCTCAAACCGCCATCATCGCCAACATCGTTCGCTCCCATCACCGACCCTAGCTGGAGCCCTGGTGACCCTCACACGACCCCCACCGCCGCGTTAGGGTTAGATTCTCGCCGGAGCTGTTCGTCATAGACGATGAACCTCAGCCATTAGATCATGTTCTAATTGTAGGGCTTAGATTGAAACGTACCAATTCGGGTTAGATGAGACACTAACTAGTGGGACCCCCTATCAGCAGCCCGCTGCGTCAGTGTAGTGCAGCTGGGCCTGCCCTTTTACTTTCCCGCGCAGGCCTGTCAATTCAAATAGAATTTTTCCAATTTAGTTAAAACCAGATTCTGTTAGTAGATTAAAAAATCAATTCAAAGAGATTCACTGAACCAAAGTGCATGATTTTAATTGTTTTAGAAAGGTATTCAAATTATCTATCCAAGCCTGTTGGATTCAAACCATTTGAAATTATAGATCACCTATACCAAAAAGAACAAGTGACATGGGTATACCCTACAGGTACTCGAGCTTGGTATATACGGTCCAAATACGTACGGGCCCACGGTGTCGCCAAGGCCCAGATAGAAGGACTCGAGTAACCTGCGGACTCTCGATTGCTTGAAGATCAAGAGAAAGCTGAAGATAGAAAGTTTAAAAGGGGAAAACCCTAACTTGTAACCGACTCGACCTGCTACCCGTGACCTAGCCTATCTATATAAGGGCTAGGAGGGGGCGGCGAGAACGACACACGCAACCCTAGCTTCCACAAACCCTCGCTAGATTGCATTTGTGCACCGTTGTAACTTTCAACTCCCTCAATAATTCCACGAGCAGACAAGTAGGAGTAGGGACCTCTAAAAGGCCTGAACCTGGGTAAATCCTTTGTCCCCTGTGTGCTTGTTTGCTAGCCGATAGATGTATCCAACGCTCCCTCCTTCTCCAAAACCCAAGTCCATAACAATGGGCATTGACGAGTTAAATCCTCGTCAATTGGCGCCGTCTGTGGGAATTGGGAGTGCTGATGTTGCGGCTTCTTCGGCCCCATCAAACGTGATCTACAACTCTGCAACAGCGGAGATTCACCAGCTTTTCGGCGCCTTCGACTTCACCGTCCACATGCCGGCTACTCGCCCGGCCTTCGAGTCCGTAGGCGACGGAATCAGCCTGGCGATTGGGAGCTTCCGCTTCCAAGTTGGTCAGATGGGCACGCTTCGCATGCCCAATCAGCCGACAGCACCGGTGATTGCCCCAGCATCATGGTTCCCTCCATCGATCGGCACCCTCAGTGAGCTCAATGCTCCGGCGGCAGTTGGGAACATGGTCAGCGACAGCAGTCGCGACTCCGATCTAAGCGATCTGGCCATTGAAGATGGAACCTACGGTTCCGGATCTGAAAGTTGTGGAAGCAACAGCTTCCCAAATCACTTCATGTGCGCCGTCATCAATGCGGGCGACACCTCCGCCAACCGTGGCAACGGTGGTAACACCGGCAACGGGACCGACCCGCCCAACACCGGCAACGGCAGCAACGGTGGAAACGGAGGAGCAGTCGAACCTCCTAGTATAATCAACGAGCAAACCGGCGAACGCATCGTGATCAGGCTCAATGAGCAAGAGTGGGAACGCTGCCGTGAAGGCCTACGAGGTGCACCTCTACCCTTCGGGTCCCTGTAGGAACTACTGATGGGCTACCACTGGCTCCTAAAAGAGGAATTCAAGCGCCAAAAACAAGCAATTGCGCAACTTGAGGCGCGTAAAAAGACGGCGGACGAGTCGAGCCTTCGTCGCGCTGGGCTCTCCTCCTACGGAGGATCCTCCTCAAGAGGCAACGAGCACCTCGCTAGGAAAAGGCAATCGTGGATGGCTCACCTCACCGAACAGGAACACATAGACGCCGCGAAAGTCCTCGACTTTGGCTCTATGATAGTCGACACGAGAGGCAACGAGGTTCCCAGGACACCGCAGGCCGTGGTGACAGCGGCCACCATGTACCTTCTCAATAACCATCCACCGCCTGGAGATCCCCGAACGGCCATGCACCGATCTACGATCGTGGGCCTGGGGCTCTTCGAGGCCGCCCTCGACAAGGAACCGGTACCAGACCCAAAAAAGGGCAAAGCGTTAGCAAAACGCTACTCCTCGCCCTTATCCAACGATGATAGTCACGACTTGTCTCGGCGCCGCCGCTCACGACGACATGATCGCGACTACGATGCACGCGATGAACTCACGCAGCGCAAGATCGACAGGTCAAGGGCATGACATGCTCGGTCGACTGACTCGAAAGAAGATGATGGGGAGCTCTGCGGCGCCAGATGCTTCAGCAGATCCATCAGGCAAAAGCGAATGCCTAAAGGGTTCAAACTCCCATCAGAGAACCCGAAATTTGACGGTCTGCAGGACCCCAAGATCTGGCTGGAGGATCACATCTCCTCCATCAGGCTACATGGAGGCAGTCGAAGTACTGCCATGCAATGCTTGCAGCTACAGCTGCAGGGCGCCGCCCGGGCATGGCTCAATAACCTCCCACGTGGATCCATTCGCAGCTGGGATGAGCCGGTCTACAGCTTCGTGTGCAACTTTAAGGGCACGTACAAATGCCCCGCCTCAATCGAAGAACTGAGATGCTGCCAGCAAAGATCTGGCGAATCGCTGCGCTCTTACATCCAAAGGTGGTCCATCATCAAGAACTCTATGGAGAACATCTCGGAAGACCGCGCGATTGATGCATTCAACGGTGGTGTCCGCCGCATGGAACTCAGGGAGGAGCTAGGTCGCTCAAAGCCCCAGACCATCGACCACCTGATGGAGATCGTGAATCGGTGGGCCGATGGAAAAGATTTGGTGAAGAATCGCGTTCACTCTGACGAGGAGGCAGAACTTGAACGAAGACGCGACCGCCAGAGTAAGCGTCGCATGCATGTCTACGATGATCGTGATGACGTCAATTTGGTCGCAGCCGGCTACGCCGATAGATGCGACGATAACCGCAACAGCGGATACCTCAGCGGCGGATACCGCGACTCCAGGAAAACCACGAAAGTGTGGCAACGCCGCACTCGCGATGAAGCGCCCGCGACCTCCATCGAGGACAAACTGTCCGAGCCATGCACGGTACACTTCTACATAGACAAGCATGATGGCAAGTGAAATTCCAGCCACCTCCTCAAGGACTGCCGCGAGTTCCTCAAGCTACACGAGGGATTGGTTCGGATGAACCGCAATGCAGTCGAAAGAGGCTACAGAGCCGCTCCAGGCATCGTGGCACATGGCGCACCACCACCACCACCTGGGACACCCCCGAACGGAGCTGCACCGGACCAGCACCACGGAGGCGAACCGTACCCGCGGGCCATGGGTACCATGATGATCCAAAAGGGGCGCCCCTCCAATAGGGTGCAGAAGGCCATCACTCGCCAAGTCAACTTGGCCACGCACTCGCCACCATCCAGCACTGAGTACCTCAGTGGCAGTGAGTCGCGCATTACCTTCGACAAACGCGACCACCCGCCTCAAGTACCTCGCCCAGGTCATTGCCCCCTCGTACTCGAGGCGCAAATTGGAGGCTTCGACATGAGTGGCGTCTTCATGGATGGCGGAAGCGGCATCAACCTCATATTCGCGAGTACCTTGCGAGCAATGAGGATCCCTCTAACTTGCTTGGAGGCATCGGACACAACGTTCCACGGCATCATCGCAGGGAAAGGCGTATACCCCCTGGGAAAAATCAACCTCAACGTCATATTCGGCACGCCAACGAACTTCCGGCGCGTGCGCATCGACTTTGAGGTCGTCGACTGGCCCTCACAATACCACTACATCCTCGGATGCGTCGCGTTCGCTAGGTTCATGGCGGTACCCCACTACGCCTACCTGCAGATGAAAATGCCAGGTCCCAACGGCGTCATCACGATCAACGGGAGCTTCGAGCGTCGGCGATTCTGACGAGGAATTCAACAGAATCTCCCAGTCCTTCGGCATGCAGGAGGAGCTCACGCAATTGAAGGAAATGACAGACAACAGTCTGCCCCCCTGAGTAGTCCAAGCTCACCTGACCTCTCCTTCGACTTATCTGTGCACACAAAGAAGGTGCAGGTCCATCCATCAGATCCCGCTAAAACGGCCCTCATCGCCAACAACTTGAGTCCCGCATAGGAACTCACGCTCGTCGAATTCCTCTGTGAGCACTGGGAAATTTTTGCCTGGTGTCCTGCGGACATGCCAGGAGTTCCTAGGGAATTCGCCGAGCACGCACTCAACGTCAACCCCGACGCAAGGCCGGTGAAGCAAACAATCAGCGTATGCGAGCCACGAGCAGCGATCGGAATGGAGATCAACAGACTCCTCGAGGCCAAATTCATACGCGAGATCAATGAAAGCACAGGGCTCGCCAATACGGTGCTGGTACCAAAAAAGGACACGGATATCCTACGGATGTTCGTGGACTTCACTTCTTTAAACAAGCACTACCAAAAAGATCACTTCCCGCTACCACGGATCGATCAAATCATCGACTCCACCGCTGGATGCAAGCGCCTCTGCTTCCTCGATGCTTACTCAGGCTATAACCAAATTCGAATGAAGGAGGAAGACCAGGAGAAGACCGCGTTTACAACGCCCTTCGGTGTGTTCTACTACAACACAATGCCCTTCGGGCTAAAAAACGCGGGAGCTACATACCAGCGGTGCATGCAGGCTTGCCTCAAGGAGCAACTAGGTCGCAACATCCAAGTCTATGTTGACGACATAGTAATCAAAACCAAGGAAGAAGCCTCGCTAATCGACGACTTGCATGAAGCATTCGCCAATCTCGATCGCTACCGAATAAAGCTCAATCTGGACAAATGCGCCTTCAGCGTACCATCTAGGCAGCTGCTCCAGTATCTCATCTCCGCGAGAGGGATTGAGGCAAACCCGAAAAAGATAAAGGCCATACTAGCCATGGAGAGGCCAAATAACATAAGAGGCGTTCAACAACTAGCTGGACGAATCGCGGCCCTCAGTCAAATGGGAGAAAAGGCGCTGCCCTTCTATCAGCTCCTCCACAAAGCTGACAAATTCAAGTGGAGCAATGAAGTGCAAGAAGAATTCGAAGACCTCAAGCGCCTGCTATCCACCTCGCCAGTATTGGTGACTCCACGAGAAAGGGAACCACTGCTTCTGTACATCTCCGCTACCAACCAAGTGGTTAGCACAGTGCTCGTCGTCGAGCGGGCCGAAGAAAACAAGGTCCACAGCGTACAACACCCGGTATACTACCTCAGCGTGGTCCTCACGCCAACAAAACCGCGGTACCCGCACTACCAGAAGCTAGCGTACGGCGTCTTTATGACTGCCCGGCGACTGCGCCATTACTTCCAGGAACACCCAATCGTGGTAGTCAACGACACCCCATTGGGACATATCCTCAATAACCCCGACGCCACGGGGCGAGTCACGCTTTGGGGAATCGAACTATCTCCACGAGACATCACATACGAAAAGCGCAACACAATCAAGTCGCAAATTCTCCCTGACTTCCTCGTGCATTGGATGGAAAATCAACTCCCAGACAAGCCAGATATGTCCTACCTCTGGACCATGCACTTCGATGGATCCAAATGGAAAGGTGGAGCAGGAGCAGGTGTCATACTGACATCACCTCAAGGAGATAAGCTGAAATACATCCTGCGAATGCAGTTCACAGCCTCAAACAACGAAGCTGAATACGAGGCCCTGTTGCACAGGATGAGGATGGCAAAAGCCTGCGGCGCAAAAAGGCTCATCATATACGGCGACTCCAAGCTGATCGTCAACCAAACAATGCACGAGTGAGACGCACTGAACGACAACATGATCGCGTACCGCAACCTCTACGATACACTCGAAGGGGACTTCGATGGTTGTGAGATGCGACACGTAGCTGGCTTCTTCGACTTTGATGACCTCGGTTGCTTTATCAAGTCCGTGGCAGTATCAGATGCCAGTGACTTTCCGCCGGCCCCTGAGGCCGAAGCTTTCGCCGCCTTCTTCGCACGATTGCGCTCCTCTGACTACTTGGCAACAATATTTATCAAGGAATGGCCATATTTGGCACAGGTAGTCGCAAAGGGAGCGAATACTACCTGCTGACCATCCGGGCCAACAGGCATCGTCTTCGACACCGCAGAAGGATCTACTTCGACTCCGTGGGCCTGCACCATGGCAAGTGACATGGTCGCGCCAGCTGCGCGGAGGGAGTGCTTGTACGTGGCAGGCACACCCCCAGCGAGCGACTCCACCAGCTCTTCCACATTGTCGACCAGCTCCGCCTTCGGCATCAATTCCTCCCGGAGGCGACTCAGGGTGGCCTTGGCCTTGGACAACGTATTTTGGACAACGGTGCTACGATCCTCGACTGCAGACACCACGCCCACCCGAGCGTCATCGCGATAAAGGGCTTGTGGATCAAAACTCAAGTCGCCAGCATCTACACCAAAATACACACATGGATCAAACTTCTAGTGCCACCGGCACTCCAGATGCAGAGAAGAACATCAATAAAACATCTACCAGTAAAGGTACCTGAGAGGACCTTGGCGACTGAGAACAGTTGCTCTTTGAACAACTTCTCCCTGGCCGCAAAGGAGGCGCGCAGATCCTCTTCGCGCTTCTGGGCATCATCACGAGCCGCGATTGCCTCGTCACGCCCCTTCACAACTGTGGCTAGTGTCTTCTCCAACGTGGCGACATCGCGCAGTAAAGCGTTATGCTCAGCTACATGGCAGTCAATAATTGGCTATCAGTTGATTATACCAAAACAGAGAGAAGGCAAAAAGAATAAGTATAGAGCACTCACTCTCGACCACGCGGTGGCGCGCCTCCAGCATCGCATGCTGGCGACCCATCGCCATCACCTGCTCCGCCACCTGCGTGGCTTCCTTTACAAGGAGCTGTCACACAAAACAAGGAGTCAGCAGAGGGCAGCAGAAGGCGTTGACTACCACATTAAAAAAGAAGGAAAGATATACTTACATGGTCCTCCAGCGACTCCGAAGAAGTTTGTTGAACCGTCATCCGAGCAACTACTCGATGCTCCCCCACGTGAGGAGAGCTCGAAGAATTGTGCCCGGAGTGGGCCGCCGCCGGAGGAGAAGGAGCACGCTCGACCTCTACCTTGGCCCTTGAAGTCGCGACTCCCGATTCCTTCAAAAACTCGACGTCGCCAGAAGATGACGACGCCTCTTGACTGCAAGAAAAAATCCACATTAAGAAAAGGGCAAACTCCAGGGCAAAAACCAACAAGAAGAAAACAGAAAAAAATGAATAACCCTGCAAACTTACCAGTTAAAGTTGTCAAGATCAAACGTGGCAGCCGCCGATTCTGACGAAGACTCCTTGGGCAATCGCATCTTCTTGCGAGAAGATGGTGCCACAGCCCTCACAGGAACAGTTGGAATTGGCGACTCCGCGCCAACAACCGTGCCTCCTGGAGTTGAAGGAGTCGACACGTCAGAGTCCCCGCTACGCGAACGCTTGCGAGTATCCGGGCTCTCAGACTCGGGGGCTTCCTCTTCAACATCAGAAGGGACAGTCGACTCAGACTCGTCCTCTTCCAAAGCTTCACGAGGAATAATCCCCTCAGGGAGGGGAGGCATACAAGGCGACACCGCCCACTCCCGCATACAAACAATAAAGATTAGCAAACATAACAGGTAAGCAACAGAAAACGCAATCGCGAAAATAAGCTACTGTGTAGCACAACTGTACCTCAGGAGGAGGATTCGAAGCATCGGAAGGCAGAACGACTGGCTCGTTCGGAAGCACATCCTTGAGGGTGTACTTCGTGACCAGTCGCACCGTCTTATCTACCTCGCTCGCGGACATGCCATCAGCAGACACGCGAGTGGCATCATCAGCGCCACCCCATTGAAACATGGAATGGACCCTAGCCTGGAGAGGTTGGACGCGATGACGCAGCCAAGTCCTGACAAGGGCGCAGCCTCCCTCTTCTGCGCCTATACGACTCTCAAGGTCGCAGACGCGTTGATATAGCATGTCTGTCTCCGCGAGTTCGGAAGGCATGATCACGTTCTTCCAAGAACACACCTTCTTGCAGGGAGTCGCGGGATCGAAAGGCGCGAGTCCAAAGTGCTCGTCTTGGGCCTTCTGGTCGCGAACATAGAACCATTTTTCCCTCCATCCCTGGACGTACTTGGTAAGCTTGATGTCGAAGTAGGTGGCGGATGGGTCGACATGGATTCCGCAACCACCTACGTCATAAACTAAAGGGCCAGAGGCGGACTGACGCTTCAATTTAAAGATGCGCTTGAAAAGACCAAAGTGTGGCTCTATTCCGAGCCAACACTCGTAGAGAGTGATGAAACAAGTGATGTGGAGGAGCGAATTTAGGGACAGCTGATGGAGCTGGAGCCCATAGAAACAAAGAAGACCCCTAAGAAAGGGGTGAAGAGGCAAGGAAAGACCGCGAATGATGAATGCAAGAAACATCACTCGAAAACCAGCGGGAGGAGCAGGAATGGTCTCACCGCTGGGGATGCGCACATCGGCGACTGCTGCGGAGATCACTCCATCTTGGCGAAGAAGACGGAGATCCGACGCCTTGATGGTGGAAGGATGCCATGCACCATTTGTCACGCGGGTGCCTGCGATTTTCTTCTTCCCCCCGGCGGTGGTGCTGGTGCCCGCAGCAGCGGAGCCACTTTTCTTCTTCGCCGCAGCGATGGTGGCCGCAGAATCAGCGCAGCGCCTTCCTTCTTCTTCCCCATTGCCTGGCGGCGATGTGAGCGAAGGAAGTAGCTCGGGAACAAACGGAGCTGGTCCAGCGTCGTGGAGAAGATGGGCGCAGGGGAAAGCAGAAAAGCAGCAGCAATGGCGATGGCAGCAAGGAAGAAAGAGCGCAAATGGGAAATTACCGCCGCAGCACCGCTACGTAACCCCTGGGAGATGCAATCCAACGGCTAACAAAAACCCTATTGGATGCGTGGCACGCATCGCGTTGGACACGTGGAGAAATGGAAGCGCGAACCGTCCCCCCACTTCTACCATTACGCATGGAAATCGAGGAGGCACAGTTAAAAATAAGATTACGCACGCCCAATCAAATCAAAGTCAGAAAGTGGGACCCACCGCTCGTCACGTCCCGTCAAACTCGCTCACGCGGGCAACTAAGGTCATACAAGCGTCAGCACTGACGTCACCAAGGCTATGAAGTGGAAAACTTCGACTATTTTTAGTCCTTGCTAGAGTCTTCGACTCCATCAAGCACTCGGGGGCTACTCCCATAGGGAGCGCTGGCCGCGCACCATACGACTCTTCTTTTTCTTGTTGCAGGAACATGGACAATCACAAAAGCAAACCCAATCACTCGAAACACAGTTCGATTATGGACATGGGTTACTCCCATAGGGAGCGCCTAAAACAGATTCGACTGAAACAAGCAGGCAAAAGACGACAACAGTCGCGAAAGTTCTTTGGTCCCTGCCTAAGTCATCCACTAAAACAAGTAAGCAAAAAGACGACAGCAGTCACAAAAGTTTTTTAGTCCCTGCCTGAGTCTTCGACTCAACCAGGCACTCGGGGGCTACTCCCATAGGGAGCGCTGGTCGCGCACCCTATGATTATTTACACAAAAACTGTGTATTGATGACATCCGCACTCACAACCTTTGGCGACACCACCTCATAAATTTTCCCTACAAAGAGACTACGTCTCCTGGGACGCCCGAATCGTCTCCGCGATGATAAAATTTGGATGCCGCGCCTACGGCGTGAAGGTAAGACCTGAATAAGGCCTGGCAACGCATTTAACTGCGCACTACCAGAAACATATCCGTGCATATAGGCACGATGAACATGCCTTGACGGACGCGTCGAGTGCTCACACCCATATAACTGGAATTCGACTCCTGTAAGACCTCCGCGGCCTGAGTCGAATTACACAAAGATTTTTTCCGGATTCGAGTCCGGGGACTCGAATTTGAGTAGATTGCGTTGTTTCACCCTAAGGTGGTTAACTGATACCGATACGTCGGTTATATCAGGCACGTATATCAACAATCCCTATGACATAAATAAAAGCAGTCGAAAACGTACTCATTCAGGCACTCGAAGACTTCAAAAAAGTCCCCAGTCGAATCTGCGATTCCACTGGACACTCGGGGGCTACTGACATGGGTATACCCTACAGGTACTCGAGCTTGGTATATATGGTCCAAATACGTACAGGCCCATGGTGTCGCCAAGGCCCAGATAAAAGGACTCGAGTAACCTGCGGACTCTCGATTGCTTGAAGATCAAGAGAAAGCTGAAGATAGAAAGTTTGAAAGGGGAAAACCCTAACTTGTAACCAACTCGACCTTCTACCCGATACCTAGCCTATCTATATAAGGGCTAAGAGGGGGCGGCGAGGACGACACACGCAACCCTAGCTTCCACAAACCCTCGCCAGATTGCATCTGTGCACCGTTGTAACTTTCGACTCCCTCAATAATTCCACGAGCAGACAAGCAGGAGTAGGGACCTCTACGAGGCCTGAAACTGGGTAAATACTTTGTCCCATGTGTGCTTGTTTGCTAGCCGATATATGTCTCCAGCTCTCCCTCCTTCTCCAAAACTCAAGTCCATAACAATGGGCATTGACGAGTTAAATCCTCATCAACAAGACAGAGACTTTTCCAACTTCAAACATTTTTCAAAAATCAACCATAAAAGCTTTTTAGTTGATTCCAACTCTCAAAAATCACATTTGACAAGATCTATCTGAATATGTAAAAATATTTTGGTTTACATGCAGTGACATTGGACTAGTACCAAAAGAATGCTATATAGGCATTTCTAGTCACTTTAATTTTATTGAATAGTAATTTTAAACTTTATAAAATATGACCAACACTTTAAATAACATTCCCATGTATTAGAATATGTGGTGATGACATGTGTCAACATGATCCCATATTTTAATTGGAGAATATTAAATCTTAAGTATTTTCAATGAGTAAGAACTAATTTTCTAAAATAAAATAAATAAGATTAAGTCTTTATTTCATGTGATGTTTGTGATGATGCTAGATCATCTAGTGTGAACCTTAGTGTGTTAAATAGAAGTAGTTAAGTATTTTTTGGTGATTGTGTACCTCGTACTTCATTTATAGACGATAGTACCGACCGAGGATACGAGGAGGAGGAGTACTACCAAGAAGAAGAAGAGGAGAACTTCAATCACTTCACTACTCAAGGCAAGCCTAACACTACAAGTTAACTATGCAAGCCATCCTTTCAAGATAACCTATGCAAGATGCATTAGGCATGCTTGGTTATACAACTTTGATTATACCAACCCCAAGTTTTACTTGCAAACTTTATTCTTTTACTTTTACCAAAGTTCTTTACTTTTAGTTAGTGCTTTGTGAGTATTGGAACATTAGTATAGATACCATAAAGACTATAAAACTAGGACAAGCTAGTTATGCTTAGATGTCATCAAGAGGCATCAAACTAGATAGTCACCCTTGATTAGCACCCCTCATTAGTGAATACCCTCAACCTTAGTGGCTAGTGCTAAGCATAAAAGTTGATCACTTTAGATGGGAATACTTGGTGAAAATGATTATGAAAACCTTGGAATGATGATTCATTCTTTTGAGATGTTTTGACATGTGTTGAGAAACACAATGATTTGATGATGAAAATGTTGAGGCATGAGCCTTAGCCCTTTACCAAAACTGATTGTTGGGTTTGGATGCAATACCGTTCCAATTTTACCATACAACCACAATACCTGAATTGGATAGGGCTTAACTGGAAGTTTATATGCCTTAGTATGGGTTCCCTTGCGGAAGAGGTTGAGCTGAGGCTACCTCGTGATGAATATCCACCTGCGCAGTGCCTAGGATGGCAGATGGCCATGGCTGGGAGGCCAAGCTCATAGGGGATGTGGCTATACTAGAGTGTGTAATTGAAAGGTTATGATTGATTATCCACATACTAAGTATGATGATTCAGGGTTATCCCTAACGGATGTATCGAATTTTGTGGTGAAAGTGTACCACCTCTGTAGAGTGTCAAACAATTTGAATAGCTGCGTCCGCGGTCATGGACAACTGCAGTGGCCATACTATTCCGTCGTCAGTTGTTTTCAAAATGACTTGTGAATTGAACTATGACTTTGAATTGACCACAATAGGATTGTGGACATGAAAACTAGGTTCCCACTTAAGTGCTTTAGAACACTAAATTAATTTTCTTTACTTCTAAACTCAGTTTGAGATAAACCTGGTTTTTTGCAAATAAACCTAGAGCTTAAGATTCCGACTAGAACTACCTTACTTGTTAGTGATAGTTTGCGAGTACTTAAATAGTACGCATGGCTTTGTCCCTGGCTATTCCCGTGGCCAGACTATGAGGAGTACTACCAGGATGATGGACAGCAGGAGGTCTATGACAACTAGGATCATCTCCCATCGTCAGCATTGCTTGTGACTCTAAAGATGGAGCCCCTACTACGTTTATTTTTCCGCTGCTAGATTTTTATTAAAACTGTATTATGAGATCCTTTATTTATAAGACCTTTATTATGGTTTGTAATGGATGATGTACTGTGGTACCAATTCTGTTATGTCTCGCAAAAATGGGAACCCTAGGATTGCGATGTATGGCATAACAGGGATTTGGGATTAAAAATCCGGGTGTTGCTAGTTATTAGCAGGCCTTGGCTGGTCCTGGCTTCCACCATGGTTTCTATGGCTGTTAACAGCGGTAACCGAACGTTAACGGTGGATGCCACATGGTTGGTTGCGTGACGTCTGCAGTCAGCGCTGCTGGCGAACAGATCTATGATGGAACAAGTTTTCGTGGCCAAAGGTGCGATCCGCCACGGTCGGAAAAAAACTATGGTTGATTTATTTGTGAAATGGCTTGTACCACGAAGGGCATCTATCACGAAAGACTTTTTAGCCACAAAAAATAGGCCTTCAACCATGAAAATCGTCTGTTGTAAAAGCCAACTTTTCTTGTAGTGCAAAGTACTGGGCCAGTTGAGGCCAGCCAAGTGTACCACAGTGGGTTTGACCCAACCCACTAAGCTAGATTGGGTTGGGACATCCCAATGGGCCAGACCGAGATTTGAAGAAAAAGAACTCTAAATCTATTTGTTAAATAGACTAAAATAGCCTCGGAACAAATTAAGCTCTAAGAAAATAAATAAAAATCCTAAAGTACAAATAATATACCCATGTGTTTATAAAAATATAATCTACCCAATAAAAATAATGGATTGTATTTTAGGATAATAAATAAGCAAGTTAACTATTTTAACAACCTAAATTCCTTATGTAATTTACTAAAAATGATCATAATATCTACAAATAAATAAAATTCACTTTTGTGATCTTAAATGAATATTGTAAATAAGAAAAATATTAGTTTGTTACCACAAAATTTTAAGAATTATCAACTACGAACTTTCTTTTATTAATAAAGAATCTAATACTTAAAGGAATTTTAAGAAAATATTAATAAGAGTTAAAATTAAATAGAAATTATTTTTAACTCTTAAATTAATGTATGTGACCACAAAAATATTAAAGATAATATTTACAAGGTTTTAAGAATTATCAACTACGAACTTTCTTTTATTAATAAAGAAGCCTTAAAACTTTAATAATGTTGGTAAAAGACACAAAGAAGAAAAATAATAAAATGATGCATTGCATTAGTATGCATGTTCATTATTTCTTATTTAAATATTGTCCTTACCAGGCAATAATGGTGTTTTTTAGAAACAAAAGCTCAAGGTCAAGTGCAAGCATCTGACTCACTACCTTGCAGTCACAAGGCAAGTTCATCACTTTCTCATGTCCTTTGTTGTGCTTTGTAAAAGTATTCGCAAATTGTGTGTAATCAGCTATGTTCTAAAAGAGACAAAAAGAACTATTTTTCACAAGAAAATGAAATGCTAGTATCATCCTAAGTGATGATAAATTGATGGCCTCAAAATTATTCATCTTCCACTGCATTTAAACATTATTTTTGGTCAATTAGTTGACAAGAAACTCTCAATCCTTTCCATTAATGACTAATAATTACAAAAATATGCAAATCCTCTCTTTGAATTATGTTGTGGATGAAATAATAGTTTTTAATGCGAAATCAGGAGTCATAATGAAGGTTTTTGAGGAAGTCCACACGGCCAAGTAATTGGGAAGCCATTCCAGTGCGTCAGCAAGCTTAACGACCACTAGTACGGGCAGGGCCCAACCATACCGTCCGCCCATACCAGGTGGTGACGGCTTTGTCTTGTTAAACCCTACAACTTTCATGAAGACACCTACATATTTTGAGGCTCCAGCCGTCGGCCAGAGAGCTGCCATTCTTAGATTACAACACAACACCACCAAAGGAGATCCACACCATTGTTCATCCATTGTTCATCACTTCCACCATCCATCCCATCCACTAACCATAGCCCTTTGTTTATACTTTAGATTTCCTTGTGATTTGGTGACCATTGTAAGAATATTTGATTTCAATCTAAGTATATTGGTATGATGTTTTCTATCTCTGATCTTTTTGTTATGAGTGAGTAGTCCTCACGGGCTGCGGGTCAGGGAGAAACCTCATAGCAGTTATGTGCATCTACTTCATGGGAGTATTGCATTTTTTTGCAATTGAGATTTGTATCTTTTGTTTCTTTGTCTCTTGTCTCGAACTATGGACTTGTAGATACCCAAGATCCCATAGATTGATAAAATCTTGAGGTGAGATACTTAGCTAGCGGGGATCTCATAGGAACCTAGTGACAGAAAGGGCAGTATGGTCTTTGTTTAGCGACCCATTTAGGATCACAACAACATCACCACTTAAAGCTTTGATCTATGTTTTACACTTAATAATCGTTTGTAGCCCGTTGCTTCAGTGTGCACACGGCTGGATTAAAAGACTATTGATATGCCCTCTGCATCACGGGGGCTCTAGTATATGCTTACTATTATCTTTTATCCCATATGATGTGCATCTGTAGGTGGATCTTCAACTCTGGCCTATCTCCATCCATTGATTCAACCCATTATAAAGTAAACTAGATTGATTCGGTAAACTAAGGTAAAATGAATAAACAAAGTCTTGTAGACGTGTCCTTTTTATTTCCTTTTAACATTGCTTTCCGAGGTTCGATTAAACCTAGGTGTTCTATGGAAAAAGATATTAATACTACATTCGTAAGGCGTATTAAGGATTTAGATCCAAATGTTGTTAAATTAAGATTGTTTCTTTTCTCTATTAGAGGAAAGGCTAAGGATTGGTTGCTCGATCTACCAAAGGGCACTATTAAATCTTAGGAGGAATGTACTAACTTGTTTATGACTAAATTTTTCCCCCTAGCTAAAACTATGTAGCTAAGATCAAACATTGCAAGCTTTAGACAAGAAGACCGTGAGCCACTAGCACTTGTGTGGGACAGGATGAAAGAAGCCGTAATGAACTATCCTAGTAATGGGATGGAAGAGTGGCTTATAATACATTTGTTTTATAATGGTCTTAACCCAATGTCTAAGTCTATGCTAGATACTGCAGCAGGATGAACAATCATGGGAAAGGAAGTGAGTGTTGCAAAGAAGTTACTTGATGATATGATAAAACAACCATGCCCAATGGCATGTGGAAAGAACCTCAAAGAGAGTAAATTCAATTACCGAGGTAAATAATGAAGATCTTACATCTAAGGTAGACGAGTTGCTTAGCATAGTAAAGGTTAAAGAAGATACCCAAGTTAATGCTATCACTACTGATGTTAATTTTATAGCTCGCACTCCTTTTAATCTTGCATGGAAAAATAATTATGATTCTAATGTTCAAAAATATCATTCTAATCCTACATGAGCTCCTTATAATAATTATGATAACACTAATGTAGCAAATCATGACAGTCTCTCGTTTGAGCAAACTGTTAGAACCTTTATACAAGCTCAACCCGAGAAAAATAATATGCTTATTAAAATCACGGAGAACCATGAAAGTAGTATAGGAAAATTATCTAACCAGACCATTGCAATTAGAAATGATGTGTAGGCTCTACAGGAAAGGACAAAGACCATGGTGTCTCATCTAGGTAAGGTAGCTAAGAGCCAAGCTCTCATACTAGCAAAGTTTGCTGGAAAACCCCAACCAAATCTGGTAGAAGACCTCAAAATGATGAGGGTGGTAACGAATGAAGAGAAACCTGAAGAGCTGGATTATAGCAACGTGCCAACACCTAAATATATCATGGAAGATCTACTAAAGATGATCACCATGAAGAATCCAGGTATAGAACAAGGTAATGATGCTATCTACCAACAATTTATACAACAAGTATCATCTATTTGATCCCACTATTAAAATTAATTTGGGAGTCAATGAGATATTCGCACTTTATGATCTTGGTGCGAGTGTCTCAACAATTTCCAAAAGCTTATTTAACAAATTAAACATGGGGCCATTTGTTACTACTGAATTGAGACTCCACCTAGTTGATTCCACTTATAAACAAGCTGTTGGGATTAAAGAAAATATAGTTGTTGAAATTAAAGTTAGTCATGCTCTTATTGATATTTTTATTGTGGACATGCCTGAAGATCCCATAGCACCTATAATTCTAGGTAGGACATTCCTAAGGACAATTAAAACTTTGATTAATTTATGTGAGGGGAATGTGAGAATAGGGCTACCATCTGGAGATCCTTTTATAGTCCACTTCCCTAGGAAAAAGAAGGCCAAGCCTAATAATAATGATGGTGTAATTACTTTAAATGCCAACTATTTTGGAGTGGGTATTCCACTTATTAAACCTAAATTTTCACCATCATGGTCAAGCTAATTGACCTTAACTAGAAGCGTTTCATGGGAGGCAACCCATGTGAAATAAAGTTTTTTACTTTTGTGTTAGTTTTGTTTGTTTGTTTTAGTTTTTGTTTTTAATAAAGAGTGTTCAAGAAGACCTTGGAGAGAGGAGAAGAAATAAGGTAATCCTCTATCTTTTATTTTACTAACACATGGCCTAAGAAGTATTGCTGATTCTTTATATAGTATATTTGTTCTTATTTTGTCCTTTGATAAGGTGTGTGAAGGCACACGGAGCTTCTAATCAAAATTTTAAGTTTTTTGTCCTTTGATAAGATGTGCGAAGGCACATAGAGATTCTAATCAAAATTTTAAGTTTTCTAGCTCACAGTGCTCTTAACGACCACTAGTACGGCCGTAAGTGACCGTACCGTGAGCCCGTACCACATCGAACCGAAGGAAGATAGAAATTCTGATTTTTGCCGAAGGGAACACTACTCTTAACGACCACTGGTACGACCGGACGCACATGTACCATGCGCCCGTATCGTACCCTGGGCAAACATCGGATTTCAAGTGAAGACACCAAACCGATAACGACTAGCAAGATGCAGCGCACGCCATGGCCGCCATATTCAGCCCGAGGAGGTAACCTAAAATTCCCCAAAACAAATCTTTCTCTTTCTTCTTCCTCCAAACTCCAAACCACCTCCATTGGATCTTCAAATTTACTTAATCTTTCTTCGATTCCTCACACTCATTTGATGTAAGGTATGATTCTCCTCTGGTCCTTAACTTATATGTGCAAAATCTTCACTCAATATTTCATCATTATCAATCGAGACTTAGGTCTGGTTCTTGATTCAATCTTGATATTGAGCATTCTTAGTATTGTTTTAGAGGAGTTTCTTTTGTAGTTAGTGTAGAGAATCACTTATGCTATGTTTCTATTGGACCAAAAAAATATTAGCAATTTTATTTACTTTATGTTATTTTTATTTTTAGATGAACACGAGGAGCCGTACACGTGACATGGTTGCGGAATCCTCTGCACAACCCGTTGATACATTGACCCCCTGAGTCACTTTGTATCGAGTTCACAGAGGGGTTTCAGTTGAACCGTGTCAATCGTCTCAAGCTCCTAGAAATCAAGTCCACCAAGTGGGCGTGTCTTTATATCTTGAACGAACTTGGCATTCGTGTTCATTTACATTTAGATTGCAACAATGTTGGTTTGTATGATTTCTTCTTTCAGGATGTTGCCACGTATCACGGCTTGATGCTTGAGTTCTTCAACACCTAGACACATAGTGGACCCTTACGGTTGTACTGAGGAACAAAGGCCCGGAGTTAATCATATCAAGTTCCGCCTTATGAACTATGAGTACTCCTTAACACTCAGCTAATGGGCTCAATGCTTTTGGTTTACCAACAACACTACCGATGTACACACAACTACTTTTGTTTTAAATCCTTCCCCTTTACAATAATTTAATTTAATGAAGATTCATAGAAACACACCCGAGGGGAACCAAATTGATCACCCTGCGATTCGCTACCTATTCTATGTGATTGCTAACACTTTGCAGACATGTGGTGAGTTTACTAGAGTTAATGAGGAGGGCATGTTGATCCTCACAAAAGCTGTTATTATTAATTGTAACTTAACACCAAATTTAGGCGCTCTTCTTGTGTTCTACCTTAAGCATCAGGATCTTCAATCTCAAGGACCCATATGCGGAGGAGGAGTTGTAATCGTTCTTGCACGCGCACTTCACATCAACATAGGTAACATCCAACAATTGATAGGAAGTCATTGTCTCGGTCTCTCTACTCTAAGAGCATGTCGCATGGTTTCTAAAACTCATGGTAGATACTTCTTCGATATAACTGGAGCGTATTACTTGATCACGGCTCCTTTGCCTAACAGTTTATTCTCTATTGTGGATGAACATTTGCGTTTTGATGCGCAGGTTGAAGCTAATATACCCCAACAAGAAATACCTATGGGAGGAGGAGAAGATGAAGAAGTAGAACAAGGAGGACGCGAACAAGATGAGCGGCCACCAAACTACTACACCACCTATGAAGGTATCAATGCACTCGAAAGAAATATTCAAAATATGAACAACCTCTCCATCAACCTTCAAGATGCTACTGCAAGCCTCGCCACCCAGTTCCATGATTGGAGCAGTCAATGGAACCTGGGAGACTATCCACCACCACCACAATGAGCAACAAAAGGGCTTGCAAAAGCCTGATCTTGGGGATGTGTTCCCCCGACAAATTTATTTGTCTAATAAAGAGGTTGTACTCGAGCTCCTTGGGAGCTTTGAAACACTCGTGTTGGCTTGTTCCAACACTTTGCTTTTTAGTTCACTTTCAGTTTTTCATTTGCTTGTTTTTTGTTTTCTTAAAACCCTTGCTTGGTCGCAAGTTTTTTTCTATTGTTTAGTCCCTATCCTCAAAAATACAAAAATATTTTTTCGTTCTTCCTTTTTCGTAAATGTGGATTCGCACTTTGCCTCTTTGCTTTAATATTATTATGAGAGTAATCGTGTTTGAGTTTTGAAGGAACATATCCCTATAAGGAAGAGGATCATGAAGTCAATTATGAGAGGTATGTCCTATGTCTCCCACTTATGAAGTTTGAGTTGGTTGATTTGCTAAGATGCCATGCTAGTGGGAAGTAATTTAATATGGTTAGAGTAAGGCTTTTTATTAGTATGATGATTATTTGCTAAAGCTCTTGCTCTAGTTCTTTTAGTTATCCGAGTCTTGCCTTGGAAATAATATTTCCAAAAAATTACAATAAGAAAAACTCTGAAATTTATGACTTGGTTAATGAATGATTGTATTGAGAGTATATCCTTGAAGATACTTAATCCCATAGATATTTTGATAGTCTTGACGGCACTCATGAAAGGAGTTGTTTGATTGAAATAAAGTCTAGTGGTAATTGTGATGCATGCCAAAGCTAACCTTGTGGATCAAACCGCGGTACTAGATCAAGAAAAAAGAGAAAGAAGTGAGATAACGTGTACTTATGTCCCTAATGCACACCTTTGGGATGCCAACAACTCCACTAGCTTTTGAACGATCTATGATATAGTCCCGGATTTTAGCTATGAGTTGATGACATGAGTGGCATACATGTCAATATATGGGCAAAAGTATTGGTACTCTCAAAGGTTGTGCAAACACTTTCAAAAGAAACATTCAGCGATCCTTGAAAGAATAAAAGAAAAAGATATCTATGAGGATCCACATAACAAGTCCTTGGCATGGTCTCATTACTACTTTACAAGTTCTTATTGAAAAACAATGATTGGATTTGAAGTGTTTTTGATAGACTTGATTTATTGATGTGGGTGTAAATAAGAAACTTTATTGTTATACTTCTTAGGACATGAAACTCTCTTACTCAATTATGCTACTTAAACATGTGTTCCTTGGCAAGCTGAGAGTTAACTAGAAGAATTGGATTGATTGCTACACTTCTAGTTACTTATACTTATATTAAACTTTATTTTGATTGTCTTGACTTACCGAAACTTGTATAGTACTCTTGTCATCTCTCTAACCAGCCTCGCAAATGAATGAAGTGTTGAGCACATATGATTACCAATCGTAAGTGAATTCTTATTCTCATTGTTTCAAGATTAAACATTGAATTCCTTATAGTTCTTTTGTTTCTTCTTGCTCAAGGGCGATCTAGGTTTGAGCTTTGGGGAAGTTGATGGCTCCAAAATTAGCCATCTTGCACTGCATTTAAACATTGTTTTTGGTCAAGAAATTGACAAGAAACTCTCATTCCTTGCCACTAATGACTAATAATTGCAAAGATATGAAAAAACTCTCTTTCAATTATGTTGTGCAGGAAATCACGATTTTAATACGAAATCAGGAGTCATAATGAAGGTTTTTGAGGAAGTCCACATGTCCAAGTAATTGGGAAGCCATTTCAGGGTTTCAGCATGCTTAACAACCACTAGTACGGGCAGGGCCTGGCCGCACCGTCCACCCGTACCAGGTGGCGATAGCTTCGTCTCATCAAACCCTACAACTTTCATGAAGACGCCTATATATTTTGAGACTCTAGCTGCCGGCCAAAGAGCCGCCATTCTCAAATTACATCACAACACCACCAAAGGATATCCACACCATTGTTCCTCCATTGTTCATCACTTCCACCATCCATCCCATCCACTAGCCATAGCCATTGCTTTGTACTTTAGATCTGCTTGTGATTTGGCGACCATTGTAAGAATATTTGATTTCAATCTAAGTATTTGTGTGTTGTTTTCTATCTCCGATCTATTTGTACTGAGTGAGTAGTCCTCACGGCCTTTGGGTTGGGGATAAACCTCAGAGCGATTATGTGCATCTAATTCATGGGAGTATTGTATTTCATTTGCAATTGAGATTTGTTTATTTTGTTTCTTTGTCTCTTGTCATGATCTATGGACTTGTAGGTTCCCAAAATCCCATAGATTCATAAAGTCTTGAGGTTATATACTTGGCTAGCGGCAATCTCATAGGAACCCCTGTGACAAAAAGGGTAGTAGGTTCTTCGCTTCGTGACCCATTCGGGATCACAACAACATCACCACTTAAAGCTTTGATATGTGTTTTACACTTAATAACCGTTTCTAGCCTGTTGCTTCGGTGTGCACTCGGTTGGATTAAAAGATTGCTATGCCCTCTGCATCACGGGGGCTCTAGTATATTAGGATGTGTTTCCCACAAGAGATTATCTTCGTTCAAACATTACACACTACATCACGGGGGCTCTAGTATATTAGGATGTGTTGCCCGCAAGAGATTATCTTCGTTCAAACATTACATATGGCTATGCTTATTATTATATTTTATCCCATATGATGTGTAGCTATAGGTGGATCTTTAACCCTAGCCTATCTCCATCCATTGATTCAACCCATTATAAAGTAAACTAGATTGGTCTGGTAAACTAAGGTAAAACGAACAAAAAAAAGTCTTGTAGACGTGTCCTTTTTATTTCCTTTTAGCATTGCTTTTCGAGGTACCATTAAACCTTGGTCTTCTAGCGAAAAAGCTATTGTACTACATCCGTGAATCCGGATCGAATGTATCATAAATCTAAAGAGTTGTAGTGGAATCTAGGATTCTAGTTGCAGTCCAGATAGGATTTAATAACCCATGACATCAGTGGTTATAGCACCGTATAATACGCGTTAACAATAAGATTTGGAATGGGACAGAGAAGTTAGCTGGATCTTCTTCCAATCACACGAACAAATGACCTTATCGTGAGGTTGTAGGTTCCTTTCAGGGACTCAGCACATGGGTAGGACCCCTCAGTTCCCTGCGATATTGGTTTCTAGATTATCCGTGATTGGATGTCAGAGGTATTTCTGCCACTACGGTGGGGGTTGCCAGGGACATGGTCTGCTCACTGGAGTCTCTGAGGGGTTACCAGGGTTATATCTACCTATATGGGGGTAAATGGAGGTATTCCTGCTTGGGGGGTCGTGTTCCATGTGAGGTCGCGGAGAAGGGCAATGATTGGCTTGGATCAATTTCTGGACCCCACATCAAGGAATTGTGGACGGGAAAGTACGCCCAGTTGTGCAACAAGGATTTGATCACTTGTGGGTAAAGTAGCACACCCTACAAAGTGTAAGAATTGTGACATGTTACTCCCAATTCCGGGAAGGAGCTACGAACGCGACAGGAAAGGAAGTCCATGAGGTTCTGGTTAACATGTGAAGGCTGATGGGCATAGTTTTTGATATTAAAATCAATCTTTGAAGAAATTTTTACGAAAAACTGCATAGTTCCAAAGACTTATAGTCTGAGGTGGTATATAGAGCATCAAACTTCCCACCTTGCATATAATGAACTTGCTGGGTAACGATGTTACTCACTCTTTCCTTTGATCCCCTGCTTAGACTCTGAGGAGCCAGAAAATACCCCAATGTATGCTACTAAAGGTTAGGACGACATCTACTATGAGGAACCAGGCCTATCCGGTGGAGTTGAAGGGGTGGGCTACGAGATACGCTACGGAGCTGATGCCAACGAGTCCGAGTAGTTGCCAGTAGTTATTAGTACTTAAGCCGATCCGAGCAGCATGAACCTTGTACAATAAGCTGGTGAGCTCAAGTTGTGTTATGTCATTTGAATCTTTCGTTCTTCTACTGAAAGCATATTAAGTAATATGTCTATGATTTGTAAGTTCTAACCACTTGAAAGTACTGATCTTTTGGTATTGTAATAATAATGTGTGTACGTTTGTAATTTGGACCCGCAATGTTTTTATTGTACCACTCCGAGGGATGTGATATTTGAGGAACGGTGTTCGGTGAGTGTTATGTCAACGACTATAGTATACTACAACATGTAGTGGTATGCTGGGTCACCACAGAGCCCACCTCTGAAGTGGATCCATGCAGCGCGAGGGTAGTCTGAGATGACGGCGTGCACCGTCAAGCCTTTTATCACGAGAGCATGTATCATGTCAGTCACATGCTTTAGGCTCGTGTCCCGAGTGCTCAACCTCCCCCGCCTAGGGAGAGGATGGGTAACCTCCTGAAGATCATACATCCAAGGCAAGCGGCTTTCCACTTGCACTACACAGTGCTCACTGCGCCACTCCTCCCACTTAGATTTGAACTTACCCTGGAGGTACTTCTTGGAAAGATTTTTCCAAAGATGGAAGGTGCTGCCCCCAGCTATCCTCGGCTTCTTGTCAACCCGAGGGGTAAAATAGTGGAATATCAAGTCTAATGAGGGGATCACTCCAACAAATCCCCTGCATAGATGTGTGAAGCTAGCCAACGCCAATAGGGCATTGGGATGGATCTGGACCAGATAAAAGCCATATGCCATCATTAGTTACATGAAGAAATCGCATAAGAGGGAACCAATCCTATCTTGAGGAAGTAGTTGTAGATGGGTGATGGCAACAAACGTGGACACTTTTCGTTGGGACTCCAAGTGTAGAGTGTTGTAGCAAGCTTCTTTTACCCACAAGGGTGACTTGAGGGTTTATATCGAACTCTCGGGGAATTGGTTATGCAAGGGTATTTATCTTCTCCTCTTCAAGCAACATGTAAAGTAAAATAATTTGGCTTGTGTCCCCAATTCCACCAAGTGGTTATCAAGCACAAGGTTTCGTATCAGTAATATGAAATAAAATAAAATGTAAACTGACAATAAAAGCAGTATATAAAGTAAAGTAATGCAAACTAGATGATATGGAAGATAGTAGATTTGTTTTTGGGGTTTTATAAGTGATTTCATGTAGATAAAGTATTTTTTTGTATTTTCGAAATAATAAATTAAAGAAATTGTAACGAATAGTAGATGCAATGGAAAGGTGTTTCTTATGATAAAAAATGGACCAGGGTTCATGGGTTCACTTGTCTACTCTATTTTTAAGTTGTAGTGATCACAAAAGAATTTATCAATGATAAAGACTCATGGAAATTCTATAAGTGTTTGATAAAAGGAATTAATATGGGCATCACATTCTAATATTGAGATGGAATATATCTCTCTCTTATACTACTCAAGAAAGGGAAATCTCCATGCAATATTGATTTAAGAACAAATCAAAGTATAGCTTTAAGCAATATTATATGATGTTTGAAATACAAATATGCTACCTTGATTTAACAAGGTCATCACACTGTCACATGATGACTATACTATAGCGCATGGTTTCACTTTAACCCTAGTGAGGCATCAAAAGAAAGGTAAAAAACAAAGTAGCTCCTGAATATTATGTGTCACAATTCAATCTCCACCCCCATGCTACTCCATCTAACACACACTTCTTGCCATACAAGTTCTTGCATACAAGTTGGATCCAAACAAGCAATGAAGAATGGGGTGGATGATATGCATCTATTAAAACATCTTACAACAAATAGATTCCAATCTCAAATATAAAACCATAGAACAAAGTTCCACCACATAAGAATTACAAATATGACCATAATCATGTTGGGAAACTCATATGGTACTAGATCTATGAAGAACAAGAGAGAAATAGATCAAGCTACTGCCACAAATCCATAGCCCGGAGGTGGACTACTCCCTCTTCATCATGGTGATGAAGCTGGAGATGTTGGAGAGGATGGAGATCTCCCCGGAGGTGGCTCTGGTGGAGTTTCCCCCTCCAATCTTAGCTGGATCCGGTGGTGTTTTTGTCTCTGGTGGCTCTTGTTGCTTCTCGTCACTTCAGTTTCGAGGACGCCTCGAGGGGTCCTTATATAGGGATTTTGTAACATCCCAAAACTCTAAACCAAGTGATCAGGATCCAAATCATCAAATTTAGAGTTAAAACAACTTTTCCATTTAAAAATATTAAAGCATTCATATGTGTGTGCATCTATTTTCCTAGAGTGAGATGAGGAGTCTAGTACTCCTAGTATTTAACTATTGTCCCAGTCTCTCTCGCTCGCTCTCATCAACCCTCTTAGATCTGTGCTCCTCCCTCTGCTCTCTCGCTCGGTCTCAAAATCCCTCTCAGATCCGCCGCAGTTGAAGAAGGCGGCTCTATGGCGGATGAGTGGTTTGAAGCTACGATTGACATGAGTGCAATGAGGCAGGTCTTCAACTGCAGGCTGTGTTCTCAAATGGTTTGTCATCTCGCGTGCATGGTTATTACTACTTCTTTCTTCATGATGTTTTCCACACTGGTTCGATACAACTCTTGTTTTTGGGATAAATCTCTTTTCCTTGCACGAGCAGTGCTTTGGCAAGGCCGCGGCACACATTGCATGGCACAATGTGTTGGAAAATTGTCTGATGGTCAGTGCCCGGGATGTGAATACGGAGGCATCTTCGAACCAACCACTATCGTGGATCATATGTCCTCGAGAATGAGGCTCAAGTGCAACAACAAAGGTTGTGACATGGCTGGCAACTTCCTCGAGTTCATCGAACACCAGACGGCGTGCCCGCACGGGCAGAGGGCGACATAGGTTCTTGACAAAAAAGAACCATATGATATTCAGGTGTCTATGTGTGTGTTGATTCCGTCTAGAGTATGGTTTAGTTTCTGCCATGGTTGTGTTGTACCTATACTAGTAATGTTATAAAAATAAATTGAATCATCATTGCATCCACATAGTTTCTCTCTTTTACCGATAGCAAGGGGAAGTACCACCAGCCTGTGCATCTACATAGCTCCTCTCTTTTAGCTAAAAAGCTTGAAAATCTATAGAACTTGGGTGGCCCTCCACAACGTATGAAAATATCGGTGCCCAAACCACTTCTCATCCATCCGGCACCGGTGCCTACGCTGCACAGCCGATGCCACAAAAAATCAAGGATATGTTAAAATATTGGTCTTCCCTATCCAGCTCAACAACCCTTCCTCTATTTAATGTAGAGATAACATCCATCCTTCTCGTCACGTGGGAGTAGTAACTTTCATGAACATGCAATGCGAACTACGCAAATTGGTGACGTGACATGATAATTAATGATGAAAGAGAGGGAGGTATTACCATAACATCACACATTTATATCAGTCTAGAATCTAATTAGTTAGGTCTTGCATGACACCACACACATGTTATCACCCACTATGAAGATAGTAACATATGCAAGTTACTATATTTAGGCTGGTCATGGTGGGGAGTACGCAAAATAAAATGAAATAAGTTACTACCTCTATAGTGGAAAATAACATAGGTGTGGTATCATGCAAAGTCTCATTTATTGCAATGTAGACTCATTTTGTCTTGAAATTCTGCCGCAAGCGCACTGTGTATTGAGGAGAGAAATAATGATTTTCTAGTTCTTATGGCCGGGTCATACTGGTATGGTCGACTCCAAGGTTTCTTAGCTTAATACCGAGTGCTACAATGTTTAAATTCCACTAAGGTCGACCACAAGTGTCTTATATCCGACCTTACTTTCACATTGGAGATGCCCTTATGGTAACATAGCTAGTTACCCCAAGGCTCTCTCTCATCATTTAATTGCATGCCATGTCATCTAAATGCTTAGTTGGTGATGACCCACAAGTATAGAGGTGTATCGCAGTATTTTCGATAAGTAAGAGTATCGAACCCAACGAGGAGCAGAAGGTGCTGGCTAGTAGTATGGATCAGGAAATCTCTGCAAATACTTAGCAAACAGATTTTTATGGGTTTTTGATAATGCAAGTAAATAAAGTACAAGTAAATAAAAGACAATAAGAATAAATGCAGCAAGTGGCCCAATCCTTTATTCAGCAAAGGACAAGCCGGTTGTATTACTTAAGATGACCAAACGTTCTTGAGGACACACGGGAATTCTGTCAAGTGCTTTCTCTTCATATAGTTGATTAATCTTCTTTAGCTTGCTAAGTGTTGTGTGGGTGAACCTGTGCTAATGTACTAACCTTCCTAGGACTAATACATACTTGTGATTATACCCCTTGCAAACATCCGTAAGTACAAGAAAGTAATTAAGGTAGAAACCTAACCACAACTTTAAAGTCTAAGACCCTGACGTCCCTTGTGCAATGGTTTCCTAACGGGGGTTTAGGTTTCTGTCACTCCGGCAACCCCTACGATTAGTAGCCAAATACACAATGCATTCCCCTAGGCCCATATAGGTGAAGTGTCATGTAGTCGATGTTCACATGACACCACTAGAAGAAGTACACCACAACTTAAATATCAAACTATTGAATCTTTCTCAACACAATTCCACTACTAACAACATGACTTCTCCCATGTCCTCAAGAAAAAAACGAACTACTCACAAGACATCATATGGATCATGATCAGAGATGGAATAATGATGTGTATCAATCTAAACATAAATGATAATTCAATGGTTCACTCAATAGCATCAATTAAAAAGAGTAATCAACACCGGGAAAGTTTCCTCTAAGAACTTTGGAAGATTCAACCCAATTGTTACAGCAATATGGAGATGGTGATGATGGTGCTGATGGTGATGATGATCCCGATGAAGTCCAGCTTGATGGTAGGGTTGATGGCAATGATCTCCCCTCTCCGGGAAGGAATTCCCCCGGCAGAATTCTGTCAGCTGGAGAGATCTTTCCCTCTCGGTGTTTTCCGCCCCGTAGAGGCGGCATGATCTTTCTGTGGTCGCTCCCCGAGTATTAGGTTTTCAGGAGGATTATATACGGTAGAGGGGAGAGCTGGAGGTGGGCCAGGGTGGCCACACCACCTGGTGGCGCGGCCTAGGCTGGCCCGCGCCAGGGGTGGTGTGGGCCCCTGTGGCCCATCTCCACTACTTCTTCTAGTAGCCTTCGTCTTTGGAAAAATAGGATTTTCCATATATTTTCCTGGATTTTCTGATCTTCGCGAATTTTTCCTCCAAACAGCACCTTTTCCATCAGAATCCTGACTGCAGCGGTCCATGCTCCAAAAGTCATCAACCATGCAAAAACAGATGAAATAACATAAGTATCATCTCTTAATATGAAATATATCAATGAATAACAGTAAATTATGATATAGAATAGTGACACAAAATGGACATATCAGTTGGCAATACATGTAGGACTATGTACTAACCAAATTACTCCCACTAGCACTATGACCAGCCGAAATAGAACCATGAAGAGAAGACGAGCCAGGGATGACGTTGGGCAGTGACGAGGTAGCACGGCCCCGCCTTTTGTTCGAGCAGTCCACTCTTAAGGTCCATTTGATTCCAAGGTGACATGGGTATACCCTGCAGGTACTCGAGTTTGGTATATACGGTCCAGATACGGTGGAAGCCCACGATGTTGCCACGGCCCAATGAAGACTTCGATTGGCCCACGAACTCTCGATGACTTGCGAGACAAGAAGAAGTTTAAAGATAGTAAATTTAAAGGGAAAACCCTAATCTGTAACCGACTCGACCTGCTACCCGAGACCTGGCCTATCAATATAAAGGCTAGGAGGGGGCAGCGAGGAAGACACACACAACCCTAGTTTCCACAACTCTCACCAGATTGCATCTGCGCGCCCCTGTAATCTTCAATTCCTTCGTTAATTCCAAGAGCAGACAAGCAGGAGTAGGGACCTCTACGAGGCCTGAACCTGGGTAATCCTTGCGTCCCTGTGTGCTTGTTTGCTAGCCGATTGATGCTTTCAGCGCTCCCTCCTTCTCCAAAACCCAAGTCCATAACAATGGGCATTGACGAGTTAAACCCTCGTCAATTGGCGTCGTCTGTGGGAACTAGGAGTGCTGATGTTGCGGCTTCTTCGGCCTCATCAACCGCGATCTATAACTCCAGAAGAACGGAGATTTGCCAGCTCATCGGCGTGTTCGACTGCACCGTCCACACGCTGGCTACTCGCCCGGCTTTTGAGTCCGTGGGCGATGGAATGAGCCTGGCGATCGGGAGCTTCCGCTTCCAAGTTGGTCAGATGGGCATGCTTCACATGCCTGACCAGCCAACGACATCCGCGATTGCTCTAGCATCGTGGTTCCCGCCACCAATCGGTGCCCTCAACGAGTTCAACACCTCAACAATAGCTGAGAGCACGGACAGCGACAGTAGTCACGGATCCGATCTAGGTGGCCTAGCAACGGAAGATGGGGTTTATGGCTCCAGATCCGAAATTTGCGAAAGCAACAGCTTCCCCAACCACTTCATGTGCGCCGTCATCAACGCCGGAAAAACTAGCGCCAATCACGACAACGGTGGCAACGACCCTAATCCACCCAACAGTGGCATACCTAACGGCGGACCATCCAATGGCGACCCTGCCAATGGTGGCAATGGCGCACCCGTCAACAACGGAGGGGCAGTCGAACCTCCAACCATGGTAAACAAACACACTGGTGAATGTGTCGTGATCAAGATCAACGATCTCGACTGGGCTTGTTGCGGAGAAGCCCTGCGAGGCAATCCCCTGTCTCCCGGCACACCGCAAGATCTGATGATGGGCTATCATTGGCTACTAAAGGAGGAGTACAAACGCTAATTACAAACAATTGTGCAGCTCGAAACGCGTAAAAAGGCGGTGGATGAGTGTTGGGGGATACCCCCGGGTAGGGTCACGCCGGGGTATAAAGGCCGAGTTAGCCGAGGTTCGGCAAGGCTAAAGCGAATGCTGGTCGAGTTACCTCAAGGCAGGCCAAGTCTCGGGGTAACCTGGACCAGGGGGTGTCCACCTAACTGAGTCTCATTAGACTTAAGCAGTGATCCGGATAAATGAATCTAACTTGTATGCAGGAATGGGTATGGCCGGATCAACTATGATCCGGGTTGTATCTAGCTTCTAGGAGAAGGAAGGAATCTCGCTGGTCAAAAGAAGCCCCGGTACGCACTGCATGAGTGAAGCAGACAGGGGCAGGACCATCGAGGCATGGTCGACAGAGGTGACGACGCCCGTGTCGGCTGACGCAGGCGCCGCAGAGGCTCACGTAGCCTCTGCATGGGTGACGCGGGGGAAAAGCACCCCGGTCGGTTTGCTATTTTGGGAGGAGGCATATTCCCTGGAATATGCCTCCACGTATGCCCTAAGTGGAGACCTAGCCACCCCTATATAAGGAGGGCTAGGGCCTCTGTAGAAGGGGTTGAGTTTTATGGGGCTGGGCTATTCTGATTGGTTTTAGGTTCTAAGGGTTGATCTTTAGTTGGTCTAGTACGGGTGAACTGTGGGTGAGAGTAAGAGAGTTCCTTCTTCCTCCTCTCGCTAATACAGCTCTAGGAGCACTTGTTACCTTGGAAGTGAATCGAGTACGAACATTCTGTGTGGGGAATCACCTCACTAGCCCTCCCTGGACTCCCCTAGTGCTATTAGTCCCCACCTTTAGCCTATCCATGGCATCTGCCGTGACACCACCACGACAGTTGGCGCCCACCGTGGGGCTAGCGGCGCTAGCAGGGGTGAAGATTTGGACGGGAAACCTCATCGGCACCGGCGAGCGCATCGTCTCCAGGCTAGCTCAGCGCTTTGGAGCCCTGGACTTCGTCAGCGACAACGCTGGCTGCTTCGGCACGCGCCCGCTTCCGTGCAACGGCCTCTTCGTCAAGCTTGGTGCACACAAGGTCTACGTTGCTGTGGACGTATCCTGCGTTCATCCGCAGCATGTCGTTGAGGCAGGGGAGCCACCCCTTAGCGTGGTTCACGGGGCGCGTATCACTCGCTCCCCGGACCGTGCTGAGGTGATGATGACTACGCCAGGTGCAGGCACGAGCAAGGATCCGACACCAGATCCGGAGGTAACACCTAAGGCACCGAGGAAAAGTAGAGGTCCTCCACTAGAGAGGCCTGAGAATGTACTGAGAGAAGCTATGGATAGCTTGGCAAACCCGGTAGCAGCAGTGGTAGACCCGGCTCAGGCACAGGCCGATCTATAGGAAACTAGGCAGAAAATTCTAGAGGGAGCGAAAAAGATAGCTGCGGCTCAGCAGTCGTTGAACATGACGCTGTGTGAGTACGCAAAGGCAAATAAATTTGATGCTGTAAAAGTGAAGGGAAGAAATCTCATGAGTGAAATGAACAAAGAGGGTGACACTAGGATTGAGGAGTCAGAAAACTATTTGTCCGTGGGGCTGTCGAAGTATAGTACCCCGGCAAAAAACCTCAGAGCAGCGGATGCAGCTGCGTCCGAGTTAGAGGGTCTAACGGGTGAAGCCCGTCAGAGATAGCAAGATAGGGTCAATGAGTTGGTTCGGATCACGAACAGGCAAAATGAGGAACTGCTCAGGGCAAACCCGGAGAGAGATGGGGCCTCCAAGATCGTTCATTTGGCAGTGGGTAACCCGGAGAAATCTGCTGGAGCCGCATCGTCCCCTCATGGTGGTCCTAGGAGAGAAGAGGTAGTATCCTCGGCCAGGAGAAACAAGCAGATTGTTTCGTATGACCCGATAGGGCACGAAAAGAAAAAGAGGTACAAAGAAATGACGATCGACGGAGTGTAAGCCAAGGTGAAGCTGGCCGAGGTAACCGTGACCAAGGCAATGCCGGTCAAGGAAACGCTGTTAATGGCCATGCCGGACAGCGCAACTCGACAGGACAACCGCATCAGCGGAATATACCAAGGCAAGAGAAAAGTGCCGGCCGAGGTATGCAACATAGAGATGCGCCACGAGAGCGAGACCGGTATAACGATGGAGATTCGGAAATGGTGAATGCAGGATACCCAAGGCCGGACTATCATGTGATAGGGTCGAGATTGGGAAGTAGGGATCTGATGCCGGATGATGCCAGGTTAAAATTGGATCGACTGTATAGGTCAGAGGAGATTGAAAGTCAAGGTCCTCCGGGTCATGCGTGTTTTGGACCCCGGATCATGAAAGAGCCACTGGTACCTAACTTCCAGTTACCCAGAGGCACGAAGACGTATGACGGCAGCACTAAGCCAGAGGATTGGTTGATAAACTATGCTACAGCCGTGAAAATTGCTACGGGCAACTTGCGATGGGCTGTGAGATACGTACCCCAGATGTTGGAGGGGCCATCAAGGGTATGGTTGAAAAATTTGCCACACGGAAGTATTAACTGCTGGATCGATTTTGAGGAAATGTTCATCAGCAATTTCTCAAGTACGTATCAGAGGCCAAATAGGCCACAGACCCTAGCTATGTGCAAGCAAAGACCGAATGAGACAGACCGGGAGTTTTTGACCCGATGGTGTACCGTGAGAAACTCGTGTGAGGATGTGATAGAGTCATATGCCATAGCATGGTTTGCGCAGGGGTGCAGGTATGCAAGCAAACTTTGGCAAAAGTTGCAAAGGAATATGCCAACCACTTTGGCAGAAATGATCCGGATTGCTGATTCGTACGCCTTGGGTGATCTGACTCAACCTAGGCTCGTGTCGAACGAGTCGAATGAGGAGTACTACCAGAGAGATGGAGCCGGATCATCCCGGAGGAATGATTACAGAGGTAAAAGGAGAGATGACAAACCTGATCACCGGTACAGTTCGCAACAAGTTGTAGCTGTGAATCAAGATCAGCCCGGAACAGGGAGCAACCAACGTCAGAAAACTAGAGGGCAACAATGGACACCGAGAAATGATAGCAAGAAAACTTGGACGCCAGAGCAGAAGAAACAGTGGCAAGAAAAGAAGGACCGTCCGAGGTATACTTATGAGTCGATGTTGGATCAGTCGTGTAAATTTCACATGCCAAATCCAAGTAACCCAGCGGGTCATACAACGAGGCAATGTGAGTGGATGCGCAAGATAGAACAAGGTGGTTCGGGGAATGCTCAGGCACCCCGGAATGATCAACCTCGGCAGGAGTTACCCCGACAGCAATTTCTCTCCGGAGCAAACACACAATAGCTAATGTTGCCTCCCTCTCCGCCGAGGTATGATAACCATGAGAGAAGGGATGCAGTGCATCAAGTAGAAAACCAACATCAGCCAGATCAGAGGCACCCCAGAAATGAGGGGAGGAATGAGGACAGGGAGCATCATCAGAGTTACTGTGTGTTTACCACAGAGGAAACCGATAGAAAGAGCCTGCAGCACCGACATATGGAGGTCAATGCGGTAATGCCAGTGGTGACAAGGTATATGCCTTGGTCGGACCAGGAAATTACATGGAACATCAAATATCATCCCAAGCTTATGCCGAGTCCTGGTTCGTATGCGTTGGTGCTGGATCCGACATTCATTGGGCCAAACATCAATGTGAGGTTCTCCAAGGTACTGATTGACAATGGCAGTAGCATTAACATCATGTATGCGGATACAATGCGCAAGTTGGGTATCTCGGAGAACATGCTCAAGGCTACATGGACAACTTTCCATGGTATTGTACCAGGCATTTCTTGCGAGCCCATAGGCAAAGTCCGGGTTGACGTGTTGTTCGGCACGAGAGATAATTGCTGAACTGAGAGTCTGGAGTTTGAGGTGGTGAACTTGGAAAGTGCGTACCACGCGTTACTCGGAAGACCAGCATTGAACAAGTTCATGGCAAGATGCCACATCAGTTATTTGAGGATGAAGTTGCCCGGGCCAAATGGAGTGATTACCATTGCTGGAGATTTCCGATGTTCCATTGAGTGTGCCTCAGCCGGGTCGAAATTAGCCGAGTCACTTGTGATTGCGCAAGAGAAAAGAAAAATCCAAGAGGTGGCGGCATTAGCTCAATCCGCGCAGCAGTATATGCCGGCGTTGAGTAACCAGCATGGTAGCATTTCCTTCCAAGCCGCAAAGGATACTAAGAAAGTGCCTGTTGATGATATGTTCCCAGAGCGCACCGTAACAATTTGTGCCGGGTTGAATGATAAATAGGAAAGCGAGCTCGTCAACTTCCTCCGTGAGAATCGGGATATTTTTGCTTGGTCCACACAGGACTTGCAAGGTGTTCCGAGGGAGTTGGCCGAGCACTCTTTGAACGTAAGACCCGGATCAAGGCCGGTGAAGCAACCTCTCCGCCGCTTCGTCGAGGATAGGAGAAAAGTCATTGGAGATGAAATAGCTCGGTTACTAGCAGTAGGATTTATCATGGAAGTACTTTACCCAGATTGGCTATCTAATCCGGTGCTGGTGGAGAAGAAGAAAGGTGATCCGAATGTGGCAGTGGTTTGGCGGATGTGTATCGATTACATGAACCTGAACAAGGCGTGTCCAAAAGATCCATTTCCACTGCCGAGGATAGATCAGGTCATAGAATCAACTACTGGATGTGAACTGTTGTCATTCATTGATGCATATTCTGGTTTCCACCATATACCTCTGAATCTGGATGATCAAATAAAGACTATGTTTATCACCCCGTATGGGGCTTACTGCTATCGCACCATGTCGTTTGGTTTACGTAATGCAGGGGCAATGTACCAAAGATGTATGCAGAAATGTTTGCATGACCAAATAGGTCAAAATGTACAAGTGTATGTGGATGATGTGGTTATCAAGACAAGGAAAGCAAAACGCTCCTTGACGATATCAGGCAAACATTCGCGAACCTAAGAAGGTTCCGGATGAAACTTAACCCGGAAAAATGTACCTTCGGTGTCACGGCTGGGAAATTACTCGGATTTCTTGTTTCCAGCCGAGGTATCGAAGTTAATCCAACTAAGATCCGGGCCATTGAACGAATGGAACTGCCGAAGTGTCTTAACAATGTCCAGAAGTTCAATGGTTGCCTGGCGTCGTTAAGTCAGTTTGTATGCCGGTTGGGAGAAAAGGCATTGCCTCTCTACTAACTCATGAAAAAGTCGGATAAGTTCGTTTGAACGCCACAGGCCGATGAAGCCTTTGCCCACTTAAAGAAGATGTTAGCCACTGCACCAGTGTTAGACTCTCTACTATCAAAGGATCCAGTGTTGCTCTACATAGCCGCAACCAACCGAGTTGTAAGTGTACTGATTGTGGAAGAGCGCGACGAAGAGGGTAAGTTGGTGAAAAGACCAGTGTATTACTTGAGCGAGGTATTATCTGCCTCAAAGCAGAACTACCCAGACTATCAAAAGGTGGCATATGGTGTCTATATGGCAGCTAAGAAGTTAAAGCATTACTTTGAGGAGCATCCCATCAAAGTAATATGTGAAGCTCCCATATCCGAGATAATGAGTAACAAAGATGCAAGTGGCAGAATTGCAAAATGGGCCATTGAACTAGCCCCTTATGCGCCACAATATGACAGAAGAGAAGCAATCAAGTCTCAATCTGTGGCGAACTTTTTTGTGGACTGGGCCGAGGTACAATATGAACCTCCGCCACCAGATCCGAACTACTGGAGGATGCATTTTGACGGGTCAAAAACAAAAACCGGGCTAGGCGCCGGAGTTGTGCTTACCTCGCCAAAGAAGGACCAGCTGAAGTATGTGCTGCAGATCCATTTCACGGCATCAAACAATGTCGCTGAGTATGAAGCACTTGTGCATGGGCTCAAAGTGGCGAAAGAGATTGGGATACGTCGGATACTATGCTTTGGCGACTCAGATTTGGTAATACAGCAAGTGTCGGGATTGTGGGACGCCCTTGATCCAAACATGGCTCTGTATAGATTTCATGTGCAGAAGATATCTGGTTACTTTGAGGGATGTGAATTTCACCATGTACCACGGGTGGAAAATGAGGATGCCGACATTCTGTCGAAGCTCGGATCAACCCGACAAGCAATTCCACCGGGTGTAGCATTGGAACACCTCAGAAAACCATCTATCAGGCCATCCCCAGGAACCGACTAAATCTATGTCCTGGAAGATACAGAATCTGGAGCTGTGCCCATGGACATTGACATGGGAGGTGGTGCGCGAAACCCGAGGACTGCATCAGCAAACCTAGGGACTGCCTCAGCGAACCCGGGGACTGCCTCGCAGGAATAGGGGACTGCTCAGCATGGTCCAGTTAAAGTTATGCTGGTGGATCAGATGGAAATTGATGAGGATGAGTTCCCCGCACGAGCAATACCAGCTTGGGCACTGCCTATATTTCAATTCCTGAAAGATGGAACGTTACCCACTGAGGAGGTGCTATCCAGGCAAACTCAGAGGAGAGCAAAGGCATACACAATCATCAATTCCGAGCTATACAAAAGGAGTGTGACCAATGTCCTCCAGCGATGCGTTGACCCGGAAGAAGGGATTGACATCCTCTGCGGTATACATCACGGGGAGTGCGGGCATCATGCCTCGTCCCGAGCCTTGGTGGCAAAAGCTTTCCGACATGGATTCTACTGGCCAAGTGCCTTATAACAACCAGAAGATCTGGTGAGAAAATGCAATGGTTGTCAGGGGTATGCTACCAAGACACATATGCCAATGTCGGAACTCAAGACCATACCAATTACATGGCCATTTGCCGTATGGTGCTTGGATATGGTTGGCCCGTTTAAACCAGCAAGGGGAAATATGACTCACATTTTGGTCATGGTGGACAAGTTTACAAAATGGATTGAAGTGAAGCCTATAAGAAAATGTGATGGAGCTACGGCCATAACATGTCTCAAAGACATTTTCTTGAGATACGGTTATCCTCACAGTATCATAACTGATAATGGCACAAATTTTGCTGAAGGAGCATTTGCGCGATTCTGCCGGGATAAGAAGATCCGGCTGGACGTTGCCTCGGTAGCTCATCCCGCATCGAACGGACAAGTGGAAAGATCCAACGGATTAGTATTATCCGGGATAAAACCCCGGCTCATTGAGCCGCTGCAAAGATCAGCGGGGTGCTGGATAGAAGAACTACCAGCGGTACTGTGGAGTTCAAGAACAACTCCGAATCGATCAACAGGCTATATGCCATTTTTTCTGGTATATGGGGCAGAAGCTGTATTACTAGCCGACATAGAGCATGACTCGCCTAGGGTCACCCAATACACAGAAGCCGAAGTGCAAGAAGCCCGGCAAAATGATGTTGATCTGCTGGAAGAAGCGAGAGAATTGGCATTGTCCAGATCCGCCATATATCAGCAAAATCTCCGACGCTATCATAGCCGGAAAGTAAGCCCCTGGGTCTTTCGGGAAGGCGATCTGGTGCTCCGGTTGGTACAACGTACTGCTGGCATGCATAAATTATCCCCCCCATGGGAAGGGCCATTCATTGAGCAAAGAATTGCACAATGATTCTTATTATCTTATCGATGCAAAGCCACAGGAAAAGAACAAGGCGGACAGGTCCGGTGAGGAATCCAAGCGTCCATGGAATGTAGCCCTACTTCGTCCTTTCTACACTTAGCAGAGAAGTGTATGTATCCGAGTCTTCTCATATGTCGGTATGTATGCCGGCAATGAGCTTATCAATGAAATGTTGGCACCCAGAGCAGTAACTCGGGGACTGCCTTAATAATATTTGTTGTCTTTTATTATTTATACGTCAGCTGGAGTAAGTTGTTCTACTTAACTCGGATTAGTAGTGTGTGAGCACCAAAAACCCAAC
Source organism: Avena insularis (assembly GCA_023614405.1). Lineage (NCBI taxonomy): Eukaryota > Viridiplantae > Streptophyta > Magnoliopsida > Poales > Poaceae > Avena > Avena insularis. Next base: position 85,951,341 of record CM042684.1, on the reverse strand, counting down.
TCTTCGACTTGCTGCTGTCCAACAAGAATTGGCTTCATGGCAAGAAAGAGAACAAGTTTGGAATTGCATAGCACATGAAAAACGACTAAGGAAAAGAACTTAATCGAACCGACGTTTGTTTTTCGGACTAACTTTGTATTTACTTTTAAATTATTATGCTGAATTATTTTGAGCTAAGCCTAAAGTTTCCAAGTATTGTTAAAACAATTTTTGAAGCTCGGATTCGTAAGTCGTAAAACCGAATCAAGGTAGACACGAGCCGAGCCAGAAGATTGGACGAACAAGAAAATGAAACTCAGGGACTACGCCCAAGTTAATCCGGCATAGAAACTTAGTAGCAAAATATCACATGTGCACTGGATACAATTCCACCCGGCATACCGGGGATCTGATAAGTTTTCAAGTGTTTTCACTCAACGAGCAGCAGGAGGAGGAAGTTCGGCGTCATCTTCGCCGTCTTCGATATCCGAGGCATCGTCCTCTCCATCCTTGTCCGAGCCATCGTCAACGTTCTAAACCTCTTCGTCACCAGCGGCTTCCTGGAAGCTCGGTCCCTCATTCCATTCATGAATGGGAGCATATTCGATGAGGCTATAGGCGCAAGCCTGGCGCCGAGCTACCCACTCCGGGTCATTGGTCCACTTGGATCTGGTGCGCAGGCGCGTCATGTGAGGTTGAGGTCGATCTTCTCATACCACGTGAGTATGTGGTGAAGAACGGTATCAGCTGCGGCACGTCCAGCGGACTCCCTCCAAAGGTCGAGCTGGGTCTCGGTTTTCGTCAGATTTTCAGCGAGAATTGCGATTCTCTCCGGAGTGTCTTCGCCAGGCCAGAGTGTGTTGAAGACTTGGACTGCAACGTCAAGGAGATCCTTGCCATAGTTCTTGATGATTTCCACGCGAGATGACAGGCTGACCAACAGGTCCTCCATGTCATAGGGAATGTCTTCACCGTCAGGAGCAACGGGTGTACCCCTATCTCGGCGGAAATTGGCAACAGCGGCGCTCGCAATGGGAGTACCCTCTGCAAATTTGCCTAAAAACAGGACAAGAGAAGCGAGTAATGAAAAGATATGTGAGGTAACCTAGAGAAATATGCCGGATAAGGAAAAGGAACTTACGTAAAATGTGGCTGTGGATCCGGGTCAAATCATTGGTACAATCATCGTGTCTTTTGTGGAGCTGCACCAGTTCAGCATTCGCGGACTCAAGCTTGACGTCGGCCTCCTGGAGAAGTTATTGGTCCTTGGCAATTTGGAGATTGAGGCGCTCGCGCTCTTCGGTGTAGTCCTGGCCAGCCTTTTCAAGCTCGGTTTGGTGTTGCACTTTCATCTTCTTCATTTCTGCCTTTAACTTGGCAATCTCGTCATCCTTGGTTCAGAGGAGGGCACGCTCATCGTCTTTCTTTTTGAGCTCAGCCTGATGATGCCCTGCTTGTTCGAGAAAATGCAGTATCATATCAGGCACGGGCACACTATCTTCCAGCGATGCTGAAATAGCGTGTTGACCCGGAAGAGCCGAGGTATGAATGTTTGTCGAGCCAAGAAGAAAAGGAGATGGAAATCAAAGCAAGCTCGGACAATAGTAGCCTACCCTTAATATGATACAAATTCTTTCTCATAATCTTGTTCTCAGCCTCCACCCCAGCTGCGAAAACCGAATGACGGATTAGCTCAGCAGAAAAAGATGAGGGAAAACAGAAAAATGTGAAGAAAAGAACTTACCCCTTTTCTCGTGTTCAGCGAGATGTGCATTGTGCTTTGCGAGCAGCCAAGGCAAACATGTCATTTGGACAAGGCAGAGGATCTTGGCGCTAGTGCTCTTGTTGCTGGAGTTGGTGCTGTTGCTGATGTTCTTGCTACCGGAGTTGGTGCTGATGCCGAAGTTGGTGCTGGTGTTGGAGTGGTTGCTGGTGCTGGTGCTGGTGCTGGTGCTAGAGCTGGTGCTGGTACTGAGGTAGTCTCGGTAGTTGCTGGTTGTGGCGAAGATGAAGTTGTGGATGCCGCCACCTCGGCTGGGCCGGTTTCCCCCGTTCCAAGGTTACCCCCCTCTTCATAAGGTGGAATAGAACCCGGAGCAGCCGCAGAACCCTCTGGAATAGGGCTCAGCGGGCGTGACTCGTCGTCATGAGGGGGAGAAGGGCTAATTCGGAGCGGCGAAGAGTTGCTAGAACCACTCTGGGGGACCTCCACCGCAGCACTGCCGAATCAAATAATGTCGGAAGAGAAACTAAAATAATGCAAGGAAGAATAAGTTGTAGAGGGAAAAGAGGCTTACGCATCCGAGGTCAGGGGATCCTTGGGTTTCCGACCCCTTTGTGCTGGGGTCTTGCCTGCTGGCTTGGAGGCGGTTTTGTATCCGAGCTTCTTTCTCCTTTTGGCGGGCTGAGAAGGTCCGGAGGAGGAACTTGATGCAGCTCCATGCCCCTTCTTCGGCGCTACCGGAACAGGTTCACCCGTAGCAAGGGGAGGGTCCTCGTGGATCTGCCCACCGGGGTTAGCTGATGCTAGAAAAGCATAAGAAAGGGGGACAGCGTCAACATCTTCCATCACCTTGATATCCGAGTCATCTTCATCATCGGGCTAATCTCTAATAGAAGAGAGTTTACCGCTGGGTCGCTTAGCCGCGTCGGCCATTGGGAGGAACATCTCCTTGTCCGGTTCTTCCTCGTCCGAGCTTTCCCGATCAGGCGCACATTTGAGGGTGGGATCGGTACCATCCTCGATAGTTTGCTGAAGGAATTGCTAAGGGAGAAAAAACACAACTGAGTTAAAAGTACAACAGCAACCGGCATAAGGTTTAATTCGGAGAAAGTTGGTGGCACGAAACTTACCACGGGAGGAAGCCTATCCCGGCAATAATGCTCAAGTCCCCACGTCCACTCAGAGGAGAAGTCCTTGTGGGTGGTGAAGAGTGCCTTGACCCGGCGGTAGATTTCTGTGTTGCTAAGCTCGAAGGAAGAGGTCCAGTTGGGGTCGCGGCCCCAACTCATGTGGCACACCTTGTGAGTGTCTTCTGGAGAGGGGAGATCTGGTTGCGGATGAATGTGATCATGGCCTCCTCGTTGCGCAACCCGAGCTCCTTCAGCTCCTTGAACATTTTATTGACCTGGTTGGCCAAGACTGTGGGCTTCTTGGGACAACGTCCCATAACTCCGGGTTAGGAGGACCTAGAGCATAGGGGCGAAGCCGGATCAAATCTTCAGTGCCTTCATTCCGAACATAGATGAAGGTCCGGGCCCATCCTTTGCAGGAATCCAGCCTGGTAACCCGGGGAAAGACAGAGAACCTCCAGGGTGAGATGGACGCAGCTCCGAATTGAGTGAGCTGCCTGTCCTCCGGATCAAGTTGAATGTTCGGAATGACATTACGATGAAGACCGAAAAACCGGATCCATAGCTCCTTCGTGGGCCATAGTCCGGCATAGCCTTCGATCGTGGAGGCGAAAGCAGAAAGAGAAGTAATTGCGTTGGCAGGAAGGTGATGCTGCTGGAGTTCATAGGTATTCAACCAATCATGGAAAAAGTTGCTAACTGGTAAACCGAACCCCCGCTGGAAGTGTGACAAGAACACCACAAACTCACCCGGATTGGGTGAGGGGGCAAGTTTGGCAGAGGCAAGGCGCGTTGTGACTCCAGTGGGGATGCGCCTGGTGCGGTAGAGCCAGTCCAGGTCGTCCTGGTAGACCCAGGAGCCAGCCCATGCACCGCGATACACCGTCGCAGTGTCCTCCTCCATCTCCTGCTCTGCAACGACGAGCTCCTCTTCTGTCATCTCCAGTTTGTTGCCCTCACTGTCACTAGCAGCGGTGGGGGGCAGCGGCCTAGATTGACAGCGACCCGTGGCGGAGGAGGTGCTTGATGGCGGCGATGCAGAGGCGGGGAAGGAAGGCGTTGGCAGACTGCTACTTAGAAGCAGTGGCGGCGGCGCTGTCGCGGGGAAGACGAAGAAGAAGAAGAGCTAGAGGCAGAGGGGCGCGGAAGGGGGAAAAGACATAAGGGGTGCGCCCCTCCCTTATTTAACCACTCCCTCGAGGGGGAAGTGGGATCGTATCATGCGGGTACGCCACACGGTGTGGCCGTGTATATCCCGCATCGACCAATCAGCAGCGAGCCACACGGAAGGCCACAAGGTGTAGCTGATCCCATGATGTGACGTATTGGTGCGGTTAACGAGGAGGCAGGCGTGACGTGACCCGCGCGCAGTGATAACTGACAATTACTGCGGCGGTTACTGTGGCTGGCCCTTAAAATGAGGCAACCTGATGATTATCCTCCACGTGGGTTAGCATACAAAAGAAGGAAAGAAGACCCGGATGAGACCATGGTAACCCGGCCAGCAAGTGAAAACTTGGAATGTGCCAAGGGAAGGTAAAACCATGAGGTCCGAGTTAAGGTGGTAACCCGGCTAGCAAGTGAAAACTTGGAACGTGCCAAGGGAACGTAAATCCACACAAACCGAGATAAGGAGATAACTCGGAAATAACATCCAAAGCTCAATAAAATTGAACCTGATGTGGCCTTAGCAACCAAGGCAGCTAAACCTGCACCAGCTTCAGGGACTAATGTTGGGGGGATACCCCGGGTAGGGTCACGCCGGGGTATAAAGGCCGAGTTAGCCGAGGTTCGGCAAGGCTAAAGCGAATGCTGGCCGAGTTACCTCAAGGCAGGCCGAGTCTTGGGGTAACCCGGACCAGGGGGTGTCCACCTAACTGAGTCTCATCCAACTTAAGCAGTGAGCTAGATAAATGAATCTAACTTGTATGCATGAACGGGTATGGCCGGATCAACTATGATCCAGGTCGTATCTAGCTTCTAGGAGAAGGAAGGAATCTCGATGGTCAAAAGAAGCCCCGGTACGCACTGCATGAGCGAAGCGGACAGGGGCAGGACCACCAAGGGGTGGCCGACAGAGGTGACGACGCCCGTGTCGGCTGAAGCAGGCACCGCAGAGGCTCAGTAGCCTCTCAGATGGGTGACGGGGAAAGCACCAGTCAGTTGTTACTTTGGGAGGAGGCATATTCCTTGGAATATGCCTCCACGTATGCCCTAAGTGGAGACCTAGCCACCCCTATATAAGGAGGGCTAGGGCCTCTGTAGAAGGGGTTGAGTTTTACGGGGATGGGCTATTTTGATTGGTTTTAGGTTCTAAGGGTTGATCTCTAGTTGGTCTTCTACGGGTGAATTGTGGGTGAGAGGAAGAGAGTTCCTTCTTCCTCCTCTCGCCAATACAGCTCTAGGAGCACTTGTAACCTTGGAAGTGAATCGAATACGAACATTCTGTGTGGGGAATCACCTCACTATCCCTCCCTGGACTCCCCTAGTGCTATTAGTCCCCACCTTTAGCCTATCCATGGCATCTGCCGTGACACCACCACGACAATGAGTCAAGTCTTCGACAAGCTAGGATCTCCTCCCACGGAGGATCCTCCTCCAAGGGCAACGAGTACGTGGCCAACAAGAGGCGATCTCGAATGGCCCACCTCACTGAGAAGGAGCGCATAGAAGCTGTGAAAGTCCTCGACTTCAGCTCTATGACAGTCGACACACGGGGCAATGTGGTCCCAAATACGCCGCAACCTGCGGTGACATCGGCCACCATGTACCTCCTCAACAACCAGCCGTCGGCTGGAGATTCCCGAGCCGCCATGCATCGATCTACGATCACAGGCTTGGGGTTAATCGAAGCCGCTCTCGACAAAGAAAAAACGCCGAAGCCGAAGAAAAGCAAGGCTCTGGCAAAACGCTATTCCTCACCCTCGTCCAGCGATGATAGTCACGATCTGTCTCGACAGTCGCCGCTCAGGACGACACGACCATGACTTCGATGCGCGTGATGACATCACACAATGCAAAATCGACAAGTCAAGGGCACGACGTGCCTGATCGACTGACTAAGAGGACGAAGACGTAGAGCTCTGTGGCGCTAGATGCTTCAGCAGGGCTATCAGGCAGAAGCAAATGCCCAAAGGGTTCAAGCTCCCATTGGAGAACCCACAATTTGATGGCCTGCATGACCCAAAAATCTGGTTAGAGGACCACATCTCCTCCATCAAGCTCCATGGCGGGAGTCGAAGCACGACCATGCAATGCCTGCAGCTATAGATGCAGGGCGCCGCCTGAGCATGGCTCAACAACCTCCCACGCGGATCCATTCGCAACTGGGAAGAGCTGGTCTATAGCTTTGTGTGCAACTTCAAGGGAACCTACAAAAGGCCCGCGTCAATCGAAGAACTGAGGTGCTGCCAGCAAAGGTCGGGCAAATCACTATGCTCGTACATCCAGAGGTGGTCCATCATCAAAAACTCCGCGGAAAATATCTCGGAGGATCGCGCAATCGATGCATTCATCGGCGGCGTTCGCTGCATAGAGCTTAGGGAGGAGCTGGGCCGCTCGAAGCCCGAAACAATTGACCACCTGATGGAAATCGCGATTCGATGGGAAGATGGAGAACACTCGGTGAAAAACCGCGTTCACTCCGACGCCGAGGCAGAACTCGACCGCAGACGCGATCGCCGAAGCAAACGTCGAATGTGCATCTACGATGATCGCGACGACATCAACATGGTCGTAGCCGTCTATGCCGATAGGGGCGACGACAACTGCAACAGCGGCTATCGCAGCGGTGGACACCGCGTCTCCGGGAAAACCACGCAGGTATGGCAGCGCCGCACTCGTGAAGAGGCACCCGCGACAACAATCGAGGACAAACTTTCCGGGCCGTGCAGCGTGCACTTCTACATCGACAAGCACGACGGCAAGAAGAAATCCAACCACCTTCTCAAGGGCTGCCTCGAGTTCCTCAAGCTCCACGAGGGTTTGGCTCGGATGAATCGCGACGCAGTCAATAGGGGCTACGCAGTCGCCCCAGACACTGTAGCATATGGAGCTCCTCCACCACCACCTGGAGTGCCACCACCCGCGGCCGCATCGGTCCACAATCAAGGCGGCGAGCCATACCCTCAGGCTATGGGCAACATGCTGATCCAAAAGGGACGCCCCTCAAATCGGGTGCAGAAGGCCATCACTCACCAAGTCAACTTGGCGACAAACTCACCACCATCCACCACTAAGTACCTCAGTGGAAGCGACTGCTGCATCACCTTCGACAAGCGCGACCACCCACTCCAAGTACCTCACCCAGGACACTATCCCCTCGTAATCGAGGCACAGATCGGAGGCTTCGACATGAATCACGTCTTCATGGATGGTGGAAGCGGCATTAACCTCATGTTCGCAAGTACCTTGCGAGCGATGAGGATCCCTCTGACCTGGTTAGAGGTCTCGGACATGACATTCCACGGCATCATCCCAGGCAAGGGCATATATCCCCTGGGTAAAATCAACCTCGATGTCATCTCCGGCACGTCAAAAAACTTTCTACGCGAACGCATCGACTTCGAAGTCGTCGACTGGCCCTCACAGTACCACTTCATCCTCGGATGCGTCGCGTTCGCCAGGTTCATGTCAGTACCGCACTACGCCTACCTGCAGAAGAAAATGCCAGGCCCAAACAGCGTCATCACAATCAACGGGAGCTTCCAGAGGTCCGACAGCTGAGACAGGGAATTCAACAGAATTTCCCAGTCCTTCGGCATGCAGGAAGAACTCGCAAGATTGAAGGAGTCGACAGACAACAGTCTGCCTCCCCTAAGCCGGCCAAGTTCACCCGACCTGTCCTTCGACTCGTCAGTGCACACGAAGAAAGTTCAGGTCCACCTATCAGACCCGGCCAAGACGGCCCTCATCACCAACAACTTGAGTCCCGCATAGGAACTCTCACTCGTCGAATTCCTCCGTGAGCACTAGGAAATCTTCGCCTGGTGTCCAGCGGACATGCCAGGGGTCGCCAGGGAATTTGCCGAGCACGCACTCAATGTCAACCTAGACGCAAGGCCAGTCAAACAAATAATTTGGCGACTATCTGAACCAAGAGCAAAAGTGGTCGGAATGGAGATCAATAGAATCCTCGACGAAAAGTTCATACGCGAGATCAAGGAAAGTACCTCGCTCGCCAACACGGTCCTGGTACCCAAAAAGGACACGGATATCCTACGGATGTGCGTGGATTTCACCTCCCTGAATAAGCACTACCCAAAGGATCACTTCCCGCTGCCGTGAATCGACCAGATCATCGACTCCACTGCAGGATGTGAGCGTCTCTGCTTCCTCGACGCCTACTCAGGCTATAATCAGATTCGAATGAAGGAGGAAGATCAAGAGAAAATGGCATTTACAACGCCTTTTGGTGTGTTCTGCTACAACACAATGCCCTTCGGGCTAAAAAACGCAGGAGCCACCTATCAGTGGTGCATGCAAGCTTGACTGAAGAACCAACTTGGTCGCAACATCCAAGTATATGTTGACGACATCGTAATCAAAACCAAAGAGGAAGCCTCGCTAATCGATGATTTATGCGAAACATTCGCCAACCTCGACCGCTACCGGATCAAGATCAATCTGGACAAACGCGACTTTGGCGTACCATTTGGGAAACTTCTTGGGTATCTCATCTCCGCAAGAGGGATCGAGGCAAACCCGAAGAAAATAAAAGCCATACAAGCCATGGAGAAGCCGAAGAACGTAAGAGGTGTCTAGCAGCTGGCTGGGCGAATTGTGGCGCTCAGTCGATTCATCAGTTGAATGGGCGAAAAGGCACTGCCCTTCTACCAACTTCTCCGCAAAACTGACAAGTTCGAGTGGACCAATGAGGCGCAGGAAGCATTCGAAGACCTCAAGCGGCTCCTATCTACCTCACCAGTACTGGTGACCCCACGCGAAAAGGAACCACTGTTGCTATACATCTCCGCCACCAACCAGGTGGTCAGCACGGTGCTCGTGGTGGAGCGAGCCGAGGAAAACAAGGTCCACAGGGTGCAGAGCGCAGTCTACTACCTCAGCGAGGTGCTCACACCAACAAAACAGCGGCACCCGCACTACCAGAAGCTGGCATACGATGTCTTCATGATAGCCAGACGACTGCGCCACTACTTCCAGGAGCACCCAATCGTGGTGGTCAACGACACCCCGCTTGGGAACATCCTCAACAACCGCGACGCCACTGGACGAGTCGCACTTTGGGGAATCGAGTTGTCGCCATGAGACATTACATATGAAAAGCGCGACACGATCAAGTCACAAGTTCTCCCTGATTTCCTCGTGCACTGGGTGGAGAATCATCTCCCTGAAAAACTAGATATGTCTTACCTCTGGACAATGCACTTCGACGGATCCAAGCGAAAGGACGGAGCTGGCGCAGGTGTCATACTGACATCGCCCTAGGGAGACAAGCTGAAATATATTCTTCGAATGCAGTTCACTGCCTCCAACAACGAAGCTGAATACGAGGCCCTACTGTACGGGATGCGGATGGCGAAAGCCTGCGGCGCCAAAAGGTTCATCATCTACGGCGACTCCAAACTGGTCGTCAACCAAACGATGCACAAGTGCGATGCGCTGAACAACAATATGATCGCCTACCACGACCTCTACGACACACTCGAAGGGGACTTCGACGGCTGTGAGCTGCGGCACGTAGGCCGCGAAAGGAACGAAGAGGCAGATGCACTCGCCAACATTGGCTCCACCTGCGCCCCTATACCACCTGGGGTATTTCTCGAGCGTATCTGCGAACGCTCCATCAAGCCAAAGGCCACAGAGAAGAAAGCAAGCGCAACAACTGACTCGGGGGCTACGCCGCTGATTGAGCCAATGGCACTCAACGACCTGGAGCTCGACACAGGACTCGAGGGACCAATGGGAGTCATGATGATCGAGCCATCTTGGACTCAACCCTACATCATATATCTTCTAAGCAAGAAGCTACCGGACAACCCGACTGATGCACGACACATCGCACGACGATCAAAGGCATTTGCTGTCATCAACGGTGAACTATACAAGCGCAGCATCACAGGAGTACTCCAACGGTGCGTCTCCAACATGGACGGAAGGTCCGTCCTCCTCGACATTCACGAAGGGACTTGTGGGTACCACGCCGGCAGTCGCGCCCTCGTCGCCAGAGCTCTACGAGTTGGATTCTACCGGCCCACGGCCATGCGCGACGCCAAGGACATCGTCCAAAGATGCAACGCTTGCTAGCGATTCGCGGACAAACCGCACGCACCTGGCGCAGAACTCCGGCCAATAGCACTAGCTTGGCCCTTCACGCAATGGGTATTAGACATGGTCGGCAAGCTCCCAAAGTCCTCATGAGGAGGCTATGTCTACCTTTTGGTCGTAGTCGACAAATTCACCAAGTGGATAGAGGCCATGCCGGTGACAAACCAGTCAGGAGCCAGTGCAGTCAAGTTCTTCGAGTCCATTGTATATCGCTTTGGAGTGCCACACAACATCATCACGGACAATGGAACGAAGTTCATCTCTAAGGAGTTCCAGGGCTTCTCCGAAAACCTGGGAATCAATGTAAGCTATGCCTCCGTAGCTCATCCATAGACCAACGGTCAAGTCGAAAAGGCCAACGGGCTCGTCTGCGGCAGAATCAAGAAGAGACTCCTTAGGCCACTCGAACAAGCCACAAGATGTTGGATAGACGAGCTGCAAATAGTACTCTGGAGCCTATGCACAACCCCAAACGGTGCCACGGGGTACACCCCGTTCTTCATGGTGCATGGTGCTGAAGCGGTGCTACCCGCAGAGGTGCGATACAAAGCCCCGCGAGTGGTCGCTTACAGCGAGCAGGAGTCAACTCTTGCACTCGGAGACTCTGTCGATCTCCTTGATGAGGCACGAGAAATCACAGCAGAAAGATCGACGATCTACCAGCAAAACCTGCGCAACTACCACAGCAGAAGGCTACGCCCCAGATCCTTCGTCGAAGGAGACCTGGTCCTGCGACTGAAGCAGCAAGGCACCTCAAGCTCGAGTCCCCTTGGGAAGGACCATACGTGATTACAGAAGTAATGCCAGGTGGCTCCTATCGCCTCAAAGATTTCGAGACAGGAGTCGCATACTCCAACCCCTAGAACGTCGCGCAACTGCGACTCTTCTACCCTTAGTCGTTTTTCTTCCTTTTACATTACAAATAAGGCTTTCCAGCCAGGCTACTTAGCCACACACTGTACTTTGTACTGTTCAACGAATAAATAAAGCTAAGTGCCCCAAACTCTGTGTCTTCTATTATCTGTCGCCATCTTATCACTCGGGGGTTACCCCAACCTTTACACAACTACCCTACAAACCAATCGCGATATCCCGAGTAGCTGACGCACTAATTGAACCCTTGGCAAACACCAACCCAGGTGCAGCGCACCTGGCAGGTTGATAAGGTGCTGAGAAAAACACAAGTCAGGCTAACGAAAAGGAATCGCATAGTGCAACGCACTCGCAAAACATATGAGCTAACAAGTTCTTTAAACATCAATGTCAATCAATTATATACAGCATATATATATGAACTTTACAACACTGGTACATTTATGTGCAGGATACAAGTTAAACTACTGTTGCAACAGAAGAACGTTTGTCTGTTCCTCGAAAAAGTCGACAATTTCCTCCGATGGGCGATCCACCGCCTGGTAATGAGGAACCATATTCTAGGTTGAACCTGCCGGTGGAGTCAGCGGACCAACAGCAACAGCTACAATATCTACATCAGGCCTATGCAATCACACCAGCGATAAAGCAGCCTTGGCACCAGCCACCAACTGCGTCGCAAGCAATCTCGAACTGCACTCAAGTCTTGAAACTTAGCAAGGAGAGCCAACAGGCTCGAAGGAACAACGTCCAGCGGAAACATTATCTGATAAATATTCCTTATGCATGATTGCGATTTCTTTAGAAAATGAAGCAGTCGCGAGGCATGATCCTGCAGGATCGCAAGTGCAATTGCGCGATCATGATCCACCCAGAAGTACCCACTTGCCTGAAGCTGTTCCTGGGTCAGATCGTTCATGTGAATGGTGATCCTGTCCTTCTCATCCTGCGGATGACGGGCACTGACAACTATACCAAGCAAGAGGCAAAAGTATGAAGACAACGAACTACCGCAATTGACTACAAGAAAAGATAAGGAGGAAGAAAGCTAACACTTGAACTGGTCACCGAGCTGCGCCACCTCCCCAAGTAGATATTGCTCTCAGGTGGTGGCCTTCTCTACCCTCGAGTTCCATACATCCGCGTTACCACAGAGGACGGGCAATTCGCGTTCCAGCTGCTTAACGCGATCGCGCAGTCGTGAAAGAAGGGACAACTCATCCACCGTTTAGTGCGACTGCGCTAAGGTATGACCAGTGGATGGCGGATCGCGAGACTCACTCGAAGGACCACTTGATGTGCCCTATCACAATCCAAGCAAGAGATAATAAGAAGACTAAGCAACACATGGACAAAAACTCAAGTGCATTCAAACATAACAAAGTATCAACAGAGACACCCGCCAGCAGCATGTTCTATACGAAAGGGGTCGAGCTATTAACTATTACAAACATAACTACTGAGGAGCAGCTTGCTTCTTCCACTTGGACTTTGGCATCGGAGGTTTCATCGAGTCTGTGGCAGTATCATACGCCACAGACTTCCTGCCGGCCCCTGACGCCGTAGCCTTCGCCGCCTTCTTGGCTCGCTGCAGCTCCTCAGAATACTTGGCGACTGTACTTGCCGCACACAGTTGCAAAGGGAGCAAAAACTACCTGTTGCCCATCTGCGCCGACGGGCATTTCCTTGGACACTGCAGCTGGATCCACCTCCACTCCATGGGCTTGCACCATGGCGAGTACCATGGTGGTGCCGACCGTGCGGTGCGATTTCCTGAAATCCGAGGGGATACCTCTAGTGAGGGCCTCCACCAGGTCATCCAAGTTCTCAATCATCTCAGCCTTGGGCGCCAGTTCCTCGCGGATGCGACTGAGAACGCCCTTAGCTTTGGTCAGCATTCCCTAAATGGACGCGTCGCGGTCTTCGACTGCCGCGACAACACCTTCCAAGGCATCATCGCGACGAAGTGCTTGGGCGTCAAAGCTCAAACCACCAGCATCTACACAGAACAAAGCGTTAGCACAATAGCAAGACATTGAAGAAAGAAGCAGTCAAGACACAAAAGGAAAAATACCTGAAAGAGACTTGGCAATCGAGAAGATCTGTTCTTCGAACAACTTCTCCCTCGCAGCGATGGAGGCGCGCAAATCCTCTTCGCGTTTCAGCGATTCATCAAGCGTAGCGACTGCCTCGTCATGACTCTTCACCGCCGCGGCGAGAGTCTTTTCAAGAGAAGCGGCTTCGTGAAGAAGCACATTATGCTCAGCTGCAAAACATACAAGATTGACCATCAGTCGAGTATATAAAAATATCACAAGGATGAATAAGAAGAAGCAAAAAATACTAACTTTCAACCACGCGATGGCGTTTCTCCAGCAATGCGTGCTGTCGACCCATTGCAAGTACTTGCTCCGCCAGGCGAGCAACTTCCTTCACAATAAGATGCAACATGGAAAAAAACAAAAGGATCAGCAGATAGCATGGATGACAAATTCGACTGCAAGTAAAAGCAACATCACACATACGTGCTCCTCCAGAGACTCCGAAGTCGATTGCGGCGCAGTCGTCCGGACAACCATCTAGTGCTTCACAACGTGTGGAGAACTTGATGAATTGTTCCCGGAATGGGCCGCCAATGGAGGAGAAGGAGTTCGCTCAGCCACATCCTTGGCTTTAGAGTCCGCGACTCCAGATTCCTTCCAAAATTGTACGTCGCTAGAAGATGACGACACCGGTTGACTGTGGAACAAAACCAACATCAGGAAATGAAACTCCAAAAAGAACCAAGATGATAATTGTATACTTACCAGTCAAATTTATCAAAATTGAAGGTTTGGTCCTCCGACTACGACGACTCCTTCGGTAGCCGCATCTTCTTGCGGGAAGATGGCGCCATGGAAGTCACAGGAATAGCTGGAATTGGCGACTCCGCACCAATAGCTGGGCCTTCTTGAGTCGAAGGAGACGACACATCCGAATCTTATAGAGTCGAAGGAGTGTTCGGACTGCTGGACTCGAGAGCTTCCTCCTCCTCTTCAAATGGGACGGTCGATTCCGACTCGTCCTCTTCATCTACTTCGCGAGGAATAACCGCCTCAGGAAGAGGGGGCAAACTGGGAGACACCTTCCAATCCTTCATACAGAAAACAAGTCAACACACGTCAAGAAAATCAGAAGCACTCGACAAATAAAGCTACTTCGTAGCACAATCATACCTCAGGAGGAGGGTTAGAAGCATCAAATGGAGGCACGACTGGTACACTGGGGAGTACATCCTTGGCAGTGTACTTGGTCAACAATCGCACCCTCTTATCTACTTCACTCGTGGAAATGCCATCGGCAGATACGCGACTGACATCATACGCACCAGCACATTGGAACATGGGGTGGATTCTAGCCTGTAGGGGCTGGATGCGATGGCGCAACCATGTGCGAATGAGGGCGCAACCTCCCTATTCTTTACCCATGCGACTCTCGAGGTCACAGACACGCTCGTATAACACGTCTGTCTCCTCAGACTCGCCGGGCATCACCATGTTCTTCCAAGAACGCCTCCTCCTGCACGGCATCGTAGAATCAAAAGGCACGAGTCCAAAGTGTTCTCCGTCGGCCTTCTGGTCGCGGATGTAGAACCACTTGTCCCTCCACCCTTGGACGGACGCCATGAGCTTGATATCAAAGTATGTGACGGAGGAGTTGACATGGATCCCGCAACCTCCTACGTCGTAGACTATGGAACCATATGCCGACTGACGCTTCAGCTTGAAAATCCGTTTGACGAGACCAAAGTGTGGATCCACTCCGAGCCAGCACTCGCAGAGTGTAATATAGCAGGCTATGTGGAGAATAGAGTTGGGGGACAACTGATGCAGCTAGAGCCCATAGAAACAAAGGAGGCCCCTAAAGAAAGGATGTAGGGGCAGAGACAGACCACAGATGATGAATGCTAGGAACATCACCCAAAAACTAGCAGGAGGACAAGGAGTTACCTCGCCGCCCGACACTCGCGAGTCACCAACCACGGGAGACAGAACTCCATCTTGACGAAGAAGATGGAGCTCAGACGATTTGATGATGGACGCGCGCCACGCACCATTGGTGACGCGGGTGCCCGCGCCCTTCTTCTTCCTAGCACCGGCGGTGCTGGTGCCTGCAGCGGCGGAGCCACCTTTCTTCTTGGCAGCAGCAATGGCGGCAGCAGACTCAGCGGCAGCACCTCCTTTCTTCTTCCCCATCTTGCGGTGGTGATGCGAGCGGAGGAAATAACTCGGAAACACACGGAGTTGGTCAGAAAATGGGACCCACAAAACGGGATGAACTCTAAGAGGCAGAGAGCAGCAGCAATGGCGATGGAGGCACAAAGCAGAGAAAGAGCAGATGGGAAATTACCACAGATGCGCTGCTACTTAACCCCTGGCGGATGCAATCCAACGGCTAGCAGAAACCCTATTGGACGTGTGGCGCACATCATGATTGACACGTGGAGAGGCTAAAACACGAACCATCCCCCACTAAATCGAGGAGGCGCAGTTAAAACGAAAGATTACGCATGCCCGGTCAAGTCAGGGTCAGAAAATGGGACCCACCACTCGTCATGTCCTGTCAAAGGCGCTCACGCGGGCAACTGAGGTCATCACATCATCAGCACTGATGTCATCAAATTGAAACATGATGACCCACAAGTATAGGGGGTGTATCGCAGTATTTTCGAGGGAAGTGAAACCCAATTTATTGATTCGACACAAGGGGAGCCAAAGAATATTTATAAGCCTTAACAACTGAGTTGTCAATTTAGCTGCACCTAGAAACAATCTTGCTCATAGAGTTTATCAGTAGCAACAGTTTTGTAGTAGGAATAGCAAAGTACCAGCAGTTGTAAAGCAAAGACAGCAGTAACAGTAGCAGTAAACAGTGGGATTCGAGTGCGGTAGGCATAGGGATGGATGAACAGGCGTTGCATGGACAAGACAATTCACATAGCAATCAGAACATAGGGCAATTGCAGATAAATAAGATAAAGCATCCAAGTACTAGATAATCCTAGGCATGTGTTCCATATATAGTCATACGTGCTCGCAATGAGAACTTGCACAACATCTTTTGTCCTGCCAGCCCGTTTGCAGCGGGGCCTCAAGAGAACTACTGGCAATTAAGGTGCTCCTTTTAATAGAGCACCGGAGCAAAGCATTAACACTCCATGAACACATGTGATCCTCACATCAAAGCCATTTCCTCTGGTTATCCCGATTTCTGTCACTTCGGGGCCATTGGTTCCAGACAACAACGTGTGTATACAACTTGCAGATAAGACCATAAACAATACTATCGTAATGAATAAATAACATGTTCATATCTGAAATCATGGCACTTGGGACCTAGTGACAAGCATTAAGCACAACAAGTCGCAAGAAAGTCATAAAGCACTAATAAAAGATACCAGGCACCATGCCCTAACAATCTGATGCCATTACATGAACGATCTCATCCAATCCCTACCATCCCCATAGCCTACAACGAGGGATTACTCACTCATAGATGGGGGAAACATGGATGGTCGATGGAGAAGCGATGGTGATGATGATGGGGATGATCTCCTCCAATTCCCCGTCTCGGAAGGGTGCCAGAATGGAGTTTCTGGTGCTGTTTCGTGGAATCTGGTGGTGGCGGCGGAGCGGAACTCCTCCTGGAAAAACGTCGAACCCCCCGAAGGTTTTAGGTCACAAGGCTCCTCATAGGCGAAGAGGGAAACCGAGGGGGTGCCTAGGGGCCCACACCATGCCCTGGCGCGGTCAAGCCCAGCCTGCGCCTGTGGGGGGGGTGTGGCTAGCCCATGGCCATCCTCCGTCTCGTATTCTGGCTCCATGAGTCTTCCAGAAAAATAGGCACTTTGGCTTTTGTCTCGTCCAATTCCGAGAATATTCATTTTCTGACTTTCCTGGAACCAAAACAGCAAAAAACAGGCAGCTGGCACTGTGGCTCTTGTTAATAGGTTAGTCCAGGAAATCATATGAAAAGTACTCCAAAGTGTGGACAAAATACAAGAAAGTGGATAAAACCAAGCATGGAACATCAAAAATTATAGATACATTTGCAATGTATCAACATCCCCCGCTTAACTCGTACTCGTCCTCGAGTAGGTAAGTGATAAAAAGAAAGAATAATTTTTGAGGTGACATGCACCATCATAAACTTGATCAAAGTATTTGTAAAACATTCAAAGCTGGGATCATAGTACTTCAATCATAACATGAAAGACAAAGTTCTAGCAATAAGACATAGCAACTATGTTGCAACATGAAAATGCACAAACAAAAGATGCATGAATAACAATGTTTTGCAAGATGTTTGTTTGTTTCACATAAAGAAAACATAGCATAGTAGTATTCAGCTTCTCCTTCATAGAGTAGCAAACGTAAATGCATAGGACACCTTCAAAGTTCATGAGAGTGACTAGATAAAAATAGTTTAAAACAAGCAATATCAAGGTATGCATCAATCAACTAGTCTTGGGACAATGCACGTAGAACTAAGAATGGCCACTATCTCTCAAAGTAGGTGCATAAAGGTAAAAGGTGGAGACTCAATATAATGGTGGAAGAAAGGCCTTTTTATGAAAGGAAGTAGGGATTCAAGTCTCATAAAGAGCTTCAAAAAATTATGGTACTTAATAGCTTTCAGCTATCATTGCCCCTATCATAAGCATCTTGAAGTGATTAAGGTTAAAGTGAACAAACTATGGTGTACATGCTTGATGAAGTATAAGTTAGGAATCTCATGTCCTTTGCATACGAGGGTCGCTCCTCATGCTACTCAAGTTTAGTCATCGGTAAGTTCTTGTCATTGTCAGTAAATGTGTATCATAGAGAACCGCCAACGGGGTACCCCTTGCCCGATGATACGGAAGAATCCCCATATCAAAATGACAAGGCAAGCAAACAACGAGCATCTCAACAATCTTCTTATTTACCATGGGAATATGGTGCTTTTTTTTCTCTCTTTCCTCTTTTCATAATATCTCTTTTTTTTCTCCTTTTTTCTCAATATAGGACTCTTTTTTTATAAGAAGAATGCTTCATAGACAGCTCATTATGGTTACGCTGCAGGTTTCCACCATGTCAGCATGGATTAGACCAATGCCAGCGTTTCTCTAACACATATACATAACTCCATGGACTTACAAGCTCCCCTTTCATTTCACACCGATGACATCCATATACAAAAGAGCATGATATCAACTAGGTACAAAGTACCCGTGCAATGTTGAAAGCGTTCCCCATGACAGCATGGTTCTGCTAATTCCCAACAAATAAGTGCAAGCATATACAACATAGACGACACAATGGTTCAAGTTTATTAAGGGCAAGAAAAGTAAAATGTGCCATCAAGTTCGTGAGAGCTTTAATCACTAGTTTTCTCATAACAAGTTTAATTTGGAAGGTAAACAAAAGCATGAATATACTTGGAATAGCATATGCTAATAGGTAGGTATGGTGGACTCTATGGAATAACTTGGTTTAGGGAGTTGGATGCATGCGCGGAACTCATACTTGGTTGTGTAGGCTAGCAAAAGACTTGGAGCGACAAACTAAGAGAGCAATAATGGCCATAATCATGCAGAGCGACAAAACATCATTGATCAAAGCATAAATTGATACTACAAGTTCAAAACTAAAGTATCATAAAGGCTTATGGTGACTTGGGATAGTCATAACATGGTGTGAGCATGCGCCAAGTCAACCCAAATAAAGCATCAAAGGAGAATACCACAATACTGTGCTTTAATATGCTAAAACAATGCATGATTCATCCAAGGCACATTAAGCAATCTCAATTATTTATAACAAGTCATGCTACAGCAAAGAATACTAAGCATAAAGCCAAAACAATATCAAGCATGTAATGACAAAGCATAGGCCACAATCAAAAACAAGCTCTCTTTACCACTTAAGCATGAACTTTTCCTACTCTTTTCCAATCCAAACCAAACTATTTGAAAACCAATGCATGAAAAAGGAGGTCCAACCAATTTATTTAGTGAACTAAGAAAACAAAGCAAATGAAAAACCGAAACAAAAACATAAAAGAAGACGCTCCAAGAACAACACAACTGTGCATGAAACAATAAAACTGAAGCGTTCGGAAGAAACCTGGGATTTTTATTGATGAAGAAGGGGATGACTTGGGCATCCCCAAGCTTTGACGCTTGTACTTCTTGAATATTTCTTGGGGTGACACGCGTGGCATCCCCAAGCTTGAGATTTAGTCCATCCTTCATCTCATTACTCATTCCTTCCATACACCTGAAATTTTTCCTTCATACAAAACATCACACAATCTTTATTAGCATCATTAGTGCACTCAAGATAAATAAGTCTTAAGGTTCAGTTTTAACACCAAATAAACTTCCATTAGAACACTAGCTACTGTAGCACTTCCCTCAGAAAGATCAATTCCTCAAAAGAACTCAAAAAGGAACCAACAAGAACCAGATGCACAAAATGGCAGAAATTTGTCAAAACGGACCAGCAGGTAAAAACGAATTTTTTCGAAGACCTTATGTTGCTCAAATCAAAAAGTGTTGAACTAACTAAAGTTAGATAACAACCTCTGGCAGAAGCACAAAAATTCACGACTCAAAAAGAAGTTCAGAGATTTTACACGAATATTTACGGTGAAGCACAGAAATTTGTTTCGGGACACCAACTTTCCCAATCATTACTTCTCTCTCATTAGAGGTTACTCTTGGCACAAAAAGCAAATAAAAAGGATAAGGAGTGGTTATTACTGAAGTAATAACTTCAAAGACTCATCGAAAACTTTTGGGTTATCTCCCAATAAGTACTAGTTTAACGCCTTTAAGTTAGGCATAAGAAAAAACTAAAATGGATAGAATAGAAGTAAGCGGAGATAATCATGGTGAAAACATTGTTTTGTTCAATGAAATCCTTTTGTTAACAAGGTTGGTCAGGTCTTGTTACCAAAACAATTCCATATGAGGCAAAACTTTGTATTCCACTAATGATTATGTTACCTCAACCTTGATAGCAATGGTCCCAATCATAATAGTTTCAAATTTTTCTCTTGGTATGGGACAATATATTTATCCAACTTGAATGCCCTCATCATGTTCAATTGAATTCAAAACCATAAGTCCTATCAATCTTCTTGGGGAAATAGCCAGTATGTTCATTGTCATTAACATTGAAGGTCGCCTTCTCTTGATTACAATTAATAACAGCTCCTGCAGTATTTAAGAAAAGGTCTCCCAAGAATAATAGACATATTATCATCTTCAGGCATAATAGTTTGAGAGGATGCTCACATAAGAAATATGAATTGAAGTAAAAGAGAGCATCAAGAAGAAAATTCGAAACACATTTAATTCTAACCCACTTCCTATGCATAGGAATCGTGTATGCAAATAAATTCGCAAAGAACAAAGTGACAGGCATAGGAAGATAAAACAAGAGTAACTTCAAAACTTTCAGCACATAGAGAGGTGTTTCAATGCCATGAAAACTTCTACAACCAAATTTTCCTCTCTCATAATAATTTTCAGTAGCCTCATGAATAAACTCAACAATATAACTATCACATAAAGAATGCTTTTCATGATCTACAAGCACTAGAGCTTTATTATAAACATTTTCAAAAGAATCCTCAGGAACATAACATCCATCCTCCTTTAGTAAGCATGGAGGACAATCAAATAATGTAAGGGATAAAGAGTTACTCTCATTAGAAGGTAGGCATGGGTAGCTAATCCATTCTTCCTCCTTTTGTTCATCACTCTCCTCCTCTTTTTCATCTAATGAGATTTCACGTTCATCAATTTCTTCTTCCATAGGATCCTGCAAGGCATTAGTCTCTTCCTTTGGGGAAAGCATCTATTAAAATATTCAAGGATAGAGCCATTTTCATCCTTGTAATTATCAAAGCAAAATTTAAGTATACCATAAACCTCATATTTGTAAGGTGAATCATCAATATTTTCAAGCAAACTAGCAAGTTCAAAAGTACCCTTCCAAGCAATAAATTCTTCAATTTGTTCCGCATCATAAAAGTCATAAATTCCTTTAGCATAAGAAGATATGGTATCATTATCATTATACTCACATTGAAAAGGGAGGTGTTTATACCTCTTTATGCAACAAGATTTATCACAACAATAAGTAACATTAAGTAGAGCACACATTTCTAGCAATGGTATACAATCTATCAATTTGTTCCCTAAAGTGTTTCCCTTTTTATGACAAGCGGTGTTCCTTATAATAATATTTTTGATCTTCCATGAACCCACCTCGCCAATAAGCTTCAGTTTCAAAGAAACCAACCATTGACAACAAGCATGATAAAGCAAGACAATAACAGACCAACGAAAATAACGACTAGAGTAGGAACTACTTTTTTTGTATTTTTGATAAAGAAACAAGCAAACAAGGTGAAAATAAACTTAGCTTGAACAATAGTGATTCCAAGTGGACTTGATAAATAATGATTCCAAGTGAACAATAGTGATTCCAAGTATAGGGGGTGTATCGCAGTATTTTCGAGGGAAGTGAAACCCAATTTATTGATTCGACACAAGGGGAGCCAAAGAATATTTATAAGCCTTAACAACTGAGTTGTCAATTCAGCTGCACCTGGAAACAATCTTGCTCACATCAGTTTATCAGTAGAAACAGTTTTGTAGTAGGAATAGCAAAGTAACAGCAGTAGTAAAGCAAAGACAAAGACTTGATAGCGATGAAATGGGATTCGAAAACGGTAGGCATAGGGATGGATGAACGGGCGTTGCATGGATAAGAAAATTCACATAGCAATCAGAACATAGGGCAATTGCAGATAAATAAGATAAGGCATCCAAGTACTAGATAATCCTAGGCATGTGTTCCATATATAGTCATACGTGCTCGCAATGAGAACTTGCACAACATCTTTTGTCCTGCCAGCCCGTTTGCAGCGGGGCCTCAAGGGAACTACTAGCAATTAAGGTGCTCCTTTTAATAGAGCACCGGACCAAAGCATTAACACTCCGTGAACACATGTGATCCTCACATCAAAGCCATTCCCTCCGGTTATCCCGATTTCTGTCACTTCGGGGCCATTGGTTCCGGACAACAACGTGTGTATACAACTTGCAGATAAGACCATAAAACAATACTATTATAATGAATCAATAACATGTTCAGATCTGAAATCATGGCACTTGGGCCCTAGTGACAAGAATTAAGCACGACAAGTCGCAACAAAGTCATAAAGCACTAATAAAATATACTAGGCACCATGCCCTAACAATCTGATGCCATTACATGAACGATCTCATCCAATCCCTACCACCCCCATAGCCTATAGCGGGAGATTACTCACTCATAGATGGGGTAAACATGGATGGTCGATGGAGAAGTGATGGTGATGATGATGGCGATGATCTCCTCCAATTCCCCGTCCCGGTAGGGTGCCAGAACGGAGTTTCTGGTGCTGTTTTGTGGAATCTGGTTGTGGCGGCAGAGCAGAACTCCTTCTGTAAAAACGTCGAACCCAACAAAGTTTTTAGGTCAGAAGGCTTCTTATAGGCGAAGAGGGAGACCGAGGGGGTGCCTAGGGGGGCACACCATGCCCTGGCGTGGCCAGGCCTAGCCCGCGCCTGGGGGGTGTGGCCAGCCCCTGGCCCTCCTCCGTCTCGTATTCTGGCTCTGTGAGTCTTCCGGAAAAATAGGCACTTTGGCTTTTGTCTCGTCCAATTCCGAGAATATTCATTTTCTGACTTTCCTGGAACCAAAAACAGCAGAAAACAGGCAGCTGGCACTGTGGCTCTTGTTAATAGGTTAGTCCAAGAAATCATATGAAAAGTACTCAAAAGTGTGGACAAAACACAAGAAAGTGGATAAAACCAAGCATGGAACATCAAAAATTATAGATACATTTGCAATGTATCAAAACACTAGAAAGTGGATAAAACCAAGCATGGAACTCAATAACCTCTTTTATGCGACCATAATGATCATAGTCATCTGACTTCTTCATTTTGGCTGTCAAGTGCTCTCCACTGGTCATGATGCCACTATTTCTTGTCTTCAAATGTTTCTCACGCTCATAAGTGATGTAGTGGATACCATTGTCATTGCAAGCTGAAGCTGTCTGCACCCTCTTTGCCAGACCACATGATAGAGCATAGAGACCATCACTAACATCGCCCAGATTATCTTGACGCAGCTTCGTGATCTGCGGTTATACAAAATAATCAAGAGGTCATCTCATGTGCACAATTCCTATGCAATTAAAAGTTCAATTGACCATCTTACATGATTCCTCAACCATTCCTGAAACCCACCCCCACATACTGGTGCAGCATAATCTTTTCCTTTGGTTGCTTTCAATAACCTACAAAAACGATACTCAAGTAAAACATCTGAACATATCTTGCTACAAGTTTGATTTCATATATGTGAGGATATGTATGAATAGTGCTCACGCAACAAAGTTTTCAGCCTCATCAGCGTTGTTGAGCACATACCATGTAAGTTGGTTATATTCGTGTTGCATTAATGTTCTATGTTCCTTCTTTCCTACTAGGTGAACGCCATGGTTAAAAATAGATTTTTCAACTTCTTCAATTCTGCCACCCATACTGGATCTAGTTTTACAATCAGGAATGTATCTTGAGCAAAATGTAAATGCTTCAGTAGCAATGTATGCCTCTGCAATGAAAGCCTCTGCTCTAGCCTTGTTCCTAACAATACCCTTGAAAGTGCAAAGTTCACATTCTATAGGGTACATCCATTTGTATTGTACAGGACCTCTATAAAGTGCATCTTCAGTTAGATGAACAGCCAAATGTACCATCACATCAATGAAGGCTGGTGGATATATCAGCTTAAGCTTGCACAGGATTTCTGCTATGTCCGTCTGAAGACGCGCTACAACTCTTCTATCTAGAGTTTTGCTACAGATTTCCCTAAAGAACTTTCCCAACTCTGCAAGCACGTTGTACAAATCCTTGTTCACCAAACCTTTAATTCCAAGAGCTAAAAGTCTTTGTAGTAGGATGTGGCAATCGTGAGTTTTCAACCCTTGGAGCTTGTTCCCCTTTGCATTGATACAATTTGCAATGTTGGAAGCAAATCCAGATGGGAACTTCACACCTCGGAGCAAGTCACACAATAGTACCCTTTTATTCATCGGCAAGGTAAATTTTGCACCTCGAAATATGTAACGTTTTTCACCGCCCTTATCAAACGTATCTTCAAGATGCAGCTTCAAGTTGTTGTTAATGTTGAGTTTTTCGCAGTCAAGCCTAGCATTATAGCTATCTTTTGTCTTAGATGGAATGTTGTGTAATGTGCCTATAATGTTGTCACATATATTTTTCTCCATGTGCATGACATCAATATTATGTCGAAGTGTCTTACCAGCCCAATATAGCAAGTCCCATAGATTGGATCTACGCTTATAAAATATTATCGATTCCTTTTCCTTCCCTTGGGAATCTACTGCTACTTCTTCCGCTCTCTTCCTTTTGGATGATGCTCCTACTGTCGATGCATCTTCTATATTCTTTCTTTTACCTCATCTGACAGCTGGTTGTTTTCCTGGTTTGACATTTCTGACCTTTTGTAAATGCGCCTGTAACTCAGCTGTAGTGAACTTTTGTGGTGCAGTTCCATATTCAGTCCTCTTTCCATAGAACTGCAATTTTTTCAAGTTTTTTGGAATTTGTGGCCTTGAGTAAGAAAAACCTGGTGGCCAAGGAAACTAGTCTTATTTTGTAGCCTCAATGTGACATGTTTTGTCTCACAGCAAACACATGCGTTATAACATGTTGTCACTCTGTCTGACATAGTGCTAAGAGCTGGAAAATCATGGGTGCAGAATAGCATAGCAGCATGCGTAGGGAACTTGGCATCTTCAGGGTTGCTGGCAAGGATATGAGGAGTCATGACACCCTTCCATAGTTCCTGCAAGTCTCGTATAAGAGGCTGCATGAACAGATCAAAATCCTTCCCAAGTTATTTGGGACCTTGGACGTGTAAAGCCAGCATGCCCAGGGAGGCAGGTTGTAAATTGTAACAAGTACTAGCCACATGTTGTATGAGTTACTCATGTTTCCAAATGGGTTAAATCCATCTGTAGCTAGGCCAAGTCTTAGGTTCCTTGGATCCACTGCAAATCCTGGATGAGCCTTGTCAAAGTTCTTCCATTCTACCCCATCAGCTGGATATTTGAGTAAGTAATTGTCTGGCTTGAGAATCTCTTTGTGCCATCTTGTTTCCTTAGATGTTTGTTCTGACAGAAACAACCTCTTCAATCTATCTATAATTGAAAAATATCTCAGAACCTTACAAGGATCTTTCTTCTTTTTATCACCATTTTTCCATCTTGATTCGTTACATACTGGCATTCATCGAGGTTTTCATAATCTTCCTAGAATAGTACATAGTTATTTGGACAAAAATGGATCTTCTCATATGATAGTCCAAGTACCTTGATGTACTGTTTCATCTCATAAAAGGATTTTGGTAGTCCTTCCCTAGGGATTGACTCGCTGTACACCTTAATCACTGAATTGAAGCTTTGTTGGTAATATTTTTGAACGACTTCTCCTTTAATAATTTCTTTACCAGTTTGAATCTTGACATACCAGAATCAGGGTCCACTGAACACTTGGCGTCTTCTATCAGGTCAGAGAAAAGTGATCTTTTAAGAGAAGGAGCGCCTTTTTTGCTCGCAGTGGGGTACATGTCCCTTAACAAACTAGAAAGGTCTTCATCCTCGATTTGATGAGATTCAGGCGGATCATCATCAGGTAGTGGATCAAGAACAGGCTGATCATATCGTTCACCATGTTTAGTCCACCTAATATATGTGCGTTGCATCCCATTAACGAAAGTATGGTCTGCGACTATGATCTGACTCAGCTTTGTATAATTAAGGCATTGTCGGCATGGGAAAACACATCTGAGTCGCCGTTATGCTATCTAGCAAATTTCATGAAGTCATTAACACCTTCCCAATATGAAGGTGTTCCTTTTTTTCCATTCAGTATCCAATATCTATCCATCTGTTGAGGATAGAGATGGTCAGAAGATTTCAAGATATTTCACCGAACAGGTTGATTATAGATCTAATTAAGCCAAGATATCTAAGCAACCTGATTGAATATAGAACTATAAATGCCACATAATTTTACCTTATTTCAGAAATTGAGTACATAACTATGTTACATATTTGAAAGAACAGATCGACCGAGAACAATATGACAACCAATTCGAACAAACAGATCAAGTGCAGAACAATGTCAAACGAGTAGATTGAGTACGAAACTACTTCTAGGGAATGATTGAGCCAACTAAGGATATTATAAGATTACCTGGGGATCGACCAGGTGACAACCGGCCTATGGGCGTCTTGAAAAGAATGGCACCGCCAGCAATGGTGTCAGGCCGCCCCGGCTGATAGACGAAGTGTGAATGTTTTCATGCGTGGCTTGTGGTTTTGATTGCCTGCGCGTCTCTAGAAGAATGCCACAAAGAGACAGTAGCTGGCTGCTGGAGTGAAGGTGCGAGTTCGAAAGCGCGAGTGGGAAAGTTTTGGCGTGCACGGGGTATGTGACCTGGTTGTCAACAATTTTCACGCGAAAATATCAGCCAAAATTTTCTCCCTCGTTTTTTTCTTCCGTGTTGAGGTCTAGAATTTTTATTACTGAGCCGATGAAATTAGCCTATCAGACCCAATCATAGCCCAAAACCTTCAATTCAGAATTTTCATTGTCTTATCGCTGCAGACCATAGCGCATTCAGTTTCGGAGTGAACCCATGAAGAACAGCGCATTCGCCCCCAGTTATCCTAGAATATTTTTAATTCGGCCTTTATGGTCATCCCCTTCCCTAGCCCCCCCAGAAAAAGCACCGCCTACCTATTTTTTTGTTGTTGAAACTACTGCATTACTAGTAAGTTCCATGCACCCTGCACGTGAGAACCAGATATAGACATATGACATATCATCACTATATAAAATTATAATATATAATTCTCAAAAAAAAATTTGATCGACATCTATATAGTATGTGTGTATATTTGGTCCTTTACTTTGTACCATGTATATTTAGACCTAGCAATGGACCGCTATCAAAACAGCAGATGGGGCTGGAAAAAAAGTCCATCATGCGCATGTTTCACTTACATAGAGGCTAACACATGCGACCCAGCAGCGCGACCTTATAGAGTTGCTGCATCGAGCACCAGTGCCAAGTTCAAAATAGGGAAGCACGAACGAGAAAAATTTCCAGCATGGTGAGAGGCTAACATGGAGGACCCAGCAACGTTATCAAGTTTGACCCAAAAAACAGTCCAACATACACACATGCCTTTTGGAGGTCAGGGAACTCCTTTTTTTTAGCGCAGTGTCAGGGAACTGCTGAGCACAGACTAGTGAAATTTGAGAAAAGATCCCATGGAGAATAGGCAAGAACATTTTAATTCGGCCTTGTCAGGGTAAAGTGACTGCTTATCACAGCCTAGAGAAATATAAGAAAGGATCCCATGGAGTATAGCGCATGTAGATGGACCATGTAGAATAGCCCAAAATATTTTTAATTCGGCCTTTTGAGCATTGTCCCCCACCTCTTAAAAAATCTCCGCCTCCATCTCTTAAAAAAACTCTGCCATATTTTTAAGAAACTAGTCCATTATATATGTGGCATTTTATAAATTGAAATGCCAGGAGGCTGCCATTTTATTTTATGAAATACAAACATGGACACATGACATCTTTTTAAAAACATTAAAACATAACTTGAAGGTACTAAGGAATGTTTAATAATATATTTTCTATAAATATCTTTGACGTACTGGCAGTACACACAGTTCAAATCTGTTGGAAGTCCAAAACAGCAGACGCGGCTGAAAAAAGGTATATCATACATACATTTCATTTAAAGATAGACCGACATGTGGGTCCCACCAGCGTGGCCTTATAAAGGCATTGTATCGAGCAACGTTGCCAAGTTCGAAACAGGGAGGCGCGAGCGAGAAAAAAGTCCATCATGCACACTATTGTTCTAATGAGAGGCTAACATGGGGGGACCCAGCAGCCTGAAAAAATGCTGATGCAGCAAGCAACGTTATCTAGTTCGAAACACGGAGCACGAGCAGAGAAAAGAGTCAATCATACAACCGATCCTTCTAATGAGAGGCTGTCATGCGGGACCCAGCTACGTGACCAAACAGCAGATTCGTCAAGCAACGTTATCTAATTAGGAACAGGGTGGCTCTAGAGTAGAAAAAAAGTTTGTCGTACCCACAATTCTTCTAATGTGAGACTGACATAAGGAACCTACCAGCACAGCTGATGCAGCGAGCAGCGCTATCAAGTTCAAAACAGGATAGCGCGAGCGAAGAAAACTTTCCATCATACACACGATTCTTATAATGTGAGGATGACATGGAGGACCTAGCAGCGTGACTAGATGGCAGCGTGACTAAGAGGATGACATGTGGGTCCCAGGAGGTTTATTAAATGGTAGATGCATCAAGCAGTGCTATCAACTTTGGAACAGAGTAGCGCGAGCGAAGGAAAAAAAATTCATCATACACATTGTAACTACCTCGGTGAATTACGCTCTTAGTTACAAGCCTGGATGAGCGGAAATGGTTAAAATAGTACGGTGGGGCCAAATGCCACTCACAGTAGAACCTTTTACCGTCTAACCATTTCCAATCATTAGGACAAGAACGAAAGGGCGTGAATCGGCGAAGGGATCAACTACATACACAAATGAGTATGTATGCAAGACGCCATACAACAGTCCTCAGAGCCATTCCATCTAAAAGAAATAGAAATATTGCAACGCCATACGACAAGATCCAAATGTCCTAGATAGATATAATAGTTTAGTATATCTCCTCATACATCAAACATCAGAGTATCAGGCGGAAGCGGAAAACAAGATCCGAGTACGGATAAGAAGCATATCTGCATAAGATGCCCCATAAATAAACACATCCCGCCCACAGATCTCACGGATCCCCGTTCCCGGAATCTCTACACCGAGTGATCGTTGCCCCCATCGTCCGTCTCCTCCACCAAGTATCCATCTTGCGAGGTTACCTGTTCATCTGAATCAAACAATTTATCGTGTGAGACCCTAGGGGTACTCAGCAAGTCTTTATGCCTCTAAAGGGGACACAACCTGGGGTGATGCAATTGCAGCAAAAGATAATACCTAACAATTCTATAGATACTCGCTAACCATCGGCCTAACCAAAGATAGACGGATGTCCGTGAATTAATAACAACAATTATAACAGTAATATTAACAGATACATCCTCCTCCTCGCTTACCAACGAGGAAGCGGACGAACAACCCCCATCCGTTGGCAGTTTTATTATCCATTCCATGAGTGTTGTACTATTTACTAGTCAGGTACTTGGTCAAATTAAAAGCGGTACTTTAGTTATACTTGTCTATGATCGAGAAACTGTGCTCCAAGTCGTCCATAACTGCAGACACGGCTTTCAGAAAGTTTTACCCTGCAGGGGTGCACAAATAGCAACACACACTCGATCAGCCTCGGAAAAACCAAATCAAAACCCAACGAGGCATTCACGACAAAGCGATCACAGGATTCAGAAATATTTCAGGGGGCCACCCCACTAAGCTACCCGCAACGAAGTTGGCCTGCTCCGGAACGGACTCAGGGTTTATGTGGATGGCTGTAAACGACTGGGAACCCGAAAGTGTGACTGGGCTTGTCGATACAGCGAAAACGTGCCACGATCCTAAACAGTACAGCTGCTCCACGCACAATCGTAAATAAAGAAGTAAAGCATGGCATAAGTACAGGATAGTAATAAAGCCCCAAACTACTTTGTGGCCCCAAGAAATAAGAATGAATCAAGCTCTGGCTCAGGGGGGTTCATAAGCCTCCCGGATGTGGATAGCGCGAATATTCAAGGAACAGGAATCAAGTACTGGGTCCCAGGGACACAAGTGAGCAAGAAAACCAAATAGCAGATATTGCTCACCGTGCCACTTTCATTAGTTATCCCATTACTACTCAGGTTAAGTTGTATAGGTACCTTGTTATCCATCGGACACTCATACCCTACACATGCTTCTCGACCGCATGGCTCAAACAACTCCTGTAGTAATGGCTCATGGGATGGAGGAACAAGCTTCGGTGGGGTTTAAAAGTAAAGGCTATGCAGTACTTAGGATTCAGTTTAATGCAATGGCGACTCCATGATGCAAGAATAAGATAGAGGCAATAGGTACTATATGTATGCAAGCATGTGGTAGTGCTTGCCTGGCAGCTCAGTTGAAGCGAGAGAAGGATCTGGGTAGTGCTCCTGGGTTTCTTGATATATCCCCTGCTCAGCGTCTATTCGAAGAAGAACCAAACAAACAAGGGCCAACATAAATAGAGTGCACAAGCATATGATTTAAAATGCGACAAGAAAACAATCATGCCATGATGAATGATGCACAATTTGCATGGCAATAATATAGCATGGCATGGGTGAGGTGTGGGGTACAAGAATAAATCATTTTATGGTGTTTTAGTCACATTTTATACTCAAATAAGTTTCTGTATACTTTATATTTACATGATGCATGCTGCAATTCAGAACATGGAATGCATAAACAGAAAGGTCTCGTCGAGATGATCATTTTAGACATATTATTTGAAAAATTCGGAGTTATAAAACAAAAGTTATTAATTAATTAAGGCAAAGGGCATTTTATTTGTAATTTTAAACAACTCAAAAATTAAAGTGTTCAAAATATATTTTGGAGGGCATATTTGAACTCCTCACATTTTTCTGATTCAAAAACATATATTATTTGTATTATTTGGCATAATATTTGAAAAGTTATTTTAAAACAGATTTGAATTTGAATTTAAAACAAATTTGAAAAGTTTAAATTTAAAACAGAAAACCAGAAACCTTTTTGTACTCACCCAGATATAGCCACAGACACAGACACCTGGGCCCAGGCTGACCTAGCGGGAAAACGATGCAGAGAGGCATTTTCTCACAAGCTGTTGGGCTAGCCCATCTGGATGTGGGACCGTGGGGTTTAATGGTCCTGGCGGCTTGCCAGGGACACGACACGTGGTGGATCCGGAGGACCGCGGGCTGAGGCTATGGAACCTGGGGGAAGCAAAAAGCAATGGAGAGGCTGACGGTGGGGCTCGTGTACCTGGTTTTAGAAAAAAAGCGGGTTAAGTGAAAAGGTTCGCGTCATTTCTCTTCTCGCGTCACCGACCGATCGTGCCGCCGAGTGGAGCGCGCGCTGGGTTTCAACTTGGTGAGCGTGCGCGATGCGGGGCGTAACCAGTGTGGTGGCTTAGGCATGGTGTTAGGAGGACGGCGAGGCTAGGTATGCCGCCGCGCAGAAGAACGAGAACGCTGTCAGCGCCGCAGACGGGGCGTTCGGTGAAACTAACGAGCACACAGGCGTTAAGGGGGAAACGGAGGTGTCGAGGAGAAGGAGGCTCACCAGGGCTCGACGGGCGGCTCGGATCGAGCGGGCGTCGGATCGGCGAGGACGCAGGCGATCTGGAACTAGGGTTTCGGCTCGGTGTCGATGACGTGCAGCAGGTCTGGGCCATTCCCTCCTCGTTTGCGGCACAGGGGCGTTGCAGAGGCCGCGCCGGTCTTCCTCGACACCCAGAGCACCGCGCCCGCCACTGCTTCGAGGAGGTGGTGGTGGTTGACACCGACGGTGGACACGGGGTGAGGAGGAGGTAGCAGGGGAGGAAGGGAGGTGCAGGGGGCGGGGAGGTGCAGGTGAAGCCAAAGGAGAGGGAGGGATAAGGCGAGGGAGGAGGTGGTGCCGTGGGGGAGTGGGTTAGGGATAAAGGTGGCTTCGGCCACTTTTTCCTCCCCTCCTTCACGTGCTCGGGCAGGTGGCAGGCGAGGCGAGGTGGTGGAGGCTGCAGCTGTGGAGGAAGGAGATGAAGGTGGGGCTGGGGTGGCAGAGAGAGAGAGAGCTAGAGAGAGAGAGAGGGAGCTAGGGTAGGATGGAGAGGATCGGGTTAGGTTTTTGGTTAGGGATAGGGCTTCGGCCTGGGGTGGTTAGGTAGCTAGGTGGGGCCTGCAAGGCAGAGAGAGGAGAGAGGAAGGGGTGTTGAGCAAGGGGAGGCTCGGCATGGTTAAAGAGGAGAGGTTAGATGGGGTAGATCATGGTGGTGGTAGGGTTTAGAGATAGAAATAGAGAGAGGGGTTTTAGCGTAAGGCTTAGCTAGGTTAGAGAGAGGAGAGATGAGAGAGGGGGCTTAGGGTTCAGATACTTGCATGTATCTAGCTAGATCATACAAGAATGGGTGGAAGAGGTGTAGGGTTTTAGCAAACTCAAACAAGATCAAACAAAAAGGAGTGGAAGAGAGGGATAGAGGTGATGGATGGATATGGCCTCATAAGGAGAAAACCCATTTAAACCAAGAGAGAAATCAAATGGCTAAGATGGTGGTACTCTTGCATGGCCCATGCAGAATAATAAATGCCTTGGTTAAATTCTTGTGAAAACAAGAATAATAGCATGGCATTATTCTTATGCATTCCCAAGAAGTGGAATAAAGGCCAAGCAAAAGAATTTATAGACTTGGATCCACCCTATCTCCCATGAGCTAGATTAAATACCAAAAGAAAATAAAATACAAGCTCATGGATAATGGGATGGTGGAATTATAAAGTGGTGAAAAGAAAGGGTGGTGGAGTAGAATAAAAGATATGCCCCCAACTCAACTTGGGCATTTAAACAATATATCAAAAACCAAATACAATATCAAGAGGCAAATACAATTTACAATGCATATGAGAGAAGAACCAAAACAAAAAGGGTTTTATATGATGCTCAAATGCAAGGTGGCATGATGACATGAGCATGATATAACTATGATGCAACAATTATATATATGAAGTAGCCATTATATTACTAGACCAAGTAGTATTACAATTGTTAGACAATTGGGATGCTACAACTCTCCCCCACTAAACAGGAATCTCGCCCCGAGATTCTAGGAAGAAGAAGAAGACTCAAAGAGGGTAGGATACTTGGCACGGAGCTCATCTTCATGTTCCCAAGTGGCTTCATCAACGGAATGGTGCGACCATTGCACCTTGCAGAACTTGATGGACTTGTTGCGAGTCCTTCTTTCTGCGACTTCAAGGATTTTTGTGGGGTGTTCTTGATAAGACAGGTCTTCTTTGAGATTTATAAGCTCATGATCCACGGTCCTGCCGGGATCCTTGAAGCACTTCTTGAGTTGAGAGATGTGGAAAACATCATGGACCTTGAGTTTTTTCGGGAGCTCAAGAGCATAAGCAACTTCTCCTCTTCTTCCACGAATTTTGAATGGACCGATGTATCTAGGAGCCAGCTTTCCTTTGATACCAAAACGGTGCGTGCCTCTCATGGGAGTGACACGAAGGTAAACGAGATCACCAGGGACATACTCCATGTCCGTGTGCTTTCTGTCATAATTGCTCTTCTTGCGACTTTGAGCAATCTTCAGATTTTCAAGAATGATGTGAACCTTCTCCTCCGCTTGAGTTACAATGTCGGGGCCAAACAATATTCTTTCTCCTGCACCCGACCAACCAATCGGAGTTCTGCATTTACGACAGTAGAGAGCCTCAAATGGTGCCATCTTTAGACTTTTCTGGAAGCTATTGTTGTAAGAGAATTCAGCATAAGGAAGACATTCTTCCCACTTCATGCCAAAAGAGATGACGCAAGCACGGAGCATATCCTCCAGAATCTGATTGATCCTTTCAACTTGTCCTTGTTGAGGGTGGTAAGCTGTCTGAAGTTCAATTTTGTTCCCAAAGCATTTTGGAAACTCTCCCGAACTTGGAAGTGAAGATGCTTCCACGGTCTGAACTGATCTCGAGAGGAACCCCATACGGAGAGACAATTCTGATATAGAGCTCAGCCAACTGAATTGCAGAAATTGTTTCCTTGACGGGAAAGAAGTGAGCCACTTTAGAAAGCCTGTCAATGACAACAAAGATTGCATTGTTGCCCTTCTGCGACCTTGGAAAACCAGTGATGAAGTCCATCTCTACTTTCTCCCATTTCCATTCCAGGGGTTTCAATGGCTGTAGAAGACCGGAAGGTTTCTGATGGACAGCTTTAACTCTGCGTGACATCACACTCGAGACATACTTGGCACAATATCATTTCAATCCGGCCACCAATATTGTGTTTTCAAGTCCATGTACATCTTTGTGCTGCTGTGGATAGAAAGAACGTAATCATGCGCCTCCTTGAGAACTTGCTCTCTCAAACCCGGGTAGTTCGGAACAAACATCCGGTGTTCAAAGAAAAGCGTGCCTCGGTCATCGACGTGGAAGGACTCATACTTCGGAAGCTGCATGTTGGAGATGACCTTCTTGGTGTACGGATCACCAAGTTGAAGGGAGCGAACCTTTTCTTCCAAGAGAGGGGTTGCCAGAAGGTTCAGAAGATACCCTTGATCCACAATTTCAAGGTTGAGCTGACGGAATTCCTCGCACAAGAGAGGCTGTTGTTCTTCCATCATGAGGTTGTTGACATAAGCTCTGCGGCTGAGAGCATCGGCCATGGCATTAGCTTTGCCCGGAGTGTAGTTGATGGTCAGATCG
This sequence comes from Avena insularis, assembly GCA_023614405.1. NCBI lineage: Eukaryota > Viridiplantae > Streptophyta > Magnoliopsida > Poales > Poaceae > Avena > Avena insularis. The sequence continues at coordinate 85,916,714 of CM042684.1, read as the reverse complement.
AAATCATTGATTGCTTCAATCCACCTCCTCTGACGAAGGTTAAGATCAGGCTGTGTGAAGATATACTTCAGACTCTTGTGATCAGAAAAGATTTCACAACGGTTGCCCAGCAAGTAATGCCTCCATACTTTCAAAGCAAAGACAACTGCTGCGAGTTCGAGGTCATGTGTAGGATAGTTGATCTCATGCGTCTTCAACTGTCGAGAGGCATAAGCAACAACTTGTTTTTCCTGCATAAGGACCACACCCAATCCTTGCAAAGACGCGTCACAGAATATCTGGAAAGTCTTGGATGTATCTGGAGGAACCAAGACTGGTGTGGAAGTGAGCTTCTCTTTGAGTGCTTCAAAGCTTGTTTGACATGCAGGAGTCCAAAGGTATTTCTTGCCTTTCTTGAGGAGATCGGTAAGAGGCTTCGCTATCTTCGAAAAGTTCTGAACGAAGCGACGGCAATAACTAGCCAAACCAAGGAAGCTCCGGACTTCTTTGACATTTACAGGAGGAAGCCAGTCAACAATTGTCTTTACAGTTTCCAGGTTGACGGCAATGCCCTTGGCAGAGATGACGTGACCAAGATAGGTTACTTGAGGCAGCCAAAACTCACATTTGGAGAACTTTGCATAAAGGCGGTTCTCACGAAGCTTGTTTAGGACACACCGAAGGTGTTCTTCATGTTCTTCCTTTGACTTAGAATAGACTAGGATGTCATCCAGATAGACCACAACGAACTTATCAAGATACTCCATGAAAACCGAGTTCATGAGCCTCGAGAAGGTGGCAGGTGCGTTGGTGAGACCGAAAGACATGACCGTGTACTCATACAGGCCATAGCGGGTGGTGAAAGCTGTTTTAGGAACATCTTCCTTGCGAATCTTGATTTGATGATAACCACTTCTCAGGTCAAGCTTAGAGAATACCACAGCTCCAGCTAGCTGATCGAAGAGATCATTAATCTGCGGAAGGGGATATTTATTCTTGATGGTTTTAGCATTGAGAGCCCGATAGTCAACACAAAGTCTATCAGTCTTGTCTCGCTTCTTCACAAAGAGGGTTGGGCTACCCCAAGAAGAATCTTGTGTTGAATGAAACCCAACTTCTCTTGTTCATCAAGCTGACGTTTGAGTTCAGCCAACTCAGCAGGACCCATTTTATAAGGCCGCTTGGAGATAGGAGCCGTTCCAGGTTCAACCTCAATTACAAACTCAACCTCACGATCCGGAGGCATACCTGGCAACTCTTCAGGAAAGACATCTGGGAACTCACAGACCACCGGAACACTCTGAATAGCTTCCATAGCATCCGCATTCAGAGCCGCCAAAGAGAAAAGCTAAATAGCAGGAGTCAGACTTGGAGAATAGACTATATGGCCTTCAGGAATTTTCAGAGAAACCGAGCGTTCCGCACAATCAATCACAGCTGCATTTGCTGTCAACCAATCCATGCCCAAGATAACATCAATGTTAGAATTGCCCAGAATAATTAAGGACGCCGAGAATGAAGAGCCACCAATCTCAATTTGATTGCCATGGCTGATATGAGCAGCCCTCATGTTTGATCCAAGAGATTGTACCACCAGACGATGCAATAAGTGAACCATATCCAGATCATGCTCATGAGCAAACTTATGCGAAACAAAAGAATGCGAAGCACCAAAATCAAACAAAACTCCAGGTGCATGCTCAGCTTGAGCGGCGTTGACACAGTTGGCACGAGCAACAGTAGACCCGGGCTTGATGTTGATGTTGAGAGCCCGAGGTGGTGGTGCACGAACCATAGGAGAGCTTGCCGCAGGTCTTGGAGGTGGTGGAGGAAGAGCTTTGTTTTTAATTGGACAGTTCCAGTGTTGATGCCCAGTGTTTCCACAAGTGTAACAAGCACCAGGTGGACGTGGAGCAACGTAGCCAGGGACTCCGCCAGGCGCTCCAGGGTAGTGGTGGTTGTAGCCCCTGGGAGCAGCAGTGAGGAAGTTTGGTGGCCTTGCCGCGTAGATTGAAGGTCTTGGTGGAGCCGGGAGCGACGGTGGGGTGTTAGGAACCCAGACACGACGCTTAGAAGGAGTTGACATAGCTGAAGAGCTTGCTGCATCACGGTTGTGTTTCTTTGACTCCTCAAACACTTGCCTACTTGCTTCTTCCTGCAGAGTTGTATGCTGAAGTTCTAGAAAAGACGCCGGCCTTGCATGTGTGATTGCATATTTAATCGATGCATTGAGCCCTTGCCGGAACCTCTTTTGCTTCTTATTGTCATCAGAGATCTCATCGCCACCATAACGAGAAAGGTTCATGAAGTTTCTGATGTAGGTATTGACATTATCATTGCCCTGCTTGAGGTTGAGAAACACTTCCTTCATCCTCTCCATGACAATTTCGATCTTGCTCTTTGAAAGCTCAGTGAACTGTTCCCAAGTAGGCTGAAAACCGGTGTAGTTTGCCTTGTGGTAATTGTCCCACCAAGCTGCATCTCCCTTGAAGGTGAGTGGCACATTTTACCCATTCTTGCTCAGGAACATCAGTGATCACGGTAACCTTGACATCTCACGCAACCAATCATCAGCATCAAGTGGTTGATCGGACACATCAAATTGGCGTGGGTTGAACTTGAGGAAGCTTTTGATGTCTCCTCGCTTGGGAGGTGGAGGTAGCGAACAAACTCATTCCTGACACTTTCTTCAAAACGCTGCTGGTTCTGCTGCATTGCTGCCAAGGCATTGGCGATGCTTGACAACGCGGCCCCCAGTTCAGGTTGTATGTCCTCCTCAGAACGGCGTGGTGGTGCCATCATGTGATTGATATAAAACACAAGTCAGTACTATAATGGAGAATAATAATAATCCAAAATAGTACCAAGATGGAATTAACCAATATTAAAGGATACAATTTACTAAGATGATATTAAAATATCAACAAAGTTCAAAGCACCTAGAAGATATTAAGCATATCGCACACGACTGAAAAGGAGTGTGGTACACAACTTAACAAAGAAAAATTTTCCGCAAATTTTGGCATTAAAATACCAATAGATGCGCAAAATCACTTAACGAATCAAGATTAGTGACTCTACCAACTCAATATACAAGAGGAATGATAAAAGTAGTGGTATGGTCGCGACTCCATCCCGCACTCAAATCATTACTCCGCACATGAATAAGTAGAACACGTATCCCAACACCTTCTTCTCAAGATGAACCTAAAGATTAGTAACTACGGAAACGAACACCCCAAACAAGATAACGTCGGATAACAAAGAGTAAGACAGATCGCGGCGGTATGCAACGAATCAGATAGATCGCGTCGGTTTGCAAAAGCCTGTCGGTATGGAATGTACCAACAGTTGATAACCAAAGGCAGATTGATAACAAATTGGATGCAACAGATAGACAAGGAATTACACACACATACACACACTTTCTATGGTACTACGGAAACCCAAAACACGTGAATCCTAGTTTGAATTTTAAGAAGAGGATTAAAAACGTTACACTTTCTTACCAGAAAAAGGGTTGGTGGGTGGGTAAGAAGAAAAGTGGAAGCAGTCCTACTCTCATGTTTTGTTTTTCCCTAGTATACATAGCTACCAAAAATATTTGCTAGACTGACAACGACCATTTGGCTGAGACCCTGAAGGGCGGGATGGCTCTGATACCAATTGTAACTACCTCGGTGAATTACGCTCTTAGTTACAAGCCTGGATGAGCGGAAATGGTTAAAATAGTACGGTGGGGCCAAATGCCACTCACAGGTAGACCTTTCGATCGTCCTAACCATTTCCAATCATCGGGACAAGAACGAGTGGCGTAATCGGCAGGCGAAGGGATCAACTACATACACAAATGAGTATGTATGCAAGCCACCATACAACAGTCCTCAGAGCCATTCCATCTAAAAGAAATAGAAATATTGCAACGCCATACGGCAAGATCCAAATGTCCTAGATAGATATAATAGTTTAGGATATCTCCTCATACATCAAACATCGAGTATCGGTGAGCGGAAAACAAGATCCGAGTACGGATAAGAAGCAAATCGGCATAAGATGCCCCATAAATAAACACATCCCGCCCACAGATCTCACGGATCCCCGTTCCCGGAATCTCTACACCGAGTGATCGTTGCCTCCATCGTCCGTCTCCTCCACCCAGTATCCATCTTGCGAGGTTACCTGTTCATCTGAATCAAACAATTTATCGTGTGAGACCCTAGGGGTACTCAGCAAGTCTTTATGCCTCTAAAGGGGACACAACCTGGGGTGACGCAATTGCAGCAAAAGATAATACCTAACAATTCTATAGATACTCGCTAACCATCCGCCTAACCAAAGATAGACGGATGTCCGTGAATTAATAACAATAGTTATAACAGTAATATTAACAGATCCATCCTCCTCCTCGCTTACCAACGAGGAAGCGGACGAACAACCCCCCATCCGTTGGCAGTTTTATTATCCATTCCATGAGTGTTGCACTATTTACTAGTCAGGTACTTGGTCAAATTAAAAGCGGTACTTTAGTTATACTTGTCTATGATCGAGAAACTGTGCTCCAAGTCGTCCATAACCGCGGACACAGCTTTCAAAAAGTTTTACCCTGCAGGGGTGCACAAATAGCAACACACACTCGATCAGCCTCGGAAAAACCAAATCAAAACCCAACGAGGCATTCACGACAAAGCGATCACAGGATTCAGAAATATTTCAGGGGGCCACCCCACTAAGCTACCCGCAACGAAGTTGGCCTGCTCCGGAACGGACTCAGGGTTTGTGTGGACGGCTGTAAACGACTGGGAACCCGAAAGTGTGACTGGGCTTGTCGATACTGGTAACGTGTCATGATCCTAAGCATCTGGTGCTCCACGACAATCGTAAATAAAGCGATAAAGCATGGCATAAGTACATGATAGTAATAAAGCCCCAAACTACTTTGTGGCCCCAAGAAATAAGAATGAATCAAGCTCGCTCGGGGGTTCATAAGCCTCCCGGATGTGGATAGCGCGAATATTCAAGGAACAGGAATCAAGTACTCGGGGTCCTACGGGACACAAGTGAGCAAGAAAAACCAAATAGCAGATATTGCTCACCGGTGCCACTTTCATTAGTTATCCCATTACTACTCAGGTTAAGTTGTATAGGTACCTCGTTATCCATCAGACACTCACATACCCTACACATGCTGTTCTACGACCCGCATGGCTCAAACAACTCCCGTAGTAATGGCTCATGGGATGGAGGAACAAGCTTCGGTGGGGTTTAAAAGTAAAAGCTATGCAGTACTTGGGATTCAGTTTAATGCAATCGCGACTGCATGATGCAAGAATAAGATATAGGCAATAGGTACTATATGTATGCAAGCATGTGGTAGTGCTTGCCTGGCAGCTCAGTTGAAGCGAGAGAAGGATCAGGTAGTGCTCACAGGTTTCTTGATATATCCCACCTTTCGCGTCTATTCGAAGAAGAACCAAACAAACAAGGGCCAACATAAATAGAGTGCACAAGCATATGATTTAAAATGCGACAAGCAAACAATCATGCCATGATGAATGATGCACAATTTGCATGGCAATAATATAGCATGGCATGGGTGAGGTGTGGGGTACAAGAATAAATCATTTTATGGTGTTTTAGTCACATTTTATACTCAAATAAGTTGCTGTATACTTTATATTTACATGATGCATGCTGCAATTCAGAACATGGAATGCATAAACAGAAAGGTCTCGTCGAGCTGATCATTTTAGACATATTATTTGTCAAATTCGGAGTTATAAAACAAAAGTTATTAATTAATTAAGGCAAAGGGCATTTTATTTGTAATTTTAAACAACTCAAAAATTAAATTGTTCAAAATATATTTTGGAGGGCATATTTGAACTCCTCACATTTTTCTGATTCAAAAACATATATTATTTGTATTATTTGGCATAATATTTGAAAAGTTATTTTAAAACATATTTGAATTTGAATTTAAAACAAATTTGAAAAGTTTAAATTTAAAACAGAAAACCAGAAACCTTTTTGTACTCACCCAGATTTAGCCACAGACACAGACACCTGGGCCCGGGCTGACCTGGCGGGAAAACGACGCAGAGAGGCATTTTCTCACCGCGAGCTGGGCTAGCCCATGCGGCTGACAGGTGGGACCGGTGGGGTTTAAGGGTCCACGGAGTGCGCGGCCAGCCGGGACACGACACGTGGTGGATCCGGAGGACCGCGGGCTGAGGCTGTGGAACCTGGGGGGCTTAACTGCAAAACGGCGGAGAGGCTGACGGTAGGGCTCGGTGTACCGCGGGTTTAGCCGAAAAAGAGGCAGGAGGTTAAGTGAAAAAGGTTCGCGGCCACTGTTTCTCTTCTCGCGTCACCGACGACCGATCGGTGCCGCCCATGAAGGCCGCCATGAGTTGAACACGGTCGCGGGCGTCTGCGATCGGGCGTAACCAGTCGGTGGCTTAGGCTTGGTGTTAGGAGGACTGGGCGAGGCTATGCAGCAATGACGAGAGAACGCTGCCGGGCCGCCACAAGACGGAGGGCGTTCGTGAAACTAACGCGAGCACAAAGGCGTTGGGGAAAGCGGAGGTGTCGGGGAGAAGGGAGGCTCACCGCTGGCTCGGCGGGTGGCTCGGATCGAGCGGGAGCGTCGGATCGGCGAGGACGCAGCGATCTGGAACTAGGGTTTGGCGGGTGTCGATGACATGCAGCAGTCTGGCAGTTCTCCTCCTGCTCAGCACAGCGTTGCTGCAGGTCGCCGGTCTTCCTCGACACCTGAGCACCGCGCCCGCCTGCTTCGAGGAGGTGGTGGTTGACACACGGTGGACACCGGGGTGAGGAGGAGGTAGGGGAGGGAAGGTGAGGTGCGAGGGGAGGTGCAGGTGAAGCCAGGCAAAGGAGAGGGAGGGATAAGGGCGAGCCTAGAGGGAGGTGGTTCCGTGGGGGAGTGGGTTAGGGATAAAGGTGGCTTCGGCCACTTTTTCCTCCCCTCCTTCACGTGCTCGGGTCAGGGGCAGGTAGGCAGGGCAGGGCGAGGTGGTGGAGACTGCCAGGTAGGCCAGAGAGGAAGGAGATGAAGGTGGGGCTGGGGTGGCAGAGAGAGAGCTAGAGAGAGAGAGGGAGCTAGGGTAGGATGGAGAGGCTCGGGTTAGGTTTTTGGTTAGGGATAGGGCTTCGGCCTGGGGTGGTTAGGTAGCTAGGTGGGGCCTGCAAGGCAGAGAGAGGAGAGAGGAAGGGGTGTTGAGCAGGGGAGGCTCGGCATGGTTAAAGAGGATAGGTTAGATGGGGTAGATCATGGTGGTGGTAGGGTTTAGAGATAGAAATAGAGAGAGGGGTTTTAGGGTAAGGCTTAGCTAGGTTAGAGAGAGGAGATATGAGAGAGGGGGCTTAGGGTTTAGATACTTGCATGTATCTAGCTAGATCATACAAGAATGGGTGGAAGAGGTGTAGGGTTTTAGCAAACTCAAACAAGATCAAACAAAAAGGAGTGGAAGAGAGGGATAGAGGTGATGGATGGATATGGCCTCATAAGGAGAAAACCCATTTAAACCAAGAGAGAAATCAAATGGCTAAGATGGTGGTACTCTTGCATGGCCCATGCAGAATAATAAATGCCTTGGTTAAATTCTTGTGAAAACAAGAATAATAGCATGGCATTATTCTTATGCATTCCCAAGAAGTGGAATAAAGGCCAAGCAAAAGAATTTATAGACTTGGATCCACCCTATCTCCCATGAGCTAGATTAAATACCAAAAGAAAATAAAATACAAGCTCATGGATAATGGGATGGTGGAATTATACAGTGGTGAAAAGAAAGGGTGGTGGAGTAGAATAAAAGATATGCCCCCAACTCAACTTGGGCATTTAAACAATATATCAAACACCAAATACAATATCAAGAGGCAAATACAATTTACAATGCATATGAGAGAAGAACCAAAACAAAAAGGGTTTTATATGATGCTCAAATGCAAGGTGGCATGATGACATGAGCATGATATAACTATGATGCAACAATTATATATATGAAGTAGCCATTATATTACTAGACCAAGTAGCATTACAATTGTTAGACAATTGGGATGCTACACACATGATCCTTCTAATGAGAGGCTGACATGTGGGAGCTAGCAGCCTAACTAAACGACAGGCGCCTCGAGCAACGTTATCGAGTTTAAATCAGGGAGGCGCGACCGAAAAGTATGGTCCGCTAGATACACTGACGTCCGAGACCCACACGCCTCAAAAGACTTCAGCAAGTCAACATCACGCGAGGAAATGAAAAACTTGCTTCTGCCACGCGCTGGCCGAGCTTCCTCCATGTTTTTAGCAGATCCGTCATAGTAGAGGGCCGCGAAACCAGAAAAAAAAGTTTTCCATCGGCCACGGCTGAGCTGAGAATTTTGTCGCGAAAGACACGCCTTCTACGACGACCGTCGGGCCAAGTCGTTGCGGAAGGAAACTTTTCTTGTAGTGATTGTTTGATGCACTAACTATGGCCACAGACCATAGGTCGTAGGCTATGCAAGTTTACATAAACATTTCTTCAAAGGTTGCTTTTATTCTGAAAAACTATGTCCGTCAGCCTTCACAGGTTTACCAGAACTTTGTGGAGTTCCTTTCCTGCAGTGTACATAGGTCCTCCCCAGAACAGGGAGTAACATGTCACACTTTTTTACACTCTGCAAAGGTGCGCTACTTTACCCATGAGATCCCTCAAGATTTGTTGCACGACCGAGAGTATGTCCCTGTTCAAACTTCCTTGGTTTGAGGCCCAACCTATGATCCAAGCCATTCGATGTTCTTCTCTGCGACCCCACATGGAACAGAACTCCCCAAGCAGGAATACCTTTGTTAACCCCCATATAGGAAGATATAACCCTGGTAACCCCTCGGAGACACTAGTGAGAAGATCATGTCCCTAGCAACCCCCACCGCAGTGGTAGAAATACCTCCGACAGCTCCTCATAGATAATCTAGACACCAATATAGCAGGGAACTAAGGGGTCCCACCCATGTGTTGAGGCCCCGCGGGAAATCTACAGCTTCATGATAAAGTCATTTGTTCATGTGAAAGGGAGAAGATCCAAATGACTTCCCTAGAGCCATTGTAGATCTCATGGTTAACGCGTATTATACAGCACAGGAATCACTAGCAACATTGGTTGTTAATCCCTAGATGATATATTTCTAGACAATGGTATTCTAATTGCCAGACTTAATAGATTAGCTGATAACACTATATCAGTAACCAATAGTTTACATTATTATTGTCGAAAATAGTGTTTTCTGACCTTTTTGAAATGCACGTGTTAACAACATTTGATTTGCAAATACTTGATAGAAAATAATCAAAGGACATGAGAAAGTGTGAACTTGCCTTTTGTGATTGCAAGATTATGCACTGACAGTCTTCAAGATGATACATAAGATCCAATATCTGAAAATAGCATCATTGATCCGGTAAGGACTAATGTTTAAAGAAGCAATATGCCGATGCATAATTAATGTAATGAATATTGTAAAATACTAAGATATTTCCCCAATAACGTGAATGGGTTAAATTTAGGTGATACTTTTAAGATGTAGTTATTTTTTAAAGTTTACTTTAAAAGTAAATATACCTACAAAGCATTTAAGAGTTTAACATGCAAATCATACAAGTGAAGTATAACAACACTTTATGTCAACACCCCGATTTTTAATCCCAGATGCATGTTATGCCATACATCGCAATCCCAGGATTACCATTTTTGCGAGACATAACAGATTGGACATCACAGTACATCATCCATTATAAACCATAATAAGGTCTTACACAAATAAAGGATCTCATGATCTAGTCTTAATACAATCAAGTCGGGGAATAATAAGCGTAGTAGTGGGCTCCATCTTCAGGGTCACAGGCAATGCTGACAATGGGAGATGATCCTAGTTGTCCTAGCCGTCCTGCTATCCATGATCCTGGTAGTCCTCCTCATAGTCTGGCCACGAGAATAGCCAGGGACAAAGCCATGAGTACTCTTTAAGTACTCGCAAACTATCACTAACAAGTAAGGTAGTTCTAATAGGAATCTTAGAAGTAAAGAAAACTAAATTAATGTTCTAAATCACTTAAGTGGGAACCTAGTTTTCATATTCACAACCCTGTTGTGGTCAAGTCAAAATCATAGTTCATTTCACAAGTCATTTTGAAAACATCTGATGATGAAACAGTATGGCCACTCCAACTGTCCATGACCGCGGACGCGGCTATTCGAATAGTTTGACACTCTGTAGAGGTGGTACACTTTCACCACAAAATTCGATACATTCGTTAGGGATAACCCTAAATCATCATACTTAGTATGCGGATAATCAATCATAACATTTCAATTACACACTCTAGTATAGGCACCTCCCCTATGAGCTTGGCCTTCCAGCCATGGCCATCTTCCATCCTGGGAACTGCATGGGTGGACATCATCAAGAGGTAGCCTCAGCTCAAACCTCATCCGCGAGGGAACCCATACTAATGCATATAAACTTCCGGCTAAGCCCTACCCAATTCAGGTATTGTGGTTGTACGGTAAAACTAGAATGGTATCGCATCCGAACCCAACCATTAGTTTTTAGAAGAGGGTTAAGGCTCATACCTCAACATTTTCATCATCAAATCCCTTTGTGTTTCTCAACACATGTCAAAACATTTCAAAAGAATGAATCATTATTCCAAGGTTTTCATAATCATTTTCACATCTAAAGTGATCAAGTTTTATTCTTAGCACTAGCCACTAAATTAAGAGTGTTCACTAATGAGGGGTGCTAATCTTCGATCTCATGCCATAGAATGACATCTAGTATAGGCCTAGTTTTATACTCTTTATGTTATATATTCTATTTCTCCAAATATTCACAAAGCACTAACTAAAAGTAAATAACTTTGGTAAAGTAAAAGAATAAAGGTTGCAAATAAAACTTGGGATTGGTATAAATAAAAGGTATATAAGCAAAGCATGCCTAGTGCATCTTTCTTAGGTTAATACTTGCAAATGTTAGATTTCAAGGGTCTAGCTTGCTTAGTAATGATGGCTTTCTTTGGTTGGTGTAGTGATTGAAGTTCACTTTGTCTTCTGCTTGGTAGTACTCCTCCTCCTCGTATCCTTGGTCGGTACTATCATCTATAAATGAATACAGGATACACAATCACCAAACAATACATAACTAATTCTATTTAGCACACTAAGGCTCACACTTGATGATCTAGCATCATCACAATCATCACATGAATTAAAGACTTAATCTTATTTATCTTATTTTAGAAAAGTAATTTCTACTCATTGAAATTAATTCAGATTTAATATTCTCCAAATATAATATGGGATCATGTTGACACATGTCATCACCACATATTCTAATACATGGGAATGTGATTTAAAGTGTTGGTCACATTTTATAAGTTTAAGATTACTATTTAATAGATTTAAAGTGACTAGAAATGCCCTAATAGCATCCTTTTGGTACTATTCCAATGTCACTGCATGCAATCCTAGATGTTTTTACATATTTAGATAGATATTCTCAAATGAGATTTTTGAGAGTTGGAATCAACTCAAAAGCATTTATGGTTGATTTTTAAAAAATGTTTGAAGTTGGAAAAGTCTTTGTCTTGTTATTTTTACTAATGATTATATGTAACTCCAAATGACATAAATCCAACGGTCATGGATACAAAATTTAAATATATTTCTAACAAAATTTGAATCATGCAATTTGGTGAAGTGAACCTCGCTGAATTGATTTTTGAATCTAGGTACATGATAGGGTTTTAACTAAAATGGAAAATCAATATTTGAATTTCCTAGGCTGCGCGGGAAAGCTAAACGGGCCAGCCCAACTGCACTGCACAACGCAGCGGGATGCTGACAGATGGGGTCCACCAGCCAGCGACTTAGTTTAACCAAAATGGTATCTTTCAACCAGATCCTTACGATTAGATTCTAATCTAACGGCTACGATTCATCGTCGATGACGAACAGCTCCGGCGAGGTATCAACCCTAACACAACGGTGGGGGTCTGGCTAGGCTCACCTGGGCTCCAGCTGGGGTCAGCGACGGGGGAGATCGACGTGGTAGACGATGGCGGTTCGAGGCGCGGTCACGGTAGGGCTTGGGGTGGTCGATATCGACGGCGCCCTTCTCGTCCAATAGCGGCGGGCTCTAGCCAAATTCTAGCGAGAGAGAGCTCCCCTTGCTTCGGGGAATGGTGTGGGAGTGTAACTGAGGAGAGCAGAGTGCAGTGGTGTGGAGAAATGAGGCAGGGGTGGCCTCCTTTTATATCTTGCGTAGTGGACGAGCAGTGTAGCGCGAGCTGGCAGGCTACAGGCTGCTATCGGCATGGCGGAGGCTACTGGGCGGTGTGTGGTTCCCTGGCGGTTCTCACAGGCATAATGGTGAGGCGTGGGGTGGTGTGGTTCGGTCGGGAGTGTGCGGCACTCCGTGAGGACGCAGAAGTGTTTACGGCAGCGTGCCAGAGCTACGGGTCGCGCAGCGATGAACGGGGTTGTCTATGGGGTTGCTATGATCATGGCGAGCTAGTGCATGCGAGGCAGGCGTGAGGTATGGTCTGTGCGAGCTGGTCGGGCTCGGCGAGCCGGCGCTCTCTAGGCATGGCACAGAGATGGTGGGCGCGGCGTAGCAAGGGTGGTCTAGGGTTCGCCTGGGGTCGAGGCTTGGACAGGGGGTGGCGGTGGACCGAGGCATGTCTAGTGCGCATCGTGGGTGAGGGCGGTATTGCTCCTAGTGTGCTTCCCACTGTCGGTCGTCGACGACCAAAAACGAGCGGTGCTCCACTGTGCAAACGGCAAAGGGGGACTTGGTCTGGGTGCTGGCTATGCTCAGGGGAGACAGGGGAGTGAAGTGGATACCAAATGGTTAAGGATCACTGTGCAAAACATTGAAGTTAGGAAGGAGGTTAATTAGTGTAAGCTAGGTGTTTGATGAAATTGTCGTAAGTATTTTACTTTGGAATTTTTGAGTGATTTTAACTTAAGCTTGAGAGTCTAGGTTTGCTTGGAGAGGTCAAGTGGAACTGGTTTGATGGGTTTTTGAAAAAGTGTGATCTTAACATATGAACTAGATTCAATTTTCAACTGTCCATTAAATTGATTTGAAAGATGTTTTTGTAAGTTTGTAAAGTGGGCCTTGATACACTTTTACTTGGTCTAGCAAGGGGTGAGAAGAAGTAGAAATGTTTCTATTGAAAATCTTCTTCTAGGAACACACAAAGTGGCCTAGTGGTTAACTTTGGTCAAAATGACCATTTGATTTATTTATTCATATTTGATTTCTTTTTCTTTTGATTTAGTTTGTAAATGGCCTAGATGATGTAGTATTCACCTTTAAACCATTTCTCATCATTAGTAGAAATCAAGGATGGCCAATTCAATCAATTCCAAACTAATGCAAAACACACATGCACTCATATGGAATTTTGGAATAAAAGTTTTTGTTAACCCTAAATTGGGTGATTAGAACTTGATAATCTTGATTAGGGTTTTTGGGGTGTCATAAACCTTCCCTCATTAAACAAAATCTCGTCTCGAGATTTAAGAAAACCTACAAACTAAAGAGATTTGGAAACTCAGTCCTAATGTAATCTTCTCGCTCCCAGGTAGCTTCTTCTTCGGTATGGTTGCTCCATTGGATCTTGGGAAATTTGATACCCCGGGTCCTGGTGGTTTTGAAGGATTCTTCCAAAATACGGATGGGTACTTCACGATACGTCAGATTCTTGTTGATATCTATGGCTCGGTGATCGATGTTCTTGAATACTTCGGTCTTCTCCGAAACTTCTAGGCATTTGCGAAGTAACGAGATATGGAACACATCATGGATGGATGACATCTCCTCTAGCAGTTCCAGTTGATATGTTACTTCTCCCCGACGATTCAAAATCTTGAAGGGTCCAATATATCTGGGGGCTAACTTTCCTTTCAATTGAAAACATTGCATTCCCTTCAAGGGTGACACTTTGAGATATACAAAATCTCTGACATTGGAGGTCAAGTCTTGGCGTCTCTTGTCAACATAACTCTTCTGTCTGGATTGGGAGGTCTTGAGGTGCTCACGGACTTTGTGAACCTTCTCTTCCGAAAATTTGACTCTATCCTACTTGCGACCAATTCAAAGGGGTACGTGATGGCTCGGTGTTGATGTAGAGCTCGTTGGGAACACCAAGAGGAAGGTATGATGAGCACAGCAGGAAGTTTTCCTCAGTTATGAAACCAAGGTTTAATCGAACCAGTAGGAGCAAGGAAACACACCAAAGGTGTTGCTAGCTGAGCCTTGGCAGGGCGCACTACAGGTGCTAGTAGCAACATGGATACCTGCACAACACAACCACAGAACTCTGTCCCCAACTTGCGATGAGGTTGTCAGTCTCGAATGGAAAGAAGTAATAGTTTGTAGAAAGTAAACACAAAGCAGAAAACAATTTGTAGATTGTATGTAAAAGAAAGGACCGGGATCCATAGTTCAGTAGAGGTGGCTCTCCTTAAGATAGATAACATGCTGGGTGAACAAATTACAGCGGGGCAATTGACAAACATCGAGAAAGCAATACATGCATATACTAATCATCTTGACTCCTTTGAGATTCGATTGGGCATTACAATATTATACATAAACCGCCATCCAACTGCATCTATGACTAATAATCCACCTTCAGGTTATCATCCGAACCCCCTCTAGTATTAAGTTGCAAGCAACAAATTATTGCTTATTTAATTATGTAAAGTAAACAATACGATTGTTCTATGAACAATGGATTGTTGTTTTCCCTAGTAGCAACAGCACATCTAGTACCTTAGAGATTTCGGCACTTCCCAGTTACTAGAGGCATGAACCCACTATCGAGCATAAATACTAACTCTTGGAGTTGCTAGCATCTACTTGGCCAAGATAGCTACTAACAACGGAAAGCATGCAAGATCACAAATAACAAAGACATGATAGAATCAATAATCAATCTAAAATAGCATCTCAATATCCATCGGATCCCCACAAACACAACATGCAGAATTACAAATATATGATCTTGATCATGAACGGAGCTCACAAGATCTAGACATGAAAGCACTATGGAGGAGAACCAGCCATCTAGCTACTACATGGATTCGTAGTCCAAGGATGAATTACTCATGCATCACACCGGAGGCTTGCATAGTGATGAAGAAGGCCTCTAGGGTGAATTCTCCTGTCCGACAGGGTGCCGGGAAGAGCTTCTGATCCCTCCCGATCTAGGGATGGAGATGACGGCGGCTACAGACTCTTTCATGGATTTTTAATCGGGTACTTAGGGTTTTCGTCCCGAGGGCATCTTTTAGGCGGAAGGAGAGGCCGAGGGGTGTTGGGGTCAGCCAGACCACCTCCTAGCATGGGCCAGGACTGGCCACGCGGCCAGGTGGTGTGGCCGGCCCCCAGCCCTTCTCTGTCTCGTATTCTGGCATCTGATGACTTCCGGAAAAATAGGCACTTTGGCTCTTGTCCCGTCCAATTCCGAGAATATTCATTTTCTGACTTTCCTGGAACCAAAAACAGGAGAAAACAGGCAGCTGGCACTTTGGCTCTTGTTAATAGGTTAGTCCAAGAAATCATATGAAAAGTACTCCAAAGTGTGGACAAAACACAAGAAAGTGGATAAAACCAAGCATGGAACATCAAAAATTATAGATACATTTGCAATGTATCAGTACAACACTTCCTTCCATATAGAAATTCAAATGGGGCCATTTGCAAACTGGCTTGATAACTGTTGTTGTATGAGAATTCTGCGAAAGGCAGACAATCTTCCCATTTTTATCCATACTCTAACACACAAGCTCTCAACATATCTTCTAAGATTTGGTTGACTCTTTCAGTCTGTCCATCGGTCTGCGGGTGATAAGCTGTGCTGAAATTCAACTTGGTTCCTAATCCTTCTTGGACTTTCCATAAAAATCTTGAGGTAAATTGGGCTCCTCGATCTGACACTATGGTCTTGGGGGTTCCATGCAAAATGACAATTCTAGCAATGTACAACTCTGCTAGCTTTGAACTCTGATAGGTGGTCTTGACTAGTATAAAATGGGCTACCTTGGAAAGTCTATCAACTATGACCCAGATAGAGTCATTTCGCCTACTAGAAGTAGGTAAACCGGTGATAAAGTCCATTCCGACAGAATCTCATTTCCTTTCCGGAATCCGCAATGGTTGCAAAAGTCCTGCGGGTCTCTGATGTTCCGCTTTGACTCTCTGACAGATATCACACTTGGCTATGTAGCTTTCGATTTTCTCTTCATCTTGTGCCACCAAAATTGCTCCTTCAAATCCTGATACATATTCGTTCCTCCGGGGTGGATAGAATAAAGAGTATCATGAGCTTCATGCATGATAACTTGCTTCAGCTCAGAATCTGCTGGCACACAGATACGTCCTTTATACCACACAACTCCTTCATCTTCGGTGAATCCGGGTACCTTCCCTGTATCGATATGACGCTTGATTCCGTCGATACTTGCATTTCCTTTCAGCGCCTCCTTGATCTGACTGATCAATGTTGGTTGAAGTTCAATGCTAGCTAAAAATCCCGTCTAACTAGCTCCGTTCTAAACTGCTCCAACTCTTCATGCAAACTTGGCTAGGCTTCTTTAATCATGGTGTTTAATCTAAACGGCAATCTGCTAAGAGCATCCGCTACCATATTGGCTTTGCTGGGGTTATAGTGAATGTCAAGGTCATAATCCTTGATTGACTCTATCCATCTCCCTTGCCTCATATTCAGCTCCTTATGGGTGAAAATATACTTCAGACTCTTGTGATCTGAA
The DNA here is from genome assembly GCA_023614405.1 of Avena insularis. Taxonomy (NCBI): domain Eukaryota; kingdom Viridiplantae; phylum Streptophyta; class Magnoliopsida; order Poales; family Poaceae; genus Avena; species Avena insularis. Next base: position 85,899,893 of record CM042684.1, on the reverse strand, counting down.
TAAATCTCACAGCGGTTACCCATAAGGTAATGACGCCATGTCTTTAATGCTAGAACTAAGGCTACTAGTTTAAGGTCATGGGTAGGGTACTTTTGCTCATGTTGCTTCAGTTGTCGGGATAGATATGCTATGACTTTTCCTTCTTGCATCAACACACATCCGAGACCAATCTTGGATGCATCACAATACACATCAAAAGGCTTCTTGATATCTGGCATAATCAAAATTGGGGCTAAAATCAATCTCTTCTTGAAAACTTGCTTCACATTTGTCGGTCCATTCAAACTTCTTATCTTTCTTCAACAATTGGGTCATCGGTCTTGCGATACTCGAAAATCCTTCAACGAACTTGCGGTAATATCTCGCTAATCTGAGAAATGCACGGACTTGGGTTTGAGTGGTTGGGGCTTTCCAGTCTTCAATATCTTTGATCTTGGCAGGATCAACAACGATTCCTCCTGCCGACACAATATGTCTTAGGAATCGTACTTCCTTCAACCAGAATTCTCATTTGCTAAACTTGACATACAACTGATGCTCTCTAAGGGTTTCAAGGATGGTTCTCAAGTGTAGCTCATGGTCTTCTTCTGACTTGCAATAGATTAGAATATCGTCGATAAAAACAACGACAAATTTATCCAAAAAGTTCATAAAAATCTTATTTATGAGATTCATGAAATAAGCTAGGGCATTGGTTAATCCAAAAGACATGACTGTATACTCATACAATCCATATCTGGTGGTAAAGGTAGTCTTTGGAATATCCGTTGCACGAATCTTGAGTTGATGATAACCAGTTCTAAGATCAATCTTAGAAAACACTCTAGCACCAGTCAACTGGTCAAACATATCCTCTATCTTTGGTAATGGGTACTTGTTCTTGATGGTGACATCATTCAGCTTCCGGTAATCTGTGCACAAATGGTTACCTCCATCTTTCTTATCCACAAAAAAAACAGGTGATCTCCATGGCGATGCGCTTGGTTGAATCAAACCTTTTGCTAGCATATCATCAACTTGCTTCTTCAGCTCCACTAATTCAGATGGGTTCATACTATAAGGTCTTTGAGCTATGGGTCTAGTTCCAGGAATTAGTTCAATAATGAACTCGATATCCTGATCCAGGGGCATACCGGGCAATTCATCTGGGAATATGTCGGGGTATTCACAGACTACTCTAACTTAGTCTAGGGTTGGTTGGGCTAGACTCTTGTTGCATTTGAATTGACGGGGCAAGGTTTTAGATACATGCTCTACTTATACTCCAGAGCTACTGGTCATGGTTATGGCTTTCTTGGCACAGTCGATCAATCCTCTATGTTTTGACATCCAATCCATTCCTAGTAGTACTTCCAAACCTTTGGTTCCAAGTACTATTAGATTGGCATAAAAATCTATTCCATGGATTCTGATTGGTACAACCTTGCAAATTTTTCTAGCTTTGGTGGTTGAACTAGGTATTTGAACTATCATAACATGCTTCAATTTGGTTGGTTGAATCTTACTAGTGCATGCAAATGCTTCTGTAACAAACGAGTGTGATGCTCTAGAATCAAACAACACTCTTGCAAGTACTGGGTAACTAGAAAACATACCCAACACGACATCTGGTGCTTCCTGGGCTTCTTCAGCATTCATGTGAAACAGACGGCCGTTGCGGTTGAGAGAACTGCCTGGGGCAAATCTCCTTCCAGGCTGAACACGTCGCTGTTGCTAAGCGGGTGCATTCACATTGGTGGCTGCTGCAAGCTTCTTGGGGCACTCATTGGAGTAGTGACCCTTGACTCCACATTCAAAGCAAGTAATCTGGGACTTGTCTTTGGCTGCACCAAGCACAGTATTGCTTCCAGTCCTTGGGGTAGTATTGTTGTTGTTGTTGTTGTTGTTGTTGGACATGGGTGGTGCACAGTTGAAGTTATTGGAGTTGCCGGGGTTGTTGTTGTGGTTTCCTCCAGACTTCAAATTTCATCCGCTACAATTGGGGTAGCTGGGACGGGACATCGGGGGTCTGTTGTTTCTTGGGGCATATCCTGCAGACGGGTTGGGGCGATACTTCTGGGTATGGTTGGATCCACTCTACTGCATGATGACCCACAAGTATAGGGGGTGTATCGCAGTATTTTCGAGGGAAGTGAAACCCAATTTATTGATTGACATAAGGGGAGCCAAAGAATATTTATCATCCTTAACAATTGAGTTGTCAATTTAGCTGCACCTACAAACAATCTTGCTCACAACAGTTTATCAGTAGCAACAGTTTTGTAGTAGGAATAGTAAAGCAGCAGAAGTAGTAAAGCAAAGACAATAGTAACAAAAGCAGTAACAGTGGGATTCGAGTGCGGTAGGCATAGGGATGGATGGACGGGCGTTGCATGGACAAGACAATTCACATAGCAATCAGAACATAAGGCAATTGCAGATAAATAAGATAAAGCATCCAAGTACTAGACAATCCTAGGCATGTGTTCCATATATAGTCATACGTGCTCCCAATGAGAACTTGCACAACATCTTTTGTCCTGCCAGCCCGTTTGCATCGGGGCCTCTAGGGAACTACTGGCAATTAAGGTGCTCCTTTTAATAGAGCACCGGAGCAAAGCATTAACACTCCGTGAACACATGTGATCCTCACATCAAAGCCTTTCCCTTCCGGTTATCCCGATTTCTGTCACTTCGGGGCCATAGGTTCCGGACAACGACGTGTGTATACAACTTGTAGATAAGCATAATGAATCAATAACAATAGTATCAATAATGAATCAATAACAAGTTCAGATCTGAAATCATGGCACTCGGGCCCTAGTGACAAGCATTAAGCACAACAAGTTCCAACAAAGTCATAAAGCACTAATAAAAGATACTAGGCACTATGCCCTAACAATCTGATGCCATTACATGAACGATCTCATCCAATACCTACCATCCCCATATCCTACAGTGGGGGATTACTCACTCATAGATGGGGGAAACATGGATGGTTGATGGAGAAGTGATGGTGATGATGATGGCGATGATCTCCTCCAATTCCCCGTCCCGGCAGGGTGCCAGAACGGAGTTTCTGGTGCTGTTTCATGGAATCTGGTGGTGGCGGCGGAGCGGAACTCCTTCTGGCAAAACGTCGAACCCCCCCCGGAGTTTTTAGGTCAGAAGGCTTCTTATAGGCGAAGAGGGAGACCGAGGGGGTGTCTGGGCCACCACCCCATGCCCTGGCGCGGCCAGGCCCAACCCGCGTCTAGGGGGGTGTGGCCAGCCCTTGGCCCTCCTCCGTCTCGTATTCTGGATCCTGGAGTCTTCTGGAAAAATAGGCACTTTGGCTTTTGTCCCATCCAATTCCGAGAATATTCATTTTCTGACTTTCCTGGAACCAAAAACAGCAGAAAACAGGCAGTTGGCACTGTGGCTCTTGTTAATAGGTTAGTCCAAGAAATCATATGAAATGTACTCCAGAGTGTGGAGAAAACACAAGAAAGTGCATAAAACCAAGCATGGAGCCTCAAAAATTATAGATACATTTGCAATGTATCAACATCCCCAAGCTTAACTCCTGCTCGTCCTCGAGTAGGTAAGTGATAAGAAGAAAGAATAATTTTTGAGGTGACATGCACCATCAAAGATTCGACCAAAATATTTGTAAACATTCAAAGCTGGGATCATAGTACTTCAATCATAACATGAAAGACAAAGTTCTAGCAATAAGCAAAGAGACTATGATGCAACATGAAAAGGCACAAACAAAAGATTCATGAATAACAATGCTTTGCAAGACGTTTGTTTGTTTCACATAAAGAAAACATAGCATAGTGGCATTCAGCTTGTTCCTCATAGAGTATCAAACATAAATGCATAGGACACCTTCAAAGTTTACAAGAGTGACTAGATAAAAATAGTTTAAAACAAGCAATATCAAGGTATGCATCAATCAACAAGTCTTGGGACAATGCACATAGAACTAAGAATGGCCACTATGCTCTCAAGAAGGTGCTCAAAGAATGTGTGGAGACTCAACAAGAAAATGAAAAGGTTTTGAAAAGTTTGAAAGGCTTCCAAATGCTGAAAGTATGGTACTCATTAGCTTTGAGCTCTCATTGCCCCAGTAATAAGCATCTTTAATGTGGTTAAGGTGAAAGTGAGGTCCAATCTGAGTTATATGCTTGACAGACTATAAACTGAAAATCCCAAGTCCCTTGAGTATGAGGGCCGCTCCTCATGCTACTCAACTTTAGTTACCGGTAAGTTCTTGTCATCGTAAGTATGTGCGTATCATTGAGAACCGCCAATGGGATACCCCTTGCCCGATGATACGGAAGAATCCCCATATCAAACTGACAAGGCAAGCAGACAATGAGTATCTCAGCAATCTTCTTATTTACCATGGGAAAATGGTGCTTTTTTCTCTCTTTCCTCTTTTCATAAATCTCTCTTTTTTCTTTCTTTTTCCCAATAGCTATCTCTCACTTTTTTTATAAGAAGAATGCTTAATAGATATCATTATGGTTACGCTGTAGGTTTCCACCATGTCAGCATGGATTAGACCAGCGGCCCAGGCGTTTCTCTAACACACATACATAACTCCATGGACTTACAAGCTCCCCTTTTATTTCACACCGACGACATCCACAAACAAAAGAGCAAGGTATCAACTGGGTATATATTTACAAGTGTTGAAATCGTTCCCCGTAACAGCACGGTTCTGCTAATCCCCAGCCTATAATTAGAAAGCATATAACTTTCATGGAGAGTTCACAATGGTTCAGGTTGATTAAGTGCGGGAAATAAAGTGTGCCATCAAGTTCGTGAGAGCTTTACTAACTAACTTTCTCATAACAAGCAAACATTTTATTCGGAAGAAAACGAGGCATAGTGAATATGCACGGAAGTAGCAAATGATGCTAATAGGTAGGTATGGTGGACACTTTGGCAATATTTGGTTTAAGGGAGTTGGAAACATGAGTAAAGCACTCAGTGTAAGTGAAGGCTAGCAATAGTAAGGGAGCGACAAACGAGAGAGCAATAATGGACATAATCATGCAGAGCGACAAAACATTATTGATCAAAGCATATAGTGATACTACAAGTTGAAAACTAAAGGATCATAAAGGCTTAAGGTGACTTGAGATTGTCATAACATGGTGTGAGCATGCGCCAAGTCAACCCAAATAAAGCATCAACGGAGAATACCACTATACTATGCTTTAATATGCTAGAACAACACATAATTCATCCAAGGCACATTAAGCAATCTCAATTGTTTATAACAAGTCATGCTACAATAAATAATACTAAGCATAAAGCCAAAACAATATCGAGCATGGCATGACAAAGCATAGGCCACAGTCAAAAACAAGCTCTCTTTACCACTTAAGCATGAGCTTTCCTACTCTTTTCCAAACCAAACCAAACTATTTGAACACCAAAGTATGAAAGAGGGGGTCCAAACAATTTATTCAGAAAACTAAGCAAACAAAAACTAACGAAAACCAAAACAAAAACGCAAAAGAAGACGCTCCAAGAAAAACACAATTGTGCATGAAACAATAAAAATGAAGCGTTTGGAAGAAACCTGGGATTTTAATTGATGAAGGAGGGGATGCCTTGGGCATCCCCAAGCTTTGATGCTTGTACTTCTTGGATATTTCTTGGGGTGACAAACGTGGCATCCCCAAGCTTGAGCTTTAGTCCATCCTTCATCTCATTACTCATTCCTTCCATACACCTGAAAATTTTCCTTCATACAGAACTTCACACAATCTTATTAGCAACATTAGTGCACTTTAGATAAAAGGTCTTAAGGTTCAGTTCTAACACCAAATAAACTTCCATTAGAACACTAGCTACTTTATAACTTCCCTCAAAAAGCTCAACTCCCCAAAAGAACTCAAGAAGGAACCAACAAGAAGCAAATGCAGAAAATGGCAGAAATCTGTCAAAACAGACCAGCAGGTAAAGACGATTTTTTCTAAGACCTTATGTTGCTCAAATAAAAAGTGTGGAACTAACGAAAGTTAGATAACAACCTGGAGCAGCATCATAAAAAATTACAGCTCAATCCGACATACAGAGCTCTCTCACGAATTTTTACGGTGAAGCACAAAAATCTGTTTCGGGACAACAACTTTCCCAATCATTACTTCTCTCTCATTAGAGGTTACTCTCAGCACAAAAAGCAAATAAAATGGATAAGGAGCGGTTATTACTCTTCCAAGACTCATCTAAAACTTTTGGGTTATCTCCCAGTAAGTACTTTTCTTTAACGCCTTTAAGTTAGGCAAAAGCAAAAACTGAAAATGGATAAAATTGAAGTAAGCGGAGATAATCATGGTGAAAACATTGTTTTGTTCAATGAAATCCTTTTGTTAACAATGTTGATAAGGTGTTGCTACCAAAAAAATTTCATATGAGACAAAACTTTGTATTCCACTAATTATTATGTTACCGCAACCTTGATAGCAATGGTCCCAATCATAATAGTTTCAAAATTTTCTCTTGGTATGGGACAATATATTTCTCCAACTTGAATGCCCACAACATGTTCAATTGAATTCAAACCATAAGTCCTTTCAATCTTCTTGGGGAAATACACAGTATGTTCCTTGTCATTAACATTGAAGGTCACCTTCCTTTGATTACAATTAATAACATCTCCTGCAGTATTTAAGAAAAGGTCTCCAAAGAATAGTAGACATATTATCATCTTCAGGCATAAAAAGTTTGAGAGGATGCTCTCATAAGAAATATAAGTTGATGTAAAAGAGAGCATCAAGAAGCAAATTCAAAACGCATTTAAGTCTAACCCACTTCCTATGCATAGGAATCATGTATGCAAATAAATTCACAAAGAACAAAGTGACAGGCATAGGAAGATAAAACAGGAGTGACTTCAAAACTTTCAGCACATAGAGAGGTGTTTCAATACCAGGAAAACTTCTACCACCATATTTTCCTCTCTCAAAATAATTTTCAGTAGCCTCATGAATAAACTCAACATTATAACTATCACATAAAGCATGCTCTTCCCGATCTACAAGCACTAGAGCTTTATTATAAACATTTTCAAAATAAACCTCGGGAACATAACATTCATCCTCCTTTAGTAAACATGGAGGACAATCAAATAATTTAAGGGATAAAGAGTTACTCTCATTAGATGGTAGGCATGGGTAGCTAATCCATTCTTCCACCTTTTGTTCATCACTCTCCTCCTATTTTTCATCTAATGAGATTTCAAGTTAATCAATTTCTTCTTCCATAGGAGCCTGCAAGGCATTAGTCTCTTCCATAGGGTCCTGCAAGGCATTAGTCTCTTCCATTTGTGGAAAGCATCTATTAAAATATTCAAGGATATATCTATTTTCATCCTTGTAATTATCAAAGCAAAATTTAAGTATACCATAAACCTCATATTTGTAAGGTGAATCATCAATACTTTCAAGCAAACTAGCAAGCTCAAAAGCACCCTTCCAAGCAATAAATTCTTCAATTTGTCCCGCATCATAAAAGTCATAAATTCCTTTAGCATAGGAAGATATGGTATCATTATCATTATACTCAGATTGAAAAGGGAGGTGTTTATACCTCTTTCTGCAACAAGACTCATCACAACAATAAGTAACATTATAAGTAGAGCACACGTTTCTCGCAATGGTATACAATCTATCAATTTGTTCCCATAAGTGTTTCCCTTTTTGTGACAAGTGGTGTTCCTTATAATAATACTTTTAATATTCTGTGAACCCACCTTGCCAATAAGCTTTAGTTTCAAAGAAACCAACCATTGACAACAAGCATGATAAAGCAAGACAATAATAGACCAACGAAAATAACAACTAGAGTAGGAACTAATATTTTTTTTGTATTTTTGATAAAGAAACAAGCAAACAAGGAGAAAATAAACTTAGCTTGAACACTAGTGAATCCAACTGAACTTGATAAATAAATCTATGCTCCCTGGCAACGGCGCCAGAAAATAGTCTTGATGACCCACAAGTATAGGGGGTGTATCGCAGTATTTTCGAGGGAAGCGAAACCCAATTTATTGATTCGACACAAGGGGAGCCAAAGAATATTTATCAGCCTTAACAACTGAGTTGTCAATTGAGCTACACCTGGAAACAATCTTGCTCACAGCAGTTTATCAGTAGAAACAGTTTTGTAGTAGGAATAGTAAAGCAGCAGAAGTAGTAAAGCAAAGACAATAGTAACAAAAGCGAGAATAATGGGATTCGAAAAGTGCGGTAGGCATAGGGATGGATGGACGGGCGTTGCATGGACAAGACAATTCACATAGCAATCAGAACATAGGGCAATTGCAGATAAATAAGATAAAGCATCCAAGTACTAGACAATCCTAGGCATGTGTTCCATATATAATCATACGTGCTCGCAATGAGAACTTGCACAACATCTTTTGTCCTGCCAGCCCATTTGCAGCAGGGCCTCTAGGGAACTACTGGCAATTAAGGTGCTCCTTTTAATAGTGCACCGGAGCAAAGCATTAACACTCCATGAACACATGTGATCCTCGCATCAAAGCCTTCCCTTCCGGTTATCCCGATTTCTGTCACTTCGGGGCCATAGGTTTCAGACAACGACGTGTGTATACAACTTGTAGATAAGACCAAGAACAATACGATCATAATGAATCAATAACAAGTTCAGATCTGAAATCATGGCACTCGGGCCCTAGTGACAAGCATTAAGCACAACAAGTTGCAACAAAGTCATAAAGCACTAATAAAAGATACTAGGCACTATGCCCTAACAATCTGATGCCATTACATGAACGATCTCATCCAATCCCTACCATCCCCATAGCCTACAGCGGGGGATTACTCACTCATAGATGGGGGAAACATGGATGGTCGATGGAGAAGTGATAGTGATGATGATGGCGATGATCTCCTCCAATTCCCCATCCCGGCAGGGTGCCAGAACGGAGTTTCTGTTGTTGTTTCGTGGAATCTGGTGGTGGTGGCGGAGCGGAACTCCTTCTGGAAAAACATCGAACCCCCCAGAGTTTTTAGGTCAGAAGGCTTCTTATAGGCGAAGAGGGAGACAGAGGGGGTGCCTGGGGCCACCACACCATGCCCTGGCGCGGGTAGGCCCAGCCCGCGCCTGGGGGGGTGTGCCTAGCCCCTGGCCCTCCTCCGTATCGTGTCGCTCTGAGTCTTCGAAAAATAGGCACTTTGGCTTTTGTCCCGTCCAATTCCGAGAATATTCATTTTTCTGACTTTCCTGGAACCAAAAACAGCAGAAAACAGGCAGCTGACACTGTGACTCTTGTTAATAGGTTAGTCCAAGAAATCATATGAAAAATACTCCACAGTGTGGACAAAACACAAGAAAGTGCATAAAACCAGGTATGGAGCATCAAAAATTATAGATACATTTGCAATGTATCAGTGCATAATCCTATGCTTGTGGTTGTCATTGGCTTGGTTGATCTTCCCTTCCATCTGAATGGCAAATTCTACAAGCTCTTCTAGATCTCCAAAACGGATGATGACTAAAACAGTCTGCATCTCATCATGCAACCAGTTGAGGAACTCAACTAAAACAGTCTGCATCTCATCATGCAACCAGCTCTTCTTGTCTTTAGTGTTAATCTCATCAAGGGCATATCTAGCTAGTGACAGAAATCTGTCACGGTACTCAACTACCCTCGTCCTTCCTTGCTTCAGTTCTCTGAACTCATCTCTCATTATGGTGACTAAACCTTGTGGCACATGGGTGCGGCTGAACTTGATCTTGAATGCTTCCCAAGTCATCATCTGACCATCATTCATGGTAAAGGTGCTATTCCACCAGGCTCTTGCATCTCCTACCAGATAATGAGTGGCAAACAGTACCTTCTCATTGGCTTCAACTCCTGCTACCTCCAGATTGTTCTCCATGGTTTGCAACCAATCATCGACATCTAAGGGATCCTCAAACTTGTTGAAGATAGGTGGGTTGGTATTCTGAAAGTTCTTAAGCTTGGATCCATGATGATCCTGATTTCCATGGCCTTGATTATTGTGGGCCATCTGATCTATCTGTTGAAGAGTGGCCAGGTTGGCTTGAAGTTCGGCTCTACTAGCTTCACTATTGGAAACTAGCATTTGCAGAATCTGCAACATCGGGTCGTGAGATGAGTTGCTTCCTCCTTGATTTCCACGAGTCATCTGAAGATTGAGATAGATAATGAGATAAGAGGGAAATTTCTAAGGTTCAGGGTTTTGTTTTCAAAAGCTTTAAACTTTGAGTTTGAACTTAGGTTTGGCAAACTAACTTCTTATCAATCATTCATTCAAGCATACAATACAAACACACACCACACACAAATGGAAAACAGATGGTTTTAAGAACCATTCTGTGAAACTAAGATATAGTGGGACTGGTACAACTCATTCCTACGGTAGTGCTCAAGTGCATCTAATCATCATCAATGAAGTCAGAGTCATCATCATCAGTGTGGAACTCCATGGCATCATCCTACAGGTAGTCATTATCATCACTGAGGTAAGAGTAAAGATCTCCCTAGATATCTTCATCTTCCTCCTCCTCCTTTGCTTCAAGCTGGACTTCCTATTTACGGATGGTCTTCTCGAGAGCGGCCACCTTCTTGCCAAGATGATCGATGGTGCGATCCTTCTTCTCGCATTGACGATGAAGTGATTGGCGATCCTTGACTAGCATGGCAATGGTCTTGTCCTTCTTGACGGCAATGGCAAGGTTATGGTTGGCTTAAGCTCGAGCATTCCCCAATTCCTTCTGCCTATCATACAACATGAAGTTAATATTTTCCACCTAGCGCTTCAACTCCGAGTAACTTGGCATCTCCAAGGGCATCCCCATAGAATCACGCCTTGCAAAGTGAGCAAAGCGAGTTCCCTGGATCGAGTTGATGTTTTGTCCGCACAGACGGGCAAGAGCTTCATGCATAGCCCTGGCTAATCCATCTAGCCCGTTGTTCTCTCGCAAGGTGAATTGAATCTTCTCAGAAAGGGGTGCTTCCATCTTGCCTCTGAGATCTGCAACTATTAGCCATTGTAGATCTCCTCCTGGGTGATCGTTGAGTTGTGCACCGAAGAATTCTAGATGTGGGCGCTCAAGGTACTCTGACAGTGCATCAAGATCCCTCTCAAAAATCAGTTGTCCTCCGTTGCCCAATTGGTAGAACTTGCAATACTAAACTTCCATCTATAAGAATTTAGGATGAGTAAGTTAGTGAGGTGATCAAGTGTGTCAAATTTTATGTAGGAATGTAAGAGTTTTTGAGGAACATGAATTTTTTGGAAAGAATCTCAAGGATAAGAGTGGGAATAGGTTTTCATAAATACCCACTTCTTTTGTTTTGAAACTAAATTTTTGTTCAGACGTCCATTCTAACTAGGGTCTCCTATGGTCAGGATGGCTCTAATACCAACTTTTCAACACCCGGAATTTTAATCCCAAATGCCTGTTATGCCATACATCACAATCCCAGGATTACCATTTTTGTGAGACATAACAGATTGGATATCATAGTACATCATCCATTACAAACCATAATAATGTCTTACACAAATAAAGGATCTCATGATCCAGTCTTAATATAATCAAGTGGCGGAATAATAAGCGTAGTAATGGGCTCCATCTTCAGGGTCACAGGCAATGCTGACGATGGGAGATGATCCTAGTTGTCATAGCCGTCCTGCTGTCCATCATCCTGATAGTCATCCTCATAGTCTGGCCACGGGAATAGCCAGGGAAAAAGCCATGAGTACTCTTTAAGTACTCGCAAACTATCACTAACAAGTAAGGCAATTCTAATAGGAACCTTAAGCTCTAGGTTTGTTTGCAAAAAGCCAAGTTTATCTAAACTGAATTTAGAAGTAAAGAAAACTAAATTAATGTTCTAAATCTTTTAAGTGGGAACCTAGTTTTCATATTCACAACCCTGTTGTGGTCAAGTCAAAACCATAGTTCATTTCACAAATCATTTTGAAAACATCTAACGGCGCAACAATATGGCCACTCGAACTGTCCATGACCACGGACGCGGCTATTTGAATAGTGTGACACTCTGCAAAGGTGGTACACTTTCACCACAAAATTCGATACATCCGCTAGGGATAACCCTAAATCATCATACTTAGTATGCGGATAATCAATCATAACCTTTCAATTACACACTCTAGTATAGGCACCTCCCCTATGAGCTTGGCCTCCCAGCCATGGCCATCTACCATCCTGGGCACTGCATAGGTGTACATCATCAAGAGGAAGCCTCAGCTCAAACCTCTTCCGCGAGGGAACCCATACTAATGCATATAAACTTCTAGCTAAGCACTACCCAATTAAGGTATTATGGTTGTACGGTAAAATTGGAATGGTATCGCATCCAACCCAACCATCAGTTTTTAGAAGAGGACTAAGGCTCATGCCTCAACACTTGCATCAAATCCCTTTGTGTTTCTCAACACATGTCAAAACATTTCAATAGAATGAATCATTATTCCAAGGTTTTCATAATCATTTTCACCAAGTATTCCCATCTAAAGTGATCAAGTTCTATGCTTAGCACTAGCCACTAAGTTAAGAGTGTTCACTAATGAGGGGTGCTAATCTTCAATCTCATGCCATAGAATAACATCTAGTATAGGCCTAGTTTTATACTCTTTATGCTATCTATTCTATTTCTCCAAATACTCACAAAGCACTAACTAAAAGTAAAGAACTTTGGTAAAGTAAAAGAATAAAGCTTGCAAATAAAACTTGGGATTGGTATAAATCAAAGGTATGTAACCAAAACATGCCTAGTGCATCTTGCTTAGGTTAATACTTGCAAATGTTAGCTCGCAAGGGTCTAGCTTGCTTAGTAATGATGGCTTGTCTTGGTTGGTAGAGTGATTGAAGTTCTCTTCGTCTTCTACTTGGTAGTACTCCTCCTCCTCGTTTCCTTGGTCGGTATTATCGTCTATAAATGAATACGGGATATACAATCACCAAACAATACTTAACTAATTCTACTTAGCACAATAAGGCTCACACTTGATGATCTAGCATCATCACAATCATCACATGAGATAAAGACTTAATCTTATTTATCTAGAAAAGTAATTTCTACTCATTGAAATTAATTAAGATTTAATATTTTCCAAATAGAATATGGGATCATCTTGACACATGTCATCACCACATATTGTAATACATGGGAATGTGATTTCAAGTGCTGGTCACATTTTATAAAGTTTAAGATTACTATTTGATAGATTTAAAGTGACTAGAAATTCCCTAATAGCATTCTTTTGGTACTAGTCCAATGTCACTACATGCAAACCTAAATGTTTATACATATTCAGATAGATCTTCTCAAATGTGATTTTTGAGAGTTGGAATCAGCTCAAAAGCATTTATGGTTGATTTTTGAAAAATGTTTGAAGTTAGAAAAGTCTCTGTATTTTTATTTTTACTAAAGATTATTTCTAACTCCAAATGACTTAAATCCAACGGGCTTGGATAGACAATTTCAATATCTTTCTAAAAAAATTTGAACCATGCAATTTGGTTTAGTGAATAACTCTGAATTGATTTTTGAATCTAGGTACATAATAGGGTTTTAACTAAAATGGAAAATCAATATTTGAATTTCCAGGCTCTTGTGGAAAGCTAAGCGGGCCGCCCAACTGCACTAACAAAGGCTGGCTCTTGACAGATGGGGTCCACCGCATGAAAACAGCCAGTCGGCTCGACTTAAGCGAAAAGCAGTATCTTTGAACTAGAGCCCTATGATTAGATTCTAATCTAACGGCTACGATTCATAATCGACGACGAACAACTCCGGCGAGGTATCAACCCTAGCGCGGCGGTTGGGGTCTGGCTAGGCTCACCTAGGCTCCAGCTGGGGTCGGCGACGGGGGAGATCGACGTGGTAGACGACGACGGTTCGAGGCGCGGTCACGGCAGGACTTGGGGTGGTCGAAATCGACGGCGCCCTTCTCCTCCAGCAGTGGCGGGCTCCGGCCAAATTCCGGCGAGAGAGAGCTCGCCTTGCTCTAGGGAATGGTGTGGGAGTGTAAGTGAGGAGCGGGGAGTGCAGTGGTGTGGAGAAATGAGGCAGGGGTGACCTCCTTTTATACTGCAGCGAGGGGACCAAACGGTGCGGGCGCGAGCTCGTCGGTGATGAGGCTACAGGCTGTTATCGGCGTGGTGGAGGCTAGTGGGCGGTGCGTGGTTCCCTGGAGGTTCTCACGGGTGTAATGGCGAGGCATGGGGCAGTGTGGTTCGGTCGGGAGCGTGCGGCGCTCTGCGCGGACGCAAAAGTGTTTGCAGCGGCATGCGGGAGCTACGGGTCGCGTGGCGGCGAACAAGGTCGTCTGTGGGGTTGCTGCGATCATGGCGAGCTAGTGCACGCGAGGCGGGGCTATGGCATGGTCTGTGCGAGCTGGTCGGGCACGGCGAGCTGGCGCGCTCTAGGCATGGCACAGAGATGGTGGGCGCGACATAGCTAGGGTGGTCCAGGGCTCGGCTAGGGTCGAGGCTTGGACAGGGGGTGGCGGCGTACCGAGGCGTGTCTGGTGCTCGTCGTGGGCGATGGCGGCGTTGCTCCTGGCGTGCTGCCCACTTTCGGTCGGCGACGACCGAAAACAAGCGGCACTCCACTATGCAAAAGGCAAAGGGGGGACTTGGTCTAGGCACTAGCTATGCTCAGGGGAGACAGGGGAGTGAAGTGGAGACCAAATGGTCGAGGATCACTGTGCAAAACAGTGAAGTTAGGCAGGAGGTTAATTAGTGTAAGCGGGGTGTTTGATGAAATGGTCGAAAGAATTTTACTTTGGAATTTTTGATTCAAATATTTTGAGTGATTTTAACTTAAGCTTGAGAGTCTAGGTTTGCTTGGAGAGGTCAAGTGGAATTGGTTTGATGGGTTTTTGAAAAAGTGTGATCTTAACATACGAACTAGATTCAATTTTCAACTGTCCATTAAATTGATTTGAAAGATGTTTTTGTAATTTTGTAAAGTGGGCCTTAATACACTTTTACTTGGTCTAGCAAGGGGTGAAAACAAGTAGAAATGTTTCTGTTGAAAAGCTTCTTCTAGGAACACACAAAGTTGCCTAGTGGTTAACTTTAGTCAGAATGACCATTTGATTTATTAATTCATATTTGATTTCTTTTTCTTTTGATTTAGTTTGTAAATGGCCTAGATGATGTAGTATTCACATTTAAACCATTTCTCATCATTTGTAGCAATCAACCATGGTCCATTCAATCAATTCTAAACTAATGCAAAACACACATGCACTCATATGGAATTTTGGAATACAAGTTTTTGTTAACCCTAAATTGGGTGATTAGAACTTGATAATCTTGATTAGGGTTTTTGGGGTGTTACACTTTAAGATTGAGGTGAATTACTATCTATTAATTATGAGGGAAGTTAATGTGTTAAGTTGTTAAGAGTTGAAGGACTCATTATAAGGTTGTTGTTTGAAGTGGCAAAACGAATAACTTCTGAAGAAAATATTGTTTATAAGAAGTGTATCAATCTTGAAGAATTCTGGTATTAAGGTTATGGTTTCTTATAGTTACCATTGATTGAGAGTTATCATACTTTTGGGTTGGTTTTATGTTAGAACAAAGTTAACTATAAAAGTAAAGATGATTTCTTAAACCTTGATGTTTAAGGAATTTTAGACTAAAATTAACTATAAAATATAAATACTTTAAGTTGTAATGGTATAGATTATTACCATGTTTTAAAGTTTTGATGAGTATGATTAAGTGTGTGAGATCATTCACTTCCAATTTAAGTGAATGATGAGTTTAAATTTGATTTGCTATTATGAAAATAATATGAAACTTATTAATGGGAGTATAATTAGATGATCTTAGTAACTTGTTAGGATTTGAAGTCATGTTAATAATGATTAAGAGATAAATATCATTCACCATATTATATGTGAGTGATAAACAATATTAATATAAAAGTAATTGGTTTTAATTTGAATTTAAGATTTTTAAAAGAGTATTATAAAGTTAATAGTTATACTTAAGCTTTATTATGAATCCAAGTTATGTTTTTGGAATTAGTACTTAGACTTAAAGGATTTAAGGTTTTATAAGGAAATGTAATTATTCCTTATTTAGGAAATAACATTAAAGAATTTACTATAACAATTATCTCATTTTAATAAAATAGATGATTGAAGATTTATTACCTAGGAACCTTAAAATGTGTTGGACTGATATACTTAGTATTTTCTAGTAGAACATATTTATTTAAGATCTTAAAAATGATTTTTATTTATTTTTAAGTATTATTTGTATTTTATAAAATTCCACAAAGGATTAAATATCTTTGAATATTTGATTCAAGTTTTATTTGTAAAAATTAGGTTAATATTTTTATCAATTGGCAGACTTATATTTATATGCAAAAATGATTTTTATTTATTTTTTAGGACTTTTCCTTATATTATGAAATTTCACTTAGGATTTAATGGTGTTAATATTTATTTGCATTTTATTTAACTCGAACAAGTAATGTTATATTTTTCCTAGGTATATATTATTTTCATGATCATTTTGATATATCATATATATTTTTAGGAGTTTTTCTTTATTTTTGTAGGGCTAAAATAATTTCTAGGGGTATTTTGGGTTTTTACTAAATTAAATTTAAGTTCTTTTTCTTTAAAACATGGGCCTTGCTCACGGTTTGGCCAAACCCAACCCAACTGGGCTTGGGGTCAAAATCCAGCTCGGCCCATCCCCTTTGTCTATCTCTCACTCTCTCACTCGCATCGCACTCTTGTCTCTCTCTTAGGCGCCCGCATGGCACCGCCACCGTTGCCCTCTGATTATGGCTGGCTGCGACCACCATAGCCACCACCATGACACAAGATGGGACAGTCGACGTTGCTCTATCGACTGGTCCAACTTGATTTGGCGCTCGAGGTTTCCTCTAACCGCATCGTCTCCTTCCCGAGACCTAGGGTTTTGCCCCTTTGCCCTAATATGGTGCTCCGGTGTTGTGATAGTGTGGTGGTGTTGTGGTGTGCTGTTCGTGCCACGTTTATTTCGGTGGATGCCATGTCCATGGCTTGGCACAGGTTGCAGCGCCCTCGGGTGCTCCCCGTGCAGTCATGTCGTGGCTATCGACTCCTCTGCCACGCCGAGCACTGCTTCCTCTTCTTACTGAGCAAGGTCGTCATGTAAGTTCTCTTCTCCCCTCTCTGATCTTCTTCCCTTCTTCCTTGTAGCCAACCCTGATTAGGGTTTCCTCCTCTCTTTGGTGTCTGATATTGGACAGTTTTTTCCTAGTGAATGCTTTCGAGCATATGAACCCTAGATTGATTCCGTGATAGTGTTTTTGGTGATACATGTAAAGTCACTTGCATGTGTTTCCTAGACCTGCACCTTTGATGCTATCTATGCTTAGTCAAATAGAAAACTTTGCTATCTAATTATGTGTCACTGTGGCGCACCTCTTTACATGATGGTATGTATGATACTCTGAATTACTTGTCCTAGATACTATCCATATGACAGTGAAAGTACACATGATCCCTAGGGTTGTTGGCTAGGAAATGTTCATAAGCACTATTCTAGTTCCATCCTAGAATTATTGGGCTAACTAATTTGGTATTGTACCCTAGTAAAGTTTGTTATTCTGTTTACCATGGAGAATATGTTGCAATGATTCCTAGAAATTCTTTCTAGTAATTTGATTTGTTTTCTTTCAATTTATGATAGTGTAATAATGTATAACTTTGATTCCTAGAGCTACTGCTAGGAAAATGATGAAAAATATTTGTGTATTATTTGTAAGTAGAGATGGTTGACCAATATGATTATTCTGTCGGGAGCATAGCAACAGTTTAAATGATTCTCAACTAGATGGCTAAGAATATTTCCTAGTATCATGTGAAGATGATTATTTAACTTGTTTGGATTTGAGGCTGGCCTTGGCTTGGATGGATGCCACTGTGAAACCTCCTGCTGCATGGTACACAGTGGTAATCTCCATATGCTGAACTAGAAAGATGTTTTACCTCATGTGTATATCCTACACAAGCATAACTTGCATGTGCTTGTGATGTTGCTAATAGAACAACATTTCTTCAGGAATTTATAGATGCTTCTATCTAAGGAATATGATATAAATTTATACTTTGAATTCTTGCAATGATTCCTGGCTAGACTAGCTAGAAAAATGATAAGGAATATCTTTACTTTCATTAACACATGATCTCATGTGGATTCTAGGATTGGTCTGGCTAGAGCTGCTATGTTTGCCACTATGGTGCCTCCTCTAAGAGTGTGCACAGCGGTAAATATCTCAAGTAATAGCTACTTTATCTTTTGGATTGGCATGTGATGCAAAGGCTGAGGCCCTAATGGTTTGATTGCTAAAATTTCTATTACTGCTACTCTCAAAACATATTCTGTGATGATTTAGTACTCCACTTGAGTACATATCTGATAATTTGCCTAAAGTACACAAAATCATGCATGGAACATGCTATGAACTGATACTATGGTAATCGATGTTCTAATACCCTTTGGTGTTTGGTGGAATCTTGGCTATGGCTTCTTGTTGCTTGTGGATCTTGTTACTGGATGTTTAATTGGCCCTGCTTCTCCTTGATGCCAATATGTCTTGCTCCTCCTAGTGTTGCTTGCTCTTGATCTCCTCCAGGTTTCCATGCTGAACTATTGGCTGGGTTGGTTTAGTGTGTGAAAGGGAAACAGATGTCGCCTAGAGGGGTGAATAGGCATTTTAAAATTAATATGATTTAGGCTCTAATAAATGTGGAATAAAACTTAACGTTTAATTTATCAAGCCAAAACCTATATCCACTAGGTTCACTAAGTGCACCAACAACCTATGCTAAGCAAGACAATAAACAAGGTGATAGCAAGATATAATACTTCGAGAACAATGGCTATCACAATGTAAATTTCATAAGTAAAGGGATCAGTTGAGAGATAACCGATGGACGTGGAGACGGTGATTTGTTTCCCGAAGTTCACTTCCAAAGAAGCTATGTCTCCGTTGGGGAGGTGTGATGGCGCAATGTAATTAGAACACCACAACTGGCTTATCTCAAGGTGTGGTGGCTCGATGCTCAGCCAATGCCACACAAGGCCTCACCCCAAGATGTGAAGGACGCAACTCACCGACGCTAAAAAAGGCTCACCTATTCTCATGAGAGCCCGCCACAAAGGCCTACTCATGATCCACTATGGGACACTTGAGGGCGGTAACCGAACCCATACAAGGCTTGCGGCAATCTCCACAACTCAATTGGAGGGCTCCCAAGAAATTCCACAAAGGCTACAAGCTTGAGGAAACTCCACAATAATTGGAGCCCCCAAGAACAATGCCACAATAGGCCACAAGCTTGAGGAATCTCCACAACTCAATTGGAGGCCCCAAGAACTCACCACAACTCCACACAAACGTCTAGGGTTCCAAGAACCCAAGAGAAACAAGCCCAAGAGCTTGAGCTCGCCGAATCTCCGAGGAGAAGTCAAACGTATGAAACAAATGCAAGAGGCAAGTCCTTCACTATAAAATTACACCAAAGCTACAAAAGATATTGGGGGAATAAGGGAGGAAGAACACAAGAGGAGAACACAAAACTCTCCAAGATCTAGATCCCAAGGATTTCTTCACAAAGAAGGGATTTGGTTAGGTGGGGTTGTAGATCTATATATCCTCTCTCAAATCCGTCAAAGAAATGCAATAATCATGGGAGGGAGAAGAGGAGAGGGCAAGATTTTGAAGGTCAACAATGGAGGGGAGAGAGTGTAAGAGCTAGCAAAAATGACCTCCAAAGTTGGGCAACCATTGGGGAAGAAGCCCCCCTTAAGGGCTTGTTTGGTAGGAGAGGAACCCAACTTTTTACCAGGGAAATAAATTCACTAGTAGGGAGGTGGCGAATAAAACCCGGGTGATTTAAACTGTTTTCATAGATTCTCAGTCGGGATTTGATTCCCCGGGATAGAAATCTCGGTACATCCAAACAAGCCCTAAATAGGACAAGGAAAAACTGACCGTTGGCTCAGATTTGCGCGCCACCAGAACTACCGGTGCTCCACCGGTACTACCGGTAAATAGAAACCCAAGTTATTGAACAAAAACAAGTTTTCACCGGAACTTTGGGCGGAACTTGGGCCAGTACTACCGCTCAAGCAAAAACGTTGGACAACATTGCACAGAAACTTCAATAACTTTTGACTCCGGACACCGATTTCGATGATCTTGGGATCATTTTGACGAGAAAAACAAGATCTACCGGATTCTACAAAGAAACATCATATTACAAAATGGGAGTATAATAATAAAATCGAGAAAGATATGACCTCTCAGAAGCGACGAACCGATAAAACCTCCAAAAGACAAAACGTAATAAGTTGAGCTTGGAAACTCCAATTGGGATGAAACCAATTTTGTTGGAAAGATAATAAAGAATATAATCCAACAAAAGGTGAAATATTGGATACCACCAAGGGATAAAATATCAAGTATATATATGTGAGATATTTTCCAAGGTGTGGAGCCAGAAAACCTGAAGATCAAAAACGTAATAAGATATTCAAGGGAAAATGTTTTTGATGAACTAGAGCTTGTTTTGAGGATAACCAAAAGCTCTATGAACTAGATGCGATCGAGTTACGCATTGGAGAGACCCTCTTGATAGTTTGGTTATCTATCCTAAACTCGGTCTCCCAACACTACAAGAGACCGGTAAAATAGAAACCGTATCATGATCATACATTTGCCTTGAGCATCCCACTTGAGCTTAATGTAGACAATCTTGTCACCTTCAATATGGAACATCTTTCTTGATCGCTCGTGCTCGCGCTTTGCTTGATGAAGACTTGTGACTCGGTCCCCCATACTCCATGGGGAAACCTCTTCTTTGAAGTTGTCTTCATCACTCCGTGATTGCCGAGGATGGCAAGCTTCAATCATGAGATCTTCTAGAGATGGTGCATCTTGATCTTGCACTTCAATTCTTGATGATGTCTTGAAGATAGCCATAAGGAACTCCATCTTCTTCTTCTTCTTCTTCTTCAAGACATACTTGATCTTCTTCTTCTTCTCCATGATTCCAATAGGCACAAAGCCCTTAGAAATTGCTTCTTATTTTTCAACCCTGAAACCAACACATGGTCCCAGCGATGCCAATGGACAAACCAACAAGTGAAACTCAATTCACAAATTAGTCCATAGAGATTGTCATTAATTACCAAAAGCACACATGGGGGCATACATGCCCTTTAAATCTCCCCCATTATGGTAATTGATGACTGTGGGCTCCCCGGATTATTCATTCGAGGAATCCCTATTATGCATATCTCCATGTTCCCATGATCAGTGAGCCGTGGAACATAACCGACAAGTATCATTACAACATTCGAAACAGAACGAATTACAAGACTTACATAAATGCCATTATGGCTAAACCATCCTTAGTAGTGGAATATTATCATGCGCAGATCCCAATCGTGCCTCAACCTATAGGCAGCTGAATGGGAAGACGGCCTAGCTCGCTGGACGTCACCTTAATCTTCCGATGTCGAACCTCTAAAAGACTGGCCAAGTAAATAGCCAGGGACAAAGCCGTGAGTACTTTTGAATGTACTCGCAAACCACCAAGATAAATGAAATAAGGAAATGCAAGTCTGGCTGTGGCGAGATAGCTCTATCTGGGGTTGTTTTTGAAAAGCCTAGACTACCTCTTGTAGTTATGGCATCTCCATATCTTTGTTGAAAAAGAGTTTCGAAAACATGCCTCTGTTTTATAAATCAAGACATCTCCATATCTTTGTTGAAAAAGAGTTTTGAACACAGTTTTGGAGTAAAAACCCTTTTTAAACCTCTTTGACCACCTCTGGTCAAACCAAAGCATTCGAACTCAGGTTCTCCCGGAACCTTCATTCTTTCATCCATTCCTTCCAAACAAACACCGTTTGGGTACTCCTAGCCAACACCTTTACAACCGTCCTTGACCGTGGAAACAGCTATTCGAATAGATTATACTTTGCAGAGTTTGCGCACTTTCCCCACAAGAATCAATACATCCGCCGGGATACAACCACGGCCCACTACCACTATAGATGGGGGTCCGGGTAATCAAAACTAACCTTTCGTTTGTCGAACCTAGCAAAGGCTGCTTTTCCTTTTGGGTTTCTTCTCCCCGGCAACGAGTATGTGGCTCCCAGCCATAGTCCTGCCTTCCATACACGCGCATACCCAAGTCGCAACTTGGCCTATACCTTAATCTGGTGACTCCACTTCCTTCCATACCGCCTAAGTCATACCGTCCGCGGGAGACCCAATGGTTGCACCAGCACTCCTGCCAGAACAGGCTCACTCTTGCCGAAGCAAGCAAGAGGCTTCAGATCCGAGATCTGGTAGCGCCTGCCTGTAATTCAAGGGATCTCTCCCTATAAGCATGGTACAAGCTGCCTCGGCTAATGCAGTCAAAGTACGAGCTAAGCCCCAGCACCTGGGGTAATGTGGTTGCACTGATAAAATTGTTTTGGTAAAGGCGTAGAACATCCCTTCACTTTCTCATTTCTCATCATCACCATTTCTTTCGTTAAAACATCCGCTTGGAACGATGCCTCTTCCCAAGGGTTTTACAAAGCCGTTTTGAAACATTTGTAGGAGGATAAATCCCCAAAAGTCTATTTTCTCAAAACCGGAGTTTCCAAAGAGGTAGGATGCTAGCCATCATGCTCTCGATCTAAAGGGATAAAATGGTAGGTACATCAGGGTGGTGCCCCGAAGGACACAAAGTCGTAACTTGTAGGAGCCAAGTTACTATCGAAGTATTTATCAAACAAGACATGCAGATGAATGATGTAGTTTATAAAGAGGATACAAAACAAGTAATAAAAGGAGTATTAGAGTTAGGGAAATGGTGGCTTGCCTGTGATTAGCAATATGTCCCTGGACTACTTTAGATAACCAAGAATACCCAATAATAATAATAAGAAGTCCCTTCCTTCTTGTCGTCAAACACTCATACTATCGTCGTCATCGAGTATACATGCAAGCAGACAGGTCCACAATCAATACAAGGAATTCATGCATCAAACCATACAGCCAACAAACATACTGAATCCTATTTAACTTAGCAAGTTTTGGAGAAGTTGGGTATTGATAGGGGAATTACTAGATTGCCATTGAGGTGTTTTGCTATTTGGAAGAGGGTTGTCTCGGATAAATATCATGAACTTGGAGTGGGGTTCTGTGGTCTGTAGGATACCAAGGTGCGAAAATGGTATCCTCGGGTAGGTCTTGACAAAACGAAACCAACACAAGTGGTTTCACTTGATTATCAATTACCTAGATTTAAATATGATTTTTATAGTGGTAATAACTCTAGTTTGAGGGAATAATTCACCAGAATTTATTTGGAGCTACAAAAATTATTTCCTTGTGTGGTTAGGTAGTGTTTGATGTACTGAACCACCTAGAGTTGAATTCTTGTCAAAAGAATTACCAGAATGCCCTCAGGAAAATCCCAAAGGCAGTTCGATAAGTTTTTTCTCTTTTTTTTACCAGATTAATTCTACAGAAGCTATTGAGTTGATTCCAAGGGTATGTGGTAGGAATTTAGAATACCTTTCTGTAGGAATTGGATTCACTCTTTTTGGAGTTGTCAAACTCCTGGAGTGATTTATTTAGTGAAATACCCCTTACAGATGTATTTAAATCATTAAAATTTAACCAGAGGTCAATAAATTCTGAGCTTCTAGGATTTGATAGATACTGATTCTAGGAGGTACTGGGAGGTGGAATCAGGTCCAAAACACATTTGGTTTTACCTAGAGAACATATCCAAGGCAGATAAGGGATATTTTTTCTATTTTTGTTAAAGGCATACCTCTATTCACCTTGGTATATGACATGTGCTAGAAGATAGGTATATCAAATACCTTCTAGTAGAGCCTTGGTTATCCTTAAATGGAGGTATAAAACTCTTTGGGGAAAATATTTGGTGCAAAGTATACTTGGCAGCAGAATAAATTCTAGTACTTAATGGAAATTAGTTTGGACT
Source organism: Avena insularis (assembly GCA_023614405.1). Taxonomy (NCBI): domain Eukaryota; kingdom Viridiplantae; phylum Streptophyta; class Magnoliopsida; order Poales; family Poaceae; genus Avena; species Avena insularis. The sequence continues at coordinate 85,875,846 of CM042684.1, read as the reverse complement.
TGGGGTTGCCTCTGCATGTTTGAGAAAACATCAGGGATCTACCAGAAATTTAGATCTTGGCATTTGGACTTGATTTACATTTTCAAATGGATCTAATTTAACTCGTAAAAAACTGGATCTGTAATTCTAAAAGAAAAAGAAAAGGGCGACAGGGAGCTGGGCTAGATCTAGGGTGTATTGGGCCGGCCGGGAGGGAATCGTCCCACGGCGCACGAGGCGATGCGCGGGAGAGGCGCGGTTCGAACTGGCGGGGCCCGCCAGTCAACAACGGAGGGGCACCGAAGCGGTATCGGCGGCTGCGGGCTGTCCGATTAAAGGGGGATCGAGGACTCGTGGCTGTCGTCCACCTGGGCTCGCCGGCAACGAGTGCTCACCCTAGCACAGGACGGCGCGGGGCGGGGAGCTCACCTGAGGGCTCGGGAGAGGACGTGGAGGCGGCAGGGCGACACGGTTGACAACAGCGACCTCGGGGTTGGGCGAAAGGAGGGGGTTCTTCGACTGGATCTGGCCCACGCAGTGATGACCGAGGTGAGCTCGTCGGAGCTCACCGTTGCGGCTCAAGGAGGCGATCCTGGGTGAAAAGAACAGTACAGTTAGATGCAGGAGAGGTAGGGGAGCTCGACTAGGTGACATGCAGAGGGAGAAGCAGAGGGATGGGAGGCCTTGCTCGATTTTGTAAAAGGCCCGAGGCTCCTTCTTCTTCTTCCTGCGGGCAGCACAGAGCAGAGGAGGAAGAGGGAGGGCTGGGGAGGTAACTGGGGAGGAGGGGAAGCAGATGAGGGGTAGGGGGCGTGCTGGGGTGCCCTCTGGCCTTTATACTAAGGAGGGGAGGTAGATGGAGTAAATGTCCCATTTGGACATGGTGGAGAGGGAATTGCTGGCCAGGGATTGGTCCAGGAGATGGTGGGGAGGGGTAAGAAGGTTTTGGTCGGGCTGAGAGACCTGTGGCAGCTCGGGTAATTACTTGGAGTAAATCTTGTAAGATTTTCTTGTCTCTCTATCTCTGTTTCTACTAGTACAAGGGTAAAATAAGAAGGGCTGAGGTGGAGCTACAGTGCTGGTCAACCAGGGGAGTGTCCTGGTGCTGAGGAGGTGCATTGAGCAAGATTTGTGGGGGTTGCTAAATTGAGTACATAGGTGGTTGTGAAGGAAATTCAAAAACTTGCATTGGACCAGAGGAGGAAATGGTACTAGGAGATAGACGAGGTCAAGGTAGACTCCTAGGATTTAATTGAGATTTTTATAAGGGGTTTTAGTCCTTATAAATCCATTTATTCAAAAAGGGAAAAAGTGGTTTCTAGAAGATCATTTGATAAATTTACATTGGACAAGGTTGGTTTCTGGTTTGAGAGGGTCCCAAATGTGAATACACACTTAGGGGAATTTTCCCAAGATTTATTGAGGCATAGAAGTATTTAAAACAATTATTATTCCCAATTCAGCCATTTAAGAAAATGGGCAAAAAGAAATAATAAGGCTTCTCAAAAATATTTGTTTTTGAGATGGGAAGATAGGGTATGATATATGGAACTCACTTGAGCCAAAAGTTGGAGAAGTGTTTTGGCAAAAACCAAACTTTCCTTTAGGAAAGGGTTTTGAGATTTTGTCAACTAAAGGAATTAAATAGATTTGAAGCCATAATAATTATGGATAATTGTTGATAAATTTTGATGATCCAGGTAGAGGAGGTATACAAGGTGTCGAAAGAATTTGCAACCTTGGTATTGGAGAATCCAAGTTGAATTAGATGAAAGAACAAGATATCGAGGATCTAGGGTGAGGTTATTTTTATACCACCTAATCCTTGTTGGATCTTGGAGCTCAAAGGTCACCTTGATGAAAGGGATATATGATTAGTTAGACCAAGTCATATAGATGATCATGGCAGGAAGAGTTTGAATTAATTGCATTTGAGGTGATCTAGAAGTGGTAGCACCTATGATTAGTTAGACCAAGTCATATACCCTATGAGTCAGGATGCCTTATAAACCAGGTGGGTTTAAGCAGCACCGAGATTCTCTTGGAACAAGTAAAGTAGGTTTTGATAGACCTATATGAGTAGAACACAACCATGCAGAGAGTTGGTCCATAGGAGGTTGGGTGATGATGTGAGCTTCTACCAAAGTAGGCATGATGACTAGATTTGCGGGAAATGTTATTTTCTTGCCTGCAAAAGCATCAAGAACAAGTGGGTTGGAGGATGATCTATCCAAGGGAAAAAGTGGGACTTGGTAGTCTTTAGGATGGTTAACAAGATGGTTTAGGTGCATTTTCAGAAATGCACAAAGTTTGAGAAGAGGAGACATTCAAAAGGGTGATGTTGGAATTGTTTCCAGACATGGTCATATTTTGGCAGTTTTGAGGATTTTGACTAGAGTATGAGAGGGAATGTTCTTGGAGGGGTTGCAAGGTATCAGAGCATCAACAAGTGGATGATATTGAGGTGTAGATTGAGTAGCATGGATCCATGCTTCATATTGGTCCTTGTTGACTTGGAAACTTCTGGAATGGATCATTGTAGGAATGATCTGGCTAAGGGTTTTAGATGATCACTTAGTTTCTAGAGATTTGATCTTGCTTTGCAAACTTTCTTAGGGTGTGGTGATTTGGAAGCCTCCTGATCCTAGTGATGAGCTCCTAGAGTAGCTCATACTAATTCCTAAGCAAACAAGACAAACAGCAGATCAAGGCAACTCATCTTATAACTAAGCACAACCACTATTGGGGGTTACCATCAAGCCTAGCTTGAGGTAAGGTTGGGGAATTTTGAGGAGGTTGAGTTTTTAATAATATGAGAGTCATTGGTATCTCTACCAAGAGTAGAATTTCAAAAGACTTACAAAAAGGTTTTTGGTGATCCTAGAGGTAAGGGTAGTTTGAAGGTTCTGTCTTGAAAACATAAGGAGGTTATATTATATATTTCTCCATAGTTTTGTCAATAGAATCTACTGAAATAGTTTTGGTGGCATAAGAATCTTGGCTCATGTTTTGAAATGCCATAACATTTGAGAATATGTAAGATGAGGCAGGATAGTATTAGTGAATAGCTTTTGCAACTGGGGGTGAGGTAAGGAGTATCATAAGATACACACTCATATGCACAAGCACAAACAAACAACAAGCAAGCACTGCACCAATGAGCAAGAAAAAGTTTTTGTTCCCCCTGATTTTTGCATTCTGGACAACTAATGAGGGTTGCTGAAATTGTGATGTTACAATGACAATCCCTTTGAGAGGGATTAAATATGGAATTTAACAAACAAAATGGTTGTGACAACATCAAATACTACACAAGTATATAGAGGAAACTCCCCCACAATCTATGCATGTGTGATGAAGTTGAATTTCATTGCATAGATTGCCAACTATTTTCATTGGTGGAGTGTCCTCTATATATCAAAAATGCAAAGCAATGACAAAGATGCAAGAGCATGCGAGGCTAATGGTTAAGAACCAACTCAAAGCATAAACTGACTTCCCTTAAACCATCTAAAACTTCTCCCCCATTTGCACCGATTGCCAAAATGGGTGAAAAGTTCTAGACGATCAATATACTGGGACTTCCTCCAAATGTGTGCATATGCACATATTATATGATGAATGCTTTGGAGGAAATCAAACTATATTGAGGACCAAAGGTTGCAAGAAAGAAAAGGAAAAATAAAAGGGATTTCTATTTTCGTGCCCTTGGTTCGTTAGTTGTACTCAGTTTTCCCCAGACGCTTAGTTTTTCCTCACTTTTGCCCATCTCCTTGTACGAAACTCTCACATGGTCTGAAACTCGTTGTCCGTCAGCCTTGCCGTTACATGCTGACAAGTGGGGCTGTGTTCAGTCGGTTCGTGCAGTGGACCCTTGCCGTTACATGCTGATGAGTAGGACCGCGTTCTGTTGGGTCCTGTAGTGTACCCTTGCCGTTAAATGCTGACAACTGGGGCCGCATTCAATCAATTCCCGTAGTGGACACCTCTCTCAACTTATCCATATCAGTATCGGACCCTCAGCTTATCCACATGAACACTGGACCCATAGCTTACCCAGGTTGGCGTTGTAAGATGGGACCCCGAGCCATCCCCGCGCCCGTGCCCGTGCCGTTTCTTCATTTTCATATAGTGAAATGTAATGCATATACGAAAATTATATGAAAGTTATACATCTCTGAACTCTTTTAAATCGCACTTAGGACATGATAATGTTGTGCTAATAAAATCCTGATCATTTATCATTTCCATGGAGTGAAAATATAATGCATAAACTTGCGTATACAAAAATTATACACCTTTTAACTCTTTGAAATCGCACTTAATACGTGATAATGTCGTGCTAAGAAAATCTTGAGAGATTATTATTTTCTCCCCCATTTTCATAGAGTGGAATGTAATGCATATACAAAGTTTATACACCTTTGAACTCTTTGAAATCGCACTTAATACGTGATAATGTTGTGCTAAGAAAATCTCGATAGATTACCATTTCCATGGAGTGAAATATAATGCATAAACTTGCATATACGAAGTTTATACACCTTTTGAACTCTTTGAAATCGCACGTAATACGTGATAATGCTGTGCTAAAAAAATCTTGAGAGATTACCATTTCCATTGAGTGCAATATAATGCATAAACTTGCGTATACAAAAGTTATACACCTTTGAACTCTTTGAAATCGCACTTATGTCGTGATAATGTTGTGCTAAGAAAATCTTGAGAGATTAACATTTCCATGGAGTGAAATATAATGCATAAACTTGCGTATACAAAAGTTATACACCTTTGAACTCTTTGAAATCGCACTTAGGTCCTGATAATGTTGTGCTAAGAAAACCTTGAGAGGTTACCATTTCCATGGAGTGAAATATAATGCATAAACTTGCGTATACAAAAACTATACACCTTTGAACTCTTTGAAATCGCACTTAGGTCGTGATAATGTTGTGTTAAGAAAATCCTGATCATTTATCATTTCCATGGAGTGAAATATAATGCATAAACTTGCGTATACAAAAATTATACACCTTTGAACTCTTTGAAATTGCACTTAGGTCATGATAATGTTGTGGTAAGAAAATCCTGATTATTTATCATTTCCATGGATTGAAATATAATGCATAAACTTGCGTATACAAAAATTATACACCTTTGAACTCTTTGAAATCGCACTTAATACGTGATAATGTTGTGCTAAGAAAATCTTGAGGCATTACCATTTCCATGGAGTGAAATATAATGCATAAATTATACACCTTCGAACAGGTTCCCTTCAAATTATATTCAAGTTCATTTGTTTATGGAGTTAAAGTACCAGTGTCATACTCGTTATTTTGCACGGATAGAGGGGTGCCCCCGACAGATATAGGGGTTATCATGTGCGCTAGATCATAGAGGATCAACAGTTGGTGGGCATGATCCGTGTGCCAACTGTCTCGACCAATCAGAGCATAGAAGTGAAGATGAGAACAAGTCCGAGAGATGGATACAAAGAGAGGAGAAAACTAAGTAGCACTTAAGAACCAAGGGCAAAACTGAGTAGAACTTAAAAACCAAGGGCAAGACTGATAAAGGGATTAAAATAGAAAATAGAAAAATATTTAAAAATGGAAAATGCTTCTTTTATACAATAAAATACATCTTGGCATACATCAAACTATTTGCAATTCAAATATACACCAGTTTGACAATTATTGCCTCATTCAGACAAACTATGTTTTGGGGAGGGATGTTTTCAGAAGAGGCTTGAGTAGAAAGCTATGAACCTTCATAGATAATAGGTGATTTGAGAAGTGGTGATTTAGGTTAAAATTTGGTTTATATATATTTCTTATCGTGGCAGGTCACATAATAAGACTCCCTGGGTAGATGCCACTATATTTTGCTCTTTTTGAATTTGTTGTGCATAAAATGACTCAATTATCTAGCTAAAACATATTTGTTGACTCTCTGTTGACCAGCCACCGGAGGGTAAAACTGACTATATTGCACACGGTAGTGTTAGTACTAGAGGGCAAAACTGAGTAGAACCAAACTGCCAGTGTTACACTCGAGGGCAAAACTGAGTACAACTGAGTCGTGAGGGTTAGACACGAGGGAAAAAATGTGACTCACGGTACACGTGTGCGGTGCACGGGATAGTAGTGGACACATGTGGCCGTGCACGGTGCAGTAGCGTACGTGGTTACATGGTGCACGGTAGTTCAACGAAATGCCGCTTCCCTTCTCCTTTAATAGAGGCCTCCCCACTGTCACTCATCACTCACTCGCTGACTCAATCGTATCCACTTTCCCATCACCTTCTACAAACCCCCAAGAAAACTTCAACCATGCCGGCGATGGAGAAGAGCAGCGCGGTGGCCATCGGCGCCTCCAAGGCCGCCGGCGAGGAGGCCCCCCGTCCCTGTCCTTGCATTCGTCGTAGCCACCGGTGAGGAGGCCCCCGCCGGTCTCAGGCAGATCCCACTCGGCTGGGACCCCTAGGAGAGGTTGTTTACATAAGGCCGGAGAACCCCTAGGACACCAGCATCACCGACCCATGGTCGAAGGTAACCAGGGTTTGCTCCCCTTCCCTTGTTCTTCCCCCGTTCCCATCGGGTGATGCTAGATTGTATGTTATTAGGGACCGGATGTTCGTATTTTGCATTAACTAATCATCTTGTATTAGATCTCGTATTTCGATGAATCCCCCTTGACGTATTTGAACCCCTGTTCATAGCTGGGATCAGTATTCCATTTGGTTTGAGATTTGGGAAATAATCAGGAGATCTCATTTGGTTAATTTATGCAAATAATCAATACCGATAATCAAACTATCTCAATCATGTCCTTATTGCACTCTACTGTTTTTTTCCAACAGGAGGATAATAGCGATGTCCGCAACGATGACAAGTCCAAGGACGCCAAGACTCGTCATGTGCCGAGGAGGCTGAAGTCCGGCCAGTACAACAACTTCTTCGCTAGCGACGTGTACATGTGCCCCTTCTGCCCCACCAGGAGGCTCTGCGCCACGGATTTCAACTCCCTCTTGAAGCATGCCGAGGACGTGAGGACCTGCGGCGAGTCCGTGAACGTCCACGGCTTCATAGCCAAGCACCAGGCACTCGGTCTGCACCTCGGCAACCTCTAGAAGGTGTCTGTCGAGGAGGGTCGCATGCCCCCGATCAAGCCCAAGGCACCCATGGTCAAGGGACTGGGCAGCAAGAAGTGGAGGAGGCGTCAGAGGGAGGAGGCGGAGGCCCTCCTGGCAGAGGCCATGAGGGGGCACTGATCTGCTGCTGTAAAGTACCTTCTTTTGTCGTGTCTGTGTTGAACTTGTCCGCTGGTGCTGCTGAGCAGCCTAATTGTCGAACCTCGTTAAGTACCGTACTATATAACCTATAATAACTTCTTTATCTACATCTGTTCTATTTACTGAATTTATTTATGGTGCTGGTTAGTTTTGCTACTCTAGATTTGCTACCAGATTGGGGAAAAATGAGGGCAAAAGGAATAATGAATGAAGAGAGAAACTGCTCTAGGTTCGCTACCTTTTTGGAAAAAAAACACAACTGTTAACGAGAGAGAGGGGGGAAAGGCGCTCTTAAAAATGGCCAATCATAAAAATAACAAAAAAGAAAACTTCCAATTTAGGCGACAGGGCGCACGTAACCACCAAACACGCCCCACATTGTCCCACACAATGTCCCCCATAATTAGCGAGAGATGGATGGCTGGTCCGCTGGGTATCCTGGCTCCACATGTTAGTATGTAATGGTCGAGGTGACATAACATAACGCTCAACACACGACCCGTCCCAACGCGGTCCCACCGGTCAGTATCTAACGGTCAAGCCTTTGACCTGACGACATCCCCCATTCGAGCGCATGTGAGGGTTTCAGAATGGAGGGAGGGCAAATGTGAGGAAAAACTAAGCGGCTAGGGAAAACTGAGTATAACTAACGAACCAGGGGCTCGAAAATAGAAATCCCAAAAAAAATAGTTTCAACAAATGAAGTGAGCAACCCAAAAGACCCAAAAATACCAATTGACAACAAAAATTGATACAGAAAGAAAATAACATGATATTATGATACTAGCAAATGAGTGTTTCAATGAAATAGGGAAGCTCCCCGATCTTTGTGCACAAAATAGAATCATTGAATTTCAGTACATCATGCACAAATATGGAATCCTCACCCCTACAAACTCATTTACCAATACAAGGCGAGAGAGATCAAAATATGAGTGCCCGAAGATGCAAACAAATGGTACAAGCACTCATTGGCAAATAAATTTGGAAGCCAGTGAAGAGTCAAAATGAAATAAAAGGTGGACTCCAAAGAAAACAATCAAAAATTTATCTTCTGGTGTGTGTATAAGTTTCTAGGTGGAAAATATCACAAAGACATATGCCCACAAAGAAACATGCACACACAAAGTAGACACTCAAGAAAGCACTTGAATAACAAAAGGAAGTCATAGAATAATACCAGTAAGATTTTTTGCTTGAAAACATGGCCAAATGATCAAATATATCTTATTGTACATCAATGAACTTCAAACACCAACACACTACATACATTACAACTATTACCAAGGGAAAAGGGAATAGTTGGAATATATGGAGAACGGCAACAAGTATCACAAATAGAAATCAACTTTGCAAAATACTCTCTATTGCACATGAAAGTAAATGACGAAACGACAGGCAATAAAATTGCTAGATTGACACATATGGGATTGGTGAATCATGAACATGATTTTGTATAGTCCTTATTATACACAGTTAGCTCATCATACTCACATTTGCAATAGGGAGAACCCTCAAAACCAAAGCAAGGACCACAACATTTGCAAATACACAAATTCATGCCAACAAGCAACCTACAAAAGGTTGGAAAGAAGATATGTATGCATGAGAGAGATACTTGTTACCGAGATATAATTGGTACGATGTAGAGGATATGAATTAGTTGATCATCCTATCTTGCCTCCAATTTCCATGTAGGCATCACTTCTTCCCAATTGATGAGACAAGCATCCAACCAATATCCCCAATGTACCTAAAACAAAATTAAGTACACTATGGTCCCCAAACAAATTGGGTCCAAAGTAGTTAGTGCAACTACAGTACATAGGAGAAGCTCCACATAAATATGTGCATATTAATATGAAATTGAACTTAATGCACATCTTAGCCAATAGGATTTGGTGGAGTTTCCCCTATATATTGGATCATAGTAAGAAAGCATGCCATAATATATACATGTAGTAAATGTGCATGCACGAGACTTTCAAGAACCAAGATGGAGATACAATATGAACAAAAACACCAAGTAAACCAAGAAGTTGTACACAAGAGTGTGACATGACAAAAGATGTCCAAATTGTATCAAAGATCCAAATCAACACATGAAAGGACACAAATTTAACAAATGAACAAGGCAAAAGCCAAAAAGCCAAAGATAGATAAAACACCAATGCTCAAGGATTTATCTCATCCTAAAAGATCAAACAAGTAAAAACGAATGAGACGAATGAGACAAAACCAACTCCCAAAAGAGCAAGTTTCCAACAAACAAACCAAACTCTCTACACTTTTCATGATGGCACAAAGTACCAAAAGAAAAGATCAAACTTCCAAGCACAAAAGAGAGTGTTCTAAATAATATAGGAGAGATCCCCATGAATGGTGCATTATGTAGAATTTTGCTCTTGACTGTAAAATGCACATAAATGAGATCATCACTACTACCTACATAAAATAAAACACAAGAGAATACCAATAAACTAAAATGATCCACAAGAGGCAAGGAATACATGGGAGAAAAGAAAAGCATTTTCTTGGCCAAATATAGGGCAAAAGTAAACAAAGCCCAAAGTGAATATGATCAACAAATTCTTCCACATGTGGAGTATTGTCCAATGAAAAGAATTATAGGGAAATTTTTCCCGAGGTAGTTTGCAAGTATATCTAGGATCATATTCATAAAAGGAAGCATATGACAAAATATAAGAATTAAGCTTCATGCTTAGATAGAGATTTCTTGATAGCTCCAAATAGTCACACAAGCACTAGTAATTAGAGTAACTTGAAGCAAATGGTTTCCATGAGGATATATATATATAGAAATATGAGGAAACTCGTATCAGGAAAAACTCTCACAAACAAGATCCAAAAGATGAGCAATATAAGCAATCCATGGGAATTGGAACTTGTTTGAGCTAAATGTGCCACATAGGAGCTAGATAATATTTGATATCAATTATATGTGGTGCTGCCTCAAATGTCCACATTTTCTAGGTTTGTATTATGCACAAAGCATAAGACTCCCCCATAATGTGATAAACGAAGAATTCTCAAAAGAGGTAAAATCACCCAAATAGAGATGATTAATGGACATTATGGAACTTGAATTTGTCATGAGAAAGACATACCACATAGAGACTAGATAAACTTGCAATATAAATACTAAGTGGTATTCCTCATGTACACACATTTTAGTATTGTGGAATGCCCAAGCATAACACTCCCCCAAAATGGGATAGTCCATTAATCGCTCCCAAGAGCCCAAAAGATACCAAATTGATTCAACAAAGGCTCCAAACCAAGAAACACACATACATGGAGTGCTAACCAACATACACAAACATACTTTACTAATCAAGATAAGTATGAGGGAATCACAACATATACAAACACATGTGGTACAAAACCAACACATGCACAACGGAGCAAGTAACTTTCAATGCAAATGAGTTAAGCACATGTTACTGCAAGGAGGAACATTGGGTATAATATAGAAGCATGATAATCCAAAAATGACTTGACTTGACAAGAATAAATGATGAAGATCTCTCAATTCTTCATAAAGTAGCCAAGCCTCCAATGCCCGCCAATAACACCTATTGATCAATTTTTAGCTTGTTGGTCCCCAACCAAGTTGGGTCCTAATAGGTTAGTCACAATAGGCTAGGCCACCCAAATGGTTCTTTTCTTGACACTAGTTTGGGCACCAACAAATTTGGCAAACACATTGTCCACCTCATCCTTACGAAGAGAATAAACATCACCAATCAAGATAGGCTTGGATGAGGAGTTACCCAAGGTGCATGAGGAATAAAGGTGCCCCTTCTCGCAGCATATGTAGCAAGTTATTGTTGGAATTATGCCCTAGAGGCAATAATAAAGATGTTATTATTATAATTCTTGTTCATGATAAAGTTTATATTCCATGCTAGAATTGTATTAAGCGGAAACATTAATACTTGTGTGGTTTGTGAACAACACCGTGTCCCTAGTACGCCTCTATGGACTAGCTCATTGATCAATGATGGTTAAGGTTTCCTAACCATAGACATGAGTTGTCAATTGATAATGAGATCATATCATTGGAGAATGATGTGATGGACAGACCCAAACTAAGCGAAGCAATTAGATCGTGTCATTGTGTTCATCTTTGCGAAGCTTTTCCTATGTCAAATATTGTATTCCTTAGACCATGAGATAATGCAACTACCTGGTATCGTAAGAAAGCTTTGAGGTCATCAAACATCATCCTATGAGAGGGTGATCATAAAGGTGTCTCTCAGGTGATCGGAAAGTATCTGTTGGGTTGTATGTATCGAGATGGGATTTGTCCCTCCCAAGTCGGAGAGATATACTTCGGGCCCACTCGGTAATCGATATCAACACCGCTTGCAAGCATGTGGTTAAGGAGTTAATCACAAAGTGATATCAGATTACGGAACGAGTAAAGTACTTGCTGTGAACGAGATTGAACTAGGTATGACGGTACCGACGATCGAATCTCGGGCAAGTAAAATATCGCGAGACGAAGGGAATATATATATGGGATTGATTGAATCCTGGCATCGTGGTTCATCCGATATGATCATCGATGAATGTGTGGGAGTCAATATGGGTGCCTGCACCCGCTGTTGATTATTGATAGAAGATCATGTCTGCATATTCTCGAACCCGCAGGGTCACACACTTAACGTGTCTCGACGCTAGGATAGATTGGATACTTGGTTTATGAATTTTTGTTCGGAGTCTCGGATGGGATCCGGGACATCACGAGAGGTTCCGGAATGGTCCGGAGAATAAGATTCATATAAGGCAGTGCAGTTTTTGGAGTTCAGAATTGTTCCGGGTTAATCGGTATTGTACCGGAAGCTTCTAGAACCTTCCGGAAGGGGGCCAACGTGGTCCCACCTTACGGGAGGGGGCATGGGCCTATGAGGGAGTGTCCTGGCCACATTGGGCCAGGGGCACAAGGCCCCATAGGGCCCAGCCGATCCTAGATAAGTTTAAATCGTTTAAACTAGAGATAAGATAGGGTTTCTAGAAGGGAGAGTTTAAATCGTTTAAACTAGAGATAGGCTTGGAGGATGGGCAAGGGCTGGCCGCACCCCCTCTATATATAGAGGGCTGGTGCGCCCCCTCCCTACCGACACACACCTTCCTCCAAACCCTAGTTGCCCTGCTGCCCTCCTCTCTCCCTCCCGACTGTTTGTAGGCGAAGCCCTGCTGCAGAAATTCTCCACCATATACACCGCGCCGTCGCATTGTAGATCCAATCTATCTCTCCACCCTACTTGCTGGTCCGAGGAAGGAGGAGACGTCGAGGTGCTGCACGTGTGCATCTCACGGAGGCACCGCCACTTGTGGTGCTAGATCGGATCGGATCGCGAGGAGGAGAGAGTACTACATCACCCACGTTCCGACGAACGCTCACGTGCGAATATTCAAGGGTATGAAGATCTAATCCAATCTCTCGTTGTTTGCATCTCCTAGATTATATCTTGTCTTTCCTCTGCTTCGCTCAGTAGAAAATTTTGATTTACTATGCTGAAACCCATCAGTGGTATCAGAGCTAGATCTATGCGTAGATGTGTTTCACGAGTAGAACGCAACATGGTTGTTGCGGGCGTTGATGTTTTCTGTTGCAAGCCTCTTGTTTGTGTTCTTCTTATGGCGCGGGATAGTGAGATTGAAGCGGTCCAGGCCAACCTTACGCGACGTCATTCGCGAGACCGGCTCCGCACTTGACGTGTGGCTTGTACCATACATGCGGCTGGTGGATGTCAGTTTCTCTCACTATAGTTGTCATGGGATTAACACCGGAGGTTGGCAACCATAATATCACCGTTGTGGCTTTCCGTAGGTAAGAATCGTTCTTAGCATCTACTCCCATAAGCCACGTAAAACATGCAACAACAAAGTAGAGGCGTCTAACTTGTTTTTGCTGGGAGTGTTTTCTGTGATATGGTACGGCCCAAGATGTGATGTGTATATTGTATGCGATGATCATGTTTTGTAATGTTTCATGACTTGCATGTCGATGAGTACACAACCGCAGGAGCCATATGGTTGTCTTTATAATTGTGTATGACCTGCGAGTCAACTTCTTATACGCTAAGTAGTTAAGAATAGTTGTAGTTGCTATTCGTGGTGGAGGCAATCATGGTGAAGTGATGGAGATCATGCCGGAACGCACAAGATGGAGATCATTGCGCGAAGATTGGCTATACCATGTCACATAAAGTTATATGCATGTGATGTTTATCCTTTTATGTATCTTATTATGCTTAGATCGCGACGGTAGCATTATAAGATGATTCCTCACTTAAAGATCAAGATAAAACTGTGTTCTCCCCAAGTATGCACCGTTGCGAAAGTTCGTCGTGTCCAAGCATCACGTGATGATCGGGTGCTATAGACTCTACACTCACATACAACGGGTGCAAGCCAGTTTTGCACACGCGGAAATACTTGGGTCTAACTTGACGAGCCTAGCATGTATGCATATGGCCTCGGAACACAAGAACCGAAAGGTTAAGCATGAGTCATATGAATGATATGATCGACACTTTGTTGTCCACCATTGAAACCACATCTCTTCTCGTGATGATCGGATTAGGTGTGGTGAATTTGGATCGTGTTCACTAAACAACTTGAGGGATGTTGAATTTAGTGGGAGTTCATCTAGTAATTTGATTAAGTTGAACTATTTATCATGAACATAGTCTAAATTGTACTTGCAAATATTGTAGATCCAATGGCCAAGTCCAACTTCAACTTCAACGCTTTTTTGAGAAAGAAAAGCTTAGAAACAATGGGTCTAACTTCACCAACTGGTTCCGCAATCTAAGAATCATTCTGTCTGGCGGACAAAAGGACTATGTCCTTGAGAAAGCGTTAGGTAATCCCCCTGCTGCTACTGCGCCGGCTGACGAGAAAGTTGTCTATCAGTCGTGCAAAGATGATTATCGTGTGATTAAGAGCACCATGTTGTTTGCTATGGAACCGGAACTTCAAAATCGTTTTGAAAACTATCCCGGGCCCTTTGAGATTCTCGAGGAGCTGAAAACCATGTTTCAGACTCAGGCCCGTTCTGAGAGATATGAGATCTCTGAGAAGTTCTTTAACTGCAAGATGGAGGAAGGGAGTTCCGTTAGTGAGCACGCCATTAAGATGTCGGGCTACACTCAACGCCTTTGAGCAACCGGATCAAGATGATTCCAGAGGAGCTCAAGATTGACAGGTTCTGCAATCACTCCTCCCAGCTACAAAAGTTTTGTAGTGACTCATAATCAGATTGGTTCCATCGATCACGATCACCGAGCTCTTCGCAAAGCTGAAGGCTGCGGAGGTGGACATCAAGAAGGATAATCATGTGTTGATGGTCAACAAGCCCTCCTTTAAGAAAGGTAAGGGTGCAAAGAAGCCCTTCAAGAAAGGCGGCGGCAAGCGCGTTGCCCCTGCTGAGAAGAAGCTCAAGTCTGGTCCTAAACCGGACACTGAGTGCTTCTATTGCAAGGACAGGGGTCACCGAAGCGAATCGTCCGAACTACTTAGCGGACAAGAAGGCTGGCACCATCAAAGGTATATTTGATATACATGTTATTGATGTTTTCCTTACTAGCCCTCGTTGTAGTGCCTGGGTATTTGATACCGGTTCAGTTGCTAATATTTGTAACTCGAAACAGGAGCTACGAAATAGACGGCAGCTTGTGAGGGATGAGGTGACGATGCGCGTTGGCAACGGATCAAGAGTTGATGTGATGGCCGTTGGCACGCTCTCCTTAGTTTTACCTTCGGGATTAGTTTTAAACCTTAATAAATGTTATTATGTGCCTGCGTTGAGCATGAACATTATTTCTGGATCGTGTTTATTGCAAGACGGTTATTCATTTAAATCGGAGAATAATGGTTTTTCTATTTATATGAGTAACATCTTTTATGGTCATGCACCCCTTGTGAATGGTTTATTTCTTCTAAATCTCGAAAGGGATGAAACACACATCCATAACATTGAGGCTAAGAGATGCAAAGTAGATAGTGATAATACTACTTATTTGTGGCACTGTCTAGGTCATATTGGTGTAAAGCGCATGAAGAAACTCCATTCTGATGAACTTTTGGAGTCTCTTGATTTTGAATCATTTGACACATGCGAACCATGCCTCATGGGCAAGATGATCAAAACCCCGTTCTCCGGTATGATGGAGCGAGCAACGGACTTGTTGGAAATCATACATACCGATGTATGCGGACCGATGAGTGTTTCGACGCGCGGTGGATATCGCTATTTTCTCACTTTTACCGATGACTTAAGTAGATATGGGTATATCTATTTAATGAACCATAAATCTAAAACATTTGAAAAGTTCAAGGAATTTCAGAATGAAGTGGAGAACCATCGTAACAGAAAGATTAAGTTTCTACGATCCTATCGTGGAGGTGAATATTTGAGTTATGATTTTCTCACGCATCTTAAAGCAAGTGGAATCGTTTCGCAACTCACGCCACCCGGAACACCACAGCGCAATGGTGTGTCTGAACGCCGGAATCGAACCCTATTAGATATGGTCCGATCGATGATGTCTCTTACTGATTTGCCGTTATCATTTTGGGGTTATGCATTAGAAACCGCTGCATTCACTTTAAATAGGGCTCCATCTAAATCCGTTGAGACGACACCGTATGAACTGTGGTTTGGTGCTAAACCTAAGTTGTCGTTTCTTAAATTTTGGGGATGCGAAGCTTACGTCAAGAAGTTGATGCCGGACAAGCTCGAACCCAAAGCGGAGAAATGCGTCTTCATAGGATACCCTAAGGAAACTATTGGGTATACCTTCTATCACAGAACCGAAGGCAAAGTGTTTGTCGCAAAGAACGGTTCATTTCTTGAGAAGGAGTTTCTCTCGAAAGAAGTGAGTGGGAGGAAAGTAGAGCTAGACGAGGTTATTGAACCTTCTCTTGAATTGGAGAGTAGCACAGCACCTGAAATTGTTCCATGTCACTTTGCACCAACAATAGAGGAAGCTAATGACAAGGATCATGAACCTTCTGACGATGTCACATCGAACGTCACAGTCGACAAGGTCGCGTGCCCCTCCCGAGTGGTACGGCAACCTGTCTTGACTATCTTGTTAGTAGAAGACAGCGAACCTACGAACTATGAGGAAGCGATGATGAGCCGGACTCGAGAAATGGCTAGAAGCCATGAAATCCAATTGGGATCCATGAGCGAAAACCAAGTATGGACTTTGGTGGACCCTCCTAGCGACCGAAAGGCCGTTGAGTGCAAATGGATCTTCAAGAAGAAAACGGACGGATGGTAATGTTATCGCCTATAAAGCACGGCTTGTTGCGAAAGGTTTTCGACAAGTTCAAGGTGTTGACTACGATGAGACTTTCTCTCCGTAGCGATGTTTAAGTCCATTCGGATTTTATTAGCAATTGCTGCGTTTCATGATTATGAAATATGGCAAATGGATGTCAAGATCGCTTTCCTCAATGGCAACATTGATGAAGAGTTGTATATGATGCAACCAAGGTTTTGTCGATCCTAAGGATGCCGATAAAGTATGCAAACTTCAGCGTTCCATTTATGGATCAAGCAAGCATCTCGGAGTTGGAACCTTCGCTTTGATCAAGTAATCAAGAGCTTTGGATTTGTTCCAAATTGCTATGAAGCTTGCATCTACAAGAAAGACAAAGGGAGCTCGGTGACGCTTACGGTACTATATGTGGATGACATATTGATTATTGGAAATGACATCAACATGCTTAACGATGTGAAGAGTTATTTGAACAAGTGTTTTCAATGAAAAACCTAGGTGAAGCTTATATATTGGGCATCAAAATCTATAGAGATAGACAAAGACGCTGATAGCTTTAAGCGAGTACATACCTAGACAAAGTTACGAAAAGGTTCAGAATGGATAAGGCATTGAAAGGTTCAGTGCCTATGTTGTCAGGTAAGATATTGAGCAAGGCTCAGTGTCCAGCTATGGTAAATGATAGGGAAGCTATGAGCAAAGTGCCTTATGCCTCGGCCATAGGTTCCATCATGTATGGCATGCTGTGTACTAGACCGGATGTGTCCAATGCTCTTAGTTTGTGACGCAGATATCAAAGTGATCCAGAGTGGAACACTGGACAGCCGTGAAGAACATCCTAAGGTACCTAAATAGGACTAAAGAAATGTTCTTAGTCTATGGGGGTGATGAACAGCTCGTCGTAAAAGGTTACGTCGATGCTAGTTTCGACACAAACAAGGATGATGCTAAATCTCAGACAGGATATGTGTATATTTTGAATGGAGGAGCTGTGAGCTGGAGAAGCTGCAAGCAAAGCGTGGTCATGGATCTGAGAGAAGCGGAATACATGGCTGCTGCAGAAGCGTCAAGTGAAGGAGTTTGGATCAGAAACTTCATCACTGAGCTTGGCGTGGTTCCAAGTGCATTGGACCCACTAGAGATATTGTGTGACAACACTGGCGCCATAGCACTCGCTAAGGAACCAAGATATCATCCAAAGACCAAGCATATCAACCGCAAGTTTCATATAATCCGAGATTATATAGCAGATGGAGATCTGAAGATCAGCAAAGTACATACAGATCTGAATGTCGCAGATCCATTGACTAAACCTCTTCCACGTGTAAAACATGATCAGCACCTCAGTGCCATGAGTGTAAGATTGTTGCCAAATGTAAACTAGATTATTGACTCTAGTTCAAGTGGGAGACTGTTGGAATTATGCCCTAGAGGCAATAATAAAGATGTTATTATTATAATTCTTGTTCATGATAAAGTTTATATTCCATGCTAGAATTGTATTAAGCGGAAACATTAATACTTGTGTGGTTTGTGAACAACACCGTGTCCCTAGTACGCCTCTATGGACTAGCTCATTGATCAATGATGGTTAAGGTTTCCTAACCATAGACATGAGTTGTCAATTGATAATGAGATCATATCATTGGAGAATGATGTGGTGGACAGACCCAAACTAAGCGAAGCAATTAGATCGTGTCATTGTGTTCATCTTTGCGAAGCTTTTCCTATGTCAAATATTGTATTCCTGAGACCATGAGATAATGCAACTACCTGGTATCATAAGAAAGCTTTGAGGTCATCAAACATCATCCTATGAGAGGGTGATCATAAAGGTGTCTCTCAGGTGATCGGAAAGTATCTGTTGGGTTGTATGTATCGAGATGGGATTTGTCCCTCCCAAGTCGGAGAGATATACTTCGGGCCCACTCGGTAATCAATATCAACACCGCTTGCAAGCATGTGGTTAAGGAGTTAATCACAAAGTGATATCGGATTACGGAACGAGTAAAGTACTTGCTGTGAACGAGATTGAACTAGGTATGATGCGACGATCGAATCTCGGCAAGTAAAATATCGCGAGACGAAGGGAATATATATATGGGATTGATTGAATCCTGGCATCGTGGTTCATCCGATATGATCATCAATGAATGTGGGAGTCAATATGGGTGCCTGACCCGCTGTTGATTATTGATAGAAGATCATGTGCGCATATTCTCGAACCCGAGGTCACACACTTAACGTGTCTCGACGCTAGGATAGATTGGATACTTGGTTTATGAATTTTTGTTCGAGTCTCGGATGGGATCCGGGACATCACGAGAGGTTCCGGAATGGTCCGGAGAATAAGATTCATATAAAGGCGGGCAGTTTTGGAGTTCAAATTGTTCGGGTTAATCGGTATTGTCGGAAGCTTCTAGAACCTTCCGGAAGGGGCCAACGTGGTCCCACCTTAGGGAGGGCATGGGCCTATGAGGGAGTGTCCTGGCGCATTAAATAGGGCACAAGGCCCCATAGGGCCCAGCCGATCCTAGATAAGTTTAAATCGTTTAAACTAGAGATAAGATAGGGTTTCTAGAAGGGAGAGTTTAAATCGTTTAAACTAGAGATAGGCTTGGAGGATGGGCAAGGGCTGGCCGCACACCCCTCTATATATAGAGGGCTGGTGCGCCCCCTCCCTACCGACACACACCTTCCTCCAAACCCTAGTTGCCCTGCTGCCCTCCTCTCTCCCTCCCATTTGCTTGTGGCGAAGCCCTGCAGAAATTCTCCAGCATATACACCGCGCCGTCGCGTTGTAGATCCAATCTATCTCTCCACCCTACTTGCTGGTCCGAGGAAGGAGGAGACGTCGATGTGCTGCATGTGTGCATCTCACGGAGGCACCGCCACTTGTGGTGCTAGATCGGATCGGATCGCGAGGAGGAGAAGCGAGTACGACTACATCACCCACGTTCCGATGAACGTTCCGCTGTGTGAATCTTCAAGGGTATGAAGATCTAATCCAATCTCTCTCGTTGTTTGCATCTCCTAGATTAGATCTTGGCTTTCCCTCTGTTCGCTTCCATAGAAAATTTTGATTTACTATGATGTGAAACCCTTCAGTTATTCTCTTGCTATCATTCTTATTGGAAGACTCCACCCCTTGAGGAAGAGCTTAAGTCTTGGGAAGAGGCCCGCTTATATCTTGAGGTGGAGCTTGAGGCAGTTTCCCGTGTTGCTTCTTCTTCAATGTGCAACATCTCATATGATGTCCTTCTTCCTTGCACTTGAAGCACACAATGTTGACCGGATTCTTCACTTGACCTTAACCATTCTTCTTGTTGCCCTTGTGCTTCAACATGTTGGTGGGATTGCCCTTGATGTTGGAGTTGAATCAAAGCCCACTCTTGTCATTTGGGGATCTTCGCACACCCAAGATGTTCTTGAGTGTGGTCTTCCCTTCATGACACTTCTTCAAGTCATTCTTCAAATAAGTGACTTGATCCTTGAGCTTCGTGTTTTCCTCTACATGGTTAGTATAAACAACAATACTAGAGGAAGTAGATGCTACATTGTTAGAGCAACAAGGCAAGGGATGCAATTCATCACAAGATATAGCATGGTTACGAGATAATGAATAACAAGGACTAGAATATGGCAATATGACACTAGGAGTAGATGTAGTGCTAATTTCCACTTGAGGCACACTAGATGTCACCTTTCACACAATGGACTCATGAGCCAACTTTAGCCTACCATGGGAAACTAGAAGATCCTCATGCAAGATTGAGAGCATAGCATGATTTTGTTCCAACTTCCCATTGTTGCTAGTTAGAAAAGCAAGTTGAGACTTTAGCTCAACATTCTCCTTCAAAATAGATGCTTCAAAATATATAGAGTTAGTAGCACAAGAATCATGAATTATTGCAAGAGGTGAGGGAAACTTGGAAATCTCTTTTGAGTATGAAGCTTTAAGTTGCTCATGCGACTCGGTGAGTTTGATGAGATCCCCCTTGATGAACCTAGAGCCATTGTTAAGGTGCTCAAAATCCTCAAGGAGTTTAGCATAGGCAACTTCAAGGTCGTCATTTTTAATTTGAACGGCACTTGCCACCTCAAGATCTCTATCATGAGATTTCTTCACTCTATATAGCTCTAGAGCAAAGGTCTCCTCACCAGATTCCTTGGTGGTTTGTTCCTCTTTAAGAGTTTCATTTAGGTTTTCAATGTCATTAGCATACTCACGTTCAAGACTACTCATTTTGTCAATTGTGTCCTCGTGCTCATAAATTAGTTGCTTACTTTCAATGGAAAAGTTCAAGATTTTAATGAAAGTAGAGCAAGCATTTTTATTTTTGTGTAGAGAACGAAGGATTAGCTCCCCCTTCTATTTTAAAGAAGAACATCATCATCTACTTCATGTAAGTCAACATTCACATTATCATGAGGTGCACTGGGATCCCAATGAGAAGTTACCTTTGATTCCTTAGCCATGAGGCATAAGTCAATGTTGGGAGAAGGTGATGATGGGGGAACACTTGAAGCTCCAATCACAACATTTCCTTGGCCCACACATTATTCGATTTCCTCTACACGGTTAGCAACACAACTGCTAGAGGAAATAGAAGCGCATTTATCATGGCAACAAGGCAAAGCAAGCATATCATCATGAGGAGTAGTCAAAGCATTTCTACATGATATGCAAGGGCAATCAACACTAAGATGCAAATCACATATAGTACTACAAGTGTTCATGTCCAAAGATCAAAAATTGCAATGAGATAGAGATGAAGGATCATCAATAGCAAGCTCACTATCCACATTGCAAGTAATATCACCACTCACCATATCATTACCTTGTGACAACTCACATATAGGTGAAGTGGAGGAAGATGAGAACTCATCACAGCCGGAGGGGGAGGCAACACAATCATCCTCATTAATCTTGGACACATCATATTTTTCTTGAAGCTTGGTCAAAATATCATGAGAATTCCAAAAAGGCATGATTGAGGATAGAACTAAAAAATCTCACAGCATTAACAAGAACATTAGATGCTTGAGCTTTGAGATAAGAGTTTGTCTCCTCCTCCAAAGATAGATTTTGGGGATCGTTAGGAGGAGACAAACCCATATCTAGAATTCTCTCTAATTTGGGTCAATGACTCAGAAATGACTAAGCATGTGAATTCACCAACTACCATAATTAGTGCCATCAAATGTAAAAGTGTGATCATGCACTAAACCCCTAGGAGACATCTTTATTCTCCAGGCGGTGAAGCCTAAGAAACGAGAGACCTTGCTCTAATACGAATTGAAAGGGAAACGGATGTCGCCTAGAGGGGGTCAATAGGCATTTTAAAATTAATACATTTAGGATCTAATAAATGCGGAATAATACTTAATGTTAAATTTATCAAGCCAAAACCAATATCCACTAGGTTCACTAAGTTCACCAACAACCGATGTTAAGCAAGACAAGCAACAAGGTGATAGCAAGATATAATACTTCAAGCATGATCGCTATCACAATGTAAATTGCATAAGTAAAGAGCTCGATTGAATGATAACCGATAGACGCGGATACGATGATTTGTTTCCCGAAGTTCACTTCCAAAGAACCTACGTATCCATTGGAGAAGTGCGATGGCGCAATGTACTTCGAACGCCACAACTAGCTCACCTATTCTCCTATGAGCTCACCACAAAGGCCTACTCATGATCCACTATGGGACACTTGAGGGTGGTCACCGAACCTGTACAAGGCTTGGGGAAATCTCCACCACTCAATTGGAGGGCTCCCAAGAAATGCCACAAAGGCTACAAGCTTGAAGAAACTCCACAATAATTGGAGCCCCCAAGAACAATGCCATGATAGGCCACAAGCTTGAGGAATCTCCACAACTCAATTGGAGGCCCCAAGAACTCACCACAACTCCACACAACCGTCTAGGGTTCCAAGAACCCAAGAGAAACAAGACCAAGAGCTTAAACTTGCCGAATATCCGAGGAGAACTCAAACCTATGCACCAAATGCAAGAGGCAAGTCCTTCACTCTCAAACTACACCAAAGCTACAAAAGCTATTGGGGGAATAAGGGAGGAAGAACACTAGAGGATAACACAAAACTCTCCAAGATCTAGATCACAAGGATTTCTTCACAAAGAAGGGATTTGGTTAGGTGGGGTTGTAGATCTAGATCTCCTCTCTCAAATCCCTCAAAGAGATGCAACAATCATGGGAAGGAGAAGAGGAGAGGGCAAGATTTTGAAAGTCAATGATGGAGGAGAGAGAGTGGAAGAGCTACCAAAAATAACCTCCAAAGTTGGGCAACCATTCGGGAAGAAGCCCCCCTTAAGGGCTTGTTTGGTAGGAGAGGAACCCAGCCTTTTACCAGGTAAATAAATCCACTAGTAGGGAGGTGGGGAATAATATCCCGGTGATTTAAACTGTTTTCGTGAATTCTTGGTCAGGATTTAATGCCCCGGGATAGAAATCCCGGTACATCCAAACAAGCCCTAAATAGGACAAGGAAAAATTGACCGTTTGGGTAAGATTTGCGCGCCACCGGAACTACCGGTGCTCCACCGGTACTACCGATAAATAGAAATACAAGGTACTGAACAAAAACAAGTTTTCACCAGAACTTTGGGCGGAACTTGGGCTGGTACTACCGCTCAAGCAAAAAATTTGGAAAGGATTACACGAAAACTTCAATAACTTTTGACTCTAGACTCCGATTTCGATGATCTTGGGCTCGTTTTGAAGAGAACAAAGAGATCTACAAGATTTCTAAAAGAAACATCATAGTATCACATGGGAGTATAATAATAAAATGGAGAAAGGTATGACTTCTCATAAGCGACGAACCGGTAAAACCTCCAAAACACAAAACGCAAGAAGTTGAGCTTGGAAACTCCAATTGGGATGAAACCAATTTCGTTGGAAAGATAATAAAGAGTATAATACAACAAAAGGTGAAATATTGGATACCACCAAGGGATAAAATATCAAGTATATATATGGGAGATATTTTCCAAGGTGTGGAGATGGAAAACCCGAAGATCAAAAACACAATAAGATATTCAAGGGAAAATGTTTTTGATGAACTAGAGCATGTTATGAGGATAACCACAAGCTCTATATCCTCCCATGGACAAGATCCAAACAAAAACTGAGAAAGATGATGATATGTGTGCAAAGGTTTGAGCTCTCTCTGAAAGATGCGATCGAGTTACTTACTATGGAGCCCCTCTTTATAGTATGGTTATCTATCCTAAACCTGGTCTCCCAACACTACAAGAGACCGGTAAAATTGAAATCCTATCAATATCATACCTTTGCCTTGGGCATCCCACTTGAGCTTGATGTAGACAATCTTGTCACCTTCAATATGGAACATCTTTCTTGATCGCTCATGCTCGCGCTTTGCTTGATGAAGACTTGTGACTCGCTCCCCCATACTCCATGGGGAAACATCTTCTTTGAACTTGTCTTCATCACTCCATGGTTGCCGAGGATGGCAATATTCAAGCATGAGATCTTCTAGAGGTGGTACATCTTGAGTTTGCAGTTCAATTCTTGATGATGTCTCTAAGATATCCATAAGGAACTCCATCTTCTTCTTATTCTTCTTCTTCTTCAAGACATACTTGATCTTGTTGTTCTTCCTCATGATTCCAATAGGCACAAAGCCCTTGGACATTTCTTCTTATTTTTCAACCTTGAAAATGACACATGGTCCAAGTGATGCCAATGGACAAATCTACAAGTGAAATTAAATTTACAAATTAGTCCATAGAGATTGTCATTAATTACCAAAACCACACATGGGGCATACATGACCTTTCAGTGTGGTGGAATGGTTGGATTTGACGATGAACTGGTGAATCTACTCTTTTCCTAGCTCCTGGATGGCTTCCCCAAGCAACCAGGGTGCTAGTGATGTGATGGTGATCTAGTGGTGAGATGATTTGATGGTGTGGAGGAATGGATTTGGTGGTAAACTAGTGGTACTTGTGTTCTCGCATGGTTGAGATGTGAACTGAGAGGATATGATGGAACTAGCATCTGAGCTCGACTAGCTTCTTCTGCTTACTTCCTCTTAACTCCTTCCTTATCTACTCTTGCTATGTTGTCAAAACCACATAACTCGATGTTGTGACTAAGCTGCTATCAAGTGGGACCTATAAGGTTCATGTTTCCACATCTGTGACTCTTCCTTGGAGATGAGATCAAGTAGAACTGGATAATTTCCTGATGTTTTACCATTTGCCTTTTATCAAGCTTTGGTGAAACTTGCCACTTGTCCAATGAGGTTGTACTGAGGTCACCATCTAATTAAGAACATATACTATGATTTGGCCCCTGATGTCTACGCACGCTTCTATTCTCGGAGACAGTGTTGGGCCTCCAAGTGCAGAGGTTCGTAGGACAGCAGCAAGTTTCCCTTAAGTGGATCACAAAGGTTTATCAAACTTAGGTAGGAAGTTCTCAAAGGTATCCCTCTCAAGCAACCCTACAATCAAGATACAAGAAGTCTCTTATATCCCCAACACACCCAATACACTTGTCAGGTGTATAGGTGCACTAGTTCGGTGAAGAGATAGTGAAATACAAGTAATATGGATGATTATAAGTGGTAATTGCAATCTGAAATAAGAGTGGTAGCAAGCAAACATGTAATAGGACTGATTGTAAACGGTGTTTCAATGCTTAGAAACAATGCCTAGGGATCATACTTTCACTAGTGGACACTCTCATATAAATATCTTTTCTTCATTATGCTACCATGAACTACTCTCCGGTTGGATGATGTAGGGCTATAATAGCAGACCTTAAAGTTTGCATTCCCCATCTAGATAACCCCTCACTATCACCTTGAGCTCTAGATGGTTCCAACAAACACCACAATCTCATAGAGACATCAAACTAAAATTATACTCATGATAAGTATTTATGTAACCTTAGCTTAAGTGCCACACAGTGTGCACACTGTGAACTTCACACACGTGGGGATAAGCAGAGATTAATTAAAGAAATTGAGTAGCAGAATAGATCTACTTATTCAACTAAATTACAAAGCTCATGATCTCAATAAGATCACGCATCGAGAGAAATATAAACACATAGCTACCGGTAGAACCCTTATCCTCGAGAGAGAACTACTTCCTCCTCATCATGGGAGTTAGCAACGGCGATGGAGATGGTGGTGGAGTCGATGGAGATGCCTCCGAGGGCACTTGCCTGTACCGGCAGGGTGCCGGAACAGAGACTTTTGTCCCCCAAATCTCCTCTTCGGTGGTGGCGGCGATGCGGAACTTTTCGTGGAATTCTGATCCTCCCCTTAGGGTTTTCTTCTCAGGGGGTTTATATAGGCAAAGAGGCGAGGTCGGTGGCCACACGAGGGGCCCACACCAGGGCCTGACGAGCCTAGGGGGCGCCGCCACCCTATGGTGTGGCCGCCTCGTGGCTCTCCTTCATCTCTGCTTTGGACTTCTGTGTCATGTCGTGAAAAATAGGAACTTCAGCTTTTGTTTCGTCCAATTCCAAGAATATTTCTTTACTAGCTTTTCTGAAACCAAAAACAGCAGAAAACAGGCAACTGGCACTGTGACATCTTGTCTGTAGGTTAGTTCTAGAAAATTTATAAAAATGCCTCAAAATGTAGACAAAACATAAGATAGTTGATAGAAAACAAGCATGGAGCATCAAAAATTATAGATACGTTTACGACGTATCAAGCATCCCCAAGCTTAACTCCTGCTTGTCCTCGAGTAGGTAAGTGATAAAAATAATAATTTTTGAGGTGACATGCACCATCATAATCTTGATCAAAGTATTTATATAGCATTGATAGCTGGGATCAAAGTACTCTAAACATGAGCATGAAAGATAAAGTTCTAACAATAAGACATAGCAACTATATTGTAACATGAAAAGGTACAAACAAAAGATCATGAATAACAATGCATTGAAAGACGTTTGTTTTTTCCACATATAGAAAACATAATAAGAGTGGTATTCAACTTGTCCCTCTTGGTATAGCAAAACATAAATGCCTAGGACACCTTCAAAGTTCATAAGGGTGACTAGATACAAATAATTTAAGAACAAGCAATATCAAAGTTATGAATCAATCAACAAGTTTTGGGACAATGCACATTAAACTAAGAATGACCACTATGCTCTCTCAATTGGTGCATAAAGATAGAAGATGGAGACTCAACATAAAAGTAAAAAAAGAAAGGCCCTTCACAGAGGGAAGCAGGGATTTCAAGTTTCATAAAGAGCTTCCAAAAATTATGGTACTTATTAGCTTTCAGCTCTCATTGCCCCTATCATAACCATCTTGAGGTGATTAAGGTTAAAGTGACACAAATATGAGGATATGTTTGACAAGTTATAAGTTGAAAATCTCATTCCCCTTGCTTACGAGTATTGAACCTCATGCTACTCAACTCTAGTCACAAGTAGGTCCTTGTCATTGTAAGTACATGTGTATCATGGAGAACCGCCAATGGGGTACCCCTTGCCCCATGACGCAGGCGCATTCCCATATCAAAATGACAAGGCAACAGACAATGAGCATCTCAGCAATCTTTTTATTTGCTATTTGCATAGGTTTTTATTGAGGATGCTTCACAGAATGCTCACTATGGTTATGCTGCAAGTTTCCACCATGATTAGGCATGGCTTAGGCTAGCCACCTAGGCGTTTCTCTAACACACATACAAACTCCATGAGCTTACAAGCTCCCCTTTTATTTCACACCACCGGGATCCGTAAACAAAAGAACATGATATCAACTGAATAATAAGTGCAATGTTGAAAGTGTTCCCCATGGTAACATGGTTCTGCTAACTCACAACTTATAAAATGCAAGGATATAGGTAACATAGATGGGAACAATGGTTCAAGTTTATTAAGTGCAAGAAATTAAGTGTGCCATCAAGTTTGTGAGAGCTTTAATCACTAATTTTCACAGAAAAAAGTTTAATTTGGAAGATAGATAAACACATGGATATACTTGGAATGGTCTAACACACCATGCATAGGAATTTATATTGGACTCTTTGGAATAAATTCGTTTCTTGGAGGTTGGATGCACGAGTAGAACTCATACTTGGTACAGGTGGAGGCTAGCAAAAGACTAGGATTGACCAACTAAGAGAGCAATAATGGCCATAATCATGCAAAGCGACAAAACATTATTAATTAAAGCATAAAGTTATATTACAAGTCAAAAACTAAATGATCATGTGCCATGTTAACCCAAATAAAGCATAAAAGGAGAATACCACAATATTATGCTTTTGTATGCTAAAACAACGCATGATTCTTTCAAGGCACATTAAGCAATCTCAATTGTTTGAAACAAGTCATGCTACAACATTAGTGTATTCAAAATAATAATCCTTTGGGTTAAGTTTCAACTCAAGTAAATCATCCATTCAAACATAAGATACTGTAGCAATTTCTTTTAAAAGCTCAAGTGATCGAAGAGAACTCAAAAATAAACCGATTAAGAGGCAAATGCAAATAATGATAGAAATCTGTCAAAACAGACCAGCAGGTAAAGACCGATTTTTTCGAAAATCTTTTGTTGCTCAAATCGAAAAGTGCAAAACTAACGAAAGTTGTGTTATAAACTGAGGCATAATCACACCTCTATACCATGGTGATCAAACCTCTATACCATGGTGATCTATATCACTTGGTCTATCCTTCCATATATTCCATGCCCCAAGGAGACCTGTGAGCTCCAAGACCCAACAAGATTTTGATGGTATGAAAATAACATCACCCTAGATCCTCTAACCCTTGTTTCCTACCAAAATCAACTTCGATTCTCAACACCAAAGGTTCAAATGGATAGATACACCTTTTGGACATCATCTACCTTGTTTATAAAGATTTACAAAATTTTATCCCTAATTATTATGGAACAAAACCTAGTTAATCTCTTAAATTGACAAAAACTCCAAAACCTAATCAATAAAAGAAACTTTGACTTTCTACAAAACACATCACCATATCAAGGAACATTTGAGGCCTATATATCATACTCTATCCTCCCACTTCAAAAATAAATATTTTTGAAGATATTTAATAATTCTTTTTGCCTTTTTTCCTAAATGGAAGAAACAATAAAATAAATGTGTTAAATACTTTTATGCCCCAATAAATCTTGAGAAAATTCCCCAATATGTGATATGGTATTTGGGAACATCTCCCATCAAAAACCAACCTTGTCCAATGCGAAAATCTCAAATGAACTCAATATAACCCATTTGGCACTATTTGGAGAATTATTAAAAAGAGGATCTAGAATTGTCTGAAAAACCCATAAAAATTCCTAGAGGTATCTCTTGACCATACCTAGCTATCAGTAGCATTGCCTCATATTTCCAAGAATCAAAACCAAGAGATGCTTCATGATCATTAATAAGGCCATGATATGAATTATTTCAAATTCATTAAGCAAATCCCCACCAAACCACCACGACATCCCTTGGTTGACTACCCTAGCACCAAGACACACCCTATGGTCGATATTCACTCTAGCACCTTCTACCCTTGTCCTTAGCTCTTGGAAAGTGAGACTAATAAAGAGAGAGAGAAGCCCTTATTACCTACCTTGGAAACTTAAGCCATGGGCAGCAGCCCCAACCCTCTTTTCCCTCTCTGGTCGAGAACCAGATGCACCAAACCGCCCAGGTCACCCAATCAGCACCCTAGCTCTCCTCCCAAACACCCCCATGGACATGGTCGACCTAAGGCCTCTCCCCTCGGTTGATAAGGCCACAGGCCACCCTAGCCCCCAGATCCTGGATCATTTGCTCCCGAACCTCCAACTTACCCTCCACAGAGAGCCATCCCTCCTCTCCTGCTATGCCTAGACCGAGAGAATAAGAAAAAGAGCATCTCGACCATTGCCAAGATCTGCTCGTGGTGATCTCAACCCTGCTCCCCTCCCTTTGCCTTCTGCTATTTCAGAACCTACTCGCCTCTCTGAACATGACTATGCCCTATTTATCCCCATGCAGCAACCCCTAGAGGCTCCCCATCGAGCCCGAAGCTTTTGCCGATGTGACTCATGCGCGAGCGTCCTCCCGAGGAAGAAGACCCCACTGACGCCCCTCGTTGAGCTCGGAGCGAAGTACCGCGTCGCCCCAACGTCTCCTCAACCTCCCCGAGCCCCCAGGTGAGCTCCCCTCTCATCTCCCTTCGAACCTAGGGTTCCCATGCGGCATCCTCCGTTCGACGGAGACGACAACTACTAGCCGCCGATCTCCTTTTAATCGGATGGCCTATAGGGCATGATACCCCTTCGGCGCTGAGAGCCACTGACGACCGGGCCCTGCCCATCAGCTTCAACAACAGCCTCCCGCGCGCTCTAGTGCGAGATGGGCCGGTTGTTTCCCTGCGCGGCCCAGTATCCCCTCAGATCCGGCCCGAATGCCAGTGCTCCCTTTTTCCCTTTTTATTAAAAATCTAGATCTGCCAAGATACTTGTTTGTTTAATTCAAAATAAAATTAGAAACTAACATAAAGTGGCCAGATATAAATTTATAAATGTTTATTAGGGTTTCCATGAACATGCAGAACTAATCATCTGCCCAAAACAAGCTTCATTATTTTTTCTGGCTTTTAAAACATAAAGAAGTATCAAGAACACTCCATAATTATTTAGGGATTTCTAAGAACCCAAATTGTTTAAAACCAATTTCTGCTCTGAGGTAATTGAGATAACCTGCATGAAAACTTGGTCTCATGCCAAAAACAACTCTAGTTTACCTTTAACAAAAATAACAAAAACAACTCAATTTTGACTTTAGAAAATTCTCTAGGAGAAACCATGAGTTGAATTGACCTCATTCCAACTATCAGTGATCTGGTACATCAGTACCTATCAAAACCCAGGAGGTCACTATTTATTGAGTCTCTGTTGAATTTAAAGAAATTAAATACTTCTGCATGTGGTTTTATCACTAGATGAATCATTTCAGAAGCTTAGAAACTCCAAAAATAGTGATTCCAATTTATACTATAAGGTATTTGCAATACCTATCAATTGTTCGTTGCCTGACAACGTTTGGTACTATAGACTAAATCTGGTTAAAAAGACAAATATACTAAAGGACTGACTTTGGGAATTTCCCAATGGCATTCTGTTAAATATATTGAAGTGATTCCAACTCTCGCTGAACCACTCCATCAAATACTACTTAACCATCCAAGGAAATAATTTTTGGAACTACAGAACTTTTCTAGTGAATTTTTCACCTAAACTAGAGGTTATTTTCTCTAGAAAAATCATAACTAAATATAGAAAATTGATAAAATCATGAAACCACTTTGTTGGCCTTTTTATTCCAATACCTATCTGTAGATATCATTTTTGCACATTGATATCATACAGGTCCAACCCTTAGTTCCAAACCCCTTTATTAAGTGGTTTTGGCAAATAAATCCTAAAGGAAATTCCACAAGTGTTCTTCCATTACTTATAAAACAACAAACTCAATTTATCAAAACTTACTGAAGTGAGTAAGGTCTTGTATGTTGGTTTGTTGTATGGTATTGTTGATTGTATGCCTTGTATTGATTGTGCCTTTTGTTTTCTTGCATGTGATCCATACCGATGATAGATGCGATTAAACCGGGGACAAGAAAATGGATATTACTATTGCTATTATTATGGTATTCTAAGAAGAAGTCCAGGAACATAAATTGCCAGATTACTGGTCTCAGGCAAGCCACATTCTTGCTCATAAGACTTGTCCTACTATCTTACTTATGCATGTTTTATCTATTGTTTATGAAACTGCATTGTTTTAATATATGTTGATCTATATATGGTAGTTGATTGGATCCTCCAAACCATTACACTTTTGTTCTATTAAGCACCACCCCCTTGATGACACCTACTTGTCCATAGAATGGTAGGTGGTGTATAACACCATACCCCTTTGGAGACCCTGTTTTAGTCGAAGGAAAACTAGATGATGGGAAGACCCGCAAAAAAAGTTTTACAAATTTTTTATGGCAAAACCTTGGTGAGGTTTGACCTACCAAGAGAAGTTTGAGAATATAAAAAGGTTTTTGTTTTACAAAATGTTGAAGAAAAGATGGAGGAAAAAGGTTTACAAAAACGCACCCGGTTCTTTGCTGTTTTAATAGAACAATTAACTCGTGCAACCACATTACTCTTGAATGGGACATGTGTAGATTTGATGTTTGTTACTCTGGTATAAACTGCCTCCAACTACTACAGGGGGAGATAAAAATCCCTGGAGGGTGGGCCTTCTCCTGTAAAGGTCCATGCGAGACATCGACCTAGAGAAGGAACGAAGGGTCTACGGGCCTCCATGCGTTACTATGTGCCCCTCATTGAAAGCTCACACTTTGTGCAATGCAAAAAGCGCTCTGGTTGGCTTGGGAAATATCTAGGGCGTGTTGGTGTTGAGGGGAAACAACACTCACAGGGTAGGCACGTATATTGGAGTGGGCATCCGGAGAGTCTTGATCGGTTACTCGACCCACGATCGGTGTAGATCAAGGTAGGGTACCCGGATGGTGTGGGTAAAGTGTACAACCTCTACAAGGTGTAAATCTATTCGAATAGCCATGTCCATGGTCATGGATGGTTGGGAAGGTTGTTGTAGAGCGGTGTTGGCTTCGATTTAAATAAAAAGTACTTTGGAAAAGCAAGGCTTTTGGATATGTTTTGACCATGGGATGATCGAAAGGGGTGAATGTGTTGACCATGGGATGGTCGGAAGGAAAGGAAAGGAGTTGGTCATGGGATGACTCGAAGGAGGAACTAATGGTGACCCAATCCTAGTGTTCTCGAACACTTTTTCAAAAAGATTTCCAAAATGTTTTACAAAGGTTTTCAACAAAGATACGTAGATGCTATATCTACAAGAGAAACTATTTGAGAAAAGAACCTCCATTGGAGCCCTCCTACTATCATAGCCATAATGCATATCCTCATGTTATTATTATCTTAAGGTGGTTTGCGAGTACATTCAAATTACTCACTGGTATTGTCCCTGGCTATTAACTTGGTCAGATATCAAGAAGGGGATGAAGTTGACGGCTATGCGAGCTAGGACGTTCTCCCAGTTAGTTGTCTGTAGGTTAAGGCATGGCTCATGATCTACACTTGATGAAGTTCCGCTGATGATTATTGATGTAGCCATAATGGCATGTAATGTATGACATGTATCCGCTTAAGTAATGGATGTTTACTTTGATACTTGTCGGTTATGTGCCATGACTAACTGATCATGGGATCGTGGTGAATGCATGACAGGGATTCTCGTAGGATTAATCCTCGGGCCCCATAGGAAGGAACATGGATAGTACTAATAGTACAACAATTATTAACATCATCATTTTCATAATTGGTACCGAAGAGATTTTCAATATCAAAAGTAGTGTCTTTTCCCAATCATGATCACTACTATAGGTAATAGGCATAGGAACATCATTGAGTTCAGACTCATCAAAAACTATAATAGGAGCAACACTGTCAGGGGAAAATACTGTTTCCTCCCTCCTTTTACACCTCCTCTTATTCTTTTTCTTCTTCTCTTTAGGAGGGAGAGGCTTTAAAGGAAGCTTCTCCATATACCCTTGTTTATTGTTAGAGACAATAGAAGTAACTTTCCAGGATTCCTCCTTTTCATTAATAAGAACAAAACACATATTAGTCATGTCATATTTTGGTAAAATCTCATCTTTTATAATATTTTGTATGTATGTATTTTTGTGGCAATTATCAACACAATAAAGATAACAACCATGCAGGACACTACTCATATCAAAAGCACTCATATCTACCAAAGAAGTTTTTATTGATAACACTTCACACCTCAAAAATAATGTAAGTTCATCATCCTGATTAGGAGTGATCATGTTATCACAATACAAACTTGCAGTACTCATTGGATTAGAAGGGATATTATTATGGCCTAAGCATTGAAAATTGAAATGACCCACTTCAAAGAAAAGTTCACAAATAAAAGGATAGAGGGCACAAACTTTTTTACCAAGATCATTTAGAGCCCTATACCATGTTCTAGTTTTTATTCTTGTGGGTGATACAATATTCTTCTTAAATTTGATTCTTTTCACAAGGTCTATGTACTCCACAAAAATTAACATGCTTATAAGAAATAGTACTTTAGAGGTTTGAGCATGTTTATTGCTATCATTAAT
The DNA here is from genome assembly GCA_023614405.1 of Avena insularis. Taxonomy (NCBI): domain Eukaryota; kingdom Viridiplantae; phylum Streptophyta; class Magnoliopsida; order Poales; family Poaceae; genus Avena; species Avena insularis. The sequence continues at coordinate 85,842,030 of CM042684.1, read as the reverse complement.
AATAATTTCATTTTTCATGCAAGTGTCTTTAAAAGGCTCATGATACATGTCCCATTTTTCTTTAGGAGCATTAATATGAGAAGCAAAGGCTCTACAACAATCAACATGAATTTGAGGATCAAGATCATATTTAGCACTAAGCTCTTGACAATCAGCAGTTTGAGCGAAAGACTTAATGCAATCATACTCATAGTTTATACCTAGTTCTTTACCTTTCTTGTTATCCCAATCTTAGGTATTGCTTTGAATTGTCTCAAGAAGATCCCACTTAGCTTTGACCTCCTTCCTTGTGAAGGATCCCTCTAAACAGGTATCTAGGTAGTCCTTGTAATGTCCTGAAAGCCTTGCATAAAAATTATTAATAACAATATTACTGGGGAGCTCATGAATGGGACATTTGATCATTAGTGACTTCAATCTCCCCCATGCTTGGGAAATACTTTCTCCATCATGAGGATGAAAATTATAAATATAATTACTATCTTTATGAATTTCATGAGGAGGATAAAATTTAGAGTAAAAGAGAGATTCAAGTTCCTTCCACTCCAAATGATGAGGATCGTCTAGTAGCTCATACCACTCACTTGTGTTTCCCTTAAGTGATAAAGAGAATAGCTTCCTCTTAAGTTGGTTCATTGAAATACCTATACACTTGAACAACTCGCATAATTCATGTATAAAGAGTAAATGATCACCAGGATGGACAGTTCCATCTCCAAAATAATAGTTATTCGTAACACGTTCAACAATTTCCATAGGTATTTTAAAAGGGACACTTCATTATGTAGATTTAAAATATCACAAGTATCATTAGAATTACCACATATGGGAGATAAAGTATCATCAAAGCAAATTTTCTCCTCTAAAGCTGGGGAACTAGAAAGATCATTTTCATAAAAACTAACTTCCCCAAGCTTAGCCGTTTCCATAGCATTAATAAAAAAGGTGTTCAAAAAATTCATACTAATAACATTGCTATTAGCATGCAAAGAAAGTTCCATGGGTTTTTTAATTTTCTTTTCAAACCATTCATGTTCTACCTCAGGAAAAATACTAAAAAGCTCTCTAATAACTTCGAGAACTTGAAAGAACATTTCATGTTTTCCTCTGTTTTGAGTGTTAGATAACAATACCGTGGAGTTTTCTCATGTGCGCTAAGTGTGCAGGTGTTTTGGGGGGCTGGATTATCCGCCCCACCAAGGTCCCGATAATCCGCCCTATATCATGGATCAAAGGCTACCAAGGCGCGTCGCTCAGTGTCCGGTCGGATTATCTCCCGGAAAATCCGAACTAGGGCGGTTTTTCCTTCCCAGGCCGGATAATCTGGCATTCGCATGGGCTGGATAATCCGGCCCCTAGAAATTGAGCAAAGGCTGCCAATGCGCGTCGCTCGGAGTCCGGTCAGATTTTCTCCCAGAAAATCCGAACTGGGGCGGTTTTTCCTCCCCAGGCCAGATAATCCGGCCTTCACATGGGGCCGGATAATCCGGCCCCCAGAAGGCGATCAAGGGCAGGCTCGGCGCGTCACTCATAGTGGGGGCGGTTTATCCGTCGGATAATCCAAGTCTAGGGCGGAGTTTTCCGCAGGCCGGATAATCCGGCCCTCACTTGGGCCGGATAATGCAACCCCCAAAGGCTTCAACGGCTTTGATTTGGAAGGGGGTATAAATATCCCTTCTTCCCCAACGAGCAGAACTCTTGATCCACTCGAAATTGTTCAGACCCTTTGCAAGAGCTCCCATTCTAGATCTCCCACTTCAACCACCCGAAGGCTTTGATATTTGGGGGAATTGAAGGTGGAGACAATCTTCATCGCCATCACGAATCAAGCGCATCAACTCCTCTCCATTCATTTGGAGAAATCCCTGATCTAGTATTCTTGTCAATATCTAGATCTTGTTCTTTGTTATTGATAACTTGTTCTTGTGGTAACTTGTTGTCATTACAGGAGCCTCCAAGTTGATTGTGGAGTTGTGCCCCGCTAGTTGTGTAAAGGCACTGGTACCCGCCTCGATGGGTTCCTATAGTGGAAAAGTGGATCAGGCCTTTCGTGGCGGGATCCATTGGAGAATAGGGTGAGGCCTATTGTGGCGTGGTGGTCTTAGTACCGCCCACCCCTCCAACGCAGACGTACTTCCCTTAACAAGGAAGGAACTGCGGTAAAACAAATCATGTGTCTCTAGGTGCTTCACTATGGTTCACCCGTTCCTCTTCCACTCGATCCTTACTCGCTAGTAGATAGGTTTGCATATAGGAAAATTCCACCTAATAGTTTATCTAGTGAATTTACCCTTTGTGCTAAGCCTAAAATTGAAAAAGCATTAAAATTTGAAGTAGCACCTATTCACCCCCCCTCTAGGTGCCCATATGATCCATTTCAATTGATATCAGAGCCCCGGCTCTTTATTCGGGCTTAACCGCCTAAGAGAAGTATGGGTACTAAGGGAGATGGGAATGAGGTTGTGGATAAGGTCACAATGGATGACCTCAAGACGTTGGAATCCTTTGAGGCCAAGATGGAGGAGATGAATCAAATGATTGCTCGTCTCACATCATCCATAGCCCCATCTCCATCCTCCTCTGAGGTGGCCACACCATCATCCATGGATAAGGCTAACACCGGATCCAAGGATGATGAAGTGGTAGGTGAAAAACATAATGGTTCCACCTCCAAGAAGGAAAGTGGTAAGGAGGAATATAGTGAGGTTCGTCACGTATATTCCCCCGACCCAACTATCCCTCATCCTCATATAAATAATAGGGGTGATGCACCCAAGCTTACTGCATCCTCTTTTAATCAATGGCAATTCTTAATGAAGTCTCATGTTTGCAGCTCTTCTATTGAACTTTGGAGGATTATTGAAGAGGGTCTTCATATTGGAGATCATACCAAACTGATAAGAAGAGAAGTTGTGGATAGCTAATTGATTGCTATGACTCTCCACATGATATAGCTCAGTGTGGGTCCCAAGGAAATGCCCCACATTGAACATCTCAACACAGCTAAAGAAGCTTGGGTCGCCCTCACTGACCTCTTCGTTGGGAATGAAAGCATGAGAAGGAATAGGTATGATGCCCTTAGTAATGAAGCTGAAGTATTCTACATGTTGGATGGTGAAAACCATGAAGACATGTATAGAAGACTCAAGGGCATTGCAACAACATTTACAAAGCATGGAGCCACTCACATTGATGATGCATGGATAAAAAGAAAATATGTGAGTGCCTTAATGCCTTTCGAGCCAACGGACTTGAAGAGCTTGCAAGGTAGACACAACTACCATCAAATGACATCTAATGAAGTCATGCAAGAAATGGCGTCATTCAAAGTTGCTGCAAAGAACGCTGAAGATGCCCGTTCCCGTGCCATTGGAATGCAAAAGGGGGTCAATGTTGCTCTAAAGGCTAATGTTGTTGAGCAAGAGGAGGATGAAAGAGCTTTTGAGGGGGCCTCCATGGACTTCCCGATGAAGTCAAACGTGCTCATGGTGAGTACATGGCATTTTACGCGAGGAACTTTTGGAAGGATCCTGCCAAGGCCAAGTCAGAACTCGAGTGCAAGAATGGGTCAAGTGGAAGAAGAGAAAGTGGCCCAAAACTGAGAACATGCTACAATTGTAGAGATAGGCTACACTTCATAGCCGAGTGTCCATATCAAAATAGAGAAGACAATGGTGGCAGGCTCATTCTTAGAAAAAAATCCAAGGCACCTAAGAAGCAGCCATTTATCAAAAAGAATGGTCCCTACAAGAGCAACCCAAGATTGTCTTGGTGGCACAAGAAGAATACTCCTCTGCAAGTGAAGATGAAGAGGATGAAGATAGTTCTCGCGAGGTGGATGCTATAGCCACCACATCGACTCCATCATCTCTCTTCGACTCACCAAACAAGAACATCATCAACAACAACGCCACTTGCCTTATGGAAAGAGGGTCCGAGATATCAAGTTCTAGCTCTTCATTTCCTGATACTAACATAAACTTGGATATGGATGATCATACTAGTCTTAAAATGAAAGAAGTTATTGATTTGGACAAATTTTTCACTAACCTGCAAGGTGAGCACAAGCTTCATTTTGATACTCTTATGAGTCAACTTCCTCAAGCCGAATATCTTCTTGAAGAAAAGGGCAGAATTGAAAGAGAAGATGCCTTGGAGGTAGCTTCTTTGAAGACTGCCTTGGAAGAAGAAGAGAAGCTCGAGTATATTTGGAAGAGAGACTCGAATCCATTGAGGAGTCACATGAAGAAGTTGTGGCTCAACTCATCAAAGAACGTGACAATGCTCTTGCCAAGGTAAAGAAACTAAAGAAAGAAAAGATTGAATCTGGGGTTGCTCATGCTAGACTCTCGGAGAAGTTTGATAAACTTGACAGTGCTCACAAGGCATTGGAGAGTGATCACTCTACTCTAAATGAGTATCATGACCAGCTCCAAACTCAATTGAAGATGTATGATGTGACAAGCACGTCCACATCATCTTACGGAAAAGAAGGTCTTGCATGAGGTTCTCAACACAAAGGTAAAGAAGTTTTAGATGAGATACTAAGCAAGCAAAGGACAAACAATGGAAAAGAAGGTCTCGGTTATATATTCCCAAGACAAAGAATAAGAAAAACAAGAAGAAGAAGAGCAAGACTACTCAACCAAAGCCTAGCACCACCACCAATGACAAGTCTAATTATGATGGTTTCGCAGGGGCTAACAATCCTAACTTTGAGTTATATTGCGATCATTATGGTGATGTTTATGCTGGTTATGTAGGCTCTTATGATTGTTACATTTCTTGGTCTATTTGGGTTCCCAAGACCCTTGTCACTAACATGAGAGGACCCATTGAAAAATGGGTACCTAAAACCAAGAAGTAAATTTCTTGTAGGGCTATGCTTTTGGTGGGTCTAAATGGGTACTCGATAGCGAATGCACGAGTCACATGACTGGAAGCAAGGAGATCATCACGGAGATGCGGCCAATGATCATATAACCGTCTCCTATGGTGACAAGTCAAAATCTGAGGTATCGGGTCTCGGCAAAGTCGTGGTGGCTCACGATATCTCTCTCGTGGACATCATGCTTGTTGATACCCTCGGGTGCAATTTACTTTCAGTTCGTGCCCTTGGTAAGATGGGCTTTGCAGTTTATATTGATGCTGATTTGGTGGTACTCTTGTGGAGCAAGTCTCTAAAAGTCACTTTCGTGGGATATGTCGAAAATGACCTGTACGTGGTGGACTTTTCAAGGAAAACCACTATAGGCCCGATGTGTCTTTTCGGAAAGGCTGACGCGGGTTAGTTATGGCATCGCCGACTAGCCCACGTCAATATGAGAACTTTGCAAAGTCTCCACAAGGGTGGCCACATCCTTGGACTAAAAGAAAATGTCTCCTTTTCCAAAGATCGTGTTTGCACGGTTTGTGTTGAAGGGGAAATGCATGACTGTCCTCATCGAAGGAAGACTATTATCTCGTCAAAAAGGATCTTAGAGCTCCTTCATGTGGACCTCTTTGGACCTCCATCTCATGCAAGCCTCGGTGGGAAGAAATACTATCTTGTGATAGTTGATGATTACTCAAGATACACTTGGGTTTATTTCTTCAAGTTGAAGAGTGAAACTCAACAAACGGTCATCGACTTCGCCAACGAGGTTCAACGTTAACACAACGTCCCTATTCTGGCTATAAGAAGTGATAACGGCTCTGAGTTCAAGAACTACATATTAAATGAGTTCCTAAGTGAAGAGGGGATAAGACATCAATATTCTGTTGCGTACACCCCTCAACAAAATGGTGTAGCCGAGAGGAAGAATCAGACTCTAATGGACATGACAAGGTCAATGCTAGCCGAATTCAAGTCTCCATATAACTTCTGGGCTGAAGCAATCTCTATCGCTTGTCATTCATCCAACTGGCTATACCTCCGTAAAATCTTGGACAATACTCCATATGAAATACTTACCGGTAACAAGCCAAACATCTCATACTTTCGGGTATTCGGGTGTAAGTGTTTCTTTCTCATCAAGGGAGTTCGTTTATCTAAGTTTGAATCTAAGGCTCTAGAAGGTATTTTTATTGGTTATGGTGCCGAATCCCACACTTATAGAGTCTACAATAAGGTCTCCGAAACTGTTGTAGAATCTTGTAGCGTGGTGTTCGAAGAAAATAACGGCTCCCGTGCGGGGCAAGTTGATGTTTGTGATGCATATGTTGAAATACCCCAAGATGCCATAAGAAGAATGGGCGTGGGATTTTTCCGCCCCATTGAGGAACCCCTTGTGGCGGATCGGGAAGGACAATGCTCTACTCATGAAGAGCCCTCATCTACACATACTCAACATGTTCCAACCACGGAAGTAACTTCTACACCATCTCCATCAATTGCTGAAGGTCAAGATGTTCCAGAAAGCTCCAGGCCAGATTATCCGACCACCCCTCTCCTGATGACCACACTACTCCTGGCATTGAAGAAATCACTGCAAGTTCCAGGCCGGATTTTCCGACTGACCCCAAATTATCCGGCCCCTCGCCAGCTCAAGAAAATCCCAGGCAGCCTGATGAAGTTGCAACAAGTTCTCCCAGGCCGGATTATCTGGCCTCACCATCGGCCAGATTTTCCAGTGTCGAATCACCTATTGTTCAGCAGCCTCCTGTTACGGCTGCTGACCCACCTCGAGGGCACGCTTCATCACCTCCTACTATTGTTCATCCGAATTTTAATCAAGGTCAAGCAAATGATTCCAATGAAGATTCAAGTGATGAAACTATTCCATCAAGAGACAACAAGCTTATTGAACTTCGTCGCAAGGCTCGTGCTGATCAGAACCTTGAATTAAGGGGTCACACTCTCGACAAGGTTGTAGGTGATCTTCGACGAAGGGTTTCCACAAGAAGGGAATTGGCAAGTTTTGGTGAGCATCAAGCTCACATCTCAAATGTGGAACCCAAGAAAGTATTTGAAGCTCTTGAAGATCCGGACTGGGTTGTTGCTATGCATGAAGAATTGAATAATTTCGAGCGCAACAAGGTCTAGAAACTCGTGGAGAAGCCCAAGGATTGCCGCAACGTTATCGGCACTAAGTGGATTTTTAAAAACAAGCAAGATGAGAATGGCATGGTCGTGAGGAATAAGGTGAGACTTGTGGCATAAGGATATTCCCAAGTTGAGGGCATTGACTTTGGCGAGACCTATGCTCATGTGGCTCGGCTTGAGTCCATTCGTATCCTTCTTGCTTATGGTGCCCATAACAATTTTAAATTGCAGCAAATGTACGTCAAGATTGCTTTTCTTAATGGTCCTCTACATGAGTTGGTATATGTAAAGTAACCCCCGGGATTCGAGGATCCTAACTTTCCGAACCATGTCTACAAACTTGATAAGGCACTCTATGGCCTTAAACAAGCCCCACGTGCGTGGTATGAGCACCTTAAAGAGCTTTTGCTAGACCGTGGATTCGAAGTTGGGCAAATCGATCCCACTCTTTTTACTAAGAAGGTTAAGGGGGAGCTCTTCATATGCCAACTATGTGTAGACGACATCATCTTTGGTTCTACTAATAAAGCTTTTAATGATGAATTTTCAAAGCTTATGACTGACAGGTTTGAGATGTCTACGATGGGGGAATTACGGTTCTTTCTTGGATTCGAGATCAAGCAACTTAGAGAAGGAACCTTCATCAATCAAGCTAAGTATATCCAATACATGCTCAAGAGATTCAAGATGACAGATCTTAATGGTGTCGCCACTCCGATGCAAATAAAATGTCACCTGGAACTTAACCCCCATGGTAAAGATGTGGATCAAAAGGTATACTAGTCCATGATCGGCTCTCTTCTTTACCTCTATGCATCTAGAACCGATATTGTGTTGAGTGTGGGGGTGTGTTCAAGGTATCAAGCAGCTCCTAAAGGAAGTCACTTAGTGGCGGTCAAGAGGATCTTTCGATATTTGGTTCATTCCCCTAACTTGAGGTCTATGGTATCCCAAGGGATCCAATTTCTCTCTATGTGGTTATACTGATTCAGATTGGGCTGGTGATAAGGATGATCGGAAATCCACTTCTGGAGCTTGTCAATTCTTGGGCAGATCTCTAGTGTGTTGGTCATCTAAAAAGCAGAATTGTATCTCTCTCTCCACCACCAAAGCTGAATATGTTGCTGCTGCTAGTGCCTGCACTCAGTTATTATGGATGAGGCAAACTTTAAAGGAATACGGTGTCAATTATGACAAAGTGCCTCTTTTATGTGATAATGGAAGTGCAATAAAAATTGCGTACAATCATGTACATCACACAAGGACAAAGCATATTGAGATTCGGAATCATTTTATTCGAGACCATGTTGCTCAAGGCGATATTGATCTATCTTTTGTTAGCACGAAGAACCAACTTGCCGATATTTTCACGAAGCCACTTGATGAAGCAAGGTTCTGCTACTTGAGGAATGAGCTAAATATCATTGATTCTAGGAGCTTGTCTTGATTACCCATGCACTCACTCATACATCGCAGTCTTATCTGGTCTAGATGTGGGCATGGATATAGGGGGAGTGTGGTCCTAATTAATTTGGCTAACCCTCCCCCCATAATGCCGAAAGCAAGATAAATCATTTCTCTTAATATCATTTTGTGATATGTGAACTTATTGATGAGTATTGGTTGTGAACCCAAGATATATCTTCGCGGTGTCATACCATACACTCCAACAAGGTGGCTTCGGCCACCGCCCTCTCTCATAAGGAGAATTGGATTTTTTTGGATCTTTTTGGTTGTTTTAGCTCATCTCATGTTCTTATGGGAATCACACTCAATTTTGGCTTTTAGTTGATTTGGTTCTTGAAATTTTGAGTGTGCAGTACCATATCAGTTTGGCTCTCTCAATCCTAAGCCTTTCCCTACCCCTAAACCATCTATTCTTGCACACAAGTCCCTTGTACACCTTGTCAAGGTGTTGTTTGGGGACACGCGGGCCTAAATCTATGTACAACAGAAATTCAGATTTTAGGCCGGATAATCCGGCACTGGCGGATTTTCTCTTTAAGGGAAGGGATTAGGGGGAAGGGCTCATAACGAGCAGCACTTATCCCCCAACCCTCTCCTCCTCCTCAGCCGCCGCCTGCCATCCCCCACCCTCCCCGGAGCCTCTCCGGCCACCGGATTTTCTGGGCCTTCCCGAATCTTCTTCTCTGCGCCTCCGGGTACCTTATCCTCCATGTTCTTCCTCCAATGAGTGAGGGTAATTCCCTCTCTCCCCATATTTGGCTAGATGTGATATTTGTTGGGTGGAACGTTGTCTAGAAGGATGTTCCCGTAGAAATCGTAGTCTTGCAGTTTCAAGGCCGGATAATCTGGCCTGACAGAATCAAATCTGGTTCATTTTCACCATGTTGGGTGCGTTGAGTAGAATTGTCCTATGAACTTTTTGATTACTTTTTCCACGCTCTCTCCTGGACTTGTGTATATGCTTATCCCCATGCTATCGCCCTTGTTCTCCTCACAGGTGGTTCTAGTGCTCCCAAGACCTACAAGCGCCGTCCTCGTGGTAAATACATTCGGGACGACGAACAGGGTAACTTAGTGGACGAGGTTGAGTTAAGGAGAAGAAAGAACGAAGAGAAGCGCATGGTTGAACAAGCAAAGAGGACTAGAAAGGGGGTGTCCAAAAGGAAGGGAAAAGAGCCCAAGATCAACTACAATGCTTTGGATCCAGTCACTTATTCCTCTATCCATCACCGTGATTTGTTTGCAGAGTTGGCTCGTGATTCTGAGCTGGGGGATTCTCGCTTTTGGTGTGCTGAACAGAAAGGTATTTTTGAAGATGTGTATGCAGGCTGAATGTTAGGCCTATGCACCCGTTGGTTCTTGCTGAGTCTTTGGAGAAGCTCCACCTTGTTGATGCCATGTATGTGGCTGAGCGGATGGGGCTGCACCATCTCATGGCTCTCCAGTGTTCATATGACTATGAGGTGGTGAAGCAGTTCTTTTCCACTTTGGTTGTTTGTGGATATGAGCATCGCACTATGAAGTGGATGACTCATGACAGGCCTATGACTTCTGATTTCCGTGTGTTTGCTGAGGTACTTGCATACTCTTTCTGTAGTAGCGATACGGCCTGTGGCCACCGCATCATCACCCAGCTGAAGCCCAACAAAGATGCAGCTCTCTCTCCTTGCACAATGGACAATGGCATTGTGGGCACTCTTGCTGGTCTTGGTCCTATCTATGCTGCCTTGGTGGGCCTTTTCCGTGATTCCATCACTCCGAGTGGAGGCAACAATGATAGCATCTATGGTCACCTTGTCCAGCTCCTTGCCTTCTCTCATGAGGTTGCCTCGTGCGAGGATGAGTCTGTGCAGTACAAGCTGGATGTAATGGACTCCATGTACCATGAATTGATTGATGAAATGTTCAACCAGCTATCCATTCCTTATGCTCCCTACATTATGATGCTCATAAGGCACCTGCTTCCCTCTGAAGATTTCAACATTGATGTTGTGCATAAGGCAAAGAAGATCTACACCAAGGTTCGGAAGACCTCTCACCCCTCTTCTACTCCTGAGGGTCTCATGAGGGATTCTCGCAGCCCTCCTATGCCCCCCGTTGCTCGTAAGATCAAGCAGCTGAACTGGTTCTAGCAGAACATCCTTTGCATGGGCGTCGACACACGCAAGGGCCAATACGAGGCGTACAAGCAGCGCCATGAGTTGGCTCACTCTCAGCAGCTCATCCTTCACCATGTGTCCGGTGCTTCTGGTGATCCCCCGGCTCCTACCCCTCCCACACCATATGCCCGGTGGAACTCTTCTTTTGGGGTGAACTATGGAGAGCTAGAGCATCACTTGTTCGCCTTTGCGGCCACTGTTGATGATGAGGATGATGACACCGAGGAGCTTGAAGATGAGGACGAGGATGGGAACAAGGACGAGGACGAGGACAAGGATGAGGACTACGAGTGATACATTGGGGCGCTAGCATCGCTCTTCTTCCTTTTTGGCGTCTTGATGCCAAAGGGCACATGCATTTGCATGGGTCGGGCATAAGCATTTGCATGGGTCGGGCACAAGCATTTGCACTTTTTCCTATTTGTCGTTTTCTCGCTTGTGCCCATTTAGCGTTGATCTTTAATTTGTGGCTTGTGGTTTGTTTGAGACTCCGTGATGGTGGATGTGTGGATTTATCTCATGGATTATGCTTATGGATTCATCTATTCATATCCTATTATGCTAGGAATCTATATCGAGGAAGGCGCGTAAATTGGTTATCACATTGATAATTGTGGCTATTCCAAGGACACCTCTCTCCCTATCTCGGTGGTATGATTATGTTGTTCATATGTCAATGGAATAGATTCACACCTATCTGTGTGCATTTGTATTCAAATGCAAATTTCTAATATGCACACATTGAGGGGGAGTCTCTTCCATGTTTTTTGTTGGTGGTCTTGTGATCCTTTCCTGCAAATCCTAGTATTGTCATCTAACACCAAAAAGGGGGAGATTGAAAGAACATTTCATGTTTTCCTGTGTTTTGAGTGTTAGATAACAATACCGTGGAGTTTTCTCATGTGCGCTAAGTGTGCAGGTGTTTTGGGGGGCCAGATTATCCGCCCCACCAAGGGCCGGATAATCCGGCCTATCTCATCGATCAAAGGCTGCCAAGGCATGTCGCTCAGAGTCCGGTCGGATTATATCCCGGAAAATCCGAACCGGGGCGGTTTTTCCTCCCCAGGCTGGATAATCCGGCATTCGCATGGGCCGGATAATCCGGAACCCAGAAATCGAGCAAAGGCTGCCAAGCCGCGTCGCTTGGAGTCCGGTCGGATTTTCTCCCGGAAAATCCGAACTAGGGCAGTTTTTCCTCCCTAGGTCGGATAATCCGGCCTTCACATGGGGCCGGATAATCTGGCCCCATAAGGCGATCAAGGGCAGGCTCGGCGCGTCACTCAGATTGGGGGGCGGTTTATCCGCCAGATAATCTGAGTCTGGGGCGGAGTTTTCCCCAGGCCGGATAATCCGGCCCCCAAAGGCTTCAACGGCTTTGATTTGGAAGGGGGTATAAATATCCCTTCTTCCCCAACGAGTAGAACTCTTGATTCACTCGAAATTGTTCAGACCCTTTGCAAGAGCTCCCATTCTAGATCTCCCACTTCAACCACCCGAAGGCTTCGATCTTTGGGGGAATTGAAGGAGGAGACAATCTTCATCGCCATCACGAATCAAGCGCATCAACTCCTCTCCATTCATTTGGAGAAATCCCTGATCTAATATTCTTGTCAATATCTAGATCTTGTTCTTTGTTATTGATAACTTGTTCTTGTGGCAGCTTGTTGTCATTACGGGAGCCTCCATGTTGATTGTGGAGTTGTGCCCCGCTAATTGTGTAAAGGCACTGGTACCCGCCTCGAAGGGTTCCTATAGTGGAAAGGGGGATCAGGCCTTTGGTGGCAGGATCCATCGGAGAACAGGGTGAGGCCTATTGTGGCGTGGTGGTTTTAGTACCGCCTACCCCTCCAACGCAGACGTACTTCCCTTAACAAGGAAGGAACTGCGGTAAAACAAATCTTGTGTCTCCACGTGCTTCAGTACGGTTCACCCGTTCCTGTTCCACTCGCTCTTTACTCGCTAGTAGATAGGTTTGCATATAGGGAAATTCCACCTAATAGTTTATCTAGAGAATTTACCCTTTGTGCTAAGCCAAAAATTGAAAAAGCATTAAAATTTGAAGTAGCACCTATTCACCCCCCTCTTGGTGCCCATACGATCCATTTCAGCACTCACACACCAGCAAACGTACTAGAAGATAGCTTAGTAGCCAGAGGATGTGACTACCTTTTACCTTACCTCCCCGGCAACAGCGCCAGAAAATAGCTTGATGTCTATGCACGCTTCTATTCTTGTAGACAGTCTTGGGCCTCCAAGTGCAGAGGTTCGTAGAACAGCAGCAAGTTTCCCTTAAGTGGATCACCCAAGGTTTATCGAACTCAGGGAGGAAGTGGTCAAAGGTATCCCTCTCAAGCAACCCTGCAATCAAGATACGAGAAGTCTCTTGTGTCCCCAACACACCCAATACACTTGTCAGGTGTATAGGTGCACTTGTTCGGCGAAGAGATAGTGAAATACAAGTAATATGCATGATTATAAGTGGTAATTGCAATCTGAAATAAAAGTGGCAGCAAGCAAACATGTAACATGACTGATTGTAAATGGTGTTTCAATGCTTAGAAACAAGGCCTAGGGATCATACTTTCACTAGTAGACACTATCATATAAATATCTTCTCTTCATTATGCTACCCTGAACTACTCTCCGGTTGGACGATGTAGGGCTATAATAGCACACCTTAAAGTTCGCATTCCCCATCTAGATAACCCCTCACTATCACCTTGAGCGCTAGATGGTTCCAACACACCACAATCTCATAGAGACATCCAACTCAAATTATACTCATGATAAGTATTTCTGTAACATTAGCCTAAGTGCCACATGGTGTGCACACTGTCAACTTCACACACGTGGAGATAAGAACAGATTAATTAAAGCACTTGAGTGGCAGAATATATCTATTTATTCAACTAGATTACAAAGCTCATGATCTCAATAAGATCACGCATAAAGAGAGATGAACACATAGCTACCGGTAGAGACCTTAGCCTCAAGAGAGAACTACTCCCTCCTCATCATGGGAGTCAGCAACGACGATGGAGATGGCAGTGCAGTCGATGGAGATGGCTCCTGGACCACTTCCCCGTCCCGGCAGGGTGTCGGAACAGAGACTTCTGTCCCCCGAATCTCCTCTTCGGTGGTGGTGGCGCTACAGAACTTTTCGTGGAATTCTGATCCTCCCCTTAGGGTTTTTTTTGTCTTGGGGGGTTTATATAGGAGAAGAGGCGTGGTCGGTGGCCGCCGGAGGGGCCCACCCCAGGACCTGGCGCGCCACCCTATGGTGTGGCCGCCTCGTGGCTCTCTTCCGTCTCTGCTTTGGACTTCTGTGTCATGTCGGGAAAAATAGGAACTTGGGCTTTTGTTTTGTCCAATTCCGAGAATATTTCTTCACTAGCTTTTCTGAAACCAAAAACAGCTGAAAAAGGCAACTGGCACTGCAGCATCTTGTCAATAGGTTAGTTCCAGAAAATGTATAAAAATACCTCAAAGTGTAGACAAAATATAAGATAGTTGATACAAAACAAGCATGGAGCATCAAAAATTATAAATACGTTTACGATGTATCATCCCCTTTTAAATACATACTCGATGATGAATTATGGCTCTAGCATCTCTAGGCCAAATCCGAGGGTACAACTAATAAACTAACCCTAGTTTATTATTTATCTTGTTTGTCTATTTCTTTTGCATGGACAAAGATAATGAAGATATAAGAAATGAAGAAAATGAATAGGATTAGTTTTTAGGATTCTTTTTCTTATTCATGTAATTTCCTTTTTCTTTTGTAGCGTGTAAAACATTGTACCCTTACCTTTGTAATAAAATTTATTACACTATCTTATTATTGTGAATTTATTTTTCTATTAGAATATTGTACATTACTTTGTAACATTGTACCTTATTAATAAAGTTAAAACTTTCTTTTTTTGTTAGTCAATTGTAATGTTGTTGTAAAGTAAAGTTTTATTCTTTACTCAAGTTAGTATTCAATAATTGTTGTATAATATTCATATGAGTATTAACTATAAATAGTATTTTTTTTATTCTTGTAGTATTGTTTAAAGGAATTTCTATTTTCGTCCCCTGGTTCATTAGTTGTACTCAGTTTTCTCCAACCGCTTAGTTTTTCCTCACTTTGGCCCTCCCTCCATTCTAAAACCTCACATGCGCTCGGATGGGGGTGCCGTCAGGTCAAAGGCTAGACCGTTAGATGCTGACCGGTGGGACCATGTTGGGGAGGTTCGTGCGTTGAGTGTTACGTTACATCGCCTCGACCGTTATATACTGACAGGTGGGGCTAGGATACACAGCGGACGAACCATCCATCTCTCGTTGATTGTGGGGGACGTGGTGTGGAGCCATGTGGGGCAAGCTTGGTGGTTACGTGCGCCCGCCCTGTCGTCTAAATTGGAAGTTTTCTTTTTTATTATTTTTATAATTGGCCTTTTTAAGACCGCCTTTTCCCCTCTTTCTCTCGCTAACAGTTGTGTTTTTTGCCCAATAAGGTAGCGATTCTAGAGCAGCTTCTCTCTTCATTCACTATTCCTTTTGCCCTCGTTTTTCCCCAATCTGGTAGTAAATCTGGAGCAGCAAAACTAACCAGCATCATAAATAAATTCAGTAAACAGAGCAGATGTAGATAAAGCAGCTAATATAGATTATATAGTATGGTACTTAACAAGGTTCGACAATTAGGCTGCTCAGCAGCAGCAGCGGACAAGTTCAACATAGACAAGACAAAAGAAGATGCTTTACAGCAGCAGCAGATCAGTGGCCCATCATGGCCTCTGCTAGGAGGGCCTCCGCCTCCTCCCTCTGGCACCTCCTCTACTTCTTGCTGCCCAGTCCCTTGACCTTGGGCGCCTTGGGCTTGATCGGGGGCATGCGACCGTCCTTCATAGCCACCTTCTGGAGTTTGTGGAGGTGAAGAGTGAGCGCCTGGTGCTTGGCTATGAAGCTGTGGACGTTCACGGACTCGCTGCAGGTCCTCACGTCCAAGACATGCTTCACGAGGGAGTTGATGTCCATGGCGCGGAGCCTCCTGGTGGGGCAGAAGGGGCACCTGTACACGTCACCGCCGAAGAATTTATTGTACTAGCCGGACTTCAGCCTCCTCAGCACATGACGAGTCTTAGTGTCCTTGGACTCGTCGTCGCTGCGGACGTCACTGCTATCCTCCTGTTTGAAAAAACAGTAGAGTGCAGTAAGGACATGATTGAGATACTTGGATTATCGGGATTGATTATTTGCATAAATTAACCGGTTGAGATCTCGTGATTATTTCACAAATCACAAAACAAATCGAATACTGATCCCAACTACGAACAGGGGCGTTCAAATACGAAAAGGGGGATTCATCGAAATACGAGATCTAACACAAGATGATTAGCTACTATAAAAATACGAACATTCGAGCCCTAATAACATAAGATCTAGCATCCAACGATGGGTATGGGGGAAGAACAAGGGAAGAGGAGAAAACCCTAGTTACCTCCGACCATGCGTCGGCGATGCTGGTGTTGTTCTCTAGCCTGATGTAAACAACCTCCTTGTAGGGGTCCCAGCCGAGCGAGATCTGCCCGAGACAGGCGGGGGCCTCCTCGCCAGCAGCTACGGTGGATGCGGGGACGGGGATGAGGGCCTGTACGGGGACGGGGGCCTCCTCGCCGGCGTCCTTGGAGGCGCCGATGGCCACCGCGCCGTTCATCTCCATTGTCGGCGTGGTTGGGGTTTTCTTGGGGGTTTGCAGAAGGTGATGGGAAAATGGAGACGGTTGAGTGAGTGAGTGAGTGATGAGTGAGAGTGGGGAGGCCTCTATTAAAGGAGAATGGAAGCGACATTTCATTGCACTACCGTGCACCACGTAACCGCGTACGCTACTGCACTGTGCACGGCCACATGTGTCCGCTACCACCCCGTGCACCGCACATGCGTACCGTGAGTCACGTTTTTTCCTCGTGTCTAACCCTGGCGACTCATTGTACTCAGTTTTGCCCTTGTGTGTAACACTGGCAGTTTGGTTGTACTCAGTTTTATCCTCCAGTACTAACACTGCCGTGTGCAATATACTCAGTTTTACCCTCCAGTGGCTGGTCAACAGAGAGTCAACGAATAGGTTTTAGCTAGCTAATTGAGTCATTTTATGCACAACAAATTCAAAAAGGGCAAAACATAGTGGCATTGTAACATCCCAAAACTTTAATCCAAGTGATCAAGCTCAAAACTACCCAATTTAGGGTTAACAAAAACTTTTTCCCTTTTAAAAGATTTAAGCATGCATATGAGTGTTGCATTAGATAGGAGTTGTTTTGAAATGCCATGATTGTTTGTTCTATTGGTTGTAAAATGATTCTAAGATGAATGCCACATCATCTAGATCATTCCCAAGCAAAATCCAAAGAAAAAGAAATCAAAAAGAATTAATAAAAGGAAATGGTCACTTTTGCCATTTTAATCAACTAGGACACTTTGGGTGTTCCTAGCACTCAAATTCCAGCAGAAACAATTTTGGATCTTTGCACCCCTTGCTAGTACAAGTAAAGAGGTACCAAGGCCCACTTTGTGATCTTCCAAAAACCTTTGAACTCTAATTTTAAATGACATTTGAAAATGGAATCTATCTCATATGTCTAGATCACCCTTTTTCGAAAACATCCGAATGATCTCCATTTAAAAATCTCAAGCAACCACAGATGCTTAAGCATGTGACAAACCACTCCACCAAAAATCTCTGAAAAATTCAAAAGTTTTCTTCATGCGGCCATTTGATTGAACACTTGGTGGGCAGAATCAAACTGGCCTAACTATCACTATTTTTGATGAAAATTTGTCAAGCCATTTGAACCCAATTCAATGCCTTTGTCTCCCCTAAACCCAACCAGGACATCAAAGACCTACCAAATGGCCTAGCACCACAGTGCCACGCCACCCCGAGGCCATGCTCACCGGCCAAGCATGCTCATGCCACAGGAGACCACTAGCCCATCTCCGCCTCTCCAAGAAGCAAGACGTGACTTCACCGCCGTCCACGGTCCACCCCACGACCACTGCTAGCCCCTGGACCACCCCAGAGCAGCCCTACACTCAGTCTCTACGCTGCGCCAGTGCATGCCAGAGCGCCATCACTGCCAGCATGCCATAGGCCGTGCCTCGACCCCAAACCGCGCACGGCGCTCCGCCTTGACCACCTCAACCCGCCAGACACGCTCGTACCCTGTCGCTCGACCCACAGTCGTCGGGAACCGCGTCGAGCATCGCCTTTTTCTCTCAGAGCACGAGACGCGCCTGACCACTATCCACCGCCCCTAGCACCGCCATTACGCCCAAGCTGACCGCCAGGGAACCGTCCACCGTCCGCCTACCTCACCCACGCCGATAGCCCCCTGTGCGGTCGTCACCGACGAGCTCCGCCCATGCCTCTCTACCGCCTCGCCGCGCCTATATAAGGGAGCCTCCCCAGCACCAATTCTTCACACTCTCACACTCCCCTCTCACTACTGGTCCTTCCCCACCTCTCGCTAGAGAAGCTCGAGCAGCTAGCTGCCGGAATTTCGCTGGAGATAGCCACAGCAAAGGAGGAGATGCTTCCATCGATTTCGTCCACCCCAGTCGCTTCCTCGACGTCGCCTGAGCTTGCCGTCGTCTCCTTGTTCATTTGAGAGAGAACAACTGGCAAGATGGATTAGCCAGGGCAATGCATGAAGCTCTCGCTGGTCTCTGCACCTAGAGTGTCAACCTAATCCAAGGAACCCGCTTTGTTCACTATGCAAGGCGTGACTCTATGGGAATGCCTCTAGAGATGCCAAGTCACCCGGTGTTGAAGCGTCAAGTGGAGAACCTCGACTTCCTGCTTTACGACAGACAGAAGGAATTGGACAATGCTAGAGAGTTTGCCAACCACAACCTCCCCATTGCCTCCCAGAAGGCCTAGACTTTCTCACTAGTAGTCAAGGATTGTCAGTCTCTTCGCCGTCAAAGCACAAAGGTGGATTGCACCATCGACCGTCTTCGCAAGAAGATAGACGACCTCGAGAAGACCACCAAGGAGCAAGAAGCTCAGCTTGCAGCAAAAGAAGAAGAAGAGGAAGGTGAAGATATCCAAGAGGATATTGACTCATACCTCAGAAATGATGATGACTATCCAGAGGATGATGCCATGGACTTCTACACCGACAATGATGACTCCGACTTCATTGATGGTGAGTAGATGCACTAGATCACTATCGTAGAGTGAGGAGTATTGGTCCCATTGTATCTTAGCTTACAGAATGGTTCTTAAAACCATCTGTTTTCCTTTGATGTTGTGGTGTGTGTGTGTTTGTATCGTGTGCTTTGCTTGAAGGAATGAAAAGAACTTAGTTGCAAAACCTGAGTCAAACTCAAAGTTTTAGCTTTGAAACCAAAACCATGAACCTTAGAAATTTCCCTCTTACCCCTTTATCTACCTCAATATTCAGATGACTCGTGGAAACCAAGGAGGGAGCAGCTCATCGCAAGACCCAATGCTGCAGATTTTGCAGACTCTCATTGCAGACCGTGAAGCTAGTAGGGCAGAGCGCCAAGCAAATCTAGCCACCCTACAGCAGATCGCCCAGATGGCTCACAATAATCAGAACCATGGAAATCAGGATCATCATGGATCCAAACTCAAAAACTTCCAGAATACCAATCCCCCAATCTTTAGCAAGTCT
Source organism: Avena insularis (assembly GCA_023614405.1). NCBI lineage: Eukaryota > Viridiplantae > Streptophyta > Magnoliopsida > Poales > Poaceae > Avena > Avena insularis. Next base: position 85,822,690 of record CM042684.1, on the reverse strand, counting down.
GAAGACCCACTGGATGCTGATGATTGGTTGCAGATAATTGAGAACAACTTAGAAGTCGTCGGAGTGGATACAAATGAGAAAGTTCTATTTGCCACCCACTATTTGGCCGGAGATGCAAGAGCTTGGTGGAACAACACCCGCATGATGAACCATGGTCAAGTGATGACATGGGAAGCCTTCAAAGTCAAGTTCAGCCGCACCCACGTGCCACAGGGTCTAGTCACCTGAATGAGAGATGAATTCAGAGAGTTAAAGCAAGGCAGAATGAATGTAGTGGAGTACCGTGACAGATTCTTGTCCCTCACCTGGTATGCACCTGATGAGATCAACATGGAGGCCAAGAAGAAGGAGAGATTTCTGAACGGACTGCAAGATGAGATGCAGACGGTCCTCGTCAACATCCGTTTCGAGGATCTCGAAGAGCTAGTCGACTCTGCCATTCAGATGGAAGGGAAGATTAATCAAGCAAACGACAACCGCAAACATCGGATGATGCACCAAGCTGGATCCAGCAGTCACCAGAAGTACCGTCCCAACCCGTTTGGTAGATATGCACCGCGGAACAATCGACCCCCAATGTCTCATCCAATCTACCCCAACCGTAGCGGAGGAAATGTGTAGTCCGGAGGAAACAACAACCACCTCGGCAACTCCTGCAATTTCAATTGTGCACCTCCCAAGCACAACAACAACAACACTACACCCAGAACTGGAAGCAATGATGTGCCCATGGCAGCAAAAGACAAGCCTCGGATTACTTGTTTCGAGTGTGGAGTGAAGGGTCACTACTCCAATGAGTGTCCCAAAAAGATTGCCGTCACTGCCAATGTCAACGCCCCATCTCAACAGCAGCGTCGTGTTCAACTAGGAAGAAGGTTCGCCCTAGGGAACCCTCACAACCGCAATGGCCGTCTCTTCCACATGAACACCGAAGAAGCCCAAGAAGCTCTAGATGTAGTGTTGGGTATGTTTTCTGTCAACTCAGTTTTAGCAAGAGTGTTGTTTGATTCTAAACCATTTCACTCATTTGTCACCGAAGAATTTGCATGCACTAGTAAGATTCACCCAACCAACTTGAAGCATGTCATGATATTTCAAATCCCTGGTTGAACTACAAAAGATAGAAAAATTTGCAAAGTTGTGCCTATTAGAATACATGGTATAGATTTTTATGCCAACCAAATAGTACTTGGAACCAAAGGTTTGGAAGTAGTACTAGGAATGGATTGGATGTCAAAGCATAAAGGATTGCTAGCCTGTGTCAAGAAAGCAATCACAATGACCAGTAGCTCTAGAGTATCAATAAAGCATATATCTGAAACCCTGCCTCGTCAATTCGAGTGCAACAAGAGTCTGGCCCTACCCACCATAGACCAAGTCAGAGTAGTCTATGAATACCTCGATGTATTCCCAGATGAATTGCCTGGTATGCCCCCGGATAGGGATATTGAGTTCATTATTGAACTAATCCCCGGAACCGGTCCCATAGCTCAAAGACCCTATAGCATGAACCCCTCAGAGTTAGTGGAACTGAAGAAGCAGTTGGATGCTATGTTGGCAATAGGCTTGATTCAACCAAGCGCATCGCCATGGAGGTCGCCTGTTTTGTTCGTCGACAAGAAATATGGAGGCAATCATTTGTGCACAGATTACAAGAAGCTGGATGACGTCACCATCAAGAACAAGTACCCCGTGCCAAAGATACAGGATCTATTTGATCAGTTAACTGGTGACAATTTGTTCTGTAAGATCGATCTTAGGACTGGTTATCACCAACTTAAGATTCGTGCAATGGATATTCCGAAGACCGCCTTTACTACTTGTTATGGATTATACGAGTATACGGTCATGTCTTTTGGATTAACCAATGCCCCTGCTTATTTCATGAATCTCATGAATAATATCTTTATGAATTTTCTAGATAAGTTTGTCGTTGTGTTTATCGACGATATTCTTATCTACTCAAAGTCAGAGGAAGAGCATGAGCAACATCTGAGAATCATTCTTGAAACCCTTAGAGAGCATCAGTTGTATGCCAAGTTCAACAAATGTGAGTTATGGCTGAAAGAAGTAGGATTCCTAGGACATATTGTGTCTGCCGGAGGAGTCACTATTGATCCTTCCAAGATCAAAGATGTCGAAGAATGGGAAGCCCCAACCACTCAAACCCAAGTCCGTGCATTTCTCGGATTAGCGGGATATTACCGCAAGTTCGTAGAAGGATTTTTGAGCATCGCCAGACCCATGACCCAATTGTTGAAGAAGGACAAGAAGTTTGAATGGACCGACAAATGTGAAGCCAGTTTCCAAGAGCTCAAGAAGAGATTGATTTCAGCCCCAATATTGATCATGCCAGATATCAAGAAGCCGTTTGATGTGTATTGTGATGCATCCAAAATTGTTCTCGTATGTGTATTGATGCAAGAAGGCAAGGTCATCGCATATCTATCTCGACAACTGAAGCAGCATGAGCAGAACTGCTCTACCCATGATCTCGAGTTAGCAGCCGTAGTTTTGGCATTGAAGACGTGGCGTCATTATCTTATGGGTAATCGCTGTGAGATTTACTCAGATCACAAAAGCTTGAAGTATATTTTCACTCAGAAGGTGCTGAATATGAGGCAAACGAGATGGATAGAGTTAATCAAGGATTATGACCTTGACATTCACTATCACCCAGGCAAAGCCAATGTGGTAGCGGATGCTCTTAGCAGATTGCCGTGTAGGCTAAACACTATGATCAAGGAGAAGACACCAAGTTTGTATGAGGAGTTGGAGTAGTTTAGAACTGAGCTAGTTAGCAAAGGATTTTTAGCTAGCATTGAACTTCAACACACTTAGATTAGCCAAATCAAGGAAGCCCAGAAGGGAAATGAAAGTATCAACAGAATCAAACATCGTATTGGTACAGGAAAAGTACGTGGATTCACCGAAGACAAAGAAGGAGTTATGTGGTACAAAGGTCGTATCTGTGTGCCAGCAGATTCGGAACTGAAGCAAGTTATCATGCAAGAAGCTCATGATACTCTTTATTATATCCACCTCGGAGGAATGAAGATGTATCAAGATTTGAAAGAGCAATTTTGGTGGCACGAGATGAAGAGAGAAATCGGAAGCTACATCGCCAAGTGTGATATCTGTCAGAGAGTCAAATCGGAACATCAGAGACCCGCAGGACTGTTGCAACCATTGTAGATTCCAGAATGGAAATGGGATTCCGTCGGAATGGACTTTATCACCGATTTTCCTACTTATAGTAGGGGAAATGACTCTATCTGGGTCATCGTTGATAGACTGTCCAAGGTAGCTCATTTTATACCTGTCAAGACAACCTACCAGAGTTCGAAGCTAGCAGAGTTGTACATTGCTAGAATTGTTAGTCTGCATGGACCCCCCAGACCATAGTGTCGGATCGAGGAACCCAATTTACCTCGAGATTTTGGCAGAAAGTCCAAGAAGGATTAGGAACCAAGTTGAATTTCAGCACAGCTTATCACCCGCAAACTGATGGACAGACTGAAAGAGTCAACCAAATCTTAGAAGATATGTTGGGAGATTGTGTGTTAGAGTACGGATCAAAATGGGAAGATTGTCTGTCTTTCGCAGAATTCTCATATAACAACAGTTATCAAGCCAGTTTGCAAATGTCACCATTTGAGTTCCTATATGGAAGAAAGTGTCGTACCCCTTTGAATTGGTCGCAGGCAGGAGAGAGTCAGATTTTTGGACCCGACATTCTCCGAGAATCCGAAGAGAAGGTTCACAAAGTCCATGAGCACCTCAAGACCACCTAATCTAGACAGAAGAGTTATGCTAACAAGAGAAGGAGAGACCTGACTTTCAATATCGGAGATTTTGTGTATCTCAAGGTTTCGCCATTGAAGGGAACGCAAATTTTGTAGTCTGAAAGGAAAGTTAACCCCCATATATATCAGACCCTTCAAGATTCTGAATCATTGAGGAGAAGTATCGTATCAACTGGAACTGCCAGAGGAGATGTCTACCATCCACAATATGTTCCATATCTCGTTACTTCGCAAATGCCTAGAAGTGCCGGAGAAGACTGAAGTTTTCAAACATCGATCACCGAGCTGTTGATATCAACAAGGATCTGACATATCGTGAAAAGCCCATCCGTATCTTGGAGGAAGCTTACAGAACCACCAGGACCCGGAATATCAAGTTTCTCAAGATCCAATGGAGCAACCATACTAAAGAAGAAGCCACTTGGGAGCGAGAAGATTACATTAGGACTGAGTTCCCGGATCTCTTTAGTTCCTAGTTTTCTTTCTTAAATCTCGGGACGAGATTTTGTTTAAGGGGGATGGTTTGTAACATCCCAAAATTTAATCCAAGTGATCAAGATCAAAACTACCCAATTTAGGGTTAACAAAACCTTTTTTCCCTTTTAAAAGATTTAAGCATGCATATGAGTGTTGCATTAAATAGGAGTTGTTTTTAGATGCCATGATTGTTTGTTCTATTGGTTGTAAAATGATTCTAAGATGAATGCCACATCATCTAGATCATTCCCAAGCAAAATCCAAAGAAAAAGCAATAAAAAAGAATCAATAAAAGGAAATGGTCACTTTTGCCACTTTAATCAACTAGGACACGTTGGGTGTTCCTAGCACTGAAATTCCAACAGAAACAATTGTGGATCTTTGCACCCCTTGCTAGTACAAGTAAAGAGGTACCAAGGCCCACTTTGTGATCTTCCAAAAACCTTTGAACTCTAATTTTAAATGACATTTGAAAATGGAATCTATCTCATATGTCTAGATCACCCTTTTTCAAAAACCATCCAAATGAACTCCATTTAAAAATCCCAAGCAACCACAGATGCTTAAGCATGTGACAAACCACTCCACCAACAATCTCTAAAAAATTCAAAAGTTTTCTTCATGCGGCCATTTGATCGAACACTTGGTGGGCAGAATCAAACTGGCCAAACTATCACTGTTTTTGATAAAAAATGTCGAGCCATTTGAACCCAATTCAATGCCTTTATCTCCCTAAAACCAACCAGGCCATCAAGGACCTACCAAATGGCCTAGCACCACAGTGTCGCGCCACCCCGAGTCCATGCTCGACGACCAAGCATGCTCACGCCACAGGAGACCACCAGCCCCTCTCCGCTGCTCCAAGAAGCAAGGCGTGACCTCACCGCTGTCCACGATCCACCCCATGACCACTTCTAGCCCCTGGACCACCCCAGAGCAGCCCCACACTGAGTCTCTGTGCCGCGCCAGTGCACGCCAGAGTGCCATCACCGCCAGCACGCCACACGTCGCGCCTCGACCCCAGACCACGCACGGTGCTCCGCCTTGACCACCTCAACCCGCCAGACACACCCGTACCCCGCCGCTCGACCCACAGTCGCCGGGAACGGCGTCGAGCACCGTCTTTGTGTACCAGAGCTCGAGACACGCCCGACCACTATCCAATGCCCCTAGCACCGCCATTACGCCCTAGCTGACCGCGAGGGAACCATCCACCATCTGCCTACCTCGCCCACGCCGATAACCCCATGTGTCGTCGTCACCGACGAGCTCCGCCCATGCCTCTCTGCCTCCTCGCCGCCCCTATATAAGGGAGCCTCCCCAACACCAATTATTCACACTCTCACACTCCCGTCTCACCACTGGTCCTTCCCCACCTCTCGCCAGAGCAGCTCGAGCAGCCAGCTGCCGGAATTTTACCGGAGATAACCACAACAGAGGAGGAGACGCTGCCGTCGATTTCGTCCACCCCAGCCGCTGCCTCGACTTTGCCTAAGCTCGCCGTCATCTCCTCGTTCGTTTGCCCACCTCGCCGCACTTGCTGGAGCCCTGGTACACCCTCACCGCACCCACACTGAGCCGTTAGGGTTCCACCTCGTCGGCAACGAGTCCGTCGTCGATGATGAACGTGAGCCGTAGATGCTAGCTCTCATCCTACGGTCCACAATGCCCTGTACCGCTTCACGTTTAATGAGCCACTGACAGGCAGGACCCTCCTGTCAGCAGTCCTCAGTGTCGCAGAGTGAAACTAGGCCGGCCCATTAGTGTTCCCGCGCTGGCCCTATGATTCAAATTTAGCTTTTTCTTTTTAGACTTAAACTTAGTTGTGTCGTTTAGTTTGAAAATCAATTCAGGAAGTTTTACAAATCCAAATGGAGTGATTCCAATTTTGTTGGAAAGCTAATGAAAATCTCTATCCAAGCCCGTTGGATTTAAATCATTTTGAGTTGTATATCTCTCCTAGCTAAAATAACAAGATAGAAGCTTTTGCACATTCAAACATTTTTATAAAATTAACCATAATAGCTTTTGAGTTGATTCCAACTCTCAAAAATCACATTTAACCATAACTATCTGAATATGTAATAATATTAAGGTTTGCATGCAGTGACTTTGGACTAGTACCAAAATAATGCTATATAGGCATTTCTAGTCACTTTAAATCATTTAAACTTAAACTTATTAAAATGTGATCCAACCTTTAAATCACATTCCCATATATTAGAATATGTGGTGATGACATGTGTCCACATGATCCCATATTTAGAATATTAAATCTTAGTTATTTTCAATGAGTAGAAATTACTTTTATCAAATAAAATAAAGGAAATTAGTTCATTAAACCTTGTGATGTTTGTGATGATACTAGATCATCAAATGTGTGCCTTAGTGTGCTAAGTAGACTAGTTAAGTATTGTTGGGTGATTGTGTATTCCGTATGTATTTATAGACGATAGTACCGACCAAGTCTACAAGGAGGAGGAGTTCTACCAAGAGGAGGAGGAAGAGAATTTCGACCACTGCACAAACCAAGGCAAGCTAGCATTATACAAGTTAACCCTGCAAGTGATTACTTGCAAGCCATCATTAACCATGCAAGCTAACCATTGCAAGCTAGATAACCTAAGAAAATGCATTAGGCATGCTTTGGTTATACCTTTTGACTTATACCTACTCCAAGTTTTATTTACAAGCATTACTTTCCTTACTTTACCAAAGTTATTTACTTGTTTATAGATAGCATAAAGAGTATAAAACTTGACCTATCTAGTTAGACTTATATGTCATTCTATATCATGAGATTGATCTTAGCATCCCACATTAGTGAACACTCTTAACTTAGTAGCTTAGAGTTATACCAAAAACTTGATTCACTTTAGATGGGAATACTTGGTGAAAATGACTTGTGAAAACCTTGGAATGATGAGTCATTCTATTGAGATGTTTTGACATGTGTTGAGAAACACAAATGGTTTATGATGATGATGAAAATGTTGAGGCATGAGCCTTAGTCATTTTATAAAAACTGATGGTTGGGTTCGGATGCGATACCATTCCAATTTTACCGTACAACCACAATACCTGAATTGGGTAAGGCTTAGCCAAAAGTTTATATTCATTAGTATTAGTTCCCTCGCGGGAGACAGATGGCCATGGCTGGGAGGCCAAGCTCATAGGAGAGGTGCTTATACTAGAGTGTGTAAAGGAAAGGTTATGTTTGATTATCTGCATACTAAGTATGATGATTCAGGGTTATCCCTGATAGATGTATCGAATTTTGTGGTGAAAGTGTACCACCTCTGAAGAGTGTCAAACTATTCAAATAGCTGTGTCCCCGGTTATGGACAGTTGGAGTGGCCATACTGTTCCATTGTCAGATGTTTTCAAAATGACTTATGAAATGAATTGTCAGATGAATTCAAAATGACTATGACAACTAAGTTCCCACTTAGGTGATTTCAAACTTTATTTTATATTTATTTGTTTCTGAACTTAACTTTACAAATAAACTTAGAGTTTAGCATTTCCCACTAGAACTACCTTACTTGTTAGTGATAGTTTGCGAGTACTTAAAGAGTACTCATGACTTTTCTCCCTGGCTATTCCTATGGCCAGACTATGAGGAGGACTACCCTGAAGGAGGACAGCAGGACGGCTACGAAAACTAGGATCATCTCCCATCGTCAGCATTGCCTGTGACACTGAAGATGGACCCCACTGCTATGCTATTTATTCCGTTACTTGATTGTACTAAGACTGGATCATGAGATCCTTTATTTGTGTAAGACCTTATTATGGTTTGTAATGGATGATGTACTGTGATATCCAATCTGTTATGTTTCGCAAAATGGTAATCCTGGGATTGCGATGTATGGCATAACAGGCATCTGGGATTAAAAATCCGGGTGTTGACAGGCATCTACCTAGGGAGTCTTATTATGTGACCTGCCACCATAAGAAATGTATATAAAAAGAAGTTTTGACCTAAATCACCACTTCTCAAATCACCTACTATCTATGAAGGTTCATGGCTTTCTAATCAAGATTCTTCCCAAAACATCCCTCCCCAAAACATAGTTTGTCTGAATGAGGCGATAATTGTCAAACTGGTGTATATTTGAATTGCAAATAGTTTGATGTTGTCCAGACCCGAACCCGTTAAGGTGCAGATCCCTGTGTTTATAGCAGTGTTATTTTAAGCGTACGCTTAAGCTCGCTTAAGCGCGCTTTAGCTCTAAGCGGAGGGCAAACGCTTAGTCCGCTTAAGCGCTTAATTGCGCTTGAAGCATGCGCTTAGCGCTTAAGCCTTCATTGTGTGAAAAAGCGGTCGGAAAACGCTTGCTCAGCGCTTGGCGCTTTTTTGAACCTTGGTTTATAGTGCTAGTGCCTGGATCGAATAGCTAGCACCCACAGTTTAAGATATAATATCAAGAAACAAAGGTCATATTACATCGCATATCCAGGAATAAAAATAGTTCATTACAACTTACATAGCTCATATGGCTATCCCATTACAAAGCAGCATATATAACTATAAAGCATGGAGTCCTTCATCTTCATATGCCACAGACAAACATGTTGGGTGCAGATTCGTAACCTCTACTCATCAAACTTCACTATCATCAAGTAATCCTGCAACATTATAAGTTACAGCCATAAGGGTCAATACATTTTGAATTGTATTGGCAAGTGTCACTAGTATGTGGATATAAAGTGGAACCTATTACTACATGCATATCTTGCCAGGTAGAGCTTTTGCCAGTTTGCCGCAAGAAAGTTTTTCCCTATATTTCTTACAATTAGTTTGCAACACTTATTATCAACTAAGTTACACTGGATACCCTCCAGGTAATATTTCCAATCATAACATAGTGGTACCACTGATAGAAATCAGTGAACCTAGGTTCCATTGATAGAAATCAATGAACCAACAACCATTGTTCACCCATCAGGTTTTAACTTAGAGAAATTAGAATGATGAGATTCTTGATTCTGCTTCATTGTCTTGAGGCACAGAAGTTGTCTATAACCAGGGAGACGGCTAAGTACTTAGGTTTACCCTCTCGAGAGGTGGTGCACTTTCCCCACAAGACTCGACATGCATCGAGACAAGACTTTTCAGAAGCAATCTCTCAGACCACCACGGACGCGTTCCATCCTAACATCACTACCACCCTTTGTCCGTCTGGCTGAGTTCTCGCAACTTAGTCGGTCAAGGCAGAGCCCATATGCCAAGTGGCTGCACTGGAAGCTTCACGATAAGAACGTCTCCAATCTCTTTGTTCCTGGGTGTCCATCCACAAGTGCGATACACCAGCCGACCATAGACATGGCCCCTGAGTAACCACTCAACATAATCCAAGGAAGTCCCATTTTCACCTAGGTGTTTCATTAAGAACTTGTTTTATTACAGAAAACATATATTTTCCAATACTCCATATAATCATAATATGATATTCCACCCTGAAAACTATAGCAGGGCTAAGAATTTCTAATCTTACGATGTTTCACATACCGAGTAGAAACTACCATTCCCTATTCTACATAGGAGATATAGCATAGCATAATAATAGTCTATCATGCATATACTGCAAAAATCCACTAAGTATAATAAAAACAGTAGGACTTAATGATAGTGCCACTTGCCTTGATAGTAGAATATTTAGGTACTCTCCTTGACCTTTCAAATATTATACTCCTCAAAGTCTACAACAATACAATCAAGCAAAATGCACTCTCAAAACTAGCATCACAAAACAACACATGAATACAATGAAATGCATGCAAGCATGCAACAAGATATTTTATTGAACAAGTTGTTCAACAAGGTTCTGAACACTACAAACACCTACTGGTCCTTTATATAAGGTGGATGCTAATTGTAATAATTTTAGTGAAAGAGATTATTTAAAACATTTTATAATGCTAAAATAAGCCACACTTGACTAACAGATGCTACACAAATCCTATGTACTAAACTAAAGTTTTATTAAGATCCTACAGTACAGAGGATTAAATATACAACCATTTGCAAAAGGATTCACTCAAAATAATTTACACAACAATTTTTATACTCAAAATACTCCACAAATGGTTATGTAAAAAACGTGATTTTAACCGACTCAAAAATACCGAATTATTTCCCTAATGTGTTCTAATCATTTTTGTGAATCCATAGACATATTATTTGCTAAATTTAGATAAACAGAACTTAAACTGTGATATTTACAAGTTTCAATGTTCTTATAATTTACACAACAATTTTTATACTCAAAATACTCCACAAATGGTTCTGTAAAAAACATGATTTTAACCGACTCAAAAATACTGAATTATTTCTCTAATGTGTTCTAATCATTTTTGTGAATCCATAGACATATTATTTGCTAAATTTGGATAAACAGAACTTAAAATATGATTTTTACAAGTTTCTATGTTCTTATGTCTAAAAATCCGAAAATAGAAATTGATAAGAAAAGTGGCAGATTTCTATTGGCCCGTACCCCTTCGGTACATGATCTTTTGATGGACCTTAGATGAAGATCAAACGGACCAGGTAGGCTCACCGAAAAAGCTTGTCAGAGATGTCGCCGGAATAGCGGGCACGGGCTTGGCGTCGCCGTTCTCGTCGCTAGGAACGTATCTGGAGTTGAAGAAGACGTGGACGGCGTAGAGGATATCGAGGCGAACACGATGGTGACCATGTCGTTGTTTGTAGAGTCCAAGAGAGAGGTAAATCCTTGGCTGGAGCAACGTGCAATGTCGGCGGCGTAGCAAACTGCAACAAGAAGATGCACCATCATGTCCTGGAGGTAGACAACGATGAGTAGAGTATTCTGGTTCAAGGAATTGACAAGTTTCTCACCGTAGACGACAAGATCTAACGATGAACTCCAGTTTTTGGCTGATCTTGGCATCACTGGTATGGATCATAGAGACATCCTCTCGAGAATGTTTAGGAACGAAAGTGAAGGGGGAGGACTAGAGGTACGCGCTGCTTCTCTCGATTCGTCTTGATATGCTCTAGGCAGGGAGATCGGGAGACGTATGTCGACCGGTGGCATTCGGTTCACGGCGTCGTTTTAGAGAAATTAAGTCAGCAAAGTGGGAAGTTAATTGCCTGAACGGGTTTTCCATTAAATTTTCAATAAGTTTCATGTTGATTGCGAGTGGAGAGATCCACTAGAATTGAGGGGAGAGGGAGGAGAAGAGGTATAGTGTCCATGGCTCTAACATTCACACGTGGACACAAGGAAGAAGAAGAGCATCGATCGACTCAGTTTGGCTGGTCAAGATGGGCCAAGGAAAAGGAAGAGACCCAAAATTAAATTACATGAAGGGGAAAAAAGAATAGAGGAAGGATAGCTGGGCGGGTTGGGCTGCTCTCAGGTGACCACAGTTGGGTTGGGTCGGCTCTTTTTTTTATTCGTTTTTCTTTTTCTTTTTCTTTTTCTGTTTTCTTCAATAACTTTTGATTTAGAGCTCTAAATGGATCCATTCAAATTTCCAAAAAAAATTAAAATCAACAAGATCATTTTAGGATATTATCTATCTTATTTATTATCCAATTCAAATAATATCATTTATAAATATTTACTTTGGCCTATATGGTTATTTTTTTACTTAGTTAGTTTCCTTCATATCTTTTTATTTAAAACTCCAAAAAGGGTCAAACCAATTTACAAAGTTTTATAAAATATTTCTTTACCATTATATGTTATTTAAATATACTTTTGTTCCATTTAGACATGGATTTTAGATATGGCTTATCTTGGCTTTGCAATATAATCCCATTTCTTTTTCTCTTTACCAAATAAATTATATATTTTGATTTATTGTTTCAAAAAAACAAAAAGGTGATTATCATTTGTATAATTCTATTTAATAATTATATTTATAAAGCATTTAAGAATACTTTTATTTCATTTAGTTATTTATTTTTGGTAGGTGCTTTATTGGCCTTGGAATTTTCTTATTTCTTATTTCTTTTCCTTTCTTCTTAAATAAACCATATCTTTTTATCTACGGCTCCAAATAGTGTGAAACCAATTCCTATGGTTTTGTAATTTTGTTATTTACCATTATAGATTATTTAGGTATTATGTTGCCAAATTTTTATATGGGACATAGCCATAGTCTTGTATTGAACTTGATGGTGATTTCTCTTATTAGTGTTTAGGTTTTGGGTCTATCCTTTTTCTTCAGGGGTTGACAAGATACATGTCATGGATGATTGCATTTTATCTTTGGATAGTTTGTTTGTCTCTTCCTCATTCATAATTCTTTTTATTTAAGTAAGGTTCCAATAGAGGAACAAAAAGTTTCTTTTTCCCCCTAAATTTCATCCTTTATTTTCTTTGTTTGTTTGATTTTTTTCACATTTCAAAATTTGGAAAATTTTGGGATATGACAGATGTATGCCAAGATTTATTTTATTGTATAAAAGACGTATTTTCCATTTTTAAATCTTTTTATATTTTCTATTTGAATCCCTTTGTCAGTCTTGCCCTTGTTTTTTAAGTTCTACTCAGTTTTTCCCTTGGTTCTTAAGTGTTACTCGGTTTTCCCCTCTCTTTGTATCCATCTCTCACACATGTGCTCATCTACGCTGCTACGATCTGATTGGTCGAGACAATTATCACACGGATCGTGCACACCAACCGTTGATCTTCTATGATCTAGTCAATAGGATAACCCCTATATATGTCGGGGGGCACACCTCTATCCGTGCAAAATAACGAGCATGCCACCGGTACTTGAACTTCATAAAGAAATGAACTTGAATATAATTTGAAGGGAACGTATTCAAAGGTGTATAATTTATGCATTACTTTCCACTACATAGAAATGATAATCTATCAAGATTTTCTTAGCACAACATTATCACATATTAAGTGCAATTTCAAAGAGTTCAAAGGTGTATAATTTTCGTATACGCATGTTTATGCATTATATTTCACTCCATGGAAATGATAAATGATCATGATTTTATTATCACAACATTATCACTACCTAAGTGTGATTTCAAAGAGTTCAAAGGTGTATAATTTTTGTATACGCAAGTTTATGCATTATATTTCACTCCATGGAAATGGTAATCTCTCAAGATTTTCTTAGCACAGCATTATCATGTATTAAGTGCGATTTCAAAGAGTTCAAAGGTGTATAATTTTTGTATACGGAAGTTTATGCATTCTATTTCATTCCATGGAAATGGTAATCTCTCAAGATTTTCTTAGCACAACATTATCACATATTAAGTGTGATTTTAAAGAGTTAAAAGGTGTATAATTTTTGTATACGCAAGTTTATGCATTATATTTCACTCCATGGAAATGGTAATCTCTCAAGATTTTCATAGCACAACATTATCACGTATTAAGTGCGATTTCAAAGAGTTCAAAGGTGTATAAACTTCATATATGCAAGTTTATGCATTACATTCCACTCTACGAAAATGGGGGAGAAAATAATAATCTCTCAAGATTTTCTTTGCACCACATTATCACGTATTAAGTGTGATTTCAAAGAGTTCAAAGGTGTATAATTTTTGTATACGCAAGTTTATGTATTATATTTTCACTCCATGAAAATGATAAATGATTAGGATTTTATTAGGACAACATTATCATGTCCTAAGTGCGATTTAAAAGAGTTCAAAGGTGTATAATTTCCGTATATGCATTACATTTTACTATATGAAAATGAAGCAACAGCACGGGCGCGGGCGCGGGGCTGGCTCGAGGTCCATCTTGCAACGCCAACCTGGGTAAGCTGTGGGTCCAGCGCTCACATGGATAAGCTGTGGGTCCGGCGCTTACGTAGATAAGATGTGGGTCCGATGCTGATCTGGATAAGTTGAGAGAGGTGTCCACTACAGGAATCGACTGAATGCGGCCCCACTTGTCAGCATGTAATGGCAAGGGTACACTATGGGACCCGACAGAACACGGCCCTACTCGTCAGCACTCAACGGCGAGGGTCCACTACGGGACCCGACTGAACGCGGCCCCACGTGTCAGCATGTAACTACAAGGCTAACAGACGGCGAGTTTCAGAGCATGTGAGAGTTTCGTACAAGGAGATAGGCAAAAGTGAGGAAAAACTAAGAGGCTGGGGAAAACTGAGTACAACTAACGAACCGAGGGCACGAAAATAGAAATCCCTTGTTTAAATGGCATTTATAAAGTAAATGCCTTCTTCCATATTGTAACTTAGAACTAGTAAATATTTATATCTTATTTGTAAATAAGAATTCATTTATTTATGTATTATTATGATCCATTTAACATGTATTATTCCATATACATATTCTTTATAATTCAAACATAACATTTGAATATTCAATTTTTTATTTTCTTCCCCTCAAACATAGAAATACAATAGAGGTCATGTCGAAATCTGTCGCAATTACCCTGATGTTCCCATCAGTACAAGAGATATCTCAAACCCTTTAGGTCTTTTAGTTTTGTGCAAAAAATCCCCAAATTTTCTTATGCATGAATGCAATGCACACACATGTGTCCTCTCTATTTGTAGGTGTTAATCCTGGGATGTTATAATCTCTCCCCGTTAAACTCAACTTCGTCCCCGAAGTTCGTACTCTCTTATGTTTCGGAAGGTAGGACTGACTTCTTTAGACCCTAGTAGTTCTTTAATCCATGGTGAAGATAATTGGTGTATCTTCATTCAAACTTTTACTTGAATCCACTTCTGTCTTGACAATGGCCATCTGCCGATCCCATTTTGATATAGGGATTTCTTTTAATGCAATACTCATGCCCTAATGAGGTCTTTTTTGTGTGTCTTTGGATTTGAACATCTTGAAAGGATCGTATGGGAACCTAGAGGGGGGTGAATAGGTGCTACTTCAAATTTTACTCTTTTTCAAATTAGGGTTTGACACAAAGGTAAATTCTATAGATATGAAACTACGATGAATTTACCTATATGTCACACTAGCACAACGAACTATGCAAGAACAAGATAAGTAAGGTGCGGTAAAGGATAGAGGTGACCAAAATGAAGCACGCGGAGATACAAGGATTATTTCGCGGAGTTCCTTCCTTTTGAGGGGAAGTACGTCTGTGTTTGGAGAGGGGGTTGGTACCAAACCACCAATGCCACAAGAGGCCTCCCTTGTTCTACGGTGAACCTCACCCTGAGGGGATCGATTCATGCTTCCAATATATCAGCAACCTTCAAGGTGGTAGCCTACACCCTTACAACAAGTTCGAGGCACACATCCACAACTTAATTGGAGGCTCCCGAATCCAAGAAAGCTATCACAACAATCAAAAACAAGCTTGTAAAAACCAAATCAAACCAAAACAAGCCTTAGGGTTTCCAAGGGTCCCTCAAGTGAATGAGGGGGAATGAAGATCTCTCTTGGTGAAGCTTTAGATCAAGGCCTTGATGGCTCAGTGTTGACGGCGCCAGAAAGATGCTAGTGCGGTGTTGATGTAGAGCATGTTGGGAACCCCAAGAGGAAGGTATGATGAGCACAGCAACAAGTTTCCCTCAGTTATGAAACCAAGGTTTAATCGAACCAGTAGGAGAAAGGAAACATCCCAAAGGTGTTGCTATTTGAGACTTGGCAGGGTGCACTACCGGTGCTAGTAGCAACATGGAGACCTGCACAACACAACCACAGAACTTTGTCCCCAACTTGCGATGAGGTTGTCAATCTCACCGGTTTTGCTGAAAACAAAGGATTAAACGTATCGAATGGAAGGAAGTAACAGTTTGCAGAAAGTAAACACAAAGAAGTAAACAGTTTATAGATTGTATGTAAAAGAAAAAGGACCGGGATCCATAGTTCACTAGAGGTGGCTCTCCTTAGATAGATAACATGCTAGGTGAACAAATTACAGCGGGGCAATTGACAAACATCGAGAAAGCATACAAGCATATACTAATCATCTTGACTCCTTTGAGACTTGATTGGGCATTACAACATTATACATAGACCGCCATCCAACTGCATCTATGACTAATAATCCACCTTCAGGTTATCATCCGAACCCCCTCTAGTATTAAGTTGCAAGCAGATTATTGCTTTTAATTATGCGTGTAAAGTAAACAATACGATTGTTCTATGAACAAAGGATTGTTGTTTTCTCCCCAGTATCAACAGCACATCTAGTACCTTAGAGATTTCTGTCACTTCCCCAGATTACCAGAGGCATGAACCCACTATCGAGCATAAATACTAACTCTTGGAGTTGCTAGCATCTACTTGGCCAAGATAGCTACTAACAACGGAAAGCATGCAAGATCACAAATAACAAAGACATGATAGAATCAATAATCAATCTGAAATAGCATCTCAATATCCATCGGATCCCGCAAACACAACATGCAGAATTACAAATAGATGATCTTGATCATGAACGGAGCTCACAAGATCTAGACATGAAAGCACAAAGGAGGAGAACCAGCCATCTAGCTACTACATGGATCCGTAGTCCAAGGATGAACTACTCACGCATCACACCGGAGGCTTGCATGGTGATGAAGAAGGCCTCCAGGGTGAATTCCCCTCTCCGGCAGGGTGCCGGGAAGAGCTTCAGATCCCTCCCGATCTAGGGATGGAGATGACGGCGGCTACAGACTCTTTCGTGGATTTTTGATCGGGTACTTAGGGTTTTCGTCCCGAGGGCATCTTATAGGCGGAAGGAGAGGCCGAGGGGGTGCCGGAGGCGGCCACACCACCCCCTAGCGCGGGCCAGGCTGGGCCGCGCGGCCAGGTGGTGTGGTGGCCCCCTGGCCCCTCTTCGTCTCGTATTCTGGCATCTGATGACTTCCAGAAAAATAGGCACTTTGGCTTTTGTCCCGTACAATTCCGAGAATATTCATTTTCTGACTTTCTTGGAACCAAAAACCGCAGAAAATAGGCAGCTGGCACTGTGGCTATTGTTAATAGGTTAGTCCAAGAAATCATGTGAAAAGTACTCCAAAGTGTGGACAAAACACAAGAAAGTGGATAAAACCAAGCATGGAACATCAAAAATTATAGATACATTTGCAATGTATCAGGCCTCCTTCTTCGATTCCCCAAAGATCAGCGACTTTGGTTGGTTGGATGAATAGATCTTGGAGTTTTAGTGCCTCTAATGGTGATGCTTTTCTTTTCTGGAATGAGCAGCTGGAGGTCGAAGATGAGGTACTCTATTTATAGGCTCCACTGTTGCTGACCGTTTTATGCCCGTTGGAGAACATCCACACCGGAGATTCTGGTCTGCAGACCAGAGACTCCGATCTACACCAGAAACTCCGGCCCATCTCCGGTCCATCTCCAGACGGCATATCAGAATGTCACAGACCAGTTCTTGTCGCTCACTTCGGGGACTTTGGAAGGAACTCCGGACTAGGGACATCAAAGACTCCGATGTTTCCACACCAGAAACTCTGATCCAACATATCACCATGGAGATTCCGGCCAAGATCTGGTCTATCTCCAGACCCCCATACAGAATGACCTAGGGATTCTCCTTGGAACCACTCCGGGGACTTGGGGGAAACTCCAGACCACACCGGAGACTCTTGTGTCTGCACACTAGAGACTCCTGTCGGAATTCTTCAGGAAACATCAGATTTATCCAGGGATTTTCGGTAACATCCCTATTTCAGCAACCCTGATTACTTGTTTGGTATTTCAATGTTTGCTTGCTTGTTTGTTGATGTTTATGCATGAAGTGCATAGATAATGATATACTCCTTACATCAACCTCAGTTGACAAAAGTTATTTAACAAAAGTTGTCTTGGCTTATGTTTCATATTCTCAAATGTTCTAGCATATCAAAAACCCGAGCGAAGATGCATTTTGCAAACCAAACTATTTTATTAACTTCTATTGACAGAACTATGGAGATCTATAAGATATAATCTCCTTATGTTTCCAAGACATAACCTTCAACTACTCTTATCTCTAGGTGTTCCAAAACCTTTTTATAAAGCTTTTTGAATTTTATCATTGGTGGAGATACGAAGGACTCTCACCTTATTCAAACTCCAACCTTTCGAAATACCCATCCTTACCTCAAGCTAAGATTGATGGTAACCTAGTAGTAGTTGATTTGCTTGTAAGATGAATTGCCTTGATTTGTTGTTTGATGATTTGCCTTGTTCTGCCATTTGACTTGTTTTCTTAGGAGTGGTGTGAGCTACTATAGGGTCTCATCATCTAGAATCTAGCTAATCCAAGAGTGTCAACCCTAAGAAAGTTAACCAAGGTGGATCTAATCTATAACCATTAGGTGATCATCTAAAACCATTAACCAGATCACGTATGAAATTATTCATTCTAGAAGCTTCCAAGTCAATGAAGACCAATATCAAGCATGGATCCTTTATACTCAAGCTACACGTCAGAATCATCCATTTGACCGTCTTGAAAACTGCCAAAATATGACCGTCTTGAAAACTGTTAACAATATCACATCTTTGGGACTCCCTCTCTCCCAACCCTTGTACAGTTTTGGAAATGCACTTGAACCATCTTGTAAACCATCCTAAGGACTACCAAGGCACACTCATGCCCTTGGCTAGATCACCTTTTAACCCACTTGTTCTTGATGGTTTTGTAGGCAAGAAATTAACTTTTTCTGCAAATCTTATCAACTAGCCTACTTTGTCAAAAGCTCACACCTTCATCCTACCTTCTCTGGACCAACTCTTTGCATGTTTGTGTTATGCTAATAAAGGTCTATCAATAACTACTTCACTTGTTCCAAATGGATCTTTGTGCTTCAAAAACCCACAAGGTTTTGAAGGTTATTTGATAATCTGCTTTGCCACACTTATTTTATTCAAAGTTTGAAATCAATTCCTACAGCACTCAAGAATGATCAAGCTCAACTTCTTGTACCATGGTGATCTACTCAACTTGATCTATCCATCCATCTATCCCATGCCCCAAGGGGAGAATTGAGCTTCAAGATCCAACTATGGTATAAAAATAATAATGCATAAGATCCTATATCTCTTGCGTTCCTTCCAAATCAGGTTGGATTTCCAAAAACCAAGATTAAAAATGGTAGATACATCATGTTTACATAATCTACGTTGGCTGTCAAGATTTATAAAATAATATCAATAATTATTTTGGCCCAAAAACAATTAAATCCTTTCTTTTACAAAAATCTCAAAACTACCTCAATAAAGGAAGTATTGTTTTTCTCCAAAACAAATCCCCAAATTAAGGAACATTTGAGGCCTATCCTCCCACTTCAAAAATAATTATTTTTGAAGAGCTTTAATAATTTTTTTGCCCTTTTTCCTAAATGGAAGAAACAACAAAATAAATGTTTTAAATACTTTTATGCCCCAATAAATCTTGGGAAAATTCTCCAATGTGTGACATCATATTTGGGACCATATGAAATTAGAAACCAACCATGCCCAATGTAAAAATATCAAAGTAGCTTACAGGCACCATTTCAGGACTTTTTGAATAAATAGTTTTAAGTGGACTTTAAATCCTTAGAAAAATCTAAACCAAATCCTAGAGAGGTACCTTGACCTCATATACCTACCAGTACCATCTTATCACCTTGCCACATGCAATTTTTCAAACTAGCAAAACACTTGAGCTAAATCAACTCAAAAACTCATTAAAGCACCTCCAGCAATCTCCACCAACACCAACACTCACCTCTGGTCGACAAGGTACTGTAGCCCTACCACTGTAGCAGCTACACCTCCCTATGTCCCTTGGAAGAGGAGAGAAAGAACACTCCTTTTTAAAATATTGCTTTTAAGGCAACAACAACCACTATCCCTCCCTCTCCACTTAGTGCTTGACTCAGAGCCCACCACTCACCTCTCCACCACCCCCAGCAGCTAATGCATGCCCCTCGCCCCTCTCTCTTGCCCGCCATGGACCTGGACCATCATACACCTCCCCCTCTTGGTTTATTAGGCCAGAGCCTCTTGCAGCTCCTCTCTCAGCATCATTTCACTCCTTGGACACCACCACACCAGCCCACGAGCTCCCTATCACCTCCTTTGTCCTCCCATGCCATGGAAAGAGAGAAAGCTTCCCTCTCGGTTTTGCACTAAGAAGGTAAGCATGTTGGTGAACCAGACCACCCCACTACAATCTGTTTAGCATCCTTGGACTCCTCTTCCTCTGACCTACCTCTGTGTACTTCTTTTTTGTCCCAGGACCAGCATAGCAACCGCAGTCACAGGATGGTTGTGGTGGAGCTCAACCGATGGAACTGCTGGCCCCAAGTGTCCTCTATTGTGCAATGACCCTCCCAATATCATGGAGCGTTGTCACTCCGTGTTCCAAGCTTCCCCCTCGACATGCAGCGTGTCCTGGGGGCATCCCCGATGAACTCCCTGACGTACGTTGTCGATGCTCATACGCGGGCACCCTCCCAGTGCCAAGAACCCCCATGACGCCCCTCTCTGAGCTCGTCGTCCAGTACCGTGTCGCCTCCATCGTACCTCCGTTGCCAAGGAGGCCTCAGGTGAGCCCCCTAGCCCTCATTATTCTCCAGCTAGGGTTTTTGCCCACTGGCACCGTCGTGAGGTGGACGGCAAACGCAGGTCGTCGATCGGTCCCTAATCGGATGGCCGTGAATCCTCCATACATGTTCGCTTCATTCTATCGATGACGAGTAGGCCCCATTATGCAGCGTTCAAACACACTCCCGTGCGCTACCTCGGCAGTATGGGCCGAAGCCGCCTGGTTCGGCCCATCCACTTCCAGATCAAGCCCAGGCGCCCTTTGCCTTTTTCTTTGTGGCAGATCTAATTAAATACCTTCCCAAAATAAATCCAAACAAAAATGGAAAGCACCATATCATACCTAGAACAAAATTTATCCATGTAATCCCATGTTTTGCCTAACATGCAGAGCAAATTTTTCCTCAAAACATTATCCATGTTTTCTTTAATAATTAAAATAACAGAGGGTGTCCTTTTCACTAAATAATTTTTTCTGTTGAATTGGTAAACCCAAATGGGGGTAAATCCAAATTTCTGTGGTTCCTATTTCAGAGGCCTAATATCTAGACTTGGGTTCATGCCAAGTTGATCCCTATTCTTACTCTAGCAAAACTAATAAACCCCCAACCATATCTACCTTATAAAAATTCCCTAGACCAAACCATGATTTAAATTGACCTCATTCCAACTCTCACTGATGTGGGACATCAAGATATATCTTAACACAGGAGATCAAGAATTTCTGAGCTTCTGAGTTTTTGCACTGATTAAACTCTTCTGCATGTGGCATTTCCACTAGGAAATTCATTCCATAAGCTTGGTAACCCCAAAATTGATGATTCCAATTTCTTATGGAAGATATTTTCTATACCTATCCAATTCCTATTTGTACCTGTAAAATAATTCTGGTTAAAAAGACAAATTCTACGCAGAACTGACTTTGGGATTTTCCCAGGGGTATCCTGGTAAATATTTCTAAGTGATTTCAACTCTCACTAAACCAGTCCATAAAACCCGACATAACGATCCAAGGAAATAATTTTTGGAGCTCCATAACTTTTCTGATGAATTATTTCCTAAAACTAGAGTTTCTATCACTAGAAAATTTGTTATAAATCACTAGAAATGGATAAAATAGTGAAACCAATTTTGTTGGTTTAATTTTATCAATAACTATCTGATGGTATCCTTTTTGTACATTGGTATCATCTAGACGAAAGCCTTAGTTCCAATCCCCTTTATTAAGTGGTTTTGGCAATTAAATCCTAAGGGAAATTCCACAAGTGTTTTTCCATTACTTCCAAATGCAACTAACTCAAACTATCAAAACATACTGAATTGAATGATGTGTTTTATGTTTGTTTGTTGTATTGTAAATATGCTTGTATGCCTTGTGTTGATTGTGGCTCTGTTTGCTTGCATGAATCCTCCTTGATGATGATAGTTGCAATTATATCGGAGACATAAGAAGATGGTTATTTATATTGGTTATTATGGTATTCTAAGAGGAAGTACAGGGACATATATTGCCAGATTGCTGATTACAGGCAAGCCACCTTCTTCCTCATAAGCCTTGTCCTACTTTTTTAATTATGCATGTTTTACCTACAATTTTATGAAACTGCATTGTTTTATTATATGATGATCTATACCTGATAGTGGCTTGGCTCCTCCAAAACCATTCCACATGTGTGCTACTAAGTACAACCCCCTTGATGACACCTATTTGTCCCTAGAATGGTAGATGGTGCATAACACCATACCCCTTTGGAGACACCATTTTTAGCCGAAGCAAAACTAGAGGATGGGAAGACCCGTGAAAAAGTTTTAAAAATGTTTGTGGAAAAACCTTGGTGAGGTTTGACCTACCAAGAGAAGTTTGAGAAAGGAAAAAAGGGGTTTTGTTTTTAAAAATTCTGAAAGAAAGATGGAGGAAAAATGTTTACAAAAACGCACCTGCTTCTTTGCAGCTTTAGCTATAATAACTTAACACGTGCAACCACATTCTAGAATGGGACATGAATGGATTTTATGTATGTTTATTCTAGTATAAGCTGCCTCACGACGACTATAGGGGATAAAAATCCCTGGAGGGTGGGCCTTCTCTGGTACAATGGTCCATGGAAAGCATCGACCTAGAGAAGTAACTAAGGGTCTACGGGCCTCCACGCGTTACTATGAGCCCCTCATGGAAAGCGCAAACTTTGTGAAGTGGAAACAGCGCTCCGGTTGGCTTGGGAACTATATAGGGAGTCCTGGTGTTGAGGGGAGTAACACTCATAGGGTAGGAACTTATATTGGAGTGGGCATCCAGAGAGTCTTGACCAGTTACTCGACCCACAATCGGCGTAGATCAGGGTAGGGTACCCGGATGGTGTGGGTAAAGTGCACAACCTCTGCAGAGTGTAAATCTATTCGAATAGCCATGTTCGCCGTTATGGACGGGTTGGACAAACTACTATAGAGTGGTGCTGGTTTTGATTTCAAAAAGGATTTTGTAAAAGCAATGGCTTTTGGAAATGAATTGACCATGGGATGGTCTGAAAGGATAAAGGTTTTGACCATGGGATGGTCGAAAAGAAAGGAAAGGAGTTGGTCATGGGATAAACGAAAGGAAGACAAATGGGTGATCACATCCAATTAGTTTACAAGTTTTCAAATGTTTCCAAAAAGGTTTATAAATGTTTTTAACAAAGATCTTTAGATGCTATATCTATAAGAGAAACTATTTGAGAAAATAACCTCGCTTAGAGCCCTCCTATTACCATCGCCATGTTGCATATCCTCTTGTTATTATAATCTCTCTTAAGGTGGTTTACGAGTACATTCAAAGTACTCACTGGCATTGTCCTTGGCTATTAACTTGGTCAGATTTCAATAAGAAAGTGGCGTTGACGACTATGCGAGCTAGGATGTTCTCCCAGTTAGTTGCTTGTAGGTTAAGGCATGGCTCGGGCTCTATACTTGATGAAGTTTTGTTGATGTTTATTGATGTAGCCATAATGGCATATAATGTATGACATGTATCCGCTTAAGTAATGGATGTGTACTTTGATACATGTTGGTTATGTGCCACGACTAACTGGTCATGGGATCGTGGTGTATGCATAACAGGGATTCTCGGAAGATTAATCCGGAGCCCCACATTTTCCCACTATGATATGACCTTTTCTCTTTTCATTCGATTGACCTATAGACATAAACACATAGTAAAATGATTCTCATGTTGTTAATGAACACCAAAATAGATTAGGACAATAAATGTCTTTTCAATCTCCCCCATTTTGGTGTTCGGTGACAACAAGAGGTTTTGTATGGGCATTTTAATAAAGATACATAACTATGCTCCCCCTAACGATGTGCAGCAAGATAATTATGTGATACATGGAATTCAGGTAATAGAAACTTAAACATAGGGAGTTTTAACCATTACAATAAACTCATGGGCATAGCATGTCCATAGATAGTCTCACAAGAACCAATTAAGTTTCACAAGAACCAAATAAAAGCCAAATGTTTGCAACAAACAAGCAACCCAACCCAGGAAACTCCTGGATGATCCTAATAGACAACTTCTCCCCCTTTGGCATCGAAATGTTGAAAAGGGAAAAGTCCAACCTAACACCCCAAAGGAATCACTCGGAGTCCTCATCGTTGTCATCATCCTCATCCTCATCCTCATCATAGTAATCATCAGCAGCAGAAGTCTGTGGGCCTTTTCCATGAGAGCGAGAGGAGGAAGTGCCTTGTGAAGCAACACCAGAAGTGACCTTTGAGAAAGTCTACCAATCAACCAAGCTTGCATTCATGGCATTCCAAGCACCAAAAGAGAGTCTGTGATCAGACTCTACAGAAGGTTCAGCCACATGCTCATCATTGTACTCAGACTCCCCTTCATCTTCTTCTCCTTGAGCCTTGATTTCCTTGAGGAGCTTCTCAATTCTGCGGTTGCTCTGGTAGGAGGCATGCTGTTCCTTGCGGATGTCCACATTCATGCAGCAAAGAGTCTTCTCCCAGAAAGATGTCTTCTTGATTTTCTCTTGAACCACCACTCGTGTGACAGGAGCAATGGGAGCATTGGAGGCATTCTTCCTCCTAGATCCCCTTGGTGGAGTGGGAGGCCGCTCAGCCTCAGAAATCTCATCATACTCACCCTCAAATGGATGCCTAGGAGATGGATCCATTCTTGCTTTCTTTCAAAGAGACACAAGTGCATGCTCTGTAAGATTGGGAGGAAGGGCAAGTGGTGAACCATTTTTCTGAGAATTGATAAGCCTCATCACAAGAGCAGCATATGGGGAGATTTCTTGAAGAGAATAGAATGGTGCTTCTCCTCAAAAATAAAATCCATGATGTCAATAGCATATCCTTCAGCAGCAGGGCTAGCACAGTATACCTTGTGAGCATGGTGGAGTAAGTTGACTAGGCCACACCTGATAGCATCATCATTACCAGCACTGGGCGAAATGTTGTGGCGAATTATTCTCAACAGTAAGTTGTAGATAGGATTTTTGCCATAGAGGGGAGCCAACTTGTTCTTGTTCTCACCAAGAGAAGCATCATGCATACGGTGCCCAACATGAACAAACACACCCTCAAAAGTCTCATTGATGACCCTGGCAAAGTCAAACAAGTTGGAAGTGCAGCGGACATTACCAGTCATCCAAGACATGGTCCTTGCCTGATCAGTCCCAAACATAACAGTTGCATAGAATTGCTGGACAAGATTGATGCTGTAATTTTCACGGAGCTCTATGAGCCCATGCACTCCAAGTTTCTCAGTTATCCACACAACATCTTCAAAGTAGTTGTTCTCACAGATGTACTCGGGGTCCATATACCTTTGAGGGGAAACAGGGGACTTGGTGAGCTTGAGATAGATATCTTGCATGAAAACTTTTTGTTCCCTTCTCCAATAGCAAGGGTCCTCACTAGTCCTGGGCAGCTCATAGAAGTTTGTCTTGTGCAGATCATGGAACTCTTTCTTGGACACAAGGGCAAGGGATTTCAATTGTCATATTTGGCCCTCTTGGCACGGTTTTCCTCCTCTAAGCTCTCTTGGTTCTTTCTCATATATTCAACATCTCTGAGTTGCTGCCTTTGGTTGGATGGAGGGATCACATACTTACCAGCTTCCTCATTAAACCGAGGATCAGCCCTCTTGGACTTGGCCTTGGTGCGACCACGACGAGAACCAGAGCCACCTGTGAACATAGAGTGAGGGGTATAGCATGGAGGTAAGCACATATGTCCCTGAGATATAAACAAGACCCTCCAAACTTTGCATGATGAGTTAGAAGAAATCAACACTAGATTCTCCGGTGTGCAACACCGGAATCTTTGGCCTGGACCGGAGTTTCCAGTCAGATAGACTGGAGTCTCCGGCCTTGGTCGGAGTCTCCGGTCTAACAAACCGGAACCTCCGGTCTAGATATTTCAAGTTGCACAAGGAGGATGCACTAGGACTTGTTTCTAGCAGATCAGGCAAGGGAATGAGACTAATGTGATAGAGTGCACGCGAACATGTGATTCCAGTCGGCCAAATTAGTAAAAAACTCAAAATAAACGTAGGGGATGAACCCTAGGTTCATAGTGAGAAGAAGAGTACCAGATCTGTCCATTGGAGAGATTCCACCGGTGGGGAATGTCCCAGGGGTGGACAGGGTGGAGTTGGCCGGCGGCACGGCAGATGCCAGCGGCAAAACGTCCTCCAGGATGCAGTTTTGGAGGAGGCAGAGGGTGTGAAGGTGGGACTCAGGGTGGAAGATAGAGTCCTATGTAACTCTTTCACCCCGACCCCCTTTAGTCACTGATAGAAACCGTCCCAGAACGGAGACTCCGGTCCGACAGACCGGAAACTCCAGACTGACCTAAGACTCCAGTGTTTACACACCAGAATCTCCGTCCCTCTTCGACCAAAACCAGCCAGATTGAAATTTGGGGAAATATATGAGATGGAATGTGTTTAGGGGACGCTATGAGGCCTGGGTTTAGATTACAAACTGTGAAGAACCAATTAGGCAATGAAATCCAAATTAAATGACAAGTGATACTCCAATTTAATTGATCCAAGAACTAACTCTTCATAATGAAGAGGGCGGTGGACGAGGCCACCATGTAAGAGTGTGAGGCATGAAACCGCGAAGAATTATCCTTGGGTTCATAACCTCTACTCATCAATGAAGCTCACAAATCACACGTGATATTAAGAGAATTGTTTTTTCTTAATTCTGGCATTAGGGGGGATAACCCAATAAATTACGACCTCACTCCCCCTATTTCCATGCCTGCACCTAAACCAAATATGAATAAAGATATAGGTGAGTATGCAAGATGATTAAGTCAAACTCCGTGAATCTACGATATATAGCTCATTCCTCAAATAGCAACATATTGCTTCATCAAGTAGCTTCATGAATATATCTGCAAATTGGTCTTTGGTTGAAACATAAGATAACTCAATATCCCCTCGGGCAACATGATCTCTAATGAAATGATGACAGATCTCAATATGCTTTGTCCTTGTATGATCCACCAGATTGTAGGCAATCTTGATAGAACTTTCATTGTAAGATAAAAGAGGAACTTTGTAACAGTGGACACCATATTCATTTAAAGTTTGCCTCATCCATAACAATTGAGTGCATGCACTAGCAGCTGCAACATATTCAGCTTCGGTGGTGGAGAGATAGACAATTTTGCTTCTTAGAAGAACAACACACCAACGACCTACTAAGGAATTGGCAAGTCCTGGAGGTTGATTTTCTATCATCCTTATTACTAGCCCAATTCGAATCAGTGTATCCACAAAGAGATAAAGTTGAGCCCCTAGGATACCATACACCATAGTTTGGGGTATGAACCAAATATCGGAAGATTGTTTTAACCGCCATCAAGTGGATTTATTTCGGAGCCGCTTGATATCTTGCACATACTCCTACACCTATCACAATATCGGGTCTAGATGCACAAAGGTAAAGCAAAGAACCAATCATGGATCGTTTAACCTTTTAATCAACATCTTTACCATTTGGGTTAAGCTCAAGATGAGTCTTTGTTGCCATGGGAGTAGGATCTCTATTTAGTTCTTTCATGTTGAACCTCTTGAGCATGTCTTGAGTATATTTGGATTGATTGAAGAAGGTTCCTCCTCTTATTTGCTTGATCTCAAAACCAAGAAATACCCTCAACTCTCCCATCATAGACATCTTGAACCTGACAGACATAAGCTTTGAGAATTCATCATTAAAAGCTTTGTTAGCCGAGCCAAAGATAATATCATCAACATATATTTGGCAAACAAAAAGCTCCCCATTAACCTTCTTAGTAAAAAGATTTGGATCAATTTTACCAACCTCAAATCCACGGTCTAACAACAACTCTCTAAGGTTCCCATACCAAGTATGTGGAGCTTGTTTAAGTCCATAAAGCGCCCTATCAAGTTTGTAGACATGGTTTGGGAAGTTGGGATCCTCGAAATCCGTGGGTTGCTTAACATAAACCAACCCATGCAGAGGACCATTTATAAAAGCACTTTCCACATACATTTTATGTAATTTAAAATTATGATGTGCAGCATCTGCAATAAGGATATGGATGGACTCAAGGCGAGCCAGAGGAGCATAAGTCTCTCCATAATCAATTACTTCAATTTGAGAGAACCCTTGTGCTACCAATCTTGCCTTGTTCGTCCCAACAATTCCATAAGGATCTTGCTTGTCCTTGAATATCCATTTGGTCCCAATAACATTGCGACAATCTTTGGTATTTTCTACTAAATTCCAAACTTTGTTTCTCTCAAAGTTGTTGAGCTCCTTATACATGGCTTCCAACCAATCAGAACCTTCAGGAGCTTCACACACCTTCTTGGGCTCCACCATAGATATATGATCTTGATGCTCACCAAAATGTTCAATTGAGCCAGAGTAGAAATTCCACTCCTTAGATCATCAATAACATTTTCAAAGGAGTGGTCTCTTCTTTCCAACATTTTATCCATGCGAGATTTGCGATGAGTTTCATCTCCTCATTGTTCCTTGTCGGGATCTCTTCATCATTCTAGTCCTCGTCTTGACCTTCATTTTGACCTTGATCAACATTGGGTTCAGCTTCATCAACATGAGGTACAGGCTGATCTTGGTCTTGATCAGGCATGCTACTTGAAAGGCTTCGAGATGATCTTGTGGATTATTGAATAAATCTGCCTTGAGCAGCTGACTACACAGGGCTGGACAATCCAGTCAGTGGAGAGACTGGACTATCTAGCCTGGAGCTTCGAGCCTGATCAACATGGTGAGGGTTCTCAGCTTGTCTTTAGCTTGGGTCATCATTTCCCTCAATAACTGGAGCTTGTTGAAGTTATGAAGATGAGGCTCCACTTGAGAAGAGCATAGTTCTTCTTGATCCGCCACAAGGGTTCCTCAATGGGGTGGATGAATCCCGCACCCATTCTTCCTATGGCATCTTGAGGTATTTCATCATCTACATCACAAACATCAACATGCCCCGCTTGGGGGCCATCATATTCTTCGAAAACCACACTACAAGATTCTATGGCAATTCCGGAGAGTTTATCATAGGTTCTATAAGTGTGGGAGTCAAGACCATAGCCAACAAAAATACCCTATAAAGCTTTGGAATCAAATTTGGACAAACGAACACCTTTTATGAGATAGAAACACTTACAACCAAACACCCGGAAGTATGAAATGTTGGGCTTGTTACCGGTAATTATTTCACATGGCGTCTTGTTTAACTCTTTGCGGAGGTAGAGCCGGTTTGATGCATGGCATGCAGTGGAGATTGCCTCCGCCCAAAAATTGTATGTAGAATTAAACTCCGCCAACATGGACCTTGCCATATCCATTAATGTTCGGTTCTTCCTCTCAGCTACACCATTTTGTTGAGGGGTATATGCAGCAGAATATTGATGTTTTATCCCCTCATCACTAAGAAAACCATTTAGAGTGTAGTTCTTAAACTTGGTGTCGTTGTCACTTTTTATTGTTAGCACGGGCACATTGTATTAACGTTGAACCATATTGACAAAGTCGATGAAGTATTATTGGGTCTCACTCTTCAACTTGAAGAAGTACACCCACTACAAGAAAAATTTTCTTCCATAATGACTTGGCCCGATGATTGTCGTAGAAGGTGCGTGCGACGAAATTCTCGGCTCAGCCGTGGCCGATGGAATTTTTTTTTCCGGTTTCGCGGCCCTCTACTACGAAGGATCTGCTAAAAACATGGAGGAAGCTCGGCTGGCACGTGGCAGAAGCAAGATTTTCGTTTCCTCGCACGATGTTGAGTCGCCGAAGTCTTTTGAGGCGTGTGGGTCCTAGACGTCAGTGTCTCTTGTGGACCATACTTTTTAGTCACGCCTTCCTGATTTGAATTTGATAACGTTGCTCCAGGTGTCTACCGTTTAGTCAGGCTTCTAGGTCCCACATGTCAGCCTCTCATTAGAAGGATCGTGTGTATGATGGAATTTTTTCCTTCGCTCGAGCTACCCTGTTCCGAAATTGATAGTGCTGCTCGATGCATCTACCGTCTAATCAACCTCCTGGGACCCACATGTCATCCTCTCATTAGAAGAAACGTGTGTATGATGGAATTTTTTTCCTTCGCTGGCGCTACCCCATTCTGAAGTTGATAGCGTTGTTCGACGCATTTATCGTTTAACCAACCTCCTGAACCCCAAATGTCATCCTCTCATTAGAAGAAATGTGTATGATGGTTTTTTTTCCTTCGCTCGCGCTACCCTATTCTGAACTTGATAGTAATGTTCAATGCATCTACCATTTAATCACGTCGTTGGGCCCCACATGTCATCCTCTCATTAGAAGAAACGTGTGTATGATGGATTTTTACCCTCTGTCGCGCCTTTGTGTTCCGAACTTCATAGTGTTGCTCGTTGCATCAACCGTTTATTCAGGCTGGTGGGTCCCTTATGTCAGCCTCACATTATAAGAATCGTGTGTATGATGGAATTTTTTCTTCTCTAGAGCTACCCTGTTCCGAACTAGATAGCGTTGCTCGACGAATCTGCCGTTTTCTCACGCTGCTGGGTCCCCCATTTCAGCCTCTTATTACAAGAAACGTGTCATGCTGAACTTTTTTCTCGCTTGCGCCTCCCTATTTTCAACTGGCAACGTTGCTTGATGCATCATCTGTATTGAACAAGTAATTTCACACTATCGCCAAAAGTATGCCATGTATCAGAAACAATATGGGGTCTGCATAAACAATTTTTCTTTTTTGGAAGGGTGTGCATTAACTCTCTTTTTTAGAATATCGGCTTAAAAATTTGCGGCTATCATTCTAGGGTGTCTCGGCCTGCTTTGGCGTACCGAGCCAAGATCAATTATGGCCCGGGTAAAGCCTGTTTCGTGGCCCTATAAGAAGAAGTGACCTACTTTTCCCTGTTCGCTAAGAGGAAAGAAGGAATAGTCCTCTCAAAACACAAAGCTGCACGAGGTGCGATGGTTCAAAAAAATGCACGTGTCGCGTATATACAAGCCAGTAAAAGTACTAAAAACTATAGTACAGAAATCACGCTATGAAATAAGCACGGCTACATGGATTATACCGTGGAAGGCAATACTAAATACAAAAGCACGACAGGGCTCATATAAACTGATTCAAGCTAGCCACTAAAACTAGTGTACTAACAGTCAACTGTTGAACCACCAGAAAGATCCACAACTCAGTCTAGGGACAGCACAACGATACACCAGAAAGATCCACAACTCAATCTAGGGACAGCACAACGAGCATACCACACCTAAACTAGGCCTAAACCAAATTGTGGACTATCGCACACAGTTCCAACCATCTTTGGGAAGGCCGATAACTACCACAAGCTCACCTTCAGTTGTCTGCAGGTTGCAGTGTTTAATCTGAGGGAATTGTATTCCGCGAAAGCTCCTATATGTTGTGTACACACAATTTTTCCTCGTGAATGGGAACAATGTGCCATCAACATCCTTGCATCCATGTTTCTTCATCATCTTGTCAATGATTGGATAATTGATACCGAGAAACAGAGAGTTGTCCCCTAGGCTGTTAACCTTCCTCCAAATGATGACCCCTGGAGGTCCATCAGAGCTAGGATCCTCTTAAAAAATGTAGACACGAGAGGCGGTATAGGCGTAGGTTAGTCCTATTTTGAACATGAGGAATGATTTCACCCTCTTCGCCATGGGCAACCCCCATGCCATACGTTGTAATTATGATCATCAAGTGTTCACCATCAGCCGATCGAGCGAGGAACCACATTCCTGGCCGATCATTCAGAATAGGTGCTAGGATTACAAACGGAAGCTCCTTGTTTTCTGCAACACCTGAATTCGAGACAAAAAGTGCATTACTGGCATACATATTCTAACACCAGCATTCTTCATTGTTCATGCTAACAGTGTGAATAGGTAAATCCTGATAATAATATTACTCAATAAATTAACAACATTAGAAATTGCATTTCTTACTCTGCTATTCCGAATATTTGGATTTCTTGCTTATCTTAGTTTCCTAGTTGCTGTAAGTTTCAAAAGACGAAGCGTCACTTTTTTTTGATATAGAGGCATGTCCACTTGAATCCTATAGGATTAGATGTCTACAGTATTTTGGATCAAGTGGTGTTTGATTGCACAGGAAAACCAAAGGAATTGTACAAAGAGGTTGGAGTGGATGGAAATTTTCCTCCAAAATAGAGTGCAAAGGAATCCTTTGAAGAAATTCCTAATGATTATACTCATTCGAATCAAACAACATTTTATAGGAAAAAATCCTAAGGATCCAAATCCTACAAAAATCCTACACAATTCCTATAGATCCCAAGGAAAAATACAACAAGGAAAG
This sequence comes from Avena insularis, assembly GCA_023614405.1. Taxonomy (NCBI): domain Eukaryota; kingdom Viridiplantae; phylum Streptophyta; class Magnoliopsida; order Poales; family Poaceae; genus Avena; species Avena insularis. Next base: position 85,790,089 of record CM042684.1, on the reverse strand, counting down.
ATTGGTGTCCTACAAAAATCCTATGTGATTCCTACAATCCGAGGAGGGCCTGAAGGTACAAAAAGATAAAGAAACCCGGTTTCACTGTGTTGCGCTCACAATTGAGATGCTGGTTAATAATACCTTTCATATTTTGACAATAAACGAACTTAGTAGTGCAGGGACACCGTCATACACTATTTTTGGAAGGCATATTACTGGTACTAATTCATTACTAGCAATGCTTCATATAGTTTTTTAGGACATAAAGAGTGTGCTCATTTAGTCATACGAAAGGTAAAACATAAACAAGGTAGATAAAGAACAACTTCACTGAATCACTCACATGTATCATCATGGAACTTTACCTTCCAATGTGGGATCCCAGCAGTAGGTGCAGCTGATACATTGCAAATGTATCTATAATTTTTGATGTTCCATGCTTGGTTTTATCTACTTTCTTATGTTTTGTCCACACTTTGGAGTACTTTTCGTATGATTTCTTGGACTAACCTATTAACAAGAGCAACAGTGCTAGCTGCCTGTTTTTTGCTGTTTTTGGTTCCAGGAAAGTCAGAAAATGAATATTCCCGGAATTGGACGGGACAAAAGCCAAAGTCATTATTTTACCGGGGGACACCTGGAGCCAGAATACGAGACGGAGAAGGGCCAGAGGGCGTCCACACCACCTAGCCGCAGGGCCAGGCCTGACCTGCGCTAGGGGGTGGTGTGGCCAGCCCAGGCACCCCCCCGGCCTCTCCTTCCGCCTATATATTGCCTCTGATACTGAAACCCTAAGTACCCGATAAAAAATCCATGAAAGAGTCTGTAGCCACCGTCATCTCCATCCCTAGACCGGGAGGGATCTAAAGCTCTTCCCGGCACCCTGCCGGAGAGGGGAATTCACCCTCGAGGCCTTTGATGGCTCGGTGGTGATGTAGAGCTCATTGGGAACCCCAAGAGGAATGTATGATGAGCACATCAGCAAGTTTCCCTCAGTTATGAAACCAAGGTTTAATCGAACCAGTAGGAGCAAGGAAACAACCCAAAGGTGTTGCTAGCTGAGCCTTGGCAGGGCGCACTACCGGTGCTAGTAGCAACATGGAGACCTGCACAACACAACCACGGAACTTTGTCCCCAACTTGCAATGAGGTTGTCAATCTCAACATGTTTTGCTGAAAACAAAGGATTAAATGTATCGAATGGAAAGAAGTAATAGTTTGCAGAAAGTAAACACAAAGCAGTAAACAGTTTGTAGATTGTATGTAAAAGAAAGGACCGAGATCCATAGTTCACTAGAGGTGGCTCTCTTTAAGATAGATAACATGCTGGGTGAACAAATTACAGCGGGGCAATTGACAAACATCGAGAAAGCAATACATGCATATACTAATCATCTTGACTCCTTTGAGATTTGATTGGGCATTACAACATTATACATAGACCGCCATCCAACTGCATCTATGACTAATAATCCACCTTCAGGTTATCATCCGAACCCCCTCCAATATTAAGTTGCAAGCAACATATTATTGCTTTACGAATTGCGTGTAAAGTAAACAATACGATTGTTCTATGAACAAAGGATTGTTGTTTTCTCCCTAGTAGCAACAGCACATCTAGTACCTTAGAGATTTCTGTCACTTCCCTAGATTACCAGAGGCATGAACCCACTATCAAGCATAAATACTAACTATTGGAGTTGCTAGCATCTACTTGGCCAAGATAGCTACTAACAACGGAAAGCATGCAAGATCACAAATAACAAAGACATGATAGAATCAATAATCAATCTGAAATAACATCTCAATATGCATCGGATCCCCGCAAACACAACATGCAGAATTACAAATAGATGATCTTGATCATGAACGGAGCTCACAAGATCTAGACATGAAAGCACAAAGGAGGAGAACCAGCCATCTAGCTACTACATGGATCCGTAGTCCAAGGATGAACTACTCACCCATCACACCGGAGGCTTGCATGGTGATGAAGAAGGCCTCCAGGGTGAATTCCCCTCTCCGGTAGGGTGCAGGGAAGAGCTTCAGATCCCTCCCGATCTAGGGATGGAGATGACGGCGGCTACAGACTCTTTCGTGGATTTTTGATCGAGTACTTAGGGTTTTCGTCTCGAGGGCATCTTATAGGCCAAAGGAGAGGACGAGGGGGTGCTGGGGTCGGCCAGACCACCCCCTGGCACGGGCCAGACCTGGCCGCACGGCCAGGTGGTGTGGACGGCCCCCAGCCCTTCTCCGTCTCATATTCTGGCATCTGACGACTTCCGGAAAAATAGGCACTTTGGCTTTTGTCCCGTCCAATTCCGAGAATATTCATTTTCTGACTTTCCTGGAACCAAAAACAGCAGAAAACAGGCAGCTAGCACTATGGCTCTTGTTAATAGGTTAGTACAAGAAATCATATGAAAAGTACTCCAAAGTGTGGACAAAACACAAGAAATTGGATAAAACCAAGCATGGAACATCAAAAATTATAGATACATTTGCAATGTATCAACATCCCCAAGCTTAACTCCTCCTCGTCCTCGAGTAGGTAAGTGATAAAAAAGAAAGAATAATTTTTGAGGTGACATGCACCATCAAAGACTTGATCAAAGTATTTGTAAAACATTCAAAGCTTGGATCATAGTACTTCAATCATAACATGAAAGACAAAGTTCTAGCAATAAGACAAAGAAACTATGTAGCAACATAAAAAGACACAAACAAAAGATTCATGTATAACAATGCTTTGCAAGACGTTTGTTTGTTTCACATAAAGAAAACATAGCATAGTAGTATTCAGCTTGTCCCTCATAGAGTAGCAAACATACATGCATAGGACACCTTCAAAGTTCATAAGGGTGACTAGATACAAATAGTTTAAAACAAGCAATATCAAGTTATGCATCAATCAACTAGTCTTGGGACAATGCACATAGAACTAAGAATGGACACTATGCTCTCAAAGTAAGTGCATAAAGATAGAAGGTGGAGACTCAATATAATAGTGGAAGAAAGGCCTTCATAAAAAGGAAGTAGGGATTCAAGTCTCATAAAGAGCTTCCAAAAATTATGGTACTTATAGCCTTTAGCTCTCATTGCTCCTATCATAAGCATCTTGAAGTGATTAAGGTTAAAGTGAACAAACTATGGTGTACATGCTTGACGAAGTATAAGTTAGAAATCTCATGTCCCTTGTATATGAGGGCCGCTCCTCATGCTACTCAAGTTTAGTCACCGGTAAGTTCTTGTCATCGTAAGTACATGTGTATCATAGAGAACCGCCAATGGGGTACCCCTTGCCCGATGATACGGAAGAATCCCCATATAAAATGACAAGGCAAGCAGACAATGAGCATCTCAGCAATCTTCTTATTTACCATGGGAATATGGTGCTTTTTTCTCTCTTTCCTCTTTTCATAATCTCTTTTTTTCTCTTTTTCTATTTTTTTCTCAATATAGGACTCTTTCTATAAGAAGAATGCTTCATAGAGAGCTCATTATGGTTACGCTGTAGGTTTCCACCATGTCAGCATGGATTAGACCAGCGGCCCAGGCGTTTCTCTAACACATATACATAACTCCATGGACTTACAAGCTCCCCTTTCATTTCACACCGACGACATCCATATACAAAAGAGCATGATATCAACTAGGTACAAGTACCCGTTCAATGCTGAAACCGTTCGCCATGACAGCATGGTTCTGATAATTCCCAACAAATAAGTCCAAGCATATACAACATAGACGACACAGTGGTTCATGTTTATTAAGGGCAAGAAAAGTAAAGTGTGCCATCAAGTTCATGAGAGCTTTAATCACTAGTTTTCTCATAACAAGTTTAGTTTGGAAGGTAAACAAAAGCATGAATATACTTGGAATAGCAAAAGCTAGTAGGTAGGTATGGTGGACTATTTGGAATAACTTGGTTTAAGGAATTGGATGCATGAGTGGAACTCATACTTGGTTGTGGAGGCTAGCAAAAGACTGGGAGCGACAAACTAAGAGAGCAATAATGGCCATAATAATGCAGAGCGACAAAACATCATTGATCAAATCATAAAGTGATACTACAAGTTGAAAACTAAAGGATCATAAAGGCTATGGTGACTTGAGATAGTCATAACATGGTGTGAGCATGCACCAAGTCAACCGAAATAAAGCATCAAAGGAGAATACCACTATACTATGCTTTAATATGCTAAAACAACGCATGATTCATCCAAGGCACAGTAAGTAATCTCAATTGTTTATAACAAGTCATGCTACAGCAAATAATACTAAGCATAAAGCCAAAACAATATCAAGCATGGCATGACAGAGCATAGGCCATAGTCAAAAAAAAGCTCTTTTTACCACATAAGCATGAACTTTCCTACTCTTTTCCAAACCAAACCAAACTATTTGAAAACCAATGTATGAAAGAGGGGGTCCAACCAATTTATTCAGAAAACTAAGCAAACAAAAGCAAACGAAAACCAAAACGAAAACGGAAAAGAAGACGCTCCAAGAACAACACAATTGTGCATGAAACAATAAAAAATAAGTGTTTGGAAGAAACCTGGAATTTTTATTGATGAAGAAGGGGATGCCTTGGGAATCCCCAAGCTTTGACGCTTGTACTTCTTGGATATTTCTTGGGGTGACACGCGTGGCATCCCCAAGCTTGAGCTTTAGTCCATCCTTCATCTCATTACTCATTCCTTCCATACACCTGAAATTTTTCCTTCATATAATACTTCACAAAATCTTTATTAGCAACATTAGTGCACTCAAGATAAATAAGTCTTAAGGTTTAGTTCTAACACCAAATAAACTTCCATTAGAACACTAGCTACTATAGCACTTCCGTCAAAAAGATCAATTCCCCAAAAGAACTCAAAAAGGAATCAACAAGAAGCAAATGCAGAAAATGGCAGAAATCAGTCAAAACAGACCAGCAGGTCAAGACGAATTGTTTCGAAGACATTCTCGTCAAGACCCGAACCCGGTAAGGTTCGAAGCCCTGTGTTTATAGTGCTAGTCCCTGGATCGAATAGCTAGCACCCACAGTTTAAGATGTAATATCAAGAAACAAAGGTCATATTACATCGCATATCAAGGAATACAAATAGTTCATTACAACTTACATGGCTCATATGACTATCTTATTACAAAGTAGCATATATAACTATAAATCATGGAGTCCTTCATCTTCATGTGCCACAGGCAAACATGTTGGGTGCAGACTCGTAACCTCTACTCATCAAACTTCATTATCATCAAGTAATCTTGCAACATGATAAGTTACAGCCACAAGGGTCAATACATTTTGAATTGTATTGGCAAGTGTCACTAGTATGTGGATATGAAGTGGAACCTATTACTACATGCATATCTGGCCAGGTAGAGCTTTCGCTAGTTTGCAGCAAGAAAGTTTTTCCCTATCCTCTTAAAAATAGTTTGCAACACTTATTATCAACTAAGTTACACTAGATACCCTCTAGGTAGTATTTCCAATCACAACATAGTGGTACCACTGATAGAAATCAGTGAACCTAGGTTCCATTGATAGAAATCAATGAACCAACAACCCTTGTTCATCCATCAAGTTTTAACTTAGAGAAATTAGAATGATGAGAATCTTGATTCTGCTTCTTTGTCTTGAGGCTCAGAAGTTGTCCGTAACCGGGGACATGGCTAAGTACTTAGTTTTACCCTCTCGAGAGGTGGTGCACTTTCCCCACAAGACTCGATATGCATCGAGACGAGACTTTTCAGAAGCAATCCCTCAGACCACCACGGACGCGTTCCATCCTATCATCACTACCACCCTCTATCCGTCTGGCCCAGTTCTCACAACTTAGTCGGTCAAGGCAGAGCCCATATGCCATGTGGCTGCACTGGAAGCTTCACGACAAGAACGTCTCCAATCTCTTTGTTCCTGGGTGGCCGTCCCCAAGTGCGATACACCAGCCGACCATAGACATGGCCCCTGAGTAACCACTCAACATTTTCAATACTCTATATAATCATAATATGATATTCCATCCCGAAATCTATAGCAGGGCTAAGCATTTCTAACCCTACGATGTTTCACCTGTCAAGTAGAAACTATCATTCCCTATTCTACATAGGAGATATAGCATAGCATAAAAATATAGTTTATCATGCATATACAAAAATCCACTAAGTATAATGAAAACAGTAGGACTTGATGATAGTGCCACTTTCCTTGTTAGTAGAATAATTAGATACACTTTGCGAACTTTCAATGTCACACTCCGCAAAATCTATAACATCAACAATCAAACAACATGCACATTCTCAATATCACCAGCAACACAAAAATGATGCAATACATGAAAGGATGGAATATGGTACTTTTATTGAACAAGATTTTCTAATAAGGTACTGAACACTAAAAATAACCTACTGATCATTTTATATATGTTTGATGCCAAATCCAATAATTTATGCAAATAGATTGTTTAATAGCATTTTCTATTAGTAGAAAAGGCCTTACTCAATAGAATGTTTTCTACTATAATTTAATTACATGATAAATCATTGTTTCTTACTTGCATGTATAAGGGGTTTATAATACAACTCAATGCAAAAGGATTCAGTCAAAAATAATTTATAGAACGCTTTTTATAGTCAAAATAACAAATGGTTATGTACAAAACGTGATTTTAACTGTCACAAAATTACCTAATTATTGATTTACTGCGTTCTACTCATTTTTGTAAATCCATAGACATCTTATTTGATAATTTTGGATAAAAAGAACTAAAGTTATAATTTTTGAAAGTTTGGCAATGTCTATGTACAAAATGTCCGAAACAGAACAACAAATGACAACTGGCTGGTTCTGATTGGTTAGTACCGTTTCATTTAAGTGATCAGTTTCTAGCCTTTATATCTAGATCAAGTGGCTGAGGACAAAAGAGAGGAAAAAAACAAGAGGAGTTCACGTACGGGAATAGGTGAATTGGCCAGGTGTAGAGCTTTTTCTCGTCATCGACTCGAAGGTTTCCTGAGTTGACGAAGTGGTCGAAGGCCCAACGGCCATCTTGGCAGAGAGGATGCGATCCTTGGAGGTTCTTCTTGGAGTTCCCAGCGCAAGCGTACGGACAGAGTTCCGGCCATGGTGGACGTCGTCGGTTGTCGTCGTGGAGCTTCATCGGACTAAAAAAATGAACGAGTAAAATGTTTGAAAACGTGTTCACAGACTAGAGAAATCAACAGGAAAAGAAATCGGGACTAGGTCCCCTTGTACAGCACGGGAAATTCATCGGAAACCGGCGGTGACATCGGTGGCGCCGGCAATAACAACTATTTGATGAACGACCATGTCCTGAAGGTAGGCCTAATCTAGAGTAGTCTCTGGTATTGAGGAATTGACGAGAGGATGATTTAGTGGGACGACAATCGGCGATGAACTCGAATTTAGGACTATGAATGGCATGGTTCATATAGACTGTAGAGACATCATTAGGAGAAAGTTTAGGAACTAAAGTGAAGGAGGAGTACTAGGGGTACACGCTGCTTCTCTCGGTTTGTCTTGATATGCTCTAGGGAGGGAGATCGGGAGACGTATGCCGACGGGTGGCATTCGGAACACCGGTCCGACTTGGGCAATTAAGCCAATAAAATGGATAAGTAATTCTCTGAATGAAATGATCATGCAATTATGAGAAGATTTCGTGTTGAAGTTAAAGAGAAAAACGCACTAGAATTAATGGGAGGATGGGAGGAAGAGAAGATGCCATGGCTGACGAGCTTCTGTAACATGTACCTGAACGGGCAGGAAGAAGATGATCCATCCTGGGTCGATCGGCTTGATGGGCCAGGAAGTGCGGCCCAAAACAAAAAAAAGAGAGAGAAAAAAAGAGAGTGGGACGAGGACGGGTTGGGCTGCTCTCAGGTGAACGCAGTTGGGCTGAGTTGGCTCTTTTTTTATTCGTTTTTCTTTTTTTTCTCTTTTCTTTTCAATAACTTTTGATTTAGTGATTCAAATTGAATCAAACAAAATTCTAAAAATTTGTAAAACTCAAATTATGTTTTTAGGACATTATAGAACACGTTTACTTTCCATCTCAAAATTTACTAATTAAATTTATTCACTTTGGCTTTAATAGCTAATATTGTATTTTCTTAATTCTATTCTCAATTAATTCACATCTTTTAACTTAGAGCTCCAAAAATGTTCAAACCAAATTCTATAGTTTTATTCAATAATTATTTATCATTATATAATTTTTAAGAATACATTAGTTCTATTAAAATATGTATTTAGTTATGGCTTAAATTGTTTGTAATACTTCATGTTTCTTTTCTTCTTATATTATATAAATCCTATCTTTTGCTTTATGGTTCCAAAATGGGTAATTCCAATTTGTATAGTATTATTTAATTATTTATGTTTATATATCATTTAAATATACTTTTGTTCTATTTAAATATTGGCCTTTATTACGGCTCAAATTGGCTTTTTAATATTTTTCCATTTTTCTTTTTATCAAATAATTCATATCTTTTTATCCATGGCTCAAAATAGTGTGAAACCAAATCCTATGGTTTTCTAATGTTGTTGTTTACCATTATAGCTTATTTAGGTATTATGTTGCCAAATTTTTATATGGAACATAGCCATAGTCTTGTATTGAACTTGATGGTGATTTCTCTTATTAGTGTTTAGGTTTTAGGTTTATCATTTTTTCTTGAGATTTAAAATGCAAGTGCTTAATGATGATGGTGCATGACATGCATTTGAATTTTTGAAAACTTGTTTGTCACTATCTCATTCAAAATTATTTTTGTTCAAGTAAGGTTTTGATATTTCCATTAGAGGAATCAAAAGTTTCATTTCCCCCAAAATTTCATATTTTATTTATTTTGTTTTTTTGATTTTCACATTTCAAAATTTGGAAAATTTTAGGATGTGACAGGCTACCACCCTTAAAAGGAATCTCGTCCCGAGATTCGGTAAGGCTAGAAGGAATAAGTTGGGTTTCAGGCCAACTAGGGTACTACCACCCTTAAAAGGAATTTGACCAGGTTGTCTCTTGAGAATTACTTTGACTTTAGTCTTTGTCTATCATTGGGAGATTGAAAATTTCCATACTTGACTTGACGTTTTATCTTTTAAACTATAAGATAGATGTGGCACTAGACAGGGACATGATCAATGACTTCATATTGGAAACACGATAACTTGAGATATGGAGCATTCTCACAATTAGGGAACTGGTCAGTAAGAGTGTCATATGTCTCCATAGATTTTTCAGGCTCGTGGTCTTTCCACAAGTTTATCCTTGAATTCATTATTGTCATGGTCTCTCCAGAAAGGGTTGTTGATCATGTTATAAATCTTAGTGGTCATTCTTTGCAACAATTGGGATTGGGATCCCAAGAACTTTAGCATTACTGGGTCTAACTTAGTGTTGTTGCGGTTGTCAGCTAAAAATTGGGTTGTCACTTGAGTCAACTTAATTCGATTTGCTAGTAGTTGCATTGTCATGGGCATCTCGATATTGTTGTTATCACCATCATTGATGTTGGAGTTGTGGTCTCTTAGATAAGCCATTTGCTTGGGTTGGGTTGGTATTAGAATAGACAAATGATTTCTAGGGAAAGAATTCTACTCATACACAACAGATCACACCAAGCAATATGCAAGCAATTTCAATCATACATAGAACAACAAAGTTCAATCATCACTTAGGCAAACAAAAAATTATTGCCATACCACATAGATTGGTATGACCCATAAACAATCACAAAGTCGATTATTTAAACAAATAACTAATGTGGTGGTCCAACTATAGGGTTCTACTTGATATTATTCCCTTGAGATTATTCCATCCTTCTCCATAGCTAATGAATTAGGAATGAGATCAAGGTGTCCTTGTGTCATCTTGTCACAAGGTCCTCCTAAATTGAGTTTCCTTAGTCTCCAGGTCTTGAGTATATTCCGTTTCTTCCTTGAAGTCCTTCCAAGTGTTGTGCAGTCTATGCCTAAGTATTTGTCCAAGTTCTTCAATAGCTTTCCATGCAGCACTCCTTGTAGAGTCAAAGAATGACGTACGAGGTTCTGAGTTGGTGAACATCCAAAGTCTGATTGTCTTTCTTTTGTCTTCCTTGATAGATTTGTTGATGCTAGCCAAATGAATCAAGATTGTACCACGAGAAACAAAAGCTAATATAACCTAGTAAAAGTATAATGGATAAGTCCTTATCATCCAAATTTCTCTCTCATCTTCTTTTCTACTAAACTTGACTTCTCTTCTTTCATGAAATCCTTGTATGATCCTTGAACTTCTCCTCCATTGATCTTGACTTTTCTTCTTGATCCTAGAATTCCTTGTCCTTCCCCTTGAGTTAGGTGTGTAGCTCATCATTTCCTAAGTAGTTGATTGATCCTATTATCAACAGGATCCTATATAAAATTTCTAAGTCCTAGAATTACTGAAGAATAAATCTTCCTTCCAAAACTTCTTCTCCCGGCTTCTTTTGGTGATGGAGATATGTTGATCTAGTATCTTGACGATGTTGAGAAGTCCAAATCCAAAGTAGGTGGTCTTGAAGTCCTCATTGATCCTGAAGTGGAAGTCCTTTGAGGTGTTGAGACTTAAGTCCTTAGCCATGCTGAACATGAAGTCCTTGATGATGCTAAAGCCGAAGTCCTTATCTATGCTGAAGCTGAAGTCCTTTGTGATGTTGAAGTCCTTGGTGATGTTGAAGCTAAAATCCTTAGTGATGCTAAAGATGAACTCGTTAGTGATGATGAAGTTGATGCCCTTTGCGATGATGAAGTTGAGGGTCATTTGAGACGATTTTGAAGTCCTTTGCGGTGATGATGTTGAAGTCCTTTATCATCAAGTTGAAAAAGGAGAGATATAGAAACTAAGGAAAGGATTTACAAGATTATTTGTAAATAACTTAGAACAAATACAACTCCTATTATTCTAAGGGGTTGTCCAAATCCTAGGGTTACAAACCTACAGGTAACACAATGCTCTGATACCATCTGTCAAGACCCGAACGCGGTAAGGTTCGAAGCCCTATGTTTATAGTGCTAGTCCCTGGATCGAATAGCTAGCACCCACAGTTTAAGATGTAATATCAAGAAACAAAGGTCATATTACAACGCATATCCAGGAATAAAGATAGTTCATTACAACTTACATAGCTCATATGACTATCTTATTACAAAGCAGCAGATATAACAATAAATCATGGAGTCCTTCATCTTCATGTGCCACAGGCAAACATGTTGGGTGCAGACTCGTAACCTCTACTCATCAAACTTCATTATCATCAAGTAATCCTGCAACATGATAAGTTACAGCCACAAGGGTCAATACATTTTGAATTGTATTGGCAAGTGTCACTAGTATGTGGATATAAAGTGGAACCTATTACTACATGCATATCTGGCCAGGTAGAGCTTTCGCTAGTTTGCAGCAAGAAAGTTTTTCCCTATCCTCTTAAAAATAGTTTGCAACACTTATTATCAACTAAGTTACACTAGATACCCTCTAGGTAATATTTCCAATCACAACATAGTGGTACCACTGATAGAAATCAGTGAACCTAGGTTCCATTGATAGAAATCAATGAACCAACAACCCTTGTTCATCCATCAAGTTTTAACTTAGAGAAATTAGAATGATGAGATTCTTGATTCTGCTTCTTTGTCTTGAGGCTCAGAAGTTGTCCGTAACCGGGGACACGGCTAAGTACTTAGTTTTACCCTCTCGAGAGGTGGTGCACTTTCCCCAGAAGAATCGATATGCATCGAGACGAGACTTTTCAGAAGCAATCCCTCAGACCACCACGGACGCGTTCCATCCTATCATCACTACCACCCTCTGTCCGTCTGGCCGAGTTCTCACAACTTAGTCGGTCAAGGCAGAGCCCATATGCCATGTGGCTGCACTAGAAGCTTCACGACAAGAACGTCTCCAATCTCTTTGTTCCTGGGTGGCCGTCCACAAGTGCGATACACCAGCCGACCATAGACATGGCCCCTGAGTAACCACTCAACATAATCCAAGCAAGTCCCATTTCCACCCAGATGTTTCATTAAGAACTTGTTTTATTATAGAAAACATACATTTTTCAATACTCTATATAATCATAATATGATATTCCATCCCGAAATCTCTAGTAGGGCTAAGCATTTCTAACCCTACGATGTTTCACCTACCAAGTAGAAACTATCATTCCCTATTCTACGTAGGAGATATAGCATAGCATAAAAATATAGTCTATCATGCATATACAAAAATCCACTAAGTATAATGAAAACAGAAGGACTAGATGATAGTGCCACTTGCCTTGTTAGTAGAATAATTAGATACACTTTGCGAACTTTCAATGTCACACTCCGCAAAATCTACAACATCAACAATCAAACAACATGCACATTCTCAATATCACCAGCAACACAAAAATGATGCAATACATGAAAGGATGGAATATGGTACTTTTATTGAACAAGATTTCCTAATAAGGTACTGAACACTAAAAATAACCTACTGATCATTTTATATATGTTTGATGCCAAATCCAATAATTTATGCAAATAGATTGTTTAATAGCATTTTCTATTAGTAGAAAAGGCCTTACTCAATAGAATGTTTTCTAGTATAATTAAATTACATGATAAATCATTGTTTCTTACTTGCATGGATAAGGGGTTTATAATACAACTCAATGCAAAAGGATTCAGTCAAAAATAATTTATAGAATGCTTTTTATAGTCAAAGTAACAAATGGTTATGTACAAAACGTGATTTTAACTGTCACAAAATTACCTAATTATTGATTTACTGCGTTCTACTCATTTTTGTGAATCCATAGACATCTTATTTGATAATTTTGGATAAACAGAACTAAAGTTATGATTTTTGGAAGTTTGGCAATGTCTATGTACAAAATGTCCGAAAACAGAACAACAAATGACAACTGGCTGGTTCTGATTGGTTAGTACCGTTTCATTTAAGTGATCAGTTTCTAGCCTTTAGATCTAGATCAAGTGGCTGAGGACAAAAGAGAGGAAAAAAAAACAAGAGGAGTTCACGTACGGGAATAGGCGAATTGGCCAGGTGTAGAGCTTTTTCTAGTCATCGACTCGAAGGTTTCCTGAGTTGACGAAGTGGTCGAAGGACCAGCGGCCGTCTTGGCAGAGAGGATGCGATCCTTGGAGGTTCTTCGCGGAGTTCCCAGCGCAAGCGTACGGACGGAGTTCCGGCCATGTGGATGTCGTCGTTTGTCGTCGTGGAGCTACACCGGACTAAACAAATGAACGAGTAAATTTTTTGAAAACGTGTTCACAGACTAGAGAAATCAACAGGAAAATAAATCGGGCCTAGGTCCCCTTGTACAGCACGGAAAATTCGTTAAAAACCGGCGGTGACATAGGCGGCACGGGCAACAACAACTATTTGATGAACGACCATGTCCTGAAGGTAGGTCTAATCTAGAGTAGTCTCTAGTATTGAGGAATTGACAAGAGGATGATTTAGTGGGACGGCAATCGGCGATGAACTCGAATTTAGAACTATGAATGGCATGGTTTGTATAGACTGTAGAGACATCATTAGGACAAAGTTTAGGAACGAAAGTGAAGGAGGAGGACTAGGGGTACACGCTGCTTCTCTCGGTTCGTCTTGATATGCTCTAGGGAGGGAGATCGGGAGACGTATGCCGACGGGTAGCATTCGGAGCACCGGTCCGACTTGGGCAATTAAGCCAATAAAATGGATAAGTAATTCCCTGAATGAAACGGTCATGAAATTATGAGAAGATTTCGTGTTGAAGTTAAAGAGAAAAACACACTGGAATTAATGGGAGGATAGGAGGAAGAGAAGATGCCATGGCTGACGAGCTTATGTAACGTATACGTGAACGGGCACGAAGAAGATGATCCATGGGTCGATCGGCTTGATGGGCCAGGAAGTGCGGCCCAAAACAAAAGAAAAGAGAGAAAAAAAAGAGAGTGGGACGAGGACGGGTTGGGCTGCTCTCAGGTGACCGCAGTTGGGCTGGGTTGGCTCTTTTTTTATTCGTTTTTCTTTTTTTCCTGTTTTCTATGCAATAACTTTTGATTTAGTAATTCAAATTGAATCAAACAAAATTCTAAAAATTTGTAAAACTCAAATTATGTTTTTAGGACATTATAGAATACGTTTACTTTCCATCTCAAAATTTACTAATCAAATTTATTCACTTTGGCTTTAATAGCTAATATTATATTTTCTTAATTCTATTCTTAATTAATTCATATCTTTTAACTTAGAGCTCCAAAAATGTTCAAACCAAATTCTATAGTTTTATTCAATAATTATTTATCATTATATAATTTTTAAGAATACATTAGTTCTATTAAAATATGTATTTAGTTATGGCTTAAATTGTTTTTGTAATACTTCGTGTTTCTTTTCTTCTTATATTATATAAATCCTATCTTTTGCTTTATGGTTCCAAAATGGGTAATTCCAATTTGTATAGTATTATTTAATTATTTATGTTTATATATCATTTAAATATACTTTTGTTCTATTTAAATATTGGCTTTTGTTACGGCTCAAATTGGCTTTGTAATATTTTTCCATTTTTCTTTTTATCAAATAATTCATATCTTTTTATGCATGGATCAAAATAGTGTGAAACCAAATCCTATGGTTTTCTAATGTTGTTGTTTACCATTATAGCTTATTTAGGTATTATGTTGCCAAATTTTTATATGGAACATAGCCATAGTCTTGTATTGAACTTGATGGTGATTTCTCTTATTAGTGTTTAGGTTTTAGGTTTATCATTTTTTTCTTGAGATTTAAAATGCAAGTGCTTAATGATGATGGTGCATGACATGCATTTGAATTTTTGAAAACTTGTTTGTAACTATCTCATTCAAAATTATTTTTGTTCAAGTAAGGTTTTGATATTTCCATTAGAGGAATCAAAAGTTTCTTTTCCCCCAAAATTTCATATTTTATTTATTTTGTTTATTTGATTTTCACATTTCAAAATTTGGAAAATTTTAGGATGTGACAATTATGTTGCTCAAATAAGAAAGTGTTGAACTAATAAAGGTTACATAACAACCTGGGGCAGAAGCACAAAAATTCACGCCACAAAAAGACGTACAAAGATTTTACACAAATTTTTACGGTGAAGCACAGAAATCTGTTTCAGGACAGCAACTTTCCTAATCATTACTTCTCTCTCATTAGAGATTACTCTTGGCACAAAAAGCAAGTAAAAAGGATAAGGAGCGGTTATTACTGAAGTAATAACTTCCAAGACTCATCTAAAACTTTTTGGTTATCTCCCAATAAGTACTTTTCTTTAACGCCTTTAAGTTATGCATATGAAGCAACAAAGAATCAAGTGTTCTCAAATAAAGAAGCATTAAGATTAATAACAGAAATATCTTCAACAAGGCAAGGTATATCATCCAAATAAGTTCTAGAGGATCCTCTCTTAATGCTCTTAGGTTCACTATTTTCACCAAATGGGTTTTTAGGAACAATCTAATCAAGATTCTTTTTATGGCTTCATGTATTGCTACCAGTTTAAAGGGTATTGGTATCTTAGGTTCCTCCCCATTAGGTTCAGTTTTGTCCATCTTTTCTCGTGTACCAACAACATCTACACATGAGCCTAGCATATTGAAACGTTTAAAGACTTTACTAGCTTCTTTGGCAACATCATAAAATTCCTTAAGCAAAGTTTCTAGAATAAAATCCCTCTTTTCGGGGTCCTCAATTACTTTAAGCTTAAGAAACATTACTTGCATTAAGGGGTTGAGGTTAACAAACCTAGCTTCTAGCATGTGAACTAAAGAATCTGCAGCAATCTCATAATTTGGAGCAAGTTCTGCAACGGATATATCCTCAATATCCTCATGTTTACTAACATGATTAAAGAATTCTTCAATATTATCTTTTCCAATTATAGAACCACTCCCTATTGAAAGGTCTTTCAGGGTGAATTTAGGGATCAACATGATGAGCTAAGGAAGAGGTGACAACTAAAGGAGACTTAATTTTTTTGTGTTTTTGAATAAGAAAGCAAACTAGTAAAACTATTTTTTTTGTGTTTTTGATAAAGAAACAAGCAAACTAAGCAAAAAAAAATAACAAAGTAAATAGATTGGTTATGAGGGACTCCCCTTGTGAAGATGTCCTTGACTCCCCGGCAACGGTGCCAGAAAAATGAATGATGGCTCGGTGTTGATGTAGAGCTCGTTGGGAACCCCAAGAGGACGGTATGATGAGCACAGTAGCAAGTTTTCCTCAGTTATGAAACCAAGGTTTAATCGAACCAGTAGGAGCAAGGAAACACCCCAAAGGTGTTGCTAGCTGAGCCTTGGTAGGGCGCACTACCGGTGCTAGTAGCAACGTGGAGACACACTGTGAGAACCACAGAACTCTGTCCCCAACTTGCGATGAGGTTGTCAATCTCACCGTGTTTTGCTAAAAACAAAGGATTAAACATATCGAATGGAAAGAAGTAATAGTTTGCAGAAAGTAAACACAAAGTAGTAAACAGTTTGTAGATTGTATGTAAAGGAAAGGATCGGGATCCATAGTTCACTAAAGGTGGCTCTCCTTAAGATAGATAACATGCTGGGTGAACAAATTACAGCGGGGCAATTGACAAACATCAAGAAAGCAATACATGCATATACTAATCATCTTGACTCCTTTGAGATTTGATTGGGCATTACAACATTATACATAGACCGCCAACCAACTGCATCTATGAATAATAATCCACCTTCAGGTTATCATCCGAACCCCCTCCAGTATTAAGTTGTAAGCAACAAATTATTGCTTTACGAATTGCGTGCAAAGTAAACAATACGATTGTTCTATGAAGAAAGTATTGTTGTTTTCTCCCTTGTAGAAACAACACATCTAGTACCTTAGAGATTTCTGTCACTTCCCCGGATTACCAGAGGCATGAACCCACTATCGAGCATAAATACTAACTCTTGGAGTTGCTAGCATCTACTTGTCCAAGATAGCTACTAACAATGGAAAGCATGCAAGATCACAAAAAAAAGATATGATATAATCAATAATCAATCTGAAATAACAACTCAATATCCATCGGATCCCCGCAAACACAACATGCAGAATTATAAATAAATGATCTTGATCATGAACGGAGCTTACAAGATCTAGACATGAAATCACAAAGGAGGAGAACCAGCCATCTAGCTACTACATGGATCCGTAGTCCAAGGATGAAGTACTCACGCATCACACCGGAGGCTTGCATGGTGATGAAGAAGGCCTACAGGGTGAATTCCCCTCTCCGGCAGGGTGCTGGGAAGAGATTCAGATCCCTCCCGATCTAGGGATGGAGATGACGACGGCTATAGACTCTTTCGTGGATTTTTGATCGGTTACTTAGGGTTTTTGTCGCGAGGGCATCTTATAGGCGGAAGGAGAGGTCGAGGTGGTGCTGGGGTCGGCTAGACCACCCCCTGGCGCCGGCCAGGCCTGGCCGCGCGGCCAGGTGGTGTGGCTGGCCCCCAGCCCTTCTCCGTCTCGTATTCTGGCATCTTATGACTTCTTGAAAAATAGGCACTTTGGCTTTTGTCCTGTCCAATTTCGAGAATATTCATTTTCTGACTTTCCTGGAACCAAAAACAGAAGAAAACACGCAGCTGGCACTGTGGCTCTTGTTAATAGGTTAGTCCAAGAAATCATATGAAAAGTACTCCAAAGTGTGGACAAAACACAAGAAAGTGGATAAACCAAGCATGGAAAATCAAAAATTATGGATACATTTGCAATGTATGAGCCTTCTTCATCATCATGCAAGCCTCCGGTGTGATACGTGAGTAGTTCATCTCTGGACTGCAGGTCCATGTAGTAGCTAGATGGCTGGTTCTCCTTCTTTGTGCTTTCATGTCTAGATCTTGTGAGCTCCGTTCATGATCAAGATCATCTATTTGTAATTCTGCATGTTGTATTTGCGGGGATGCGATGTATATTGAGATTCTATTTCAGATTGATTATTGATTCTATCATGTCTTTGTTATTTGTGATCTTGCATGCTTTCCATTGTTAGTAGCTATCTTGGCCAAGTAGATGCTAGCAACTCCAAGAGTTAGTATTTATGCTCGATAGTGGGTTGATGCCTCTGGTAATCTAGGGAAGTGACAGAAATCTCTAAGGTACTAGATGTGCTGTTGCTACTAGGGAGAAAACAACAATCCTTGTTCATAGAACAATCGTATTGTTTACTTTACATGCAATTTGTAATGTAATTATCCGTTGCTTGCAACTTAATACTGGAGGGGGTTCGGATGATAACCTGAAGGTGGATTAGTAGGCATAGATGCAGTTGGATGGCGGTCTATGTATAATGTTGTAATGCCCAATCAAGTCTCAAAGGAGTCAAGATGATTAGTATATGCTTGTATGCTTTCTCGATGTTTGTCAATTGCCCCACTATAATTTGTTCACCCAACATGTTATCTATCTTAAGGAGAGCCACCTCTAGTGAACTATGGACCCCGGTCCTTTCTTTTACTTTCAATCTACAATCAACTATTTACTGCTTTGTGTTT
Source organism: Avena insularis (assembly GCA_023614405.1). Classification (NCBI taxonomy): domain Eukaryota; kingdom Viridiplantae; phylum Streptophyta; class Magnoliopsida; order Poales; family Poaceae; genus Avena; species Avena insularis. The sequence continues at coordinate 85,771,524 of CM042684.1, read as the reverse complement.
ACTTTCTGCAAACTATTACTTTATTCCACTCGATATGTTTAATCCATTGTTTTTAGCAAAACCGGTGAGATTGACAACCTCATGGCAAGTTGGAGACAGAGTTCTGTGGTTGTGTTGTGCAGGTCTCCATGTTGCTGCTGGCACCGGTAGTGCGCCCTGCCAATGTTCAGCTAGCAACACCTTTGGGGTGTTTCCTTGCTCCTACTGGTTCAATTAAACATTGGTTTCATACTGAGGGAAAACTTGTTGTTGTGCTCATCATACCTTCCTCTTGGGGTTCCCCAACGAGCTCGATATATTTTGGGCCATCAAGCATATTTTCTGGTGCCGTTGCCGGGGAGTCAAGGACATCTTCACAAGGGGAGTCCCTCATAACCAATCTCTTTACTTTGTTGTTTTTGTTTTGGTTAGTTTACTTTTTATTTGTTTGCTTGTTTCTTTATCGAAAACACAAAAAAATTAGTTTTACAAGTTCGTTTTCTTTATTAAGAACACAAAAAAATGACTACTTTGGAAAACACTAAGTTGTGTGACTTCACTAGCACCAATAACAATGATTTTATGAGCACACCTATTTCTCCACCTGTTCCTGAAGCTACTTTCTTTGAGATAAAACCTGCTTTACTCAATCTTGTTATGAGAGAACAATTTTCTAGTATTGGTAATGAAGATGCTGCTTCCCATCTAAATAACTTTGTTGAACTTTGTGAGATGCAAAAGCATAGTGATATAGATGGAGACATTATTAAACTGAAATTGTTTCCTTTCTCTTTGAGTGGAAAAGCTAAAGAATGGTTGAATTCCTTAACTAGGAATAGTATTGATTCTTGGACTAAATGCAAAGATGCTTTCATTGGAAAATACTATCCTCCTGCTAAGATTATATCTATGAGAAGTGAAATAATGAAGTTTAAACAATTTGATAATGAACATGTTGCTCAAGCTTCGGAAAGAATGAAATCTTTGGTAAAGAATTGTCCCACTCATGGACTAACTGCTTGGATGATCATCCAAACCTTTTATGCAGGACTGAACTATTCTTCAAGGAACCTATTGGATTCTGCTACTGGAGGTACCTTTATGACCATTACTTTGGATGCTGCAACAAAGCTTTTAGATAATATGATGGTTAACTATTATGAATGGCATACTGAAAGAGCTCCACAAGGTAAGAAGGTAAATTCTGTTGAAGAAACATCCTCCTTGAGTGATAAGATTGATGTTATTATGTCTATGCTTGTTAATGGGAAAGCCCATATTGATCCAAACAATGTTCCTTTAGCCTCTTTGGTTGCTCAATAAGAGCAAGTTGATGTGAACTTTATAAGAAATAATAATTTTGGCAACAATGCTTATGGTAGTAACAATTATAGGCCTTACCCTCCTAATAATACTTATGGTTATAATGGCAAGCCTGGATTACCTAGTGAAGGAACAATTTTAGAAGTTGAAAGAGCCACTAAGAACTTCATGCAAATGCAATATGAACAAAATCAACTATTTACTAAAACAATGGAGGAACAATCTGCCATTTTGAAGAACATTAGCCATCAACTTGAGAGTCTAAATAGGGAAATTCCTAGTTTATAGTTGAAACTTTATAATGCTGAAAGGAATATATCATCTTTGTCTGAAGCTCAATCTTCATTGACTAATAAAATGGCTGCTAAACCTGAAACTAATGATAATCCCTTTGCAGCTACTAATGCTATACAAGTAAGAATTGATGAAAATGTTAGACTATTAGCTGAATTACATGCTAAGTGGGAAAGATAAGATGAAATTGCTAGAAACATTAGTGTTTCTACTATTACCACCACTAGTGTCGAGGCTAGTAATAGTTCTACTACTCTAGATGATAAATTTGATTTTGATCTTGATGGTTGCAATATCTCTGAAGTTATTAAGTTCCTACAAAAGCTTGCTAAAAGTCCTAATGTTAGTGCTATGAACATGGCTTTTACAAAACACATTACTGATGCTCTCATAAAGATTAAAGAAGAAAAGATGAAACATAAATCTTCTATTCCTATAAAACAAGAAGATGGTTGGGAACCCATCATTAATATGAAAGTGAATGATTTTGATTTCAAAGCTTTATGTGATCTTGATAGTAGTGTTTCTATTATTCCTAGAAGGATTTATGATATGCTTGATTTGCCACCACTTGAAGATTGTTATTTGAATGTCCCATTTGATGATAATGCTAAAAAGAAACTCGTGGGGAGTATTAATGATGTTCTTATTATGGTTAACAATGCCTATCTCCCCGTTGATTTCTATATTTTGGATGTTGAATGCAATGCTTCTTGTCTTATTACTTTGGGAAGACCTTTCCTTAGAACTGTTGGTGCCATTATTGATATGAAAGAAGGCACCATTAAATATCAACTCCCACTCAAGAAAGGTATAGAACACTTCCCTAAGAATAGAGAGAAGGTTTCTTTTGCCTCTCCTATGAAAACAAAATTATCTCTTAATGCTTCTTCATTTGAGAACACTTGATTCTTTTTCTTGCTTCTTATGCCTAACTTAAAGGCGTTAAAGAAAAGTACTTATTGGAAGATAACCCAAAAGTTTTAGATGAGTCTTGGAAGTTATTACTTCAGTAATAACCGCTCCTTATCCTTTTTATTTGCTTTTTGTGCCAAGAGTAACATCTAATGAGATAGAAGTAATGATTGGGAAAGTTGCTGTCCCGAAATAGATTTATGTGCTTCACCGTAAAAATTCGTGTAAAATCTCTGTACGTCATTTTTAGGCGTGAATTTTTTTGCTTCTGCCCCAAGTTGTGATATAACTTTTGTTAGTTCAACACTTTTTGATTTGAGCAACAGAAGGTCTTCGAAAAAAATCATCTTTACCTGCTGGTCTGTTTTGACAAATTTCTGCCATTTTCTGCATTTGCTTCTTGTTGGTTCCTTTTTGAGTTCTTTTGGCGAATTGAGATTTTTGAGGTAAGTACTAGAGTAGCTAGTGTTTTAATGGAAGTTTAATTGGTGTTAGAACTGAACCTTAAAGACTTATTATCTTGAGTGCACTAATGTTGCTAATAAAGATTGTGTGAAGTTTTGTATGAAGGAAAAAATTTCAGGTGTATGGAAGGAATGAGTAATGAGATGAAGGATGGACTAAAGCTCAAGCTTGGGGATGCCACGCATGTCACCCCAAGATATATCCAAGAAGTACAAGCGTCAAAGCTTGGCGATGCCCAAGGCATCCCCCTCTTCATCAATAAAAATCCTAGGTTTCTTCCAAACGCTTCATTTTTATTGTTTCATGCACAGCTGTATTGTTCTTGGAGCATCTTCTTTTTCATTTTTGTTTTGGTTTTTCATTTGCTTTTGTTTTCTTAGTTTTCTGAATAAATTGGTTGGACCCCCTCTTTCATACATTGGTTTTCAAATAGTTTGGTTTGGTTTGGAAAAGAGTAGGAAAGTTCATTCTTAAGTGGTAAAGAGAACTTGTTTTTTACTGTGGCCTATGCTTTGTCATGCCATGCTTGATATTGTTTTGGATTTATGCTTAGTATTCTTTTCTGTATCATGACTTGTTATAAACAATTGAGATTGCTTAATGTGCCTTGGATGAATCATGTGTTGTTTTAGCATATTAAAGCATAGTATTGTGGTATTCTCCTTTGATCCTTTATTTGGGTTGACTTGGCGCATTCTCACACCATGTTATGACTATCCCGAGTCACCATAAGCCTTTATGATCCTTTAGTTTTCAACTTGTAGTATCACATTATGCTTTGATCAATGATGTTTTGTCGCTCTGCATGATTATGGCCATTATTGTTGTCTTAGTTTGTCGCACCCAATCTTTTGCTAGCCTCCGCAACCATGTATGAGTTCCACTCATGCATCCAACTCCTTAAACCAAGCTATTCCAAAGAGTCCACCATACCTACCTACTAGCTTAAGCTATTCCAAGTATTGTTTTTGTTTACCTTCCAAATTAAACTTGTTATGAGAAAACTAGTGATTAAAGCTCTCACAAACTTGATGGAACACTTTACTTTTCTTGCCCTTAATAAACTTGAACCATTGTGTCGTCTATGTTGTATATGCTTGCACTTATTTGTTGGGGATTAGCAGAGCCATGCTGTCATGGGGAATGCTTTCAACATTGCACTGGTACTTTGTACCTAATTGATATCATGCTCTTTTGTCTATGGATGTCGTCAGTGTGAAATGAAAGGGGAGCTTGTAAGTCGATGGAGTTATGTATATGTGTTAGAGAAACGCCTGGGCCGCTGGTCTAATCCATGCTGACATGGTGGAAACCCGTAGCGTAACCATAATGAGCTGTCTATGAAGCATTCTTCTTATAAAAGAGAGTCCTATATTGAGAAAAAAGAGAAAAAAAAAGATATTATGAAAAGAGGAAAGAGAGAAAAAAGCACCATATTCCCATGGTAAATAAGAATTGCTGAGATGCTCATTGTTTGCTTGCCTTGTCATTTTGATATGGGGATTCTTCCGTATCATCGGGCAAGGGGTACCCTGTTGGCGGTTCTCTATGATACACATGTACTTACGATGATGATAACTTACCGGTGACTAAACTTGAGTAGCATGAGGAGCAGCCCTCGTATTCAAGGGACATGAGATTTCTAACTTATACTTCGTCAAGCATGTACACCATAGTTTGTTCACTTTAACCTTAATCACTTCAAGATGCTTATGATAGGGGCAATGAGAGCTGGAAGCTATAAATACCATAATTTTTGGAAGCTCTTTATGAAACTTGAATCTCTGCTTCCTTCTATGAAGGCCTTTCTTCCACCATTATATTGAGTCTCCACCTTCTATCTTTATGCACCTACTTCGAGAGCATAGTGGCCATTCTTAGTTCTATGTGCATTGTCCCAAGACTTGTTGATTGATGCATACCTTGATATTGCTTGTTTTAAACTATTTGTATCTAGTCACCCTTATGAACTTTGAAGGTGTCCTATGCATGTATGTTTGCTATTCTATGAGGGACAAGCTGAATACTACTATGCTATGTTTTCTTTATGTGAAACAAACAAACGTCTTGCAAAGCATTGTTATTCATGAATCTTTTGTTTGTGCCTTTTTATGTTGCTACATAGTTTCTTTGTCTTATTGCTAGAACTTTGTCTTTCATGTTATGATTGAAGTACTATGATCCAAGCTTTGAATGTTTTACAAATACTTTGATCAAGTTTATGATGGTGCATGTCACCTCAAAAATTATTCTTTCTTTTTTATCACTTACCTACTCGAGGACGAGCAGGAGTTAAGCTCGGGGATGTTGATACATTGCCAATGTATCCATAATTTTTGATGTTCCATGCTTGGTTTTATCTACTTTCTTGTGTTTTGTCAACACTTTGGAGTACTTTTCATATGATTTCTTGGACTAACCTATTAACAAGAGCCATAGTGCCAGCTGCCAGTTTTCTGCTGTTTTTGGTTCAAGGAAAGTCAGAAAATGAATCTTCTCGGAATTGGACGGGACAAAAGCCAAAGTCATAATTTTACCGGGGGATACCTGGAGCCAGAATACGAGACGGAGAAGGGCCAGAGGGCGTCCACACCACCTGGTCGCGCGGCCAGGCCTGACCCACGCTAGGGGGTGGTGTGGCCAGCACAGGCACCCCCTCGGCCTCTCCTTCCTCCTATAAATTGCCTCTAATACGGAAACCCTAAGTACCCGATCAAAAAATCACGAAAGAGTCTGTAGCCGCCGTCATCTCCATCCCTAGATCGGGAGGGATCTCAAGCTCTTCCCGGCACCCTGCTGGAGAGGGGAATTCACCCTGGAGGCCTTATTCATCATCATGCAAGTCTCTAGTGTGATGCGTGAGTAGTTCATCTCTGGACTATGGGTGCATGTAGTAGCTAGATGGCTGGTTCTCCTCCTTTGTGCTTTCATGTTTAGATCTTGTGAGCTCCGTTCATGATCAAGATAATCTATTTGTAATTCTGCATGATGTATTTGCGGGGATCCGGTGGATATTGAGATGCTATTTTAGATTGATTATTGATTCTATCATGTCTTTGTTATTTGTGATCTTGCATGCTTTCCGTTGTTAGTAGCTATCTTGGCCAAGTAGATGCTAGAAACTCCAAGAGTTAGTATTTATGCTTGATAGTGGGTTCATGCCTCTCGTAATTTGGGGAAGTGACAAAAATCTCTAAGGTACTAGATGTGTTGTTGCTACTAGGGAGAAAACAAAAATCATTTGTTCATAGAACAATCGTATTGTTTACTTTACATGCAATTCCTAATGCAATTATCCGCTTCTTGCAACTTAATACTAGAGGGGGTTCGGATGATAACCTGAAGGTGGATTATTAGTCATAGATGCAGTTGGATGGTGGTCTCGATTATTAGTCATAGATGCATTTCAAAGGAGTCAAGATGATTAGTACATGCTTGTATGCTTTCTCGATGTTTGTTAATTGCCCCGCTGTTATTTGTTCACCCAACATGTTATCTATCTTAAGGAGAGCCACCTCTAGTGAACTATGGACCCTGGGCCTTTCTTCCACTCGATACGTTTAATCCTTTGTTTTCAGCAAAACTAGTGAGATTGACAACCTCATCGCAACTTGGGGACAGAGTTCTGTGGTTGTGTTGTGCAGGTCTCCACGTTGCTGTTGGCACCGGTAGTGCGCCCTGCCAATGTTCAGCTAGCAACACCTTTGTGGTGTTTCCTTGCTCCTACTGGTTCGATTAAACCTTGGTTTCATACTGAGGGAAAACTTGATGCTGTGCTCATCATACCTTTCTCTTGGGGTTCCCCAACGAGCTGGATATATTTTGGGCCATCAGCAGCCTTGACTTGTGACCGCAAAAATGAGGCCACCGAGTTCAACGGCATCATAGTACTATCGTCTTACAAGACCTGAATGCTCTAGACATCTCCAAACATCGCTACCGCCTTCTAGGTAGGCGATTTCACCATCGAACAACGTGAAGAGCTTATAGTCTGTGTAACCCCCAGCTTCTGTGGGCACTCTGCAGATTACGATCTTCAACAGCTTATAGTCCATACCTATGGATTTGCCAAAAAAAACTTTTGAAAAGTGAATGAGTTTAGAAATGACTACATGTAACGGGGGAACCCTGGCTGGCTAGTAGCATTATAGGTTATATTATGGATGTGAGGCGGCCACAATGTCATAAGTATCCATCAATGGTAGGTCGATTACACGATAGGTGTAGATGTTCATTAGGCACCAGGCCCCGCGTTGGTCCATGATGTCTACGCACTTCTATTCTTGTAGACAGTTGTTGGGCCTCCAAGTGCAGAGTTTTGTATAACAGCAGCAAGTTTTCCCTTAAGTGGATTACCCAAGGTTTATCGAACTCAGGGAGGAAGTGGTCAAAGGTATCCCCTCTTAAGCAACCCTGCAATCAAGATACAAGAAGTCTCTTGTGTCCCCAACACACCCAATACAGTTGTTAGGTGTATAGGTGCACTAGTTCTGCGAAGAGATAGTAAAATACAAGTGGTATGGATATAAGACAACGGTGCTAGAAAATAGCTTGATGGCGTGAAAGAGACTAAAGGCAAACTGAAATAAAGATGGAAGCAAGCAAACATGTAATATATCTAATTGCAAACGGTGTCTCAATGTTTAGAAACAAGGCCTAGGGATCATACTTTCACTAGTGAACACTCTCACATAAATATCTTCTCTTTATGATACTATTCTTAACTACTCTCTGGTTGGACACTCCAATCCATGGTAGGGCTATAACATCACACGTCAAAGTAAGCCTTTCCCATCTAGATAACACCACACTATCACCTTGAGCACTAGATGGTTCCAACAAACACCACAATTTCATAAAGACATCCAACTCCAAATATAACTCATAATAAGTATTTGTAATCTCTAGCCTAAATGCCAACATGGTGTGCACGCTGTCACTTTCACACACATGGGGAGAGCAGAGATCTATTAAACCACTTGAGTAGCAAGGTAGATCTACTTGATTACAAAGCTCAGGATCACAATATGATCATGGATAGAGAGAGAGATGAACACATAGCTACCGGTAGAACCCTTAGCCTCGAGGAAGAACTACTCCCTCATCATCATGGGAATCAGCAACGGCGATGGACATGGTGGTGGAGATCGATGGAGATATCGACTTTGGCTATTGTCCGGTCCAATTCCGGCCAAGCGGGGGTGTGGCCGCCCTGTGGCCCCTCTCCGTCTCATCTTCTGGCTTCGTGAGTCTTCCGGTAAAATATCGACTTTGGCTATTGTCCGGTCCAATTCCAAGAGTATTGATTTTCTGACTTTCCTGGAACCAAAAACAGCAGAAAACAGGCAACTGGCACTGTGGCATCTTGTTAATAGGTTAGTCCTAGAAAGTGTATAAAAATACTCCAAAGTATGGATAAAACATAAGAAAGTAGATATAAAACAAGCATGGAACATCAATTATTATAGATACGTTTGCAACATATCGGTCCACCGCGGCAAGCCAGTCGCCGTTCATGCCAACCCAGAGTTTTCCGTGCATGAAGGGCAGGGTCGCGATGCACCGAGGATGGTCGAGGGGCACCACGTCGTACACCATGTCATGTAGACGATGTACCCTTGTACCATCATAGTGCTCATCGAACCAATAAGAAGGCTGAGGCATCAGTAGGCAGGGTTCATTCCAATGGTGAAAAGTCCATTTCGTACCTTCGTTCTTGGCGTTACGATCGTAAAAGAAAGGCCTTCATAGAAGGAAGTAAGGATTAAAGTTTCATAAAGAGCTTCCGAAAATTATGGTACTTATTAGCTTTCAGCTCTCATTGCCCCTATCATAAGCATCTTTAGGTTATTAAGTTTAAAGTGACATAACTAAGAGGATGTGCTTGACAAGTTATAAGTTGAAATCTCATGCCCCTTACTTACGAAGACCGAACCTCATGCTACTCAACTTTAGTCACAAGTAAGCTCTTGTCATTGTAAGTACATATGTATTATAGAGAACCACCAACGGGGTACCCCTTGCACATGATACAGGAGCTATCCCATAATCAAAATGACAAGGCAAGCAGACAATGAGCATCTCAACGATCTTTTTATTTGCTATTTGCATAGGTTTTTATTGAGGATGCTTCGTAGAGTGCTCATTATGGTTATGCTGCAAGTTTCCACCATGATTAGGCATGGCTTAGGCTAGCGGCCCAGGCGTTTCTCTAACACAAATACAAACTCCAATATCTTACAAGTTCCCCTTTTATTTCACACCGCCAGGATCCATAAGCAAAAGAACATGATATCAACGGGGTACAAAGTACAAGTGCAATGTTGAAAGTGTTCCCCATGATACATGGTTCTGCTAACTTCAACTTATAAAGCGCAAGCATGTACGCAACAAAGATGGACACAATGGTTCAGGTTTATTAAATGCAAGAAAGTAAAGTGTGCCATCAAGTTCGTGAGAGATGTAATCACTAATTTTCACATAACACGTTTAATTCAGAAGGTAGATAAAAACATGAATATACTTGGAATAGCAAATGCTAATAGGTATGTATGGTGGACTCTTTGGAATAACTTGGTTTTAGGAGTTGGATGCATGAGTGGAACTCATACTTGGGTATGGAGGCTAGCAAGAGACTGGGAGCGACCAACTAAGAGAGCAATAATGGCCATAATCATGCAGAGCAACAAAACATCATTGATTAAAGCATAAAGTGATACTACAAGTCAAAAACTAAAGGATCATAAAGGCTTTGGTGACTTTGGATAGTCATAACATGGTGTGAGCATGTGCCAAGTCAACCCAAATAAAGCATCAAAGGAGAATAACACAATACTATGCTTTAATATGCTAAAACAACGCATGATTCTTCAAAGGCACATTAAGCAATCTCAATTGTTTATAAAATGTCATGCTACAGCAAAGGTCACTAAGCATAAAGCAAAAACAATATCAAGCATGGAATGACAAAGCATAGGCCACAGTCAAAAACAAGCTCCTTTTACCACTTACGCATGCACTTTTCCTACTCTTTTCCAATCCAAACCAAACTATTTGAAAACCAATGCATGAAAGAGGGGGTCTAACCAATTTATTCAGAAAACTAAACAAACGAAAATCAAAAACAAAAAACAAAGAATAAGACGCTCCAAGAATAACACAATTGTGCATCAAACAATAAAAATGAAGTGTTTGGAAGAAACCGTGAATTTTTATTGATAAAGAAGGGGATGCCTTGGTCATCCCCAAGCTATGACGCTTGTACTTCTTGGATAGTTATTGGGGTGACACACGTGGAATCCCCAAGATTGAGTTTTAGTCCATTCTTCATCTCATTACATCATTCTCTCCATACACCTGAAATTCTTCCTTCATACAAAACTTCACACAATCTTTATTAGCAACACTAGTGTACTCAAGATAATAAGTATTTGGGTTCAGTTTCAACACCAATAAAACTTCCATTAAAACACAAGATACTGTAGCACTTCCCTCAAAAAGCTCAATTCCCCAAAAAGAACCCAAAAAGGAATCAACAAGAAGCAAATGCAAATAATGGCAGAAATCTGTCAAAACAGACCAGCAGGTAAAAACCAATTATTTCGAAGACCTTCTGTTGCTCAAATCAAAAAGTGTTGAACTAACGAAAGTTGGATAACAACCTGGGGCAGAATCACAAAAAATCACAGCTCAAACAGGCATACCGAGATTTTACACGAATTTTTACAGCGAAGCACAAAAAATTGTTTCGGGACAACAACTTTCCCAAGCATTACTTCTCTCTCATTAGAGGTTACTCTTGGCACAAAAAGAAAATAAAAAGGATAAGGAGAGGTTATTACTGAAGCAATAACTTCCAAGACTCAATTAAAACTTTTGGGTTATCTCCCAATAAGTACTTTTCTTTAACACCTTTAAGTTAGGCTTGATAGTTTGAGAAGATTCCCACATAAGAAATATGAATTGAAGTAAAAGAGAGCATCAAGAAGAAAATTCAAAGCACATTTAAGTCTAACCCACTTCCTATGCATAGGAATCTTGTAAACAAACAAGTCATGAAAGAACAAAGCAACAAGCATAGTAAAGCAAAACAAGAGCAACTTCAAGACTTTCAACATAAAGAGGGGAAACTTAATATTGTTGAGATACATAAAACCATGTTTCCCTCTCTCATAATAACTTTCAGTAGCATCATGAATAAAATTAACAATATAAATATCACATAAAACATTCTTATCATGAGCCACATGCATATAATCATTATTACTCTCCACATAAGCATAGTCATTCTTATTAACTGTAGTGGGAGCAAATTCAACAAAATAGCTATCATTATTATTCTCATCACCATAATCATCAAATATAGGAGGCATATTGTAATCATAATTAATTTTCTCCTCAATTGTAGGTGGACTGAAAATATCATATTTATCATTGTAATCATCATATATTGGAGGTTTGGTATCATCATAAGCAATAGAATAGCTATCTTCCAAAGCTAGGGAACTAAAAAGATCATTTTCATAAAAACTAGCTTCCCTAAGCTTAGACTTTTCCATAGCATTAGCAATAAAGATGTCCAAAGAATTCATACTAACAACATTGCTATTAGCATGCAAATAAAGTTCCATATGTATTTTAATTTTCTCTTCAAACACTTCATGTCCTAACTCAACATAAATACTATAAAGCTCTCTAATTTTGTTGTTGTTTTGCATTAAGCCTAACTAGTGAAAACAAGAAACAAAAAGACAAAATTGCAGAATCAAAAGGAAATAACTTCGAGCACTCACACCGAAGGATGTGAGTACCTTTTACCTTACCTCCCCGGCAACGGCGCTAGAAAATAGCTTGATGTCTACGCACTTATATTCTTGTAGACAGTTATTGGGCCTCCGAGTGTAGAGGTTCGTAGAACAGCAGCAAGTTTTCCCTTAAGTGGATTACCCAAGGTTTATCGAACTCAGGGAGGAAGTGGTCAAAGGTATCCCCTCTCAAGCAACCCTGCAATCAAGATACAATAAGTCTCTTGTGTCCCCAACACACCCAATACACTTGTCAGGTGTATAGTTGCACTAGTTCGGCGAAGAGATAGTAAAATACAAGTGGTATGGATATAAGACAACGGTGCTAGAAAATAGCTTGATGGCGAGAAAGAGACTAAAGGCAATCTGAAATAAAGATGGAAGCAAGCAAACATATAACATATCTAATTGCAAACGGTGTTTTAATGTTTAGAAACAAGGCCTATGGATGATACTTTCACTAGTGAACACTCTCATATAAATATCTGCTCTTTATGATACTATTCTTAACTACTCTCTGGTTGGACACTCTAATCCATGGTAGGGCTATAACATCACACCTCAAAGTAAGCCTTTCCCATCTAGATAACACCACACTGTCACCTTGAGCACTATATGGTTCCAACAAACACAACAATTTCATAAAGACATCCAACTCCAAATATAACTCATAATAAGTATTTGTAATCTCTAGCCTAAATGCCAACATGGTGTGCACGCTGTCACTTTCACACACATGGGGAGAGCAGAGATCTATTAAACCACTTGAGTAACAAGGTAGATCTACTTGATTACAAAGCTCCGGATCACAATATGATCATGGATAGAGAGAGAGATGAACACATAGCTACCGGTAGAACCCTTAGCCTCGAGGAAGAACTACTCCCTCACCATCATGGGAATCAACAGCGGCGATGGAGATGGTGGTGGAGATCGATGGAGATGGCTCTATGGGCACTTCCCCATCCTGGCAGGGTGCCGAAACAGAGACTTTCTATCACCCAAATCTCCCCTTCGGTGGCGGCGGTGCTGCGGAACTTTTCATGGCTGGAGGCTGTTCGATTTAGGGTTTTTGCATCGGGAGGCATCTTATAGGCGAAGAGGCAAGGTCGATGGGCGACCAGGGGGCCCACACCATGCCCTGCCGTGGCCTAGGGTTGCCCGCGCCAAGCGGGGGTGTGGCCGCCCTGTGGCCCCTCTCCGTCTCATCTTACGGCCGTGAGTCTTAGGTAAAATATCGACTTTGGCTATTGTCCGGTCCAATTCCAAGAATATTGATTTTCTGACTTTCCTGGAACCAAAAACAACAGAAAACAAGCAACTGGCACTGTGGCATCTTTTTAATAGGTTAGTCCCAGAAAGTGTATAAAAATACTCCAAAGTATGGATAAAACATAAGAAAGTAGATATAAAACAAGCATGGAACATCACAAATTATAGATACGTTGCAGCGTACGATCACCATGACAAGCCGATGCCGTTCATGCCAACCCAGAATTTTTCGTGCATGAAGGGCAGGGTGGCGATGCGCCGAGGATGGTCGAGGGGCACCACATCGTACACCATGTCATGCAATAGATGTACCCTTGTACCATCATAGTGCTCGTCGAACCAATAAGAAGGCTGAGGCATCAGTAGGCAGGGTTCATTCCAATGGTGAAAAGTCCATTTCGTACCTTCATTGTTGGCGACACGATCGTAAAAGAAAGGCCTTCATAGAAGGAAGTAAGGATTCAAGTTTCATAAAGAGCTTCCGAAAATTATGGTACTTATTAGCTTTCAGCTCTCATTGCCCCTATCGTAAGCATCTTAAGGTTATTAAGGTTAAAGTGACATAACTAAGAGGATGTGCTTGACAAGTTATAAGTTGAAATCTCATGCCCCTTACTTACGAAGACCGAACCTCATGCTACTCAACTTTAGTCACAAGTAATCTCTTGTCATTGTAAGTACATATGTATCATAGAGAACCACCAACGGGGTACCCCTTACACATGATACAGGAGCTATCCCATAATCAAAATGACAAGGCAAGCAGACAATGAGCATCTCGGCGATCTTTTTATTTGCTATTTGCATAGGTTTTTATTGAGGATGCTTCATAGAGTGCTCATTATGGTTATTCTGCAAGTTTCCACCATGATTAGGCATGGCTTAGGCTAGCGGCCCAGGCGTTTCTCTAACACAAATACAAACTCCATGATCTTACAAGTTCCCCTTTTATTTCACACCGCCAGGATCCATAAGCAAAAGAACATGTTATCAACGGGGTACAAAGTACAAGTGCAATGTTGAAAGTGTTCCCCATGATACATGGTTCTGCTAACTTCAACTTATAAAGCGCAAGCATGTACGCAACAAAGATGGACACAATGGTTCAGGTTTATTAAATGCAAGAAAGTAAAGTGTGCCATCAAGTTCGTGAGAGATGTAATCACTAATTTTCACATAACACGTTTAATTCAGAAGGTAGATAAAAACATGAATATACTTGGAATAGCAAATGCTAATATGTATGTATGGTGGACTCTTTGAAATAACTTGGTTTTAGGAGTTGGATGCATGAGTGGAACTCATACTTGGGTATGGAGGCTAGCAAGAGACTAGGAGCGACCAACTAAGAGAGCAATAATGGCCACAATCATGCAGAGCGACAAAACATCATTGATTAAAGCATAAAGTGATACTACAAGTCAAAAACTAAAGGATCATCAAGGATTTGGTGACTTTGGATAGTCATAACATGGTGTGAGCATGTGCCAAGTCAAACCAAATAAAGCATCAAAGGAGAATAACACAATACTATGCTTTAATATGCTAAAACAACGCATGATTCTTCAAAGGCACATTAAGCAATCTCAATTGTTTATAAAATGTCATGCTACAGCAAAGGTCACTAAGCATAAATCCAAAATAATATCAAGCATGGCATGACAAAGCATAGGCCACAGTCAAAAACAAGCTCCTTTTACCACTTACGCATGCACTTTTCCTACTCTTTTCCAATCCAAACCAAACTATTTGAAAACCAATGCATGAAAGAGGGGGTCTAACCAATTTATTCAGAAAAATAAACAAACGAAAATCAAAAACAAAAAACAAAGAAGAAGACGCTCCAAGAATAACACAATTGTGCATGAAATAATAAAAATGAAGTGTTTGGAAGAAACCTAGAATTTTTATTGATAAAGAAGGGGATGCCTTGGTCATCCCCAAGCTATGACGCTTGTACTTCTTGGATAGTTATTGGGGTGACACACGTGGAATCCCCAATATTGAGTTTTAGTCCATTCTTCATCTCATTACATCATTCTCTCCATACACCTGAAATTCTTCCTTCATACAAAACTTCACACAATCTTTATTAGCAACACTAGTGTACTCAAGATAATAAGTATTTGGGTTCAGTTTCAACACCAATAAAACTTCCATTAAAACACAAGATACTGTAGCACTTCCCTCAAAAAGCTCAATTCCCCAAAAAGAACCCAAAAAGGAATCAACAAGAAGCAAATGCAAATAATGGCAGAAATCTGTCAAAACAGTCCAGCAGGTAAAAACCAATTATTTCGAAGACCTTCTGTTGCTCAAATCGAAAAGTGTTGAACTAACAAAAGTTGGATAACAACCTGTGGCAGAATCACAAAAAATCACAGCTCAAACAGGCATACCGAGATTTTACACGAATTTTACATGAAGCACAAAAATTGTTTCGGGACAACAACTTTCCCAAGCATTACTTATCTCTCATTAGAGGTTACTCTTGGCACAAAAAGCAAATAAAAAGGATAAGGAGAGGTTATTACTGAAGCAATAAATTCCAAGACTCAATTAAAACTTTTGGGTTATCTCCCAATAAGTACTTTTCTTTAACGCCTTTAAGTTAGGCTTGATAGTTTGAGAAGATTCCCACATAAGAAATATGAATTGAAGTAAAAGAGAGCATCAAGAAGAAAATTCAAAGCACATTTAAGTCTAACCCACTTCCTATGCATAGGAATCTTGTAAACAAACAAGTCATGAAAGCACAAAGCAACAAGCATAGTAAAGCAAAACAAGAGCAACTTCAAGACTTTCAACATAAAGAGGGGAAACTTAATATTGTTGAGATACATAAAACCATGTTTCCCTCTCTCATAATAACTTTCAGTAGCATCATGAATAAAATTAACAATATAAATATCACATAAAACATTCTTATCATGAGCCACATGCATATAATCATTATTACTCTCCACATAAGCATAGTCATTCTTATTAACTGTAGTGGGAGCAAATTCAACAAAATAGCTATCATTATTATTCTCATCACCATAATCATCAAATATAGGAGGCATATTGTAATCATAATTAATTTTCTCCTCAATTGTAGGTGGACTGAAAATATCATATTTATCATTGTAATCATCATACATTGGAGGTTTGGTATCATCATAAGCAATAGAATAGCTATCTTCCAAAGCTAGGGAACTAAAAAGATCATTTTCATAAAAACTAGCTTCCCTAAGCTTAGACTTTTCCATAGCATTAGCAATAAAGATGTCCAAAGAATTCATACTAACAACATTGCTATTAGCATGCAAATAAAGTTCCATATGTATTTTAATTTTCTCTTCAAACACTTCATGTCCTAACTCAACATAAATACTATAAAGCTCTCTAATTTTGTTGTTGTTTTGCATTAAGCCTAACTAGTGAAAACAAGAAACAAAAAGACAAAATTGCAGAATCAAAAGGAAATAACTTCGAGCACTCACCGAAGGATGTGAGTACCTTTACTTACCTCCCGACAGCGGCGCTAGAAAATAGCTTGATGTCTACGCACTTATATTCTTGTAGGCAGGTTATTGGGCCTCAGTGTAGAGGTTAGTAGAACAGCAGCAAGTTTTCCTTAAGTGGATTACCCAAGGTTTATCGAACTCAGGGAGGAAGTGGTCAAAGGTATCCCCTCTCAAGCAACCCTGCAATCAAGATACAATAAGTCTCTTGTGTCCCCAACACACCCAATACACTTGTCAGGTGTATAGTTGCACTAGTTCGGCGAAGAGATAGTAAAATACAAGTGGTATGGATATAAGACAACGGTGCTAGAAAATAGCTTGATGGCGTGAAAGAGACTAAAGGCAATCTGAAATAAAGATGGAAGCAAGCAAACATATAACATATCTAATTGCAAACGATGTTTTAATGTTTAGAAACAAGGCCTATGGATGATACTTTCACTAGTGAACACTCTCATATAAATATCTGCTCTTTATGATACTATTCTTAACTACTCACCTGTTGGACACTCTAATCCATGGTAGGGCTATAACATCACACCTCAAAGTAAGCCTTTCCCATCTAGATAACACCACACTGTCACCTTGAGCACTAGATGGTTCCAACAAACACAACAATTTCATAAAGACATCCAACTCCAAATATAACTCATAATAAGTATTTGTAATCTCTAGCCTAAATGCCAACATGGTGTGCACGCTGTCACTTTCACACACATGGGGAGAGCAGAGATCTATTAAACCACCTGAGTAACAAGGTAGATCTACTTGATTACAAAGCTCCGGATCACAATATGATCATGGATAGAGAGAGAGATGAACACATAGCTACCGGTAGAACCCTTAGCCTCGAGGAAGAACTACTCCCTCACCATCATGGGAATCAACAGCGGCGATGGAGATGGTGGTGGAGATCGATGGAGATGGCTCTATGGGCACTTCCCCATCCTGGCAGGGTGCCGAAACAGAGACTTTCTATCACCCGAATCTCCCCTTTGGTGGCGGCGGTGCTGTGGAACTTTTCATGGCTGGAGGCTGTTCGATTTAGGGTTTTTGCATCGGGAGGCATCTTATAGGCGAAGAGGCAAGGTCGATGGGCGACCAGGGGGCCCACACCATGCCCTGCCGTGGCCTAGGGTTGCCCGCGCCAAGCGGGGGTGTGGCCGCCCTGTGGCCCCTCTCCGTCTCATCTTCTGGCTTCGTGAGTCTTCCGGTAAAATATCGACTTTGGCTATTGTCCGGTCCAATTCCAAGAATATTGATTTTCTGACTTTCCTGGAACCAAAAACAACAGAAAACAAGCAACTGGCACTGTGGCATCTTTTTAATAGGTTAGTCCCAGAAAGTGTATAAAAATACTCCAAAGTATGGATAAAACATAAGAAAGTAGATATAAAACAAGCATGGAACATCACAAATTATAGATACGTTTGCAACGTATCAGTCCACCGCGGCAAGCCAGTCGCCATTCATGCCAACCCAGAATTTTTCGTGCATGAAGGGCAGGGTGGCGATGCGCCGAGGATGGTCGAGGGGCACCACATCGTACACCATGTCATGCAAACGATGTACCCTTGTACCATCATAGTGCTCGTCGAACCAATAAGAAGGCGGAGGCATCAGTAGGCAGGGTTCATTCCAATGGTGAAAAGTCCATTTCGTACCTTCATTGTTGGTGACACGATCGTAAAAGAAAGGCCTTCATAAAAGGAAGTAAGGATTCAAGTTTCATAAAGAGCTTCCGAAAATTATGGTACTTATTAGCTTTCAGCTCTCATTGCCCCTATCGTAAGCATCTTAAGGTTATTAAGGTTAAAGTGACATAACTAAGAGGATGTGCTTGACAAGTTATAAGTTGAAATCTCATGCCCCTTACTTACGAAGACCGAACCTCATGCTACTCAACTTTAGTCACAAGTAAGCTCTTGTCATTGTAAGTACATATGTATCATAGAGAACCACCAACGGGGTACCCCTTACACATGATACAGGAGCTATCCCATAATCAAAATGACAAGGCAAGCAGACAATGAGCATCTCGGCGATCTTTTTATTTGCTATTTGCATAGGTTTTTATTGAGGATGCTTCATAGAGTGCTCATTATGGTTATTCTGCAAGTTTCCACCATGATTAGGCATGGCTTAGGCTAGCGGCCCAGGCGTTTCTCTAACACAAATACAAACTCCATGATCTTACAAGTTCCCCTTTTATTTCACACCAGGATCCATAAGCAAAAGAACATGTTATCAACGGGTACAAAGTACAAGTGCAATGTTGAAAGTGTTCCCCATGATACATGGTTCTGCTAACTTCAACTTATAAAGCGCAAGCATGTACGCAACAAAGATGGACACAATGGTTCAGGTTTATTAAATGCAAGAAAGTAAAGTGTGCCATCAAGTTCGTGAGAGATGTAATCACTAATTTTCACATAACACGTTTAATTCAGAAGGTAGATAAAAACATGAATATACTTGGAATAGCAAATGCTAATATGTATGTATGGTGGACTCTTTGAAATAACTTGGTTTTAGGAGTTGGATGCATGAGTGGAACTCATACTTGGGTATGGAGGCTAGCAAGAGACTGGGAGCGACCAACTAAGAGAGCAATAATGGCCACAATCATGCAGAGCGACAAAACATCATTGATTAAAGCATAAAGTGATACTACAAGTCAAAAACTAAAGGATCATAAAGGATTTGGTGACTTTGGCTAGTCATAACATGGTGTGAGCATGTGCCAAGTCAAACCAAATAAAGCATCAAAGGAGAATAACACAATACTATGCTTTAATATGCTAAAACAACGCATGATTCTTCAAAGGCACATTAAGCAATCTCAATTGTTTATAAAATGTCATGCTACAGCAAAGGTCACTAAGCATAAATCCAAAACAATATCAAGCATGGCATGACAAAGCATAGGCCACAGTCAAAAACAAGCTCCTTTTACCACTTACGCATGCACTTTTCCTACTCTTTTCCAATCCAAACCAAACTATTTGAAAACCAATGCATGAAAGAGGGGGTCTAACCAATTTATTCAGAAAAATAAACAAACGAAAATCAAAAACAAAAAACAAAGAAGAAGACGCTCCAAGAATAACACAATTGTGCATGAAACAATAAAAATGAAGTGTTTGGAAGAAACCTAGAATTTTTATTGATAAAGAAGGGGATGCCTTGGTCATCCCCAAGCTATGACGCTTGTACTTCTTGGATAGTTATTGGGGTGACACACGTGGAATCCCCAATATTGAGTTTTAGTCCATTCTTCATCTCATTACATCATTCTCTCCATACACCTGAAATTCTTCCTTCATACAAAACTTCACACAATCTTTATTAGCAACACTAGTGTACTCAAGATAATAAGTATTTGGGTTCAGTTTCAACACCAATAAAACTTCCATTAAAACACAAGATACTGTAGCACTTCCCTCAAAAAGCTCAATTCCCCAAAAAGAACCCAAAAAGGAATCAACAAGAAGCAAATGCAAATAATGGCAGAAATCTGTCAAAACAGACCAGCAGGTAAAAACCAATTATTTCGAAGACCTTCTGTTGCTCAAATCGAAAAGTGTTGAACTAACAAAAGTTGGATAACAACCTGTGGCAGAATCACAAAAAATCACAGCTCAAACAGGCATACCGAGATTTTACACGAATTTTTACAGCGAAGCACAAAAAATTGTTTCGGGACAACAACTTTCCCAAGCATTACTTATCTCTCATTAGAGGTTACTCTTGGCACAAAAAGCAAATAAAAAGGATAAGGAGAGGTTATTACTGAAGCAATAACTTCCAAGACTCAATTAAAACTTTTGGGTTATCTCCCAATAAGTACTTTTCTTTAACGCCTTTAAGTTAGGCTTGATAGTTTGAGAAGATTCCCACATAAGAAATATGAATTGAAGTAAAAGAGAGCATCAAGAAGAAAATTCAAAGCACATTTAAGTCTAACCCACTTCCTATGCATAGGAATCTTGTAAACAAACAAGTCATGAAAGCACAAAGCAACAAGCATAGTAAAGCAAAACAAGAGCAACTTCAAGACTTTCAACATAAAGAGGGGAAACTTAATATTGTTGTGATACATAAAACCATGTTTCCCTCTCTCATAATAACTTTCATTAGCATCATGAATAAAATTAACAATATAAATATCACATAAAACATTCTTATCATGAGCCACATGCATATAATCATTATTACTCTCCACATAAGCATAGTCATTCTTATTAACTGTAGTGGGAGCAAATTCAACAAAATAGCTATCATTATTATTCTCATCACCATAATCATCAAATATAGGAGGCATATTGTAATCATAATTAATTTTCTCCTCAATTGTAGGTGGACTGAAAATATCATATTTATCATTGTAATCATCATATATTGGAGGTTTGGTATCATCATAAGCAATAGAATAGCTATCTTCCAAAGCTAGGGAACTAAAAAGATCATTTTCATAAAAACTAGCTTCCCTAAGCTTAGACTTTTCCATAGCATTAGCAATAATGATGTCCAAAGAACTCATACTAACAACATTGCTATTAGCATGCAAATAAAGTTCCATATGTATTTTAATTTTCTCTTCAAACACTTCATGTCCTAACTCAACATAAATACTATAAAGCTCTCTAATTTTGTTGTTGTTTTGCATTAAGCCTAACTAGTGAAAACAAGAAACAAAAAGACAAAATTGCAGAATCTAAAGGAAATAACTTCGAGCACTCACACCGGAGGATGTGAGTACCTTTTAGCTTACCTCCGTGGCAACGGCGCTAGAAAATAGCTTGATGTCTACGCACTTATATTCTTGTAGACAGTTATTGGGCCTCCGAGTGTAGAGGTTCGTAGAACAGCAGCAAGTTTTCCCTTAAGTGGATTACCCAAGGTTTATCGAACTCAGGGAGGAAGTGGTCAAAGGTATCCCCTCTCAAGCAACCCTGCAATCAAGATACAATAAGTCTCTTGTGTCCCCAACACACCCAATACACTTGTCAGGTGTATAGGTGCACTAGTTCGGCGAAGAGATAGTAAAATACAAGTGGTATGGATATAAGACAACGGTGCTAGAAAATAGCTTGATGGCGTGAAAGAGACTAAAGGCAATCTGAAATAAAGATGGAAGCAAGCAAACATGTAACATATCTAATTGCAAACGGTGTTTTAATGTTTAGAAACAAGGCCTATGGATGATACTTTCACTAGTGAACACTCTCATATAAATATCTGCTCTTTATGATACTATTCTTAACTACTCTCCGGTTGGACACTCTAATCCATGGTAGGGCTATAACATCACACCTCAAAGTAAGCCTTTCCCATCTAGATAACACCACACTGTCACCTTGAGCACTAGATGGTTCCAACAAACACAACAATTTCATAAAGACATCCAACTCCAAATATAACTCATAATAAGTATTTGTAATCTCTAGCCTAAATGCCAACATGGTGTGCACGCTGTCACTTTCACACACATGGGGAGAGCAGAGATCTATTAAACCACTTGAGTAACAAGGTAGATCTACTTGATTACAAAGCTCCGGATCACAATATGATCATGGATAGAGAGAGAGATGAACACATAGCTACCGGTAGAACCCTTAGCCTCGAGGAAGAACTACTCCCTCACCATCATGGGAATCAACAACGGCGATCGAGATGGTGGTGGAGATCGATGGAGATGGCTCTAGGGGCACTTCCCCATCCTGGCAGGGTGCCGAAACAGAGACTTTCTATCACCCGAATCTCCCCTTCGGTGGCGGCGGTGCTGTGGAACTTTTCATGGCTGGAGGCTGTTCGATTTAGGGTTTTTGCATCGGGAGGCATCTTATAGGCGAAGAGGCAAGGTCGATGGGCGACCAGGGGGCCCACACCATGCCCTGCCGTGGCCTAGGGTTGCCCGCGCCAAGCGGGGGTGTGGCCGCCCTGTGGCCCCTCTCCGTCTCATCTTCTGGCTTCGTGAGTCTTCCGGTAAAATATCGACTTTGGCTATTGTCCGGTCCAATTCCAAGAATATTGATTTTCTGACTTTCCTGGAACCAAAAACAGCAGAAAACAAGCAACTGGAACTGTGGCATCTTTTTAATAAGTTAGTCCCATAAATGTATAAAAATACTCCAAAGTATGGATAAAACATAAGAAAGTAGATATAAAACAAGCATGGAACATCACAAATTATAGATACGTTTGCAACATATCAGTCCACCGCGGCAAGCCAGTCGCCGTTCATGCCAACCCAGAATTTTTCGTGCATGAAGGGCAGGGTGGCGATGCACCGAGGATGGTCGAGGGGCACCACATCATACACCATGTCATGCAAACGATGTACCCTTGTACCATCATAGTGCTCGTCGAACCAATAAGAAGGCTGAGGCATCAGTAGGCAGGGCTCATTCCAATGGTGAAAAGTCCATTTCGTACCTTCATTGTTGGCGACACGATCGTAAAAGAAAGGCCTTCATAGAAGGAAGTAAGGATTCAAGTTTCATAAAGAGCTTCCGAAAATTATGGTACTTATTAGCTTTCAGCTCTCATTGCCCCTATCATAAGCTTCTTTAGGTTATTAAGGTTAAAGTGACATAACTAAGAGGATGTGCTTGACAAGTTATAAGTTGAAATCTCATGCCCCTTACTTACGAAGACCGAACCTCATGCTACTCAACTTTAGTCACAAGTAAGCTATTGTTATTGTAAGTACATATGTATCATAGAGAACCACCAACGGGGTACCCCTTACACATGATACAGGAGCTATCCCATAATCAAAATGACAAGGCAAGCAGACAATGAGCATCTCGGCGATCTTTTTATTTGCTATTTGCATAGGTTTTTATTGAGGATGCTTCATAGAGTGCTCATTATGGTTATGCTGCAAGTTTCCACCATGATTAGGCATGGCTTAGGCTAGCGGCCCAGGCGTTTCTCTAACACAAATACAAACTCCATGATCTTACAAGTTCCCCTTTTATTTCACACCGCCGAGATCCATAAGCAAAAGAACATGATATCAACGGGGTACAAAGTACAAGTGCAATGTTGAAAGTGTTCCCCATGATACATGGTTCTGCTAACTTCAACTTATAAAGCGCAAGCATATACGCAACAAAGATGGACGCAATGGTTCAAGTTTATTAAATGCAAGAAAGTAAAGTGTGCCATCAAGTTCGTGAGAGATGTAATCACTAATTTTCACATAACACGTTTAATTAAGAAGGTAGATAAAAACATGAATATACTTGGAATAGCAAATGATAATAGGTATCACTAGTGCACACGGCCCCCTCTAACACCGGTTTGGAGGGCCCTCTAACAACGGTTGTAGAACCGATGTTGAGGGTTCAGTGTTAGAGGGGCCCCCCCTTTAACACCGGTTCTTATACGAACCGGTGTTAAAGGCGCGATGGCGCATGAGGGGTCGAGCACCCCTTTAAAAGCGGTTAAATAACACGAACCGGTGTTAAAGGTTACGTCATGGCAGGAAAAGGAGATAAATCTACGCGTTAAAGTTCGCCGCGCGGCGAAAACGCCTAAATCTCTGCCATGACGAGTTACGCCCTGCCCGTTAAGGCGTATTTATTGTGGCGGGGACGGGAGGGGAGGGGGAATCGATCCGGAGCGGTATATACACATACATCGTCATCGGTACATACGAGTACATGAATAATTAAGCAACTATTATTATACACAACATCGTCATTGTGTGGTATTCTCCGTAAACGTTGAAGCATCAAGTACAAGACAAACACGTTCAATCATATATACAACATTCATTTTGGTGGATATCTAAAGAGTTCTCCTCCAGGCGTGACGACCTCATCAAGTATGAACCCCGCCAATTCCTCTTGAATGGCTCGTATGCGGTCAAATGGTAGGAGTTGGTCCCGCATCCGTTCGATCTGAATATATATGAAGAATGGGGTCAATATATATAAGAATAAAACTCAACACAATTGATGGTAATAAAATAATGTTGTGTACTTTGTTTACTTACTCTAAGTTGTTCTAGTGCGGCTTGGCCCGTCGCACATATCGTGTTGCGAATGAACTCGCAAACATAGTACCCACATAAGTTATTGTTATGTCCCTGATGCGCGCACTTTACGAGAATAGAGAGTTCAATCAAAATAATAATCAATAAAGCATGATATAATGGAATTGGAAGCAGAATCAAAGAGATACACAGACCTAGCTAGCTAGTATTACTTACATTTTGGTCTACAAATTTTAGTTCTTCTGACCATTCACCCACGGCCCTGCCCGTGAACCTTTTCCAAACCTTGTCCGGCAAAGAAAATGGATAAAGGAGTAATTAATTACTTGTTGTCACGAAAGTTGTCGATCTAGTGCGATAATATGATTGAAATTACCTCTGGAGCATCTCTCTGAAGTCTGCCCATCGCTCTTTTTCTTTTCGAAACGAGTCCATGACAAGGACTTTTCTGAGTCGTTGAATGACTAGCAGAATAAAGTGGAACCTACGCACGCATAACTCATCATCAGTTACACTTAACATCGAGTAAGCCGAAACAGAATGTGTACAAGAGAGGGTAACAGTACTCACGAGAAGTTGTAAGGCAATAGTATTTCCCTTTTGGTTTGTTGTCTCAGTAAAGACCTTAGCAATAAATCTTCTATTTGCCCGGGTTTGGTTCTTACCACTTCTTCATGAACTCTATTTGGGTCAACGAACCCAATGTCAAAAGGTCCTCCTTTCATACATTCCATAACCTTTTTCCTGCATAATAGTATATACATATATGGTGAGCATATATATACATGCAATTAATGAAGTGAATGAGATGAGATAGAAAATACAGAAATAGTACTTACACACAATAAAGGCTGATGGCAGCTTTGTCGAGTTCCTTCTGATTGAATAGAAAATGCAAGTCTTGAATGTTGAAGGCGATCTCGTCGTCTCTGCACAAGAAAATCTGATCTCTTATATGCGCCGTGATCCATTCTTCCTTTCTCGTCTTGCAGAAATCAAGGTACCACTTGTGCAATCTTCATATCTTTGTTGGTAGATTCTTGAGCTCCTCTTTCTTGACGAGATTCTTCCCATACTTCCATGGCTGTATGGGGTTGGCATCGCATTTGGGCAAGTTGTCTCCCATGATGTTCAAGTATGCAATGTAAGTCATCCCCATCTCATTGGCCTTTCTTTGTAGCTCTGCCTCGTAATCATTTACAGGAGGAGCGCCCCGTGTGTCGAACACTTGGAGCGGGGCGCATGATTGGTTTTCCTGCTCTCCAAGGATGGGAACTATTTTCTGGGGTGCCGCACGACTGCTACTTTCAGTCTCCCTACGGCGCCTTGCATCCGCCTTCAAAATCTGGCGCTCGTAGTCTGGCACAAGTGGGGTTTCAGGTTTCAAAAGAGCTTTGTAAAACTTATCCACCATCGCCGGATCTATTTTCTCCTTTGGCTCGGCCCGTCTAGCTGCAAAGAATTCCTTGACCTCTTCTTCCGAGATCCTATTGGTCTCCTCGTCGCTGCGATTCCACGGTAAAACCGGCAATGGCTTGGCGGAAGGCTGCGGGACGTAGTTTTTTGAACTCTTTCTGGCAGTGCTAGTGATGCTCTTCGTGGCAGTGCTCTTCCGCTTACGCTGAGGAGATGGGTGAAGCGCCGGAGATGGCTGTCGGGCAGGAGATGGGTGGCATGCCTAAGATGGCTGGCGTGCCGGAGATGGCTGCCGCCAGAGATGGTGACGGTAGGAGATGGTGGCTGGCCGGAGATGGCTTGCCAAGCAGAGATGGCTGAAGCGCTCGAGGCGACGCTGCAGAGACGGCGGGGGTGCCAGTGGCCTCCAATTTGGAAGCACGATGTGTTCCTTCTTCCAAAGAATGGTTGTTTTCACTGCAATTTGAGTTGAGTTTCCCCTTCACCCGTAGCATGGTCAAGCTGTGCTTCCTCATATTCCTTCACAACCTCATCCACCCCGACAATAGCATAGCCATCTGGAACCGGTCGGTAGTGGTAAGTTCCACCAGCTACAGGAGGTAAGGCATAGCCGACAGCCACCTTAATGGATAAGCCCATTAATCTCACATGCAGCTCAGCGTGTTCGCTCTCCGTGATCTCATCCACGGGGTATCGAGGACCCGCCATTTCAAGCGTGGGCTGCATGTTCTAAGTGGAAGCCACGCTGCTTTTCCGCGCAGAGTCTAGGCCGCCGGCAGCTTCCAATGCAGGCTCTTCGTGCCGCTGAGATGGGCCGGTAGCTTGATGGCTCTGTTGTGCATTAACTTGCGCCTTCAGCGCCACAAGTGCATGTTCTATCTGTGTCATCCGCTCTGTACGCTCCTTTTCTTTTCTGCCGCGCCATCTGTAAGAGTCGCTCCATTCGGCAAACCCATCCTTCCACATCATACCCCCTGTGCCTCGTGCATGTTCAGGGTGTTCTTTTTTGCCGATGGCGCGTGTGAGCTGGTCATTCTCTCTATCGGGATGGAAGGTCCTGGCGGCTGTTTCCTCGTATGCCGTGATGAGTTCAGTGACGGGTTTGGCAAGGAGGCGCGTTGGGAAGATACACAATCCTGTTTCTGGGTCCAACCTTGCCCTGATTCCGTAGAACCAAGTCTTTGCACGTAGGTCTCACCCATGTGTCTGGGGTGTGATCCCTCTGTCGCGCAGGGCCTTCTCAGCTTCCTCCCACTTAGGCCTCTGAGATATGTAGCCACCTGACCCTGTCCTCTGGTGATATTCCTTCTTCTGGGCATTTAGCGTATTGGTTTCTGACCTCTTTGTAGCTATAGCACCTTCCTTGTATGCCACAAATTCGCGCCAGTGAGGTCTTATCTTCGCATAATATGCGTCATTGAAATCTGGAGTCTTGCGAGCTTTGACAAATTTGTTCAATTTTGTCTTCCAGTTGCGGAAAGCGTCAGCCATCTTCTTTAGAGTCCACTCTTTGACCTTTTCCATTATAATCGCTTTGTTTTCATCCTCCTCTGGCGGAAGGGTGAAATTTACCAACAGCGAATTCCAAAGCGTTTCTTTGGATCTTTCATCGACAAAGGTACCGTCGCCATTCTTTGGCTTATTCCAATATTCAATTGTGATTGGGATTTGGTCCCTAACAACAACTCCAGCCTGACGTACAAATTTGTCTGCGGCATTCTTGGGCTCCATCGGCCTGCCATCAACACGGACTGCTTCGATCATGAACTTTGCACGATCTTTCAACGGATGGCTCGCGCCTCGCTTGCTCTTTTTCGTAGAAGAAGATGGTTGCTGGCTGGTCGATCCAGAGGGCTAAAAGAAGAAAGAAGCATTAATTAATACATGTAGAAGAAGATTGTTGGTGGAAGTCAGCAGAGGCTTAATCAATGCATATACCTCGCCGGACTTTGTAATCACTAAATTGCATTCACCGGAGTCTTCATCTTCTCCATGACTACTTGAGTTGTCATGATGTCCCTCCAAGTCTAGATATTGTGAGGTGTCCTCATCGATAATGTTCTCCATTATTTCTTCTTCTTCAAGGTTTCTACTAAGTGGATCCATAGTTTCTAAAACAATAATATTATCTAGAGTAAGAGAGTAAACATTCAAGTGGACTTGTATTCATACACCAATATACATATTATTTATACAAAAATACACAAATAGGATAAAGTACATTATTAATACATCACCGGAGAATAGCTCGGGTGCATTATAGGATAAAGTATAAGATAAAGTACATTATTAATACATCACCAGAGAATAGCTCGGGTGCATTATAGGATAAAGTATAATATAAAGTACATTATTAATACATCACCGGAGAATAGCTCGGGTGCATTATAGGATAAAGTATAAGATAAAGTACATTATTAAGATAAACTAGCGAACGCGGCTGCCGCATTCTATGCTACGGGAGCTCTGCAGCCACAGAAGAGGAACCATCACCGGAGAATAGCTCGGATGAGATCCGTGAAGCTACAAGATATTGGAGAACCTAGTCTCCAAAAGATACATGTATCGCCGTACATGCTCGTCCTCCTCCATAATACGACGATGTACCACCTCCTCGGGGGCTGGCTCCCTCTGCACCGCTCCTGGACCTCGTGGACGCCACCAAAGAAGCTCCGGGTCGACGATGATACCCGGATTCCTCACCAAGGTACGAGTCCCGACAGGTAGCACCTCCCAGTGCCAACCCGGCGGAGCCCAGACTCGGACATCCCCGACAGAGTCCAGTAGGCTCGGACGAGATGGACGCGGCATAACTAAATAATAGCAAAAAATGATCATAAAACATAAACAGTAACTAAATCACTTAGTATATATTGCCCTAATAACAATAACCCTAAACCTATCACTAATAACAATAACGCGGTATTTACCTAACTAATACTAATACTAACAACTAATACTAATTCTAATTCTAACTCTAAATTAGCCTAATAATACTAATACTAATTCGAATTCTAACCCTAATACTTAACCAATACCCCTAATACTTAACCAATCATATGCCTAATAATTAACCAACACCCCTAATACTTAACCAATACCCCTAATTCTAACTCTAAATTAGCCTAATAATTAATACTAATACTAATTCTAACCCTAATACTTAACCTATATACTAATTCTAATTCTAACCCTAATACTTAACCTAATACTAATACTAGCTAATTAACCTAATACTAGTACTAGCTAATTAACCTATATACTAATTCTAATTCTAACCCTAATACTTAGCCTAATAATACTAGCTAATTAACCTAATACTAATACTTGCAAATTAACCTAATACTAATACTAGCTAATTAACCTATATACTAATTCTAATTCTAACCCTAATACTTAGCCTAATAATACTAGCTATAATTAACCTAATACTAATATAGCTAATTAACCTATACTAACTAATTGACCTCACCTGCTAATTCTAACCCTAATACTTAACCTAATACTAATACTAGCTAATTAACCTAATACTAGTACTAGCTAATTAACCTATATACTAATTCTAATTCTAACTATAATACTTAGCCTAATAATACTAGCTAATTAACCTAATACTAATACTTGCAAATTAACGTAATACTAATACTAGCTAATTAACCTATATACTAATTCTAATTCTAACCCTAATACTTAGCCTAATAATACTAGCTATAATTAACCTAATACTAATATAGCTAATTAACCTATACTAACTAATTGACCTCGGAAGACGGGAAGGTGGCGGCGCCGCTGCGCGGTGGGGAAGGCGGCGCCAAGGATGGTATGATGGCGTGAGCTCTCCACGGACGCGGTGGGTGCTGTGCAACGACAGCGATGGCGAGCCTCTCATGGTAGCGCGGTGGCAACGACGTGGGCAAGAAGGGAAGGGGGTGGCGGCGGTTGGGGGCGGTGGCGGGGCACACGCACGGGGATCGATCTGGCTGGGGGAAGAAGGGAAGGGGTGGTGCGCGCGTTATAACCCCCCCCTTTAACACCGGTTCGTGGCTGGAACCGGTGTTAAAGGCCCCCCCCTTTAACACCGGTTCCAGCCACGAACCGGTGTTAAAGGGGGGGTGCGGGCGCGAAACGAAATAAATGCGCCCCCCTTTAACACCGGTTCGTGGCTGGAACCGGTGTTAAAGGGGGGGCATTTATTTCATGCATTAATGGGGTGGGGGCATTTATAATTCAAAAAATAGGATATGAATTTAGAAAATTCATATCTTATTCATTTCAACTCAGAAAAATATGAATAATATATCATAATTTTCAAAAAAATAATATCTATCCATTCATGTAAAAACATTTTATATTTACTTTAGATGAAAATTTTCAAAATGATTAAAACACTTACATATAAATTTTGATTATTCAATTCAAACAAAAATAAATTGTCAAATCCTAAAACTTTGAACATAAGAAATATTAAGCATCTAAAAAGGAATCTAACCCTATTTTATTAGAGCAAATCATATTTTATTTTGTATTAACATTTTTGAATTGATTGGATATTTAAATGCCTCATCTTTTGTATACACTTGAATCTGACAAAGCCTCGCTCAACTTGCATTGGATTTTTGATAAAATAGCATCTTGTGAACCTAAAAATGATTTTTGTAAAAAATCATGAGCATCGTATCATGTACCTATAGTTCATATCTGACCCACTTCCTACTGATTCGGCATGAATTTGTCTTTTTCACCAGCGGTGGACGGAAAGGTTTCAAATCCCCCTGTTGGTACATTGTCCATATAAGGTGGTCTAGTATTTTTGTAAAATGTGGTGGTGGTTTTTTGAATTAGCCGTTTGGTGGTTGCTTCACAAAACCATCCATTTTTTATGCTCGGAAAATGGAGAATGCCTTTTTGGTGCGATAAAAAGGAAAAATTCCTCTTGCAACATTGTTTGCCATGCCATGATGCACATGTATGCACAATATGGCCTTATTATCACAAACTATGCCTTGATTCTAGCCATAACATTGGTCATTTGACCCGAAAGCCAAGAAACCTCGAATGAGATAGGTCATTTTGTGAAGGAGATAGAACTGGAATTAAAATACAGAATGCAACTAATAGTAAGTTACATAAAGCACGACTGAAAATTAAGATACATAAAAGAACTGAAAATTAATATACATGGCCAGATTAAGTAACAATCGGCCGAACTTGTTTTGGAATGTTGGAGTGATTTAGTCATGCTCCACCTACACTGTAATACTGCATACTTGTAGTCGCCATTTCATGCGTCGCCGTCATCGCTGTCGTCGTCTGGGTCGTCGTAATTGAACCTTGAAGGCTGAGTACGCGTGGGCTGGACTTGAGGGTAGCGCAGACGGGGGTTAGAGTCGGCGGCAGTGTCATAGGCCATGACGCTCTGGAGAGTCCGACCGCGCCACCATAGCCGACGGCCGGCCTCGTTGAAGTTCGGAGGAGGTGGGCCGTCCTCCTCGTGCCTAGCGAGCGCCCTCTCACACCGATCCACGAAGAATGCTTCCCAAGTAGGGAAATAGTCGAGATGCCATCTGGGATTCCTCTGCTGCTCTGGCGTGAGCTCGAAGTAGTAGTGGTTCGTGATGGCCATCCGGCGCGCCACACCTAGAGGAACAGGAGGAACCGGCACGCCTCTGGCGCTCAGCATCTAGCCGACGGGGACACAGTAGCCCGGCGGGTAGGGGTAGTTCGAGGCGCAAAGCGCCTCCGCCTCCCTAGGGGTTAGTGCTATGGTGGAAGCCATGGAAAAGAGTGATGAGGTTGCAGATATGAGTCTAGAGATGTGCAATGACAATGGAGGCCAACCCTACATATATATATAGTGAAGAACTGGCGGGAAGAACTGGAGGGAAGAACTGGCGGGAAGAACTGGCGGGAAAAAATGGCAGGAAGAAAAATGGCGGGAAAAAATGGCGGTCATATATGCCGCCTCTCTCCACTCTATCCCATGGCTTCCACCATACCTCTAACCCCAGGGAGGCGGAGATGTAGTCTTTCAGGGGCTAGCAGGAAAATATTTTTCGAGGCGGAACTTCCGAAGATGCCATAGGGCGTGTGCACCAAGGGCATCTTCGAGAAGTTCCGCCACGGGAGATTTCCCCACCCTTTCCTCCATCCATGGGGATGAAACAATCCATCCATATTGTTGGCTTGTTGAGTTGCTTGCCATGGCGTATCGATGCTCCTTTTATAGCACGGCGCCGCTTCTACTTTGTCTTCTTCCTCCGTCATGGCGTCGTGCGCCACATCGAGCAATGTAGTCCACCCACGTGTCCTTATCCTACCGACAGCTTTAGTCCCGGTTTGAGCCCCCACCCGGTACTAAAGGTTACCCACGCATCCTTATCCCACCGACAGTTTTGTTAGATGACACAAAAATCACCTTTAGTCCCGGTTGCACCCCCTTTTGTTAACAGAAGAAATATGACATTGATTTCCATGTTGAGATACATATGTGTGCCAAAAATGGCTCAATTAATACATATAGTCAATCTTATGATCGCGTCGGCTGTAACCATGGAGTATCAACACCGTTTAACTGGATGGTTGGGTCAGTCTTCACTCTGAAGGGCGGAATTTCATCAAACTTATTATAATCTTCTGACATGTCTGTCTTGTCCTCCACTCCCACGATGTTTCTTTTCCCCGAAAGAACTATGTGACGCTTTGGCTCATCGTGTGATGTATCTGTTTGCTTATTTTTTCTTTTTTTCGGTTTGGTAGACATGTCCTTCACATAGAAAACCTGAGCCACATCATTGGCTAAGAAGAATGGTTCGTCTAAGTTCTTGTCTACCTTCATAAGATTGTTGAGATCCACCGTTGTCATTCCGTACATCTTGTCTACCTCAACCCCCCTCCTGTTAGCTTGACCCATTTGCATTGAAACAAGGGGACCTTAAAATTAGGTCCATAGTCAAGTTCCCATATCTCCTCTATGAACCCATAATACGTGGTCTTTTGCCCATTGTCTTCTGCTGCATCGAAGCGGACACCACTATTTTGGTTGGTGCTCTTTTTATCTTGGCCTATCGTGTAAAATGTATTCCCATTTATCTCGTACCCTTGGAAAGTACATACAGTCGAAGATGGTGTCCTGGCCAACAAGTACAGCTGATCCCCAACAGTGGTGTTATTCGTGAGAAGTCTTTGCAGCCAGCCGCCAAAACTCGCCATGTGTTCACTTATAATACATTCATTAGACTGCCCCGGGTGTTTGAGGCGTATTAATTTCTTGTGTTCATTGATATACGGGGCAACCAAGATAGATCTTTGTAAAACCGTGTAGTGTGCTTGATTGAGAGAATGCCTGTCCCTACATATCATTGCTTTACATCCTAGGGTGCCTTTTCCACGCAGTCTCCCCTCATGTCGTGATTCTGGAACACCAATCACCTTAAGGTCAGGAATAAAATCAACACAGAACTCAATGACCTCCTGTGTTACATAGCCCTTGGAGATGCTTCCTTCTGGCCTAGCACGGTTATGAACATATTTCTTTAAGACTCCCATGTACCTCTCAAAGGGGAACATATTGTGTAGAAATACAGGACCGAGAATGGCAATCTCTTCTACTAGGTGAACCAGGAGATGCGTCATAATATTAAAGAAGGATGGTGGGAACACCAACTCAAAGCTGACAAGACATTGGGCCACATCTGTCTGTAATCCTGGTAGGCTTTCTGGATCGATTACCTTCTGAGATATTGCATTGAGGAATGCACATAGCTTCACAATGGTTACTCGAACATTTTCAGGTAGAAGCCCCATCAATGCAATCGGAAGCAATTGTGTCATAATAACATGGCAGTCATGAGACTTCATGTTTTGGAATTTTTTCTCTGCCATATTTATTATTCCCTTTATATTCGACGAGAAGCCAGACGGGACCTTGATACTGCTCAGGCATTCAAAAAAGATTTCCTTCTCTGCTTTAGTAAGAGCGTAGCTGGCAGGAGTTAAGTGGCATTGTTTACCCTTCTCGTTCTCAGGATGCATAGGCTCTTCAGGGTCTTTCAGACGTTGCTGGTCCTGCCGTGCTTCCGGTGTATCTTTTGTCTTCCCATACACTCCTAGGAAGCCTAGCAGGTTCACGCAAACATTCTTCGTCACGTGCATCACGTCGATTGAAGAGCGGACCTCTAAGACTTTCCAATAGGGTAGGTCCCGAAATATAGATTGCTTCTTCCACATGGGCGCGTGTCCGGCATCGTCATTCGAATGATAGATCGCCAGGACCTTTTCCAAAGATTACTTCTAGGTCCTTGACCATACCAAATACCTCCTCTCCGATACGGAGGACGGGCTTCCTCCAGGGTTCTGCCAGACCTTTGAAATGCTTGCCTTTCTTTCTTACTGGATGCAGGTTCGGAAGAAATCGATGATACCCTAGGTACACAACCTTCTTACATTTATCCAAATATACACTTTCAGTCTCATCTAAACAGTGTGTGCATGCATTGTATCCCTTGTTTGTCCGCCCTGAAATGTTATTAAGAGCAGGCCAATCATTGATGGTTACGAAAAGCAATGCTCGTAGGTCAAATGGCTCCCCTTTGTGCTCATCCCACATACGTACACCTAGTTTGGCCCACAGCTGTAAAAGTTCTTCAACTAATGGCCTTAGGTACACATCAATGTCGTTGCCGGGTTGCCTCGGGCCTTGGATGAGCACTGGCATCATAATGAACTTCCTCTTTATACACAACCAAGGAGGAAGGTTACAGATACATAGAGTAACAGGCCAGGTGCTGTGACTGCAGCTCTACTCACCAAAAGGATTCATGCTATCTGTACTTAGACCAAACCTTAAGTTCCTTGCGTCACGTGCGAAGTCCGGGTACTCTCGCTCGACTTTTCTCCACTGTGACCCATCAGCGGGGTGTCTCAACATCGCGTCTTTCTTACGGTCTTCCATGTGCCATCGCAACAACTTGGCATGCTCTTTTTTCTGAAGAGACGTTTTAACCGTGGTATTATAGGAGCATACCACATAACCTTGGTATGAACCTTCTTCCTAGGGGCCTCGCCCTCAACATCGCCATGATCGTCTCGTCTGATCTTATACCGCAGTGCAATGCATACCGGGCATGCATCCAAAATCTCGTACTTCTCACCGCCGTAGAGGATGCAGTCATTAATGCAGGCATGTATCTTCTGCACGTCTAATCCTAGAGGGCAGACAACCTTCTTTGCTTGGTATGTACTGTCGGGCAACTCATTATTTCTTGGAAGAAGATTCTTCATTTTTACCAACAACTTTGAAAATGCGCTGTCAGTCACACCGTTCTCTGCCTTCCATTGCAGCAAATCCAGTGTGGTACCTAGCTTTTTGTAGCCATCTTCGCAAGTTGGGTACAACAATGTTTTGTGATCCTTTAACATCTGCTCCAGCTTCTCCTTCTCCTTTTCAGTTTCACATTCTTCCTTTGCATCAGTAATGGCCCGACCAAGATCGTCATCAGCGGGCCCATCTGCTGCCTCTTAATCTTCATTATCTACCCCCGTTGCAGTATCATCATATTCAGGATACATATTATGATAGTTGTCATCATCCTCTTCTTCTTCGTTGTATTCCATCACAACCCCTTTTTCTCCGTGCTTGGTCCAACAATTATAGCCGGGCATGAAACCGGATCGAAGCAGGTGGGCGTGAATGGTTCTTTATTGCTCTGACAGTGAACACGCGGATAGCACATAAAACCATTGTGACCACGGTTTGCATTAGCCACAACGATGAAATTTTGGAGGCCCGTAATGTACTCGGAAGTGCGGCGGTCACCGTACATCCATTGCCGGCAATCTGTATTAATATATAGTATATATCAAAAAATAATAGGGAGATGACCATTTATATATATAGTACATCAATGACACATGAAAGGATAGTTGCCGACCTCGACCGAGAAGGAAAGAGCAACGAGAAAACTTATTTTGAGCTCTCGGGCATTTCACCGAACACCTCTTGTGCATACGAAAAAAAACAAACTAGCACACTTCACACCCTCTTGCTAGGCTCCAAAATGAGATAGTGAAAAAATGGAAGAGTGGGGTGTGGGCTGCGGTGTCTATATTTCCCTTTAACACCGGGTTCAAGCCACAAACCGTGTTAAAGGGGGAGGGGGCATGCACATCGGTGCCTTTAACACCGGTTCATGCCACGAACCGGTGTTAAAGGGGGGCTCCTTTTTGCTGCACGGGCCACGCTGGTACAGGCCCCCCCTTTAACACCGGTTCGTAGAAGAACCGGTGTTAAAGCCCATTTCTAGGCTCAACCAAAGGCCTCGTTTCCACTAGTGTATGTATGGTGGATTCTTTGGAATAACTTGGTTTTAGTAGTTGGATGCATGAGTGGAACTCATACTTGGGTATGGAGGCTAGCAAGAGACTGGGAGCGACCAACTAAGAGAGCAATAATGGCCATAATCATGAAGAGCGACAAAACATCATTTATTAAAGCATAAAGTGATACTACAAGTCGAAAACTAAAGGAACATAAAGGCTTTGGTGACTTGGGATAGTCATAACATGGCGTGAGCATGTGCCAAGTCAACCCAAATAAAGCATCAAAGGAGAATAACACAATACTATGCTTTAATATGCTAAAATAACGCATGATTCTTCAAAGGCACATTAAGAAATCTCAATTGTTTATAAAATTTCATGCTATACCAAAGGTCACTAAGCATAAAGCCAAAACAATATCAAGCATGGCATGACAAAGCATAGGCCACAGTCAAAAACAAGCTCCTTTTACCACTTAAGCATGAACTTTTCCTACTGTTTTTCAATCCAAACCAAACTATTTGAAAACCAATGCATGAAAGAGGGGGTCTAACCAATTTATTCAGCAAACTAAGCAAACGAAAATCAAAAACAAAAAACGAAGAAGTAGACGCTCCAAGAATAACACAACTGTGCATGAAACAATAAAAATGATGTGTTTGGAAGAAACCTGGAATTTTTATTGATGAAGAAGGGGATGCGTTGGGCATCCCCAAGCTATGACGCTTGTACTTCTTGGATATTTATTGGGGTGACACACGTGGCATCCCCAAGATTGAGTTTTAGTCCATTCTTCATCTCATTACATCATTCTCTCCATACACCTGAAATTCTTCCTTCATACAAAACTTCACACAATGTTTATTAGCAACATTAGTGTACTCAAGATAATAAGTATTTGGGTTCAGTTTCAACACCAATAAAACTTCCATTAAAACACAAGATACTGTAGCACTTCCCTCAAAAAGTTCAATTCCCCAAAAAGAACCCAAAAAGGAATCAACAAGAAGCAAATGCAAATAATGGCAGAAATCTATCAAAACTGACCAACAGGTAAAAACCAATTATTTCGAAGACCTTCTGTTGCTCAAATAGAAAAGTGTTGAACTAATGAAAGTTGCATAACAACCTGGGGCAGAAGCACAAAAAATCACAGCTCAAACAGACATACAGAGATTTTACACGAATTTTTACAGCGAAGCACAAAAAATTATTTCGGGACAACAACTTTCCCAAGCATTACTTCTCTCTCATTAGAGGTTACTCTTGGCACAAAAAGCAAATAAAAAGGATAAGGAGAGGTTATTACTGAAGCAATAACTTCCAAGACTCAACTAAAACTTTTGGGTTATCTCCCAATAAGTACTTTTCTTTAACGCCTTTAAGTTAGGCTTGATAGTTTGAGAAGATTCCCACATAAGAAATATGAATTGAAGTAAAAGAGAGCATCAAGAAGAAAATTCAAAACACATTTAAGTCTAACCCACTTCCTATGCATAGGAATCTTGTAAACAAACAAGTCATGAAAGCACAAAGCAACAAGCATAGTAAAGCAAAACAAGAGCAACTTCAAGACTTTCAACATAAAGAGGGGAAACTTAATATTATTGAGATACATAAAACCATGTTTCCTTCTCTCATAATAACTTTCAGCAGCATCATGAATAAAATTAACAATATAAATATCACATAAAACATTCTTATCATGAGCCACATGCATATAATCATTATTACTCTCCACATAAGCATAGTCATTCTTATTAATTGTAGTGGGAGCAAATTCAACAAAATAGCTATCATTATTATTCTCATCACCATAATCATCAAATATAGGAGGCATATTGTAATCATAATTAATTTTCTCCTCAATTGTAGGTGGACTGAAAATATCATATTTATCATTGTAATCATCATATATTGGAGGTTTGGTATCATCATAAGTAAGAGAATAGCTATCTTCCAAAGCTGGGGAACTAAATATATCATTTTCATAAAAACTAGCTTCCCTAAGCTTAGACTTTTCCATAGCACTAGCAATAATGGTGTCCAAAGAATTCATACTAACAAAATTGCTATTAGCATGCAAATAAAGTTCCATATGTTTTTTAATTTTCTCTTCAAACACTTCATGTCCTGACTCAAGATAAATATTATAAAGCTCTCTAATTTTGTTATTGTTTTGCATTAAGCCTAACTAGTGAAAACAAGAAACAAAAAGACAAAATTGCAGAATCTAAAGGAAATAACTTCGAGCACTCACACCGGAGGATGTGAGTTCCTTTTACCTTACCTCCCCGGCAACAGCGCCAGAAAATATCTTGATGTCTACGCACTTATATTCTTGTAGACAGTCGTTGGTCCTCCAAGTGTAGAGGTTTGTAGAATAGCAGCAACTTTTCCCTCAAGTGGATTACCCAAGGTTTATCGAACTCAGGGAGGAAGTGGTCAAAGGTATCCCCTCTCAAGCAACCCTGCAATCAAGATACAAGAAGTCTCTTGTGTCCCCAACACACCCAATACACTTGTCAGGTGTATAGGTGCACTAGTTCGGCGAAGAGATAGTAAAATACAAGTGGTATGGATATAAGACAACGGTGCTAGAGAATAGCTTGATGGCGTGAAAGAGACTAAAGGCAAACTGAAATAAAGATGGAAGCAAGCAAACATGTAACAAATCTAATTGCAAACGGTGTTTCAATGTTTAGAAACAAGGCCTATGGATCATACTTTCACTAGTGAACACTCTCATATAAATATCGTCTCTTTATGATACTACTCTTAACTACTCTCCGGTTGAACACTCTAATCCATGGTAGGGCTATAACAGCACACCTCAAAGTAAGCCTTTCCCATCTAGATAACCCCACACTGTCACCTTGAGCACTAGATGGTTCGAACAAAAACCACAATTTCATAAAGACATCCAACTCCAAATATAACTCATAATAAGTATTTGTAATCTCTAGACTAAGTGCCACCATGGTGTGCACGCTGTCACTTTCACACACATGGGGAGAGCAGAGATCTATTAAAGCACTTGAGTAGCAAGGTAGATCTACTTGATTACAAAGCTCATGATCACAATATGATCATGCATAGAGAGAGAGAGATGAACACATAGCTACCGGTAGAACCCTTAGCCTCGAGGAAGAACTACTCCCTCATCATCATGGGCATCAGGAACGGCGATGGAGATGGTGGTGGAGATCGATGGAGATGGCTCGAGGGGCACTTCCCCGTCCCGGCAGAGTGCCGGAACAGAGACTTTCGATCCCCCGAATCTCCCCTTCGGTGGCGGCGGCGTTGCAGAATTTTTTGTGGATGGAGGCTGTTCGATTTAGGGTTTTTGCATCGGGAGGCATCTTATAGGCGAAGAGGCAAGGTCAGTGGGAGTCTAGGGGGCCCACACCATGCCCTGGCGTGGCCTAGGGCTTCCCGCACCAAGGGGGTGTGGCCGCCCTGTGGCCCCTCTCCTTCTCGACTTTGGCTTTTGTCCGGTCCAATTCCAAGAATATTGATTTTCTGACTTTCCTGGAACCAAAAATAGCAGAAAACAGGCAACTGGCACCGTGGCATCTTGTTAATAGGTTAGTCCCAGAAAGTGTATAAAAATACTCCAAAGTATGGATAAAACATAAGAAAGTAGATATAAAACAAGCATGGAACATCAAAAATTATAGATACGTTTGCAACGTATCAGTCCACCGCGGCGAGCCAGTCGCCGTTCATGCCAACCCAGAATTTTCTGTGCATGAAGGGCAGGGTGGCGATGCGCCAAGGATGGTCGAGGGGCACCACGTCGTACACCATGTCGTGCAGACGATGTACCCTTGTACCATCATAGTGCTCGTCGAACCAATAAGCAGGCTTAGGCATCAGTAGGCAGGGTTCATTCCAATGGTGAAAAGTACATTTCATACCTTCGTTGTTGGCGATACGATCGTACAGCAGCTTGCAGCATGCGTCTAGCCTGACAGTGCTGGAAATGTCCAGACGCTGAACGATGAGGTCGACATCGTCCGCGCTGAGTTGATCCCACTTGCATCGCCGCTGAGCTTCGAATCGGCCATCACAGCCGGATGGATTTAGGCAGATGCCAAGTGCGGCTGGGGTTTTCTACAGGAGGAGGGGAGCGTTAGAAGAGAGAGCATGGGGGAGATCATGGGCGGAGTTGAGACTGGGGAAGAAGATGGAGAGGCAAATGAAAAAATGAGGGAGGAGATTTTACTTGCTTGCTCTATCTAGTCAACAGCAGCATCGAGGGAACCGCCGCCTAGACTTCACTGTATGTTAGACTAGCATGCCACGCAGCTAGTAATTTGACAATACTCCTACTTACTACGTATCAGAGGTGTAGTATTGTCTAGTCACATCAGTTTGACCAGAGGGTTTTCTTTTTACAGCTTTGATTTCAACATAGTGTACTAGTATTTTCAACGGAAAATAGGAGGATGAACTACTAGTATTAGTAGCCGCGACATGGACACATGTACTTTCAACTTGTTCCCCTACATGCAGAACTCATAGCACAGAACCAAAAATATATACACCGGATATAATGCACAGTACGGGTGTGTCCATAGTATTTTTGGCATGTTGCATGTGTTCATATATGTTCTAGTACAAGGTACATGGAATTACACGTGTACAGCATGCAGTAGCACAACAAAATGAGAGACGTGCATAGACACCAGATTTCGCTCAAGTCAGGCAACATTCATGACTTTGTGTGGCTCTAACTCACTGACATGTGGGCCCTGTTAAGGTCGGCTCCACCTGCCAGTGAGAATTTGCACGCACCATGCGTTTGGACCCACTAGGTACGTCCACGACAGAAATTACAATTTATAACTAGTTGCACCGGCAACAAGCTATTACACGTGGCACTTCCAAGTTTTCAAAAAATGTGAAATAAATCATGAACATAGATCAAATTTATATAGTTCATCTATAAATTTCCATCCTAGAAATATTACTAGTACATGGCCTGGCCACCACTAAAATGAACAAATGAACACAAGATATTGTTCTCTTAGGTTTTTTCTTTTTCATTGACACAAGTCACATAAGATCTTATTCTGGGACAGAATATTGTAGATGCACAAGATACAACATAGCCAATGTTCCAGATTTATTTAATTTTTTGAGAACTTTAAAGTACAACAAATAATAAAGGGGTGCGGGCGCAACGAGTTGTAGAATATTCAACCCGCACTTACTAAAACTATGGCTTGCATACAGAAGGAGTTTGATCAAATCTCAGGTCTTGCACTACATTGCAGCGAAATGAGTGTTAGAGTACAACAAGTTAAAGGCTGAGTCCATACGATACAAATAAGGCGAAGGAAATAATTCAAGATACGCAAATCTGTATTCCATATGATCTCCCTTGAACCATTAATTATGCTGGTTCCAGTCCTTCGCGTTGGCCAAGCTTGGGATGAACCACAATGGAGTCTGCCACTAATTCCAGCCAATGTTTTTTAAGGAAATTCCAGCCAATGTTGGTTGAGAAACCAACAGTGGCGTCTTGAGCATTCATACTGATGCGGCATATTTCAGGATAAAGATTAAATCCACCGAGACTAATTGCATGTGGCGAGGTGTATACACAGTTGCT
The DNA here is from genome assembly GCA_023614405.1 of Avena insularis. Classification (NCBI taxonomy): domain Eukaryota; kingdom Viridiplantae; phylum Streptophyta; class Magnoliopsida; order Poales; family Poaceae; genus Avena; species Avena insularis. Next base: position 85,729,602 of record CM042684.1, on the reverse strand, counting down.
CCTCGTTAGACCTCTAGGCCCAAATCCTACCGCGCCAACTGGAATGGTAATCGGATAGTTCAATACAAGGAAGATATAAAATGCTCCAAGGTCTAAAACCCTCCGCCATTGCCTCGGTGGAAGTAACCTACTAGTGTCAATCGAGAACACATGGCAGCAAAACCCAGTAGAATAGGTGTGAATATTGCGTCCGTGATGACAACCAACATTTTCAGCCACAGGATAACTACCATAAGTAGTGTCATACCGCCTAGCACTAAAGCCCACAGTATTGACTAGAATAAGGCTACCACCATAAAGAGATCTTGCTAACCACCACAGATCAGGACTGTACTCACGATTACCGTCTAATTCTGGTGGCCCAGGAAGATGCATAGGACCTTGCAAGGAAAGCACATTCAGAGGTCAGCTGAGCAAAATTTGAATGATGAAGCTTGAAAATATAAGGATGTAACTTTTACCCATGCCCGAGGATCCCATGCATAAACATTGCCAATCAGAGTTACAGCATAGACAACTCCATTGTGGATAATTGCATCGCGGTAGCTGAACATGCTGAACTGGTTCTCAAGAACCATCCACATACCATGAGAACCATCAAGGAAGGCAATTACCGTGTCGAAGATGGCCAGGACAGAGAAATCCTTATAGTTCCTAGCAGCTGTGGGAACTCGACAAATGGATATCTTCAGTAGATTAGTAGTCTGACCAGCCGCGATAAACTTAAGTACCTCGGGTGTGGCCTCAAAATCGAAAATCCCTGTTAGAGGAATCTGGCGACTAGTGAACACATTCACAAGCTCCTAGTTCCAGGCGAGGCCAATAGTGGTGATCCAATATCCATGGGCGCATGCCCACTCCTTACCCTCACAATCTGGCATCACGGCATTGGAGGAGGACCTGTCCAGCAACGTCAGCTCGCACAAGGTCCACGCTAACTTCTTCTGTGGCTTCTTCTTGCCCCTTCCGCAATAGTAGCTACCCCTGTAGAACTTCTTCATGCGATTGTCACGGTAGAAGACATTGTACTCACACGGTACCTCAGTTGAGTGAGAGTGAAGAAAACAGGGGAGACCAAAAGGATGATATTTCGACAGGGATGCACTATGTGTTGCTGAGTAAAGATAACGTCTGCAGTAGGCGACGAGGCTCGCGGCGGTGATGACGTCGCATCTAGCAGAGATTTCTTCAAGGGGGCCATCGGAAAACACCCTAGAAGTGTCACTATCATCGATCAATTGGGCCATCCCGAGGAAGATCTCGATCAGCTGGGGGCGATGGCGTTTGGTTTTGATTGGGGGTTTTGGAGGAGAGAGCGAGCGGCAGCTAGCAGGGCGAGACGTAAAACAGTCTATCAAACTGGGCACTGGAGCTGATCCTAAAGTGGCATGGCGGTGTTGGCGCGTGCCTGTATTGGTGTGCGAGTGGTAATGGTCGTCGCCGAAATGCTGGAGCTGAAGTGAGGACTGGGTTACGAAGATGCTAAGTCTACTGTGCCTATCGAACTAGGTTACGAAGATGCTCTGAAAGCAGCATGGCGGTGTTGGCGTGTGCTAAAGGTAGGCGAGTGGGGATCAACGAGAAGATGGAGAGGAAGAGGATGGAGAGCAAAGGTAAATACTAGTAGAATAAATCGATTGCCTCCTACCGAGCGTGGTTTTTCTCTCTTCTCTGCGTTTCTTGGTGCCTATCGAGTAAATAGGTCAGGCCTTTCTAGGACTAGTAGAACATAAGCTAGCCTAGCACGGGATGGAGCTATATTGTCCTCTCAAATAAATGGGCATGGTAGAGAGATGGCTTGGAGTATACTCGGATATCCTCTTTTCGAACATAATAATCCTTGGATCTTCTACATTCATCATCTTGTGCAGTCACATTTGGAACAAGTACTACTGTACTACTACTACTGTAACTAATAAACACATAAAGGTTCCACCGGTACTTAACGAACCAAAACTAGAATACTACTACTCTCAAACTCTTGTGTAGTACAACAACAAAATGCTCATAAAATGGGCTAACAGTACCATCTGTACACCCACACGCCGCCACCTCAAATAAGCTTGCCTGCCACACTGCCAATTTCCTCTCCCATGTCGGCCTCTACGCCCTTGTTACCAGACCCAAAATCAAACATCTCTAAGTTCAATAAAGAAAAAAAGCCGACAATCTCTCAAAAAAATCAACCATCCACCAAAAGAAAACCCATTGTCTAATGCTTCCCATTCATTATGAACGGATGGTCGTAATTGCTCGAGTGCCACGAGCTGTAGTCGTCTGAGCTACTAGTTGTAGCTCCACGTAAATACGCGCCTAGAAGCTGCAGAAGAATTTATTCTCTGTCAGTGACAGAAGAAGATCAACGATATATAATACCAAATGAACAATTTAGTGGTTTTATCCGTCTGACTAGTGAGAGCCGACACGAGTGGCGAACATCTTGAAGCGCAGCGGAACATGTGCCTTTAAGGCATACAATACATACACATTCGTTCTGATTTAGGATGGTCACATAGTGCTAAATAACTTAGACTAGTAACTTGCACATGTACCTTCATCATAGTGGGTAACAACATGTGTGTAGTGTCACGCAATAATTAGGTTTTACTCCCTCCATTTAGAAATATAAGACGTTTTAGCTTTGTGAATCGAATGTATCTAGACATCTTTTAGTGTATGGGTTCTTAGAGGTTAAGAGTGAACCTATACACTAAAAGGCGTCTAGATACATTCATTTCACAAAGCTAAAGCGCCTTATATTTCTGAACGAAGGGAGTAGAATCATATATTACTAGTCTTGGTATGTGTGATGTTATGGTAACTAACTAAGTTATTATGTCACTTTATTTTTTCATTCATTAACTCTGAAAATACATTTAATTCTAGACAAGTATCTATGCATACTTGTAGTTCAAGTTTGTCAAGATGCAAAATCTTAGGAAGAAGTTGAACCTCTTGTCAAAACTCTCTATGGTTTCTGATACGTAGTATATTAATTGACTGTCCAATTGGTGCCTCCGAAAGCTTTTTCTTAAAACGTTCAAAGCAACCTACAATTTACTTATAGTTCAAAATTGACCTAATTTTGATGAATCTACATAGAGTCATTCAAGTGGCGGAGTTAGCTAGGAAGTTTGAAAACTCATAAAACATAGGAATCATTAGTATAACATGTTGGTCCACTATATATACTAGTAAATTGCACGTGCCTTGCATGTGAGACTCAGATAGTAGACGTATGATATATCATCACTATATACAATTATAATTGGTAAAGCAAAAAATATATAAATTCAATCAACATCTATAAAGTATGGGTGTATATTTGGTCCTTGTACTTTGTATCATCATGTAGAAGTCACGGATTATTAGCTACCTAACACATGAAATTTTTGATAACATGGTGTAACATCCCAAAACTTCAATCCAAGCTTATCAAGATCTAAATCATCAAATTTGGGGTAAACAAAAACTTTTTTAAATTAAAAATAAAAGCATTCATATGTGTGTGCATTTAAAATAGGAGTTGTTTTGAATTGCCATGATTGTGTGATCCAATGATTGTAAAATGTTTCTTAGGTGAGTTAAACATCATCTACATCATTCCCAAACTTTTCCTAAAGAAAATCAAATAAAAAAGAATTAAAAAGGAGGAATGGTCATTTTGGTCATTTTGGCTATTCCTAGTACTCAATTCTTAACAGAAACAATTCTTGATCTTTGTACCCCTTGCTAGTACACATAATGAGGTACCAAGGCCCACCTTTGGATCTGCTAAAAACATTCTGTTAACTATTTTAAATGGCATTTGAAAATTGAATCCAATTCATATGCATAGATCACCCCTATTTCAAAACCCATCTATTTGAGCACCACTTTCAAAACCCTTGCAATCAGAGACTACCTAGCACTAGTGGAGATCACTCAAAAATTTTGAAACCAAAATTCAAAACTTTTTCTCTTGCGGCCATTTCATCAAACACTTGGCAGACAGATTTCAAACAAAACAAATTGCACTATTTTAAATAGTGTTCTGGCCAAACTTGTCTCCCATTTGGACCCTTTTTACTCCCTTTGTCTCTAAATGATCTAGCAGAGCCATTTAAACCCACTCCCCTAGCCCCTAGTGGCATTTCCATGCCATGCCGAGCCACCCCTCGCCGGCCAAACCTTGCCCCGCTGCAGCAGACAACTCCCCTCTCCCTCGCCATGTCTAGGAGGTAGCCAGCACCTCACCGCCACCCTCTGTCCCCTGCCCGAGCCTCGCCTCGCCGTGGACCATCGAGGATACCATGCGCCCAATGCCACCGCACCAAGCCGAACCACGCCAGCCTTGCCGCAAGACACGCATGCAGATGCGCCGACCGCAGCCGCCTTTGCTCCGCCATGACCTGGAGAACACCTCAGACACCCCCATTCGCTGCCCAAAGCACCACAGCCACCGCTCACCGTGGACACCGCCGCCTCGTCCGCTCAGAGCGCCACCTCGCCCAGACTGCATGCCACCGCCCCGATGGCCACATTCACTTCCTAGAGCACCGCCAGGAGACCGCCTGTCGATCGCCACCCTCAGCCATGCCGCTAGCTGGCCGTAGCCATGTCGCCACCGTCGCCTGCCCATCCTGCTCGGTCTCACCGTCAGGCCTATAAATGGAGGCCTCCCCAGCCTCGTCTCGCTACACCACTCCACTCCCCTCACCTCACTGAACCTCACCCACTCTAGCCGGAGCAAGGGGAGCAGCAGCTCGCTGGAATTGGAGCCGGAGCCACCGCCTCTAGAGGAGAAGGGCGCCGCAGATTGCGACCACCCCAAGCTCCACCGCAACCGCGCCTCGCCTCGCCGTCGTCTTCCAGTTCGTTTGCCCGCCTCGCCTACCCCGCTAGAGCCCTAGTACGTCCCTAGCAGACCCCCACCGAGCCGCTAGGGTTCGAGCTCACCGACGACCTGTTCGTCGTCGACGACGACCTCACCAGAGAACCCTTCTTCTAATCCTACACACACGCTGCACTGCTTTCACGTGTTAAGACCCACTGACAAGCGGGATCCCCTGTCAGCTGAGCCCCGTGCCGCGGAGCGCCACTGGGACGGCCCAACTTCTTTCCCGCGCTAGCCCACCCATTCAAATCTGGATTTTTCTTTTTAGTTAAATCTAGTTTCTGTCCACTAGTTTAAAATTCAATTCAGAGAGTTTTATAAATCCAAATTTCATGAAACCAATTTTTTCTGAAAGGTATGGAGATGATCTATCCAAGCCCGTTGGATTTAATTCAATTAGAGTTATAGATCTCTCCTAATAAAAATAACAAAACAGAAGCTTTTGCAACTTGCAACATTTTTATAAAATCAACCAAGTTAGCTTTTAAGTTGATTCCAACTCTCAAAAATCAAATTTCACCATATCTATCTAAATATGTAATAATATTAAGGTTTACATGCAGTGACTTTGGACTAGTACCCAAATAATGCTATATAGGTATTTCTAGTCACTTTAAATCATTAAATAGTGAACTTAAACCAAAGTAATATTGATCCAACCCTTAAATATCATTCCCACATGTTAGAATATGTGGTGATGACATGTGTCCACATGATCCCATATTTTAAGTGGTGAATATTAAATCTTAGTTAAATTTTCAATGAGTATAAATTACTTTTTTAAATTAAAAAGAATGAAACTATTGATTTAAACTTGTAATGCTTGTGATGATAATAGAACATCAATTGTGTGTCTTAGAATGCTACTTAGCCTAGTTAAGTATTATTTGGTGATTGTGTACTCGATATGTATTCTTATAGACGATAGTACCGACCAAGTCTATGAAGAGGAGTGTTATCAAGACGAAGAAGAAGAAAATTTCAACCACTTCACCAACCAAGGCAAGCTAGCACTATCCAAGATTAACCCTTGCAAGTTATACTTGCAAGCCACCATTAACAATGCAAGCTAACCCTTGCAAGTTTAGTGCTTAGCAGACTAGAATCAAACTAGATGGTTTAGCAAAGATGCCTTAAGCATGCTTTGATCACACCCCTTTTACTATTAGTTACCCCAAGTCTTTGTTTACAAGATTTACCTCCCTTAGTTTACACAAAGTTCTTTACTAGTTTTGAAGGTAGCATAAAAAGTATAAAACTTGACCTACTTAGAAACCTTTAGATGTCATTCTATGGAATGAGATTGATCCCATCCTTCCACCTTAGTGAACACTCTTAACTTAGTAATTTAGAGTAGATCAAAAACTTGAGTCACTTTAGATGGGAACACTTGGTGAAAATGAATTATGAAAACCTTGGAATGATGAGTCATTCTATTGAGATGTTCTGACATGTGTTAAGAAACACAAATGGTTGATGATGATGAAAATGATGAGGCATGAGCCTTAACCCTTTTATAAAACTGATGGTTGGATTCAGATGTGATACCATTCCAAATTTACCGTACAACCACATTACCTGAATTGGGTAAGGCTTAGCTGGAAATTTATATGCATTAGTATTAGTTCCCTCACGGGAGAGGTCTAAGCTGAGGCTACCTCTCATGATGTCCACCTATGCAGTGCCCAAGATGACTGATGGTCATGGTTGGGAGGCCTTGCTCATAGGATAGGTGCTTATACTAGGGTGTGTAAAGGGAAGGTTATGTTTGATTATCTGCATACTAAGTATGATGATTCAGGGTTATCCCTGACAGATGTATCGAATCTTGTGGTGAAAGTGTACCAGCTCTGCAGAGTGTCAAACTATTCGAATAGCCGCGTCCGCGGTTATGGACAGTTGGAATGGCCATACTGTTTCGTTCTTAGATGTTTTCCAAATAACTTGAAATGAAGGATGAATCTTGACTTGACCACAACAGGGTTGTGTTATGATAATAGCTTCCCAACTTAAGTGATTCTAGAACTTTACTTTATCTTTCTTTGTTTCTAAACTCAGCTTAGGTTTCAAACTTAACTTTATAGTTAAACTTAGATCTAGCAATTTAACTTAGAATTATAATACTTGTTAGTGGTAGTTTGTGAGTATTTAAAGAGTACTCATGGCTTTTGTCCGTGGCTATTCTCATGGCCAGACTATGAAGGAGATTATCAAGATGATGGTCAGCAGGACGGCTACGATAACTAGGACTATCTGCCTTCGTCAGCATTGCTTGTGCCCCTGAAGATGGACCCCACCGCTACGCTTATCTTTTATTTCTGCAGCTTGTTGTATTAAAGACTGGATCATGAGATCCTTTTTTGTGTAAGACCTTATGTATGGTTTGTAATGGATGATGTACTGTGATATACAATCCGTTATGTCTCGCAAAGATGGTAATCCTGGGATTGCGAGGTATGGCATAACGGGCATCTGGGATTAATAATCCAGGTGTTGACAAGTTGGTATCAGAGCCATCCTGACCATTGGAGACCCTAGTTAGAATGGACGTCCAAACCAAAAACTTAGTTTCAAAACCAAAGTGAGTATTTATGAAAAACTATTTCCTCTCTTACCCTTGTGAACTAATTCTTTCTCAAAAATTAATGTTCCTCAAAATTCTTACATTACTACTTAAAACATGACACACTTGATCACCTCACTAGTTTCCTCATCCTTAATTCTTGTAGATGGAGACTCAGTTCAGCAAGTTTTACTAGTTGGGAAATGGAGGTCAGCTGATCTTCGAGAGGGATCTGGATTCACTGTCGGAGTTACTGGGACGCCCACATCCGGAGTTTCTTGGAGCTCAACTTCCAGGACCCCTAGGAGGAGACCTAAAGTGGCTAGTCACCGCATATCTTAGAGGAAGCATCGAAGCACCAACTTCTGGGAGAATTCAGTTCTCCGTGAGAGAGAACAACTGCCTAGATGGATTAGCCAGGGCAATGCATGAAGCTCTCGCACGTCTATGTGCCCTCAGCGTCAACAAGATCCAAGGAACCCGTTTTTCCCACTATGCAAGACGTGACTTCATGGGAATGCCGATGGAGATGCCAAGTCACCCAGAGTTGAGGCGTCAAGTGGAGAATCTTGATTTCTTGTTGCACGACAGACAGCAGGAACTAGACAATGCCAGGGAATTAGCCAACCAGAACCGTGCCATTGCCGACCAGAAGGCCCATACTTTTGCACCGCTTGTCGAGGACCACCAGTCTCTTCGCCGCCAGCGTGCCAAGAAGGATCGCACCATCGCCCGTCTTCGCAAGAATGTGGCCGACCTCAAGAAGACCATCAAGGATCAGGAAGCTCAACTTCCCGCCAAGGAAGAAGAAGATGAGGGTGAAGACATCCAGGGAGACATGGACTCTTACCTCAGCAATGATGATGACTTTTTGGAGGAGCATGCCATGGACTTCTACACTGATGATGAGGACTCTGACTTCATCGACGATGAGTAGAGGCACTAGAGCACAGTCGTAGCATGAGATGTATCAGTCTCACTGTATCGTAGCTTGCAGAATGAACCATCTGTTTTCCCTTTGATTGTTGTGGTGTGTGTTGTATCGTGTGCTTGCTTGCATGAATGAAAATGAAGCTAGTTGAAAACCTGAGTCTAACTCAAAGTTTTAGCTTTGAAAACCACAAAACCATGAACCTTAGAATATCCCTCTTACCCCTATATCTATCTCAATCTTCAGATGACTCGTGGAAACCAAGGAGGGAGTAGCTCGTCGCAAGACCCAATGCTACAGATATTGCGGAATCTCATCGCAGACCGTGAAGCAAGCAGGGCCGAGCGCCAAGCCAACTTAGCAACATTGCAGCAGATCGCCCAAGTGGCTCTCAACAACCAAGGACAAGGAAATCAGGATCACCATGGATCCAAACTCAAAAAAATTCAGAACACCAATCCCCCAATCTTCAACCAATCTGAGAACCCATTAGATGATGATGACTGGTTACAGACCATGGAAAACAACCTCGAAGTTACAGGAGTTGATGAAAATGAGAAATTTCTCTTCGCCACCCACTATCTGGCGGGAAATGCCAGAGCTTGGTGGAATAGCATCCGCAATATGAACCATGGCCAGGTTATGACATGGGATGCATTTAAAGTCAAGTTCAGTCGCACCCACGTGCCGCAAGGTCTCATCAACGGGATGAGAGATGAATTCCGCGAATTGAAGCAAGGAAGAATGATTGTGGTGGAGTACCGTGACAGATTCTTGTCACTTGCTAGATATGCACCTGATAAGATCAACACAGAGGCCAAGAAGGAGAGATTCTTGAACGGACTGCATGATGATATGCAAACTGTCCTCGTCAACATCCGTTTTCAGGATCTCGAAGAGCTAGTCGACTCTGTCATTCAGATGGAAGGGAAGATTAACCAAGCAAACGACAACCGCAAGCATCGTATGATGCAGCAGTCTGGATCCAGTGGTCACCAGAAGTACTGTCCCAACCCTTCACCAGGATATGCACCAAGGAACAACCGACCCCAAAATTCTCGCCCAAGCTACCCCAACCGTAGCGGAGGCAATGTGAAGTCCGCAGGAAACAATCACAACTCCGGTAATGCCAACAATTTCAACTGTGCCCCTCCCAAGAGCAACAGCAACAACACTATGCCCAGAACTGGCAGCAATTCTGTGTCTGTCGCAGCCAAGGACAAGTCCCAGATCACTTGTTTCGAGTGTGGAGTGAAGGGTCACTACTCCAATGAGTGTCCCAAGAAGACTGCCGCCAATGCCCCTGTGAATGCCCCAGCTCAGCAGCAGCGTCGTGTTCAACCAGGAAGGAGATTTGCCCCAGGGAACCCTCATAACCGCAACGGCCATCTCTTCCACATGAACGCAGAAGAAGCCCAGGAAGCGCCAGATGTAGTGTTGGGTATGTTTTCTGTCAACTCAGTTTTAGCAAGAGTATTGTTTGATTCTGGAGCATCGCATTCATTTGTCACCGAAGAATTTGCATACGCTAGTAAGATTCACCCAACCAACCTGAAGCATGTCATGATAGTTCAAATCCCTGGTTCAACTACAAAAGCTAGAAAATTTTGCAAAGCTGTATCTATCAGAATACATGGGATAGATTTTTATGCCAACCTAATTGTACTTGGAACCAAAGGATTGGAAGTAGTATTAGGTATGGACTGGATGTCAAGGCATAAAGGATTGATAGACTGTGCTAAGAAAGCCATCACCATGACCAGTAGTTCTAGAGTAACAGTAGAGCATATCTCTGAAACCTTACCTCGTCAATTCAAGTGCAACAAGAGTGTAGCCCTGCCCACCATAGACCAAGTCAGAGTAGTCTGTGAATACCCCGACGTATTCCCAGATGAATTGCCAGGTATGCCCCCAGATAGGGATATTGAGTTCATTATCGAACTAATCCCCGGAACCGGTCCTATAGCCCAGAGACCCTATAGCATGAACCCCTCAGAGTTAGTGGAACTAAAGAAGCAGTTGGATGCCATGTTAGAGAAAGGCTTGATTCAGCCAAGCGCATCGCCATGGATATCACCAGTGTTATTCGTCGACAAGAAAGATGGAGGCAACCGTCTGTGTACAGATTACAAAAAGTTGAATGACGTCACCATCAAGAACAAGTACCCTTTGCCAAAGATAGAGGATCTATTTGATCAATTGACCGGAGCTCAGGTATTCTCAAAGATTGATCTTAGGACTGGTTATCACCAACTTAAGATTCATGCAATGGATATTCCGAAGACCGCCTTTACTACTCGCTATGGTTTATACGAGTATACGGTTATGTCTTTTGGGTTAACCAATGCCCCTGCTTATTTCATGAATCTCATGAATAAGATATTTATGAATTTCGTAGATAAGTTTGTAGTTGTGTTTACCGACGACATCCTTATCTGCTCCAAGTCAGAGGAAGAGCATGATAAACATCTGAGGATCATCCTAGAAACCCTGAGGGAGCATCAATTATATGCCAAGTTCAGCAAGTGTGAGTTTTGGCTGAAAGAAGTAGGATTCCTAGGATATATTGTGTCTGCCAGAGGAGTCTCTGTTGATCTCGCCAAGATCAAAGATGTCGAAGAATGGGAAGCCCCAACCACTGAAACACAAGTACGTTCATTTCTCGGATTAGCGGGATATTACCGCAAGTTCGTAGAAGGATTCTCGAGCATAGCCCGACCAATGACCCAATTGTTGAAGAAAGACAAGAAGTTTGAATGGATAGACAAGTGTGAAGCCAGTTTCCAGGAGATGAAGAAGAGATTGATATCAGCCCCAATGTTGGTCATGCCAGACATCAAGAAGCCGTTTGATGTATATTGTGACGCATCCAGGATTGGTCTAGGATGTGTATTGATGCAAGAAGGCAAGGTCATCGCGTATCTGTCTCGACAGCTGAAGCAGCATGAGCAGAACTATCCAACCCATGATCTTGACTAGCAGCTGTGGTTCTAGCATTGAAGACATGGCGTCATTATTTGATGGGTAATCGCTGTGAGATTTACTCAGATCATAAGAGCTTGAAGTATATCTTCACCCAGAAGGAGTTGAATATGAGGCAAAGAAGATGGATAGAGTTAATCAAGGATTATGACCTTGACATTCACTATCACCCTGGCAAAGCCAATGTGGTAGCGGATGCTCTTAGCAGATTGCCGTGTAGGCTTAACACCATGATCAAGGAGAAGCAACCAAGTTTGTATGAGGAATTCGAGCAGTTCAGGACTGAATTAGTTAGTAAAGGATTCTTAGCTAGCATTGAACTTCAACCCACTTTGATTAGCCAAATCAAGGAAGCCTAGAAGGGGAATGAAAGTATCGACCGTATCAAACGTCGTATTGGTATAGGAAAGGTACCTGGATTCACCAAAGACGAAGAAGGAGTACTGTGCTAAAAAGGACGTATCTATGTGCCAGCAGATTTGGAGCTGAAGGAAATTATCATGAAGGAAGCTCATGATACCCTTTATTCTATCCACCCCAGAGGAACAAAGATGTATCAGGATTTGAAAGAGCAATTTTGGTGGCACAAGATGAAGAGAGTGATCGGAAGCTACATCGCCAAATGTGACATGTGTCAAAGAGTCAAAGCAGAGCATCAGAGACCTGCAGGATTGATGCAACCATTGCAGATTCCGGAATGGAAATGTGATTCCGTCGGAATGGACTTTATCACCGGTTTACCTAGCTCCAGCAGGGGGAATGACTCAATCTGGGTCATAGTTGATAGACTGTCCAAGGTAGCCCATTTTATACCTTTCAAGACTACCTGCCAGAGTGCAAAGCTAGCAGAGTTGTACATTGCTAGGATTATTAGTCTACATGGAACCCCCAAGACCATCGTATCAGATCGAGGAACCCAATTTACTTCAAGATTTTGGCAGAAAGTTCAGGAATCTTTAGCAACCAAGTTGAACTTCAGCACCGCTTATCACCCGCAGACAGATGGACAGACTGAGAGAGTCAACCAGATCCTAGAGGATATGCTTAGAGCTTGTGTGTTGGAATACGGATCAAAATGGGAAGACTGCCTACCTTTCACAGAATTCTCATATAACAACAGTTATCAAGCTAGTTTGCAGATGGCACCATTTGAATTCCTATATGGAAGAAAGTGTCGTACCCCTTTGAATTGGTCACAAGTAGGAGAGAGTCAGATCTTCGGACCCGCCATTCTCCGAGAAGCAGAAGAGAAAGTTCACAAAGTCCGTGAGCACCTCAAGACCGCCCAATCCAGACAGAAGAGTTATGCTGACAAGAGAAGGAGAGACCTGACTTTCAATGTCGGAGATTTTGTATACCTCAAAATTTCACCATTGAAGGGAACTCAACGCTTTAGTCTGAAGGGAAAGTTAGCCCCCAGATATATCGGATCTTTCAAAATTCTGAACCGTAGAGGAGAAGTGTCGTATCAGCTGGAACTGCCTGTAGAGATGTCAGCCATCCATAATGTGTTCCATATCTCGTTACTTCGCAAATGCTTGGAAGTACCTGAGAAGACTGAAGTTTTCAAGAACATCGATCACAGAGCTGTGGAAATCAACAATGACCTGACCTATCGCGAAGTACCCATCCGTATCTTAGAAGAAGCCTACAGAACCAACAGGACCAGGAGCATCAAATGTCTTAAGATTCAGTGGAGCAACCATACCAAGGAGGAAGCTACTTGGGAGCGTGAAGAGTACATTAGGACAAAGTTCCCAGATCTCTTTAGTTCCTAGTTTTCTTTGTAAATCTCGGGACGAGATTCTGTTTAAGGGGGAAGGTTTGTAACATCCCAAAACTTCAATCCAAGCTTATCAAGATCTAAATCATCAAATTTGGGGTTAACAAAAACTTAATCAAATTAAAAATAAAAGCATTCATATGTGTGTGCATTTAAAATAGGAGTTGTTTTGAATTGCCATGATTGTGTGATCCAATTCTTGTAAAATGTTTCTTAGGTGAGTTAAAAATCATCTACATCATTCCCAAACTTTTCCTAAAGAAAATCAAATAAAAAAGAATTAGAAAGGAGGAACGGTCATTTTGGCCATTTTAATCCACTACACTACTTTGGCTATTCCTAGTACTCAATTCTTAACATAAACAATTCTTGATCTCTGTACACCTTGCTAGTACACATAATGGAGTACCAAGGCCCACCTTTGGATCTGCTAAAAACATAACTATTTTAAATGGCATTTGAAAATTGAATCCAATGCATATGCATAGATCACCCCTATTTCAAAACCCATCTATTTGAGCTCCACTTTCAAAACCCTTGCAACCAGAGACTACCTAACACTAGTGGAGATCACTCAAAAATTTTGAAACCAAAATTCAAAACTTTTTCTCTTGCGGCCATTTCATCAAACACTTGGCAGACATATTTCAAACAAAACAAATTTCACTATTTTAAATAGTGTTCTGGCCAAACTTGTCTCCCATTTGGCCCCTTTTTACTCCCTTCGTCTCTAAATGATCTAGCAAAGCCATTTAAACCCACTCCCCTAGCCCCTAGTGGCATTGCCATGCCATGCCGAGCCACCCCTCGCCGCCCAAACCTTGCCCCGCTGCAGCAGACCACTCCCCTCTCCCTCGCCATGTCTAGGATGTAGCCAGCACCTCACCGCCACCCTTTGTCCCCTGCCCGAGCCGAGCCTCGTCGTGGACCACCGAGGATACCACGCACCCAGCGCCACCACACCATGCCGAGCACGCTGCAAGCGCCATGCACACCGCCGCTCACCGCAGCTCGTGCCACCGCCTCCGCCACGACCTGGAGAACACCCTGCACACCCCTTCGCGCAGCCCAAGCACCACAGCCATCCACCACCGTGGACACCGCCGCCTCTGCCGCTCAGAGCGCCACCTCGCCCAGACCGCATGCCACCGCCCCTACGGCCGCATTCACTTCCTAGAGCACCGCCAGGAGACCGCCTGTCGATCGCCACCCGCAGCCATGCCACTAGACGGCTGTAGCCATGTCGCCACCGTCGCCTGCCCATCCCGCTCGGTCTCGCCTGCCTCCCTAGCCTCTTCTCGCCACACCACTCCACTCCCCTCACCTCACTGAACCTCACCCACCTCTAGCCGGAGCAAGGGGAGCAGCATCTCGCCGAAATTGGAGCCGGAGCCGCCGCCTCTAGAGGAGAAGGGCGCCGCTGATTGCGACCAACCCAAGCTCCACCGCAACCGCCCCTCGCCTCGCCATCGTCTTCCAGTTTGTTTTCCCGCCTCGCCTACCCCCACTGAGCCGCTAGGGTTCGAGCTCACCGGCGACCTGTTCGTCGTTGACGACGACCCTCAGCCGTAGATCCCCCTTCTAATCTTACGGCCCACAGCTGCACTGCTTTCAAGTGTTAAGACCCACTGACAAGCGGGACCCCCTGTCAGCTGATCCCCATGCCGCGGAGCGCCACTGGGCCGGCCCAACTTCTTTCCCGCGCTAGCCTACCCATTCAAATCTGGATTTTTCTTTTTAGTTAAATCTAGTTTCTGTCCACTAGTTTAAAATTCAATTCAGAGAGTTTTATAAATCCAAATTGCATGAAACCAAATTTGTCTGAAAGGTATGGAGATGATCTATCCAAGCCCGTTGGATTTAATTCAATTAGAGTTATAGATCTCTCCTAATAAAAATAACAAACATAAGCTTTTGCAACTTGCAACATTTATATAAAATCAACCAAGTTAGGTTTTGAGTTGATTCCAACTATCAAAAATCACATTTCACCATATCTATCTAAATATGTAATAATATTAAGGTTTACATGCAGTGAATTTGGACTAGTACCCAAATAATGCTATATAGGCATTTCTAGTCACTTTAAATCATTAAATAGTGAACTTAAACCAAAGTAATATTGATCCAACCCTTAAATATCATTCCCACATGTTAGAATATGTGGTGATGACATGTGTGCACATGATCCCATATTTTAAGTGGTGAATATTAAATCTTAGTTAAATTTTCAATGAGTAGAAATTACTTTTCTAAATTAAAAAGAATGAAACTATTGATTTAACCTTGTAATGCTTGTGATGATAATAGATCATCAATTGTGTGTCTTAGAATGCTACTTAGCCTAGTTAAGTATTGTTTGGTGATTGTGTACTCCATATGTATTCTTATAGACGATAGTACCGACCAAGTCTACGAAGAGGAGACGTGCTATCAAGACGAAGAAGAAGAAAACTTCAACCACTTCACCAACCAAGGCAAGCTAGCACTATCCAAGATTAACCCTTGCAAGTTATACTTGCAAGCCACCATTAACAATGCAAGATAACCCTTGCAAGTTTAGTGCTTAGCAAACTAGAATCAAACTAGATGGTTTAGCAAAGATGACTTAAGCATGCTTTGATCACACCCCTTTTACTATTAGTTACCCCAAGTCATTGTTTACAAGATTTACCTCCCTTAGTTTACACAAAGTTCTTTACTTGTTTTGAAGGTAGCATAAAAAGTATAAAACTTGACCTACTTATAAACCTTTAGATGTCTTTCTATGGCATGAGATTGATCCCATCCTTCCACCTTAGTGAACACTCTTAACTTAGTAATTTAGAGTAGATAAAAAACTTGAGTCACTTTAGATGGGAACACTTGGTGAAAATGAATTATGAAAACCTTGGAATGATGAGTCATTATATTGAGATGTTCTGACATGTGTTGAGAAACACAAATGGTTGATCATGATGAGGTATGAGCCTTAACCCTTTTATAAAACTGATGGTTGGATTCGGATGCGATACCATTCCAAATTTACCGTACAACCACATTACCTGAATTGGGTAAGGCTTAGTTGGAAATTTATATGCATTAGTATTAGTTCCCTCACGGGAGAGGTCTGAGCTGAGGCTACCTCTCATGATGTCCACCTATGCAGTGCCCAAGATGACTGATGGTCATGGTTGGGAGGCCATGCTCATAGGAGAGGTGCTTATACTAGGGTGTTTAAAGGGAAGGTTATGTTTGATTATCTGCATACTAAGTATGATGATTCAGGGTTATCCCTGACAGATGTATCGAATCTTGTGGTGAAAGTGTATCACCTCTACAGAGTGTCAAACTATTCGAATAGCCGCGTCCGTGGTTATGGACAGTTGGAATGGCCATACTGTTTCGTTGTTAGATGTTTTCCAAATAACTTGAAATGAAGGATGAATCTTGACTTGACCATAACAGGGTTGTGTTATGATAATGGCTTCCCAACTTAAGTGATTCTAGAACTTTACTTTATCTTTCTTTGCTTCTGAACTTAGCTTAGGTTTCAAACATAACTTTATAGTTAAACTTAGATCTAGCACTTTAACTTAGAATTATAATAATTATTAGTGGTAGTTTGCGAGTACTTAAAGAGTACTCATGGCTTTTGTCCCTAGCTATTCTCATGGACAGACTATGAAGGAGATTATCAAGATGATGGTTAGCAGGACGAATACGATAACTAGGACTATCTGCCTTCGTCAGCATTGCCTGTGCCCCTGAAGATGGTCCCCACCGCTACGCTTATCTTTTATTTCCGCTGCTTGTTGTATTAAAGACTGGATCATGAGATCCTTATTTGTGTAAGACCTTATGTATGGTTTTTAATGGATGATGTGCTGTGATATCCAATCCGTTATGTCTCGCAAAAATGGTAATCCTGGGATTGCGAGGTATGACATAACGGGCATCTAGGATTAAAAATCTGGGTGTTGACACATGTTCTAGATAAACAAGAGAGAAGATTCTAGTAAGATGGAGAACTGTGTTTTGAGGTTTGTGAATAGCATTCATTATGGCGAAGACTATCAATAGAATCTTCTAGATGCTAGAATGGAAAAGAAGATCCAACAACTAGAAAAGATGGGATTCACGAGCTTTGATCCAACGGTCAACATTAAAAGTTATCCGTACACTATATAGTGGTTTGTAATGAAGACTATCAATAGAATCTTGAAGATGCTAGAATGGAAAAGAAGATCCAACGACTAGAAATATTGGGATTCGCGAGTCTTGATCCAACGGTCAATATTCAAAGTTGTTTGTACACTATATAGTGCTAAGATCATGTAGAAGTCAATGATTCTTAGCTACTAGTAATTTGCAAGTGAGACTCAGATAGTAGACGTATGACATATCATCACTATATAAAATTATAATTTGTAAATCACAAAAAATTATAAATTTGATCAACATCTATACAGTATTGGTGTATATTTAGTCCTTGTACTTTGTATCATCATGTAAAAGACAATGATTATTAGCTACCTAACACATGAAATTTTTGATAAAATGGTCTATAGAAACAAGGTACAAGATTCTAGTATGATGGAGAAGTGTGTTTTTAGGTTTGTGCATAACATTCATTATGCTGAAGACTATCAATAGAATCTTCTAGATGCTAGAATGGAAAAGAAGATCCAATAGCTACAAATGTTGGGATTCGCGAGTCTTGATCCAACGGTCAACATTCAAAGTTATTCGTACACTATATATTGGTTTGTAATGAAGACTATCAATAGAATCTTCAAGATGCTAGAATGAAAAAGAAGATCCGACGACTGGAAATGTTGGGATTCGTGACTCTTGATCCAACAGTCAATATTCAGTAAGTTGTTTGTACACTATATAGTGGTAAACTCAATGATTATTAGCTACTAGTAAGTTGCACAGGAGACTCAGATAGTAGACGTATGACATATCATCACTATATAAAATTATAGTTGGTAAAGCACAAACAATTATAAATTTGATCAACATCTATAAAGTATGGGTGTATATTTGATCCTTGTACTTTGTATCATCATGTAGAAGTCAAAGATTATTAGCTACCTAACACATGAAATTTTTGATAACATGGTCTAGGTAAACAAGGGAGAAGATTCTAGTATGGTGGAAAAGTGTGTTTTGAGGTTTGTGAATAGCATTCATTATGTCGAATATTATCAATAGAATCTTCTAGATGTTAGAATGGAAAATAAGATCCAACGGCTAGAAATTCTAGGATTCGTGAGTCTTGATCCAACAGGAAACATTCAAAGTTATCCGTACACTATATAGTGGTTTGTAATGAAGACTATCAATAGAATCTTCAAGATGCTAGAATGGAAAAGAAGATCCAACGACTGGAAATGTTGGGATTCACGAGTCTTGATCCAACGGTCAATATTCAAAGTTGTTTGTACACTATATAGTGGTAAGATCATGTAGAAGTCAACAATTATTAGCTACTAGTAAGTTGCATGTGAGACTCAGATAGTAGACGTATGCCATATCATAACTATATACATGTAACATCCTCGAATCAGCCCTATGCAAGTTTTAGCGATTCCCGCCAAACCCGCATAGAAACTATTCAAAGATGCCCACCAAGCACTTGCGTGCGGGTGGAAAACGAAGTAATACCATTACACAATAGTTTACGATGGAACCCACAACACATATATATATACATCAACGACTCATTGAATCAAGGATACAAATATACAGTACAAAGATCCAATTCACCTTGAACACGATACAACATCCGAGTATGGATATGAAGCAAATTGGGCTAAGAGACCTGAAGAATAACCAATGGCATCCATAACCCTGCCTAGCCCAAGCCGGAAGGGTAACCCTGCTAACTACGTCACACTCGTACCTGCTAAAAAAAGGGGTGCCAACAAAGGGCAAAGGGAAAAAGAGGAGCGTCAGTACTGAGGCCAGTACACGGCGAGGCTAGAATTCGGCGGCTCTCGCCTACATAGGTATGGTGGACTGAAGCGGTAGCAAAGCATGCACTAAATAACCTATAGAGACTCGATACATCTGTCGGCTATTAGAGAGGGATAAGAAAGACCTATCCGGAACCAACCTTATACTAACACCAATCATACGCATCCTGGTATTCCCCCTCGAGACCAAACGAGGAAGTTAAACCGAGGAACTCACACAGTTGGCAGTTTTATTCATTCTATTATAGTTGCAACACTTACTAATCAGATATAGATAGCATGTGACATCCCAAACCCAGCAGTTGTAGGCACTTTTATTTCATTCCATTGCAGTTGTGATACTTACTAGGTAGGTATAACATGATACGATACACCCCAGTTCCACCAGTTGTTGGCACTTTTATTATCAATTCCATTGTAGTGAAATTGATTACTAGTCACATGTTAAGTCAAATTTATAGCACTACTTTAGTTATGCTTGTCTATGATCGAGATATTGTGCTCAAAGTCGTCCATAACCGCGGACACGGCTTTCAGAAATATTTACCTTGCAGGGGTGCACAAATAGCAACACACGCACGATCAACCTCGGAAAAACCAAATAAAAACCCAACAAGGCTTTCACGACAAAGCAATCACGGGATTCATAAAATATTTTAGGGGGCCACCCCACTAAGCTACCCGCAACGAAGTTGGACGGCTCCGAGACAGACCCAGGGTTTGTGACAATGGCTGTAAACGACTGGGAACCCAAAAGTGTGACTAGGCTTGTTGATACCGCGAAAACATTCCACGTTCCAAAACAGTACAGGTGCTCCACGCACAATCGTAAATAAAGCAGTAAAGCATGGCATAAGTACATGATAGTAATAAAGCCCCAAACTACTTTGTGGCCCCAAGAAATAAGAAATGAATCAAGCTCTGGCTAAGGGGATTCATGGTCCCACATGCGGATAGTGCGATAGTCAAGGAACAGGTATCATGTACTCGGGGCCTACGGGACACAAGTGAGCGGTTAAAAACCAAATATTTGCTATTGCCCACCGATGCCTCTGCATTAGTTATATCTATTCCCAGCAATTAATCAAGTTGTATCTAAAGTCATGATCATCTCCAGAATTAAGCATCTCCACCATTTATCATGTGCCAACTTGCCGTCAACGATGGAACGACAACAACACGAAGCAACACATAAGCAAGCAACTACGACTCACAAGGCCGACTATATATCAAACAAGAGGTAATAGGAGGTGTCCATGGCAATATAAAGGCTGCACAGAATATATCTGGTATGGAACACTAAAGCATCGCGATACGGATAGCAATAGATCAACAGGAGGAAATAAAGACTATAAATGCAAAATAGGTAGAAAGAGGGAGATTGCTCACCTGGAAACATAGCCGGAGATACATTATCCGAAGAACTTGTCGATACTCGCATCAACTCAACGGCCTAATCCACGAAGAACCAAAGCACTAGAAGAAACACCGGATGCACTATTTAATACTACGGCAGAAGATCGGGCATGATGCATGTATGATGTATGACATGGAAATGGTGCAATGCAGTTAGGCAATATTAAGCGGAACCGGGGTCCCGACAATTAATAGAAGGTTCAAGTTATTCAGGTACCCCGCAATTTAAATGTTGATTTAACAAGGCAAAACATGGCATCGGTTCGCTACACAAATTTAAATGGAGGCGGTATAAGACAAGAATAACCCGCATATGCGCTCCATATTTAATTATGAGGTGAATCGGCATAATGCCCCCAAACCCACATGATGAGATGTATGCAAGCATGAACAATTTAATATGCAACAAGTTTGTATTTCATTTATAAAAATAGGGGCTTAGAAAGGAGTCACACATAGGGTTCGATAATCTTGTTTCGAGGGATCAGGATTGGTCTTCGATCTCCAGGATTGGGGTCTTGGCGTCCATGAAGGAGAACGGGAAGCTGGTACCAGGGTTTTGGACTTCGCATCCGAGAGGGAGAAGAACGCGGGGTGTGATGCGCTCGACTTTCGACGTATGGCTCGTTGGGAACCCCAAGAGGAAGGTACGATGAATATAGCAGCAAGTTTTCCCTCAGTTATGAAACCAAGGTTCAATCGAACCAGTAGGAGCAAGGAAACACCCCAAAGGTGTTACTAGCTGAGCTTTGCCAGGGCGCACTACCGGTGCTAGCAGCAACGTGGAAACCTGCACAACACAACCACAGAACTTTGTCCCCAACTTGCGATGAGGTTGTCAATCTCACCGTGTTTTGTAGAAAACAAAGGATTAAAAGTATCGAATGGAAAGAAGTCAAAGTTTGCAGAAAGTAAACACAAAGCAGTAAAATATTGTAGATTGTATGTAAAGTAAAAGGACCAGGATCCATAGTTCACTAGAGGTGGCTCTCCTTAGATAGATAACATCTTTGGGTGAACAAATTACAGCGGGGCAATTGACAAACACCGAGAGAGCAATACATGCATATACTAATCATCTTGACTCCTCTCAGACTTGATTGGTCATTACAACATAATACATAGACCGCCATCCAACTACATCTATGACTAATAATCCACCTTCAGGTTATCATCCGAACCCCCTCCAGTATTAAGTTGCAAGCAACAGATTATTGCTTTACAAACTGCGTGTAAAGTAAACAATACGATTGTTCTACAAACAAAGGATTGTTGTTTTGTCCCTAGTAGCAACAGCACATCTAGTACCTTAGAGATTTCTGTCACTTCCCCAGATTACCAGAGGCATGAACCCACTATCGAGCATAAATACTAACTCTTGGAGTTGCTAGCATCTACTTGGCCAAGATAGCTACTAACAACGGAAAGCATGCAAGATCTCAAATAACAAAGACATGATAGAATCAATAATCAAGATGAAATAGCATCTCAATATCCATCGGATCCCCGCAAACACAACATGTATGGATTTGAAATAGATGATCTTGATCATGAACGGAGCTCACAAGATCTAAAAATGAAAGCACAAAGGAGGAGCAACCAGCCATCTAGCTACTACATGGATCCGTAGTCCAAGGATGAACTACTCACGCATCACACCGGATTCTTGCATGGTGATGAAGAAGGCCTCCAGGGTGAATTACCCTCTCCGGCAGGGTGCCGGGAAGAGCTTCAGATCCCTCCCGATCTAGGGATGGAGATGACAGTGGCTACAGACTCTTTCGTGGATTTTGATCGGGTCCTTAGGGTTTACGTCCCGAGGGCATCTTATATTCGGAAAGGGAGGCCAAGGGGGTGCTGTGAGCGCCACACCATCCTGGCGCTGCCAGGCAAGCAGGTGGCCAGGTGGTGTGGTGGCTCCCCGGCCTTTCTCCGTCTCGTATTCTGGCACTTGATCACTTCCGGAAAAATAGGCACTTTGGATTTTGTCCCGTACAATTCCGAGAATATTCATTTTCTGACTTTCCTGGAACCAAAAACAGCAGAAAACAGATAGCTCGCAATGTGGCTCTTGTCAATAGGTTTGTCCAAGAAATCATATGAAAAGTACTCCAAAGTTGGAACAAAACACAAGAAAGTGGATAAAACCAAGCATGGAACATCAAAAATTATAGATACATTTGCAATGTATCAGGGTGCGGTCTTCGGGTCCAAGACGGAATTCTCGGTGCTCCGTGCCGAAGGCATCGAGGTTCCCGTGTAGGAGGTCTTGGTGTTGGCTCCATATTGGCATACTCGGGGTTGCCGCCCGATGGTCGGTGTCCTTTGGTTCATCGGGTTCGGCCGGTCGGTGTTGATCTTGTAGTGACTCCGTCCAGACAACAATAACACACAAGCTCAACCATAAACGCATGTGCACAGGAGCACCACCACTTATCGCGGAAACATCTATAGACTACAACTGCCCATGGACGTAGCACTACTGTACCACCCGCGGTAGGACGCAAGGAGTGGCGACGCGGCGACTCTTGGAGGCGAAGCAGAGCGTGTCAACAAGGGCATGCTCGAGTAGGTGGGAGGCCGACGGCGCGCAGAGCAGGGCAGGGACGCGCGAGATCGAGGAGGTCGTGGGTAGTGCGGGGTCGTCGGAGCGAGCGGTACGGAAGCAGCGAGGTCCAGCGGTGACGAGGTGGCGCAGACGTGGCCGAGGTCCAGTGGGGGCGAGGTGACGGCGAGGCGCCGACGTCGAGCTCAGCCGGGCGATGGGGACGCGGACGTCAGGCGACGCAGAGATGGCCATGGTCGGCGAGGTCACCGACGGACGCGGCCACGCGTGGTGTAGGGCTCCGGGCGATGCGGTCCTTGAGCCGGTTCTGCAGGGGGCGACGGGGCTGAGGACATGCGTCGTCCTGGAGGCGAGGTCAGGGACTTCTAGATGCAGCGGCGAGGATGACATGTGGCCTCGTGTGGATGGTGGCAGCGCCATGCGGCCCAGAGAGGAGGGCGATGGCGGACGAGGCGAGATCTCGCGCAGGCGACGGTGACGTGTGCTCGCAGGAAGCAGCGACGGCGGTTGGACGGACGGGCTCCCGCGGCAAAGTGGCTCCGGCAGGGGCCGGCGGTGCAGTGGCTCGCCGCAACGGCGCCTGAAGCGGGACGTGGGGGCGAGTAGGCATCGGGGAAAGGCGGGCTCGATGGGCGCTCCGGGAAAGGAAACAGAGGAAGGGAGGAGAGGATCGCGTCTGGTGGGCCGTGTCGGTCCCTACTGGTAGGTGGGGAGCGTCGGGTGGGGCCGGGGATGCGGGCGATGGGTCTATTCGATCGGGAGGTGAGCGAGCGTGCCGTGCGTGAAACACGAGCGCGCAGGTGCTTTACGTGTGTGACCGAGTTGTGTGGTTCTGGGTACGTGTCTAGGTTAGGTAGGTGGTTTCCGGCGGCGGGTGGAGGGGTGTATGGTCAGGTGGGGTTAGGGTTCGGTGGTGTGGGCTGGGTGGATCGGCTTAGGCTAGTGGGGGTCATAGGTGGCCAGGCCCAACGGCTGGCTGCCTCCCCCTAAAATATTTTTATTATTTATTCATTTATTTATTTTTAAAAGACTTTTGCAAATCGTTTTTTTGGCAAATAAAATATCCGGACAAGACCGGGGTTTAACTTTGAATAAAAGAGGGGGACAATTAGAAAACAAAGATAGATTTTTGGAAAATAGTTTTAGCCAAGCATATGCATGATGACGACGATGCTCAAATGCAATGTGGCATGATGACATGAGCATGTGGTCATGATGATGCACAAAATAAAAACAACACGCGATTTTCTAGTAGTGATTTTATTGGGGTGCTATAGTACAATTGTAGTTGGTAAAGCACAAAAAATTATAAATTTAATCAACATCTATAAAGTATGGGTGTATATTTGGTCCTTGTACTTTGTATCATCATGTAGAAGTCTAAGATTATTAGCTACCTAACACATGAAATTTTTGATCACATGTATGGTCTAGAGAAACAAGGGAGAAGCTTCTAGTATGATGGAGAAGTGTGTTTTAAGGTTTATGCATAGCATTCATTATACTGACTATCAATAGAATCTTCTAGATGCTAGAATGGAAAAGAAGATCCAATAGATAGAAATGCAGCGATTCGTGAGTCTTGATCCAACGGTCAACATTCAAAGTTATTCATACCCTGTATAATGGTAAGATAAGATAAGATACTACTAATTTGCACGTGCCCTGCACATGAGGCTCAGATAATAGACGTCTCACATATCATCACTATATAAAATTATAATAGGTAAAGTGGAAATATGTAGATTTGATCAACATCTATAAAGTATGGGTGTATATTTGGTTCTTCTACTTTGTATCATCATGTGTAGAAGTCAAAGATTATTAGTTACCTAACACTTGAATTTTTTTGTAACATGGTCTAGAGAAATGAGGGAGAAGATTCTAGTATGATGGAGAAGTGTGTTTTGAGAGGTTTATGCATAGTGCATTCATTGTGTTCAAGACTATCAAAAGAATCTTCTAGATGCTAGAATGGAAAACAAGATCCAATGGCTGGAAATGTTCGGATTCACGAGTCTCGATCCAATGGTCAATATTCAAAGTTATTTGTACACTATATAGTGGTAAGATAAGATGTGTAAAAACATGGCTTGTGGCATTCAGATCCATACTCTTCAGACTTTTCTTTACGAGAAGGAACAATTTCTTCGTCCCTCAGAAAATTAAGAATGATATTTCCTGATATTTAGAAACTCACATCGATGACATTGTTTACTACAAGAAGATGCACCCGTCTACCTCTGAAAAGACAATTAATTCAAGAGCAATCTATCGCATTTACTTGTAGCTCAAGTTTGATCTAATTTTGTTAAATTGTCAAGATGCAAAATCTTAGCAAGAAGTTGAACTTGTTGTAAAAACTATCGGTTGTGGTTTGTGATATATTAAATCAGCCACCAATGGTTACCTCCAAAAAAACATAAAACTTTCAATGCAACCTAAAATTTACTTGTAGTTCAAAATTGACCTAATTTCAATAAATCGACATAAAATCAATTTCAAGTGGGAAAAGTTAGCTATAGGAATAAGTTTGAAAACTCATAAAACATGGGAATCAAAAGTACAACATGAGGGTCCACTATATATGTTTGAAAGCCTGGCTTGTGGCGTTCAGGTCCATATCCTTCGGACATTGTTTACGAAGACGAACAATAATCTCATCATCTCTCGGAAATTTGAGAATGTTCTTTCCTAATAGTTGGAAACTCACACCAGCGGTACTGATTACTACAAGAATATGCATCCATCTAACTCCAAAGAGACATTTAATTAAAGAAAAATCTACCGCGCTTACTTGTAGCTCAAGTTTGAGCTAATTTTTTGTTAAATTGTCAAGATGCAAAATTTAAATGGCATCGGTTCGCTACACAAATTTAAATGGAGGCGGTATAAGACAAGAATAACCCGCATATGCGCTCCATATTTAATTATGAGGTGAATCGGCATAATGCCCCCAAACCCACATGATGAGATGTATGCAAGCATGAACAATTTAATATGCAACAAGTTTGTATTTCATTTATAAAAATAGGGGCTTAGAAAGGAGTCACACATAGGGTTCGATAATCTTGTTTCGAGGGATCAGGATTGGTCTTCGATCTCCAGGATTGGGGTCTTGGCGTCCATGAAGGAGAACGGGAAGCTGGTACCAGGGTTTTGGACTTCGCATCCGAGAGGGAGAAGAACGCGGGGTGTGATGCGCTCGACTTTCGACGTATGGCTCGTTGGGAACCCCAAGAGGAAGGTACGATGAATATAGCAGCAAGTTTTCCCTTAGTTATGAAACCAAGGTTTAATCGAACCAGTAGGAGCAAGGAAACACCCCAAAGGTGTTACTAGCTGAGCTTTGGCAGGGCGCACTACCGGTGCTAGCAGCAACGTGGAAACCTGCACAACACAACCACAGAACTTTGTCCCCAACTTGCGATGAGGTTGTCAATCTCACCGTGTTTTGTAGAAAACAAAGGATTAAAAGTATCGAATGGAAAGAAGTCAAAGTTTGCAGAAAGTAAACACAAAGCAGTAAAATATTGTAGATTGTATGTAAAGTAAAAGGACCAGGATCCATAGTTCACTAGAGGTGGCTCTCCTTAGATAGATAACATGCTGGGTGAACAAATTACAGCGGGGCAATTGACAAACACCGAGAGAGCAATACATGCATATACTAATCATCTTGACTCCTCTCAGACTTGATTGGTCATTACAACATAATACATAGACCGCCATCCAACTACATCTATGACTAATAATCCACCTTCAGGTTATCATCCGAACCCCCTCCAGTATTAAGTTGCAAGCAACAGATTATTGCTTTACAAACTGCGTGTAAAGTAAACAATACGATTGTTCTACAAACAAAGGATTGTTGTTTTGTCCCTAGTAGCAACAGCACATCTAGTACCTTAGAGATTTCTGTCACTTCCCCAGATTACCAGAGGCATGAACCCACTATCGAGCATAAATACTAACTCTTGGAGTTGCTAGCATCTACTTGGCCAAGATAGCTACTAACAACGGAAAGCATGCAAGATCTCAAATAACAAAGACATGATAGAATCAATAATCAAGATGAAATAGCATCTCAATATCCATCGGATCCCCGCAAACACAACATGTATGGATTTGAAATAGATGATCTTGATCATGAACGGAGCTCACAAGATCTAAAAATGAAAGCACAAAGGAGGAGCAACCAGCCATCTAGCTACTACATGGATCCGTAGTCCAAGGATGAACTACTCACGCATCACACCGGATTCTTGCATGGTGATGAAGAAGGCCTCCAGGGTGAATTACCCTCTCCGGCAGGGTGCCGGGAAGAGCTTCAGATCCCTCCCGATCTAGGGATGGAGATGACAGTGGCTACAGACTCTTTCGTGGATTTTTGATCGGGTCCTTAGGGTTTTCGTCCCGAGGGCAACTTATAGGCGGAAGGAGAGGCCGAGGGGGTGCCAGGAGCGGCCACACCATCCCCTGGCGCGGGCCAGGCCAGGCAGTGTGGCCAGGTGGTGTGGTGGCTCCCCGGCCCTTTTCCGTCTTGTATTCTGGCACTTGATCTCTTCCAGAAAAATAGGCACTTTGTCTTTTGTCCCGTCCAATTCCGAGAATATTCATTTTCTGACTTTCCTGGAACCAAAAACAGCAGAAAACAGGCAGCTGGCACTGTGGCTCTTGTTAATAGGTTTGTCCAAGAAATCATATGAAAAGTACTCCAAAGTTGGAACAAAACACAAGAAAGTGGATAAAACCAAGCATGGAACATCAAAAATTATAGATACATTTGCAATGTATCAGGGTGCGGTCTTCGGGTCCAAGACGGAATTCTCGGTGCTCCGTGCCGAAGGCATCGAGGTTCCCGTGTAGGAGGTCTTGGTGTTGGCTCCATATTGGCATACTCGGGGTTGCCGCCCGATGGTCGGTGTCGTACTCGGTTTCAGCTCCGGTGGTTCATCGGGTTCGGCCGGGTCGGTGTTGATCTTGTAGTGACTCCGTCCAGACAACAATAACACACAAGCTCAACCATAAACGCATGTGCACAGGAGCACCACCACTTATCGCGGAAACATCTATAGACTACAACTGCCCATGGACGTAGCACTACTGTACCACCCGCGGTAGGACGCAAGGAGTGGCGACGCGGCGACTCTTGGAGGCGAAGCAGAGCGTGTCAACAAGGGCATGCTCGAGTAGGTGGGAGGCCGACGGCGCGCAGAGCAGGACAGGGACGCGCGAGATCGAGGAGGTCGTGGGTAGTGCGGGGTCGTCGGAGCGAGCGGTACGGAAGCAGCGAGGTCCAGCGGTGATGAGGTGGCGCAGACGTGGCCGAGGTCCAGTGGGGGCGAGGTGACGGCGAGGCGCCGACGTCGAGCTCAGCCGGGCGATGGGGAGGCGGACGTCAGGCGACGCAGAGATGGCCATGGTCGGCGAGGTCACCGACGGACGCGGCCACGCGTGGTGTAGGGCTCCGGGCGATGCGGTCCTTGAGCCGGTTCTCGAGGCGGCGGGCTGAGGACATGCGTCTCCCGAGGCGAGGTCGAGACTTCTAGATGCATGGCCGAGATGACATGTGGCCTCGTGTGGATGGTGGCAGCGCCATGCCCGTAGAGGAGGAGGCGATGGCGACGAGGAGAGATCTCAGCATGACGGTGACGTGTGCTCGCAGGAAGCAGCGACGGCGGTTGGACGGACGGGCTCCCGCGGCAAAGTGGCTCCGGGAAAGGAAACAGAGGAAGGGAGGAGAGGATCGCGTCTGGTGGGCCGTGTCGGTCCCTACTGGTAGGTGGGGAGCGTCGGGTGGGGCCGGGGATGCGGGCGATGGGTCTATTCGATCGGGAGGTGAGCGAGCGTGCCGTGCGTGAAACACGAGCGCGCAGGTGCTTTACGTGTGTGACCGAGTTGTGTGGTTCTGGGTACGTGTCTAGGTTAGGTAGGTGGTTTCCGGCGGCGGGTGGAGGGGTGTATGGTCAGGTGGGGTTAGGGTTCGGTGGTGTGGGCTGGGTGGATCGGCTTAGGCTAGTGGGGGTCATAGGTGGCCAGGCCCAACGGCTGGCTGCCTCCCCCTAAAATATTTTTATTATTTATTCATTTATTTATTTTTAAAAGACTTTTGCAAATCGTTCTTTTGGCAAATAAAATATCCGGACAAGACCGGGGTTTAACTTTGAATAAAAGAGGGGGACAATTAGAAAACAAAGATAGATTTTTGGAAAATAGTTTTAGCCAAGCATATGCATGATGACGACGATGCTCAAATGCAATGTGGCATGATGACATGAGCATGTGGTCATGATGATGCACAAAATAAAAACAACACGCGATTTTCTAGTAGTGATTTTATTGGGGTGCTATAGTACAATTGTAGTTGGTAAAGCACAAAAAATTATAAATTTAATCAACATCTATAAAGTATGGGTGTATATTTGGTCCTTGTACTTTGTATCATCATGTAGAAGTCTAAGATTATTAGCTACCTAACACATGAAATTTTTGATCACATGTATGGTCTAGAGAAACAAGGGAGAAGCTTCTAGTATGATGGAGAAGTGTGTTTTAAGGTTTATGCATAGCATTCATTATACCGACTATCAATAGAATCTTCTAGATGCTAGAATGGAAAAGAAGATCCAATAGATAGAAATGCAGCGATTCGTGAGTCTTGATCCAACGGTCAACATTCAAAGTTATTCATACCCTGTATAATGGTAAGATAAGATAAGATACTACTAATTTGCACGTGCCCTGCACATGAGGCTCAGATAATAGACGTCTCACATATCATCACTATATAAAATTATAATAGGTAAAGTGGAAATATGTAGATTTGATCAACATCTATAAAGTATGGGTGTATATTTGGTTCTTCTACTTTGTATCATCATGTGTAGAAGTCAAAGATTATTAGTTACCTAACACTTGAATTTTTTTGTAACATGGTCTAGAGAAATGAGGGAGAAGATTCTAGTATGATGGAGAAGTGTGTTTTGAGAGGTTTATGCATAGTGCATTCATTGTGTTCAAGACTATCAAAAGAATCTTCTAGATGCTAGAATGGAAAACAAGATCCAATGGCTGGAAATGTTCGGATTCACGAGTCTCGATCCAATGGTCAATATTCAAAGTTATTTGTACACTATATAGTGGTAAGATAAGATGTGTAAAAACATGGCTTGTGGCATTCAGATCCATACTCTTCAGACTTTTCTTTACAGAAAGGAACAATTTCTTCGTCCCTCAGAAAATTAAGAATGATATTTCCTGATATTTAGAAACTCACATCGATGACATTGTTTACTACAAGAAGATGCACCCGTCTACCTCTGAAAAGACAATTAATTCAAGAGCAATCTATCGCATTTACTTGTAGCTCAAGTTTGATCTAATTTTGTTAAATTGTCAAGATGCAAAATCTTAGCAAGAAGTTGAACTTGTTGTAAAAACTATCGGTTGTGGTTTGTGATATATTAAATCAGCCACCAATGGTTACCTCCAAAAAAACATAAAACTTTCAATGCAACCTAAAATTTACTTGTAGTTCAAAATTGACCTAATTTCAATAAATCGACATAAAATCAATTTCAAGTGGGAAAAGTTAGCTATAGGAATAAGTTTGAAAACTCATAAAACATGGGAATCAAAAGTACAACATGAGGGTCCACTATATATGTTTGAAAGCCTGGCTTGTGGCGTTCAGGTCCATATCCTTCGGACATTGTTTACGAAGACGAACAATAATCTCATCATCTCTCGGAAATTTGAGAATGTTCTTTCCTAATAGTTGGAAACTCACACCAGCGGTACTGATTACTACAAGAATATGCATCCATCTAACTCCAAAGAGACATTTAATTAAAGAAAAATCTACCGCGCTTACTTGTAGCTCAAGTTTGAGCTAATTTTTTGTTAAATTGTCAAGATGCAAAATCTTAATTAGAAAGGAGTTAAAAACCTATTGTCAAAACTCTCGGTTGGTTTCTGATATATTAAATGAGCCCCCAATGGGTACATCTCCAAAAGTTTTTTGTAATTATTTAAAAGCAACCTACCATAATTTAGTTGTTGTAGTTCAACTTTGACCAAATTTCGATAAATATAGGCATGAAGTTATTCAAGTGGGGCAAAGTTAATTAGATATATAGGGAGTTTGAAAACTCATAAAACATAGGAATCGTAAGTAAAACACATTAGTCCACTTAATTAAGAAACAACAAAACTCACCTAGTTAGGAGCCACCACAATGTTTGACATCCTGGACCTTCAGATCGGCTCATCCAAAGCTCTAGATCAACCCAGCTCCCCAAACCATTGCTAATATTGTTTTACATAATTCAGTTGCGTTAAACGGGCCAGTCTATCGTTATCGGGCCGCTACTCCACGCACCAAGTTAGGAGGCTCCTGGTTAACTAGGCCGTGTTCCTGTACTGCAGCCCACGAAACTAGACGATCCATCTCCTATCCAAAGGAAGTCGAGTAACCGACGAGGACAAAAAGAAACTTTTGCATTTCTTATCCCCAGCGCCTCCTCTCCTTCCCGACCAGTTCTATTCTACCATCGCTGCTGACCATGATCTCGAATTGTGGTGCCTCCCCTACACCTCGACGGCTGCCCGATCCTCTCTCACCAGTTCTCATGTCATCCGTAACAACCCATCCATGGCTCTTCTAAGGATGTTGAGTGCCCAACATCATGTGTGCCTAGACCTCGAAGGCTACCCAATTCGCTCTCACCAGTTCTTCAGGTACCAACAATGCCAGCCCGCCTGACCATCGAGCCTAGACAGCCAGACACGAGGAAGCAAGAGCCGATGGGACGTGAGGGTAATATCTTTTCTGTTCTAGAGTTAATTATGTTCTTTCCAACATACAAGTGGGAGAAATGAATTTATTTGGTTCATTGCCAATGCTATGTTTCACCGGCATTAGATAGATAGACATAAGTATGAGCATGCAAGAACCGGCAATAAAATCTTCTAGATGCTAGAATGAAAAATAAAATCCAACGGCTGGAAATGTTGGTATTCATGAGTCTTGATCCAACGGTCAATATTCAAAGTTCTTCGTACACTATATAGTGGTAAGATAAGATATGTCTATCTCTACTACTATAGTGGAACAGTTTTGAATTGGATCCATAGCACCAATCCTGACCATTGGGTTGTTGGATCCAATGGTTCAAAGATGCTAGATTCATGTTGAATAGTACCTAGAGAAAACTCCACCATGCATGTTCTCGAACCATCATGTCACCAACCCCAAAATACAACCTACTATGCTTTGAAATTTTGGGGTTGGTGACATGATGGTTCTAGAACATGGTGGAGTTTGCTCTAGGTACTATTCAACATGAATCCAGCTGCTCTGAACCATTGGACCGAACAACCCAATGGTTAGGATTGGTGCTATATATGGATCCAATTCAAAACTGATACAATATAGTAGTAGATATAGATAAAAAGCACACCTTAATAAGGCCTACTATGTGGCATCCGCTAAGGTTCACCTTATACATAGTGGAAACTATAAAGTATCTTTAAGCCTAAGGTGCATCTCAAGCTTGTGTGTTGACCATAGAGAATAGAAAAATCATTTCCGCTCTCTCCTTATTTCATGTGATTGTTTTCAAAAGGGGTTCAAAATTTTCAAGAGGCAAAATCTTAGTAGCTAGAAGTCGAACAGTCTCAACTGATATATTAATTGACCGTTCGATGGGTACCCCCAAAAGCTTTTTACATAAAAGTTTCAAACCAAGCTACAATTTATTGCTTGTATTTCAAATTTGACCTTTTATTTTGATACATCTACATAAAGTCATTCAACAAGTGGACGGGGTCAACTAGGAAACTTGAAAACTCATAAAACATGGGAATCGTAAGTAAAACTTATTGGTCCACCTAGCTAATATGTCTACAAGCTAAAGTTTGACTTAATTTCGTTAAATTGATAAGAAGTCACCAAAGTGTGCGAAGTTAGCTAGGAATCCTAGTACTAAAAGCTTGGGTATTACGTATGAAAAACCGTGGTCTAGTTTGTGTGATAATTGGGGCAGTTGCATTTTCTTTAAACCTTGGTAGGTCTCATAGGAGCGAGGTGCTTGAGAGTTAACACGGTTGGTGGAAGTACAAGTTACATCAAGGACCTCATAAAGAATGAAAATTGCATCGAAGACCATGCATTTAGCACAAGTACCCTGAAACTAAGCAATGAAGTGTGTGTTTTGAGGTTTGCGCATACTAGCGTCCATTGTGCTAAAGACTACCGGTAGAATGTGTCTAGATGCTAATAATGGAAAAGAAGATCCAACAGTTAGCAAAGTTTGGATTTACCATTCTTGATCCAACGGTCAATGTTCAAAGTTAGGATTTGTCAGTCTTGATCCAACGGTCAATGTTCAAAAATGGCTCAAAATTACCTTCCCTCCTGATGTTTGGCCGATCTTTTTAATAACCTTTTGTCCCGATGTTTGGGAAATAAGTGAAAATTTTGAAAACGAGAAAACTTTCAATTTTTGTACCGCCAAGGACCAAAGTGGTTTCCTTTCTATCTACTCCTCGTCCCTACTCCACACCAACGCGCGGCTGTCGAACGCGCTAGAGACACAGAGCCGTGGTACCAAAGCACACGTGCGCAGCGCCACGCTGTGGACGAGGGGAGAGAGATTAGTCGGACCAATGCGCGAGGGGAAAGGGGAGGAGAGATGGAGCATAGGGAAGGAGAGAGAAAACACACGATTTGTTTTGCATGCATCGGTCCTGAAATTTATTACTAGTAGAGTGTACACTGTAAGGCCGCAAGAATACCTCGTGTCAGAAACTCATCATAACTTTGCTCTGACATGGAACCGCCTTCAACTTCTCTTTGCTGCTACCCTCTTCCCCTGCCAACATTTTATTATCTCAGCATGTACAACGCGTGGACAGAGGTGACCATATGTCTAAGGAAAGAAATATACTACTCCTGCATTGTGTTAAAAAGCATACCTTAATAAGGCTCAGATAGTAAACGTAGGAGATATCATCACTATATAAAATTATAATTGGTAAAGTACAAAACATTATAAATTTGATCAACATCTATAAAGTATGGGTGTATATTTGGTCCTTGTACTTTGTATCATCATGTGTAGAAGTCAAACATTATTAGCTACCTAACACTTGAAATTTTTGGTAACATGGTCTAGAGAAACGAGAGAGAAGATTCTAATATGATGGAGAAGTGTGTTTTGAGGTTTGTGCATAACATTCATTATACTGAAGACTATCAATTGAATCTTCTAAATGCTAGAATGGAAAAGAAGATCCAACGGCTAGAAATATTGGGATTCACGAGTCCTTATCCAACGGTCAATATTCAAAGTTATTCGTACACTGTATAGTGGTAAGGTAAGAGACGATATATATATATCTCTACTACTATAGTGGAGCAGTTTTGAATTGGATCCATAGCACCAATCCTGACTGTTAGGCGGTTGGATCCAATGGTTCAGAGAAGCTGGATTCGTGTTGAATAGTACTTGGGGTAAACTCCACCATGCATGTTCTAGAACCATCATGTCACCACCCCCAAAATACAACCTACTGTGCTTTAAAATTTTGGAGTTGGTGACATGATGGTTCTAGAACTTGGTGGAGTTTGCTCTAGGTACTATTCAACACGAATCCAGCTGCTCTAAACCATTGGACCTAACAGCCCAACGGTCAGGATTGGCGCTATATATGGATCCAATTCAAAATGGCTCCATTATAGTAGTATATATAGATAAAAAGCACACCTTAATAAGGCCTACTATGTGGCATCCGGTCGGTATTGTAAGAGATAAGAGACAAGATAATGATAAGATAGAATTACTACGAATCGCCGATCTAATGGTAGGTCTCATACGAGCGAGGTGCTTGAGAGTTAAAATGGTCTATGGAAGTAGAAGCTACATTAAGGACCTCACAAAAAAATGAAAATTGCATCCAATAAGTCTCTGCATTTAACACAAGTACCCTTAGACAGAGTAATGAACTACTATGTGTTTTGAGGTTTGTGCATACTAGTGTTCATCGTGCTAAAGACTATTAGTAGAATCATTGTAGATGCTAAGAATGGAAAAGAATATCCAATGGTTAGAAATGTATGGATTTGCCAGTGTTGATCCAACGGTGAATAATGTTTAAATAAGTTAATCCCTACACTATTTAGTGGTGGTATGCATGGTATTGTAAGAGATAAGAGACAAGATAATGGTAAGATAAGAAGTACTGCGAATGGCTGATCTAATGGTTGCTCTCGTAGGAGCAAGGTGATTGAGAGTTAACACGGTCGGTGCAAGTACAAGTTACATCAAGAACCTCGTAAAAAATGAAAATTGCATCCATGTCCATGCATTTTAGCGCAAGGACCCTGACACTAAGCAATGAAGTACTGTGTGTTTTTAGGTTTGCACAACTAGCGTTCGTCATGCTAAATACTATCAATATATCGAATCTTTCTCGATGCTAAGAATGGAAAAAAAGATCCAACGGTTAGCAATGTTTGGATTTGCTAGTCTTGATCCAATGGTTAATATGTTCAAAGATAATCCCTAGGCTATGTAGTGGTATGGTATTGTAAGATATAAGAGACAAGATAAAAGATAAGATAAGAAGTACTGCGAATGGCCGATCTAATAGTAGGTCTCGTAAGAGCAAGGTGCTTGAGAGTTAACACGGTGGGTAGAATTACAATTTACATCAAGGACCTCATAAACCGAGTAGTGAAGTACTGTGTGTTTTGTGGTTTGCGCATACTAGTGTTCATCATGCTAAAGACTAGCAATAGAATCTTTATAGAAGCTAAGAATGGAAAAATAAGATCCAACGGTTAGCAATGTTTGGATTTGACGGTCTTGAGATCCAACGGTCAATGTTCAAAATAAGTTAATCCCTACACTATGTAGTGGTAGTATATATGGTATTGTAAGAGATAAGAGACAAGATAAAGATAAGATAAGAAGTACTGTGAATGGTCGATCTAGTGGTAGATCTCGTAAGAGCGAGGTGCTCGATTGGTCGGTGGAAGTACAAGTTACATCAAGGACCTGATGGCTAAGTGTTGATGTAGAGCTCGTTGGGAACCCCAAGAGGAAGGTATGATGAGCACAGCAACAAGCTTCCCTCAGTTATGAAACCAAGGTTTAATCGAACCAGTAGGAGCAAGGAAACACCCCAAAGGTGTTGCTAGCTGAGCCTTGGCAAGGCGCACTACCGGTGCTAGTAGCAACGTGGAGACCTACACAACACAACCAAAGAACTATGTCCCCAACTTGCGATGAGGTTGTCAATCTCACTGTGTTTTTCTAAAAACAAAGGATTAAACGTATCGAATGGAAAGAAGTAATAGTTTGCAGAAAGTAAACAGAAAGCCGTAAACAGTTTGTAGATTGTATGTAAAAGAAAGGACCGAGATCCATAGTTCACTAGAGGTGGCTCTCCTTAAGATAGATAACATGCTGGGTGAACAAATTACAGCGGGGCAATTGACAAACATCGAGAAAGCAATACATGCATATACTAATCATCTTGACTCCTTTGAGATTCGATTGGGCATTACAACATTATACATAGACCGCCATCCAACTGCATCTATGAGTAATAATCCACCTTCAGGTTATCATCCGAACCCCCTCTAGTATTAAGTTGCAAGCAACATATTATTGCTTTACGAATTGCATGTAATATAAACAATACGATTGTTCTATGAACAAAGGATTGTTGTTTTCTCCCTAGTAGCAACATCACATCTATTACCTTAGAGATTTCCGTCACTTCCCCAGATTATCAGAGGCATGAACCCACTATCGAGCATAAATACTAACTCTTGGAGTTGCTAGCATCTAATTGGCCAAGATAGCTACTAACAACGGAAAGCATGCAAGATCACAAATAACAAAGACATGATAGAATCAATAATCAATCTGAAAGAGCATCTCAATATCCATCGGATCCCTGCAAACACAACATGCAGAATTACAAATAGATGATCTTGATCATGAACGGAGCTCACAAGATCTAGACATGAAAGCACATAGGAGGAGAATCAGCCATCTAGCTACTACATGGATCCGTATTCCAAGGATGAACTACTCACGCATCACACCGGAGGCTTGCATGGTGATGAAGAAGGCCTCGTGGTGAATTCCCTCTCCTAGGGGTGCCGGGAAGAGCTTTAGATCCCTCCCGATCTAGGGATGGAGATGATGGCGGCTACAGACTCTTTCGTGGATTTTTTGATCGGGTACTTAGGGTTTTCGTCCCGAGGGCATCTTATAGGCGGAAGGAGAAGCCGAGGGGGTGCTGGGGTCAACCAGACCACCCCCTGGCGTGGGCCAGGCCTGGCCGCGCGTCCAGGTGGTGTGGCCGGCCCCCAGCCCTTCTCCGTCTCGTATTCTGGCATCTGGTGACTTCCAGAAAAATAGGCACTTTGGCTTTTGTACCGTCCAATTCCGAGAATATTCATTCTCTGACTTTCCTGGAACCAAAAACAGCAGAAAACAGGCAGCTGGCACTGTGGCTCTTGTTAATAGGTTAGTCCAAGAAATCATATGAAAAGTACTCCAAAGTGTGGACAAAACAGAAGAAAGTGGATAAAACCAAGCATGGAACATAAAAAATTATAGATACATTTGCAATGTATCAACATCCCCAAGATTAACTCCTGCTCGTCCTCGAGTAGGTAAGTGATAAAAAGAAAGAATAATTTTTGAGGTGACATGCACCATGAAAGACTTGATCAAAGTATTTGTAAAACATTCAAAGCTGGGATCATAGTAATTCAATCATAACATGAAATACAAAGTTCTAGCAATAAGACAAAGAAACTATGATGCAACATGAAAAGGCACAAACAAAAGATTCAAGAATAACAATGCTTTGCAAGACGTTTGTTTGTTTCACATAAAGAAAACATAGCATAATAGCATTTAGCATGTCCCTCATAGAGTAGCAAATATAAATGCATAGGACACCTTCAAATTTCATAAGAGTGACTAGATACAAATAGTTTAAAACAAGCAATATCAAGTTATGTATCAATCAACTAGTCTTGGGACAATGCACATAGAACTAAGAGTGGCCACTATGCTCTCAAAGTAAGTGCATAAAGATAGAAGGTGGAGACTCAATATAATGGTGGAAGAAAGGCCTTTATAAAAGGAAGTAGGGATTCAAGTCTCATAAAGAGCTTCCAAAAATTATGGTACTTATAGCTTTTAGCTCTCATTGCCCCTGTCATAAGCATCTTGAAGTGATTAAGATTAAAGTGAACAAACTATTGTGTACATGATTGACGAAGTATAAGTTAGAAATCTCATGTCCCTTGTATACGAGGGCCGCTCCTCATGCTACTCAAGTTTAGTCACCGGTAAGTTCTTGTCATCGTAAGTACATGTGTATCATAGAGAACCGCCAACGGGGTACCCCTTGCCTGATGATACGGAAGAATCCCCATATCAAAATGACAAGGCAAGCAGACAACGAGCATCTCAGCAATCTTCTTATTTACCATGGGAATATGGTGCCTTTTTATCTCTTTCCTCTTTTCATAATCTCTTTTTTTCTTTTTTCTCTTTTTTTCTCAATATAGGACTCTTTTTTATAAGAAGAATGCTTCATAGACAGCTCATTATGGTTACGCTGTAGGTTTCCACCATGCCAGCATGGGTTATACCAGCGACCCAAGCGTTTTGTCTAACACAGATACATAACTCCATGGACTTACAAACTCCCCTTTCATTTCACACCGATGACATCCATATACAAAAGAGCATGATATCAACTAGGTACAAAGTACTAAGTGCAATGTTGAAAGCGTTCCCCATGAAAGCATGGTTCTGCTAATTCCCAACAAATAAGTGCAAGAATATACAACATAGACGACACAATGGTTCAAGTTTATTAAGGGCAAGAAAAGTAAAGTTTCCCATCAAGTTCGTGAGAGCTTTAATCACTAGTTTTCTCATAACAAGTTTAATTTGGAAGGTAAACAAAAGCATGAATATACTTGGAATAGCATAAGCTAGTAGGTAGGTATGGTGGACTCTTTGGAATAACTTGGTTTAAGGAGTTAGATGCATGAGTGGAACTCATACTTGGTTGTGGAGGCTAGCAAAAGACTAGGAGCGACAAACTAAGAGAGCAATAATGGCCATAATCATGCAGAGCGACAAAACAACATTGATCAAAGCATAAAGTGATAATACAAGTTGAAAACTAAAGGATCATAAAGGCTATGGTGACTTGAGATAGTCATAACATGGTGTGAGCATGCGTCAAGTCAACCCAAATAAAGCATCAAAGGAGAATACCACTATACTATGCTTTAATATGCTAAAACAACGCATGATTCATCCAAGGCACATTAAGCAATATCAATTGTTTATAACAAGTCATGCTACAGCAAAGAATACTAAGCATAAAGCCAAAACAATATCAAGCATGGCATGCCAGAGCATAGGCCACAGTCAAAAACAAGCTCTTTTTACCACATAAGCATGAACTTTCCTACTCTTTTCCAAACCAGACCAAACTATTTGAAAACCAATGTATGAAAGAGGGGTTCCAACCAATTTATTCAGAAAACTAAGCAAACAAAAGCAAACGAAAACGAAAAATAAGATGCTCCAAGAACAACACAACTGTGCATGAAACAATTAAAATGAAGCGTTTGGAAGAAACATGGAATTTTTATTGCTGAAGAAGGGGATGCCTTGGGCATCCCCAAGCTTTGACGCTTGTACTTCTTGGATATTTCTTGGGGTGACACACGTGGCATCCCCAAGCTTGAGCTTTAGTCCATCCTTCATCTCATTACTCATTCCTTCCATACACCTGATATTTTTCTTCATACAAAACTTCACACAATCTTTATTAGCAACATTAGTGCACTCAAGATAATAGGTCTTAGGGTTCAGTTCTAACACCAAATAAACTTCCATTAGGACACCAGCTACTGAATCACTTCCCTCAAAAATCTCAATTCCCCAAAATAACTGAAAAAGGAATCAACAAGAAGCAAATGCAGAAAATGGCAGAAATCTGTCAAAACAGACCAAGAGGTAAAGATGAATTTTTTCGAAGACCTTCTGTTGCTCCAATCAAAAAGTGTTAAACTAATGAAAGTTAGATAACAACCTGGGGCAGAAGCACAAAACTTTATGCCTCAAAAAGACGTTCAGAGATTTTACACGAGTTTTTACGGTGAAGCACAGAAATCTGTTTCGGGACAGCAACTTCCCAATCATTACTTCTCTCTCATTAGAGGTTACTCTTGGCACAAAAAGCAAATAAAAAGGATAAGGAGCAGTTATTACTGGAGTAATAACTTCGAAGATTCATCTAAAACTTTTGGGTTATCTCCCAATAAGTACTTTTCTTTAACGCCTTTAAGTTAGGCATAAGAAGCAAGAAAGAATCAAGTGTTCTCAAATGAAGAAGCATTAAGACCATATTTTGTTTTCATAGGAGAAGAAAAAGAAATCTTCTCTCTCTTATTAGGGAAGTGTTCTATACCTTTCTTGTGTGGAAGTTGATATTTAATGGTGCCTTCTTTCATATCAATAATGGCACCAACAGTTCTAAGAAAAGGTCTTCCCAAAGTAATAGGACAAGAAGCATTGCATTCAACATCCAAAACATAGAAATCAACGGGGACATAGGCATGTTTAACCATAATAAGAACATCATTAAGACTCCCCATGAGTTTCTTTTTAGCATTATCATCAAGTGGGACATTCAAATAACAATCTTCAAGTGGAGGCAAATCAAGCATATCATAAATCCTTCTAGGCATAATATAAACACTACTATCAAGATCACATAAAGGTTTGAAATCAAAGTCATTCACTTTCATATTAATGATGGGTTCCCAACCATCTTTTTGTTTTATAGGAATAGAAGATTTATGTTTCATCTTTTCTTCTTTAATCTTTATGAGAGCATCAGTAATGTGTTTTGTAAAAGCCATGTTCATAGCACTAGCATTAGGACTTTTAGCAAGATTTTGTAGGAACTTAATAACTTCAGAGATATTGCAACCATCAAGATCAAAATCAAATTTATCATCTAGAGTAGTAGAACTATTACTAGCCTCGACACTAGTGGTGGTAATAGTAGTAACACTAATGTTTCTAGCAATTTCATCTTATCTTTCCCACTTAGCATGTAATTCAGCTAATAGTCTAGCATTTTCATCAATTCTTACTTGTATAGCATTAGTAGCTGCAAAGGGATTATCATTAGTTTCAAGTTTAGCAGCCATTTTATTGATCAAATAGGATTGAGCTTCAGACAAAGATGATATATTTCTTTCAGCATTAGAGAGTTTCAATTGTAAACTAGGAATTTCCCTATTTAGACTCTCAAGTTGAGGGCTAATGTTCTTCAAAATGGTAGATTGTTCCTCCATAGTTTTAGTGAATAGTTTATTTTGGACATATTGCATTTGCATGAAGTTTTTAGTGGCTCTTTCAACTTCTAAAATTCTTCCTTCACTAGGTGATCCAAGTTTACCATTATAGCCATAAGTATTATTAGAAGGGTAGGGCCTATAATTGTTATTACCATAAGCATTGTTGCCAAAATTATTATTTCTTATGAAGTTCACATCAACTTGTTCTTCTTGAGCAACCAAAGAGGCTAAAGGGACATTATTTGGATCAATATGAGCTTTCCCATTCACAAGCATAGACATAATAATATCAATCTTATCACTCAAGGAGGAGGTTTCCTCAACAGAATTTACCTTCCTACCTTGTGGAGCTCTCTCAGTATGCCATTCAGAATAATTAACCATCATATTGTCCAGAAGTTTTGTTGCAGCACCCAGAGTGATGGTCATAAAGGTACCTCCAGCAGCAGAGTCCAATAGCTTCCTTGAAGAATAGTTCAATCCTACATAAAAGGTTTGGTTGATCATCTAAGCAGTCAGTCCATGAGTGGGTCAATTCTTTACCAAAGATATCATTCTTTCCCAAGCTTGAGCAACATGTTCATTATCAGATTGTTTAAACTTCATTATTTCACTTCTCATAGATATAATCTTAGTAGGAGGATAGTATTTTCCAATGAAATCATCTTTGCACTTAGTCCAAGAATCAATAATATTCCTAGTTAAGGAATTCAACCATTCTTTAGCATTTCCTCTCAAAGAGAAAGGAAACAATTTCAGCTTAATAATATCACAATCTACATCCCTATGCTTTTACATCTCACAAAGTTCAACAAAGTTATTTAGTAAATTGTTCTCTCATAACAAGATTGAGTAAAGCAGGTTTTATCGCAAAGAAAGTATCTTCAGGCATAGGTGGAGCAATAGGTGTGCTCATAAAATCATTGTTGTTGGTGCTAGTGAAGTCACACAACTTAGTGTTTTCATGAGTAGTCATTTTTTTGGGTTTTCAAATAAGAAAGCAAACTAGTAAAACTAATTTTTTGTGTGTTTTTGATAAAGAAATTAAGCGAAACAAAAATAACAAAGTAAAGAGATTGGTTATGAGGGACTCCCCTTGTGAAGATGTCCTTGACTCCCCGGCAACGGCGCCAAAAAAATGCTTGATGGCTCGGTGTTGATGTAGAGCTCGTTGGGAACCCCAAGAGAAGGTATGATGAGCACAATAGCAAGTTTCCCTCAGTTATGAAACCAAGGTTTAATCGAACCAGTAGGAGCAAGGAAACACCCCAAAGGTGTTGCTAGCTGAGCCTTGGCAGGGCGCACTACCGGTGCTAGTAGCAACGTGGAGACCTGCACAACACAACCACATAACTCTGTCCCCAACCTGCGATGAGGTTGTCAATCTCACCGTGTTTTGCTGAAAACAAAGGATTAAACATATCGAATGGAAAGAAGTAATAGTTTGCAGAAAGTAAACACAAAGCAGTAAACAGTTTGTAGATTGTATGTAAAAGAATGGACTGGGATCCATAATTCACTAGAGGTGGCTCTCCTTAAGATAGATAACATGTTGGGTGAACAAATTATAGCGGGGAAATTGACAAACATCGAGAAAGCAATACATGCATATACTAATCATCTTGACTCCTTTGAGATTCGATTGGGCATTACAACATTATACATAGACCGTCATCCAACTGCATCTATGACTAATAATCCACATTCAGGTTATCATCCGAACCCCCTCTAGTAATAAGTTGCAAGCAACAAATTATTGCTTTACGAATTGCGTGTAATGTAAACAATACGATTGTTCTATGAATAAAGGATTGTTGTTTTCTCCCTAGTAGGAACAACACATCTAGTACCTTAGAGATTTCTGTCACTTCCCCATATTACCAGAGGCATGAACCCACTATCGAGCATAAATACTAACTCTTGGAGTTGCTAGCATCTACTTGGCCAAGATAGCTACTAACAACAGAAAGCATGCAAGATCACAAATAACCAAGACATGATAGAATCAATAATCAATCTGAAATAGCATCTCAATATCCATCGGATCCCCGCAAACACTGCATGCAGAATTACAAATAGATGATCTTGATCATGAACTGAGCTCACAAGACCTAGACATGAAAGCACAAAGGAGGAGAACCAGCCATCTAGCATCACACCGGAGGCTTGCATGGTGATGA
Organism: Avena insularis; assembly: GCA_023614405.1. Lineage (NCBI taxonomy): Eukaryota > Viridiplantae > Streptophyta > Magnoliopsida > Poales > Poaceae > Avena > Avena insularis. The sequence continues at coordinate 85,685,912 of CM042684.1, read as the reverse complement.
AGAAGGCCTCCAGGGTGAATTCCTCTCTCCGGCAGGGTGCCGGGAAGAGCTTCAGATCCCTCCCAATCTAGGGATGCAGATGACGGTGGCTACAGACTCTTTCGTGGATTTTTGATCGGGTACTTAGGGGTTTCATCCCGAGGGCATCTTATAGGCAGAAGGAGAGGCCGAGGGGGTGCTGGGGTCGGCCAGACCACCCCCCTGGCGCGGGCCAGGCCTGGCCACGCGGCAAGGTGGTGTGGACGACCCCCAGCCCTTCTCCGTCTCGTATTCTGGCATCTTATGACTTCCTGAAAAATAGGCACTTTGGCTTTTGTCCCGTCCAATTCTGAGAATATTCATTTTCTGACTTTCCTGGAACCAAAAACAGCAGAAAACAGGCAGCTGTCACTGTGGGTCTTGTTAATAGGTTAGTCCAAGAAATCATATGAAAAGTACTCCAAAGTGTGGACAAAACACAAGAAAGTGGATAAAACCAAGCATGGAACATCAAAAATTATAGATACATTTGCAATGTATCAGGTCCTCATAAAAAATGAAAATTCCATCCACGTCCGTGCATTTGGCACAAGGACCATGAAACCGAGTAATAATGAAGTACTGTGTGTTTTGAGGTTTGTGCATACTAGTGTTCATCGTGCTAAAGACTATCAGTAGAATCTTTCTAAGATGCTAAGAATGGAAACGAATATCCAACGGTTAGCAATGTTTGGATTTTCAAGTCTTGATCCAATGGTCAATGTTCAAAGTTAATCGGTTAGCAAAGTTTGACCTAATTTCATGAAACAGTGAGCAAAGTTTGACCTAATTTCATTAAATAGTTAGGATGCAAAATCTTAGCAAGAAGATGACCCTGTCATCAAAACTCTCGGTGGTTTCTGATATATATTAATTGACCCTCCCCCTGATGGGTACCTCCAAGAGATTTTTCGTAAAACTTTCAAAGCAACCTACAATTTACCTGTAGTCCAAATTTTACCTAATTTCAATAAATCGACATAAAATCATTCAAGTGGGTAAAGTTAGCAAGGAAATTTGAGAACTGATAAAACATGGGAAATAGTAAGTGCATCGTGTTGGTCCACTATATATGTGTGAAAACTTGGCTTGTGGCATTCAGATCCATAGTCTTTGGACTTTCTTTAGGGGAAAGAACAATCTAGTCATCACTCGAAAAATTAAGAATGTTCTTTCCTAAGATAGTTGGAAACTCACACTAGAAGCATTGTCTACTACAAGAAGATGCACCTATATCTACCTCCAAAAAGACTTTTAAATCAAGAGGAATCTATTGCACTTACTTGTAGCTAAAGTTCGGCCTAGTTTTGTTAAACTGGCAAGAAGTTGAATTTGTCGTCAAAAATCTCATTGGATGGTTTCTTATATATTAATTGTGACCCCCGATGGGTACCTTCAAAAGCATTTTAGTAAAACTTTCATAGTAACCTACAATTTACTTGTAGTAGTTCAAATTTGACCTAATTTTGATAAATCGACATAAGATCATTCAAGTGGGCGAAGTTAGGTAGCGAGTTTGAAAACTCACAAAACACAGGAAATCATAAGTAAAATATGTTGGTACACTATATATATATATATATATATGTGAAAACTTGGCTTCTGGCATTTAGATCGATATTCTTCGAACTTTCTTTACGAGAGAGAATAATCTTGACATCACTTAGAAAATTGAGAATGGTCTTTCCTGATAATTGGAAACTCACACCGACGACATTGTTAACTACAAGAAGATGCACCCATCTACCTCCGAAAAGACATTTAATTCAATAGAAATCTATTACACTTACATGTAGCTCAATTCTGACTTAATTTTGTTATGCAAAATCTGAGAAAGAAGTTGAACCTATCATCAAAGCTCATAGTGGTTTCTGATATATTAATTCACCCCCTCCCCCGAAGGGTACCTCCAAAAGCTTTTTCATGAAACTTTCAAAGCAACCTACAATTTACTTGTAGTTCAAATTCGACCTAATATAATTTCGATAAATCGGGATAAAGTCAATCAAGTTGGCAGAGTTAGATAGGAAGTTTGAAAGAACATAAAACATGGGTATCGTCAGTACAACATGTCGGTCCACTATATATATATATATATATGTCTAAAAACCTAGATTGTGGCATTCAGATCCATATTCTTCAGACTTTCTTTATGGAAAATAACAACCTCGCTTGTCATCTCCTAGAAAATTGAGAATTGAATGTTCTTTCCTGACAGTTCAAAACTTACACGGACGACATTGTTTACTGTATATTGATTTTTTTTCAATGAGTATACTATTTAATATTGTATATAGTTGGTCAGACTTTGTAACATTTGACTTTGACTAAACCTAATATTCTAAGAAATACTCCCTCCGTTTAGAAATATAAGACATTTTAGCTTTGCGAATCGAATGTATCTAGACGTCTTTTAGTGTATTGGTTCGTAGAGGTTCAGAGTGAACCTATACACTAAAAGGCGTCTAGATACATTCATTTCACAAAGCTAAAACGTCTTATATTTCTGAGCAGAGGGAGTATTAAGAAAACAACATATGATTAGGAAAACAACATTTTTAAGAACCCTCACAAGCTTTTTCTTAGCATCCCAGATCTGAATACTACATTGACACTTATGATTGACTAAACTACAAACAGAGCAAACCCAAACACATACAGAGTAGTAGTACAACTTAACGACTTCTAGAGGGACTCCGCGGTCTTCTCAGGCGACTTAGCAGCATCCTCCGTGGGCAACTTGGTTGCGTCCTTCGTGGTACCATCGCCAAGCAGGGACTCGTGGATGTTGGGTAGCATGCCGATGTGCGCGATGGTAACACCGGTCAACAGCTTGCTGAGCTCCTCGTCGCGCATGACACCGAGCATCACGTTCCTCGGGATGATGCGGATCTTCTTGCTATCTTTCGCGGCTTGCCCGGCGAGCTCCAGCACCTCGGTGGTGAGGTACTCGAGAACGGATGTGAGGTAGACAGGAGCCCCGAAGCCTATGCACTTGGAGTACCAACCCTCCTTGAGGTAGCGCCTAATCCGTCCGATGGGGAAATGCAGCCAGGCCTTGACGGACCTCGACACTTGCTTCTTCCTAGGACTGCCTGGTGCGAGACTACGACTTGGAGTGGCCAGAGCAGGATTCGGAAGCCGGCGACATGTCTTCTTTTTCTCCACGGCCTTTGTTGCCACCACCTGGGTCTTCTTCTTCCCACGGGGAGGTCCGGTCTTCGGAGACATATCTACAAAGTCTAAGAGGACGAAAGTTTAATTGTGGAGGGTCGGGGAAGGTGCCCAGGTCCCTTGTATTGAACTTTCATAGCGCCATATTTACTATTTTACAAGTATGAATTTTAATAGGAGTACTACAAAAAGGTTGTGCACATGTTTCCTTATTTTATTTCACTTTTTTGAAACATGGTCAGATGTGTCAGCATGAAAATTCATACAAAGAAGTTGTATCTTTCAAACCAATAGTAGGTTTTCAGTATGACTGCGTGGGTACAATAATTAGTACTATATGAATTTCTGACAAATTTACAAGCAATCTATCACGCACTTGTAGTTCAAAATTTACCTACTTTGGTTTTATTGACAAAATGTCATTTAATTATACGAAATTAGCTAGAAGGATTGAAAATTCATGAAACTTGTTAACCATGAAATATACTCTATTTTGTGTGAAATTTAGTGTGTTGTGGCATTTGGAGCAATACTCCTTACCTTTTCTTTAAAAAATAATTATATGTGGCACCTCTAAAATAATTTAACAAAATTCGATGCATAAAAGTTGAAAAGTCTAATTAACAACATTAGTATGCCATGCCAAGATGCACCCCGTCTACCCGAAATGGGCACGACCTTTGTCATTATTTAACTTGAAACCCAAGTATGTTAACACATCGCTAGTCATATTGTGAAGAAGTGTTTTTAAACCTTGTCAAAATTCATGTTTATCATTTACGGAAGAGGACACCATACATAAGTGTTTAACATTTTTTATTGTTTTCTTTACTTTTCTTTAATTTATCCCAATAAACAGGACGAGTGATGCAGATATGACCTTGACATTGGTAACTTGGCTTAAAATGTGAACAATGTTCATACATGGTTATGACCATATTCTATAGCAAGTTTTTCGAAAGTTGTCCAAATCCATGTTTGTAGTTTCGTCCAAACAAGCACAAATATAAGAGGACACCATTTAAGTTTCAACTATGTATCATTGATACATTGCAAATGTATCTATAATTTTTGATGTTCCATGCTTGGTTTTATCTACTTTCTTGTGTTTTGTCCACACTTTGGAGTACTTTTCATATGATTTCTTGGACTAACCTATTAACAAGAACCACGATTACCGCTCTTTTCTGCTGTTTTGGTTCCAGGAAGTCGAAATGAATATTCTCGAATTGACGGACAAAAGCCAAAGTCATTATTTTATGGGGACATCTGAGCCGTACGAGACGGAGAGGGGTCAGGCCCGCCACACCACTGGTCGCAAGGAGGCCTAGCAAGGCCAGGGGTGGTCTGGCCGCTCTAGGCACCCCCTCGGCTTCTCCTTCCGCCTATATATTGCCTCTGATATGGAAACCCTAAGTACCCGATCAAAAATCCACGAAAGCGCCTATAGCCGCCGTCATCTCCATCCCTAGATCGGGAGGGATCTGAAGCTCTTCCCGGCACCCTGTCGGCAGATCAGGGCATAGGCAGCCCGACCCGGTTGGCCCGAGCCGGCCCGGCCCGAAAAAAGCCTGACGGGCCAGGCTTTTTAGGCCCGTGGATCGGGCCTGGGCTTTAGATCTGCGACCTGGGGAGTACACGGGCCGGGCTTCGCCCGGGCCTGATTTTGGCGCGACAATGGGCCGGGCCGGGCTAGGGCCTAGGTTTTGCACGGGCGGGCTTTGTCAGGCCCGGCCCAAGCCCGGCCTGGCCCGAAAAATGCCCAGGTATACCTGTCAGAGAGGGGAATTCACCGTGGAGGCCTTGTTCATCATCATGCAAGCCTCTGGTTTGTGCGTGAGTAGTTCATCTCTGGACTACGGGTCCATGTAATAGCTAGATGGCTGGTTCTCATCCTTTGTGCTTTCATGTTTAGATCTTGTGATCTCCGTTCATGATCAAGATCATCTATTTGTAATTCTGCATGTTGTGTTTGCGGGGATCCGATGGATATTGAGATGCTATTTCAGATTGATTATTGATTCTATCATGTCTTTGTTATTTGTGATCTTGCATGCTTTACGTTGTTAGTAGCTATGTTGGCCAAGTAGATGCTAGCAACTCCAATAGTTAGTATTTATGCTCGATAGTGGGTTCATGCCTCTGGTAATCTGGGGAAGTGACAGAAATCTCTAAGGTACTAGATGTGCTGTTGCTACTAGGGAGAAAACAACAATCCTTTCTTCATAGAAAAATCGTATTGTTTACTTTACACGCAGTTCGTAATGCAATAATCTGTTGCTTGCAACTTAATATTGGAGGGGGTTCGGATGATAACCTGAAGGTGGATTATTAGTCATAGATGCGTGTTGGATGGAGGTCTATGTATAATGTTGTAATGCTCAATCGAATATCAAAGGAGTCTAGATGATTAGTATATGCTTGTAAGCTTTCTCGATGTTTGTCAATTGCCCTGCTGTAATTTGTTCACCCGGTCCTTTCTTTTATATTCAATCTACAATCAACTATTTACTGCTTTGTGTTTACTTTCTACAACTATTACTTCCTTGCATTCGATATGTTTAATTCTTTGTTCTCAGCAAAACCGGTGAGATTGACAACCTCATCGCAAGTTGGGGACAGAGTTCTGTGGTTGTGTTGTGCAGGTCCCCACGTTGCTGCTGGCACCGGTAGTGTGCCCTGCCAACGTTCAGGTAGCTACACCTTTGGGGTGTTTCCTTGCTCCTACTGGATTGATAACCTTGGTTTCATACTGAGGGAAAACTTGCTGCTGTGCTCATCATACCTTCCTCTTGGGGTTCCCCAACGAGCTCGATATATTTTGGGCCATCAAGCTCTTTTTCTGGCGCCGTTGCCGGGGAGTCAAGGACATCTTCACAAGCGTAGTCCCTCATAACCAATCTCTTTTATTTGTTATTTTTGTTTTGCTTAGATTACTTTTTCTTTGTTTGCTTGTTTCTTTATCAAAAGCACACAAAAAATTAGTGTTACTAGTTGCTTTCTTTATTAAAAACACAAACAAAATGACTACTCTGGAAAATACTAAGTTGTGTGACTTTACTAGTACCAACAAAATGATTTTATGAGTTACTTTCTTTGAGATAAAACCTGCTTTACTCAATCTTGTTCTGAGAGAACAATTTTCTGGTATTGGTAATGAATATGATGCTGCCCATCTAAATAACTTTATTGAACTTTGTGACATGCAAAAGCATAGGGATATAGATGGAGATATTATTAAGCTAAAATTATTTCCTTTCTCTTTGAGAGGAAAAGCTAAAGAATGGTTGAATTCCTTAACTAGGAATAGTATTTATTCTTGGACTAAATGCAAAGATGCTTTCATTGGAAAATACTATCCTCCGACTAAGATTATATCTATGAGAAGTGAAATAATGAAGTTTGAACAATCTGATAATGAACATGTTTCTCAAGCTTGGGAAAGAATGAAATCTTTGGTAAAGAATTGTCCCACTCATGGACTGACTGCTTGGATGATCATCCGAACTTTTTATGCAGGATTGAACTATTATTCAAGGAACCTATTGGATTCAGCTGCTGGAGGTACCTTTATGACCATTACTTTTGGTGCTGCAACAAAGCTTCTGGATAATATGATGGTTAATTACTCCGAATGGCATACTAAGAGAGCTCCACAAGGTAAGAAAGTAAATTCTGTTGAGGAAACCTCCTCCTTGACTGATAAGATTGATGTTATTATGTCTATGCTTGTTAATGGGAAAGCCCATATTGATCCAAATAATGTTCCTTTAGCCTCTTTGGTTGCTCAAGAAGTGCAATTTGATCTGAACTTTATAAGAAAAAACAATTTTAGCAAGAATGCCTAGAGGAATAATTTTGGTAACAACAATTATAAGCCATATCCTCCCAACAATGGTAATTCTTATGGAAATTCTTACAACAATAATAGGAGTGCTCTCTCTAAACTTGAAGTTATGCTTAAAGACTTTATTAGTAAAAAACTGCTTTCAATAAAACTATTGAGGGAAAAATCTCTAATGCTGAAAGAAATATAGCATCTTTGGGTGAATCTCAATCTTCTTTCAATAAAATGGCTGCCAAACCTAAAACTAATGATAATCCCTTTGCAGCCACTAATGCCATACAAGTAAGAATTGATGAAAATGTTAGACTATTAGCTAAATTACATGCTAAATGGGAAAGAGATGATGAAATTGCTAGAAACATTAGTGTTTCTACTATCACTACCACTAGTGTTGAGGCTAGTAATAGCTCTACTACCTTAGATGATAATTATGGTTTTGATCTTGATGGTTGCAATATCTATGAAGATATTAAGTTCCTACAAAATCTTGCTAAAAGTCCTAATGCTAGTGCTATGAACATGGCCTTTACAAAACACATTACTGATGCTCTTATAAAGATTAAAGAAGAAAAGATGAAACATAAAGCTTCTATTCCAATAAAACAAGAAGATGGTTGGGAACCCATCATTAATATGAAAGTGAATGATTTTGATTTCAAAGCTTTATGTGATCTTGATAGTAGTGTTTCTATTATGCCTAGAAGGGTTTATGATATGCTTGATTTGCCTCCACTTGAAGATTGTTATTTGAATGTCCCACTTGATGATAATGTTAAAAAGAAACTCATGGGGAGTATTAATGATTTTCTTATTATGGTTAACAATGCCTATGTCCCTGTTGATTTATATGTTTTGGATGTTGAATGCAATGCTTCTTGTCCTATTACTTTGGGAAGACCTTTTCTTAGAATAGTTGGTGCCATCTATATCTTCTTATAAAGTAGATCCCCACTAACTATTCTATCTCAACATGCAAGCTATCCACATCACCTACTTTAATAGCCACTCAAAGTCCATGTCATCCCACTAACAATCATTTATAATAGTGTATTTTACATGCAAACCAATCCACGTCATCAATTTTGTTCCATCCAACTATCCACGTCACTAATTTATGTTCGTCAAATATATGATAATTTTACATCAATTTAATTTACGGTTTCAACTGATTTGAACAAATTCAATCTTTCTCTATAAATTCTTTTACTCCCTCCAATCCATATTACTTGTCGTTAAAATGGATGTATCTAGCTAGATACATCCATTTTAATGACAAGTAATATGGATCAGAGGGAGTAGAAAACTTCAACTTCTATACGTATTATACCTTTTATTTAAAAAATGTAGTTTTTCAAGAGATTTCCGCTGCAACGCGCGGGATTTTTCTAGTTATTGATATGAAAGAAGGCACCATTAAATATCAACTCCCACTCAAGAAAGGTATAGAACACTTCCCTAAGAAGAGAGAAGATTTTTTTTGCCTCTCCTATGAAAACAAAATTTGCTCTTAGTGCTTTTTCATTCGAGAACACTTGATTCTTTTTCTTGCTTCTTATGCCTAACTTAAAGGCGTTAAAGAAAAATACTTATTGGGAGATAACCCAAAAGTTTTAGATGAGTCTTGGAAGTTATTACTTCAGTAATAACCGCTCCTTATCCTTTTTGTTTGCTTTTTGTGCCAAGAGTAACCTCTAATGAGAGAGAAGTAATGATTGGGAAAGTTGCTGTCCTAAAACAGATTTCTGTGCTTCACCATAAAAATTCGTGTAAAATCTCTGTACGCCCTTTTGAGGCGTGATTGTTTGTGCTTCTGCCCCAGGTTGTTATCTAACTTTCGTTAGTTCAACACTTTTTGATTTGAGCAACAGAAGGTCTTCGAACAAATTTGTCTTTACCTGCTGGTCTGTTTTGACAGATTTCTGCCATTTTCTGCATTTGCTTCTTGTTGGTTCCTTTTTGAGTTCTTTTGGGGAATTGATCTCTTTGAGGGAATTGCTACAGTAGCTAGTGTTTTAATGGAAGTTTTATTGGTGTCAGAACTGAACCTAAAGCCATATTCTCTTGAGTGCGCTAATGTTGCTAATAAAAATTGTGTGAAGTTTTGTATGAAGGAAAAATTTCAGGTGTATGGAAGAAATGAGTAATGAGATGAAGAATGAACTAAATCTCAAGCTTGCGGAATCCACGCATGCCACCCCAAGAAATATCCAAGAAGTACAAGCGTCAAAGCTTGGGGATGCCCAAGGCATCCCCCTCCTCATCAATAAAAATCCTAGGTTTCTTCCAAACGCTTTATTTTTATTGTTTCATGCACAGTTATGTTCTTCTTGGAGCGTCTTCTTTTTCGTTTTTGTTTTGTTTTTTCATTTGCTTTGTTTTCTTAGTTTGCTGAATAAATTTGTTGGACCCCCTCTTTTATACATTGGTTTTCAAATAGTTTGGTTTGGTTTGGAAAAGAGTAGGAAAGTTCATGCTTAAGTGTTAAAGAGAGTTTGTTTTTGACTGTGGACTATGCTTTGTCATGCCATGCTTGATATTGTTTTGGCTTTATGCTTAGTATTCTTTGCTGTAGCATGACTTGTTATAAACAATTGAGATTGCTTAATGTGCCTTGGATGAATCATGCGTTGTTTTAGCATATTAAAGCATAGTATTATGGTATTCTCCTTTGATGCTTTATTTGGATTGACTTGGCGCATGCTCACACCATGTTATAACTATCCCAAGTCACCATAAGCCTTTATGATCCTTTAGTTTTCAACTTGTAGTATCACTTTATGATTTGATCAATTATGTTTTGTCGCTCTACATGATTATGGCCATTATTTCTCTCTTAGTTTGTCGCTCCCAGTCTTTTGCTAGCCTCCACAACCAAGTATGAGTTCCACTCATGCATTAAACTCCCTAAACCAAGTTATTCCAAAGAGTCCACCATACCTACCTATTAGCATATGCTATTCCAAGTATATTCATGTTTTTGTTTACCTTCCAAATTAAACTTGTTATGAGAAAACTAGTGATAAAAGCTCTCACGAACTTGATGGCACACTTTACTTTTCTTGCCCTTAATAAACTTGAACCATTGTGTCGTGTATGTTGTATATGCTTGCACTTATTTGTTTGGGGATTAGAAGAACCATGATGTCATGGGGAACGCTTTCAACATTGCACTGGTACTTTGTACCTAGTTGATATCATGCTCTTTTGTCTATGGATGTCGTCGGTGTGAAATGAAAGGGGAGCTTGTAAGTCCATGGAGTTATGTATATGTGTTAGAGAAACACCCGGGCCACTGTTCTAATCCATGCGGACATGGTGGAAACCTGCAGCGTAACCATAATGAGCTGTCTATGAAGCATTGTTCTTATAAAAAAGAGTCATATATTGATAAAAAAGAGAAAAAGAAAAAATGATATTATGAAAAGAGGAAAGAGAGAAAAAAGCACCATATTCCCATGGTAAATAAGAAGATTGCTGAGATGCTTGTTGTTTGCTTGCCTTGTCATTTTGATATGGGGATTCTTCCGTATCATCGGGCAAGGGGTATCCCGTTGGCAGTTCTCTATGATACACTGATACATTGCAAATGTATCTATAATTTTTGATGTTCCATGATTGGTTTTATCTATTTTCTTGTGTTTTGTTCCAACTTTGGAGTACTTTTCATATGATTTCTTGGACTAACCTATTAACAAGATGCCACAGTGCCAGTTGCCTTTTTTCTGCTGTTTTTGGTTCCAGGAAAGTCAGAAAATGAATATTCTCAGAATTGGACGGGACAAAAGCTAAAGTTCCTATTTTACCGGAAGACTCACGGAGCCAGAATACAAGACAGAGGAGGGCCAGGGCCTGGCCACACCCCCCCCAGGCACGGTACCCCCAGGCCGCTCCAGGGCATGGTGTGGGTGTAGCACCCCGGTAAAATCATTACTAGAAAATTGCTTGGAGTTTTTGTTTTGTGCATCATCATGACCGCATGCTCATGTCATCCTGCCACATTGCATTGAGCATCATCATCATGCATATGTTTGTCTAAGACTATTTTTGCAAAAGCCTATTTTCGTTTTCCAGATATCCCCCTCTTTTATTTCAAATCAAAACCCCGGTCTCTTCAGGATATTTTGTTTGTCTAGAAAATATGTGTAAGAGTGTTTAAATAAAATAAATAAATAAAACTATTTTTTTACCGGGGAGGCAGCCCAGCCGTTAGGCCAGGCCACATACAACCCAGCGCAACAAAACTCTAGCCCTATCCGGACCAAACCTGACCAAACCCTAGTCAACCTTAACCCTAGCCTAATCCCACCCGCAGCGCCACCAGCCTACCGTGTACCGCTGCCGCACCCCTGACCTGTTGCACAACGCACGCATCCCCGACCCCACCAAACCTTCGCTGCCACCACACACGCATGCCAACGCAACCGCAGCCCGCGCCCGCGTTGAACCGCCCCGACGTGCCCACCTCGGATCCTCTGCCCAACGCGTGAAACGGCCCCACCTCTTCGCTTCCTCGCGTCGCTCGCACGCGATCCCCTGCACCCCGCCTCACTATCTCACCCACCAACCCCCGCGAGAGCCTCTCCCCGCCGCCGCCAAGGGCGCTCCTTGCCTCTTCTGCCGTGCTCCAAGCCTGCAGCCGCGTGCCCCCTCGTCGACCGAGAGGACCTCTAGCTCCGCCGCCGCAGCTTGTCGGCCACGGCCGCATCTCCGACCGCCCCGTCCATGCCACCTCTTCGGACCCGCCTCCCTCAGCCGCGAGTGCCTCCGTCGTTGCTGTCCGAGCTTGCCTGGACATGGCGCCACCGCCTCGGCGCCCCCTCGTCCTTGACCCGGGCGTCGCCCCTCCCCTGGGCCCCATCCTCAACCGCCCGCCTCCTTTTTGCAGCCGCAGCAACCTTGGCCCGCGCCGGCCCCGGCCATCCTTTGCACCGCGCCCGTGGCTCTAGGTCGTCGTCGACCTGCCGTCATCATCGCCCCTCCCTGCCTGGTGCGCCGCCCACCTCTGCTTCTCGGGTAGCTGGTTGTCGCTACCTCTGCCAGACCGCCAAGCGTCCCGGCCACGGTGAGCCCCAGTGCCACCGACCTGCTCCGCGCTTGCCTCGGCACCTTCCTTCAGTAGGCCACAGTCCCCTCCGCCGCCAACCGCCTTCTGCCCCAAGCTCTCCCTCTGGTGGCCCTCTCTGGTCGCCCCATCTCTAGCAGCTCGTCACTGACCCTGTTCTCCGGCCGCGCATGGCCCTGCTCTGTGCTCCCTTGAAGCCCGTCGTCGTCGCCTGCAAGACCCTGCCGGGCCACTCTGCCCCCTCTCGCAGAGCCACCGTCATTCTGCACGCCCTACCCTGTGGTTGCCCCTCTCCCCACACCCTTCTCGCCCGACCTGGCAGGAGGCTGCGGATGGGCGTCGACCACGGTCTTCGATCCCGGCTGTCCACAGGTGTATTCTTGGTGTTCGTGTTTACCAAATTCAAGAAGTGCTTCTGAGTATGTACTGCTGCAGAGATGTGGTGATGTTGAGTATGTGGTACTGTGTCTCTTGCGAGATTTGTGCGTTTAGTGAAGGATTCCTTAAGGGAAGCGACAAGGCTTGTCATAGTAGTTTTGGGGATGTTTGTGCTGTGGAGGTGTTTCCTCGGTGGACATGCCTTGGTACTACGGCATCTCAGATTCCATCGCCAAGATCTTCCGAAAAGAAACCAACGCCAAGTTTGGGGGCGACAGGATCATCTTGTCGACAAGACCAATCTGATGCCACATCCCAAGATCTTCTTACCACATTGCAAGACCTTCGACACAGATCCAATTGCTAAGACCTCGAACTCCGACCCCGATATCCGAAGACGCCGAGACCTCGGACACCAAGATCTCCTCACGGATCCTGGAGCCTTGTTCCCCCAGTCCGAAGACCGATCCCGGCGAGACCGAACCTGAACCACATCGAACCAAGATCGCCAAACGCCAATATGTGATCCCCTTTCTGAGACCCTATTTTATAATATATGACATCTATCTTGTTGCATATTAAATTGGTCATGCTCGCATACATATGCATTTGTTTGGGGGTATTTAGTCGATTCACCTAAACTAGATATGGAGGCTATATGCGGGCTATTCTAGTCTTATATTGCCGTCATTTAAATTTGTGTAGCAAACCGATGCCATGTTTTGCCTTGTTAATACAACATTTAAATTGCGGGGTATCTAAATAACTTGAACATTCTAATTAAATGTCCGGACCCTGGTTCTGCTTAATATTGCCTAATTGCATCGCATCCTTGCCATGTCATGCATCATACACGCATCATGCCCGATCTTTTCCCATAATATTAAATAGTGCATCCGTTGTTTCTTTTAGTGATTTGCTTCTTCACAGATTAGGCCATTGAGTGGATGCAAGTATCAACAAGTTCTCTGGTGTATCTTCGGCTATGTTTCCCAGGCGAGCATTCTCCCCCTTTCTACCTATTTTGCATTTATAGTCTTTATTTCCTCCTGTTGATCTATTGCTATCCGTGTCGTGATGCTTTAGTGTTCCGTACCAGATATATTCCGTGCAGCCTTTGTATTGCCTTGGACACCTCCTATTACCTGTTGTTTGGTAGATAGATGGTCTTGCGAGTCGTAGTCACTTGCTCAGGTGCGATCCCGTGTCGTGAAGTACCACACAGTTGTTGGAATGTTGTCATATGCTTAATGGTGGAGATGATCATGACTTTAAATACAACTATTAAATTGCTAGGATAACTAATGTAGAGGCACCGGTGGGCAATAGATAATATTTGGTTTTTAACCGCTCACTTGTGTCCCGTAGGCCCTGAGTACTTGATATCTGTTCCTTGACTACCGCACTATCCGCATGTGGGACCATGAATCTCCTTAGCCAGAGCTTGATTCATTTCTTATTTCTTGGGGCCACAAACTAGTTTGGGGCTTTATTACTATCCTGTACTTATGCCATGCTTTACTGCTTTATTAAAGATTGCGCGTGGAGCGCCTATACTTTTTAGGAACCCCGGGCCATGTTTCCGCTGTATCGACAAGCCCAGTCACACTTTCGGGTTCCCATTCGTTTACAGCCGTCGCGACACACCCTGGGTCTGTCGCGGAGCCGACCGACTTTGTAGCGGGTAGCTTATTGGGGGTGGCCCCCTGAAATATTTTATGAATCTTGTGATTGCTTTGTCGTGAAATCCTTGTTGGGTTTTTATTTGGTTTTTCCGAGGTTGATCGTGCGTGTGTTGCTATTTGTGCACCCCTGTAGGGTAAATCTTTCTGAAAGCCGTGTCCACGGTTATGGACGACTTGGAGCACAGTATCTTGATCATAGACAAGCATAACTAAAGTAGTGCTATAAATTTGACTTAATATGTGACTAGTAATCAGCCTCACTACAATGGAATGGATAATAAAAGTGCCAACAACTGGTGGAACTGGGGTGTATCATGTCATGTTATACTTGCCTAGTAAGTATCACAACTCCAATTGAATGAAATAAAAGTGCCAACAACTGCTGGGTTTGGGATGACTCATGCTATCTATATCTGACTAGTAAGTGCTACAACTATAATGGAATAAATAAAATTGCCAACTGTGTGAGTTCCTCGGTTTGACTTCCTTGTGTGGTCTCGAGGGGGAAATACCAGGATGGGTATGTTTTGGTGTTACTATCAGGTTGGATCCGAATAGGTCTTTCTTATCCCTCTCTAATAGCCGACAGATGTATCGAGTCTCTATAGGTTGTTTAGTGCATGCTTCGCTGCCGCTTCAGCCCACCATACCTATGTAGGCGAGAGCCGCCGAATTCTAGCCTCGCCGTGTACTGTCCTCAGTACTGACACTCCTCTTTTTCCTTTGACCTTTGTCGGCGCCCCTTTTGTTTTAGCAGGTTTGGGATCGACGTCATTAGCAGGGTTACCCTTCCGGCTTGGCCTGGGCAGGGTTATGGACGCCATTGGTTATTCTTCTGGGCTCTTAGCCCCATTTGCATCTTATCCGTACTCGGATGTTGTATTGTTTTTTAGGTGATTTGGATCTTTGTACTGTATATCTGTATTCTTGACTCAGTGAGTCGTTGCTGTATATATATATCTGTTCTGTGGGTTCCATCGTGGACTATTGTGTAATGATATTACTTCGTTTTCCACTCGCGCGCAAGTGCCTGGTGGGCGTCCTTGAATCGTTTCTATGTGGGTTTGGCAGGAAGCGCTAAAACTTGCATAGGGCCGATTCGAGGGTGTTACAGTGGGCCCCTGACTGGCCACCAACCTTGCCTCCTTCGCCTATATATTCCTCCCGAGGCAGAAACCCTAAATAATCAATCATAAATCCACGAAAAGTTCCACAGCACCGCCGCCACCAAAGGGGAGATTCGGGGGACAGAAAGTCTCTGTTCTGGCACCCTGCCGGGACGGGCAAGTGCCCCCGAAGCCATCTCCATCGATCTCCACCACCATCTCCATCACCATTGCTGATTCCCATGATGAGGAGGGAGTAGTTCTCTCTTGAGGATAAGGGTTCTACCGATAGCTATGTGTTCATCTCTCTCTCTATGCATGATCTTATTGAGATCATGAGCTTGTAATCTATAGATCTACCTTGCTACTCAAGTGCTTTAATAGATCTCTGCTCTCCCCATGTGTGTGAAAGTGATAGCGTGCACACCATGGTGGCACTTAGGCTAGATATTACAAATACTTGTTATGAGTTATATTTGGAGTTGGATGTCTTTATGAAATTGTGGTGTTTGTTGGACTCATCTAGTACTCAAGGTGACAGTGTGGGGTTTTCTAGATGGGAAAGATGAACTTTCAGGTGTGCTGTTATAGCCCTACCATGGATTAGAGTGTCCAACCAGAGAGTAGTTCAATGTAGTATCATAAAGAGAAGATATTTATATGATAGTGTTCACTAGTGAAAATATGATCCCTATGCCTTGTTTCTTAGCATTGAAACACCATTTGCAACTAGATCTATTACAAGTTTGCTTGCTTCCATCTTTATTTTAGTTTGCCTTTAGTCTCTTCCATGCCATCAAGCTATTTTCTATCACCATTACCACTTATAATTATCTATACCAATTGTATTTCACTATCTCTTCGCCGAACTAGTGCACCTATACACCTGACAAGTGTATTGGGTGTGTTGGGGACACAAGAGACTTCTTGTATCTTGATTGCAGGGTTGCTTGAGAGGGGATACCTTTGACCACTTCCTCCCTGAGTTCGATAAACCTTGGGTGATCCACTTAAGGGAAAACTTGCTGCTGTTCTACAAACCTCTGCACTTGGAGGCCCAACAACTGTCTACAACAATAGAAATGCATAGAAATCAAGCTATTTTCTAGAGCCGCTTCTGGGGACTGAAGAAGAAGAAGCTCCCACGTCAACCACGCGCCAGAAGCTATTTTCTAGCACCGTTGCCGGGGAGGTAAGGTAAAAGGTACTCACATCCTCCGGTGTGAGTGCTCGAAGTTATTTCCTTTAGATTCTGCAATTTTGTCTTTTTGTTTCTTGTTTTCACTAGTTAGGCTTAGTGGAAAACAACAACAAAATTAGAGAGCTTTATAGTATTTATGTTGAGTTAGGACATGAAGTGTTTGAAGAGAAAATTTAAAAACCCATGGAACTTTATTTGCATGCTAATAGCAAGGTTGTTTGTATGAATTGTTTGGTCACCATTATTGCCAATGTTATGGAAAAATCTAAGCTTGGGGAAGCTAGGTTTTATGAAAATGATCTTTTTAGTTCCCCAACTTTGGAAGATAGCTATTCTATTGCTTATGATGATACCAAACCTCCATTATATGATGATTACAATGATGAATATGATATTTTCAGTCCACCTACTATTGAGGACAAAATTAATTATGATTATAATACGCCTCCTATATTTGATGATTATGGTGATGAGAATAATAATGATAGCTATTTTGTTGAATTTGCTCCCACTATAATTAATAAGAATGACTATGTTTATGTGGGGAGTATTAATTCTTTTATGCATGTGGCTCATGATAAGAATGTTTCGTGTGATAGTTATATTGTTAATTTTATTCATGTATTACTGGAAGTTATTATGAGAGAGGGAAACATGGTTTTATGCATCTCAATAATATTAGGTTTCCCCTTTTTATGTTGAAAGTCTTGAATTTGCACTTGTTTTGATGTCCTATGCTTGTTGCTTTGTGCTTTCAGGACTTGTTTCTTTACAAGATTCCTATGCATAGGAAGTGGGTTAGACTTAAATGTGCCTTGAATTTGCTTCTTGATGCTCTCTTTTACTTTAATTCATATTTCTAATGTGAGCATCTTTTCAAACTATCAAGCCTAACTTAAAGGCATTAAAGAAAAGTACTTATTGGGAGATAACCCAAAAGATTTAGATGAGTCTTGGAAGTAATTACTTCAGTAATAACCGCTCCTTATCCTTTTTATTTGCTTTTTGTGCCAAGAGTAACCTCTAATGAGAGCGAAGTAATGATTGGAAAAGTTGTTGTCCAAAAACAGATTTCTGCGCTTCACCGTACAAATTCGTCTAAAATATATGTACGTCCTTTTGAGGCATGAATGTTTGTGCTTCTGCCCCAGGTTGTTATCTAACTTTCGTTAGATCAACAGTTTTCGATTTGAGCAACAGAAGGTCTTCGAACAAATTCGTCTTTACCTGCTGGTCTGTCTTGACAGATTTCTGCCATTATTTGCATTTGCTTCTTGTTGGTTCCTTTTTGAGTTCTTTTGGGGAATTGAGATTTTTGAGAGAAGTTCTACAGTAGTTTGTGTTTTAATGGAAGTTTTATTGGTGTTGGAACTGAACCTAAAGACCTATTATCTTGAGTGCACTAATGTTGCTAATAAAGATTATGTGAAGTTTTGTATGAAGGAAAAATTTCAAGTGTATGAAAGGAATGAGTAATGAGATGAAGGATGGACTATAGCTCAATCTTGGGGATGCCACGCGTGTCACCTCAAGAAATATCCAAGAAGTACAAGCGTCAAAGCTTGGCGATGCCCAAGGCATCCCTTCCTCATCAATAAAAATCCCAGGTTCCTTCCAAACGCTTTATTTTTATTGTTTCATGCATAGTTCTGTTGTTCTTGGAGCGTCTTATTTTTCATTTTCGTTTTGGTTTTTCGTTTGCTTTGTTTTCTAAGTTTGCTGAATAAATTGCTTGGACCTCCTCTTTCATACATTGGTTTTCAAATAGTTTGGTTTGGATTGGAAAAGAGTAGGAAAGTTCATGCTTAAGTGTTAAAGGGAGTTTGTTTTTGACTATGGCCTATGCTTTATCATGCCATGCTTGATATTGTTTTGGCTTTATGCTTAGTATTCTTTGCTGTATCATTACTTGTTATAAACAATTGAGATTGCTTAATGTGCCTTGGAAGAATCATGCGTTGTTTTAGCATATTAAAGCATAGTATTGTGGTATTCTCCTTTGATGCTTTATTTGGGTTGACTTGGCGCATGCTCACACCATGTTATGACTATCCAAAGTCACCATAGCTTTTATGATCCTTTAGTTTTCAACTTGTAGTATCACTTTATGCTTTGATCAATGATGTTTTGTCGCTCTGCATGATTATGGCCATTATTGCTCTCTTAGTTTGTCGCTCCCAGTCTTTTGCTGGCCTCCACAACCAAGTATGAGTTCAACTCATGCATCCAACTCCCTAAACCAAGTTATTCCAAAGAGTCCACCATACCTACCTATTAGATTATGCTATTCCAAGTATATTCATGATTTTGTTTACCTTCCAAATTAAACTTGTTATGAGAAAACTAGTGATTAAAGCTCTCACGAACTTGATGGCACACTTTACTTTTCTTGCCCTTAATAAACTTGAACCATTGTGTCGTCTATGTTGTATATTCTTGCACTTATTTGTTGGGGATTAGCAGAACCATGCTGTCATGGGAAGGCTTTCAACATTGCACGGGTACTTTGTACCTAGTTGATATCATGCTCTTTTGTCTATGGATGTCGTCGGTGTGAAATGAAAGGGGAGCTTGTAAGTCCATAGAGTTATGTATATGTGTTAGAGAAAGCACTTTGGGCATTGGTCTAATCCATGCTGACATGGTGGAAACCTGCAGCGTAACCATAATGAGCTGTCTATGAAGCATTCTTCTTATAAAAAAAGGGTCCTATATTGAGAAAAAAAGAGAAAAAAATATTATGAAAAGAGGAAAGAGAGAAAAAAGCACCATATACCCATGGTAAATAAGAAGATCGCTGAGATGCTTGTTGTTTGCTTGCCTTGTCATTTTGATATGGGGATTCTTCCGTATCATCGGGCAAGGGGTACCTCATTGGAGGTTCTCTATGATACACATGTACTTACGATGACAAGAACTTACCGGTGACTAAACTTGAGTAGCATGAGGAGCGGCCCTCGTATTCAAGGGACATGAGATTTCCAACTTATACTTCGTCAAGCATATACACCATAGTTTGTTCACTTTAACCTTAATCACTTCAAGATGCTTATGATAGGGGAAATGAGAGCTGAAAGCTAAAAAGTACCATAATTTTTGGAAGCTCTTGATGAAACTTGAATCTCTATTTCCTTCTATGAAGGTATTTCTTCCACCATTATATTGAGTCTCCACCTTATACCTTTATGCACCTACTTTGAGAGCATAGTGGCCATTCTTAGTTCTATGTGCATTGTCCCAAGACTAGTTGATTGATGTATAACTTGATATTGCTTGTTTTAAACTATTTGTATCTAGTCACTCTTATGGAGTTTGAAGGTGTCCTATGCACTTATGTTTGCTACTCTATGTGGGACAAGCTTAATGCCACTATGCTATGTTTTCTTTATGTGAAACAAACAAACGTCTTGCAAAGCATTGTTATTCATGAATCTTTTCTTTGTCCCTTTTCATGTTGCAACATAGTTTCTTTGTATTATTGCTAGAACCTTGTCTTTCATGTTATGATTGAAGTACTATGATCCCATATTTGAATGTTTTACAAGTACTTTGATCAAGTTTATGATGGTTCATGTCACCTCAAAAATTATTCTTTATTTTTATCACTTACCTACTCGAGGACGAGCAGGAGTTAAGCTTGGGGATGTTGATACATTGGAAATGTATCTATAATTGTTGATGTTCCATGCTTGGTTTTATCTACTTTCTTGTGTTTTTTTCCAACTTTGGAGTACTTTTCATATGATTTCTTGGACTAACCTATTAACAAGATGCCACAGTGCCAGTTGCCTATTTTTTGCTGTTTTTGGTTCCAGGAAAGTCAGAAAATGAATATTCTCAGAATTGGATGGGGCAAAAGCCAAAGTTCCTATTTTACCGGAAGACTCACGGAGCCAGAATACAAGACGGAGGAGGGCCAGGGCCTGGCCACACCCCCTAGGCGCGGGTACCCCTAGGCCGCGCCTGGGAATGGTGTGGGCCCCATGGCTGGCCACCAACCTTGCCTCCTTCGCCTATATATTCCTCCCGAGGCGGAAACCCTAAATAATCAATCAGAAACCCATGAAAAGTTCCGCAGCGCCACCGCCACCGAAGGGGAGATTCGGGGGACAGAAAGTGTCTGTTCCGACACCCTGCCGGGATGGGGAAGTGCCCCCGGAGCCATCTCCACCACCATCTCCATCACCTTTGCTGATTCCCACGATGAGGAGGAAGTAGTCCTCTCTCGAGGCTAAGGGTTCTACCGGTAGCTATTTGTTCATTTGTGTCTCTATGCATGATCTTATTGAGATCATGAGCTTGTAATCTATAGATCTACCTTGCTACTCAAGTGCTTTAATAGATCTCTGCTCTCCCCATGTGAGTGAAAGTGACAACGTGCACACCATGGTGGCACTTAGGCTAGAGATTCCAAATACTTGTTATGAGTTATATTTGTAGTTGGTTGTGTTTAAGAAATTGTGGTGTTTGTTGGACTCATCTAGTACTCAAGGTGATAGTGTGGGGTTTTCTAGATGGGAAAGATGAACTTTGAGGTGTGCTGTTATAGCCCTACCATGGATTAGAGTGTCCAACCGGAGAGTAGTTCAAAGTAGTATCATAAAGAGAAGATATTTATATGAGAGTGTTCACTAGTGAAAGTATGATTCCTAGGCCTTGTTTCTTAGCATTGAAACACTATTTGCAACTAGATCTGTTACATGTTTTCTTGCTTCCATCTTTATTTCAGTTTGCCTTTAGTCTCTTCCACGCCATCAAGCTATTTTCTGTCACACTTGCCACTTATAATTATCTATACCACTTGTATTTCACTATCTCTTCGCCGAACTAGTGCACCTATACACCTGAAAAGTGTATTGGGTGTGTTGGGGACACAAGAGACCTCTTCTATCTTAATTGCAGGGTTGCTTGAGAGGGGATACCTTTGACCACTTCCTCCCTGAGTTCGATAAACCTTGGGTGATCCACTTAAGGGAAAACTTGCTGTTGTTCTACAAACCTCTACACTTGGAGGCCCAACAACTGTGTACAAGAATAGAAGTGCGTAGACATCATACACATGTACTTACGATGACAAGAACTTACCGGTGACTAAACTTGAGTAGCATGAGGAGCGGCCGTCGTATTCAAGGGACATGAGATTTCTAACTTATGCTTCGTCAAGCATGTACACCATAGTTTGTTCACTTTAACCTTAATCACTTCAAGATGCTTATTCATAAATCTTTTGTTTGTGCCTTTTCATGTTGCAACATATTTTCTTTGTCTTATTGATAGAACTTTGTCTTTCATGTTATGGTTGAAGTAATATGATCCTAGCTTCGAATGTTTTACAAATACTTTGATCAAGTTTATGATGGTGCATGTCACCTCAAAAATTGTTCTTTCTTTTTTATCACTTACCTACTCGAGGACGAGCAGGAGTTAAGCTTGGGGATGTTGATACATTACAAATGTATCTATAATTTTTGGTGTTCCATGCTTGGTTTTATCTACTTTCTTGTGTTTTGTCCACACTTTGGAGTACTTTTCATATGATTTCTTGGACTAACCTATTAACAAGAGCCACAGTGCTAGCTGCCCGTTTTCTGCTGTTTTTGGTTCTAGGAAGTTAGAAAATGAATATTCTCGGAATTGGACAGGACAAAAGCCAAAGTCATTATTTTACCGGGGGGACATCTTTAGCCATAATACGAGACGGAGAGGGGCTGGGGCCCGGCCACACCACCTGGCCGCGTGGCCAGGCCTGGCCCATGCCAGGGGGTGGTCTGGCCGCCCCAGGCACCCCCTCGACCTCTCTTTCCGCCGATATATTGCCTCTAATACGGAAACCCTAAGTATCCGATCAAAAATCCACGAAAGAGTCTGTAGTCGCCGTCATCTCCATCCCTAGATCAAGAGGGATCTGAAGCTCTTCACGGCACCCTGCCGGAGAGGGGAATTCACCCTAGAGCCCTTCTTCATGTCAACACCCGGATTTTTAATCCCAGATGCCTGTTATGCCATACATCGCAATCCTAGGATTACCATTTTTGCGAGACATAACAGATTGGATATCACAGTACATCATCCATTGCAAACCATAAATAAGGTCTTACACAAATAAGGATCTCATGATCCAGTCTTAGTACAATCAAGTAGCAGAATAAATAGCGTAGCGGTGGGGTCCATCTTCAGAGTCATAGGCAATGCTAACGATGGGAGATAGTCCTAGTTATCATAGACGTTCTGCTGTCCTTCATCTTGGTAGTCTCCTTCATAGTCTGGCCATATGAATAGCTAGGGACAAAGCCATGAGTACTCTTTAAGTACTCGCAAACTACCACTAAGAAGTAGTATAGTTCTAGTATGAATGCTAACTATAAGTTTAATTATAAAGTTAAGTTTGAAACCTAAGTTGAGTTCAGAAACAAAGAAAGATCAAATAAAGTTTAAAAACACCTAAGTGGGAACTTACTCATCATAGTCACAACTCTGTTGTGGTCAAGTCATGTCACAATTCATTTCGTAAGTTGTTTTGAAAACATCTGACAACAGAACAGTATGGCCACTCCAACTGTCCATAACTGCGGACACGGCTATTTGAATAGTTTGACACTCTGTAGAGGTGGTACACTTTCACCACAAGATTCGATACATCTGTCAGGGATAACCCTGAATCATCATACTTAGTATGCAGATAATCAAACATAACCTTTCCGTTACACACCCTAGTATAAGCACCTCTCCTATGCGCATGGCCTCCCAACCATGACCATCTGTCATCTTGGGCAATGCATAGGTGGACAACATTGAGAGGTAGCCTCAGATCAAACCTCTCCCGCGAGGGAACTAAGACTAATGCATATAAACTTATGGCTAAGCCTTACTCAATTCAGGTATTGTGGTTGTACGATAAAATTGGAATGGTATCGCATCCGAACCCAACCATCAGTTTTATAAAAGGGCCAAGGCTCATGCCTTAACATTTTCATCATCATAAACCATTGGTGTTTCTCAACACATGTCAAAACATCTCAATAGAATGACTCATCATTCCAAGGTTTTCACAAGTCATTTTCACCAAGTATTCCCATCTGAAGTAAATCAGTTTTGGGTTTTGTTCCAACTACTAGGTTAAGAGTGTTCACTAAGGTGGGATGCTAATCTCGATCTCATGCCATAGAATGACATCTAAATCTAACTAGCGAGGTCAAGTTTTATACTCTTTATGCTACCTTTAAACAAGTAAAGGACTTTGGTAAAGTAAAGAAGCTAAAGCATGTAAATAAAAGTTGGAGTAGGTATAAGTCAAAATGGTATAACCAAAGCATGCCTAATGTCTTTGCTTAGGTTATCTAGTTTAATTCTAGTTTGCAAATAATAGCTTGCTCAGTTTACTTGAAGTGATAGGCTTGCATTGTTAATGATGGCTTGCCTTGGTTGGTGCAGTGGTTGAAGTTTCTTCCTCCTCCTCTTGGTAGAACTCCTCCTCCTCGTAGACTTGGTCGGTACTATCGTCTATAAATACATTCGGAATACACAATCACCAAACAATACTTAACTAGTCTACTTAGCACACTAAGGCACAAATTTGATGATCTATTATCATCACAAGCATCACAAGGTTTAATGAACTAGTTTCATTATTTTTATTCGAGAAAAGTAATTTCTACTCATTGAAATTAACTTAGATTTAATATTCTCCAATTAAAATATGGGATCATGTGCACACATGTCATCACCACATATTCTAACATATGGGAATGTGATTTAAAGGTTGGATCACATTTTAATAAGTTTAAGTTGAATAATTAATGATTTAAAGTGACTAGAAATGCCCATATAGCATTATTTTGGTACTAGTCCAAAGTCAGTGCATGCAAACTTTAATATTATTACATATTCAGATAGGTATGGTTAAATGTGATATTTGAGAGTTGGAAACAACTCAAAATATATTGTGGTTGATTTTATAAAAATGTTTGAATGTGCAAAAGCTTCTGTTTGTTATTTTAACTAGAAGAGATCTCTAAATCTAAAAGATTTAATCCAATGGGCTTCGATAGAGATTTTCAGTAGCTTTCCAACAAAGTTGGAAGCACTCAATTTGGTTTAGTAAATCTTCCTGAAATGATTTTTAAACTAAGGGACAAAATTGATTTAAGTCAAAAATAGAAAAATCCTAATTCGAATTACTGGGTCAGCACGGGAAGCTTAATGGCCGGCCCAGTGGCGCTCCGCGGCACAGAGGGCGACAGACAGGCTGGTCCCGCATGTCAGCGGCACTTAAAACCCGAAGCGGTACGGGGCAATCTAGACGCTACGATTAGAACAAGGATCAACAGTCCACAGTCGTCGTTGACGACGGACTCGTCGCCGGTGAGACGGAACCCTAGCACGATCAGTGGGGGTCTGCTGGGGACGTACCAGGGCTACAGCTAGTGCGGCGAGGCGGGCAAACAAACTGGACGGCGACGGTGGAGTCAGGCGAGGTCGCAGCAGGGACTGAGGTGGACGAAATCAACGGGGACTTCTCCTCTACAACAGCTACCTCCAATGGAATTCCGGCGATGGACTGCTCGAGCGGCTCCGGCGAGAGAGGGGAACACTCAGTGGAGAGAGGGAAGTGAGATGGTGTGAACAAATGGTTCTAGGGAGGCTTCCTTTTATAGGCTCGATGAGGGGACCGATTGGTGTGGGCGGAGCTCGTCGGTGACGGCGATACAGGGGGCTACCAGTCTGGGCGAGGTAGGCGGATAGTGGGCAGTCTGCTGGCGGTCCTCTACGGCGTAATGGCGACGCTAGGGGCGGTGACAAATGGTCGGGGGCTTCTTGCGCTCTGGGAGACAGAGGCGGTGCTCGACGGTGATCACGGCGACTATGGGTCGTGCGGTTGTGCACGGCCGTGTCTGGCGGGTTGTGGGTGTCGAGGCGGAGCTGCATGCGCGATTTGGTGTCGAGGCATGGTCTGTGGAGTGCTGGCGGCGATCGCGCTCTGGCTGCACGTAGAGACAGAGGGCGGCGTGGCTCTAGGGTGGTCCAGTGGCAAGCAGGGGCCATGGGGTGGACCGTGGCCGGTAGTGAGGTCACGCCTCACTCCTTGGAGTGGCGGAGAGGGGCTGGTGGTCGCTTGTGGCTTGTGCACGTTTGGCCGCCGAGCATGGCGTCGGGGTGGCGTTGCACTGGTGCCAGGGGCTAGGGATAGGGGTGGTTTTGGTCTGGTTGGGCCTGGGGGAGACCAAGGTGATCAATGTGCATCAAATGGCTCAACAAGATTTGCTCCAAAACAGTATTAGTTAGGCCATAATGATTCTGCTAACAAGGTGTTCGATCAAATGGCCGCATGAAGAAAATATTTGAATTTTTGGAAGATTTTTGGTGGAGTGATTCATCTCATGCTTAAGCATCTAGGTTTGCTTGGGATTTTGAAATGGAGTTCATTTGAGTGGTTTTTGAAAAGGTGGCATCTAGACATAAACTAGATTCAATTTTCAAATGTCATTTAAATTTAGAGTTTGAATGTTTTTGGAAGATCACAAAGTGGACCTTGCCACATCACTACTTGTACTAGCAAGGGGTGCAAAGAACCACAATTTTTTTTTGAAATTGAGTGCTAGGAATAGCCAAAGTGGGCTAGGTGATTAAAATGGCAAAAGTGACCATTTGCCTTATTTAATTCTTTTTGATTTCTTTTTCTTTGGGATTTTCTCGGGGATTATCTAGATGGTGTGTAATTCACCTTAGAGTCATTTACAACCAATAGATCACTCAATCATGGCATTTCAAACAACTCCTATTTTAAATGCACACACATATGAATGCTTAAAGATTTTAAATAGAAAAAAGTTTTTGTTAACCCTAAATTGGGTAGATTTGATCTTGATCACTTGGATTAAAGTTTTGGGATGTTACAAACCTTCCCCCCTTAAACAATACCTCGTCCTGAGATTTAAGAAAGAAAACTAGGAGCTAAAGAGATCTGGGAACTCAGTCCTAATGTAATCTTCTTGCTCCCAAGTGGCTTCTTCTTCGGTATGGTTGCTCTATTGAATCTTGAGAAATTTGATACTCCTGGTCCTGGTGGTTCTGTAGGCTTACTCCAAGATAAGGATGGGCACTTCATGATATGTCAGATCCTTGTTGATGTCAACAGCTCGGTGATCGATGTTCTTGAAAACTTCGGTCGTCTCAGACACTTCTAAGCATTTGCGAAGTAACGAGATATGGAACACATTGTGGATGGCTGACATCTCTTCTGGCAGTTCCAGTTGATACGATACTTATCCTCGACGATTTAGAATCTTGAAGGGTCCGATATATCTAGGGGTTATCTTTCCTTTCAGACTAAAACGTTGGGTTCCCTTCAATGGCGAAACCTTGAGATATACAAAATCTCCGACATTGAAAGTCAGGTCTCTCCTTCTCTTGTCAGCGTAACTCTTCTGTCTGGATTGGGCGGTCTTGAGGTGCTCATGGACTTTGTGAACCTTCTCTTCGGCTTCTCGAAGAATGTCGGGTCCAAAAATCCGACTCTCTCCCACTTGTGACCAATTCAAAGGGGTACGACACTTTCTCCCGTATAGGAACTCAAATGGTGCCATTTGCAAACTGGCGTGATAACTGTTGTTGTATGAGAATTCTGCGAAATGCAGACAATCTTCCCATTTTGATCCATATTCAAGCACACAAGCTCTCAACATATCCTCTAGAATTTGGTTGACACTTTCAGTCTGTCCATCGGTTTGCGGGTGATAAGCGGTGCTGAAATTCAACTTGGTTCCTAATCCTTCCTGGACTTTCTGCCAAAATCTCGAGGTAAATTGGGTTCCTCGATCCGATGCTATGGTCTTGGGGGTTCCATGTAGACTAACAATTTTGGCAATGTCCAGTTCTGCTAGCTTCAAACTCTGGTAGGTTGTCTTGACAGGTATAAAATGTGCTACCTTGGACAGTCTATCAACGATGACCCAGATTGAGTCATTTCCCCTACTAGAAGTAGGCAAACTGATGATAAAGTCCATTCTGACGGAATCCCATTTCAATTCCGGAATCTGCAATGGTTGCAACAGTCCTGCAGGTCTCTGATGTTCCGCCTTGACGCTCTGACAGATATCACACTTGGCGATGTTGCTTCCGATTTCTCTCTTCATCTCGTGCCACCAAAATTGCTCTTTCAAATCTTGATACATCTTCGTTCCTCCGGGGTGGATAGAATAAATATTATCATGAGCTTCTTGCATGATTACTTTCTTTAGTTCCGAAACTGCTAGCACACAGATATGGCATTTGTACCACAGAACTCCTTCTTCGTCTTCGGTGAATCCAGGTACCTTTCCTGTACCAATACGATGTTTGATTCCGTCGATACATTCATTTACCTTCTGAGCTTACTTGATTTGGATAATCAAAGTGGGTTGAAGTTCAATGCTAGCTAAGAATCCTTTGCTAACTAGCTTAGTTCTAAACTACTCCAACTCCTCATACAAACTTGGTTGCTTCTCCTTGATCATGGTGTTTAGCCTACACGACAATCTACTAAGAGCATCCTCTACCACACTGGCTTTGCCGGGGTGATAGTGAATGTCAAGGTCATAATCCTTGATTAACTCTATCCATCTCCTTTGCCTCGTATTCAGCTCCTTCTGAGTGAAAATATACTTCAAGCTTTTGTGATTTGAGTAAATCTCACAGCGATTACGCATAAGATAATGACGCCATGTCTTCAATGCCAAAACTACGGCTGCTAACTCAAGATTTTGAGTGGGGTAATTCTGCGCATGCTGCTTCAGTTGTCGAGACAAATACGCGATGACTTTGCCTTCTTGCATCAATACACATCCGAGACCAATCTTGGATGCATCACAATACACATCAAATGACTTCTTGATATCTGACATGATCAATATTGGGGCTGAAATCAATCTCTTCTTCAGCTCTTGGAAACTTGCTTCACATTTGTCGGTCCATTCCAACTTCTTGTCCTTCTTCAACAATTGGGTTATGGGTCTTGTGATACTCGAAAATCCTTCTACGAACTTGCGGTAATATCTCGCTAATCCGAGAAAGGCACGGACTTGGGTTTGAGTGGTTGGGGCTTCCCATTCTTCGACATATTTGATCTTAGCAGGATCAACAGCGACTCCTCCGGCAGACACAATATGTCCTAGGAATCCTACTTCTTTTAGCCAAAAGTCACATTTGCTGAACTTGGCATACAACCGATGCTCTCTAAGGGTTTCAAGGATGATTCTCAGATGTTTCTCATGCTCTTCTTCTGACTTGCAGTAGATAAAGATATCGTCGATAAACACAACGACAAACTTATCCAGAAAATTCATAAAGATCTTATTCATGAGGTTCATGAAATAAGCAGGGGCATTGGTTAATCCAAAAGACATGACCGTATACTCGTCTAAACCATAACGAGTAGTAAAGGAGGTCTTCGGAATATCCGTTGCACGAAGCTTAAGTTGGTGATAACCAATCCTAAGATCGATCTTAGAGAACACATTTGCTCTTGTCAACTGATCAAATAGATCCTCTATCTTTGGCAATGGGTACTTGTTCTTGATGGTGACGTCATTCAGCTTCCTGTAATCTGTGCACAAACTGTTGCCTCCATCTTTCTTGTCGACGAATAACACTGGCGATCTCCATGGCAATGCATTGGGTTGAATCAAGCCTGTTTCCAACATGGCATCCAGCTGCTTCCTCAATTCTACTAACTCTGGGGGTTCATACTATAGGGTCTCTGGGCTATGGGTCCGGTTCCAGGGATGAGTTCAATAATGAACTCAATATCCCTATCCGGGGGCATACCGGGCAATTCATATGGGAATATGTCAAGGTATTCACAGACTACTCTGACTTGGTCTATGGTGGGTAGGGCTAGACTCTTGTTACACTTGAATTGACGGGGCAAGGTTTCAGATATGTTCTCTACTAATACTCCAGAGCTACTGGTCATGGTGATGGCTTTCTTGGCACAGTCTATCAATCCTTTATGCTTTGACATCCAATCCATTCCTAGTACTACTTCCAAACCTTTGGTTCCAAGTACTATTAGATTGGCATAAAAATCTATCCCATGTATTCTGATAGGCACAACTTTGCAATTTTTTCTAGCTTTTGTAGTTGAACCAGGGATTTGAACTATCATAACATGCTTCAGGTTGGTTGGGTGAATCTTACTAGTGCATGCAAGTTCTTCGGTGACAAATGAGTGCGATGCTCCAGAATAAAACAACACTCTTGCTAAAACCGAGTTGACAGAAAACATACGCAGCACGACACTGGCGCTTCTGTGGCTTGTTTGACGTTCATGTGGAAGAGACGGCCGTTGCGGTTGTGAGGGTTTCCTAGGGCGAATCTTCTTCCTGGTTGAACATGACGTTGCTGTTGAGCTGGGGCATTCACATTGGCAGTGGCGGCAATCTTCTTGGGACACTCATTGGAGTACTAACCCTTCACTCCACACTCGAAACAAGTGATCTGAGACTTGTCTTTTGCGGCCACGGGCACATCATCGCTTCTAGTTTTGGGTGCGGTGTTGTTGTTGTTGTTGTTGCTCTTGGGAGGTGCATGGTTGAAATTGTTGGCATTGCCGGAGTGATTGTTGTTTCCTCCGGACGTCACATTTCCTCCACTACGGTTGGGGTAGCTTGGTTGAGACATTGTGGGTCGGTTGTTCCTCGGTGCATATCTCGCTGAAGGGTTGGCATGGTACTTCTGGTGACTGTTGGATCCAGCTTGGTGCATCATATGATGTTTGCGGTTGTCGTTTGCTTGATTAATCTTCCCTTCCATCTGAATGACAGAGTCAACTAGCTCTTCGAGATCCCGGAAACGGATGTTGACCAGAATAGTCTGCATCTCATCATGCAGTCCGTTCAGGAATCTCTCCTTCTTCTTGGCCTCCGTGTTTATCTCATCAGGTGCATACCTGGCTAAGGACAAGAATCTGTCACGGAACTCCACTACAGTCATTCTGCCCTGCTTCAACTCTCTGAATTCATCCCCCATTCTGGTGACTAGACCCTGCGGCACGTGGGTGCGACTGAACTTGATTTTGAAGGCTTCCCGTGTCATCACTTGACCATGGTTCATTGTGCGGATGCTGTTCCACCATGCTCTTGGATCTCCTGCCAAATAGTGGGTGGCAAAAAGAACTTTCTCGTTGGCATCCACTCCTGCTACTTCTAAGTTATTCTCCATTGTCTGCAACCAGTCATCAGCATCCAGTGGGTTCTCTAAAGTACTAAAGATTGGGGGATTTGTATTCTAGAAGTTTTTGAGTTTGGATCCATGATGATCCTGATTTCCATGGTTCTGGTTGTTGTGAGCCATCTGGGCAATCTGCTGCAGTGTTGCTAGATTAGCTTGGCGCTCTGCCCTGCTTGCTTCACGGTCTGCAATGAGAGTCTGCAGGATCTGCAGCATTGGGTCTTGTGATGAGTTGCTCCCTCCTTGGTTTCCATGAGTCATCTGAAGATTGAGGTAGATAAAGGGGTAAGAGGGAAAGTTTTAAGGTTCATGGTTCTGATTTCAAAGCTAAAACTTTGATTTTGACTCAGGTTTTGCAACTAAGTTCCTTTCATTCATTCAAGCAAAGCACATGGTACAAACACACACACACACCACAACATCAAGGGAAAACAGATGGTTTTAAGAACCATTATGTAAGCTAAGATACAATGGGACCAATACTCCTCACTCTACGATAGTGCTCTAGTGCATCTACTCATCACCGATGAAGTCAGAGTCATCATCGTCGGTGTAGAAGTCCACGACATCTTCCTCCAGAAAGTCATCATCATTGTTGAGGTAGGAGTCAATGTCCCCTTGGATATCTTCACCTTCCTCTTCTTCTTCCTTCACGGCAAGCGAAGCTTCTTGCTCCTTGATGGTATTCTCGAGGTCGGCCAGCTTCTTGCGAAGATGGTCAATGGTG
Source organism: Avena insularis (assembly GCA_023614405.1). Lineage (NCBI taxonomy): Eukaryota > Viridiplantae > Streptophyta > Magnoliopsida > Poales > Poaceae > Avena > Avena insularis. Next base: position 85,654,509 of record CM042684.1, on the reverse strand, counting down.
CGATCCTTCTTGGCGCGTTGACGGCGTAGAGACTGACGATCCTGGACTAGCAGTGGGAACGTCTGGGCCTTTTGGGCTGCAATGGCGAGGTTGTTGTTGGTGATCTCTCTAGCATTGTCCAACTCCTTTTGTCTGTCGTATAGTAGGAAGTCAAGGTTCTCCACTTGACGCTTCAGTATTGGGTGACTTGGCATCTCGAGCAGCATTCCCATGGAATCACGCCTTGCATAGTGAACAAAGCGGGTTCCTTGGATTAGGTTGACACTGAGGGCACACACACGTGTGAGAGCTTCATGCATTGCCCTGGCTAATCCATCTAGCCAGTTGTTCTCTCTCACGGTGAACTGAATCCTCCCAGATACTAGTGCTTCTATCTTGCCTCGAAGATCAGCAGCCACGAGCCATTGTAAATCTCCTCTTGGTGGACCCGGGAGTTGGGCTCCAAGGAATTCCGGATGAGGACGCTCCAAGAACTCAGACAGTGAATCAAGGTCCCTCTCGAAGATCAGTTGGCCTCCGTTGCCCAACTGGTAGAACTTGATGTATTGAGATTCCATCTATAGGAATTTAGGATGAGAAAGTTAGTGAAGTGATCAAGTGTGTCAAAGTTTTATGTAGTAATGTAAGAATTTGGAGGAACATGATTTTTTTTGAGAGAAAGAAATCCCAAGGGTAAGAGAGGAAATAGTTTTCAGAAATACTCATTTTGGATTTTGAAACTAAGTTTTTGTTCGGACGTCCATTCTAACTAGGGTCTCCTATGGTCAGGATGACTCTGATACCAACTTGTCAACACCCGGATTTTTAATCCCAGATGCCAGTTATGCCATACATCACAATCCCAGGATTACCATTTTTGCTAGACATAACAGATTGGATATCACAGTACATCATCCATTACAAACCATAAATAAGGTCTTACACAAATAAGGCTCTCATGATCCAGTCTTAGTGCAATCAAGTAGCGGAGTAAATAGCGTAGTGATGGGGTCCATCTTTAGAGTCACATGCAATGCTGACGATGGGAGATAGTCCTAGTTATCATAGCCGTCCTACTGTCCTTTATCTTGGTAGTCTCCTTCATAGTCTGGCCATATGAATAGCCAGGGACAAAGCCATGAGTACTCTTTAAGTACTCGCAAACTACTACTAAGAAGTAGTATAGTTCTATTATGAATGCTAACTCTAAGTTTAATTATAAAGCTAAGTTTGAAACCTAAGTTGAGTTCAGAAACAAAGAAAGATCAAATAAAGTTTGAAAAAACCTAAGTGGGAACTTAGTCATCCTAGTCACAACTCTGTTGTGGTCAAGTCAGGTCACAATTCATTTCATAAGTTGTTTTGTAAACAACTGACAACAGAACAGTATGGCCACTCCAACTGTCCATAACCGCGAATGCGGCTATTCGAGTAGTTTGACACTCTACAGAGGTGGTACACTTTCACCACAAGATTTGATACATCTGTCAGGGATAACCCTGAATCATCATACTTAGTATGCAGATAATAAAACATAACCTTTCCTTTACACACCCTAGTATAAGCACCTCTCCTATGAGCATGGCCTCCCGACCATGACCATCTGTCATCTTGGGCACTACATAGGTCGACAACATTGAGAGGTAGCCTCATCTCAAACCTCTCTTGCGAGGGAACTAATACTAATGCATATAAACTTCCGGCTAAGCCTTACCCAATTCAGGTATTGTGGTTGGACGGTAAAATTGGAATGGTATCGCATCCGAACCCAACCATCAGTTTTATAAAAGGACCAAGGCTCATGCCTCAACATTTTCATCATCATAAACCATTGGTGTTTCTCAAGACATGTCCAAACATCTCAATAGAATGACTCATCATTCCAAGGTTTTCACAAGTCATTTTCACCAAGTATTCCCATCTAAAGTAAATCAGTTTTGGATTTTGTTCCAACTACTAAGTTAAGAGTGTTCACTAAGGTGGGATGCTAATCTCGATCTCATGCCATAGAATGACATCTAAATCTAACTAGCGAGGTCAAGTTTTATAGCCTTTATGCTACCTTTAAACAAGTAAAGGACTTTGGTAAAGTAAAGAAGGTAAAGCATGTAAATAAAACTTGCAGTAGGTATAAGTCAAAATGGTATAACCAAAGCATGCCTAATGCCTTTCCTTAGGTTATCTAGTTTAATTCTAGTTTGCTAATAATAGCTTTCTCAGTTTACTTGAAGTGCTAGGCTTGCATTGTTAATGATGGCTTGCCTTGGTTGGTGCAGTGGCTGAAGTTTTCTTCCTCCTCCTCTTGGTAGAACTCGTCTTCCTCATAGACTTGGTCGGTACTATCGTCTATAAATACATTCGGAATACACAATCACCAAACAATACTTAACTAGTATACTTAGCACACTAAGGCACAAATTTGATGATCTATTATCATCACAAGCATCACAAGGTTTAATGAACTAGTTTCATTCTTTTTATTTGAGAAAAGTAATTTCTACTCATTGAAATTAACTAAGATTTAATATTCTCCAATTAAAATATGGGATCATGTTGACACATGTCATCACCACATATTCTAACATATGGGAATGTGATTTAAAGGTTCGATCACATTTTAATAAGTTTAAGTTTAATAATTAATGATTTAAAGTGACTAGAAATGCCCATATAGCATTATTTTGGTACTAGTCCAAATTCACTGCATGCAAACTTTAACATATATTCAGATAGGTATGGTTAAATGTGATTTTTGAGAGTTGGAAACAACTCAAAATTTATTATGGTTGATTTTATAAAAAATGTTTGAATGTGCAAAAGCTTCTGTTTTGTTATTTTAACTAGGAGAGATCTCTAACTCTAAAAGATTTAAATCCAACGGGCTTGAATAGATATTTTCAGTAGATTTCCAATAAAATTGTAATCACTCAATTTGGTTCAGTAAATCTTCCTCAAATGATTTTTAAACTAAGGGACAGAATTGATTTAAGTCTAAAATAGAAAAATCCTAATTTGAATTACTAGGTCAGCGTGGGAAGTTAAATGGTCCGGCCTAGTGGCGCTCCATGGCGCAGAGGGCGACTGACAGGTTGGTCCCGCATGTCAGCGGCACTTAAAACCCGAAGCAGTATGGGGCAATCTAGACGCTACGATTAGAACAAGGATCAACGGTCCACGGTCGTCGTCGACGACGGACTCGTCGCCGGTGAGACGAAACCATAGCACGGTCAGTGGGGGTTTGCTGGGGATGTACCAGGGCTCCAGCTAGTGCGGCGAGGCAGGCAAACGAACTGGACGGCAACGACGGACTCAGGCAAGGTCGCGGCATGGCTGAGGTGGACGAAATCAACGGGGACTTCTCCTCCTCTATAGCGGCTACCTCTGGTGGAATTCCGATGATGGGCTGCTCGAGCGGCTCCGGCGAGAGAGGGGAAACGGTCAGTGGAGAGAGGGGAGTGAGATGGTGTGAAGAAATGGTGCAGGGGAGGCCTCCTTTTATAGGCTCAATGAGGGGACCGACGGGTGTAGGTGGAGCTCATCGGTGACAGCGATACAGGGGGCTACCGGCATGGGCGAGGTAGGCGGACGGTGGGTGGTCTACTAGCGGTCCTCTACGGCGTAATGGCGATGATAGGGGCGGTGGCAAATGGTCGGGGGCTTCTCGCGCTCTGGAAGACAGAGGCGGTGCTCGACGGTGATCACGGCGACTGTGGGTTGCGCGGCGGTGCATGGCCATGTCTGGCGGGGTGTGGGTGTCGAGGCGGAGCTGCCTGCACGATTTGGTGTCGAGGCGTGGTCTGTGGAGTGCTGGCAGCGATCGCGCTCTGGCTGCATGCAGAGAGAAAGGGCGGCGCGGCTCTGGGGTGGTCTAGTGGCTAGCAGGGGCCGTGGGGTGGACCGTGGGCGGCGGTGAGGTCACGCCTCACTCCCTGGAGCGGCGAAGAGGGGTTGGTGGTCGCTTGTGGCTTGTGCATGTTTGGCCGGCGAGCATGGCGTCGGGGTGGCGTTGCACTGGCTCCAGGGCTAGGGATAGGGGTGGTTTTGGTCTGGTTGGGCCTAGGGGAGACCAAGGTGATCAATGTGCGTCAAATGGCTCGACAAGATTTGATCCAAAACAGTATTAGTTAGGCCATAATGATTCTGGTAACAAGGTGTTCGATCAAATGGCCGCATGAAGAAAACATTTGAATTTTTGGAAGATTTTTGGTGGATTGATTCATCTTATGCTTAAGCATCTAGGTTTGCTTGGGATTTTGAAATGGAGTTCATTTGAGTTGTTTTTGAAAAGGTGGCATCTAGACATATGAACTAGATTCAATTTTCAAATGTCATTTCAATTTAGAGTTTGAATGTTTTTGGAAGATCACAAAGTGGGCCTTGCCACATCACTACTTGTACTACCAAGGGGTGCAAAGAACTACACTTATTTCTGTTTGAAATTGAGTGCTAGGAATAGCCAAAGTGGGCTAGGTGATTAAAATGGCAAAATTGACCATTTGCCTTATTTAATTCTTTTTGATTTCTTTTTCTTTGGGATTTGCTTGGGGATGATATAGATGATGTGTAATTCACCTTAGAGTCATTTTACAACCAATAGATCACTCAATCATGGCATTTCAAACAACTCCTATTTTAAATGCACACACATATGAATTCTTAAAGATTTTAAATAGAAAAAGTTTTAGTTAACCCTAAATTGGGTAGATTTGATCTTGATCACTTGGATTAAAGTTTTGGGATGTTACACTTCATCATCATGCAAGCCTCCGATGTGATGCATGAGTAGTTCATCTCTGGACTACGGGTCCATGTAGTAGCTAGATGGCTAGTTCTTCTCCTTTGTGCTTTCATGTTTAGATCTTATGAGCTCCGTTCATGATCAAGATCATCTATTTGTAATTCTGCATGTTGTGTTTACAGGGATCCGATGGATATTGAGATGCTAATTCAGATTGATTATTGATTATATCATTTCTTTGTTATTTATGATCTTGAATGCTTTCTGTTGTTAGTAGCTATCTTGGCCAAGTAGATGCTAGCAACTACAAGAGTTAGTATTTATGCTCGATAGTGGGTTCATGCCTCTGGTAATCTGGCGAAGTGATAGAAATCTCTAATGTACTAGATGTTCTGTTGCTACTAGGGAGAAAAGAACAATCCTTTGTTCATAGAACAATCGTATTGTTTACTTTACACGCAATTCGTAATGCAATAATCTGTTGCTTGCAACTTAATGCTGGAGGGGGTGCGGATGATAACCTGAAGGTGGATTATTAGTCATAGATGTAGTTGGATGGCGGTCTTTGTATAATGTTGTAATGCCCAATCGAATCTCAAAGGAGTCAAGATGATTAGTATATGCTTGTATGCTTTCTCGATGTTTGTCAATTGTACCGCTGTAATTTGTTCACCCCGGTCCTTTCTCGATGATTAGCAACATGTTATCTATCTTAAGGAGAGCCACCTCTAGTGAACTATGGACCCCGGTCCTTTCTTTTACATTCAACCTACAATCAATTGTTTATAGCTATGTGTTTACTTTCTGCAAACTATTACTTCATTCCATTCGATACGTTTAATCCTTTGTTTTTAGCAAAACCGGTGAGATTGACAACCTCATTGCAAGTTGGGGACAGAGTTTTGTGGTTGTGTTGTGCAGGTCTCCACATTGCTGCTGGCACCGGTAGTGCGCTCTGCCAACATTCAGCTAGCTACACCTTTGGGGTGTTTCCTTGCTCCTACTGGATTGATAACCTTGGTTTCGTATTGACAGAAAACTTGCTGCTATGCTCATCATACCTTCCTCTTGGGGTTCCCCAACGAGCTCGATATATTTTGGGCCATCAATCATTACCAACCCCTCCCCCCTCCTGCAAAAAAAACTATGTATCATGACACACATTGAAATAAGTATTTTCATATAGTACTAACATGTGGTGGAAATTATCTATATTTTGCTAGAATACAGTGAGTGCACCCTAAGCCAAATTATCCGGACATACTTAATTACTAAAAACAAATCCTATCACTTGGAAATTGAAAAGCATTTTCCTAAAAGTTTGGAACTCTCATTGACAACATTATTTACCAAAGACAAGATGCTTCCTAGAGGGGGAGACCTCCTCGTCGTTGTCCTCAGCCTCCTCCCTGTCATCGTCCTCGGCCTCCTTCCTATCGTCGTCTTTGGCCTCCTCCTCAAGGTCGACCTTAGACTCCTCCTCTTCCTCAGTCTCATCTTCCATCTTATCAGAGTTGCTCGGCGTTGGTGGTGGTGTTCTTAAAAAAAGCGCTGCCAGTGGCTATGTTCTTCATGAGAGGAGTCAGACAACGGCGGCAACCATGGCCCGTCAATAGAGTCTGGGCTTCCAGGTGAAGTTTCGGGGCCTTTCCCATTTTTCAGGTCAATCGACATGTTCTGGAGAGAGTTGTCATACGGCATTTTGGAAGGAAATACAGAGAGATCAAGTTCTAAGCAATGGTGGGTTGGGTGTTTTGGGTGAAAGTAGGGGTGCATACTGTTGCAATTTATAGTGTCTATTTATAGTGGTGCTTGTGTTAATACCCTAAAAACTATCACAAAATATCAGAAATAGATTGTACCAGACTCGTCCCATCATAAAAAAAGGATTATACCAGACTTGTCGGTTCTTGATTTTTCTCGGCCCTGATAATTCAGGAGGCGCCTCTCTTTATCCAAAAATGAAGAGAATCATGCAGATCATGCTGAATTACTCGGTGTCTCTTACTTCCTCCATTAAAAATTAAGTGTCTATAGTAGTACATACTTATCTAGGTACAGTACTACTAGTATACGTATACTCTTCACAAAGTTGCGTCACCGAACTTGATATGGTGATATGGTGTGGGTCTCATCTTTTGCTACACCGCTGCATCTTATACTAGAAGTATAATCATTGTGTGAAAGCTTACACGGGAAGGAAGGAGAAATGAAGAGGATAGTGGATGGATGGTGAGAGGGGGGCGAAGGAGAGAGAAAATCTACTACGTAGTAGTATGTGTACTAGTACCGCATGTCACGACCCATTGTAATATGTGGTACTAAATTTTAGCCGAAGTTAGATAGGAACCATGACCAACTACAGTATGTGTGAAACCATTGGCTTGTGGCATTCTGAACCATATTATTTGGACTTTCTTCACAAAAAAACATCACCATCCTCACTGGGAAAATTGAATTTCAATTTTTCCTAATTGTTGGAAACTCCCACATGCATCAATGCTTACTACGCCAATATGTACCCATCTACCAAACTATCGTGGGAACTCAATCAAATTGTAAACTATGATGTCAATATGACCTTGATGACCTTGTTCGTTCGGGTTGAAATAAACCTGATAATGTCCATACACATGGTAGGACAATATTGTGAAGCTATTTTTCCAAAACTTATCTAATTCCATGATTACAGTTTTCAATGCACGTGGTTCACAATACATGATAGGACATCATGAGTAAAACGTTTGTTTTAGTTTTTCGTTTATTCAATGTGATCTATGTTCAAAATGGGTTCAAAATTGCCTTCCCTCCCGATGTTTGGCCGATCTTTTGAATAACCTTCCCTCCCGATGTTTGGGAAGCAAGTGAAAATTTTGAAACCAGAAAACTTTGAATTTTTGTGCCGACAAGGACCAAAGTGGTTTCCTTCCTCTGTACTCCTCGTCCCTACTCCACAGCAACATGCGGCTGCCGAACACGCCAGAGACACAGAGCCACCGTACCAAGGCACATGTGCGCAGCGACACGCTGTGGACGAGGGGAGAGAGATCAGCCGGACCGATGCGCGAGGGAAAGGGGAGGAGAGATGGAGCATAGGGAAGGAGAGAGAAAACACACGATTTGTTTTGCATGCATAGGTCCTGAAATTTACTACTAGTAGTGTACAATGTAAGGCCGCAGGAGTACCTCGTGTCAGAAACCCGTCATAACTTTGCTCTGACATGGAACCGCCATCAACTTCTCTTCACTACTGCCCTCTTCCCCTCTGAACATTTTATTCTCTTAGCTAGTGGCGAATCTAGGATGAGAATGGAGGGTGGGTTCAAACAACAATTTATCTCTGCATAACATAAGTTCATCTCATATTCCGGTCAACAAGAACAGGGTCATTATTTAATATCTAATTTTTTAGGGGGAGGTATTTTAGAACTAGTTTTGTCGATGAAATTCTTTTTTATATAAAATCAACTATTACAAATCAAGGTTCGATAGAGTATTACTTGAGCAGAAATAGTTGTTGTTAACTTCTCCATCAGTTTGCCCGTCAAACCAGAGAAATTAATGGATCGAGTGAAAAGTCTAGAAATTACAATGGTGCTTTTGATTAATAATAGGCCTGGTTTTAGCAGCTCTTCCTACTTTTTTCTTGCATTGTGAGTTGTTCTTGTACTTGTTCCTACACAATCAGAATCATGCTCAACATATAATGTGTTTCCCCATTTAATTAGATGGGTATATGGCCATGCACTCATGACTACGACGCCCAGGTTGCCAAGGCACTCACTGTATAGTGTGTGTGTAGCGCCATTTTAGCATCCGTTTGCTCTCCTGATTAACGAAAATTCACACTCCCCCACCATTTATGGCTTGGCAACATATCTTTGATGAAATTTTAGAAATATTAGAGGGTAGGCTCGAGCCTATCAAAGCCTACCTGGTAAATTCGCCCCTGCTCTCAGCATGTATAGCGTGTGGATAGAGGTGACCATATATCTAAGCAAAAAATATACTACTCCCGCATTGTGTAAAAAAGCACACCTTAATAAGGCTCGGATAGTAAACGTATGACATATCATCACTATATAAAATTATAATTGGTAAAGCATAAAAATCATAAATTTGATCAACATCTATAAAGTATGGGTGTATATTGGTCCTTGTACTTTGTATCATCATGTGTAGAAGTCAAAAATTATTAGCTACCTAACACTTGAAATTTTTGGTAACATGGTCAAGGGAAACGAGCGAAAAGATTCTAGTATGATGGAGAAGTGTGTTTTGAGAGGTTTATGCATAGTGCATTCATTGTGTTCAAGACTATCAATAGAATCTTCTAGATGCTAGAATGGAAAATAAGATCCAACGGCTAGAAATGCTGGGATTCGTGAGTCTTGATCCAACGGTTAATATTCAAATTTATTTGTACACTATATAGTGGTAAGATAAGATAAGATAAGATCATGTAGAAGTCAATGTTTATTAGTTACGAGGGAGAATATTCTATATGATGGAGAAGTGTGTTTTGAGGTTTGTGCATACCATTCATTATGCTGAAGACTATCAATAGAATCTTTTAGATGGTAGAATGGAAAAGAAGATCCAACGGCTAGAAATGCAGGGATTCACGAGTCTTGATCCAACGGTCAACATTCAAAGTTATTCGTACACTATATAGTGGTTTGTAATGAAGACTATTAATAGAATCTTCAAGATGCTCGAATGGAAAAGAAGATCCAACGACTGGAAATGTTAGGATCTGTGAGTCTTGATCCAACGGTCAATATTCAAAGTTGTTTGTACTCTATATAGTGGTAAGATCATGTAGAAGTCAACGATTATTAGCTCCTAGTAAGTTGCACGTGCGACTAAGATAGTAGACGTATGACATATCATCACTATATACAATTATAATTGGTAAAGCACAAAAATTTATAAATTTGATCAACATCTATAAAGTATGGGTGTACATTTGGGCCTTGTACTTTGTATCATCATGTAGAAGTCAAAGATTATTAGCTACCTAACAAATGAATTTTTTTGATAACATGGTCTAGAGAAACAAGGGAGAAGCTTCTAGTATGATGGAGAAGTGTGTTTTGAGGTTTGTGCATAGCATTCATTATGTTGAAGACTATCAATAGAATCTTCTAGTTGCTAGAATGGAAAAAAAGATCCAACGGCTTTAAATGCAGGGATTCACGAGTCTTGATCCAACAGTCAACATTCAAAGTTATTTGTACACTATATAGTGGTAAGATAAGATAAGATACTAGTAAGTTGCACGTTCCCTGCATATAAGGCTCAGATAATAGACGTCTGGCATATCATCACTATATAAAATTATAATAGGTAAAGTGGAAAAAATATAAATTTGATCAACATCTATAAAGTATGGGTGTATATTTGGTTCTTCTAATTTGTATCATCATGTGTAGAAGTCAAAGATTATTAGCTACCTAACACTTGAATTTTTTGGTAACATGGTCTAGAGAAACAAGGGAGAAGATTCTAGTATAATGGAGAAGTGTGTTTTGAGAGGTTTATGAATAGTGCATTCATCGTGTTCAAGACTATCAATAGAATCTTCTAGATGCCAGAATGGAAAAGAAGATCCAATGGCTAGAAATGTTCGGATTCGCGAGTCTCGATCCAACGGTCAATATTCAAATTTATCCGTACACTATATAGTGGTAAGATAAGATGTCTAAAACATGGCTTGTGGCATTCAGATCCATTAATCTTCAGACTATCTTTATAGAAAGGAACAATCTCATCATCCCTCGGAAAATTAAGAATGATATTTCCTGATATTTGGAAACTCACATCGACGACATTATTTACTACACTAAGATGCACCTGTCTACCTCCAAAAAGACAATTAATTCAAGAGCAATCTATTACATTTACTTGTAGCTCAAGTTTGATCTAATTTCGTTAAATTTTCAAGATGCAAAATCTTAGAAAGAAGTTGAACTTGTTGTAAAAACTATCGGTGGTGGTTTGTGATATATTAAATCAGCCCCCAATGGTTACCTCCAAAAAACATAAAACTTTCAATGCAACCTACAATTTACTTGTAGTTCAAAATTGACCTAATTTCAATAAATCGACATAAAATTAATTTAAAGTGGGCAAAGTTAGCTATAGGAATAAGTTTGACAACACATAAAACAAGGGAATCATAAGTACAACATGAGGGTCCACTATATATGTCTGAAATCTTGGCTTGTGGTGTTCAGGTCCATATCCTTCAGATTTTGTTTACAAAAACGAACAATAATCTCATCATCACTCAGGAAATTGAGAATGTTCTTTCCTGATAGTTGGAAACTCACACCAGCAGTACTGATTACTACAAGAAGATGCATCCATCTACCTCCAAAGAGACATTTAATTAAAGAAAAATCTATCGCGCTTGCTTGTAGCTCAAGTTTGAGCTAATTTTTCGTTAAATTGTCAAGATGCAAAATCTTAATTAGAAAGGAGTTAAAAACCTATTGTCAAAACTCTCGGTTGGTTTGTGATATATTAACTGAGCCTCCAATGGGTACACCTGCAAAAGGTTTTTGTAATTCTTTAGAAGCAACCTACAATAATTTAGCTGTTGTAGTTCAAGTTTGACCAAATTTCGATAAATATAGGCATGAAGTCATTCAAGTGGGGCAAAGTTAATTAGCTATATAGGGAGTTTGAAAACTCATAAAACATGGGAATCGTAAGTAAAACACGTTGTTCCACTTAATGTGTTTAAAAGCTTGGCTTATGGCATTGAGATCCATATTCTTCAGTCTTTCTTTACATAAAAGAACCATCTCGTCATCACTCGGAAAACCGAGGATTTTCTTTCCTCATAGTTAGAAAATCACACCAACGACATTGTTTACTAGAAGAGGATGCACCCATCTACCTACGAAAATATATTTAATTCAAGAGCAATCTACCGCGCTTACTTGTAGCTCAAGTTTGATCTAATTTCATTAAATCGACAGGAAGTCAGTGAAGTGTTCAAAGTTTCCTAGGAAGCTTGAAAAATCCTAGTACTAAAAACTTGGGCATTACGTATAAGAAACCATTGGTCTAGTTTGTGTGATAATTGGGGTGGTTGCATTTTCTTTTAACTATGTTAGGTCTCGTAGGAGAAAGGTGCTTGAGAGTTAACACGATCGATGGAAGTACAACTTACATCAAGGACCCTAAAACTGAATAATGAAGTGTGTGTGTGTTTTGAGGTTTGTGCATACTAGCGTTCATCGTGCTAAAGACTATCAATAGAATATTTCTCGATGCTGAGGGAAAATAGAATATCTAACGGTTAGCAATGTTTGGATTTGCCATCCTTGATCCATCGGTCAATGTTCGAAGTTAATTCGTACACTATACAATGGTGGTATGGTATTGTAAGAGAGAAGACAAGATAAAGATAAGATAAGAAGTACCGTGAATGGCCGATCTAATGGTTGGTCTCGTAGGAGCGAGGTGCTTGAGAGTTAAGACGGTCAATGGAAGTACAAGTTACATCAAGGACCTCCTAAAAATTGAAAATTGCATCCAATTCCATGCATGCATTTAGCAGAAGGATCCTGAAACCGAGCAATGAAGTGTGTGTTTTGAGGTTTGCGCATACTAGTGTCCATTATGCTAAAGACTACCGATAGAATGTTTCTAGAGGCTAATCATGGAAAATAAGATCCAACGGTTAGCAAAGTTTGGATTTGCCAGTCTTGATCCAACGGTCAATGTTCAAAGTTTGGATTTGCCAGTCTTGATCCAATGGTTAATGTTCAAAACAGGTTCAAAATTTCCTTCCCTCCTGATGTTTGGCCGATATTTTGAATAACCTTCCCTCCCGATGTTTGGGAAGCAAGTGAAAATTTCGAAAACTGGAAAACTTTGAATTTTTCTGCCAAGGACCAAAGTGGTTTACTTCCTATGTACTCCTCGTCCCTACTCCACACCAATGCGCGGATGCCGAACATTCCAGAGCCACAGAGCCGCCGTACCAAGGCACACGTGCGCAGTGCCACGTTGTTGATGAGGGGAGAGAGATCAGCCGGACCGGTGCGCGAGGGGAATGGGGAGGAGAGATGGAGCATAGGGAAGGAGAGAGAAAACACACTATTTGTTTGGCATGCATAGGTCCTGAAATTTACTACTAGTAGAATGTACACTGTAAGGCCACATGAGTACCTCATGTCAGAAATCCATCATAACTTTGCTCTGACATGGAACCGCCTTCAACTTCGCTTTGCTGCTGCCCTCTTCCCCTTCCAAATGTTTTATTCTCTTAGCATGTATAGCGCATGGACAGAGGTGACCATATGTCTAAGCAAAGAAATATACTACTCCCACATTGTGTAAAAAAGCACACCATAATAAGGCTCGGATAGTAAACGTATGACATATCATCACTATATAAAATTATAATTGGTAAAGCACAAAAAATTATAAATTTGATCAACATCTATAAAGTATGGGTGTATATTTGGTCCTTGTACTTTGTATCATCATGTGTAGAAGTCAAAGATTATTAGCTACCTAACACTTGAAATTTTCTTAACATGGTGTAGAGAAACGAGGGAGAAGATTCTAGTATGATGGAGAAGTGTGTTTTGAGGTTTGTTCATAGCATTCATTATGCTAAAGACTATCAATAGAATCTTCTAGATACTAGAATGGAAAAGAAGATCCAACAGATAGAAATGTTGGGATTCACGAGTCTTGATCCAACGGTCAATATTCAAAGTTATTCGTACACTATATAGTGGTAAGATAAGATACGATATATCTATCTCTACTACTATAGTGGAGCAGTTTTGAATTGGATCCATAGCACCAATCCTGACCGTTGGGCTGTTAGATCCAATGGTTCAGAGAAGCTGGATTTGTGCTGAATAGTACCTAGACCAAACTCCACCACGCATGTTCTAGAACCATCATGTCACCACCCCCAAAATACAACCTACTGTGCTTTGAAATTTTGGGGTTGGTGACATGATGGTTCTAGAACATGGTGGAGTTTGCTCTAGGTACTATTCAACACGAATCCAGCTACTCTGAACCATTGGAACTAACAGCCCAACTAGCAGGATTCGTGCTATATATGGATCCAATTCAAAACTGCTCCATTATAGTAGTAGATATAGATAAAAAGCGCACCTTAATAAGGCCTACTATGTGGCATCTGCTAAGGTTCACCTTATACAAAGTGGAAACTATAAAGTATCTTTAATCCTAAGGTGCACCTCAAGATTGTGTGTTGACCATAGGGAATAAAAAACCATTTCCCCTCTCTCCTTATTTCATGTGGTCATTTTCAAAAGGGGTTCAAAATTTTCAAGAGGCAAAATCTTTGTAGCTAGAAGTCTAACAGTCTCAATTGATATATTAATTGACCACTCGATGGGTACCCCCAAAAGATTTTACATAAAACTTTCAAACCAAGCTACAATTTATTGCTTGTAGTTCAAATTTGACCTTTTATTTCGATACATCGACATAAAGTCATTTAACAAGTGGATGGGGTCAGCTAGGAACCTTGAAAACTCATAAAACATGGGAATCGTAAGTAAAACACATTGGTCCACCTAGCTATTATGTCTAGAAGCTTGTCTTATGGTATTGATATCCATATTCTTCGGACTTTCTTTACAGAAAAGAATCATCTCATCATCACTCAGAAAACCAAGGATTTGCTTTCCTGATTGTTGGAAACTCACACCAACAACATTGTTTACTACAAGAAGATGCACACATCTACCTCCGAAAAGAAAATTAATTCATGAGAAATCTATCACACTTACTTGTAGCTAAAGTTTGACTTAATTTCGTTAAATTGACAAGAAGTCACCAAAGTGCGGGAAGTTAGCTAGGAATCCTAGTACTAAAAGCTTGGGTATTACGTATAAGAAACCGTGGTCCAGTTTGTGTGATAATTGGGGTGGTTGTATTTTATTTTAACCTTGCTAGGTCTCGAAGGAGCGAGGTGCTTGAGAGTTAACATGGTCGGTGGAAGTACGTACAAGTTACATCAAGGACCTCATAAAGAATGAAAATTTCATCCAAGTCCATGCATGCATTTAGCACAAGGACCCTGAAACTGAGCAATGAAGTACTATGTTTTGAGGTTTGTGCATACTAATGTTCATCATGCTAAAGACTATTAGTAGAATCTTTCTAGATGCTAAGAATGGAAAATAAGATCCAACAGTTAGCAATGTTTGGATTTGCCAGTCTTGATCCAACTGTTAATGTTCAAAGTTAATCTCTACACTATATGTAGTGGTATGGTATTGTAAGTGATAAGATACAAGATAAAGATAAGATAAGAAGTACTGCTAATGGCTGATCTAATGGTAGGTCTCGTAAGAGCGAGGTGCTTGAGAGTTAACACGGTCGGTGGAAGTACAATTTACATTAAAGACCTCATAAAAATGAAAATTGCATCCAACAAGTCCGCGCATTTAGCACAAGGACCCTTAAACCGAGTAATGAAGTACTATGTGTTTTAAGGTTTGTGCATACTAGTGTTCATTGTGCTAAAGACTATTAGTAGAATCTTTCTAGATGCTAAGAATGGAAAAGAAGATCTAATGGTTAGCAATGTTTGGATTTGCCAGTCTTAATCCAACGGTCAATGTTTAAATAAGTTAATCCTTACACTATGTAGTGGTGGTATGCATGGTATTGTAAGAGATAGGAGACAAGATAAATGTAAGATAAGAAGTACTGCGAATGGCCGATCTAATGGTAGGTCTCGTAGGAGCGAGGTGCTTTGAGAGTTAACACGGTGGGAAGAATTACAATTTACATCAAGGACCTCATAAAAAATGAAAATTGCATCCAAGTCCATGCGTTTAGCACAAGGACGACCCTGAAACTATGAAATGAAGTGTGTGTTTTGAGCTAGAGGTTTACACATACTAGCGGTCGTCATGCTAAAGACTATTAGTAGAATCTTTCTAGATGCTAAGAATGGAAAAGAAGATCCAATGGTTAGCAATGTTTGGATTTGCCAGTCTTGATCCAACGGTCAATGTTCAAAGTTAATCCATACACTATATGTAGTGCGTGGTATGGTACGACATTGAAGATATAAGACAAGATAAAGATAAGATAATAAGAAGTACGACGAATGGCCGATCTAATGGTTGGTCTAGTAGGTGTGATGTGCTTGAGAGTGAACACGGTCGGTGGAAGTAAAGGTTGCATATCAAGGGCCTCATAAAAAATGAAAATTGCATCCAAGTCCATGCATTTATCACAAGGACCCTAAAAATGAGCAATGAAGTGTGTGTTTTGAGGTTTGCGCATACTAGCGTTCATCATTCTCATCAAGACTATTAGTAGAATCTTTCTAGATGCTAGGAATGGAAAAGAAGATCCAACAGTTAGCAAAATGTTTGGATTTGCGAGTCTTGATCCAACTTGTCGTCAAAACTCTCATTGGATGGTTTCTCATATATTAATTGTGACCCCCGATGAGTACCTCCAAAAGTTTTTTCATAGAACTTTCACAGTAACCTAAAATTTACTTATACTACTTCAAATCTGACCTATTTTCGATAAATCGACATAAAGTCATTAAAGTGGGTGGAGTTAGGTAGGCAGTTTTGAATTGCATCCATAGCACGAATCATGACCGTTGGACTGTTAGATCCAATGGTTCAGAGTAATTGGATTCGTGTTCAACAATATCTAGAGAAAACTCCACCATGTTCTAGATATTTACTATTAATATACTTAATGTAGGCCTTTTTCTCTAACAAGACTATTGGTTAATAACAACTTAATGTTCGTTAAATCACATTTCCTACAATATATACGAGTGTGGCACATGCCTATGTGTGTGTGCGCTTGTGAAAACTTTGGCTTGTGGCATTTATTTAGATCAATATTATTCGGACTTCCTTTACGGGTGAGAATGATCATGACATTACTTGGAAAATTGAGAATGTCCTTTCCTGGTAGTAGGAAACTAACACCGACGACATTGTTTACTACAATAAGATGCACCCATCTACCTCTGAAAAGACATTTAATTCAAGAGCAGTCTATCATGCTTACTTGTATCTCAAGTCTAACTTAATTTCATTAAATTGATCCACAATCTTAGCAACAAGTTGAACCGTACCTATATATCATCAAAACTCTTGGTGGTTTCCCATATATTAATTGACCCCTCCCCCGATATATATGGCCACCTCCAAGAGAGATCTTTCGTCAAACTTTCAAAGCAACCTACAATTTACTTGTGGTAGTTCAATTTGTACCTAATAATTTCGATAAATCGGCATAAAATAAATCAAGTGGGCTAAGTTAGCTAGGAAGTTGGAGAACTCATAAAACATGGGAAATCATAAGTACAACATGTTGGTCCAAAATATATGTCTGAAAACTTTACTCATGTGTCATTCAGATCCATATTCTTCAGACTTGCTTTACGGGACAGAACAATCTCGTCATCACATTCAGAAAATTGAGAATGTTCTTTCCTGAGATAGTAGGAATCTCATAGTTATGGAATTTTTTACTACAACAAGATGCACCTATAGACCTCCGAAAAGACATTTAATTCAAGAGCAATCTATATCGCGCTTACTTGTGGCTCAAGTTTGACCTAATTTCGTTAAATTATCAAGATGCAAAATCTATCTTAGCAAGAAGTTAAACCTATTGTCAAAACTCTTGGTGTTTTGTGATATATTAATTGACCCCTCGATGGGTACTTCCAAAAGATTTTTTGAAAAACATTCAAAGCAACCTACAATTTTCTTAGACATGAGGCTAGTAAATTTCTAAGCTACTTATAGTAAGGGCGTGTGCAGTGTCTAGAAGTAGCTACGAAAAATACTTTTGGTCCAGCGTTTAGAACTGAAATGGGTCCACACAACCACGCTAAAAAGAAAAACAGACTATTATCCACTAAATAGTGGGCCCTCCCAATTGATTCTCTTAGACATAAGTCTAGCACGAGAATCACCTTGAAGAATCTTTTTGTTAGCACTACCCACTCCACCATTAAGATATATGTTTAAGACTTGACACCGTTCTTGCTTTGATGTCTGGGGCCAATGGGCTCACTACTGTGGGGCCCCATTGTTATTAGTGGTCTAGTAATATCCTATGGCAGCAAACGAATGTTAGCTTTGACTCCTCTAGCTCTTCATTCTCGATGAAGCCTCGACGCTCGGCTTTGAACGATGGTTACGAGGGCAGTAGGTGCTTATGGTGACTTTATCAAGCGCTCAAGCCCCCCAACCAGACATTTTGAAGACACAATCTTTTGGAGGTGCTCATAGGGGTAGGATGTGCGTTTATGCGTACATAGGGGTGAGTGTGTGTATGCATTTGTGAGCGTGTGCATTTTGTAGTGGATTTTCGCAAAAATGAGAGATATGGGCCTTCCGTTTGTATTAAGTTTTGCTCGGTTTCCCAAAGTAATTGTAATGGTCACTGGTCTCTAGGGTCTATGGGCTCACTACATGGGGCCACATTATTAGTGGTTCAATTATATCCCATAGCAGCCAACGAATGTGATCTCCAACCCCCTAGCACTCCCTTCGCCATGAAGCCTCGACGCTCGACTTTGAAGGATGGTTATGAGGGTAGTGAGAGGCAACATTCTCGTCAATATATAGTGAGGTGCCTATGGTAACTTAATCAAGATCAAGCCCCACGGGATCAGTCTCAAGATCTTGTCTTTCTGAAGTGCTCATAGGTGTAGGGTGTGCGTACCTGCATTCATAGGGATGAGTGTGTACACATTTGTGAGCGTCTCCGTTTTGTAATGGGTTTTCGTAAAAAGAGAGGGGGGGCTTTGGTTTATTTATTGAGTTTTGATCTGTTTTCCAAAAGTACTCCATGTAATGCAAGTCAAACTAGGTGAGTGATGTTTGGGGGCCCACGGGCTCTCTAGCACGGGCCCCAGTTATTAGTGGTCAAGTTAAATCCAATACGGAGTAGTAGCCAGCGAATGTGAGGACCGGCTCCCCTACCTCTTCCTTCTCCACGAAGCCTCTGTGCTAGGCTTCGAAGGCGCGCTTTTTTTTCGAGCAATATCGGCGGATTCAGTCATGCCGGTACGGTGAACGACGGGGGATATTGATGCGCAAGGCAGCCGGGTTACGGTAAGTATGCCAGATTTCATGGTCTCAGTTTATTTTCTCGAATTCAGGTTATGGGTTCTCTCCTTTTGGGGTTTTTCTCTATTATGCCCGTCTCGTTCGACGATGTTTCCTGGGTTCAGATGCCGACATGGATGGTAGACGCGAAGTGGTACAACATCGTTACCGATGCGGATCTCCAGCTCTGGTGTGCCTGTGCCTTGGCGCCCCATCGCCGTGTCACGTTCGAGGGAACAAACTTCGAATGCAGGTTCTTGGGTTGCAACTATGAATGTGATGCATGTTCGTCCACTTGTTAGATCTACGGCACTCACTTTTGCTGCAGCGCACGATGATATCGTTGTGGTTACAGCTCGAGATCCGCGATGAACTCGAAGAGGATGAGTAGGAGCGCCGTCAGATGCATGCCGAGGAGATGGTTGCAGAGTTAATGGATGTCTCCAACTCACTGCACTCAGTCGTAAATAGGATAGATGCTCTTAGATTTGGGTAATTGGAGTTGTACATTAGGTTCTTAACCAAGTATGGTCTGCAATCTAGATATTTAGCATGCTCATGATGCTTTTGGTGGCTGGCTGTAGATTCCACTAATAATTAAGTAATCCCCTTTTGTTTACTAGTACTCACCATCTCATAGTACTGCCACATTAAATTACACTAGGTTAATTAATATGGGAGTAATTGACAGTCTGCTTATAGCCCTTCTAGAGTTTGTGGTTACTACTAATTGATCTGGTTTATGTGTTACTGCAATCTCTATCTATATATGAGTATCGCTACATTATTTGCACATTTGTGCACCTCCCTGTCGCGCACCTTCTTTACCCAGTAGCGCCCACCTTTCCATCGTATCAGTGCAATATCCGGTGAGTGCGCAACCATCCGGATAGTTGTTAAGGTGATTGCTATTTGAAATAGTAGATGTATATGCCACATTAGAAATCTAGGCTCACCATGGATGTAGCCATGGAATTATTTATAAGGTCAAAAAAATAGGTAAGTATATGCTACCAAGAAGAGTCTTTTGAGGATGGGAAGCTTGCCCCTGGCTTTATTTCACAGAACGGTCCTCTGCTGAACAATGCAGATGTAATTTGCTGCATATCGTTCATAAATAGATTGTTGTTTGCTGGTGTCCTGCATTGCTAAGTTCTTTAAATTATATTTTTTGTTGAAGGGAAACATGCCCAATCCTTGGCAGCAGATTAATGCACGTATCCTTCTTTGCATTGCGAAGTTGTTGTGTTCTTTCCTAAAATTTACTAGTTTTGCTGCATTTCATTTAGAATTATGCGCATGTCCCACCCGTGGAGGAGGCATTATCGAGTGACAAGTGTTTTTTTGTATCCAGCTTTTTTGCTAGAATTTCAGTAACCTATGATTTGTCCCCGAAAACATTTTTTTCGATAAAGAGGACTTTATTACTTAAAATGTGCCCTAAAATATACTGATCATTTTTGTTGCATCATTATTTGTAGAAACAAAGTCATTCTGATCTGTTTCCACTTATTACTAAGGCCAGGACTGCTCATGTGCCAGCTAAGAAGGGAAACCCTGAAGTACGGCCCTTTTCATGTCGGTTTTGTTTCCCATGTTTAGGAAATATGCCTCTATGGTTCTTTGCCATTTGGAGTACCAGTGTGGACCTTGCACGATGTGTGCAGCTGAATTTGGATTGTGAAACGAGAATTTGGTTTATTTATTTTTTTGAAATGAGAATGTGGTTTAATTTTGGATTTGTTATTTGTAGTTTCCACCTTACTCATATTGCTCATGGCGTAATGGTGCTGGTCACTACAAGGATTTAACAATTGCCCATCTCTGAGAGAAATACAAAGCTCATAGACACATGATTTCGTGCCTTCAAGAGAAAGTGAAACACCAGGACAAACATATTAGGCGCCTGAAGGAAGAAGTGTCCACATCCACTAAACGGATAGCTGATTTGACTGCAGGATGGAATACATCAATTTCAGTTGTTCATGATGCTGCTGTTGATTTTCAAAAGTTCATGGCTAACAACTTAGTTCCTGAGTTGCCTGATGTGGATGGTGATGAGCTGATTGGCCTGGTGTACGACCGGATCTTGGAACAGGTGGGAATGCGAGCTGACAATCTTTTCAATTTGGCTCTAGAAGTAGATGAGACCCTGACAGAAATTCAAGATTCTCCATGCCCATACAGTCGTGATCCTGCAAAAGATGAGGAAATCTGTAAACCATATTGACTGCTTTACTTTCATTTTTGAAGCGTTTGGGTCTCTTGTGAGGATGACTGTTTGTTAAGTCAGGTACTATAACTGTTTTTTTGCTCTGCTGGTGTGTGGTGTCCACGAATCTATATATTTGATGTACTATTATGACATATATATTGGACCTAGCTTTATGTGACTATATTTGGCAACAACAGTCATCTTATTCGAACTTGCGGTGGTTTTTTATCTTTCAATTTTTTCCTTCTAAGATCTATTAATGATGATGTTAATGCCAGTTGTGAGTGATTTGTTAGCATGTTTCTGGTAGTAAACCAAAACTTGTAAGTCGATGTTTGAACTCTAGATCTTGATGTCATAGAAAGGGTAGGCTTCTACCACCTGGAATATTTTACCCAGCAATTCATTGTATCACACGAATAAGTGCACAAACTTGATGTATGTAGGCGGGAAACTGAGCAATGCAAGTGCACAAACTTGTATCAGTCGTGTGGTTGCTACTATTAATACAGCCAGGGTTTCCCCTAAAAAAAGCGGGGTTCGTAAAAAATAAAAATAAATAGTGGGGCAAAAGTTAGTTTCGAGTTCGAGGTAGCTCAGTCATGTGCCCCTCGACCCCATCGTCATCTTCTCCGCCTGGCCGCCCTCCCTCGACCGGACCATCCCCGCTGCTCCACTATTGAACACCACCGCACCGCCATTCGCTAGTATGTACGTCCCCAACCTCCAACCATTATGGGATTTCTGAAGGATAGAATGCAATTATTTTTGGGCATTGCGAGCTAAATAAGCTCGTGGCATTTACAAGAAATGGAATCGGCATTGGCGGATGCATTTGCTGCGTCGGCGAATGCTTGTAAAGTAGAGGTGGATGGTTAATCATCACTAGCGGATATATGTGAAGCGGATGTGGAGGCCGATGCTTGTACCACATCGGATTCTTGGGCAGTGTTGAGTGATGCTTGGAAAGCAGTGGAGGCGCAGTGGAAATCCTCGTCGGCTGCTGCTGGAACAAATTCGGCTATGTTGGCTGCCACTGCTAAAGCGACGGCTGCGTGCGATGCTAGGAATGCGTTAGCTCGTGGTCGTGCTTCTTCAGCGTCAATGGCTGTGGCTCATCATTCATCACCGGCGCCTGCTCCATCGGCTCAGAACTCGTCGACCCCATTGTAAGTTCTGCGTTGGATTTTGTCTCCCTAACATCCTTCCTCTTTTGTGTATTCTGCTCCAGGGTTTTTTCTAGATGCAGTGAATATTAGTTTAAACTAGTAGTACTGGGAACATAAAAATCTATTTAATCATAAACTAGTGATCCGAATGGGATGAAACTTTTAGAGGATTCAAATCTAGGCACCGATGATTTACTAATTTTTTGTCAATTTTTTTTGAATAGTTTTAATTTTTAGTTCAAAATCTGAGCTACTATCATACGTTTCATCTAAGATGGAAGGTGGATCCTGGGGCAAGTCACTGTGAGACTTGGGTTCACCAAGTCACTAAAGATGCGTCCGTTTTTTCTCCTCTTCTTTTTGACAAAACCAGAAAATTCAGGTGGGGGCCTTTCTGTCCTCCCCGGTGACCTAAAAAAAGTTCTTCATTCCCTTTACCCAGTTCTGACATGCTAAACCATTTTGTGGTTCTTTCGTACTACTATGGTTGATTCCTCATGCTGTTTAGGTTTTTTTGTTGATAGATTCAGCTTTTTAGGTAGGTTTTCAGATGGGTGCACTTTAGGAAATTTCGATGATAAATTTTCCTATCAAATTGTATGATGCATTGTGGTGTTTACTTAATTATTTTTTTAGGGTTGTGCATTGTGCATTATCCTATTTACTTAATTCTGATGATGCACTTGTGCTATTTTCATCATCCTACCAACTTCGGTGGAAGAACATATGCAACAATCAACGACTTCTCATGCGATGTATTTGGTTAGATTCTTGTCAGGCTTCCTCCGCACCCATCCTGCATACTGAGGGTACCAGTCGCCCAAAAATGTTGGATGGACTTCATGGGAAGCAACGATTTCAAAAGGCTATCCTTGTCACACAACGGACGAATGCCGTTACTTGGGTTTTTCACCAACAGCTCCGAGGATGCTCGATTCTTAAAAAATCATAATCTTGACCAATGCATCTTCCATAAGCTGAACAGGCTAGTGGAAGTACATAAAGCCTACAAACCATATGTACTTGGATGTCGCAATGGTAGGGTGCTACTTCATTATCCACAATGGTCTAACATGATAAAGGCCTGGGATCCAATTAGTGGAAGTGAAACAGTGATACCAGAACCTCCAATTTGGCGAAGACGTGAGTATGATAGCGGCACAATTCTCTATTCGAGAAATCATGGGCAATTGTCTTCACACTGCTGCAGCAATTTCTGGGTTGTTTGGATAGTAACCAATGGTAACCAAGCACTGGTGTAGAGGTACTCATCAAAGTT
Source organism: Avena insularis (assembly GCA_023614405.1). NCBI lineage: Eukaryota > Viridiplantae > Streptophyta > Magnoliopsida > Poales > Poaceae > Avena > Avena insularis. The sequence goes on along the minus strand of CM042684.1, from coordinate 85,631,009 downwards.
AGGAAAATGGGAGGACTGGATTGAACCTGCGGAGATGATGGCTAAGATTGATCGCAGGTCGTCAACTCTGGTAGGGGACATTTTGTACTGGCCAACAATGAACTCCAAATATATACTGTCCTTCGATAACATGACAAAAAACTGTGTTATATTGAGTGCCCCATGAGACACATGATATTTCCAGACGCAATTTTGTCATCGCTAAGGGGCATAATGGAGATGTTGCCCTTGCGGTTATAAGAGACTTCAGTCTAAACATGTGGTCCAGTGCAAGATCATCAATAGGCAAATGGGAAGCTTGGGTGCCTCATATAAAGGTTGAGTTGGATACTCTCCTTGGCCTTGAGAAATCATGTGCATATGGTGGGAAAGATGTAGTAAGGTTACTCTGCGCATTTGAGGATAGAGAAATGGTGGTTATATGGGCGAAGGAGGGAGTATTCAAATTAGATCTTAGCAGCATGAAGTCTACGAAGTTCAGATCTCATAAACGTTGGTGTACTTTACATCCCTACATTATGACACCTGGTTATTGCAGTCATTCATGTGCAACCCTTGCATTTTTGTACACCTATGATTTTGCTGATCATTTTGTTCATTTCCTTCAGCAACCGACGTGATTCGTAGTGCTAAATCAAAGAAACAAAAAGGAAGTCCTGTCAGCAACATAGCTGATTCAGACTGCAACATCAAGGAGCTGAAAATAACACTCGGAAAATAACACTCTGCACATAGCTGATTCAGACTGTAACCAAGGCTTGTTTGGGCGAGCATGTGTTTGCCCAGGTTGTGTTATTTGGAGCTGCAATATGATATTTGTTTGTGTTGGTAGCTGATGGAACTATGGCGGCACATTTGTTTGTGATGTAGTCACAGCGGCAGGGGCTGGAATATTAGAGTTGTCTGTTTGTTTTGGGGGGCCTATGTCTATGGGACCCCCCAGATTATTCATCCGAGAACTACCTGTTATGCATATATCCACGTTCCCATGATCAGTGGGTCATGGAACATAACCGACAGGTACCATTACAACATCCAAAACATAACGAAAAAACAAGACTTACATAATCGCCATTATGGCTACATCATCATTAGAAGTGGAACAACTCCAAGCGTAGAGCCCAATCATGCCTCAACCTACAGGCAGCTGACTGGGAAGACGACCTATCTCGATGGACGTCACCTTAAACTCTTGAAAGTCTGGCCAAGTAAATATCCAGGGACAGAGCTGTGAGTACTTTTGAATGTACTCGCAAACCACCAGGATAGGTAAACAAAGGAAATGCAAATGTGGCTGTGGCGAGATAGCTCTATCTGGGTTCCTTTTGAAAAGCCTAAACTAACTTTGAAATTATGGCATCTCCATATCTTTGTTGAAAAAGAGTTTTGAAAACATGCTTCTATTTTATAAATCCAGACATCCCCATGTATTTGTTGAAAAAGAGTTTTGAAAACCGTTTCTGTAGTAAAAACCCTTTTTAAACATCTTCGACCCCACGGGTCAAAACAAATCTTTCGAACTCGGGTTCCCCCGGAACTGTCGTCCTCAAAGTACTTGTTTCCCAAACAAGCACAGTTTGGGTACTCCTAGCCATCACCTTTACAACCGTCCTTGACCGTGGACACAGATATTCGAATAGGTCATACTCTGCAGAGTTTGCACACTTTACCCACAAGAATCAATACATCCGTCGGGATTCAACCACGGCCCACTACCACTTTAGATGGGGGTCCAGATAATCAAACCTAACTTTTCGCTTGTCTACACTAGCAAAGGCATGCTTTTCCTGTTGGGTTTGTTCTCCCCGGCAACGAGTATGTGGCTCCCAGCCATAGTCCTTCCTTCCATACACGCACATACCCAAGCCGCAACTTCACGTATACCATAAATCTGGAGACTCCACTTCCTTCCGTACTACCTAAGTCATACCGTCCGCGGGAGACCCAATTGTTGCACCGGCCTCCTGCCAGGTCAGGCTCACTCTTGCCGAAGCAGGCGACAGGCTTCAGATCCGTGATCTGGGACGCCTGCCTGGTCTTCCAGGGATTTCTCCCTATAAGCATGGTAGAAGTGCCTCGGCTAATGTGGACAAACTACGGGTTAAGCCCTAGCAACCTGGGGTAATGTGGTTGTGCGTTAAAAATTGTTCCAGTAAAGGCATAGAACATCCCATCACATTTCCATTTCTTCTCATCACCATTTCTTTTGTTAAAACTTCCACTAGGAATGATGCCTCTTCCCAGGGTTTTACAAAGCCGTTTTTGAAACATTTGTAGTGGGGAAAATCCCAAAATAGTTTATTTTCTCAAAACCGGGGTGTTCAAGGAGGTAGGATGCTCACCATCGTACTCTCGGTCTAAAGTGGTAAAATGGTAGGTACATCGGGGTGGTGCCTCGAAGGACACGAAATCATAACATGGAGGAGCCAAGTTACTACCGCAGTATCTGTAAAACGAGTCAGGCAGGTAAATATGCAATTTATAAAGAGGATATAAAATAGGTAGAAAGAGTAGGACATATATCAGAGTTTAGGAATGGTGGCTTGCCTGTGCTCAGCAATAAGTCCCTGTACTTCTTCAGATGACCAAGAATACCGAATAATATAATAATAAGAAAACCCGTTCTTCTTGTCGTCAGACACTCACACTATCGTCGTCATTGATAAACATGCAAGCAGACAATATCACAATCAATACACGGCATACATGCATCAAATCATACAGCAAACAAACATACTGAATACTACTGGACTTGGGAGGGTTGTGGAGGAGTGGGAGTCTATTGGTGGAATTTACAAGATTGCCATTGTAGTGTTTCTCTTGGGCGATCGTTGTCTAGGATAGATATAAGGGACTAGGATTAGGGTTCTGTGGTCAGTAGGTTATCAATGGATAACCATGACATCCTCAGATAGGTTTTGACAAGACAAAACGCTCACAAGTTGTTTCACTTGATTATCACTTTTCTAGATGGAGTTATGCTTTTAATAGTGGATTAAACTCTAGTTTGAGGAACTAATTCACCAGAAAAGTTCTGGAGCTCCTAAGATTATTTCCTTGGATGGTTAGGTATTACTTGCTGTACTGAACCACCTAGAGTTGGTATGATGTCCAAAGAATTACCATAATGCCCTCAGGAAATTCCCAAATACAGTTCTGTATGATTCTTCTTTTAATTACCAGATTAAATCTACAGGAGATATTGAGTTGGTTCCAAGGGAAGGAGATAGGCATGTGCAATACCTTTATGTAGGAATTGGATTCACCCTTTTTGGAATTGCCAAACTCCTGGAGTTGTTTAATTAGTTAAAATACTCATCACAGAAGTATTTAATTCACTAAAATTCATCCAGAGCTCAATAAATTACGATCTCTTGGAGTTTGGTAGATATGGTACTGGTGTGTACTAGGAAGTGGAATCAGGTCAATACCACATTTGGTTAGACCTGGGGAATTTATCTAAGGCAGACAGGGGCTAGTTTGGTTATTTTTGTTAAAGGCAAAATATAGTTCACCTTGGGTTGAGAACTGTGCTGGATGATAGGTATGTCAAATACCTTCCAGTAGGTCATTGGCTCATCTCAAATGGAAATGGCTAGCTCACAGAGGAATTTAATTAGTGCAAAGTATACTCTGCAGGAAATTAAATACCAGGAATTAAAGGAAATTATTTTGGACATGGGGTTGCCTCTGCATGTTTGAGAAAACATCAGAGAACCACCATAAAATTAGATATAGGCATTTGAACTTGGTTTACCATTTTATTTTGATTTAATCCTATCAGAAATGTTTCTGGAATTATGGATCTACTAAAAGAAAAAGAAAAAAGGTGAAGCGGGCCGGATCTGGGGAGCTACTGGGCTGTAGGGGAGGATTCGGCCCACGGCGGGGCAGCACGACGCATGTAAGCTGGCGCTCGAACCTGCCAGGCGGGACCCGGCAGTCAGCGAGAGGGGGAGGCCGAAGCGGTACCGAGCGACAGCGACCGTCGGATCAAGTCGCGATGGACGGCGCAGCGTCGTCGTCTACGCGAACAGAGCACCGGCAACGAAACCCTAAGCAGCGGCGAAGCGGGGAGGCGGGAGCTCACCTGAGGGATCAAGGAAGGTTGGGGATGGTGCAGGGCGACGTGGTCGACAACGACGAGCAGATCGGTGGGCGGCACGGCGGCGGAGGCCCACGGGAAGCAGCTCGCGTGACAGCGGCCGAGAGCAACCTCGTCAGAGCTCAACACCGACGACGGAGGAGAGGGTCCTGGGAAAAAAGAAGGGCACCATTAGATGCAGGAGAGCAAGGGGATCTTGTGGGCTGACATGTAGAAGAAATGGCGCGGAGGGGAGAGAGCCTTGCTCGATTTTCTAGAGGAGGCCGAGGCTCTCCTTCTTCTTCTTTCTCCGGCAGCACAGAGCAGAGGAGGGGGTGTGGTGCTCGGGGAAGGCAAGTGGGGAGGAGAGGGGGCAAATGAGGGCAGAGGGTTGGCTGGGGGAGTGCTGCTAGCTTTATACCAAGGTGGGGTGCTAGGTGGTGTGAATTACCAAATTGGACATGGTGGGGAGGGAGTGTTGGCCATGGATTGGTCCAGAGAGAGGTGGAGAGGGGCAGGATGGATATTTAAGTTGTGCTGAATTAGAGAGTGAGGGGTGGCATCAGTGGTAATTAATTTAGGTTGATCCTTGTAAAAATTGGGGGTTGTATCTCTCTCTCTCTCTATTAGTACAAGGGAAAATTGGGAAGAACTAAGGTGGTGCTACAGTGCTAGTCGACCAGTGGGGTTGTCCTGGTGCTGAAGGTGAGCTTTGATAAAGATTGAGTAAGATTTGGAAGTGATTTGAGTACTGGTTTGCTTAATGGACAATTTTGATCAAACTAGAGGGTTATGAAGGAAGTCCAAAATCTTGCATTGGACCAGAGGAAAAAATTGTACTGATAGGTAGATGAGGTAAAGGTGGACTCCTAGGATTTAATTGGGATTTTTCAGAGGAGTTTTAGTCCTCCTAAATCCATTTACTCAAAAAGGGCAGAAGTGATTTCTAGAGGATCACTTGATAAATATCCATTGGGCATGGATGAATTTTGGTGTGGAAGGGTCCCAAATGTGAATACACACTTAGGGGAATTTTCCCAAGATTTATTGGGGATTAAAAGTATTTAAAACAATTATTATTCCAATTCAGCCATTTAAGAAAATGGTCAAAAAGAAATAATAAAGCTTCTCAAAAATATTTACTTTTGAGATGGAAATCTAGGATATGATTTGTGGGACTCACATGAGTCAAAATTTTGGGCAGTGGTTTGGTAAAAACCAAACTTTCCCGTATGGAGGGAGTTTTGGAAATTTTTACTATTTAAGGGATTAAATAGTTTTGGGGCCATAATAATTATGGACCATGGTTGATAAATCTTGGAGATCAAGGTAGGTGATGTGGACAAGGGATAGCAAGCATTTTCAACCTTGAGGAAGGAAATTCCAACTTGAAAAGGGGTGGAAAACAAGAGTGGATGATCTAGGGTGATGTTATTTTTATACCACAAAATCATGCTTGCATCTTGGAGCTTAGAGCTCACCTTGGTGCAAGGGATAGATGGATGGGTAGAACAAGTTATATAGATGATCATGGCAGAAATAGTTTGAATTAACTACATTTGAGGTGATCTAGAGATGATGGCAAACTTTGTTGAAATTAAGGCTGCCATGCAAAAAGTGTCATGAAGCCTTATAAACCATGTGGGTTTAATGAGCATAGAGATCCACTTGGGGCAAGTGAAATAGATTTTGGTAGACATGTATTATTAGAACACAACCATGCAGAAGGTTAGTCCAAGGGAAGTTGTATGAGTGTGTGAGCTTCTACCAAAGTAGGCATGATGACTAGTTTTGCAGGAAATGTTATTTTCTTGTCTGCAAAACCATCAAGGATGAGTGGGTTGTAGGAGGATCTAACAAGAGGAAAATGTGGGCCTTGGTAGTCCTTAGGATGTTTAACAATAGGGTTCAAGTGCATTTCAAAAAATGCACATGGTTTGAGAAAAGGAGATATTCCAAAAGGTGATGTTGTAACTGTTTCCAGACTTGTAGGGTAATATGGAATTATAGGGTGATTATAAGAGATCCATGCTTGATATTGGTCTTCAAGGACTTGAGAACATCTAGAATGGAAATCCTCAGAATGGATCTGGTTGAGGGTTTTAGATGATCACCTAGTGGCTAGGGATCATAACAAGGTTGGCTTTCTTGCTTAGGGATTGATGATTGGGAAACATCTAGGTCCTAGTGATGAGCTCCTAGAGTGGCTCGTACTACTTCCTAAGCAAACAAATCAAACAACTGATCAAAGCAACTCATCAGACAGTAGATCAAGGCAACTCATCTTATACTAAGCATAACCACTACTGAGGTTAGCATCAAGCTAGCTTGGGGTAAGGTGGGGGAATTTTGAAGGGGTTGGGTTTTGAATAAGAGGAGGGTTCTTGGTATCTCTACCAAGAGTAGAATTCAAATGCTTTTGGAAAGAATTTTTGAGAACACTAGAGATAAGGTTAGTTGAGTGTTCTGTCTTGAAAACATAAGGAGATTGTATTATATATCTCTCCATAGTTTTGTTAATAGAAACTACAAAAATAGTTTTAGTTACATAGGCATCTTGGCTCCTGTTTTGAAATGCCAGAACGTTTGAGAATATGTAAAGTAAGCCAAGATAGTTTTGGTAAATAGCTTTTGCCAACTGAGGTTGAGGTAAGGAGTGTCCTAGGGTACACTTCATAAGCACACGTGCAAACAAACAACAAGCAAGCACTGCACTAAAGCACAAGAAAAAGTTTTTGTTCCCCCTGATTTTTGCATTCTGGACAACTAATCTGGGCTGCTGAAATTGGGATGTTATAGACCTTTCCCCCTTAAAAGTATCTCGTCCCGAGATTCCAGAGAGTACGGTTAGGGGATTTGTCTTTGTTAGTGCTATTTGGTTCTTGCGGGCTAACTTGCCGACCTTGCCTTCGAGTAGAGACACCTTGACAGCAAAGTTGAACTTCAATCTTCTTGAAACTCGAGGGTCGAGCTGGCTTCAACCTTGCTTGCGGGGAGGCACCTTCCTGCTGTAAGGATCTATGGCGCTTCACTTAAGTGGGTTGTGGAATCCAAGTCTGTGACCAGTCTGTGCTCTTGAGCTCTGTATCTTCGGGTCTCACGGTCGGGCAGAGAGGTTACCTATTTGGTGGGAAAGACACAGTCTTTCTGTAACTACCTCGGTGAATTACGCTCTAAGTTGCATGCCTGGATGAGCGAAAGTGGTTAAAATAGTACGGTGGGGCCAGGGGCCACTCAAAGGTAGACCTTTCGGCCGTCCTAACCACTTCCCGAACATCGGGACAAGAACGAGCGGCGTAATAAGCAAGCGAAGGGATCAACTACGTACACAAGTGAGTATGTATGCAAGCCAGCATACAACAGTTTTCAGAGCCATTCCATCTAAAAGAAATAGAAATATCGCAACGCCATACGGCAAGATCCAAATATCCTAGATAGAGATAATAGTTTAGGATAGCTCCTCATACATCAAACATCAGAGTATCAGGCGGAAGCGGAAAACAAGATCCGAGTACGGATAAGAAGCAAATCGGCATAAGATGCCACATAAATAAACACATCCCGCCCATAGATCTCGCGGATCCCCATCCCCAGAATCTCTACACCGAGTGATCGTTGCCAACATCATCCGTCTCCTCCACCCAGTATCCATCTTGCGAATACACCTGTTCATCTGAATCAAACAATTTATCGTGTGAGACCCTAGGGGTACTCAGCAAGTCTTTATGCCTCTAAAGGGGACATATACCTGGGGTGACGCAATGGCAGCAAAAGATAATAACTAAAGTCTATAGATACTCGCTAACCATCCGCCTAACCAATGATAGATGGATGTCCGTTAATTAGTAACAACAGTTATAACAGTATAATTAACAGATCCATCCTCCTTCTCGCTTACCAACGAGAAAGCGGACGAACAACCCATCCGTTGGCAGTTTTATTAACCATTCCATGAGTATTGCACTATTTACTAGTCAAGTACTTAGTCAAATTAAAAGCGGTACTTTAGTTATACTTGTCTATGATCGAGAAACTGTGCTCCAAGTCGTCCATAACCGCGGACACGGCTTTCAGAAAGATTTACCCTACAAGGGTGCACAAATAGCAACACACACTCGATCAACCTCGAAAAAACCAAATCAAAACCCAACGAGGCATTCACGACAAAGCGATCACAGGATTCAGAAATATTTCAGAGGGCCACCCCACTAAGCTACCGGCAATGAAGTTGGCCAGCTCCGGAACGGACCCAGGGTTTGTGTGGACGATGGTAAACGACAGGGAACCTAAAAGGGTGACTGGGCTTGTCGATATAGCGAAAACGTGTCACGATCCAAAACAGTATAGGTGCTCCACGCACAATCATAAATAAAACAGTAAAGCATGGCATAGGTATAGGATAGTAATAAAACCCCAAACTAGTTTGTGGCCCCAAGAAATAAGAATGAATCAAGCTCTGGCTCAGGGGGTCCATAAGGCCTCCTGGATGTGGATAGTGCGAATAGTCAAGGAACAGGAATCAAGTACTCGGGGTCCTACGGGACACAAGTGAGCATGAAAAACCAAATAGCAGATATTGGCCACCGGTGCCGCTTTCATTAGTTATCCCATTACTACTCAGGTTAAGTTGTTTAGGTACCTTGTTATCCATCAGACACTCACATACCCTACACATGCTGTTCTACGACTCGCATGGCTCAAACAACTCTTGTAGTAATGGCTCATGGGATGGAGGAACAAGCTTTGGTGGGGTTTAAAAGTAAAGGCTATGCAGTACTTGGGATTCCATTTAATGCAATCGCGACTCAATGATGCAAGAATAAGATAGAGGCAATATGTACTATATGTAGGCAAGCATGTGGTAGTGCTTGCCTGGCAGCTCAGTTGAAGCGAGAGACGGATCTGGGTAGTACTCCTGGGATTCCTGGTATTTTCCCTGCTCGGCCTCTATTCGAAAGAAGAACCAAACAAACAAGGGCCAACATAAATAAAGTGCACAAGCATATAAATAAAATGCGACAAGCAAACAAGTATGCCATGATGAATGATGCACAATTTACATGGCAATAATTTAGTATGGCATGGGTGAGGTGTGGGGTATAAGAATAAAGCAGTTTATTAAGTTTTAGCCATGTTTTGCTCCCATATAAGTTGTTGTATACTTTATATTTATGTGATTCATGCTGCAATTCAGAACATGGAGTGCATAGCTAGAACGGGCTCGTCGTGCTGATCGATTTAGACATATTATTTGTCAAATTTGGAGTTGTAGAATTAAAGTTATTAATTATTTAAGAAAAGACATTTTTATTGCTTTTAAACAATTTCGAAAATTTAATTTGCCCAAAAGATATTTTGAAAGGCATATTTGTAATCCTCACATTTTTCTGATTCCAAAACATATATTATTTGTGTTATTTGGATTTACAAATTAAAAGTTATTAAAAACAGAATTTAAAATCATTTAAACAAAACCCAGAAATGTTTTTGTTAAACAGAAAAAGAAACAGGGACTTTTTGCATTCAACGGAAGCTAGCCTAAGACGCGCAGCTGGTCGGCATTTTCTCACCGCGGGGCTGGCTAGCCGGTGTGGCTGACGGACGGGTCCCACGCCTGTGCGGCTTGACACGCTGTGCCGCAATGGGCTTGCCACGTGGGGATCCGGGAAGCAGGCGTGAAACAAAGGAAACTGGGGTCCCTTTCTGTAAAACGGCACATGGGCTGACAGGTGGGCTCTGAGGAGCGCGGGTGAAGGCGGGAAAAACCTCCGGGGCTTTTCTGCAAAAGCGACAGCGACACCGGACTGATGGCTGCTCGTCGTCAAAAGAGAAGCTACGCGCACAGCTGGGTTGCGGGCAGGACTGCGGCTAAAGGGCGGCGAGTTTCGCCGTGCCGTAAAAAGGAAAAATGTAGAGGGATCTGCGGCCTATGACTTTTGTTCAGGTGGCGTCGCCGGAGGATGCCTACGGTGCGCGGGTCACGACGAGGAACAGAGGCGGACCAAGCGGCAGCGGCGACACGAGCGGCAAGGTCAGGCGGCGTCTGCGCGCGTGCCGGCTGTTCGACGGATGGCGGTGGCGCTACGGGGCACCAGAGAGGAGGCGAGCAAGTCTGGCGAGTAGGGGGGCTCACCAGAGGGTGCTCATGCAGAAGAGGCTTGCTAGAGAGGAGGGGATCGACGACAGCGCTCGCGACACCGAGCTTCGGGAACATGGCGTCTACAGCGGCAACTCCGGCGACCTGCTGGAGGGGGTCCTATTCAGGTCAAAGAAGAGGACGCCGGCGAGTCTCCTGGTGCCTTGCACAGGCTTGGCGACCACCATCTCGAGCCGGTATAGAGGGAGGCCGATCTAGGGTTGAGGCCATGGCCATGGGAGGTGGCAGGGAGAGGAAGAAGAAGGAAGGGAGAGACGGACCTGGTGCCTCCTGGATAGGATCAGAGGTGGTTGAGGTGGTGGGGTAGATGAGGGAGGAGGGGAGAGCACATGGGGAGGATTGTAGCTTTTCCAAAAGATGAGGAGGAGGTGTTCGGGCTAGGTTTTTCCTCCCTCCTTCTCTTGTCCCGTAGCAACGAGTGGAGAGGGGAGAAGGACCAGAGGGGGTGACGTGGGGGTTTGGTGGTTAGGGGGGTAACCGAAGCTAGGAAGGGTAGCTTGGCATGGTTAGGGTTAGGAGGATGGGGTGGTTAGTGTTTTAGGGTTTCTCATGAACAAAATCATGAGGGTGACATGGGGTGGCATGGGTAAGTGGAGAAGGATAAGGAGAGGAGGGGTAGGGTTTGATATGGCCACACATGACCAAGCATGAGGTGAAAGGACAAGGAGGGGGAGTGTTTGTTGGGAACATGGTGATGGTTAGAAGAGAGCATGGGAGAGATGGTTTTTATGGATATGATCTCACACGACCATGCATGGATGAAGGAGATAAGTGAGGGTGAGGATCTTGTGAGCACATGGTAAGGAGAGAACAACCAAGGTGGTGAGGGTTTAGAGAGAAGGAGAGATCAAAGGAGAAGAATCACTCAAAAACCAAGTAAAACCCAAAAGATTAGAATGGTGGTGATTGTTGTATGGCCCATGCATTATTAATAAATGCCATGCTCATTTTGTTAAAACAATAATAAGGTCTCATGGCATTTATTCACATGCATTCCAAAATATGGAGCTAAGGCCAAGCTAAAAGAATTGGAAAAGGATGTTCCATATGGATTAGATGGAGAAGGTCATATTTGAATATAATTAGGACTTGCTAGTGTGTATATTCCACTAGGTGCATTATATCCTCAACAATATTCCAACATGAGCAGTTATTCCAAACCAATCCATATGGAAGCTAGAAAAAGGGGTACCACTCACAAGGCATGCAAAGGTGGCTCCACATATCAATGATGTGAAAATAACATGGTGCATATATGGGAGCATGTGGAATAATAGAAGTGGATCCATCCCAACCCACATGAGCTAGATTTAAATGCCAAAGGAAAAGTGTAAAAGCTCATGGATAATTAGGATGGTGGAATTATAAGGTGTGACAAGGAAAAGGTGGTGGAGTTGAATAAAATATATGGCCCCAACTCAACTTGGGCATCAAGCATTTATCAAGAATCAAGTACAATATATCAAGAGCTAAATACAATTACTAATGCATATGAGAGAAGAACCAAATGAAAAGGGTTTTATATGATGCTCAAATGCAATGTGGCATGATGACATGAGCATGATATAATTATGATGCAACAATTATATGTAAGAAGTAGCATTTATATAGACTAGGCTAGTAGCATTGCAATTGTTAGACAATTGGGATGCTACACTTTCCCCCTTAGGATTGGACTTGGGTAGGTCGGAGAGTCACAACTAGGAGACTTTCTTAGGAGGGTGACAAGAAAGGGTTCTTAAGGTGGCGGACATCGACTTAGGAGAGGGTATCAACATAGGTGGCGTTCCAGGGGGACATGGGCTAGTTTACTACAGGATGCACTCGTCGACTATCGGGGAGTCCTGGAGTGGGTGAAAGGGCTTCTCTCTATCTTTACTTCCAATGGGCGCTGTCACCTAGGAAGGCCCAGGACATCTTCAGTCTTGAACTGCGGGGCACTGATCGGTAGGGTGACCATCTTTTATGAGGGAGGGAACCTTGGATGTCTTCGAGCTTCTCTTTCGCGGAAGTCTTGGTAGATTTTCTCTCAGGGCATTCTCTCTTGAAGTGACCGGGTAGTCCACACGTGAAGCAGAGGTTCTTCTTCCGTCGTAGCCGAGTTGACGATGTTTCTAGGTTGACATTGGGAGGTTGACGGGCCTTGCCAATGAGGGGATATATTGGGCATTGGACGGGGACATGGTCTTGGCCTTCGCAGAGGAAACAAGTGACAAACCTGGTTGGGCAAACTTTGGACGAGTGAGGTTCTCCGCAATTTGGGTAGTGGCAGGAACATATGCTGGCTTGGTGTCTTTCGTCTCCACAATGGCTACACGCTTTCTTCGAGCTTCCGGGCTTCATGGCCATCCTGGGGGAGGTCTTGTTGGTGGCAAACGAGTCGGGTTGGGTCTGATGCAACGACTTGGGTAAAGCACGCAAAAAGGAAAAATAAGCAACACACATTGCAATCAAGGAAGTCATTACAACCATCTAGTCTATGCCCGAAGGTGCTAATAGTGCTTAGGCATTACAAAATGCGTTCAGGGACGATACATGCCTCTACCCTATTGCTAAACGGGCGAGTATTGCGATGTGGGTGATTACTTGAGGGGCATCTAGGGTGTCGGGGCTAGCTTCTGGCAGGTCAGTGGAGGTTTCCTGCGCCTTCTTGAGGGGCTTGAACCTACGGAGGTACTGACTGGCGGTAGTGCACTTCCTGCCTTTCTTGGGGGCGGCTTCCTTCGAGGTTCCTTTAGTTTCAGTTGCTTGTGCTTGATTCCTTTGCATAGTTTCCAGAGCTTCTTTACGGTTGAGAAGGGCTTGCAGGCGACGGAGTTCCATCTGGGAGTGGCGGTATTCATCAATGACTGATGTTAACACCTCATTGCTAGAGTAGCTGTAACAGGTCTGAAATGAGAGAGCAGGGTACGCCAAGCTAGGGTCTTGAGTTCCTCCGGTGCAGTCGACATTTCCCTTCATGGGGAGGTAGAAAGTTTTGGGCTACCTCATCTCTGGGAGGGAACTACGTATGCGGATCAAAGCTTCTCTGGCTACCAAGTCAATAGCAAGCACGGGCTAGGCATCCGAGCTCCTGTTGAGTAGATAAGGCTTCCATTGGTTCTTGGCTTGGCTAGTATGACAATATGTCCCACATAATCTCCTGATTCCAGTCCCTTGTGTAGGGTGTAGGTAGGTTTCTGCTGGTAACCGCACAGTTGCATCGAGTCCCATAGGATTTGGGGAAATCCAATCTTTAGCCACTCTTCATCAATAGGCTCCATCTACAGAGGGGTTTAGGTTCAGGTTGGGTTAGTGACAGGTGTGCAGGATTTTAAGCTTATGAAAATGATATTAATTCAAGTAGGTTTTCAAAATAGAGGGGGAGAAGACATAAGTACTTTTGCAAATAGTCATCTTTTCTCCCTTATCTTTTTGGAAAAATACGTTTGTCTTTTCCTGACTAACGCCCATGCTAACTAAGGTCTCCTACAGTCAGGATGGCTCTGATACCAAGTCAGTGGGACCCCTCGGATTATTCATACGAGAACTCCCTGTTATGCATATATCCATGTTCCCATGATCAGTGAGCCGTGGAACATAACCGACAGGTACCATTACAACATCCAAAACATAACGAAAAACAAGACTTGCATAATTGCCATTATGGCTACATCATCATTAGCAGCGGAACAATTCCAAGCGCAGAGCCCAATCGTGCCTCAACCTACAAGCAGCTGACTGGGAAGACGGCCTAGCTCGATGGACTTCACCTTCAACTCCTGAAAGTCTAGCCAAGTAAATATCCAGGGACAGAGCCGTGAGTACTTTTAAATGTACTGGCAAACCACCAGGATAGGTAAACAAAGGAAATGCAAATGTGGCTGTGGCGAGATAGCTCTATTTGGGGTTGCTTTTGAAAAGCCTAAACTAACTTTGAAATTATGGCATCTCCATATCTTTGTTGAAAAAGAGTTTTGAAAACATGCTTCTGTTTTATAAATCCAGACATCCCCATGTCTTTGTTGAAAAAGAGTTTTGAAAACCGTTTCTATAGTAAAAACCCTTTTTAAACATCTTCGACCCCACGGGTCAAAATAAAGCTTTCGAACTCGGGTTCCCCCGGAACCGTCGTCCTCAAAGTACCTGTTTCCCAAACAAGCACAGTTTGGGTACTCCTAGCCATCACCTTTACAATCGTCCTTGACCGTGGACACGACTATTCGAATAGGTTATACTCTGCAGAGTTTGCACACTTTACCCAAAAGAATCAATACATCCGCCGGGATTCAACCACGGCCCACTACCACTATAGATGGGGGTCAGGGTAATCAAACCTAACTTTTCGCTTGTCTACACTAGCAAAGGCATGCTTTTCCTCTTGGGTTTGTTCTCCCCGGCAACGAGTATGTTGCTCCCAGCCATAGTCCTTCCTTCCTTACAAGCGCATACCCAAGCCGCAACTTGGCGTATACCATCAATCTAGAGACTCCACTTCCTTCCGTACTACCTAAGGCATACCGTCCACGGGAGACCCAATTGTTGCACCGGCCTCCTGCCAGGTCAGGATCACTCTTGCCGAAGCAAGCGACAAGCTTCAGATCCGTGATCTGGGACGCCTGCCCGGTCTTCCAGGGATTTCTCCCTATAAGCATGGTAGAAGTGCCTCGGCTAATGTGGACAAACTACGGGTTAAGCACCGGCAACCTGGGGTAATGTGGTTGCGCAGTAAAAATTGTTCCAGTAAAGGCGTAGAACATCCCATCACATTTCCATTTCTTCTCATCACAATTTCTTTTGTTAAAACTTCCACTGGGAATGATGCCTCTTCCCAGGGTTTTACAAAGCCGTTTTTGAAACATTTGTAGTGGGGAAAATCCCAAAACAGTTTATCTTCTCAAAACCGGGGTTTTCGAGGAGGTAGGATGCTAACCATCATACTCTCGGTCTAAAGGGTTAAAATGGTAGGTACATCGGGGTGGTGCCTCGAAGGACACAAAATCATAACTTGGAGGAGCCAAGTTACTACCGCGGTATTTGTAAAACAAGTCAGGCAGGTAAATATGCAATTTATAAAGAGGATATAAAACAGGTAGAAAGAGTAGGACATATATTAGAGTTTAGGAATGGTGGCTTTCCTATGCTCAGCAATAAGTCCCTGGACTTCTTCAGATGACCAAGAATACCCAATAATATAATAATAAGAAAACCCGTTCTTCTTGTCCTCAGACACTCACACTATCGTCGTCATTGATAAACATGCAAGCAGACAATATCACAATCAATACACGGCATACATGCATCAAATCATACAGCAAACAAACATACTGAATACAACTGGACTTGGGAGGGTTGTGGAGGAGTGGGAGTCAATTTGTGGAATTTACAAGATTGCCATTGTAGTGTTTCTCTTGGGAGATAGTTCTCTAGGATAGATATAAGGGACTAGGATTAGGGTTTTGTGGTCAGTAGGTTATCAATGGATAACCATGACATCCTCAGATATGTTTTTACAAGACAAAACCCTCACAAGTGGTTTCACTTTATTATCACTTTTCTAGATGGAGTTATGCTTTTAATAGTGGATTAAACTCTAGTTTGAGGAAATAATTCACCAGAAAAGTTCTGGAGCTCCTAAAATTATTTCCTTCGATGGTTAGGTAGTACATGCTATACTGAACCACCTAGAGTTGGAATCATGTCCAAAGAATTAGCAGAATGCCCTCAGGAAATTCCCAAAGATAGTTTTGTATGATTCTTCTTTTATTTACCAGATTAAATATATAGGAGATATTGAGTTGGTTCCACGGGCAGGTGATAGGCATGTCCAATACCTTTCTGTAGGAGTTGGATTCACCCTTTTTCGAGTTGCCAAACTCCTGGAGTGATTTAATTAGTGAAAATACTCATCACAAAAGTATTTAATTCACTTAAATTCATCCAGAGGTCAATAAATTATGAACTGCTGGGGTTTGGTATATATGGATACTGGTGTGTATTGGGAAGTGGAATCAGGTCAATACCACATTTGGTTAGACCTGGGGAAATTAGCTTAGGCAGACAGGGGCTTGTTTGGTTATTTTTGTTAAAGGCAAAATACAGTTCACCTTGGGCTGAGAATTGTGCTAGATGTTAGGTATGTCAAATACCTTCCAGTAGGTCATTGGTTCATCTCAAATGGAAATGGCTAGCTCACAGAGGAATTTAATTAGTGCAAAGTATACTCTGCAGCAAATTAAATACCAGGAATTAAAGGAAATTATTTTGGACATGGGGTTGCCTCTGCATGTTTGAGAAAACATCAGAGAACCACCAGAAAACTAGATCTAGGCATTTGTACTTGGTTTACCATTTTATTTAGATTTAATCCTAATAGAAACTTTTCTGGAATTATGGATCTGGTAAAAGAAAAAGAAAAAAGGTGAAGCGGGCCGGATCTGGGAGCCATCTTGGGCAGGGGAGGATTATTACCTTGCTGTGCAGGCGACACGCGGGAGCTAGCGCTCGAAGCTGCCAGGCAGGACCCGACAGTCAGCAAGAGGGGAGGCTGAAGCGGTACCGAGCGACGGCGATCGTCGGATCAAGTCGTGATGGACGGCGCAGTGTCGTCGTCTACGCGAACAGAGCGCCGGCAACAAAACCCTAAGCAGCGACGGAGCAGGGAGGCGGGAGCTCACCTAAGGGATCGAGGAAGGTTGGGGATGGTGCAGGGCGACGCAGTCAGCCACGGCGAGCAGATCGGTGGGCGGCACGGTGGCGGAGGCCCACGGGAAGCAGCTCGCGCGACAGCGGCCGAGAGAAACCTCATCGGAGCTCAACGCCGATGATGGAGGAGAGGGTCCTGGGCAAAATGAAGGACACCATTAGATGCAGGAGAGCAAGGGGATCTTGTGGGATGACATGCAGAAGAAATGGCGCAGAGGGGAGATAGCCTTGCTCGATTTTCTAGAGGAGGCCGAGGCTCTCCTTCTTCTTCTTTCTCGGGCAGCACAGAGCAGGGGAGGGGGTGTGGTTCTCGGGGGAGGCAAGTGGGGTGGAGAGGGGGAAAATGAGGACAGAGGGCTGGCTGGGGGAGTGCTGCTAGCTTTATACCAAGGTGGGGTGCTAGGTGGTGTGAATTACCAAATTGGACATGGTGGGGATAGAGTGCTGGCCATGGATTGGTCCAGAGAGAGGTGGAGAGGGGCAGGATGGGTATTTAAGTCGTGCTGGATCAGAGAGTAAGGGGTGGCATCAGTGGTAATTAATTTAGGTTGATCCTTGTAAGAATTGGGGGTTATATCTCTCACTCTCTATTAGTACAAGGGCAAATTGGGAAGAACTAAGGTGGTGCTACAGTGCTAGTCGACTAGTGGGGTTGTCCTAGTGCTGAGGGTGAGCTTTGATCAAGATTCAGTAAGATTTGGAAGTGATTTGAGTAGTGGTTTGCTTAATGGACAATTTTGATCAAACTAGAGGGTTATGAAGGAAGTCCAAAATCTTGCATTGGACCAGACGAGAAAATGGTACCGGTAGGTAGCTGAGGTAAAGGTGGACTCCTAGGATTTAATTGGGATTTTTCAGAGGAGTTTTAGTCCTCCTAAATCCATTTACTCAAAAAGGGTAGAAGTGATTTCTAGAGGGTCACTTGATAAATATCCATTGGGCATGGATGAATTTTGGTGTGGAAGGTCCCAACTATGAATACACACTTAGGGGAATTTTCCCAAGATTTATTGGGGATTAAAAGTATTTAAAACAATTATTATTCCAATTCAGCTATTTAAGAAAAGGGGTGGAAAACAAGAGTGGATGATCTAGGGTGATGTTATTTTTATACCACAAAATCATGCTTGCATCTTGGAGCTTAGAGCTCACCTTGGTGCAAGGGATAGATGGATGGGTAGAACAAGTTATATAGATGATCATGGAAGAAATAGTTTGAATTAACTACATTTGAGGTGATCTAGAGATGATGGCAAACTTTGTTGAAATTAAGGCTGCCATGCAGAAAGTGTCATGAAGCCTTATAAACCATGTGGGTTTAATGAGCACAGAGATCCACTTGTGGCAAGTGAAATAGATTTTGGTAGACCTATATGAGTAGAACACAACCATGCAGAAGGTTGGTCCAAGGGAAGTTGTATGAGGGTGTGAGCTTCTAGCAAAGTAGGCATGATGACTAGTTTTGCAGGAAATGTTATTTTCTTGTCTGCAAACCCATCAAGGATGAGTGGGTTGTAGGAGGATCTAAACAAAGGAAAATGTGGGCCTTGGTAGTCCTTAGGATGGTTAACAAGACGGTTCAAGTGCATTTAAAAAATGCACATGGTTTGAGAAAAAGAGATATTCCAAAAGGTGATGTTGGAACTATTTCCAAATTTGGCCGTTTTTGAGGATTTGACTAGAGTATGAGAGGAGATGTTCTTGGAGGAGTTGCAAGGTATCAGAGCTTTACTAAAGGGGTAAAATGGAATTGTAGGGTGATTAGAAGAGATCCATGCTTGATATTGGTCTTCAAGGACTTGAGAACATCTAGAATGGAAATCTTCAGAATTGATCTGGTTGAGGGTTTTAGATGATCACCTAGTGGCTAGGGATCATAACAAGGTTGGATTTCTTGCTTAGGGATTGATGATTGGGAAACATCTAGGTCCTAGTGATGAGCTCCTAGAGTGGCTCATACTACTTCCTAAGCAAACAAATCAAACAATTGATCAAAGCAACTCATTAGACAGCAGATCAAGGCAACTCATCTTATACTAAGCATAACCACTACTGAGGTTCCCATCAAGCCTAGCTTGGGTTAAGGTGGGGGCATTTTGAAGGGGTTGGGTTTTGAATAAGAGGAGGGTTCTTGGTATCTCTACCAAGAGTAGAATTCAAATGCTTTTGGAAAGAGTTTTTGAGAACACTAGAGATAAGGTTAGTTGAGTGTTTTGTCTTGAAAACATAAGGAGATTGTATTATATATCTCTCCATAGTTTTGTTAATAGAAGCTACCAAAATAGTTTTGGTTACATAGGCATCTTGGCTCCTGTTTTGAAATGCCAGAACGTTTGAGAATATGTAAAGTAAGCCAAGATAGTTTTGGTAAATAGCTTTTGCCAACTGAGGTTGAGGTAAGGAGTGTCCTAGGGTATACTTCATAAGCACAAGTGAAAACAAACAACAAGCAAGCACTGCACTAAAGCACAAGAAAAAGTTTTTGTTCCCCCTGATTTTTGCATTCTGGACAACTAATCTAGGTTGCTGAAATTGGGATGTAACAATTTGTGTCTGATAAAACATAGTTTTATATGATGAAATGGTGTTCTCTATATAGTAGTGTATGCGTGATGAAATCTTGTTTTATTTGTTCTACATATACTTTAGCTGGTCTTTGTGTTTTGATAGTATTCTGTAGTAGGAGTATTTGTTTCGCAGTAGGCTTTTTATTTGATCTTAATTAGTACTACCATTTATTTAGTGATTCATGTAGAAGAGTCTGTGCCGACACCTAAATAATTTGTAGTCCTTGGTTGCACACCATTTTCACATGCTTGAATCAGAGCTACTTTAGACATTTGTTTGTTATTATGTTAAACAAACATTCTTGTATCTGGGATCTGCATTTTCATACGCGTGGTAGATAATCACTCTCCCTGACTTGGATCCCTAAAATATAGGGAGAACGGCCTATTTTTTAATTATTCTTTAGACAATCTCTAAATTCAAAATCACTGCCGACCGCCAAAACCTACCGCCTACCCCATTTGAATCGGAGGCATCAGTTGATGTGAGTCTCGCCTTAAATTCCTGACCAGATGGCATTCGACCTACACAATCTTTTTTCTAATAATAAAAACTTGGCCAGCAGCCAAATTCAAAATCATAATTGAGCGGGAAAATAACCCAGCGACCCCGAAGCATTTCGCACCCCCTCTGTTTCAAACATTTTCAGGCAAAATCACCCACCGAGGTAGTACCATTTTGATATTATTACATGGATGCTAGCCAAATTTAAAATCTAAGTCAAGCGGCAAAATTTACCGCCTATGCTATGTGAATGGAAGGTATCCAAGTTTCTATGCAAAAAATGTTTATGGATGATCAGTTGATGTGACTCTCGGCCTTGAATTCCTGGAGAAATAGCGTACAATCTACTACCTTTTTTTCTTTTACTAGGCTAGCCAAATTCAAAATCTCAATCGAGCAGTAAAATCACCAACCTACCAAGCATTTCCCACCCGATCATTTCAAAAACTTTGAGCCAAAATATCCCACCGACCGGGGGAGTACCATTTTTCTATTATTATTATTAGATGGGCGCAACCCAAATTCAAATTCTCAATCGAGCGGCAAAACCACACACCAACCTTGAAGCATGTCGTGCCCTTCCATTTCAAAAACTTTAGAACTTAAAATTCCAAATCTACCCATTGTTCAGACAACAAATGGGCATGCTAAAGTCGGTAGCTCGAGGGCACGATCGTAATTATTTTTTCTCCTCACCTCTATGGTCCCGATTCCCCCAGTTTTTCCCGCCAGCCCTCCCAAAATTCCCAAGCTACTCTATCCCCTCCACGACCGCCGCGCGCAGCGGCTTGAGCTACGGTCTCGTGCACCGCCTCGCAGCTGCTTCACCGACGCTTACCCACCAGATCTAGGAGCCGTGGTGTCGTTCACCATGCCGATGGCATCATTGACCACCCAAGCTCTGGTTCCTCGCTGCCAAAATCTATCCAATCGTACCGGATCTGCTTCACCGGTGTCCACTGGGCATGATCTAGTTCAAATAGTTCCATGTCCACCGCTCTAGACCAGCTACACGGCCGTTGCCATTCACTACACCGGATCTGCCAAAGTGACGCTCACGTCCACCGCTGTCAAGCCGACATCGACCACCCAAGATCTGCTTCCCTGATGCCAACAGCCACCGCGGCAACCTCGGTGACCTGGACATCACTCACACGGTACCGACGATGCTTAGACGCCTCTCCGACAAAGGTTAACCAAATCTCCAACCCATTTTTGTTTTGTTAGCAGTATAGCAGGTTCAAGTCTGTCATAGTGAACTGCATTTTTGTAATCGTGCTAGTACATACAAGTCACTGGGAATGCATGTTCTTCGTGCTAGTACATGCAAGGTCATTAGACATGTTGGTTTGCATTCGCTGCTCTACAAATTTCAAGTCATGCACATGTTCTTAGCTACTCCATACACTAGTAATTTCCTACTACCGTGTAATTCTTGCAAAATCTATAGTCAGTGGAAAATATTAGTGTGGAATCCATGCTCTATAGTTGCTGAGTCTATCTGATTCATCCTGAGATCAGTTCCTTCTATTATTTCCTCCTTGGCATAGTTCTTCTATCCTGTCGTAGCCGTTTAAACTCTTCATACTAATTCTATTATAATTTTTCTATTGCCATAATGCCATTTGGTTCTTCAAAAGCTGCATCACTAACTATTTTCTTTTTCTTGCATAGAGCTCAAAATGGAACAATGAACATGTTGGTTTGCATAGCCTATTCTACGGGTTCACAAGGGATGCCATTACTTCCTTATCTGGTGCTGGTTCGTCCTGAGCAATGGCATAATTGTCCTCTACTATGTAGTTCACTCATGGTTTGCATTCCTTCTCTAGAATTTCTCCTATGATGCCATTATAATTTCTATCTGGTTGATTTTTAGCTATGACAGTAGCTACATGCCATTGTGTAGCTCACCACAAATTCTGAGTCATCCAACGACTCTATGCATTCCAGGAGATGCCATTTCTTCCATATATATTTGCTAAAATTCTAAGAAACACTTTATTTGATTGCTCATTTCATTCTAGGCACACTTGTCTAATGCTTGTTTGTCCTATTCTAAAGGTTCAAGAGTGACGCCATTATATCTTGCATCTGGTTTTGGGTATAGTTCGTCCTAAGTCACGACATAACTATCCTCTATAATATATAGTTCATTCGTGGTTTGCGTTCGTGCTCTATAGGTTCTCGTATGATGTGGTTATAATTTCTATCTGGTTCATTCTTCTCTATGATAGTAACCGCATGGCATTTTGTGGATCAGCACAAATTCCGAGTCACCCAACGTCTCTTGCATTTTAGGATATAGAACTTCTTCCATATATATTTGTTCAAAATGACCTGGCTATTTTATATCTGCTGAAATACTAAGCCACACACACACATTTTTTTGATTGCCCGTTTCACGGTAGTCACACTTGTTTAATGTGTGCTTTCTTGTCATGTTTGTTTGACGTGTTGGTCAATAATTGAACCATTGACCAGTTGTAAACTCCAGTTCATAGCTCCTGTCATATTAGTCAAATGAGTAGTTTGTCTTGTTTGATGTATTAACTTGTTATTACTTAGTTTCAGACTGCACTTATTGCTAGCCCCATCAAAGAGGGGACTGCAAGATCATGTCTCCTTGAATGTAGCTATCACACTCAATGGAAGATGTAGGTGATCAATCAAGAAAGAAAATTGAGGACTCTGCTATCAACTTGATTATCAATTGAAATGCCGATTTTTCTTTCCCCTGAGTTGATAATATGTAATAATTTTAAGAAGTTTGCAGCTGATGTAATATCTAGATAACACGCGTAGGCCATGTAGGCATTTAGTTGACGCCATCCACACATTACGGTAGTCGTTACGGTAACTACGCCAGGCAGGTCGATTAGGGAATAGTACCGTGTTGTATTCAGCCGACCACGAACAGTAAAAAATGCTGGATTATTATACACATTTTATGATATTGGTATGGGCTTCAGAAATGACGAAACTGTAAAAGGCCGTAAATGTAACAGGCCAATGCGCATGTGGTAACAGTAAATATGATAATAGCCATAAATGTAATGGGCGTAGCGATATGACTATGTAAGAAGCAATTAAATGTCGAAAGCAGGCCGTAACAGTAACATGCCGTAACAGTAGCAGGCCAGAACAGAAACAGCCCATTACAGTAACAGGCAAGAAACTGCAAAATCACAAAATAGTAACAGGCCAAAACAGTAGCGGGCCAAAACAGTAAAAGGCCAGAACAGTGACGAGCCTAAACAGTACGGGCCGAGAAATTCCCGGACGAGGGTAGTAACAGGCCGACAAATTTACCGGGCTAGAACAGTAAATGGCCTTTTGTGGGCCTAAATAGCTAAAGACTAGAACAGTAAAAGGCCGGAGCAGTAACTTGGCACAGGCTACTAATGGGTCGCATAGTGTTGACCAACATGGGCCTTCTGTAGACCGAAGTAGAATCAGGCCTGAAAGTTCACGGGCCGCTGCTGGCTGCATTTTTGGGCCCATTTCAAATAGTGCAGGACAAAACAATAACATGTCATCATCTTATTGGGCTCCCCTTATGGGCCGTCCTAGTTAGTATTTAGCAGGCCTTGGCTAGGCATGGCTTCTGCCACGGTTTCTATGGCTGTTAATGGGGGTAACCGTCCGCTAACAGTGGCTGCCACCTGGCAGTTCACATCATGTCAGTAGTCAGCGCGGCTAGCGAACAGATCTACGACGGAACAAGTTTTTGTTGCTGAAGGGTGCGATCCGCCACGGTCGCAAAAAACCGTGGTTAATTCATTTGTGATGGGGCTTTTACCATGAAGGCCATCCATCGCGGAAGACTCTTTGGCCATGAAAAACGGGCCTTCAACCATGAAAATCGTCCGTTGTAAAAGCCAACTTTTCTTGTAGTGACCCATGAATATCTTGAGTAGTCATCAACAATCACCAAGCAATATTTCTTCCCACCAAGGCTAGCATGAGATGGACGACCAAATATATCCACATGAAGGAGCTCCAAGATCCTCTTCGACTTTATAATGTTATTTGGCTTGTGGGGAGAAACATGCATCTTTCCTTCAACACACGCCCGGCAAACATGATCTTTGGCAAAACAAACATTTTCCTTTAGTCTCACAATATGGCCACCCTTGTGGAGGCTTTGCAAAATTCTCACATTGACATGGGCTAGTCGACGATGCCATAACCAACCCACATCGGCCTTTCCGAATAAGCACATCGCACGTGTAGTGGTTTTCCCCGAAAAGTCCACCACATACAAGTCATTTTTGACATACCAAATGCAAGCAACCTTAAGAGTCTTGCTCCACAAGAGAACCTCAATATAATTATCAATAAATACAGCGAAACCCATATTGCGAAGGGCACGGACTGAAAGTAAAATATAGCCAAGAGTCTCAACAAGCATGACGTCCACAAGAGTAACATCGTGCGCAACCACAACTTTGCCAAGACCCATTACATGAGATTTACTTGTTGGCATATGTGATGGTTATATGATCTTGATTTTCCATTATCTCTGTCATTATTGTCTTTCTTCCGGTCATATGACTTGTGCAACCACTATCAAGCACCCACATTGACCCACCGGAAGCATAATTCTAGAAGAGATCAAGCTAGTTTTTAGGTACCCATTTTTCAATGGGTCCTCTATTGTTAGTGATAAGGCCTTTGGAACCCAAATAGACCAAGCAATATAAACATCAAAAGGACCAACATATTGTGCATAAACATCACCATAAGAATTATGCATTAAGACATAGTGAGGGTTGGCACTCCCAGCAAAGTCATCTTGTGGCAAAGTTTTGCCACTTGTGGTATTACCACCCATGATGGTCTTGTCTTTTGCTTGTGTGGGCTTGGCCTTCTTCTTGTTGTTCTTCTTCGTGGCTTTGGATACATAGCCAAGACCTCTTTTCTCATTATTTGGCCTTTGCTTACCCAAAAGGTCATCAAGAGACTTGTTACCTTTGGGGAAGGTCGCCTTTGCAAGCTCCCCCTTAAACCTAGCATTTTCTTCAAGGATGTTCGTACTACTAGAGGGAATGGAAATACTGGGTGAAGCAACATTAGTCAATTGAGTTTGAAGTTGTTCACAAGACTTTGTGAGAGTCAAGAGTTCACTTTCCAAAACCTTGTTAGTATTATTAAGCCTCTCAAAATCCTCGATAAGTTTGTCATGAACAACACCAAACTCAATCTTGTACTTTTTAGCCTTTTTGTACTTAGCAATGGCATGATCACATTCCTTAATGAGTTTAGCAATAATTTGATCATTTGCCTCATCAAGGCCTTCAAATTTTTCTTCAAGAGACACCCTAGTCTCATTATCTTATTCTAGAGCATTATTTAGAGCATCCATCTCAATAAGATGCTCTTTCCCAAGTTTACATCTCTCAGCAAGGAGCTCTTGTGTGTGTGATCAAGTTGTTTCAAGAGATTTACAAAATGCTTCTTGTGCTCACCTTATAAGTTAGTCATATAAGCATCGAAAGCAACTAATTCCTCCTTCACCTCAAGAGTTATGTCATCATTCAATTCATCATTTATAGTAGAGGTGGAGAGAGGAGATGGTGATACCTCCGATGCTTTTGCCATATGGCAAGTGACATTCTTGTTGGAGGTGTTCTCATTTGGGGAATCGAAGAGGGGGAAGGTGGGTGTAGAGGTAGTGGTAATGGCAGCCACACCATTTGTTGTTTCTTCTTCCTCCTCCTCCTCTTCATCATCGGAAGAGTTCTTCATGTATTATCAATGCAATGTCACCGGCCTTCTTGTTGGTGGCATTCTTGTTGTTGAAGGGCTTTTTGAAGGGAGCCTTTGGATTTTTCTTCAATATGAGTGCACCACCATGGTCTTATCTCTTCTCATATGGACACCTGACAACAAAATGATAGCGGTCACCACAATTGAAGCAAGTTCTCAATCTTAAACCACTCTCTTTTCTACCACTTGGGTTGCTTCTTCTTTGCATCTCCATCTTGGCCTTGGCGGGATCTTTCCAAACGTTTCTCGCATAGAAGGCCATGTACTCTCCATGAGCAACCTTGAAATCTTTGGGTGGCTCATAGAAAGCACATCATCACATTCTTCTTCTTCTTCATACACCACATCTTTGGCCTTCAAGGCAAGATTGACAACACTGCTCATTCCAATTGCACGAGCCCGGGCATCTTTGGCATTCTTGGAAGCAACCTTGAAGGTGGCCATCTCTTGCATAACTTCATTGGAGGTCATGAGATGGTAGTTGTGTCTTCCTTGGAGACTCTTAAAGTTAGTGGGCTCAAAGGGCATGAGTGAACTCACATATTTCCTTTTGATACAAGCATCATCAATATGAGAGGCACCCACATTTATGAAAGCGGTGGCAGTGGATTTGAGTCTTTGATACATGTCTTCATGATCCTCACCATCCTTCGTAAAGGAACCTTCAGCTTCATTTCTCAAGGCATCATATCTATTTCTTCTCATGTTCTCATTTCCAAGAAACAAGTCAATGAAAGCATCCCAAGCTTCCTTGGCGGTATTGAAGAGCTGAATGCGGGGAAAGTCCTTTGGTCTGACCCAAAATTGAATCATGTGCATGGCGGTGGCATGGAGTTGACTATCGACTACTTCTCTTCTTGTCAAGTTGATTGGATCCTCAATTTTGAGTCCTTCTTCAATGATGTTCTACAAGTCAATGCAGGAGCTGCGCACATGATATTTCATTAAAACTTGCCATTGAGCAAAAGTATGTGCAGTTAACTTAGGTGGATCGCCTCTATTATTTATATGGGGATGAGGGATCGGAGGGTCGGGATAGTACCATCCGGTAACCGCATGGTGCTCTTCCTTCCCATCACCCTTTTTTCTGGTGGAGTTAGTGGAATTATGTTCATCCCCAACTACACTACAAGAAAAGTTGGATTTTACAACGGACGATTTTCGTGGTTGAAGGCCCTTTTTCGTGGCTAAAAAGTCTTCTATGACGGACGCCCATCGTGGTAAAAGCCCCGTCACAAAAGAATCTACCACGGTTTTTTTCCTGACCGTGGTGGATCGCACCCTTCAGCCATGAAAACTTGTTCCGTCGTAGATCTGTTCGCCAGCCGCGTTCACTGCTGACGTCATGCAAAATCCCACATGGCATCCACCGTTAACGGACGGTTACCACCATTAACATCCACGGAAACCGTGGTAGAAGCCAGTGTTGGGTCCGCAGCATAGAAAACAAAAAATTTCCTACGATGAGAACTATACGCCAAAATCTATCTACTAGATACAAAGTAACGGGTGGACATACATCCATGGAGAAATTACCCTCGAAGACAACGAGATTTGTTAACGAGTAGGAACTCGTGGTTGATGTAGTCGTACACTTGCCGATCTCAAGATCGTGAGGAAGTCCAGCAGGTCCGGCTCCAGCACGTCCATCAGATCTAGCTCCAGCACCACCAAGTCCAGCACCACAAAGCAGCGGTGCGTCCTTGATCGCACACACGTCTGGTACCCCGACAACCTCCGTCCCTCGCTCCAGCAAAGCAGGGGAAGCAGCAACTCCTTTCCAGATAAATCCATCGGGAACATGTATCTCGCTAATCCGAGACCATGGGGGAATAATACTAGAGGGGGAGAGAGATCCTTCACAAGGAGGTGTGTGTGAGAAGTGAGGAGAGGGTGGCCTTTTATAGGAGGAGGGGGGTGCCCCTCCTTCATGGACGGCGCATGGAGGAGGTGACTCTTCACCTCCTCCATTCATGTGGTGGTAACTCCCTCCACATAAATTTGACCCTTCACATTCTCTTTTAAAGTCTCCACTTTAAATGCATTAAATTTCTCCAATGCTCTCTCATTTAATAAAACTCTTTTATTATTTTTATTCAGAATTTTGTTAATTACTTTAATTAACAAACATTCACATAAAACCCCCTGCAACATTTCAATATTACATGCAGAACCAATTTCAGCATTTTCACCCGAAACAGTTTCAGTGTCTATTGAAATAATTCCAGCGCTTTCTTAAATCTTTATCTGAAACATATTTGCTCGAAATGGTGTCGGTATCCCTTAAGTGTGTCACCCTACGGTTCGCAAATAATGCAGACATGATCGAGACCCCTCTCCGATCAATAATCAGCAGCGGGACCTAGAGATCCGTACTGACTCCTACACATTCAACGATGACTTCTGTGATCGTGAGAACCTTTAACGCTTGTAACTAAATCCCTTTGTCTCGCGATATATTACATGTCCGAGATTCGATCATCGGTATCTCCATACCTAGTTTGATCTCGTTACCGACATGCACTCTTTTCTTGTTCCCGTGATATAACATTCTAGTGATCACATCACTTGCTTGCAAGCTCTTTCAATGTGATATCACCGAGAGGGCCCAGAGTATATCTATCCGTCATCGGGATTGAAAAACTCCACTCTTGATCCATGAGCCTCAACATAACACCTTCGTAGCACTGAACCCATCTTTATAGTCACCCTGTTATGGTGTGACATTTGATGTTATCAAGATACTTTTCCGGTGTTAGCAATTAACATGATCTCATGGTCTAAGGATAAAGATTACTTCGTATGATGTTATAGCAATATAAACATAATGACTTTGATCGTAATGCTATACTTCGGATGAATGTTCATCACATCATTCCACCGATGTTGTGACCTCGTTATTAACAACATCCAATGTCCATGATCAGGAAACCTTGATCATCTTGTTAATCAACGAGCTAGTCTATAAGAGATGCATAACTAGGAACCCTTTTTGTTTATTAAACACACATGTATTAACGCTTCCGATCAATACAATTATAGCATGCAAAATAAACATTTATCATAAACATGGAATAAGATAATAACCACTTTATTATTGCCTCTCGGGCATATTCCCTTCAGTCTCCCACTTGCACTAGAGTCAATAATCTAGTTTGAAAAACTTTGTGTATTGAACACCTATGGCTTTCTGGTGTTGCATATACGCTATTTCTAGTGGTTAACATAATCTCCGGATCTGACAATTTCAGGTCCGTGTGTATTTGCATGTCTTTGCGTCTCTACGCATCACTCATGCTCAAATGAGATGGCATTGTATAAATTTGGTCCTTTGGTGAGACGTTTAGTTCGTTCGGCTCAAAATATGTTGATATTATTGTCACACAATATATCTTCATAGTATTAGCGCACTTTGAACCACACCTAGTTTGATAACAAACTACTTAACACAAATGCCCTCCTTTGCTGCTACTATAGCAGTTATATACTTAGCCTTTTGTTGTAGTATCCGTTACAATATCTCAACTTTGGAACTCATCCAAATCCATCATGGAACATCCTCTCCATTATATTGTGCCACCCATAGTCTAAATTGAGATAAATTTAATTTGTATCTCGTGACAAAACTTGTATCAATGTAACACTTTACAATGAACTAGCTTTAACTATTTGTCACTTATACATGATATATTCTTAGTTCTTCCAAAGCTCATAAGAATATCTTTACTATTGTCCAATGATCATCTTATGAATCATTCTAGTATATGATCATAACATTTAGAGCATAGGACATTCTGGATATATACATATCATGGTATAATCGATCAAAATCTTCATGTGATTTTACTCACCAAGTGTCAAAACACTTGAATCTTGATACAATTCTTTCCATGCAGCAAGAACCTTTCTTATTGTTTCCATATTGAACTCTTTCAATATCTCATATATGTATGTCTGGCACAACCATATTTGCGCCTTAATCTATCCATATAGATATTGATGCCAAATATTCCTGGTTTGCCCAAGTCTTTCATCGAAATCTTATTTTAGTGAAATTCTTAACTTGTGTCAATACAAGATACATCATTTCCAATCAACAATATGTCCTCTACATAATGTATTAGAAATATGTCTCAACGCTCCCACTTAATTTCTTGCAAATGCAAGCATCTTCACCATCTCCGATGAATTTAATCTCTTTTAACAATTTCATCATGGTGACGATTCCAACTCCGCTATGCTTACTTCAACTATTGAAGTTTGCATGCCCTTTTAGCATCCTTTGAATTAACAAAACCCTTCGGACCGTGTCATGTACACTTCCTAGGTAACCATTCTATTAGAAGAACCTTGTTTTGTTTATTCAATTACCATATACCAAATTATATGTAGTGGTTGCTACATTAATCCGTCAAGACTAAATATCGCTATGAAAGATCAAATCTTGTCATAGTAAACTCCTTGAACATTGCCGTAAACTTCTTTCCGACATGTCGACTATTTCATAGACGTTAAACATCCATGTCTTATTTATTTATAGATCCAAACACGATCGATAGGCTTCACGCCTTTCCGGAGGGTCTTCCAAGTTTAGAAACTTGTTTTCTCGTGTATGGATACTATCACGGATTCTATGACTTCTAGTCATTTTATGGAGTCAGGGCCCATCATCGCTTCTTTGCATGTAGTCGGTTCATCATTGTCAAAACAATAACGACTTGCTTATCAAATCTTACTATTTGATTCTTACTGACCCACACGGTTCTATAGGAACTCTAATCTCCGAGATCACACCTTTTGTAATCACCAGAGCCATGAGCATTGTGGCCACCACTGGGACATTTTCCGGCGCTGCGCTACTTAGCACATATAGCTAAGGTTCAACAACCTTATCAAAGTTCTATTGTCCTCCCACTTAACTTTTCACCAAAAATTCCTTCTCAAGAAACTTGACGTTCCAAGTAACAAACTCTTTTGTCCTTGGTGTTATGGAGAAATTCCCAACAAATTCTTTGGGATAACCTACAAAGACGTGCTTGTCCGACTTAAACATTTTACTTATGCATAGCATACCAAAATTTAAGAAAAGACAATTTGGGTTTTATCCCAAACCATAAATTATATGGTGTCATTTCAACGGATCATGATGGTGCTCTTTTCAGTGTAAAAGCGGTAGTCTCTAAAGCTTCAATCCTTAAAACATAATGGCAGTTTTATAAATGACACCCTTGATCTTACCATGTCAAACATGGTTTGATTTTATCTCTCGAATATGCCATACTCCTATGGTTTATCGGGAAACACAAATCATGGAACAATTACACAAGTCTTAGGTGTTTTTGCTAAACATGTAACTCAAATATCTTCCTTTATGATCGAATCATAAACTCTTTATTTTCTTGTTACAATGATTTTCCAGTTCATCTTGAAAGTCTTTGAACAATTTGCAAATGTTTCATACTTCTTCCTTATTAAGTAAATATACAGATATATTCACTCAAATTTTCGGAGAAAGCATATGAAGCAAAAATATCCATCGCATATGGCTACACATAATGGACTATGCACATCAGCATGCACAATTTCCAATAAGCTAGTCATCCGTTCCTCTCTGGCCTATGGACGGAGTTTCAATTATCTCGAGGAAAGTCTCACATGCGTCAATTGATCAAAATCAAAAGACTCCAAAAATACATCAACATGGAGTTTCTTCATGTTTTCTTTCCAATATAATTTAAACAGCGATGTCACTTCATAAGTGATCTTTCAATCATTTGTCTTGCAGCATTTTAGCAATAGTGTTTATGGATGTGATTTCTCCCACTAGACTTGTAAAAGTCTATCCATCCTTTATGGAATACGGTAATTATTTGAACAGCCATTGTTCTCATAATACCGCAACAAAATAACAATTATTTAAACAAATCTTGAAAGCTAGGTTTGATGACAACGAAAAAACACAATAACACTTTATTTGTTTTCGATGAACATCATCACTTATTCTCTTGCTAGTTACTTAGGCCATTGTAGTTGATGAATTGCGTTGTCCTGTATGACACTTCATACCAACCAATTCGGTATCCAATACCTCAGAACCACATTGTTTAACAAGCAAGGAATACAACCATAACATGTATATCTTCTATATACCTCAGTTGGACATCTCCAAACTTTTCTTTTCTGCCAAATATTTTATAGATTCTCTTTCAACAATTCCTTTTATTTTAAAATAATCTATCAACATCAATAGTGGTGTCATTCACATGACACATAGTACAAAGTGTATATAGTCAAATACTAATACCTTTGGACTTGCACTTTGAAGTGGATCACCATCATCAAATGTTTGGTGTTCTTTCAAAAATCCATTCTTTAGTAATCTATTAGTGTAGTAAACATTTTACATACATATTCTATTCATCCTTATCATGAAAACTTTCAAGATCAAGCTACTATAGCCTGTAAGGAAGAATCGCGAGTATAATATCAGTTCCCAAAACCCTTTTGGTAGATTCGGATGCCTAGCATCTCCATCCTTCACAAATTCACATACTATATCAGAACATGTATTTCGCTAAATTATACTCTATCATAATGCAACCAAAAACATTGTTTGAGATATCACAATATCTTTCACACATGATGGTTTCTGAAACAATTTTCAGCTCCAATATAATCTTGATATTAAAACAACTTTTGAATATCAATAATCATGGAGGCAAACATGATACTTTAGATAATAACATTGGAATTCTTACTCTTGATTTAATACTACTTATTAAACTTCATGGAATAAATAGAGTTTGCTAAAAGTTTGCAATAGGACTTATAAACTTTAAATTGACATTCAAAACAATACGATACTAGTTTGTAAAGTAAATATCCAGAATTCTGTAGTTCTATTATCTCAAATAAAAACTAAGCATAAGGTAGTGAACAGATGCGAATGACTACAACAAATTATGCAAATTCACTTTGATTTAGTTTATCAGAAATTGAGTTCGACTAATCCAAATTAGAAATGAACTCCCACTCAAAAACGACATCCCTCGTGCCTTTTTGGTGATTACATGAACCAAATCCACTATAGCAAGTCTGGTCATCACGTGAGTCAGTGTAGCTTCAAAGGCGAGCATCAATATGGTCATCACATCAACTATATGACTCATGCTTAACCTTTCGGTCTGTGTTCCAAGGCCATGTCTGTACATGCTAGGCTCGCCAAGTAAGAACCTTAGTATTCGCATGTGTAAAATTGTCTTACACCCGTTGCATGAAAGCGTAGAGTTGAGAACACCCGATCATCACGTGATATCTCGAAACACGATCCATAGAACGGTGCATACTTAAGGAAGAACACATTTTATCTTGATATTTAAATGAGGGATTATCTTACAATGCTATAGAAAGCGCCAAACTAGCAGTATAAGATGCTAACATCTAATGTGTAAAGTGAGATGATATGGTCCATGCATTTGATCTCTATCACTTGCATCGTGGTATGATCTCTATCATTCCTTTGTGTGTAAGGCCAACATCTATGGAACTTAAACGTTGAGTGTGTTGTAAGAGTATGTATCATACATCTACTTACAACAATACCATATCAATACACTAGCCTAGCAACGATCTAAACTAGACGCCTCTAATTTATCAATTGCAAGTTTTACGTGGCTTAAGGCTTTCGGAGATAGAACCGTTCTTACCTACGAACATGAACCACAACGAGGATAAATAAGTTATTAGCAACTCGTTGTAAATCAGATATTGACTACAGTAGGAGAGACAGACACCCGCCAACCACTTATGCAAAACAAGTTGCATGTCAGTCGTGGAACCGGTCTCATGTACGATGACATGTAAGGTTGGTCCGGGCCGCTTCATCCCACTATGCCACCAATATCCAAAATACATGAAAGAAGCAATAACATGATCATCATCGCCCACATATAAACATATGTGTACTACCCGTGCTAAGCACCTACGCATAGATCAGGCTCTGATACCACTGTTGGGTCCGCAGCATAGAAAACAAAATTTTTCCTATGATGAGTACTATACGCCAAGATCTATCTACTAGATACAGAGTAACGGGTGGACATACATCCATGGAGAACTTACCCTCGAAGACAACGAGCTTTGTTAACGAGTAGGAACTCGTGGTTGATGTAGTCGTACACTTGCCGATCTCAAGATCGTGAGGAAGTCCAGTAGGTCCGGCTCCAGCACGTCCATCAGATCCAGCTCCAGCACCACCAAGTCCAGCACCGCAAAGCAGCGGTGCATCCGTGATCGCACACACGTCCGGTACCCCGACAACCTCCATCCCTCGCTCCAGCAAAGCGTGAAGCAGCAACTCCTTTCCAGATAAAGCCACTGGGAACATGTATCTCGCTAATCCGAGACCATGGGGGAATAATACTAGAGGGGGAGAGAGATCCTTCACAAGGAGGTGTGTGTGAGAAATGAGGAGAGGGTGGCCTTTTATAGGAGGAGGGAGGTGCCCCTCCTTCATGGCCGGCGCATGGAGGAGGTGACTCTTCACCTCCTCCATTCATGTAGTGGTAACTCCCTCCACATAAATTTGCCCCTTCACATTCTCTTTTAAAGTGTCCACTTTAAATGCATTAAATTTCTCCAAATTTAATGCTCTCTCATTTAATAAAACTCTTTTATTATTTTTATTCAGAATTTTGTTAATTACTTTAATTAACAAACATTCACATCAAACCCCCTGGAACATTTCAATATTACATGCAGAACCAATTTCAGCATTTTCACCCGAAACAGTTTTGGTGTCTATTGAAATAATTCCAGCGCTTTCTTAAATCTTTATCTGAAACATATTTGCTCCAAATGGTGTCGGTATCCCTTAAGTGTGTCACCCTACGGTTCGCGAATAATGTAGACATGATCGAGACCCCTCTTCGATCAATAATTAGCAGCGGGACCTGGAGATCCGTACTGACTCCTACACATTCAATGATGACTTCTGTGATCGTGAGAACCTTTAACGCTTGTAACTAAATCCCTTTTTCTCGCGATATATTACATGTCCGAGATTCGATCATCGGTATCTCCATACCTAGTTTGATCTCGTTACCGACATGCACTCTTTTCTCGTTCCCGTGATATAATATTCTAGTGATCACATCACTTGCTTGCAAGCTATTTCCATGTGATATCACCAAGAGGGCCTAGAGTATATCTATCCGTCATCGGGATTGACAAATTCCACTCTTGATCCATGAGCCTCAACATAACACCTTCGTAGCACTGAACCCATCTTTATAGTCACCCTGTTACGGTGTGACGTTTGATGTTATCAAGATACTTTTCCGGTGTTAGCAGTTAACAAGATCTCATGGTCTAAGGATAAAGATTACTTCGTATGATGTTATAGCAATATAAACATAATGACTTTGATCGTAATGCTATACTTCGGATGAATGTTCATCACATCATTCCACCAATGTTGTGACCTCGTTATTAACAACATCCAATGTCCATGAGCAGGAAACCTTGATCATCTTGTTAATCAACGAGCTAGTCTATAAGAGAGGCATAACTAGGAACCGTTTTTGTTTATTAAACACACATGTATTGATGTTTCCGATCAATACAATTATAGCATGCAAAATAAACATTTATCATAAACATGGAATAAGATAATAACTACTTTATTATTGCCTCTCGGGCATATTCCCTTCAGCCAGGCCCAACCAAGGCCTACTCATAATTAAGTGGGCCGGCCCATCAAGAAAGCCCAATAAGATTAAGGCCCATTACTGTTTCGCTCGACAATGTTTGAAATGGGCCACTAGTGCAGACATCCGCGGCCCGTGAACTTTTCAGGCCCGACAATGTTTCAGCCTACAGAAGGCCCACCTTGGTCCAATACTGTGCGGCCATTTTCAGCCTGGGCCAAGTCTGCCTATTACTGTTAAGGCCTTCTATCGGCATGTCACTTTTCTCGCACCCATCATGGGCCGTCACGTCCCTCTACAGTTACGGCCTTTATTGTTCTGGATATTCACTGTTCCGGCCTTCTACTACTCAGTTCCATAAACGGGTTAAAGATTTTTGGCCTGCTAAAGTTCTGGCCTTGTTACTGTTTCCGGTCTGTTACTGTTCTTGCCTTTCACTATTCGGGCCTTTCACTGTTGCGGCCTTTCACTGTTGTGGCCTTTCACTTTTCCGGCCTTTCACTATTCTGGCCTTTCACTATTCCAGCCTTTCACTGTTCCGGCCTTTACTGTTCTGGCCTTCACTCGGTGTAGGCCCGTCACTGTTGATTGGTGGCCCATCAAGGACTGATAAAAAGTTGTGGGCCTGCTACTGTTTAAGCCTATCTAACTTAGATCCATTGCCAGGACATAAACGTGGATAAACAAAGAACACAAGTTCTCTAAAATGCTAAATAAATTTTGGAACTGTGGAAAAAACTTATAACTGGAAAATTAGTAAATTATTACAGTCCTAGAAAATTAGTAAATTATTACAGTCCTGGAAAATTCCGTAGCTCGTAAAGCATCATCAGAGTACAACACAGTTGATAAACAATATAATCTCAGTTTCAAAAATGTTCCCTTTAGGGAGCTCGTGCCGCCTCACATGTAACAGCGGGATTACCACGAGACTTGTTGAGGATATTATTAAGTATATTCTCCGTCAAAGCTTGCCTATTTTGTTAACTCTGATAACTCCTTCCTTGCTATGGAGATTACTGCATCTGTTCTATTGGCTTCCTATCCAACTAGATCAAGTTCATCTTGGAGTGCAGCACCAAAAACTCTTTCTGCTGAAATGTATGGAGCAGTCCAGACTGTGTACCTACGTGAGCAATACGCACTGTCACTGCTGTTCTGTCCAAAGAGATCTACACTTGACATAGTTTTTTTCTGTTCTGCCTTCATATTTATATTTGCAATCTAAAACAAAAAGAAATGTGATATAACATAATTACCAAGGAAAATAAAAACCAACAAATTTCAAATCAGTCCTTTTGCTAAAAGGAAGAAAGCAATTAGTAATTGCAGGGCATCATACATCTCTTTCTTCTGGAATAACTGGAACAGTTGGCTTCATAGAGGGATGAGATAATGTGCAACTATCACTTCTGCCCTATAAAATGACTGCTCTACTTGATGAAGGCTGAAACTAAGATAAAAGAAGTTACAACATCATACAAAGAAACAAAACTACCATGTTCATTCTCAAAGATTTTCAAAAGATTATTTGGTCTGTTATAGCGATGTAAGCACTCGACACAAGGACCTGATGCAGACGGGTGCCTCTAATAGAATAGAAAAATTATTTTAGAGAAATGGTCAAAAATCTATCGAACAGTTAGAATGCTTAAATTTTTTGATTGTCTGCCCAAAGACAAAGTGTCCTATCATCTGGCTCGTATTAAAATAGCCATACACGTGTAGATACTAGAGTGAGATTTGAAGTAGGCGGTTCTTTATATGGATTCCATTGCATTTCTGGCCTTCTTATAATCACCCTAGTGCCTCTAACAAAAATAACAACTCAACAAGAGTCAATGGCATGAAACCAAGGGACTTAAACCTTAAAAAAAGGGGGTGTCCTTACAGTAGCTCTATGTAGAGTCTCAGGGTTGCTGATCTGGTTACAGGTATGTTCATCGACGATGTCCGCTGCATCAAGTAATTGGACTGGTGGTCTCCATAATTCAATGTCGGTCCTATGCATAATGGTGCAGTGAATAGTGAACACAAAAAGGTTCCAGTCTCACAAATGTTAGCATGAAGTGATACAAAAGCAATAGAATTTACGAGATTATAGGGGCCATTCATTCTACGATTTCTAGTGTAAACAATAGCAAACGGTTAGGAATAGTGGGGTAAGCAGAAGCAAATGAAACAAACATCTTAGTGGAAGCGGCATAACTAATGTAAACGCGTACTACATACATAGGACAAAAGCATCAAGCAAGAAATAACAATTAGTGCCATAGCCTACGCCAAGCCAGAGAGAAATTATAACCGCATCACATATGGGCACTTACTAAAGTAGATAATGGAAGCAAATGTGTTAACCATTGGCTGACTCATATTTCGCCATGAAATACTAAATCGCACTTGAATGCCTTACGGTTAAACCTAACTACAAAAAAATTATTTTGGAAGATACAGGTAACAAGTATAGTACTTGTAAGTTACTACAAAAGTAGGACCAATGCAAAATACAGTTAACTGCTACATATTTATCCTGCCAAACTCCAAGGAGATCTGGTTACCTCGGTCGCGACGTCGTTTAGGCATGATGCGAATCCTGGGTGGTGACGTCGAGGTTGTTGAGGGTGCTGCGGTTGCGGTGCCTATGGGCGAAGGTGAAGTAGAACAAGGGTTCCTCCGAGCGCTGATCGACAATGGCGAAGAAGAAGATTCCTGGCGGTGGGATTGTGTTCGGCGCGCCAGGAGAGTGGGTCGGTAAAGTATATTTGGTGCATTGCACGGCGACAACGGTAAATCTGATCTAAGGTGCTGAAGGTAGATCTAGGGTTTTTTAGAGGCTAAAGGGGCGAGATTGTGTGTGGGTGAGGGGGTCGGTGGTAGGGTGCAGGTATCTGTCTTGAAAAGGAAATTACGACTGAAGCCCCAATGAACCGACTTCACTAGGGGTAGAAGGGGGATTCCAAGATGTTTGTAACGTTGGATAGTGACTAAATTCAGATTTATGTATAGTCCAAGTAGTAGTAAATTGGTAAGCCGTACTCCCTGGAATCAAAGTCCGATAGGCACATCGGTGATCATCCATGGCCCATAATGCCTCAGTTCAGAAATTAAGGGACCATTTGGCCATTTGGCATCTAAATATTGATCATCCATGGCCCAGATTGGCTCGGTTCAGATATTAAGGATGAGTTTGGCATCAAAGTATTTTTAAATTATTTAGAAAACATTGTGTTTTATGAATAAACTGAACTATTGAATAACTTTTATTGTTTTCTTCCAACAAATAATAGGTGTTTAAACTGAAGTATTCTCCAAAACTATGTTTTTTAAAATAATTGAGAAAGAGGTCAGACCCCTTTTGAAGAAACTGAGAAGAGAGAAAACTGAAGTATTACTTTGGTAGGCACTAAAATACTATGACATTGATATATTTCCGTATTATATCTATTCATGAACGATGATGCGTATGAAGATTTTGTCACCAAGACAGGTAGTGAGCACGAAAATTATGATTAAAGCCCCAACCAACTTGAGTGAATTTGTTTATCCATAGTCCAACTAATAATAGTAGAATGCTAGGCCGGTGGTATGGGGAATCGAGTGTAATAATAAAGCGTCCTGAGCTTTAAAAAGATAAAGTGCCCTTTATTGATAACTTTTCAATCACTATGGTTGGCAGTGTTCATACTTCTATTCTAAATAAAAATATGGGAACCCACTATTTCGCTAACGTGAATAATCTAGCCCGTTAAGTCATGGGTACGGGCACAAGCATATAGACCCATACCCTACCCATTTAAACTAGCATAGTAGTAAAACTTACCTGTAGACTTACAACCTAAGGGGCCAAGCAACCTAGGGAAGAGTATGATACTGTGTCTTATAAACTTTGATATTTTTTATGGGTACGGGCATGGGTAAAGTTTTATACCCGCGAGTACAAGTATGGGTAAAATTTTCTACCCATTGACTAAACGGGAGTGGGTATGATATTGTTCTACCCTACTCACACCCTACCCATTGCCAGCCTTACTTCGCACTCATTCATTAATGCGGCCATGTTTTCCTTCAGGTTTTCCGAAAGTTGTTCAGTCATGCACACATAGCATATTCTATGAAGTACAGTAGTACAACATACGTAGACCGCAATTAATTATTTCAGCTAATCACTATTTTTCTTATTTAAAAATAAAAATTATTGGGCTTTGGAGCATGTCCAACAACCTTTTTGTATTGAATTGCTAAAATCTGACTCTAGGAAGAGGAGCACGAAGGTTTATCAATGGAACACAATTTCGAATTTCCTAGCCTTCCTATAAGCATTCATTAGTGTTTTCCCTTCGTAGCAAAAATCATGTCTACTATCTCTGTTCCGAAATATAAGACGTTTTAGCTTTGTGAAATAAATGTATCTAGACGCCTTTTAATGTAAAGCTTCACTCCGAACATCTACGAAGCTATACACTAAATGGCGTCTAGATATATTCGATTCACAAAGCTAAAACGTCTTATATTTCTGAATGGAGGAAGTACATGACAATGAAGTGTGGTGTCAACCACTCGGCCACCTAATAAATAAACTCCCTTTATCGATAAATTTTGAATCACTATGGTTGGGAGTGTTCAACCTTATGTCTAAAAGGAAATTTTGGGAACCCACTATTCCGCTAACGTGAGTAATATAGTGCGCCTGAGCAACAAGATCAAAGCCACCCATGAGGTAAGCTCATTAAAAATAAGAACAAATGTTGGGTTGCTAGGCCCCATAAGTAATATGTCCTTACAACTCTTATTATCCATTCACGCTCATTGACACATGCGTCCTCATCTTTCCTTGAGATTATCAAAAATTTGTTCGGTCATGGACATATAGCATCCTTACTAATGTTTTCGAATTATCTCTACTACTATAATGTAGCGGTTTTGAATTATATCCATAGCTCCAATCCTGACTGTTGGTCTGTTATATCCAATTGTTCAGAGCAGCTGGATTCGTGTTGAAGGAGTAGTACCTAGAGCAACCTCCACCATGTTCTTGAACCATCATGTCACCCCACCTCCCCGAAAAAAAATTCATAGCATAGTAGGTTGTATTCTCAACATGTGTAGATAGTTATTATTAATATACTTAATGTATGCCTTTTTCTCTGAAAAGACTATTGGTTAATAACAACTTAATATTCATTAAGTTACATTTTATACAGTATATACGAGTGTGGTACGTGTCTTTTACTAGTAGGAAGTAGCGTGTGACTTCTTGCAAATGTTGCCACTATATAATGTACGAGTAACTTTGAACAATGAAAATTGAATCAAGACTGGCAAATCCCAACAATGTTCACTGTTGGATCTTTTTTGCATTCTAGCACGTAGAAGATTCTATCAATAATCCTTAGCACAATGAACGCTATGCAAAAACCACAAACATTCTAATGACATGTTATACATTTAATTATCTTATCATACCCAGTATATATAGTGTAAATAACTTTGAACTTTAACCGTTGGATGAAGAATGGAAATTCCAACATTGCTTATCGATGGATTTTCCTTCCACTCTAACATTTAGAAGATTCTATTGATATAGTCTTTAGCACAATGAACGCTATGCATAAACCTCAAAGCATACTTTCCATCATTATAGAATCTATATATCATTTCTCTTGAGCATGTCGGAAATTATGTACCTACTAATAGGTTGATTTCTAAATGATACAACTTACAAGAACCAAAAATACACCAAATACTTTATGGATGTGGCTCAAAATTATAATTATTTTTTAAGCTTTACCTATTATTAATTTAGATAAAAATTATATTTTAGTACTATATTATATAATTAACTATGAAACGTTTCCTAAAAAAAAGAAACAAGCAATGACTGGTTATGTATTATGTACAACAATTACAGAAAATGTCTGTATTTTGCACAAAAAAGGTATATGGTTGTTGTTATGTGCAAAAACCTCCTCAACATGTGGTGGTACTTGCAATATCCTCGCTGATGATGCTCTTAGGGCGAAGGAGTACCAACCGTTTGATCATGTTTCAACGATGGAAGGGAACTTTTGTAAAAAATAATGATTTAAGGGAGTATAAAAAACGATGGAAGGAAAGTACCAGGCTGCTCCTACGGCACGTGGAAACTTCCGGATGTCCCGAGCAAGCCTTTTTAAGGGGTGTAACATCCCAAAAAACCCTAATCAAGATTATCAAGTTCTAATCACCCAATTTAGGGTTAACAAAAACTTTTATTAAGCAGATGAATACGAATGCATCTGTGTTTGCATTAGTATAGAACTGACTGTATATTCCATGCTTGATTGTTCTAAATGATGCGAAATGGTTTAAGGATGAATACCACATCACCTAGAACAATTACAAAGGAATTCAAAACAGAAAGAAATCAAATATGAATAAATAAAGCAAATGGTCATTTTGACAAAAGTAAACCACTAGGCCACTTTGAGTGTTCCAAGAAGAGCAATTCTAATAGAAACAATTCCAGTTCCTTTCACCCCTCACTAGACCAAGTAAAAGTGTATCAAGCCCCACTTTACAAACTTACAAAAACATCTAGCAAATCAATTTAATGGACAATGGAAAATTGAATCTAATTCCTATGTTAAGATCACACATTTTCAAAAACCACTCTAACCATTCCCCTTGACCTCTCCAAGCAAACTTAGACTCTCAAGCTTAATCTAAGATCACTCAAAAAATTTGAATCAAAAATTCAAAAGTAAAACTCATGCGGCCATTTCATCAAACACCTGGTTAGCACAGAATTAACCTCTGCCTAACTTCACTGTTTAAACAGTAATTAAACGACCAATTGATCTCCCCTTAACTCCCCTATCGCCTCTGAATCTAACAAGCACCCAGACCAAACCCTCCTTCACCGTGGAGCATCGCCCATTTGTGGTCATCACCGACCGACCAGGGCCAGATCGTAGAAGACCGCCCCGCGCCCATCTAGGATGTCTAGGAGCTACGCCGCACTCTACCGCCACCCCCTGTCCAGGCTACGACCCTATTCAAGCCATGGACCACACTAGTCGCGTCGCGCACCGTGCCTCTGCGCCATGTCCAGAGCGCCGTGCCCAACCAGCCCCGCCAGCTCGCGCCTTACCCTCACCGTGCACGCGCAGCCTCGCCATGATCACTCCAACCCAGCAGACACCCCCGTTCACCGCCGCGCGACCCGCAGCTGCTGCACGCCGTACGCCGCTGCAAACACTTCAGCCACCGCGCGGAGCACCGCACGCTCCCAACTGAACCACGCCGCCCCTTGCCACGCCATTAAGTCCGTAAGAACCACCAGGAGACACCGCATCGTCCTACGGCCTCGCCCATGCCGGCAGCCGCCAGTACCGACGCCACCGTCGAGCTCACCGCTGCACCCTTCGGTCCCCTCGCTGCGCTATAAAAGGAGGCCACCCCCGCCTCCATTCTTCACACCAATCCACTCCCCACCTCTCACTAACCTTCCCCATTTCTCCCCGGAGCAAGGCGAGCACCACCGCGCCAGAATTTCACCGGAGCCCGTCGCTGCTAGAGGAGAAGGGCGCCAGCGATTCCGACCACCCTAAGCCCTATCGTGACCGCGCCTCGCCTCACCATCGTCTACCACGTCGATTGCCCCTATCGCCGACCCTAGCTGGAGCCCAGGTGAGCCCCGCGAGACCCCCACCGCCGCGCTAGGTCACATTTCTCGCCGGAGCTGTTCGTCGTCGACGATGACGCTCGGCCATTGGATTAGAATAGGATCGCATGGTCTATATGCTTATATACCGTTTCGGTTAAGCTGAGTCGCTGACTGGTGGACCCCACATGTCAGTAGCCCCCTGCGCCGCATAGTGCAGCTGGGCCGGCCCGTTTAGCTTTCCCGCTCAGGCTTGGAAATTCAAATATTGTTTTTCCATTTAGGTTTAAACTAGTTTCTGTCCCCATATTCAAAAACCAATTTAGAGAGTTTCAGTGAACCAAGTTGCATGATTCAAATTTTGCTAGAAAGTAAATTAAATTATCTATCCAAGACCGTTGGATTTAAAACATTTGGAGTTAGATATAATCTATATTAAAATTAATAATATAGAGACTTTTTCAACTTCAAACATTTTTCAAAAATCAACCATAATAGCTTTTGAGTTGATTCCAACTCTCAAAAATCACATTTGATAACATATATCTGAATATGTAAAAATATTTAGGTTTGAATGCAGTGACATTGGACTAGTACCAAAAGAAAGCTATTAGGGAATTCCTAGTCACTTTAAATCTATTAAATAATAATCTTAAACTTAAGAAAACTTGATCAACACTTTAAATCACATTCCCATATATTAGAATATGTGGTGATGACATGTGTCCACATGATCCCATGTTTTATTTGGAGAATATTAAATCTTAATTAATATTAATGAGTAGAAATTACTTTTATCAATAAGATAAATAAAAGTAGTTCTTTATTTCATGTGATGCTTGTGATGATGCTACATCATCAAGTGTGAGACTTAGTGTGCTAAATAGACTTAGTTAAGTATTGTTTGGTTATTGTGTACACTGTATTCATTTATAGACGATAGTACCGACCAAGGATACGAGGAGGAGGAGTTCTACCCCGAAGAAGACGAAAAAACCTTCAATCACTGCACCAACCAAGGCAAGCTATTATTGACAAGTTAGAATTATACAAGATAACCTAAGCATGATGCATTAGGCATGCTTTGCTACCCATCCCAAGTTTTACTTGCAAGATTCACTCTTTTACTTTACCAAAGTTCTTTACTTTTAGTATAGGTAGCATAAAGAGTATAAAACAAGCTTTATGTAGTTATACCTAGATGTCATTCTATGGCATGAAATTGAAGATTAGCACCCCTCATTAGTGAACACTCTTAACTTAGTGGCTAGTGCTAAGAATAAAACTTGATCACGTTAGATGGGAATACTTGGTGAAAATGATTATGAAAACCTTCGAATAATGAGTCAACTATTGAAATGTTTTGACATGTGTTGATAAACACGAATGGATTTGATGATGAAAATGTTGAGGCACGAGCCTTAGCCCTTTATAAAAACTGAT
The DNA here is from genome assembly GCA_023614405.1 of Avena insularis. Classification (NCBI taxonomy): domain Eukaryota; kingdom Viridiplantae; phylum Streptophyta; class Magnoliopsida; order Poales; family Poaceae; genus Avena; species Avena insularis. Next base: position 85,586,448 of record CM042684.1, on the reverse strand, counting down.
GGTTGGGTTCGGATGCGATACCATTCCAATTTTACCGTACAACCACAATACCTGAATTGGGTAAGGCTTAGCCGGAAGTTTATATGCATTAGTATGGGTTCCCTCTCGGAGGAGGTTTTAGATGAGGCTACATTTTGATGATGTCCACCTATGTAGTGCCCAGGATGGCAGATGGCCATGGCTGGGAGGCCAAGCTCATAGGGGAGGTGCCTATACTAGAGTGTGTAATTGAAAGGTTATGATTGATTATCCGCATACTAAGTATGATGATTTAGGGTTATCCCTGACGGATGTATCGAATTTTGTGGTGAAAGTGTACCACCTCTAAAGAGTGTCAAACTATTCGAATAGCTGCGTCCGCGGTCATGGATAGTTGGAGTGGCCATACTATTCTGTCGTCAGATGTTTTAAAAATGACTTGTGAAGTGAACTATGATTTTGACTTGACCACAACAGGGTTGTGGATATGAAAAATAGTTTCCCACCTAAGTGATTTAGAACATTAAATTATATTTCTTTACTTCTGGACTCATTTTAGATAAATCTGGCTTTTTGCAAATAAAACGAGAGCTTAAGATTCCTACTAGAACTACCTTACTTGTTAGTGATAGTTTGCGAGTACTTAAAGAGTACTCATGGCTTTGTCCGTGGCTATTCCTGTGGCCATACTATGAGGAGGACTATTAGGAAGATGGAAAGCAGGACGGCTATGACAACTAGGATCATCTCCCATCATCAGCATTGCATGTGACCTTGAAGATGGAGCCCACTACTACGCTTATTATTCCGCTGCTTGATTGTATTAAGACTGGATCATGAGATCCTTTATTTGTGTAAGACCTTATTATGGTTTGTAATGGGTGATGTACTATGATATACAATCTATTATGTCTCGCAAAAATGGTAATCCTGGGATTGTGATGTATGGCATAACATGCATCTGGGATTAAAAATCCGGGTGTTCACAAGTTGGTATCGGAGCCATCCTGACCATAGAAGACCCTAGTTAGAATGGACGTCCGAACAAAAACTTAGTTTCAAAACAAATGAAGTGAGTATTTATAAAAACCTATTCCCACTCTTACCCCTGAGATTGTTTCAAAAAAATCTTACATTCTACATAAAATTTGACACACTTGATCACCTCACTAACTTACTCATCCTAAATGCTTATAGATGGAAGTTCAGTATTGCAAGTTCTACCAGTTGGGCAACGGAGGCCAGCTGATCTTTGAGAGGGATCTTGATGCATTGTCAGAGTATCTTGAGCACCCGCATCCGGAATTCTTCGGGGCTCAACTCAAGGATTACCCGGGAGGAGATCTACAATGGCTGATAGTTGCAGATCTCCGAGGCAAAATGGAAGCCCCCCTTTCTAAGAAGATTCAATTAACTGTGCGAGAGAACAACTGGCTAGATGGATTAGCCAAGGCTATGTATGAAGCCCTTGCCCGTCTGTGCGGAGAAAACATCAACTTTGATACAGGGAACCCGCTTTGTGCACTTCGCAAGGCATGATTCTATGGGAATGCCATTGGAGATGCCAAGTCACCTAGAGATGAAGCGCCAGGTGGAAAATCTTGACTTCCTGCTGTATGATAGGCAGAAGGAATTGGACAATGCTCGAGCCTATGCCAACCACAACCTTGCCATTGCCGCCAAGAAGTACCAGACTCTCACCATGCTCGTTAAGGATCACCAATCACTTCGTCGTCAGCGCGAGAAGAAGGATCGCACCATCGCTCGTCTTTGCAAGAGGGTGTCCAACCTCGAGAAGACCATCCGTGAGCAAGAAATCTAGCTTTAAGCAAAGGAAGAGGAAGAAGGTGAAGACATCCAGGGAGATCTTCACTCGTACCTCATTGATGACAATGACTACCTGGAGGATGATGCCATGGATTTCTACACCGATGGTGATGATTCTGACTTCAATGATGATGAGTAGATGCACTTGATCACTACCGTAGGAATGAGTTGTCTTGGTCCCACTATATCTTTGTTCACAGAATGGTTCATAAACCCATTTGTTTTCCATTGTGTGTGGTGTGTGTTTGTATTGTGTGCTTGAGTGAATGAATGAATGAGAAGAAGTTAGTTTGCAAAACCCGAGTCAAACTCAAAGTTTAAAGCTTTTGAAAACGAAACCATGAACCCTAGAACTTTCCCCCTTACCTCATTATCTATCTCAATCTTCAGATGACTCGTGGAAATCAAGGAGGAAGCAGCTCATAGCAGGACCCGATGTTGCAGATTCTGCAAATGCTTGTTTCTGACCATAAAGCTAGTAGAACCGAACGTCAAGCCAACGTAGCCACCCTGCAACAGATAGCTCAGATGGCCCACAATAATCAAGGCCATGGAAATCAGGATCATCATGGATCCATGCTTAAGAACTTTCAGAATACGAATTCCCCTATCTTCAACAAATCTGAGGATCCCTTAGATGCTGATGACTGGCTGCAAACCATGGAGAACAATCTAGAAGTGGAATGAGTTGAAGCCAATGAGAAGGTATTGTTTGCCACCCACTATCTGGCAGGAGATGCAAGAGCCTGGTGGAATAGCACCCGTACCATGAACAACGGTCAGGTGATGACTTGGGAAGCTTTCAAAATCAAGTTCAGTCGCACCCATGTGCCACAAGGTTTAGTCACCGGAATGAGAGATGAGTTCACATAACTGAATCAAGGAAGGATGACGGTAGTTGAGTACCGTGACAAATTTATGTCCATAGCTAGATATGCCCCTGATGAGATTAACACCAAATCCAAGAAGAAGGAAAGGTTCCTAAATGGATTGCATGATGAGATGCAGACTGTGTTAGTCAACATCCGTTTTGAAGACCTAGAAGAGCTAGTAGACTCTCCCATCCAGATGGAAGGAAAGATCAACCAAGCCAATGACAATCGCAAGCGCAGAATGATGCACCAGAGTGGATCCAACTATACCCACAAGTATCGCCCCAACCCGTCTGCAGGATATGCCCCAAGAAACAACAGACCCCCGATGTCTCATCCAAGCTATCCCAATCGTAGCGGAGGAAACTTGAAGTACGGAGGAAACCACAACAACAACCTCGGCAACTCCAACAACTTCAACCGTGCACCGCCCAAGTCCAACAACAACAATACTGCCGCAAGGACTGCAAGCAATGTTATGCCTGTTGCAGCCAAAGACAAGTCCCAGATTACTTGCTTTGAATGTGGAGTCAAGGGTCACTAATCCAATGAGTGTCCCAAGACGCTTGTAGCCACCAGCAATGTGAATTCCCCAGCTCAGCAGTAGCGCTGTGTTCAGCCTGAAGAAGATTTGCCCTCGAGAATTCGGTCAACCGCAACGGCTGTCTGTTCCACATGAATGACGAAGAAGCCCAGGAAGCGTCAGATGTCGTGTTGGGTATGTTTTATGTTAACTCAGTACTTGCAAGAGTGTTGTTTGATTCTGGAGCATTGCACCCGTTTGTTACAGAAGAATTTGCATGCACTAGTAAGATTCAACCAACCAAATTGAAGCATGTCATGATAGTTCAAATACCTGGTTCAACCACCAAAGCTAGAAGAATTTGCAAGGTTGTACCTATCAGATTCCATGGGATAGATTTTTATGCCAATCTAATAGTACTTGGAACCAAAGGTTTGGAAGTAGTACTAGGAATGGATTGGATCTCGAAACATAAAGGATTGATCGACTATGCCAAGAAAGCCATAACCATGACTAGTAGCTTTGGAGTATCAGTAGAGCATGTTTCTGAAACCTTGCCCCATCAGTTCAAATGCAACAAGAGTCTAGCCCAACCAACCATTAACCCAGTCAGAGTAGTATGTGAATACCCCGACGTATTCCCGGATGAATTGCCCGGTATGCCCCCAGATCAGGATATCCAGTTCATTATTGAACTAATTCCTATAACTGGACCCATAGCTCAGAGACCTTATAGTATGAACCCATCTGAACTAGTGGAGCTAAAGAAGCAACTTGATGCTATGATGGCGAAAGGTTTGATTCAACCAAGCGCATCGCCATGGAGATCGCCTGTTTTGTTTATGGACAAGAAAGATGTAGGTAACCGTTTGTGCACGGATTACCGGAAGCTGAATGATGTCACCATCAAGAACAAGTACCCACTGCCCAAGATAGAGGATCTGTTTGATCAGTTGACTGGTGCCAGAGTGTTTTCTAAGATTGATCTTAGGACTGGTTATCACCAACTAAAGATTCATGCAACGGATATTCCAAAGACTGCCTTTACCACCAGATATGGATTGTATGAGTATACGGTCATGTCTTTTGGATTAACCAATGCTCCCGCTTATTTCATGAATCTCATGAATAAGATTTTTATGAACTTTCTGGATAAGTTTGTCGTTGTTTTTATCGATGATATTCTAATCTATTTCAAGTGATAAGAAGACCATGAGCAACACCTGAGAACCATCCTTGAAATACTTACGGAGCATCAGTTGTATGCCAACTTTAGCAAGTGTGAGTTTTGGCTGAAAGAAGTAGGATTCCTCGGACATATTGTGTCGGCAGGAGGAGTCGCTATCGATCCCGCCAAGATCAAAGATGTTGAAGAACGGAAAGCCCCAACCACTCAAACCTAAGTCCATGCATTTCTCGGATTAGCAGGATACTACCGCGAGTTTGTTGAAGGATTTTCGAGTATCGCAAGACTGATGACCCAATTGGATAAGAAAGATAAGAAGCTTGAATGGTCTGACAAATGTGAAGCAAGTTTTCAAGAGCTCGAGAAAAGATTGATTTCAGCCCCAATCTTGATTATGCCATATATCAAGAAGCCTTTTGATGTGTATTGTGATGCATCCAAGATTGGTCTCGGATGTGTGTTGATCCAAGAGAATTGAAGAATCATGAGGAAAACTACCCCACCCATGATCTTGAACTAGCAGCCGTAGTTTTAGCATTGAAGACATGGCGTCATTACCTTATGGGTAACCGCTGTGAGATTTATTCGGATCACAAGAGCCTGAAGTATATTTTCACTCGGAAGGAGCTAAATATGACGCAAAGGAGATGGATAGAGTTAATCAAGGATTGTGACCTTGACATTCACTATCACCCGGGTAAGGCCAATGTGGTAGCGGATGCTCTCAGCATATTGCCGTGTAGATTAAACACCATGATCAAAGAAACCCATCCAAGTTTGCATGAAGAGTTGGAGCAGTTTACAACAGAGCTAGTTAGCAAAGGATTTTTAACTAACATTATACTTCAACCCACGTTGATCAGTCAGATCAAGGAAGCCCAGAAAGGAAATGCAAGCATCGACAGAATCAAACGTCGTATTGGTACAGGGAAGGTACGCGGATTCACAGAAGACGAATAAGGAGTTTTGTGGTACTGTAACATCCCAAAACTTTAATCAAGGTATCAAGATCCAAATCACCCAATTTAGGGTTAACAAAAACTTTTTATCATTAAAAACCATTATGAATGCATGTGTGTTGCCTTAATATATAATTGTTTGAAAAATGCCATGTTTGATTGTTCTAATGGTTGTAAAATGATTCAAAGGTGAATGCCAGATCATCTAGATCATTTAAAAACAAAATCAAAAGAAAAATAAATCAAATAAGAATAAAAATACCAAATGGTCACTTTGGCCATTTTTACCCACTAGGTCACTTTAGGTGTTCCTAGAAGAAAATTTCAAACAGAAACATTCTCAACTCTTTTCACCCCTTCTAGTACAAGTAAAGATCTACCAAGGCCCACTTTGAAATCTTACAAAAACATTTAAACACTAATTTTAAATGGCATTTGAAAATGGAATCCATTTCATATGCATAGATCCCAATTTTTCAAAAACCACTCAAATGAGTTCACCTTGACAATCCCAAGCAAACACAGACTACCAAGCATAAGATCAAAGAACCCACCAAAAATCTTTTCAAAATTCAAAGTTTAATCTCTTGCGGCCATTGTGTCGAACACTTGGTGATCATAGATAAACCTGCCTAACTAATACTGTTTTGATAAATGTTTTGTCGACCCATTTGACCCCAATCCACTCCCCTTGTCTCTCCTAGTTCCATCCATGCCATAAACAGGATACCTCTTAGCCTTTAGCAGCAGTGCCATGCCACCCCGAGGCCATGCCCGCCTGTCGAGCACGGGCAGCTCGCAGGAGACCACCCAGCCCCTCTCCGCCATACCTGGGAGGTTGGTGTGATAGCACCGCCGCCCATTGTCCCTTCCCCGAGCAATGCCAAGCCATGGACCACCATAGACAACCCGCGCTCTCCGCCTCTGCACCATGCACAACCCATGCTAGAGCGCCGCCCCCGACAACCTTGCATAGGCCATGCCTTGCCCTCAGCTCGCATGCGCCACTTCGCCTTGACCTCAGCACACTCCTAGACATGCCCATTTCCCGCCGCGCGACCAGCACCCGCCGTGAGCCGCATCGAATGTCGCCGCTTCCACTCAGAGCGCCAGCCACAACCGACCAAACGCCACCGCCCCTAGTCGTGCCATTACGCCGTAGCTGACCACCAGGAGGCAGAGCACCGTCCGCCTACCGCGCCCATGCCATTAGCCCTCTGTACCATCGTCACCGACGAGCTCACTGTCGCACCCCACGGTCCCCTCGTCGACCTATAAAAGGAGGGCACCCCCGTCCCATTTCTACACACCATTCACCTTCCCTCTCACCCCTGATCCTTTCCTGCTTCTCCCCGGAGCCGCTCGAGCCCCCAGTCGCTGGAATTGTGCCGGAGCTCGACGCAGCAGAGGAGAAAGGGGGCCGTCGATTGCGACCACCCTAGGAGCCGCCGCGACCACGCCTGAGCCTGCCGTCGACCACCGGTTCGATCACCCCCATCGCCACGTTAGCTGGAGCCCTGGTAAGCCCCCAATCGACCCCCACCGAGCCTCTAGGGTTTGTTCTCACCAGCGACCTGTTCGTCGTCGATGATGAACCAAGACCGTTGATCCACCGTCTAATCGCACGGCCCACATCGCCACGTACCGCTTCGCGTTAGAGTCAGCCGCTAACGTGTGGACCCCCTGTCAGTTGCCCTCTACGCAGCGGAGCATCACTGGGCCGGCCCGTTTAGTTTCCCATGCTGGCCCTAAATTTCAAAAAAAATATTTTCTATTTAGACTTAAACTCAATTCTGTCCAATAGTTTAAGAATCAATTTAGAGAGTTCTACTGAATCAAATTGAATGATTCAAATTTTGTTAGGAAGATAATTCAAATATCTATCCAAGCCCGTTGGATTTAAATCAATTAGAGTTATAGATCACATATAGCAAAAATAACAAAACAGATACTTTTCTGCATTCAAACATTTTGCAAAAATCAACCATAATAGCGTTTGAGTTGATTCCAACTCTCAAAAATCACATTTGATAATATCTATCTAAATATGTAATAATATTTAGGGTTGCATGTAGTGACTAGTACTAAAATAATGCTATATAGGCATTTCTAGTCACTTTAAATCATTTAAATAATAAATTTAAACTTAGTGAAATGTGATCCAACATTTAAATCACATTCCCATGTATTAGAATATGTGGTGATGACATGTGTCCACATGATCCCATATTTTAATAGGAGAATATTAAATCTTAATTCATTTCAATCAGTAGAAATTACTTTTCTCAAATAAAATAAATAAAACTAGTTCATTAAATCTTGTGAGGAATGTGATGATGCTAGATCATCAAGTGTGTGCCTTAGTATGCTAAATAGACTAGTTAAATATTGTTTGGTGATTGTGTATCCCGTATGTATTTATAGATGATAGTACCGACCAAGTCTACGAGGAGGAGGAGTTCTACCCACAAGAAGACGAGGATAATTTCAACCACTGCACCAATCAAGGCAAGCCATCACTACTAAGCAAGTTAGCCCCTTGCAAGATAACACTTGCAAGCTATTATTAGCAAGCTAGAATTATACAAGATAACCTAAGCAAGATGCATTAGGCATGATTTGGTTATACCCCTTGATTTATAACCATCCCAAGTTTTACTTACAAGTTTTACTTTTGCTTTATCAAAGTTTCTTTACTTCTAGTAATACTTTGTGAGATTTTAGAAAGTAGTTTAGATAGCACAAAGAGTATAAAACTTGGCCTATACTAGATGTCATTCTATGGCATGAGATTGAGCTTAGCATCCCGCCTTAGTGAACACTCTTAACTTAGTAGTTAGAGCAAAACCAAAAACTTGATCATTTTAGATGGGAATACTTGGTGAAAATGCTTATGAAAACCTTGGAATGATGAGTCATTCTATTGAGATGTTTTGACATGTGTTGAGAAACACCAATGGTTTATGATGATGAAAATGTTGAGGCATGAGACTTACCCCTTTATAAAAACTGATGGTTGGGTTCGGATGCGATACCATTCCAAATTTACCGTACAACCACAATACCTGAATTGGGTAGGGCTTATCCGGAAGTTTATATGCATTAGTATGGGTTCCCTCATGGGAGAGGTTTGAGCTGAGGCTACCTCTTGATGTTGTCCACCTATGAAGTGCCTAGGATGGCAGATGGCCATGGCTAGGACACCAAGCTCATAGGAGAGGTGCTTATACTAGAGTGTGTAAAGGAAAGGTTATGTTTGATTATCCGCATACTAAGTATGATGATTTAGGGTTATCCCTGACGGATGTATCGAATTTTGTGGTGAAAGTGTACCACCTGTGAAGAGTGTCAAACTATTCGAATAGCCGCGTCCGTGGCCATGGACAGTTGGAGTGGCCATACTGTTCCGTCGTCAGATGTTTTCCAAATGACTTATGAAATGAATTGTGACATGATTTCACCACAATAGGATTGTGACTATGAAAACTAAGTTCCCACTTGGATGATTTAGAACTTTATTTTATCTTTCTTTGTTTCTGAACTCAGCTTATGTTTCAAACTTAACTTTGCAAATAAACTTAGAACTTAGCCTTCCTACTAGAACTACCTTAATTGTTAGTGATAGTTTGCGAGTACTTAAAGAGTACTCGTGGCTTTGTCCCTGGCTATTCCCGTGGCCAGACTATGAGGAGGACTACCAGGAGGAAGGACAACAGGATGGCTACGACAACTAGGATCATCTCCCATCGTCAGCATTGCCTATGACACTGAATATGGAGCCCACCGCTACACTTATTTATTCCACTACTTGTGTGTATTAAGACTGGATCATGAGATCCTTTATTTGTGTAAGACCTTATTATGGTTTGTAATGGATGATGTACCGTGATATCCAATCTGTTATGTCTCGCAAAAATGGTAATCCTGGGATTGCAAGGTATGGCATAACAGGCATCTGCGATTAAAAATCTGGGTGTTGACAAGTTGGTATCAGAGCCATCCTAACCATAGGAGACCCTAGTTAGAATGGACGTCTGAAAAAAACTTCGTTTCAAAACAAAAGAAGAGAGTATTTATAAAAAACTATTTCCACTCTTATACTAGAGATTCTTTCAAAAAGATTCATGTTCCTCAAAAATTCTTACATTACTCCATAAAATTTGACACACTTGATCACCTCACTAACTTTCTCATCCTAAATTCTTATAGATGGAAGTCCAGTACTGCAAGTTCTACCAGTTGGGGAACGGAGGCCAACTGATCTTCCAGAGGGATCTTGATGCACTGTCTGAGTACCTCGAGCGTCTGCATCTGGAATTCTTCGGATCTCAACTCAATGACCACCCAGGAGGAGATTTACAATGGCTGATAGTTGCTGATCTTCGAGGCAAGATGGAAGCACCACTTTCCTAGAAGATTTAATTCACCGTGAGCGAGAACAACTAGCTAGATGGATTATCAAGGGCTATGCATGAAGCTCTAGCCCGTCTTTGTAGACAGAACATCAACTTGATCCAGGGAACTCGCTTTGCTCACTATGCAAGGCGTGATTCTATGGGAATGCCACTAGAGATGCCAAGTCACCCAGAGTTGAAGCGCCAAGTGGAGAACCTTGACTTCCTGCTGTATGATAGACAGAAGGAATTGGACAATGCTCGAGCCTACGCAAACCACAACCTTTCCATTGCCGCCCAGAAGGCCTAAACTTTCTCACTGCTCGTCAAGGATCGTCAGTCACTTCGCCGGCAATGTGAGAAGAAGGATCGCACCATAGCTCGTCTTTGCTAGAAAGTGACCGACCTCGAGAAGACCATCCAGGAGCAAGAAGCTCAGCTTGCCGCAAAAGGAGAAGAATAAGAAGAAGGTGAAGACATCCAGGGGGATATTCACTCATACCTCAGTGATGACAATGACTGTCTGGAGGATGATGCCATGGACTTCTACATCGACGATGATGACTCCGACTTCATCGATGATGAGTAGATGCACTAGAGCACTAGCGTAGGAGTGAGAAGTATTGGTCCTAGTGTATCTTAGCTCACAGAATGGTGATAACCCACAAGTATAGGTGATCATGTGTAGACTTTTCGATAAGTAAGAGTGTCAAACCCAACGAGGATAAATATTATTTCAAGTTCTATCAACCACTGATACAACACTACGCACACTAAACGTTTGCATTATCTAGAAAATAAAACTAGAGCAACAATACGAGTAATAGAGATAGCTTTGCATGATAATAAATAACAAGAAAGTAAAGTTAGTTGCTGTAGCAATAAAATACACTAAACTAACAGAACCATGAGTGTGGAATAGTGGTGGTAATTGTGGTGGCTTTGTCCAAGTTTAAATAGTGAATAGATCGGGTCCATTGTCTTTGATGCAGTTTTCTATGTCGGAGAGGCTAAATATACATGCGTTTCACTACTTGGAATTACATGTACTATATGATTGGATTATTAGCAAACATCCATAAGTACTAATCAATGCATTAAGATTTCCCCAACCATAGCCTTAAGTTTAATGATCCTCTTACTCCCATACGTGCAACATTCCGATTCGCGTCCTCAGTTTCCTGTCACTCCGGCAGAACTTCCACCTTCCTCTTACACATACTACAGACCCTATGATGTTTAATTCATGTGCGCACAAATATAATGGACACCAAAGGACTGTACCATATCAACATACAACTCTAATGGACCAAAGACGTTCAACCATTCAATCAAAGACCAAAGAAACTATGCAAACATGACATAGATCAGAGGATTATAACTTATAGTATCAAACACCATGTTTACATAGGATGGTACAGAGGTGTTGATGGGTTCATAGCATGGAAAACAAAAAAATTATACCGCAAGGACGAACAAAACCAAGATCTAATCTAGATAAAAGCCAAGATCTAATCTATTAGACATGTGCAACGAGATAGATCTGTACTAACCCTTGTAGATCTGAAAGCCTTGTGCGAGATCAGATCTCGTGGTTGATGTAGACGATCACTCCAGCGCCGCGTTCCGGCAGCGCTTCCGTAGTCGGTCAAACGTGCGGAGTCGAAGCAGACCTTCCTCTCCCCGTTCTAGCGAGCAGCGGAGGTAGTAGATCTCTCCACGGAATCCCAGCAGCACGACGGCGTGGTGGTGGTGGTGGAGTAGAGAATTCTGCAGGGCTTCGCCTAAACCAGAGCAGATGGAAGGAGGAGGAGAGAGGCGGCTAGGGTTTTGAGTGGGAGGGGCAAAAGGGGGTTGGCGCCTCCACCCCTCTATATATAGAGGGAGGGGTGCGGCCTAGGGTTCCCACCCCTAGGCCCACCCCTTAGGGCCGGCGCACAAGGGAGCTTGGGGGAGAGTCCTTCCCCCCAAGTTTTTGTTACTTACCCTTTAAGTTTCCCTTTATCCTTTCTTGGTTTTCAAGTAAACTCCAAAAAATCTTCTAGAACCTTCCAGAACATTCCGAAACCTTCTAGAATCCCCATATAAATACTCCGGAACATTTCCTAACTTAGAAAATGATCTCCATTATATGAATCTTATTCTCTGGATAATTCTGGATCTCCTCGTGATGTCTCGGATCCAATCCGAGACTACAAACAACATTCGGTCTCCAATGCACATTCCATTTCTACTTAAAACAACTTCGAACCTTAAGTGTGTCACCCTACGGTTCGTGAATATGTAGACATGATGGAGACACCTCTCCGATCAATAACCATCAGCGGGATCTGGAGATCCATAACGGCTCTCACATACTCAACGATGACTTCGTGATCGATAGAACCATTAACATATGAAACCAATTCCCTTTGTCACGTGATACTCTACTTATCCGAGGTTTGATCGTCGGTATCTCCATACCTAGTTCTACCTCGTTACTGATAAGTACTCTTTACTCGTTCCATGTTATGTCATCCTTTGTGACCTAGTCACATGCTTGCAAGCTAACTAGATGACATTCCACCGAGAGGGCCCAGAGCATATCTATCCGTCATATGGATGGACAAATCCCAATCTTGGTCCATGCGCTTCAACACATACTTTCAGAATACCCAATGACACCTTTATAACCACCCAGTTATGAAGCGGCGTTTGATGTCATCAAAGCACCCATCCGGTGATGGTGATTAACATAACCTCATGGTCGAAGGATTAGGTTACTATGCATTTGAAAGCTTGTAGCAATACGAACTTAATGACTTGATCTTATGCTATGCTTACTAAGGGTGTGTGTCCATCACATCATTCTCCTAATGATATAATCTTGTTACTAATGACATCCAATGTCCATGATCAGGAAACCATGATCATCAATTAATCAACAAGCTAGTTCAACAAGAGGCTTACTAGGGAGTCTTTTATGTTTACAAAACACACATGTATTAGTGTTTCCTTATAATACAATTATAGCATGGGATGCAAACATTCATCATAAACACAAAGATATAATAATAACCACTTTTATTACTGCCTCTTGGGCATATCTCCAACAGTCTTCCACTTGCACTAGAGTCAATAGTCTAGATTACATGGTAATATACCTAACACCCATGGCGTTCTGGTGTTGGTCATTCTTTGCTCTAGGGAGAGGTTTAGTCAATGGATCTGCCACATTCAGATTAGTGTGTACTTTGCAAATCTTTATGTCACCATCTTGGACATACTCGCGAATGGCATGGAAACGTAGCTTGATGTGCTTCAGCTTGCTATGTGACCTTGGCTCCTGTGCATTAGCTATGGCACCTGTGTTGTCACAGTAGATGGCCATTGGGTCCAACGCACTAGGAACCACGCCAAGTTTAGTAATGAACTCCTTCATCCATATGGCTTCTTGTGCAGCCTCTGAAGCAGCTATTTATTCCGATTCAGTTGAGGATTTCGCCACAACGCTTTGCTTGGCACTCCTCCAGCTCACTGTAGCACCGTTCAAAATAAATACGTATCCAGACTGTGACTTCGAGTCATCTGGATCGGTGTTCCAACTAGCATCAGTGTAATTGTTTACAACAAGCTGTTCATAACCTCCATAAGAAAGAACCATATCCTTAGTCCTATTCAGGTACTTTAGGATATCCTTGACCACTGTCCAGTGCTCCATTCTAGGATCACTTTGATATCTGCTAGTCAAACTAACAACATGTGCTATATCCCGTCTTGTACACAGCATGGCATACATGATAGAACCTATGGCCGAGGCATAGGGCATATTATTCATCTTCTCTCTATCTTCTGCCGTAGCTGGACTTTGAGTCTTACTCAAGGTCTTACCTGACAACATGGGCATGAACCCTTTCTTGCTCTCTTCCATTGTAAACTTCTTTAGAACTTTGTCCAAGTATGTACTTTGTGAAAGCGCTATTAGGCGTCTTGATCTATCTCTATAAATCTTGATGCCTAGAATATATGCCTCTTCGCCAAGATCCTTCATTGAAAAACTATTATTCAAATAGTCTTTGACGCTATTAAGAAGTTCTATATCATTCCCAATCAACAATATGTCATCTACATATAGTACTAGGAATGCTACAGAGCTCACACTCACTTTCTTGTAAATACAAGCTTCTCCATAAGTTTGTATAAATCCAAAGTTTTTGATTACTTGATCAAAATGTTGATTCCAACTCCGGGATGCTTGCTTCAGTCCATAAATGGAGCGCTGAAGTTTGCATACCTTGTCAGCATCTTTAGGATCGACAAATCCCTTGGGTTGTACCATATACAACTATTCCTCAATGTCACCATTAAGGAACGCCGTTTTGACATCCATCTGCCAAATCTCATAATCGAAATATGCAGTAATTGCTAACAAAATCCTTACAGACTTTAGCTTTGCTACTGGTGAGAAAGTCTCATCGTAGTCAACTCCTTGAATTTGTCGGAACCCTTTCGTGACAATTCGAGCTTTATAGACGGTAACATTACCATCAACATCTGTTTTTCTTTTGAAAATCCATTTGTTCGCGACAGCCTTACGGCCATCCGGTAAGTCCACCAAAGTCCATACTTGGTTTTCGTACATGGATCCCATTTCGGATTTCATGGCTTCTAGCCATTTGTCGGAATCTGGGCTCACCATAGCTTCTTCATACGTCGCAGGGTCATCAGTGTTGTCCACCAACATGACGTTCAAGGCAGGGTCATACCAATCAGGAGTGGTACAAACCCTCGTTGACCTGTGAGGTTCAGCAGCAACTTCGTTCGAAGTTTCATGATCACCATCATGAGCTTCCTCTCCAATTGGTGGAGGCGGCACAAAAACATCTTCCGGTGCTGCGCTACTCTCAACTCCGCGAGAAGGTTCAATAACCTCGTCGAGTTCTACTTTCCTTCCAGTCAATTCCTTCGAGAGAAACTCCTTCTCAAGAAAGGATCCATTCTTGGCAACGAAAACTTTGCCTTCAGATCTATGATAGAAGGTATACCCAATTGTTTCTTTAGGGTATCCTATGAAGACGCATTTCTCCGCTTTGGGTTCAACCTTATCAGGTTGTAACTTCTTTACATACCCTTCGCAACCCAAAACTTTAAGGAACGACAACTTAGGTTTCTTTCCAAACCACAATTCGTACGGTGTCGTTTCAACGGATTTAGATGGTGCCCTATTTAAAGTGAATGCGGCTGTCTCTAATGCATAGCCCCAAAACGATAGCGGTAAATCTGTAAGAGACATCATAGACCGAACCATATCTAAGAGAGTTCGATTACGACGTTCGGACACACCATTACGCTGTGGTGTTCCCGGCGGTGTCAACTGTGAAAGTATTCCACATTTCTTTAAATGCATGCCAAACTCATAACTTAGATATTCACCTCCGCGGTCAGAACGCAGAAACTTAATCTTCTTGTTACGATGATTTTCCACTTCACTTTGAAATTCCTTAAACTTTTGGAAAGTTTCGGACTTATGTTTCATAAAGTAGACATACCCATATCTACTTAAGTCATCCGTGAAAGTGAGAACATAAAGATATCCACCACGCGACGCTACACTCATTGGACCGCACACATCGGTATGTATTATTTCCAATAAGTCTGTAGCTCGCTCCATTATTCCAGAGAATGGATTCTTAGTCATTTTTCCCATTAGACATGCTTCGCATCTTTGAAGTGATTCAAAATCAAGTGATTCAAGAAGTCCATCAGAATGGAGTTTCTTCATATGTTTCACTCCAATGTGACCAAGACGACAGTGCCACATGTATGTAGAATTATCATTCAATTTTGTTCGTTTAGCATCTATGTTGTGAACATGTGTATCACTACTATCGAGATTCAGTAAGAATAAACCATTAATCTCAGGTGCATTACCATAAAAGATATTACTCATATAAATCGAACAACCTTTTTTCTCGGACTTAAAAGAGTAACCGTCTCGCAATAAACAAGATCCAGATACAATGTTCATGCTTAACGCAGGCATCAAATAACAATTATTCAAATTTAAAGCTAATCCCGAAGGTAGATGTAGAGGGAGCGTGCCGACGGCGATCACATCAACCTTGGAGCCATTTCCAACGTGCATCATCACCTCGTCTCTCGCCAGTCTTCGTTTATTCCGCAGCTCCTGTTTCGAGTTACAAATATGAGCAACCGAACCAGTATCAAATACCCAGGCACTACTACGATTACTAGTAAGATACACATCAATAACATGTATATCGAATATACCTTTCTTCTTGATGTTGCCATTCTTCAGATCTGCCAGGTACTTGGGGCAGTTACGCTTCCAGTGACCAGCACCCCTGTAGTAGAAGCATTCAGTTTCAGGCTTAGGACCAGCCTTGGGCTTCTTAGCGGTCTTGCTTTCTTGCCGCCCTTCTTGAAGTTGCCCTTGTTCTTAGGCTTGCCCTGTTTCTTGAAATTGGTGGTCTTATTGACCATCAACACTTGGTGCTCCTTCTTGATCTCCACTTCAGCAGTTTTCAGCATGGACGATAGTTCAGGCAACATCTTGTTCATGCAGTGCATATTGTAGTTCATCACAAAGTTCTTATAACTCGGTGGCATTGATTGGAGGACACGGTGAATCCCTAACTCATTAGGAATCGTTATCCCCAACTCTTGGAGCTTGTTTGTGTGCCCAGACATGGTGAGCACGTGCTCGCTAACGGACCTACCCTCTTCCATCTTACAGTTAAAGAACTTTTCGGAGGCCTCACAGCTCTCCACGGCCGCGTGAGTCTCAAAAATGAGCTTGAGCTCCTTAATGATCTCGAACGGGTCGTGGTGCTCAAAGCGCTTCTGAAGCTCCGTTTCTAAACCGTACAGGATGGCACACTGAACTGTGGAGTAATGATTTTTCCGAGTGGCGTAAACATTCTTTACGTCATCGGTGTCATCTTCTGCAGGTGGGTCACCTAGCAGTGCTTCGAGCACATAGGTCAACTGACCAGCCCTGAGGACAATCTTCAGTCCACAGAGCCAGTACGTGAAGTTGCTTCCATTGTTCTTAAGCTTTTCTGTCTCTAGGAACGCATTGAAATTGATGGAGAGGTTCGCCATAATCTACAACAAATTTGCAAGTAGTTTAGACTAAGTTTATGATAAATTGAGTTCAATTTTAATTCTTAAATTAACTAGGTGAACTCCCACTTAAAACAACATCCCTCACATTGCCTTAGTGATTACACGAACCAAGTCCACTACACCAAGTCCGATCTTCACGAGAGAAGATGTAGTTTCATCGGCGAACAATCTTCATGTTCGTCATATCATTTATATGACTCGTGCTCTACCTTTCGGTATTCCGTGTTCCGAGACCATGTCTATAAATGCTAGGCTCATCAAGATTAACCTTAGTTTCCGCATGTGCAAATCTGGCTTGCACCCGTTGTATGCACACGTAGAATCTATCACATCTGATCATCACGAGATGCTACGAAACGATGAGTCTTAGCAATGGTGCCAACTAAGGACGAACACTTTATTACTTGATATTTAGTGAGAGGGATCATCTTATAATGCTACCGTCGCGATCTAAGCAATGCAAGATGCATAAAGGATTAACATCACAGGCAATTCATAATTAGTGTGATATGATATGGCCCTTTCTTCTTATGCCTTTGATCTCCATCTCCAAAGCACGGACATGATCTCCATCATCACCAGCATTGCGTCAAGGTCAGTGGCGCCGTTTCATGGTTGTCTATCATCACTAGAAACTATTACAACTACTTGGAATAAAGCTATTACAAGATGAATAGACACGCAGGTCTTAACAGAATTAAAGACAACCATTAGGCTCCTGCCGGTTGCCATATTACAACAAGGATCATTGCATACATCAAATATAATCACAATCACATGATGGCCATATCACATCACAAAACCCCTGCAAAAACAAGTTAGACGCCTCTAATTTTCTTTGCATGTTTTACGTGGTTTGGGGCTTTCGAATAAGAACGGATCTTACCTACGAAACTGAACCACAACGTTGATACAAGTGCTATCAAGTACAAAGTGTAAATTGGATCTATACTATGGTGGGAGAGACAGACACCCGAAAAGCCACTTGTGCAAAGCAAGTTACACGTCAAGCATGGAGCAAGTCTCATGTGCTATGACATGTAAGGTTAGCCCGAGCCGCTTCATCCCACCATACCGCAAGATGCAAAGTACACAAAGTAAAAGACGGCATGAGCACCAACGCCCACGAAACCATTGTGTTCTACTCGTGCAATAGATCTACGCATAGACAAGGCTCTGATACCACTGATGGGTTCGTAGCATGGAAAACAAAAAAATTCTACCGCAAGAATGAACAGAACCCAGATCTAATCTAGATAAAAGCCAAGATCTAATCTATTAGACATGTGCAACCAGATAGATCTGTACTAACCCCTGTAGATCCGAAAGCCTTGTGCGAGATCGGATCTCGTGGTTGATGTAGACGATCACTCCGGCGCCGCGTTCCAGCAGCGCTTCCGCAGTCGGTCACACGTACGGAGCCGAAGCAAACCTTCCTCTCCCCGTTCCAGCGAGTAGCGGAGGTAGTAGATCTCTCCACGGAATACCAGCAGCATGACGGCGTGGTGGTGGTGGTGGTGGAGTAGAGAATTCTGCAGGGCTTCGCCTAAACCAGAGCAGATGGAAGGAGGAGGAGAGAGGCGGCTAGGGTTTTGAGTGGGAGGGGCAAAAGGGGGGTGGCGCCTCCACCCCTCTATATATAGAGGGAGGGGTGCGACCTAGGGTTCCAACCCCTAGGCCCACCCCTTAGGGCCGGCGCACAAGGGAGCTTGGGAGGAGAGTCCTTCCCCCCCAATTTTCCGTTACTTACCCTTTAAGTTTCCCTTTATCCTTTCTTGGTTTTCAAGTAAACTCCAAAAAATCTTCTAGAACCTTCCAGAACATTCCGAAACCTTCTATAATCCCCATATAAATACTCCGGAACATTTCCTAACTTAGAAAATGATCTCCATTATATGAATCTTATTCTCTGGATAATTCCGGATCTCCTCGTGATGTCCCGGATCCAATCCGAGACTCCGAACAACATTCGGTCTCCAATGCACATTCCATATCTACTTAAAACAACTTCGAACCTTAAGTGTGTCACCCTACGGTTCGTGAATATGTAGACATGATGGAGACACCTCTCCGATCAATAACCATCAGTGGGATCTGGAGATCCATAACGGCTCCCACATACTCAACGATGACTTCATGATCGATAAAACCATTAACATACGAAACCAATTCCCTTTTGTCACGCGATACTCTACTTATCCGAGGTTTGATCGTCGGTATCTCCATACCTAGTTCTACCTCGTTACTGATAAGTACTCTTTACTCGTTCCATGTTATGTCATCCCTTGTGACCTAGTCGGATGCTTGCAAGCTAACTAGATGACATTCCACCGAGAGGGCCCAGAGCATATCTATCCGTCGTATGGATGGACAAATCCCAATCTTGGTCCATGCGCTTCAACAAATACTTTCAGAATACCCAATGACACCTTTATAACCACGCAGTTACGAAGCGATGTTTGATGTCATCAAAGCACCCATCCGGTGATGGTGATTAACATAACCTCATGGTCGAAGGATTAGGTTACTATGCATTTGAAAGCTTGTAGCAATACGAACTTAATGACTTGATCTTATGCTACGCTTACTAAGGGTGTGTGTCCATCACATCATTCTCCTAATGATATAATCTTGTTATTAATGACATCCAATGTCCATGATCAGGAAACCATGATCATCAATTAATCAACAAGCTAGTTCAACAAGAGGCTTACTAGGTACTCTTTTATGTTTACAAAACACACATGTATTAGTGTTTCCTTATAATACAATTATAGCATGGGATGCAAACATTCATCATAAACACAAAGATATAATAATAACCACTTGTATTATTGCCTCTTGGGCATATCTCCAACAGGTGTGTGGGAGGATGAACCACTGCATACTAGGACGATTTGGTGATGGAGATGGCGGTGAAGATGGTGAAGAGGGCGGCGGTGGTGCCGGCAGCGGTGCGGGGGACTCCTTCCCCGCCGCCGGTATCATGGGGGAGCACCGCCCCTTAGCCCCCTTCCTTCATGGCTTCTTGGGAGCCCTCCCCCATGGAGATGGGATCCATGGGGGAGGCAAAAAAGTGGCTTTGGTGGCTGCAAATTCGTGGGTGGAGATGCCCTGGGCGAATTAGGTTTCCTCCCTTTATTTAGCTTCTCGGATTTCCATCACCCCATCTTGGGCTGCAGTAAATCGGGCCTAAAAGGCCCGTCCGGACTCAGAATCAGCTAAATTTTATGTCCAGAACATTTTTCACGAAATGTCCAACAACTTTGTAGTTGAAGAGTTTTCCATTTGACGCCGTCTTCAACCCGAAACGTGACCATCTTCAAAAAGATTTCTGAGACAGATTTCTGGAAAATCCCAATTTGACTCCAACAAGGTTTCCACTTGTATACTTGGTAATTCCTACACATCAAAGTGTAAAACAAGAACATTGTGCACTTTTGCAGCTATTAGTAGGTTAGTCAAAATAAGTCATAAACTTTATACAAAAAGGAGTGTCAAAAGCATATTATTAGCATAAAACCATCAAAAATTATAGATACGTTACGGACGTATCACCATCACCAAGTTTAGTTCCTGCTCATCCTCGAGTAGGTAAACGATCAAAACAATATAATTTTTGAGGTGACATGCAGACAATACAATCTTGATCATCATTATTGTAAAAGTATTGATAGCTGGGATTAAGGTACTCTAAACATGAATCATGAAAGATAGAGTTATAAAAATAAGACATAGCAACTATGTTGTAACATGAAAAGGCACAAACAAAAGATTCATGAATAACAATGCTTTGTAAGATGTTTGTTTGTTTCACATAAAGAAAGTATAATGAGAATGTTATTCAGCTTGTCCCTCATAGAGTAGCAAAACATAAATGCATAGGACACCTTCAAAGGCCATAAGGGTGACTAGATACAAATAGTTTAGGAACAAGCAATATCAAAGTTATGCATCAATCAACAAGCCTTTGGACAATGCACATAGAACTAAGAATGACAACTATGCTCTCTTAATTGGTGCATAAAGATAGAAGGTGGAGACTCAATATAAAAGTGGAATAAAGGCTTTCATAGAAGGAAGCATGGATTCAAGTCTTAGAAAGAGCTTCCAAAAATTATGGTACTTATTAGCTTTCATCTCTCATTGCCCCTATCATAAGCATCTTGAAGTGATTAAGGTTAAAGTGACACAACTAAGAGGATATGCTTGACAAGTTATAAGTTGAAATCTCATGCCCCTTACTTACGAGTACCGAACCTCATGCTACTCAACTTCAATCACAAGTAAGCTCTTGTCATTGTAAGTACATATGTATCATAGAGAACCTCCAATGGGGTACCCCTTGCACATGATACAGGAGCTATCCCATAATCAAAATTACAAGGCAAGCAGATAATGAGCATCTCAGCAATCTTTGTATTTGCTATTTGCATAGGTTTTTATTGAGGATGCTTCATAGAGTACTCATTATGGTTATGCAGCAAGTTTCCACCATGATTAGGCATGGCTTAGGATAGCGGCCGAGGTGTTTCTCTAACACACATACAAACTCCATGATATTACAAGTTCCCCTTTTATTTCACACCGCCGGGATCCATGAGCAAAAGAAGCATGATATCAACAGAATATAAGTGCAATGTTGAAAGCGCTCCCCATGATACATTGTTCTGCTAACTTCAACTTATAAAGCGCAAGAAAATAAAGATGGACACAATGGTTCAACTTTATTAAGTGCAAGAAAATAAAGTGTGCCATCAAGTTCGTGAGAGCTTTAATCACTAATTTTTACATAACAAGTTTAATTTGGAAGGTAGATAAAAGCATGAATATACTTGGAATAACAAATGCTAATAGGTAGGTATGGTGGACTCTTTGGGATAACTTGGTTTTATTTGGAGTTGGATGCATGAGTGGAACACATACTTGGTTATGGAGGCTAGCAAAAGACTAGGAGTGACCAACTAAAAGAGCAATAATGGTCATAATCATGCAAAGCGACAAAACATCATTAATTAAAGCATAAAGTGAAATGACGAGTCGAAAACTAAAGGATCATAAAGGCTATAGTGACTTGGGATAGTCATAACATGGTGTGAGCATGCGCCAAGTCAACCCAAATAAAGCATCAAAGGAGAATACCACAATACTATGCTTTAATATGCTAAAACAACGCATGATTCTTTCAAGGCACATTAAGAAATCTCAATTGTTTATAAAATGTCATGCTATAGCCAAAATCACTAAGCATAAAGCCAAAACAATATCAATCATGACATGACAAAGCATAGCCAACCGTAAAAACGAGCTCCTTTTACCACTTAAGCATGAACTTTTCCTACTTTTTTCCAATCCAAGAAAACCAAGCAAACGAAAATGAAAACAAAGATTCTCCAAGAACAACACAACTATGCATGAAACAATAAAAATAAAGTGTTTGGAAGAAACCTGAATTTTTTATTGATGAAGAAGGGGATGCCTTGGGCATCCCCAAGCTTTGATGCTTGTACTTCTTGGATATTTCTTGGGGTGACACACATGGCATCCCCAAGCTTGGGATTTAGTCCATTCTTCATCTTATTACATCACTCTTTCCATACACCTGAAAATTTTCCTTCATACAAAACTTCACACAATCTTTATTAGCAACATTAGTGCACTTAAGATAAAAAGTCTTTGCATTCAGTTCCAACACAAATAAAAATTCCATTAAAACACAAGCTACTTTAGCACTTTCCTAGAAAAGCTCAATTCCCCAAAAAGAACCCAAAAAGGAATCAACAATAAGCAAATGCAAATAATGGCAAAAATCTATCAAAACAGACTAGCAGGTACAGACCAATTTTTTCGAAGACGTTCTGTTTCTCAAATCGAAAAGTGTTGAAATAACGAAAGTTGGATAACAACCTCGGGCAGAAGCACAAAAATTCACAGCCCAAACCGACATACAGAGATTTTACATGATTTTTTACAGCAAAGCGCAAAAATCTGTTTCGGGACAACAACTTTCCCAAGCATTACTGCTCTCTCATTAGAGGTTACTCTTGTCACAAAAAGCAAATAAAAAGGATAAGGAACGGTTATTATAGAGGTAATAACTTCCAAGACTCATCTAAAACTTTTGGGTTATCTCCCAATAAGTACTTTTCTTTAATGCCTTTAAGTTAGGCATAGGAGCAAGATTCAAGTATTTTCGAATGAATAAGCATTAAGTTCAATACCAAAAATATCTTTCTTTTTCAAGGCTTCATGCATTCCTACAAGTTTTTAACTGAAAATCTTCCATGGAAAGATTTGTTTTGGTTTCATAGGCATGAACACAAGTGTTCAAGGTCGACCCCCACTTAACCATTACTCATCTTTCTAATCACTTTCCTTTTTTAAATCGTTTTTAGGTAACAAGTACAACTAATTTTTTTTGTAATTCGCATTCCCTATCCATACTAAGTTAGAGAACTACTTAAAACTGAAAGTAAAACCTACTTAGAGATAAAGCAAACAAGTGCACACAAGAATATTCCCCCACACGCGATTGCTCCCCGACAACGGCGCCAGAAAAGGTCTTGATAACCCACAAGTATAGGGGATCGTGTGTAGCCTTTTCGATAAGTAAGAGTGTCCAACCCAACGAGGAGATAAAGGTAGGATAAATATTCTCTCAAATTCTATCAATGACTGATACAACTCTACGCACACTAAACGTTTGCATTATCTCGAAAATAAAACTAGAGCAGCAATACGAGTAATAGAGATAGCTTTGCATGATAATAAATAACAAGAAAGTAAAGTTAGTTGCTGTAGCAATAAAATACACTAAAATAACAGAACCATGAGTGTGGAATAGTGGTGGTAATTGTGGTGGCTTTGTCCAAGTTTAAATAGTGATTAGATCGGGTTCATTGTCTTCGATACAGTTTTCTATGTGGGAGAGGCTAAACATACATGCGCTTCACTACTGGGAATTACATGTTCTATATGATTGGATTGTTAGCAAACATCCGTAAGTACTAATCAATGCATTAAGGTTTACCCAACCATATCCTTGAGTTTAATGGTCCTCTTACTCCCATACGTGCAACGTTCCGGTTCGCGTTCTCAGGTTTCTGTCACTCCGGCAGAACTTCCCCCTTCCTCTTACACATACTACAAACCCTATGATGTTTAATCCATGCACTCACAAATATAATGGACACCAAAGGACTATACCATATCAACATACAACTCTAATGAACCAAAGACGTTCAACCATTCAATCTAAGAACAAAGAAACTATGCAAACATGACATAGATCATAGGATTATAACTTATATCATCAAACACCATGTTTACATAGGACGGTACAGAGGTGTGTGGGAGGATGAACCAGTGCATACTAGGAGGATTAGATGATGGAGATGGTGGTGAAGATGGTGAAGAGGGCGGCGGCGGCGGCGGTGGCGCGGGGGACTCCTTCCCCACCGCCGGTATTATTGGGTCCGCAGCATAGAAAACAAAAATTTTCCTACGATGCGAACTATACGCCAAGATCTATCTACTAGATACAGAGCAACGGGTGGACATACATCCATGGAGAACTTACCCTCGAAGACAACGAGTTTTGTTAACGAGCAGGAACTCGTGGTTGATGTAGTCGTACGGTTCCCGATCTCAAGATCGTGTGGAAGTCCGAGCGCCACAAATCAGCAACACATCCGTCCTCGCACACACGTTCAAGCCACCGGACAACCTCCACCTCCTCGCTCCAGCAAATCAGCGGAAGCAGCAACTCCTTCCAGACGCAAGGCCACCGGGAACATGTATCTCGCTAATCCGAGACCGTGGGGGAATATCTAGAGGCGGAGAGAGATCCTTCACGAGGAGGTGTGGTTTGTGAGAGGGGAGAGGGGGCTTGATATAGGAGGGAGGGAGACCCCTCCCCTCTTGTAACACCCTCGAATCGGCCCTATTCAAGTTTTAGCCCTTTCCGCCAAACCCGCATAGAAACGATTCAAGGACGCCCACCAGGCACTTTCGTGCGGATGGAAAATGAAGTAATAGCATTACACAACAGCCCTCGATGGACCCACAGAACAGATATATATACAACAACGACTCAACGCGTCAAGAATACAGATATATAATACAAAGATCCAAATCACCTTGGAAACGATAGAGCGTCCGACTACGGACAAGATGCAAATGGGGCTAAGAGCCCTGAAGAATAACCAATGGCGTCCATAACCCTGCGCAGGCCAAGACGGAAGGGTAACCCTGCTAATGACGTCGATCTCAAACCTGCTAAAACAAAAGGGGTGCCGACAAAGGGCAAAGGAAAAAGAGGAGCGTCAGTACTGAGGCCAGTACACAGCGAGGCTAGAATTCGGCGGCTCTCGCCTACATAGGTATGGTGGACTGAAGCGGCGGCGCAGCATGCACTAAACAATCTATAGAAACTCGATTCAACTGTCGGCTACTAGAGAGGGATAAGAAAGACCTATTCAAAACCACCTGATACTAACACCAAACATACCCATCCTGGTATTCCCCCTCGAGACCAAAAGAGGAAGTCAAGCCGAGGAAAATTCACATGGTTGGCAGGTTTATTTAATCTTTCCAAGGCAGTTATCCAACTTACTAGTCATCTCAGATGTAAGTCAAATTATAACAGTAAACTTTAGTTATTGTTGTCTATGATCGAGAAACTGTGCTCCAAGTCGTCCATAACCGCGGACACGGCTTTTCGAAAAGATTTAACCCTGCAGGGGTACACCAAAGTATCCACACGCACTTCGACCCTTTTGCGGATCGATTAACATACACCCATCGGTATGTCGTGAGGCCTAAGTCATGACGTTTCCGGACCAAAGCAAGTACATGGGGCCACCCCACTAAGATACCCATAAGAAGTTGGCCCT
Source organism: Avena insularis (assembly GCA_023614405.1). NCBI lineage: Eukaryota > Viridiplantae > Streptophyta > Magnoliopsida > Poales > Poaceae > Avena > Avena insularis. The sequence continues at coordinate 85,560,686 of CM042684.1, read as the reverse complement.
CGAACGGATCCGGGGTTTGCGTCAATGGCTATAAACGATGGGAACCGAAAGTGTGGTGGGCTTGTCGATACCAAACGCTCGCAATCCTAAGCGATGCAGTGCTCCACGCACAATCTTGAATAAAGCAATAAAGCATGGCATAAGTACAGGATAGTAATAAAGCCCCAAACTACTTGTGGCCCCCGGTACAATACTTTGAAATCAGGTAGTAAGCCGATGGGGGTGCTCACACACCCCACCTGTGGTTAGCGCGCTCGATCTCGGAACAGGTGTCAAGAACTCGGGTCCTAGGGGACACTAGTGGGCGGTTAAGAACCAAATATTGTCTATTACCCACCGGTGCCTCTACATTAAACTACTGTCAACATTAATTAATAAACTGTAATTCGAATCATGATCAACACCACCATTAAACATTCGCCAACTGCCCGACAACTGTGGAACATCGACGACGCGAGGCAACACCTGAGCAAGCAACTACGACTCGTAGGGCCAGCTGTCTAACAAGCAACAGGCAATAGGAGGTGTCCAAGGCAATATAAGGGCTGCAAGGATTATATCTGGTGCGGAACTCTAAAGCATCGCGACACGGATAGCAAATAGATCAACAGGAGGAAATAAAGACTATAAATGCAAAATAGGTAGAAGGGGGGAGAGATGCTCGCCTGGGAAAACATAGCCGAAGGTTCATATCCGGAGAACTTGTCGGTACTCGCATCAACTCATCGGCCTAGTCCACGAAGAAGCGAACACTAAAAGAAACACCGAATGCAATATTTAATACTACGGCAGAAGATCCGGCATGATTATGAGATGATGCAGATGCGCATGAGGGGGGACTCCTCCCCTCCTTCATTCATGTGGTGAACCTCCACTCACATAAACATGGCCTCCACCCAAAATCCCACGCACATGTATTTAATTTCCACCAAATTAAATGCAACTCTCAACTAATAAAATTCTTTTATTTATTTTATTAAGAATTTTGTTAATTACTTTAATTAACAAACATTCACATAAAACCCCTTGCAACATTTCAATATCACATGCAGAACCACTTTCTGCAATTTCACCCAAAACAATTCCGGTTTCTATCGAAACAATTCATGTTTCTATCGAAACATTTCCTGCGCTTTGCAAACCTTTTGTCTGGAACATATGTGCTCCTAAATGGTGTCCGGCATCCCTTAAGTGTGTCACCCTACGGTTCGCGAATAATGCAGACATGATTGAGACTCCTCTCAGATCAATAATCAGAAGTGGGACCTGGAGATCCATACTGACTCCTGCATATTCAACGATGACTTCTGTGATCGTGAGAACCTTTAACGTCAGCAATTTAATCCCTTTGTCTCATGATATAATACATGTCCGAGATTTGATCATCGGTATCCAAATACCTAGTTTGATATCGTTACCGACATGCACTCTTTTCTCGTTCCCGTGATATAACATTCTAGTGATCACATCACTTGCTTGCAAGCTATCTTAATGTGATATCACCGAGAGGGCCTAGAGTATATCTATCCGTCATCGGGATTGACAAATTCCACTCTTGATCCATGAGCCTCAACATAACACCTTCATAGCACTGAACACACCTTTATGGTCACCCTGTTATGGTGTGACGTTTGATGTTATCAAGATACTCTTCCGGTGTTAGCAATTAACATGATCTCATGGTCTAAGGACTAAGACTACTTTGTATGATGTTATAGCAATATAAACATAATGACTTGATCATAATGCTATACTTCGGATGAATGTCCATCACATCATTTCACAAATGTTGTGACCTTGTTATTAACAACATCCAATGTCCATGATCAGGAAACCTTGATCATCTTGTTAATCAACAAGCTAGTCTATAAGAGAGGCATAACTAGGAACCCTTTTGTTTATTAAACACACATGTATTGATGTTTCCTATCAATACAATTATAGCATGCAAAATATACATCTATCATATACAAGGAATACATAATAACAAATTTATTATTGCCTCTCAGGGCATAGTTCCTTCAGTCTCCCACTTGCACTAGAGACAATAATCTAGTTTATATAGTGATAAATCTAACACCCATGGAGTTCTGGTGTTGATCATGTTTTGCCCTAGGGAGTGCTTTAGTCAACAGATCTGCTACATTCAGGTCCGTGTGCACTTTACAAATCTTTATATCTCCATCCTTGACATGCTCGCGGATGGAGTGAAACCGGCGCTTAATATGCTTGGAATTCTTGTGATACCTTGGTTCCTTGGCGTTGGCTATGGCTCCATTATTGTCACAATAGATCAGCATTGGGTCCAACGCACTAGGAACCACACCTAGTTTCGTTATGAACTCCTTCATCCAAACCGCTTCCCGCGCTGCTTCTGAAGCAGCAACATATTCCGCCTTCGTCGTTGATCCAGCCACCACAGGTTGTTTGGAGCTCCTCCAACTAACTGTTGCTCCGTTCAAGAGAAATACGTATCTGGATCGAGACTTAGAGTCATCCGTATCAGTGTCAAAGCTAGCATCGACATAACACTTAGTGACTAGCTCTTCTTCACCTCCGTATACAAGAAACATATCCTTAGTTCTTCTCAAGTATTTAAGGATATTCTTGACCGCTATCCAGTGTTTCGAACCTGGATCAGATTGGTACCTACTAGTCAAACTAATAGCATGTTCCACATCCGGTCTTGTACATAGCATGACATACATTATAGAGCCTATGGCTGAGGCATAGGGGATCTTGTCCATTATCTCTCTTTCTTCCGCCGTAGCCGGACTTTGAGTCTTACTCAATGTCTTGCCTTGCAACATAGGTAAGTACCCCTTCTTACTTCCGTCCATATTAAACTTCTTTAATATCTTATCAAGGTATGTACTCTGTGATATCCCAATTAGGCGTCTTGATCTATCTCTATAGATTTTAATGCCTAATATATATGAATCTTCACCAAGGTCCTTCATCGAAAATTTGCTGTTTAGATAACTTTTAACATTGTTTAAAAGATCTATATCATTTCCAATCAATAATATGTCATCCACATATAATATCAGAAATGTCACATTGCTCCCACTCACTTTCTTGTAAATACAAGCCTCTTCATAAGTTTGGACAAATCCAAACTCTTTGATCACCTCATCAAAGCGGAGATTCCAACTCCGGGATGCTTGCTTCAGTCCATAGATGGATCGCTGAAGTTTGCACACCTTATCAGCATCCTTAGGATCGACAAAACCCTTAGGTTGTATCATATACAACTCTTCTTCAATATTACCATTAAGGAACACATTTTTTACATCCATCTGCCATATTTCATAATCGAAATATGCAGCAATTGCTATCATTATCCTAACCGACTTAAGCATCACTACGGGAGAGAATGTCTCATCGTAGTCAACTCCTTGAATTTGTCGAAACCCCTTTGCGACAAGTCGAGCCTTATAGATGGTTACATTACCATCAGCATCAGTTTTTCTTTTGAAAATCCATTTATTCTCAACGGCCTTTCGATCGTGAGGTAAGTCCACCAAGGTCCAAACCTGGTTTTCGTACATGGATTCCATCTCGGATTTCACGGCTTCTACCCATTTGTTGGAATCAGGGCTCATCATCGCTTCTTCATACGTCACAGGGTCATCTATTTCATCAATCATGAAATTCATAACAGGATTGCCGTACAGTTCAGGAGCTACACGTGTCCTGCTTGACCTGCGAGGTTCGGTAGTGTCCTCTTTCGGAGTTTCATGATCAATATCATTAGTTCTCTCTTCATTAGGTGAAGTCAACTCCGAAACAACTTCCGGTGCTGCGCTACTCGCCATTTCATGAAGAGAAGGTTCAATAACCTCTTCGAGTTCTACCTTCCGACTACTCACACCTTTCGCGAGAAACTCCTTCTCAAGAAAGGATCCATTCTTGGCAACAAAGACCTTGCCCTCGGATCTGTGATAGAAGGTATACCCAATCGTTTCCTTAGGGTATCCTATGAAGACGCATTTTTCCGCTTTGGGTTCGAGTTTATCCGGTTGAAGTTTCTTCACATAAACATCGCATCCCCAAACTTTAAGAAATGACAGCTTAGGTTTGTTTCCAAACCATAATTCATACGGTGTCTTTTCAACGGATTTAGATGGTGCCCTATTTAAAGTGAATGCAGCGGTTTCCAGTGCATAACCCCAAAATGACAGTGGCAAGTCAGTCAGAGACATCATAGATCGAACCATATCCAATAAAGTATGATTACGACGTTCTGACACACCATTACGTTGTGGTGTTCCGGCAGGCATGAGTTGTGAAACTATTCCACAATATTTCATATGTGTGCTAAACTCGTAACTAAGATACTCTCCTTCACGGACGGACCGCAGAAATTTGATCTTTCTGTTATGATGATTTTCCACATCATTCTGAAATTCTTTGAACTTTTCAAAGGTTTCAGACTTATGTTTCATCAAATAGATATACCCGTATCTACTCAAATCATCCGTGAAAGTAACAAAATAACGATATCCACCTCGCGCCGACACACTCATTGGTCCACACACATCAGTATGTATGATTTCCAATAAATCTGTCGCCCGTTCCATTGAACCGGAAAACGGTGTTCTAGTCATCTTGCCCATAAGGCATGGCTCACATGTATCAAATGATTCAAAATCAAGTGATTCCGAAAGTCCATCAGAATGGAGTTTCTTCATGCGTTTAACGCCAATATGACCTAGACGGCAGCGCCACATATATGCAGATATATCATTATCAAGTTTAATCCTTTTAGCATCAACATTATGAATATGCGTAATACTACTATCGAGATCCAACAGAAATAAACCATTCAACACAGGTGCATGACCATAAAAGATATTATTCATATAAATCGAACAACCATTGTTTTCAGACTTAAATAAATAACCACTTTGCATCAAACACGATCCAGATACAATGTTCATGCTCAGTGCAGGCACCAAATAACAATTATTCAGGTTTATAACTAATCCCGACAGCATATGGAGAGGCAGCGTTCCAACGGCGATCACATCAACTCTTGATCCATTGCCGACCCGCCTCGTGACCTCATCCCTTGCTAGTTGTCGCATGTTCCGCAGCCCCTGAAACGAGTTACATATATTAGCAACTGATCCCGTATCAAATACCCAGGTGCTACTGCGAGTACTAGTCAAGTACACATCAGTAACATGTATATCACATATACCATTGTTTGCCTTGCCGGCCTTCTTGTCCGCCAAATACTTGGGGTAGTTGCGCTTCCAATGGCCAGTCCCCTTGCAATAGTAGCACTCAGTGTCAGACTTAGGGCCAGCTCGGGGTTTCTTTTCAGACGTGGCAACAGATTTGCCGCCCTTCTTTCCCTTCTGCTTTCCTTTCTTGTCCTTCTTGAAACCGGTGGTCTTATTGATCATTAACACTTGATGTTCTTTCCTAATCTCCACTTTTGCAGTCTTAAGCATTGACAGAAGCTCGGGAAGAGACTTCTTCATGCCCTGCATATTATAGTTCATCATGAAGCTCTTGTAGCTAGGTGGCAGAGATTGGAGAACACGATGTATGCCTAAGTCAATGGGAATCGTTATTCCCAAGGACACAAGCTTATCGGTGTACCCAGACATTTTGAGTACGTGCTCACTAACGGAGCTGTTCTCTTCCATCATGCAGCTAAAGAACTTTTCAGAAGCATTATGACTCTCTACGGCAGCATGGGTATCGAAAATCATTTTCAATTCTCCAATGGTATCAAAGGCATTGCCATTTTCGAAATGTTTTCGAAGTTCTGGCTCTAGCCCATAAAGTATGCCGCAATGAAGTAAGTTGTGGTCCTCCTGACGAGTTATATAGATGTTCTTTTCCTTGTCAGGGGCATCAGGAGCTGGTGGGGGGCCTAGCGGCGCCTCTAGCACATATTGCTTTTGTGCAGCAGTGAGGAGAATCCTCAAATTAATAGCTCAGTTGGTGAAGTTGCTACCATTCGCAGCAAGCTTCTCTTTCTCCATGAACACATTGAAATTAAAAGCAGGCGGTGCCATCTACAACAAAATTTGTAAAATATATTTAGACTAAGTTTATGATAGATTGAGTTCAACTAATCCAAATTACTAAAGAACTCCCACTCAAAAATGACATCCCTCGTGTCCTTTTGGTGATTACATGAACCAAATCCACTACACCAAGTCCGATCATCACGTGAGTCGGTGTAGCTTCAAAGGCGAGCATCTATATGGGCATCATATCAACTATATGACTCATGCTTAACCTTTCGGTCCGTGTTCCGAGGCCATGTCTGTACATGCTTGGCTCGTCAAGTAAGAACCTTAGTATTCACGTGTGTAAAACTGTCTTACACCCGTTGTATGAAAGCGTAGAGTCGAGAACACCCGATCATCACGTGATGCCTCAAAACACGATCCACAAAACAATGCATACTTAAGGAAGAACACATTTTATCTTGATATCTAAATGAGGGATCATCTTATAATGCTACCAAAAGCGCCAAACTAGCAATATAAGATGCTAACATCTAATGTGTGAAGTGAGGTGATATGGTCCATGCATTTGATCTCTATGATTTGCATCATGGTATGATCTCTATCATTCCTTTGTGTGTAAGGCGAAGGTCTATGGAACTTACACGTTAAGTGAGTTGTAAGAGTATCTATCATACATCTACTTACAACAATACCATATCAAGACACTAGCCGAGCAACGATCTAAACTAGACGCCTCTAATTTATCAATTGCAAGTTTTACGTGGCTTAGGGCTTTCGGAGATAGAACCGGTCTTACCTACAAACATGAACCACAACGAGGATAACCAAGTTATTAGCAACTCGTTGTAAATCATATATTGACTATAGTAGGAGAGACAGACACCCGCTAGCCACTTATGCAAAACCAGTTGCATGTCAGTCGTGGAACCGGTCTCATGTACGATGACATGTAAGGTTGGTCCGGGCCGCTTCATCCCACTATGCCACCAATATCCAAAGTACATAGAAGATGCAATAACATGATCATCATCGCCCACATATAAACATATGTGTACTACCCGTGCAAAGCACCTACGTATAGATCAGGCTCTGATACCACTGTTGGGTCCGCAGCATAGAAAACAAAAAAATTCCTACGATGAGAACTATACGCCAAGATCTATTTACTAGATACATAGCAACGGGTGGACATACATCCATGGAGAACTTACCCTCGAAGACAACGAGTTTTTTTAAAGAGTAGGAAATCGTGGTTGATGTAGTCGTACGCTTGCCGATCTCAAGATCGTGTGGAAGTCCGAGCGCCGCAAATCAGCAGCGCATCCGTCCTCGCACACACGTTCAAGCCACCGGACAACCTCCACCTCCTCGCTCCAGCGAATCAGTGGAAGCAGCAACTCCTTCTAGACGCAAGGCCACCGGGAACATGTATCTCGCTAATCCGAGACCATGGGGGAATATCTAGAGGGGGAGAGAGATCCTTCACGAGGAGGTGTGGTTTGTGAGAGGGGAGAGGGGGCTTTATATAGGAGGGAGGGAGACCCCTCCCCTCCCATAGCCGGCGCATGAGGGGGGGGACTCCTCCCCTCCTTGATTCATGTGGTGAACCTCCACTCACATAAACATGGCCTCCACCCAAAATCCCACTCAGATGTATTTAATTTCCACCAAATTAAATGCAACTCTCAATTAATAAAACTCTTTTATTTATTTTATTCAGAATTTTGTTAATTACTTTAATTAAGAAAAATTCACATAAAACCCTTGCAACATTTCAATATCACATGCAGAACCACTTTCTGCAATTTCACCCAAAACAATTCCGGTTTCTATCGAAACAATTCCTGTTTCTATCGAAACATTTCCTGCGCTTTGCAAACCTTTTGTCTGGAACATATGTGCTCCTAAATGGTGTCTGGCATCCCTTAAGTGTGTCACCCTACGGTTCGTGAATAATGCAGACATGATTGAGACTTCTCTCAGATCAATAATCAGAAGCGGGACCTAGAGATCCATACTGACTCCTGCATATTCAACGATGACTTCTGTGATCGTGAGAACCTTTAACGTCACCAATTTATCCCTTTGTCTCATGATATAATACATGTCCGAGATTTGATCATCGGTATCCAAATACCTAGTTTGATCTCGTTACCGACATGCACTCTTTTCTCGTTCCCGTGATATAACATTCTAGTGATCACATCACTTGCTTGCAAGCTATCTTAATGTGATATCACCGAGAGGGCCCAGAGTATATCTATCCGTCATCGGGATTGACAAATTCCACTCTTGATCCATGAGCCTCAACATAACACCTTCATAGCACTGAACCCACCTTTATGGTCACCCTGTTACGGTGTGACGTTTGATGTTATCAAGATACTCTTCCGGTGTTAGCAATTAACATGATCTCATGGTCTAAGGACTAAGACTACTTTGTATGATGTTATAGCAATATAAACATAATGACTTGATAGTAATGCTTTACTTCGGATGTATGTTCATCACATCATTTCACAAATGATGTGACCTTGTTATTAACAACATCCAATGTCTATGATCAGGAAACCTTGATCATCTTGTTAATCAACAAGCTAGTCTATAAGAGAGGCATAACTAGGAACCCTTTTGTTTATTAAACACACATGTATTCATGTTTCCTAGCAATAAAATTATAGCATGCAAAATAAACATCTATCATATACAAGGAATACATAATAACAACTTTATTATTGCCTCTCAGGGCATATTTCCTTTAGGTATCATGGGGGAGCACCGCCCCTTAGCCCCCTTCCTTCATGGCTTCTTGGGAGCCCTCCCCCATGGAGATGGGATCCATGGGGGAGGCAAAAAAGTGTCTTTGGTGGCTGCAAATTCATGGGTGGAGATGTCCTGGGCGAATTAGGTTTCCTCCCTTTATATAGCTTCTCGGATTCCCGTCACCCCATCTTGGGCTGCAGTAAATCAGGCCTAAAAGGCCCATCTAGACTAGGAATCAACTAAATTTTATGTCTAGAACGTTTGTCGAGAAATGTCCAGCAACTTTGTAGTTTAAGATTTTTTCGTTTTACGCCGTCTTCGACCCGAAACGTGACTATCTTCAAAAAGAGTTCTGAGACAGATTTTTGGAAAAATCCCAATTTGACTCCAACAAGGTTTCCACTTGTATTCTTGGTAATTCCTACACATCAAAGTGTAAAACAGCAACATTGTGCACTTTTGCAACTATTAGTAGGTTAGTCCAAATAAATCATAAACTTTATACAAAAAGGAGTGTCAGAAGCATATTATTAGCATAAAACCATCAAAAATTATAGATACGTTATGGACGTATCAAATGGTTCTTAAAACCATCTGTTTTCCTTTCATGTGGTGGTGGTGTGTGTTTGTATCATGTGATTTGATTGCATGAATGAATGAGAAGAAGCTAGTTTGCAAAACCTGAGTTCAAACTCAAAGTTTTAGCTTTGAAAACAAAACCATGAACCCTAGAACTTTCCCTCTTACCCCTTTATCTATCTCAATCTTCAGATGACTCGTGGAAACCAAGGAGGGAGCAGCTCATCGCAGGACCCGATGCTGCAGATTCTGCAGATGCTATTTTCGGACCGTGATGCTAGTAGGGCAGAGCGCCAAGCCAACCTAGCCACCCTGCATCAGATCGCCCAGATGGCCCACAACAATCAAGGCCATGGAAATCAGGATCATCATGGATCCAAACTCAAAAACTTCCAGAATACCAATCCCCCTATCTTTAGCAAATCTGAAGACCCGCTGGATGCTGATGATTGGTTACAGACCATGGAGAATAACTTAGAAGTCGCAGCAGTGGATACCAATGAGAAAGTTCTGTTTGCCGCCCACTATCTGGCAGGAGATGCAAGAGCTTGGTGGAACAACACCCGCACGATGAACCACGGTCAAGTGATGACGTGGGAAGCTTTCAAGGTGAAGTTCAGCCGCACCCATGTGCCGCAGGGTTTAGTCACCAGAATGAGAGATGAATTCAGAGTACTAAAGCAAGGCAGAATGACTGTAGTGGAGTACTGTGACAAATTCTTGTGCCTCGCCAGGTATGCACCTGATGAGATCAGCACTGAAGCCAAGAAGAAGGACAGATTCCTGAACAGACTACATGATGAGATACAGACGATGTTAGTCAACATCCATTTTGATGACCTCGAAGAGCTAGTCGACTCTGCCATCCATATGGAAGGGAAAATCAACCAAGCAAATGACAACCGCAAACGCCGGATGACGCACCAAGCTGGGTCCCACAGTGCCCAGAAGTATTGCCCCAACCCGTATGCCGGATATGACCCGCAGAACAATAGACCACCAATGTCTCGCCCAAGCTACCCCAACCTGTATCAGAGGAAATGTGAAGACCGGAGGGAACAACAGAACCACCCCGGCAACTCCAACAACTTCCACCATGCACCGCCCAAGACCAACAACAACAACAACAATAATACTGCCTCAAGGATTGGAAGCAATGTTGTGCCTGTTGCAGCAAAAGACAAGTCTCAGGTTACTTGTTTTGAGTGTGGAGTTAAGGATCACTACTTGTAACATCCCAAAACTTTAATCCAAGTGATCAAGATCAAACCTACCCAATCTAGGGTTAACAAAAACTTTTTTTATTAAAAATCTTTAAGCATTGTTATGTGTGTGCATTTAAAATAGGAGTTGTTTGAAATGCCATGATTGAGTGATCTATTGGTTGTAAAATGACTCTAAGGTGAATTACACATCATCTAGATCATCCCTAAGCAAATCCCAAAGAAAAATAAATCAAAAAGAATTAAATAAGGAAATGGTCACTTTTGCCATTTTAATCACCTAGCCCACTTTGGCTATTCCTAGCACTCAAAATCAAATAGAAACAAATGTGGATCTTTGCACCCCTTGCTAGTACAAGTAGTGATGTACCAAGGCCCACTTTGTGATCTTCCAAAAACATTCAAACTCTAATTTTAAATGACATTTGGAAATTGAATCTAGTCCATATGTATAGATCACACTTATTCAAAAACCACTCAAATTAACTCCATTTCAAAATCCCAAGCAAACCTAGAAGCTTAAGCATAAGATAAACCACTCCACCAAAAATCTTTGAAAAATTCAAATATTTTGTTCATGCGGACATTTGGTCGAACAAGTGGCAGGCAAGATTTTCCTGCCTAACTAATAATGTTTATGGATCAATGCCTTGTCTAGTTTTTGGGCCCATTTTGGTTCCCCTGTCTCCCCATATCTAACCAAACCCTCACCGGCCTACCCTTTAGCTTGGAGCATCAGTTGCGCGCCGCCTGTTTTTGGTAACCGCCGGCCGAGCATGCGCAGCTCGCAGCAGACCATGCCGCGGGAAACTAGCACCACCCCTAGCTCCGCCCAACCCTACCGCACTCCCCTGTCCCGTCCCCGAGAACAGCCAGCCCCTGGACCACCCCAGAACCACGCCGCACTACCCTCTCTGCGTGCATCCTTGCCGCCAGCATGCCACAGACCGCGCCTCGACGCCAGACCGCGCATGCCGCTCCGCCTTGACCACACCAACCTGCCAGACACAGTCGTGCACCGTCGCGCGACCCACAGTCACCAGGAGCACCGTCGGGCATCGCCTCTATCCCTTAGAGCACGAGAAGCTCCCGACCGTTAGCCACCGCCCCTAGCCACGCCATTACGCCTTAGATGACCGCCAGCAGACTGCCCACCGTCCGCCTACCTCGCCCATGCTGGTAGCCCCTGTGCCGTCGTCACCGACGAGCTCCGCCCACACCCTTCGGTCCTCTCGTCGAGCCTATATAAGGAGGCCACCCCCAGCCTCAATTGCCACACCATTCCACTCCACTCTCTCCACTGATTGTTTCCCCTCTCTCACCGGAGCCGCTCGAGCCACCCATCGCCGGAATTCCGCTAGAGGTAGCCGCTGCAGAGGAGGAGAAGTCCCCGTCGATTTCGTCCACCTCAGCCCCTATCGCGACCACGCCTGAGTCCGCCGTTCTCGTCCAGTTCGTTTGCCCGCATTGCTGCACTAGCTAGAACCCTGGTATGCCCCCACCGTAACCCCACTGACCGTGCTAGGGTTTAGTCTCGCCGGCGACGTGTCCGTCATCGATGGCGACCGTGAGCCGTTTGATCTAGCTCTAATCGTGTGGTCCTTATCGCCCCGTACCCTTCATGTTTAATGAGTCACTGACAGGCGGGATCCCCCTGTCAGCAGCCCTCGGCGCCACGGAGTGTACACGGGTCGGCCCATTTAGTTTCCCGCGCTGACCTAGTAATTCAAATATAGGTTTTTCTTTTTAGAAGTAAACTTAATTCTGTCCCTTAGTTCAAAAATCAATTCAGGGAGTTCAACAAATCCAAATTGAGTGATTCCAATTTTTTTGGAAAGATAATTAAAAACTCTATCCAGGACCGTTAGATTTAAATCCTTTAGAGTTAGAGATTGCTCCTAGTAAAAATAACAAGACAGAAGTTTTTGCACATTCAAACATTTTTCTAAAATCAATCGTAATAGCTTTTGAGTTGATTCCAACTCTCAAAAATCACATTTAACCATACCTATCTGAATATGTAATAATATTAAGTTTTGCTTGCAGTGACTTTGAACTAGTACCAAAATAATGCTATACATGCATTTCTAGTCACTTTAAATCATTAAGTATTAAACTTAAACTAATTAAAATGTGATCTAACATTTAAATCACATTCCCATATGTTAGAATATGTGGTGATGACATGTGTCCACATGATCCCATATTTTAATTGGAGAATATTAAATCTTAGTTAATTTCAATGAGAAGAAATTACTTTTCTCAAATAAAATAAATGAAACTAGTTCATTAAACCTTGTGATGTATGTGATGATACTAGATCATAAAATATGTGCCTTAGTGTGCTAAGTAGACTAGTTAAGTATTGTTTGGTGATTGTGTATTCCGTATGTATTTATAGACGATAGTACCGACCAAGTCTACGAGGAGGAGGAGTTCTACCAAGGAGAGGAGGAAGAGAATTTCAACCACTACACCAACCAAGTCAAGATAACACTTGCAGGTATTATAACTAGCATGCCATTGTTAGCAAGCTATTGTTAGCAAGCTAGAATTAAACTAGATAACCTACGCAAAGGCAGTAGGCATGCTTTAGTTATACCCTTTGACTTATATCTATTCCAAGTTTTATTTACAAGCTTTACTTCCTTTACTTTACCAAAGTCCTTTACTTGTTTAAAGGTAGCATAAAGAGTATAAAACTTGACCTATCTAGTTATACTTAGATGTCACTCTGTGGCATCAGATTGATATTAGCATCCCACATTAGTGAACACTCTTAACCTAGTAGTTTGGAGCTAAACCAAAACTTGAGTCACTTTAGATGGGAATACTTGGTGAAAATAACTTGTGAAAACCTTAGAATGATGAGTCATTCTATTGAGATTTTTTGACATGTGTTGTGAAACACAAATGGTTTATGATGATGATGAAAATGTTGAGGCATGTGCCTTAGCCCCTTTTACAAAACTGATGGTTGGGTTCGGATGCGATACCATTCCAATTTTACCGTACAACCACAATACCTGAATTGGGTAAGGTAAGCCGGAAGTTTATATGCATTAGTATTAGTTCCCTCGCGGGAGAGGTTTGAGCCGAGGCTACCTCTCAATGTTGTCCACCTATGCAGTGCCTAGGATGACAGATGGTCATGGTTGGGGGGCCATGCTCATAGGAGAGGTGCTTATACTAGGGTGTGTAAAGGAAAGGTTATGTTTGATTATCTGCATACTAAGTATGATGATTCAGGGTCATCCCTGATAGATGTATTGAATCTTGTGGTGAAAGTGTACCACCTCTACAGAGTGTCAAACTATTTGAATAGCCGCATCCGCGGTTATGGACAGTTGGAGTGGACATACTATTCCGTTGTCATATGTTTTCAAAACAACTTATGAAATGAACTGTTGACATGACTTGACCACAACAGAGTTGTGACTACGACAACTAAGTTCCCACTTAGGTGTTTTCAAACTTTACTTTATATTTCTTTGTTTCTGAACTCAGCTTAGGTTTCAAACTTAACTTTACAAATAAACTTAGAGTTAGTGTTCCTACTAGAATTATCCTACTTGTTAGTGGTAGTTTGCGAGTACTTAAAGAGTACTCATGGCTTTTGTCCCTGGCTATTCCCGTGGCTAGACTATGAAGGAGACTACAAAGATGAAGGACAATAGGATGGCTACGACAACTAGGATCATCTCCCATCGTCAGCATTGCATGTGACTCTGAAGATGGACCCCACCGCTACGCTATTTATTCCGCTACTTGATTGTACTAAGACTGGATCATGAGATCCTTATTTGTGTGAGACCTTATTATGGTTTGTAATGGATGATGTACTGTGATATCCAATATGTTATGTTTCGCAAAAATGGTAATCCTGGGATTGCGAGGTATGGCATAACAGGCATCTAGGATTAAAAATCCGGGTGTTGACAAGTTGGTATCGGAGCAATCCTGACCATAGGAGACCCTAGATAGAATGGACGTCCGAACAAAAACTTAGTTTCAAAAACCAAGTGAGTATTTATGAAAACTATTTCCTCTCTTACCTTTGGGGATTCTTTCTCTCAAAAAAATTCATGTTCCTCCAAATTCTTACATTACTACATAAAACTTTGACACACTTGATCACTTCACTAACTTTCTCATCCTAAATTCTTATAGATGGAAGCCCAATACAGCAAGTTCTACCGGTTGGGCAATGGAGGCCAACTGATCTTCGAGAGGGATCTTGATGCACTGTCTGAGTTATTGGAGCGTCCTCATCCGGAATTCCTTGGAGCTCAACTTCCGGGTCCACCAGGAGGAGATTTACAATGGCTAGTAACTGATGATCTTCGAGGCAAGATAGAAGCACCAGTATCTGGGAGGATTCAGTTCTCAGTGAGAGAGAACAACTGGCTAGATGGATTAGCCAGGGCAATGCATGAAGCTCTCGCACGTCTGTGTGCCCTGAGTGTCAACCTAATCCAAGGAACCCGCTTTGTTCACTATGCAAGGCGTGATTCCATGGGAATGCCGCTAGAGATGCCATGTCACCCAATTCTGAAGCGTCAAGTGGAGAACCTCGACTTCCTACTATACGACAGACAGAAGGAGTTGGACAATGGTAGAGAGGTCGCCAACCACAACCTTGCCATTGCCGCCCAGAAGGCCCAGACTTTCTCACTGCTCGTCAAGGATCATTAGTCTCTCCGCCGTCAACGTGCAAATAATGATCGCACCATCGATCGTCTTTGCAAGAAGGTGGCCGACCCCGAGAAGACCATCAAGGAGCAAGAAGCTCAAATTGCTGTACAGGAAGAAGAAGAGGAAGGTGAAGATATCCAAGGAGATATTGACTCATACCTCAGCAATGATGATGACTTTCTAGAGGAGGATGCCGTGGACTTCTACACAGACGATGATGACTCCGACACAGACGATGATGAGTAGATGCACTAGAGCACTATCGTAGAGTGAGGAGTATCGGTCCCATTGTATCTTACCTTGTAGAATGGTTCTTAAAACCATCTGTTTTCCTTTGATGTTGTGGTGTGTGTGTGTGTGTGTGTGTGTGTCCTTTGCTTGAATGAATGAAAAGAAGTTAGTTGCAAAACCTGAGTCAAACTCAAAGTTGTATCTTTGAAATCAAAAAATTGAACCTTAGAACTTTCCCTCTTACAACTTTATCTATCTCAATCTTCATATGACTCGTGGAAACCAAGGAGGGAGCAGCTCATCGCAAGACCCAATGCTGCAGATTCTGCAGACTCTCATTGCAGACCGTGAAGCTAGTAGGGCAGAGCGCCATGCTAATCTAGCAACACTGCAGCAGATCGCCCAGATGGCTCACAACAACCAGAACCATGGAAATCAGGATCATCATGGATCCAAACTCAAAAACTTCCAGAATACCAATCACCCAATCTTTAGTACTTCAGAGAACCCACTTGATGCTGATGACTGGTTGTAGACAATGGAGAACAACCTAGAAGTAGCAGGAGTGGATGCCAACGAAAAGGTTCTTTTTGCCACCCACTATTTGCCAAGAGATGCAAGAGCATGGTGGAACAACACCCGTACAATGAACCATGGTCAAGTGATGACATGAGAAACCTTCAAAATCAAGTTCAGCCGCACCCACGTGCCGCAGGGTCTAGTCACCCGAATGAGGGATGAATTTAGAGAGTTGAAGCAGGGCAGAATGACTGTAGTGGAGTACCATGACAAATTCTTGTCTCTAGCCAGGTATGCACCTGATGAGATCAACACGGAGGCCAAGAAGAAAGAGAGATTCCTGAACGGACTGCATGATGAGATGCATACTGTGCTTGTCAACATCCGTTTCGAGGATCTCGAAGAGTTAGTTGACTCTGCCATTCAAATGGAAGGGAAGATTAATCAAGCAAACGACAACCACAAACATCGGATGATGCACCAAGCTGGATCCAATAGTCACCAGAAGTACCGTCCCAACCCTTCTACGGGATATGCACGAAGGAACAACCGACCCCCAATGTCTCGCCCAAGCTACCCCAACCGTAGCGGAGGAATTGTGAAGTCCCGAGGGAACAACAATCACCCTAGCAACGCCAACAATTTCAACCGTGCACCTCCCAAGAGCAACAACAACAACAACACCGCACCCAGAACTGGAAGCAATGCTATGCCCGTAGCAGCAAAAGACAAGTCTCAGATCACTTCTTTTGAGTGTGGAGTGAAGGGTCACTATTCCAATGAGTGCCCAAAGAAGATTGCCGCTACTTCCAATGTGAATGCTCCAGCTCAACAGCAGCATCGTGTTCAACCAGGAAGAAGATTCTCCCTAGGGAACCCTCACAACCGCAACAGCCGTCTCTTCCACATGAATACCGAAGAAGCCCAAGAAGCGCCAGATGTAGTGTTGGGTATGTTTTCTGTCAACTTAGTTTTAGTAAGAGTGTTGTTTGATTCTGGAGCATTGCACTCATTTTTCACCGAAGAATTTGCATGCACTAGTAAGATTCACCCAACCAACTTGAAGCATGTCATGATAGTTCAAATCCCGGGTTCAACTACAAAAGCTAGAAAATTTTGCAAAGTTATGCCTATCAGAATAAATGGGATAGATTTTTATGCCAATCTAATAGTACTTGGGACCAAAGGTTTCGAAGTAGTACTAGGAATGGATTAGATGTCAAAGCATAAAGGATTGATTGACTGTGCCAAGAAATCCATCACCATGACCAGTAGCTCTGGAGTCTCAGTAGAGCATATATCTAAAACATTGCCCCGTCAATTCAAGTGTAATAAGAGTCTAGCCCTGCCCACCATTAACCAAGTCAGAGTACTCTGTGAATACCCCGACGTATTTCCAGATGAATTGCCCGGTATGCCCCCGGATAGGGTTATTGAGTTCATTATTGAACTAGTCCCCGGAACCGGAGCCATGGCCCATAGACCCTATAGTATGAACCCCTCAGAGTTAGTGGAATTGAAGAAGCAGCTATGTTGGCTACAGGCTTGATTCAACCAAGCGCATCTCCATGGAGATCGCCTATTTTGTTCGTCGACAACAAAGATGGAGGCAACCGTTTGTGCACAAATTACATGAAGATGAATGACGTCACAATCAAGAAAAGTACCCTTTGCCATAGATAGAGGATCTATTCGATCAGTTGACTGGAGAAAATGTGTTCTCTAAGATCGATCTTAGGACTGGTTATCACCAACTTAAGATTCGTGCAACAAATATTCCTAAGACCGCCTTTACTACTCGTTATGGATTATACGGGTATACGGTTATGTCTTTTGGATTAACCAATGCCCCTGCTTATTTCATGAATCTCATGAATATGATCTTTATGAATTTTCTAGACAAGTTTGTCGTTGTGTTTATCGACTATATCATTATCTACTCCTAGTCAGAAGAAGAGCATGAGCAGCATCTGAGAATCATCCTTGCAACCCTTAGAGAGCATCAATTGTATGCCAAGTTCAGCAAATGTGAGTTTTGGCTGAAAGAAGTAGGATTCCTATGACATATTGTGTCTGCTGGAGGAGTCGTTGTTGATCCCGCCAAGATCAAAGATGTTGAAGAATGGGAAGCCCCAACCACTCAAACCCAAGTCCGTGCATTTCTCGGATTAGCGGGATATTACCGCAAGTTCGTTGAAGGGTTTTCAAGCATGGCCAGACCCATGACCCAATTGTTGAAGAAGGACAAGAAGTTTGAATGGACCGACAAATGTGAAGCAAGTTTCCAAGAGCTGAAGAAGAGATTGATCTCAGCCCCAATATTGATCATGCCAGATATCAAGAAGCCGTTTGATGTGTATTGTGATGCATCCAAGATTGGTCTCGGATGTGTATTAATGCAAGAAGGCAAGGTCATCGCATATATGTCCAGACAACTGAAGAAGCATGAGCAAAACTACCCCACCCATGATCTGGAACTAGCATCTGTAGTTTTAGCCTTGAAGACATGGCATCATTACCTTATGGTCATCGCGTATCTGCCTCGACAACTGAAGCAGCATGAGTAGAACTATCCTACCTATGATCTTGAGTTAGCAGTCATAGTTTAGGCATTAAAGACATGGCTTCATTATCTTATGGGTAATCGCTGTAAGATTTACTCAGATCACAAAAGCTTGAAGTATATTTTCACTCAGAAGGAGCTGAATATGAGGCAAAGGAGATGGATAGAGTTAATCAAGGATTATGACCTTGACATTCACTATCACCCTGGCAAAGCCAATGTGGTAGCGGATGCTCTTAGCATATTGCCGTGTAGGCTAAACACCATGATCAAGGAGAAGCAGCCAAGTTTGTATGAGGAGTTGGAGCAGTTTAGAACTGAGCTAGTTAGCAAAGGATTTTTAGCTAGCATTGATTAGCCAAATCAAGGAAGCCCAGAAGGTAAACGAAAGTATCGACGGAATTAAACTTCGTATTGGTACAGGAAAGGTACCTGGATTCACCGAAGACGAAGAAGGCTCATGATACTCTTTATTCTATACACCCCAGAGGAACAAAGATGTATCAAGATTTGAAAGAGCAATTCTGGTGGCACAAGATGAAGAGGGAAATCGGAAGCTACATCGCCAAGTGCGATATCTGTCAGAGAGTCAAAGCGGAACATCAGAGACCCGCAGGACTTTATCACCGGTTTGCCTACTTCTAGTAGGGGAAATGACTCAATCTGGGTCATAGTTGATAGACTATCAAAGGTAGCTCATTGTATACCTGTCAAGACAACCTACCAGAGTTCGAAGCTAGCAGAGTTGTACATTGCTAGAATTGTCAATTTGCATGGAACCCCTAAGACCATAGTGTCAGATCGATGAACCCAATTTACCTCGAGATTTTGGCAGAAAGTCCAAGAAGGATTAGGAACCAAGTTGAATTTCAGCACCGCTTATCACCCGCAAACCGATGGACAGACTGAAATAGTCAACCAAATCCTATAGGATATGTTGAGAGCTTGTGTGTTAGAATATGGATCAAAATGGGAAGATTGTCTGCCTTTTGCAGAATTCTCATATAACAACATTTATCAAGCCAGTTTGCAAATGGCACCATTTGAATTCCTATACGGAAGAAAGTGTCATACCTCTTTGAATTGGTCGCAAGTAGGAGAGAGTCAGATTTTTGGACCCGACATTCTCCGTGAAGCCAAAGAGAAGGTTCACAAAGTCCGTGAGCACCTCAAGACCGCCCAATCCAGACAGAAGAGTTATGTTGACAAGAGAAGGAGAGACCAGACTTTCAATGTCGGAGATTTTGTGTATCTCAAGGTTTCACCATTGAAGGGAACCCAATGTTTTAGTCTGAAAGGAAAGTTAGCCCCCAAATATATCGGACCCTTAAAGATTCTAAACCGCCGAGGAGAAGTATCTTATCAACTAGAACTGCCAGAAGAGATGTCAGCCATCCACAATGTGTTCCATATCTCGTTACTTTGCAAATGCTTAGAAGTGCCGAAGAAGACCGAAGTTTTCAAGAATATCGATCACCGAGCTGTTGATATCAACAAGGATCTGACGTATCGTGAAGTGCCCATCCGTATCTTGGAGGAATCCTAGAGAACCACCAGGACATGGAGTATCAAGTTTCTCAAGATTCAATGGAGCAACCATACCAAAGAAGAAGCCACTTGGGAGCGAGAAGATTACATTAGGACTGAGTTCCCAGATCTCTTTAGTTCCTAGTTTTCTTTCTTAAATCTCGGGACGAGATTTTGTTTAAGAGGGGAAGGTTTGTAACATCCCAAAACTTTAATCCAAGTGATCAAGATCAAACCTACCCAATTTAGGGTAAACAAAAACTTTTTCTATTAAAAATCTTTAAGCATCCTTATGTGTGTGCATTTAAAATAGGAGTTGTTTGAAATGCCATGATTGAGTAATCTATTGGTTGTAAAATGACTCTAAGGTGAATTACACATCATCTAGATCATCCCCAAGCAAATCCCAAAGAAAAAGAAATCAAAAATAATTAAATAAGGAAATGGTCACTTTTGCCATTTTAATCACCTAGCCCACTTTGGCTATTCCTAGCACTCAATTTCAAACAGAAACAAATGTGGATCTTTGCACCCCTTGCTAGTACAAGTAGTGATGTACCAAGGCCCACTTTGTGATCTTCCAAAAACATTCAAACTCTAATTTTAAATGACATTTGGAAATTGAATCTAGTTCATATGTATAGATCACACTTATTCACAAACCACTCAAATGAAGTCCATTTCAAAATCCCAAGAAAACCTAGAAGCTTAATCATAAGATAAACCACTCCACCAAAAATCTTTGAAAAATTCAAATATTTTGTTCATGCGGCCATTTGGTCGAACAGGTGGCAGGCAAGATTTTCGTGCCTAACTAATACTGTTTATGGATCAATGCCTTGTCGAGTTTTTGGGCCCATTTTGGTTCCCTTGTCTCCCCCAGCTCTAACCAAACCCTCACCTGCCTACCCTTTAGCCTGGAGCAACAGTTGCACACCGCCCGTTTTTGGTCACCGCCGGCCGAGCATGCGCAGCTCGCAGCAGACCACGCCGCACCAAACCAGCACCACCCCTAGCTCCGCCCAACCCTACTGCACTCCCCTGTCTCGTCCCCGAGAGCAGCCAGCCCCTGGACCACCCCAGAACCACGCCACACTACCCTCTCTGCGTGCAGCCAGAGCACGCTAGAGCGCCCTCACCGCCAGCACGTGACAGACCGCGCCTCGACACCAGACCGTGCACGCCGCTCTGCCTTGACCATACCAACCCGCTAGACATGGCCGTGCACCGCCACGTGACGCACAGTCACCAGGAGCACCGTGGAGCATCGCCTCTGTCCCTCAAAGCGCGAGAAGCTCCCGACCATTAGCCACCGCCCCTAGCCACGCCATTACGCCGTAGATGACCGCCAGCAGACCGCCTACCGTCCGCCTACCTCGCCCATGCTGGTAGCCCCCTGTGACGTCGTCACCGATGAGCTCCGCCCACACCCTTCGGTCCTCTCATCGAGCCTATATAAGGAGGCCACCCCCAGCCTCAATCGCCACAGCATTCCACTCCCCTCTCTCCACTGATCGTTTCCCCTCTCTCGCCGGAGCCGCTCGAGCCGCCCATCACCGGAATTCCGCCGGAGGTAGACGCTGCAGAGGAGGAGAAGTCCCCGTCGATTTCGTCCACCTCAGCCCCTCCCGAGACCTCGCCTGAGTCCGCCATCATCGTCCAGTTCGTTTTCTCGCATCGCCGCACTAGCTGGAGCCCTGGTAGGCCCCCACCGTGAGAATATCATTTTGCGGCTCGAAGGTTGGGGTGGCCAGGCAACGCGGTACCCGAGTTCCCTGATATCAGCCGCGATGACTACAGTTGGCGTGCCAAATACTCAGAGGGTCTTTTTTGGCACGAATTCAACTTTATGTTTCAATACAAAAAATCAAGCTAACGGCCGTCAAGTTGGGCCCCCCTATCAGCTTTCGCCGTTATGTTGCTGCCATGTAGGCTTGCAGCATTGGCGCATGCATCCTTTACGCATCTTCTTCTTCCCCCGGGGTAGCAATGTGTGGTCGCGGCCACGGCGCGGAGCTAGGACTTGGACAAACCTGCTCTCCCCGTTCTCCTCCCCATCCCGAATCGGAGCTCGCCCGCACCATGACCGCACCATTTGCACGGCATGGGGACGGGAATTCATTCCCGGGTGAGATCTGTCACCATGCCGACCATGCTCGGTCCTGTTGGTCTGCTCTAGAATCCGAGCTCGCCGTCGCAGTGGTCGCACACGCACCAGCCACGGCGCCTTCCTCTCCGAACCCCAAAGCCACATCCACCCAGTTTGGCACAATGCCAACAAGGTGAAAATGCATCAAGTTTTCTTCTTGTGATTGTAGAAAAACATGTATGTACCATGGCCATAGCATACTCTAACAATGTACACATATATTGTTTACTAGATTTTGATTTGAAATTAGTAGCTCCGTGATGACGAAACATAGAGAACCTAAATGGAATGGCGATGACGACCATGTTCTGTACTTTGCATTGCATCAACAAGTGCTCACTGACGAAGCAAGTTACCAAGAGAGTGGAGTTCATCAGCCATTGCCAAAAAATATGTGAACAAATCAATGAGCGATTCAATGCAAATAAGCACAAAAAAGCTAGATCCATGTCATCAACCATCAATAGGTTGCACATTCTAGTGATGCATTCAAATGCGTACACGATGTATCATTTGCTTGAAGTGGTTGTTATCATGAGCAAAAATGTCTGGTATGCACATTACATTTGTATGTTCTATGCTGCAATTCTGTTGTTATGGGCGTGGAAAGAAAAGCTGGGCTTCACTGAATATTACGCCTAACTTAGTATTACACAAATAAGAACAGCTTAGTCTTTACACACATAAGCGTAACTAATGATAAAGATAAAGACAAATGGTTCATCGGATCTGCCAGTATGAGCACTAGGTCCCTGGAGCTGGTGGTATCGTTGGAACGAACCAAAATGCTACGTTTGGCCGTCTTTCATTCTACTTCAAATAGTACGACCCCACTGATGAGCCAATTGTAGGCCCCCTCCCCCGACGTGGATTCGGCTCCAGGTTGGATCTGGAGTGTCAACATGATAGGCGCGTGAGTGTGCAGCAAACACATAGTCTGCTATCAACACTGGAAGTGCAGGCACCTCAGCAACAACAACAGCATGTTCTTCCTGGACTCCGGCAGCAGCCTCAGTAGGTATTTCATCAGCTTCACCAGCAGTAGCATTAGCAAGTATTTCGTCAGCTTCACCAGCAGCAGCATCACCAAGTATTTCGTCAGCTTCACCAGGAGCAGCAGCAGCTAGTTCTTCGTCAACTCCACCACCACCAACACCACCACCACCACCAGCAGCATCAGGGGCCAGGGATGCCTGAGCAATTACAGGTTCAACAGCTCTAGGGGATCCGACAAAGAAAGGGTAGTTGATCCCAAGAAACACAGATTGTCCCTTTAGATTGTTGACTCTGCTCCAGACTTGCTCTACTGGGTCTTTAGATGGGCATGCGGACCTCGAGAAAACGTGACACTGCAATGATGGGTATGAAGAAAGTTGTGTCCCCATATGTTCTATTGTACCACCAACGTTGTTTAGTGCTCCCCTGATATGAATCCACAAGAGTTCATCATCCTGTTCCGTGTTGTCTCCGAGAGGTGCCAGGAACCAGTGTCATGTCCCATGTTCAGCATTTGCTACTACATCTTTGATGACCGGAGCTGGAATGATGCGCGGGGCTGCGTGGGTACCTGAGTGTTACTAATAGTCAGTAAGCCGAATTTTGAATGGGATTTTACATGCTATATGACACCATGACTCACCCCAAATGGACGGCTCCCACACACACACATAGCCGCTAGGTTCGTGACCGCATAAATGCGTTGTGGTCTGTATGAAGAGTAGCCGTAGGTGAAGACAGCGTCGACATACTTCTCCGGCCGCAGGAAGTCATCGCGCAAGACTGTCCATTCCTTGTCTTTTGGGCATCTAATGAATGTGATCGCCTTATCGAACACTGCTAAGAGGTCGTACTCCCAGTTCTTCCACGCCCCCTCCCGTGGTCTATGTGGGAGCTGTACCTTCACGAGGTCAAGTTCTGCCATGTTAAACCTATAAGTGAATTTGGAAATGGGCAGCGCCCACCCACTGTTGAATGCAGTAATGCCGACACCCTTCAAAGATGGCACTGCAAGTGTCACCGATATGTAGCCATTTTTTAGAGTCCGAGTACTGCCATCCTGTGATAAAAGGACCAGCCACTCGCCGTTGCCACCCACCCAGTTCTGGTCATCTTCCATTTCCGTCTCTTCTTCTTCCTTGATATTCACCACTACTGATACAGACCACTTATCTAGCAGCATCAGTTTTGCATGAATATTCTGCAGAGTTTGTTGTCAGTTGGTACAATAAACTAGTATGGATTCCATTGCAGATACAATTTGACAACTGGGACTTCAGATTAAAGTTCCTAAAATATCGCCGAAATACGAGTGTCTCCTCAGATATCGCCTAAATTGTGCCTGTGTCACTATGAAGATACTCAATATATGGAGTAGTAGCAGAGCCCCTAGAACAAACTTCTGACGCTGATCGTAATTAAAAAGCTCGGGGCATAATAGCCTTAAATCGTCTAATCTGCTTGTTTTTATTTTAGGAAACAGAATATCACCTAGCAGGTATTCCATTGCAAAATCAAAATTGACGACTCGTCTATCACCTAAAGTAAGACTGTGTCACTATGAAAATACCAGAATATCAGGTACGAGCAAAGCTTTCGCTGCACAGAATAGTCTTAAATGGTTCGATTTGTCCAAAATGCGTGTGCACACAACACGTTCGACGAAAGGAACATAGGATTTTCGATGAGAGTTCGGCACATATGAATCAACGATATGACTGAACAAATAAGGTAGATACTGGAACTTACGTGGCCATCGCAGTCATCTGGCCATTTGCTGTTATCAGGGTAAAGAAGGCCTGGCGTGCCGAACGGTTGTTTGTCCATGTTCCGCATCGTCACGCGGTAGCCAGGGATGCAGCGAGCGAGGCGGCCGGCTGAGATGATGTCCAACTTCGAGGCGATCATCTGCATGTTCGTGGTGCTGAGGTTCGGCCATCCCCAATTCTCGCGGTAGCGGTCGCCCTGGCCATCCGCGTCATCACCGCATGCCTTTCATATCAGCCTGCTGCTACCCCCAGCTCTACCCATAGCGGCAAATGGAGTCTGGAATCCGGTAGATTAATGGAGGCGTTGTGATAAGGAGGCGGATGGATTCGAGAGGGGGTGGAATCAGGGATGGGGGCAGTTGTTCGAGTGGGGAGTGAATCTGCAAGGAACCGCCACCGCCTCCGGTTCTCGTCCGCGTGGAAGACAAGAAGGGGGGCGTAATTATTGAGGGCAGGCACCGGAACCGTCTAGAGGAAGTGAAAAAATAAATCGTAAAAGGGAAATGTGCGGGCCCGCCTGTCAGTGAGTGAAGGTCGGCACGCGGAAACGTGCCTACGTTTGAATTGATTCCACCGCATGCAATTGGCGCAGAACAAATTTTAGGAAGTGCTAGCGTCGACGTGTAAAACCACCATTTTTCGCCACCTTCACCCTACTACGAACGATCGTGCACCATTCTAGATATTGGTAAGGGCGGTTCCAATCTGTCACTTCTCCATCTCATTTCTTCCTCCATGGCGTCATCGTCTTTCTCCTCCACGGCCTCATCCATTTCCTCCACCACCGCATCACCCTCTTCCTCCGTATCATTTCCCTCTTGCCTGTAGTCATGGACGCTCCGAATGTCTGAAATGACGACATGCAAGAAACTGTGCACTTCGACATCAAAGTACATGGCGGGAAGAAGATCGATGTCGTCTACACCACCGACCCTCGTACGGTGAGGAACACTCTAAATAATTACACGAGTTGGTTGCAGTTCGAAGAAAACAGGTTCGTAGGTATCGACCTCGAGTACAGCCGCGATCACCGTAGGATCGCCGTGGTGCAACTCTCAATGAAGGGGCACGTCCTCGTATACCAGCGTTTTTGCGAGAAGGGGGCTGGCGGGATCTGGTAGACTTTGCTATCTTTTTATTCCTGAACCGTCTGTTTGCAAAAGTTATTGCTATATTATTTGTCTAAATTCATTTTCATGCAGGTGGCGCGAAAGCATTAGGGATCTGTTTCATGACTTTCTCGTGAACCAGCACATAACATTTACTAGTGTTGACATCACGAATGATAGTAAACTTCTTGAAATCCCGACTGTCAACATTAGAATCCCAAAGGAGTGCAGAGTGGACATCCAGGAAATTTACTGGATCCCAGGGACAAAGGGCAGCAAGACCGGGATGGCCGCTCTTGCCTTCGAACTCATCGACCCGTGGTACGCTGACATGAAGGACAGATTGCCGAGATGTTCGTGGAGACGTTTAGGGCACGATTATTGGGAGGATAAGCCACTTTCTGAACCTAATCTCAAGTACGCTGCAATTGACGGGTATGTTAGCCACGAGCTGTACCGCCAGATTGTAAAATCTCGTTCTAGGCATCGCATCATTGGACCACCACCAAGGCAGGTTGTTTGTCCCAGATGCCGGAGTGTAGATGAATCTACAAACCGGGGCAAGTGACCGAAGGCATCCTGGGATCGGTTGCCATCTCCAACAGGCTGGGATGTAGACTATTAGTGCATGATTGTGTGTTTATGAAAATATGTTATTTCATAAGTACACTATGTGAGCAATTACGAACTGCTGTGTATTACCTTTGTCAAACTATAATCTGGTTTATGACTGTATCTTTCTCTATAATCTGGGTTTGGTTATGACTTATGACTGTATCACACCTTATGCATGTCAGTCCTGGATTCTGCCGCATGCAAATGGCACAGACATAATTTGTAAGAATGAATGTTGAGCAGACAAAAGGGGGAATGTAATTCATACAGGTTAAGTAGCTAATAGCACAAGGATCATACGAGCTTGGTTCTTACACACAGAATGCTTAGAAAATACATGCGAGATAAAATACAGGTGAGATAAAACTAGGAAAGAAATGCGAAACTAGTAGTGGTAAACAACACACTCACCCACCCTCCAGATCCTGTTGAGTGAGTCTAGCCATGTCAGCTTTCCCCATACCCCCATCCGGGTACCTCCACAAACGTTGGAGATCGACGTGATTGACGACATGAACGAGGAGATCCCGTTCTAGCTTCAGAGTGTCGTTCTTGATGTCGACGCTGGTGAAGTAGATCTCCCTCCTGTGTAGGAACTCGCGAAGCTCCGGGCATACAGATTTGGCCCTACATACATGATATAGTAGGCAGTGGTTTCGCATGGACAGCTGCAAAAGCGCCGTCCTCTTCCTATCTCTAGTATACTCGAGGTCAAGGCCGACGATCTTGTACCTATCCATCAGCTCCTATAGCCACCGCTCGTACATTGCGATGACCTTGGCCACCTCCGCTGATGCATTTGTGTGGACGACCGTCAGCTTGGTGGTGCCATGGGCGGTGACGGTGTACTCGTCGGTGTAGTCGCTCCCGTCACCGAACACGTCGTACTCTGCATCCATGGCAGCAGCTAATGCGGCGGCAGTGGCCTAGGGTCGGTAGTGGTGGCTGGGACTGGGCGTGGAGGTGGAGTGATTTGTTGCGGTGGTATGGCCAGGCGGAGGCGTCGGCGGAAGGAATGAGTTGGGGATTTTTGCACAGTGATGTTCTATGGCGGCGCCGGCGGAAGGAATGAGTTGGGGATTTTTGCACAGTTATATGCTGAGGAGACGGAAGGTGATGCTTAAATTCCGTTTACCAATATTCCGGTCATACCCATGCGGAAGCAAGTTTGACCGGGCGAGCACCGATGGTTTCCAATCCTAGCGATTAAATTCAGCGTCCGTCCCGGTAGGCGATGGGACGGGTGTGCGACGTGGATTTGGCGTGGCAGAGACCGGTCAAGTAGACCACCGCCCCGTTGCCGATCCACAGCGGGTGCGCGGTGCTGACACGACGTAACGTGACAGGACAGAAGGAAGTGTACAGTTATTATTAATCCTTAAGAAGTTTAAGCATAGACATGGACCTAGCATCCCTGCACCCCGGGGCAGCTGATCAGGCCTGCCGATTGCGCAAAGCTTGTCCCGAATTTGCCAAAATGAATCTCGTTTGCCCATGCTTCTATAAGTTTCTCTGTAGGCCACTTGTGTAGGCATGCATGATAAAGCAACTTTGCAACACATGTGTCGGTGGAAAACCATTAGGTTTCAACGCACCACATAGTTTAGGGATTTAGAATAGCTACATTGTGGAGCTCTAGCCAAATTGCATGGCAAAGCCAAATTTAGCTTTTTGTCAGATTTAGCTATAGCAACATTGTGTCTCGTTTGTCCTCACTTTTGCCCTCCCGATATTCCGAAGCCCTCACATGCGCTCGGAGGGGGGTGCCGTCTGGTCAACGGCTTGGCCGTTACGTGCGCCATGACGCCTAAAGTGGAAGTTTTTTTTGTTATTTGGCCTTTTATGATCTCCTTTTCCTCTCTCTCTCTAAAAATTGTGTTTTTTTGCCCAAAAAGGTAGGGAATCTAGAGCAGCTTCTCTCTTCATTCATTGTTCCTTTTGCGATCGTTTTTCTCCAATATGGTAGCAAATCTAGAGTAGCAGAACAAACCAGCACCATAAATAAATTCAGTAAACAGAGCCGATGTAGATAAAGTAGCTAATATAGGTTATATAGTACGGTGCTTAATGAGGTTCGACAATTAGGCTGCTCGGCAGCAGCAGCGGATTGCTTCAACACAGATAATACAAAATAAGCTGCTTTACAGCAGCAACAGCTGATCAGTGGGCCCTCGTGGCCTCTGCCAGGAGGGCATCCGCCTCCTCCCTCTGGCGCCTCCTCCACTTCTTGCTGCCCAGCCCCTTGACCTTGGGCACCTTGGGTCTGATCGGGGGCATGCGACCCTGATTGATAGCCACCTTCTGGAGGTTGCGGAGGTGAAGACCGAGCGCCTAGTGCTTGGCCCTGAAGCCGTGGACGTTCACGGACTCGCCGCAGGTCCTCACGTCCTCAGCATGCTTCATGAGGGAGTTGAAGTCCATGCCGCGGAGCCTCCTGGTGGGGCAGAATGGGCACCTGTACACGTCGCCGGCGAAGAAGTTGTTGTACTGACTGGACTTTAGCCTCCTCAGCACATGATGAGTCTTGGTGTCCTTGGCCTCATCGTCGCTGCGGAGGTCGCTGCTATCCTCCTGTTTGAAAAAAATAGTAGAGTGAAATAAGGACATGATTGAGATACTTTGATTATCGGGATTGATTTTTTGCATAAATTAACCGAATGAGATCTCCCGATTATTCCCCAAATCTCAAACCAAATCGAATACTGATCCCAACTATGAACAGGGGGGTTCATCGAAAATCGAGATCTAACACGATAGGATTAGCTACTGTAAAAAATACAAACAGCCGAGTCCTAATAACATACGATCTAGCATCCAACGATGGGACCGGGGGAAGAAAAAGGGAAGGGGAGAAAACCCTGGTTACCTCATACCACGGGTCGGCGATGCTAGTGTCGTAGAGGTTCTCCGGCCTTATGTAGACAACCTCCTCATAGGGGTCCCAGCCGAGCGGGATCTGTCCGAGACCGCGGGGGCCTCCTCGCCGGCGGCTACGGTGGATGCGGGAACAGGGACGGGGGGCTCCTTGCTGGCGGCCTTTGTAGGCACCGATGGCCACCGCACCGATCTTCTCCATCGCCAGCGTGGTTGGGGTTTTGTTGGGCATTTGCAGAAGGTGATGGGACAGTGGAGACGGTTTAGTGAGCGAGTGCATGATGAGTGGGAGTGGGGAGGCCTCTATTAAAGGAGAAGGGAAGCGACGTTTCGTTGCACTACCGTGCACCGCATACGCTAATGCACCGTGTACGGCCACACGTGTCCGCTACCGCCCCGTGCACCACACACGCGTACCGTAAGTCACGTTTTTTCCCTCATGTCTAACCATGGCGATTCAGTTGTACTCAGTTTTGCTCACCAACCGTTGATCCTCTGTGATCTAGCAGACAGGATAACCCTTATGTCTGTCGGGGGAACCCCTCTATCCATGCAAAATAACGAGTATGTCACTGGAACTTTAACAACATAAATAGATGAACTTGAATATACTTTGAAGGGTACGAAAATAGAAATCCCCATAGTTTAAGGGTCTAGATACAGTAAGAGAACTAAATATTATTATTGGCTGGGCCAGCACAGTGACGGGGTTGGTCGGCTAGAAGTTGCTGATTCCTAAGTAAGGGGACACTAGGCCGGTCTTGACATACTCCCTTAGGAACTTGCCATAAGCAGCGTGCTTAGCCTTGGTCGCTGACTTGTGTTTACTAGACGGGCTTTTACCGATGCCAACCGCATGCGGAATCAAGCTGGCAATCCTCGGGTTGACTCCTTTCTTATAGAAAGGGCACCTGAGCTCCCCAAGTCGAGTGCGGAAAGGGATTATCCCGCTCTTGAGCTTCTTCATAACATGGCGGCTCTTGTTGTCCCTGGTCTCCTTGTCAGAGTCCATCTCACTTGAATACACCTATAATGTATGGAATACAAACCGAAATGAGAAAAATAATAAATATATATTCCTTCCACCATTCCAAGTTACTTTCGATGCAATAACATGTCTATACAGGTTCAGAAGTTCATTACGGCCGTCTCCCAAGATCGCTCCTAAATTAATGTGGTTTGTGTTCTTGGTAACTTATTAATAAATAAATAATATGGATTCATTTAGAACAGACTAGATCTCTCCATGTACCGGTTCGTACGTTGCATCTAATCATTAGGACTAGATTTTTTTATGACGACAGGATAGATTAAGCTCGAGCAGAAAATATGGAACATGTAGAAATAGATGTACCTCCGGGTACATGAGCGGAGCGTGTTCGTCGAACTCCACGCTCTCATCGGCGCCTCCGAAGTCGTCATAACCGGCGTGCACATGGTCCCCCAAGGGGTTGAACTGCACGTCCTCCTCGGCCTGTGCTGTGTGATGCTCCTCCAGATCTGCCGCGTGAAGCACCACCCTGGCGGCGATGCCCGGACACTCACCCCCACGCACTGGTTTCATGGAGAAGGTTCGTGCAAGTATGTTCAAGATTGTGGGGTTTTGCTAGATAGGGAAGAGAGAGTAGTGGATGAGTGCGAATGGAGGACCCGATAGGCTGGTTTTTTAATGCGGGGACGTTTAGGCCTCCTCGAGGGCCCCGGTTGGCAACTCTTCTGGCTGCGGCTGCCGCGTGGAAGGTTCGTGTGGTGGGGGCCTAATGAAAGTGAGAGTGTAGGCGCGCTACATAGTAAAAATGGTATAGCCGGTGGTCCGTGGATGACCAGTTGCCAGGCAGTAGACTTGTAGCCTTTGCAGACTAGATTAAACATGACATGACCACTCGACGACTTTTTCCATGGACGGCATCGTGTTCCTTCTTGTAGAAGTCTCGTTGAGGGAGACGTCCGTGCTGTCTCGTGCTGTCCTATGAAGGGCCCGACGTGTGCAACGAGCCTCGTTGGAACACACGGGATCAAGGGTTGGTGCGCATGATCCGCTTGACAACTATGACAACCAATCATGGCGTAGCAGACAGAGTGGGCACGTGTTTGGGCTTCTACGAAAGAGAGAGAGAGGGGGGCAAAACTGGGTGGTATCAAAAAACCAAGGGCAAAGCTGAGTAGTATAAAAATGGAAAGTGGGTGTCTTTTACAATGAAATGCATCGTGGCATACATCAAATTATGCCAAGATAGATCCACTAGAGTTCATTGCATGTGTGTTCTTTCCACAAACCACATATGTATCCACAAGAATTATTGCATGTGTGTTCCTGTCATGAACCACATTTGGATCAACCAGTGTCATTGCATGTGTGTTCTTTCCACAAACCGCATATGGATCAACCAATGGCATTGCATGTGTGTTCTTTTCACAAACCACACATGGATCAACCAGTGTTCACTACATGTGTGTTCTTTCCACAAACCACTTATGGATCAATCAGTGGTCATTGCATGTGTGTTCTTTTCCACAAACCACTTATGGATCCATATGTGTTCTTAAACTAAAACCAGCATTAGAGTCACTGCATGTGTGTTCTTTCCACAAACCACTTATGGATCCACCAGTGTTTATTGCATGTGTGTTCTTTTCCACAAACCACATATGGATCAACCAGTGGTCATTGCATGTGTGTTCTTTTCACAATCCACATGTGGACCCACTAGAACCATTGCATGTGTGTTCTTATACTAAAACACGCACTAGACTCATTGCATGTGTGTTCTTTTCCACAAACCACACATGGATCCATCAGTGTTCATTGCATGTGTGTTATTTTCCACAAACAACTTATGGATCAATCAGTGGTCATTGCATGTGTGTTCTTTTCACAAACTACATGTGTACCCACTAGAGTCGTTGTATGTGTGTTCTTATACTAAAACTAACACTAGAGTCATTGCACATGTGTTTTTTTCCACAAACCACATATGGATCAACCAGTGTCACTGCATGTGTGTTCTTTCCACAAACCACTTATGGATCCACCAGTGTTCATTGCATGTGTGTTCTTTTCCAAAAACGACATATGGATCAACCAGTGGTCATTGCACATGTGTTGTTTTCCACAAACCACTTATGGATCCATTAGAGTCATTGCATGTGTGTTATTTCCACAAACCACACATGGATCAACCACTAGAGTCATTGCATGTGTGTTCTTTTCCAAAAACCACACATGGATCAACCAGTGGTCATTGCAAGTGTGTTCTTTTCACAAACCACATGTGGACCCACTAGAGTCATTGCATGTGTGTTCTTATACTAAAACCAGCACTTGACTCATTGCATGTGTGTTCTTTTCCACAGACCACACATGGATCCACTAGACTCATTGCATGTGTGTTCTTTTTCACAAACCACATATGGATCAACCAGTGGTCATTGCATGTGTGTTCTTTTCACAGACTACATGTGGACCCACTGGAGTCATTGTATGTGTGTTCTTATACTAAAACTAGCACTAGAGTCATTGCATGTGCGTTATTTTCCACAAACCACACATGGATCAAGCAGTGTCATTGCATGTGTGTTCTTTCCACAAACCACATATGGATCAAGCAGTGTCATTGCATGTGTGTTCTTTCCACAAACCATATATGGATCAATCAGTGGTCATTGCATGTGTGTTCTTTTCACAAACCACATGTGAACCCACTAGAGTCATTCCATGTGTGTTCAGATACTAAAAGCAACACTTGAGTCATTGCATGTGTGTTATTTCGACAAACCACACATGGATCAACCACTAGAGTCATTGCATGTGTGTTCTTTCCACAAACCACACATGGATCAACCAGTGTCATTGCATGTGTGTTCTTTCCACAAACCACATATGGATCCATTTGAGTCATTGCATGTTTGTTCTTATACTAAAACTAGCACTAGAGTCATTGCATGTGTGTTTTTTCCACAAACCACTTATGGATCCACTAGTGTTTATTGCATGTGTGTTCTTTTCACAAACAACATATGGATCCACCAGTGGTCACTTCATGTGTGTTCTTTCCACAAACTACTTATGGATCAACCAGTAGCCATTGCATGTGTGTTCTTTCCACAAACCACATATGGATCAACCAGTGGTCATTGCATGTGTGTTCTTTTCACAAACCACATGTGGACCCACTAGTCATTGAAATGTGTGTTCTCTTTAGAGACCACACATGGATCCACCAGTGTCACTGCATGTGTGTTCTTGTTACTAACAACAACCAGAGTCATTGCATGTGTGTTCTTTTTACATACCACATATGGATCCACCAGTGTCATTGCATGTGTGTTCTTTTCACAATCCACCTATGGATCCACCAGTGTCATTGCATGTGTGTTCTTTTTAATAACAACAACTCGAGTCATTTCATGACTGTTCTTTTCACATACCACATATGGATCCACCAGTGTCATTGAAACGTATGTTCTCTTCAGAGAACATGCATGGATCCACGAGTTTTATTGCATGTGTGTTCTTTTTACTAACTACAACTAGAGTCATTGCATGTGTGTTCTTTTCACATACCACATATGGAACAACCAGAGTCATTGCATGTGTGCTCTTTTCACAATCCACTTATGGATCCACTAGTGTCATTGCATGTGTGTTCTTTTACTAACAACAACCAGAGTCATTGCATGTGTGTTATTTTCACATACCACATATGGATCCACCAGTGTCATTGCATGTGTGCTCTTTTTACTAACAACAACCAGTGTCATTGCATGTGTGTTCTTTTTACTAACAACCAGAGTCATTGAAATGTGTGTTCTCTTCAGAGACCACACATGGATCCACCAGTGTCATTGCTTGTGTGTTATTGTTACTAATTACAACCAGATTCATTGCATGTGTGTTCTTTCCACAAACCACATGTGGACCCACTAGAGTCATTGCATGTGTGTTCTTATACTAAAACCAGCACTAGAGTCATTGCATGTGTGTTCTTTTGCACAAACCACACATGGATCCACTAGACTCATTGCATGTGTGTTCTTTCTACAAACCACTTATGGATCAACCAGTGGCCATTGCATGTGTGTTCTTTCCACAAACCACTTATGGATCAACCAGTGGCCATTGCATGTGTGTTATTTCCACAAACCACTTATGGATCAACCACTAGAGTCATTGCATGTGTGTTCTTTTCCACAAACAACTTATGGATCAACCAGTGGTCATTGCATGTGTGTTCTTTTCACAAACTACATGTGGACCCACTAGAGTCATTATATGTGTGTTCTTATACTAAAACTAGCACTAGAGTCATTGCACGTGTGTTCATTCCACAAACCACATATGGATCAACCAGTGTCATTGCATGTGTGTTCTTTCCACAAACCACTTATGGATTCACCAGTGTTCATTGCATGTGTGTTCTTTTCCAAAAACCACATATGGATCAACTAGTGGTCATTGCACGTTTGTTCTTTTCCACAAACCACTTATGGGTCCATTAGAGTCATTGCATGTGTGTTATTTCCACAAACCACACATGGATCAACCACTAGAATCATTGCATGTGTGTTCTTTCCACAAACCACACATGGATCAACTAGTGTCATTGCATGTGTGTTCTTTCCACAAATCACATATGGACCCACTAGAGTCATTGCTTGTGTGTTCTTATACTAAAACTAGCACTAGAGTCATTGCATGTGTGTTCTTTCCACAAACCACACATGGATCCACCAGTGTTCATTGCATGTGTGTTCTTTTCCAAAAACCACATATGGATCAACCAGTGGTCATTGCATGTGTGTTCTTTTCACAAACCACATGTGGATCCACTAGACTCATTGCATGTGTGTTCTTATACTAAAACCAGCACTAGACTCATTGCATGTGTGTTCTTTTCCACAAACCAGACATGGATCCACTAGACTCATTGCATATGTGTTCTTTTCCACAAACCACATATGGATCAACCAGTGGTCATTGCATGTGTTCTTTTCACAAACTACATGTGGACCCACTAGAGTCATTGTATGTGTGTTCTTATACTAAAACTAGCACTAGAGTCATTGCATGTGTGTTCTATCCACAAACCACACATGGATCAACCAGTGGCATTGCATGTGTGTTCTTTTCACAAACCACACATGGATCACCCAGTGTCATTGCATGTGTGTTCTTTCCACAAACCACATATGTATCAACAAGTGGTCATTGCATGTGTGTTCTTTTCCACAAACCACTTATGGATCCATTAGAGTCATTGTATGCGTGTTCTCTTCAGAGACCACACATGGATCCACCAGTGTCATTACATGTGTGTTCTTTTTAGTAACAACAACTAGAGTCATTGCATGTGTGTTCTTTTCACATACCACATATGGATCCACGAGTGTCATTGCATGTGTGTTCTTTTGTAACACCCTCAAATCGGCCCTATCCAAGTTTTAGCGATTCCCGCCAAAGCCACATAGAAATGATTCAAGGACGCCCACCAGGCACTTTCGTGCGGGTGGAAAACGAAGTAATAACATTACACAACAGTCCTTGATGGGACCCACAGAACAGATATATATACAACAGTGACTCAATGAGTCAAGAATACAGATATAATATACAAAGATCCAAATCACCTTGAAAATTATAGAGCGTCCGACTACGGACAAGATGCAAATGGGGCTAAGAGCCCTGAAGAATTACCAATGGCGTCCATAACCCTGCCCAGGCCAAGCCGGAAGGGTAACCCTGCTAACGACGGCGATCTCAAACCTGCTAAACAAAAGGGGTGCCGACAAAGGGCAAAGGAAAAAGAGGAGCGTCAGTACTGAGGCCAGTACATGGCGAGGCTAGAATTCGGCGGCTCTAGCCTACATAGGT
This sequence comes from Avena insularis, assembly GCA_023614405.1. Classification (NCBI taxonomy): domain Eukaryota; kingdom Viridiplantae; phylum Streptophyta; class Magnoliopsida; order Poales; family Poaceae; genus Avena; species Avena insularis. The sequence goes on along the minus strand of CM042684.1, from coordinate 85,524,207 downwards.
ATGGTGGGCTAAAGCGGCAGAAGAGTGGCACTAAACAACCTATAGAGACTCGTTACACTGGCGGTTATCAGAGAGGGATAAGAAAGACCTATTCGGATCCAACCTGAAGCTAACACCAAACAAACCCATCCTGGTATTTCCCCCTCGAGACCAAACGAGGAAGTCGGGCCAAGGAACTCACACAGTTGGCAATTTTACCCATTCCGTTATAGTTGCAGCAATTACTAATCAGATATAGATAGCATGAGTCATCCTGATAGCATAAGTAGTGGGCAGTTTTAATCACCTCTCCGTTGTAGTGGAAACATTTACTAGTCAGATATAATTGTTCTGAGGAATCCCAAAACCCAAAAGTTGTTGACACTTTTATCACATTCCATTGGAGTTGCAATACTTACTAGGCATATATAACAAACAACCCAGATCCACCAGTTGTTGGCATTTTTAATATCCATTCTGTTATAGTTGCATTTGTTTACTAGTCACACATTAAGTCAAATTTATAGCACTACTTTAGTTATGATTGTCTATGATCGAGATACTGTGCTCCAAGTCGTCCATAACTGCGGACACGGCTTTCACAAAGTTTTACCCTGCAGGGGTGCACAAATAGCAACACACACTCGATCCACCTCGGAAAAACCAACTCAAAACCCAATGAGGCATTCACGACAAAGCGATCATAGGATTCAGAAATATTTCAGGGGGCCACCCCACTAAGCTACCCGCAACGAAGTTGGCCGGCTCCGGAACGGACCCGTGGTTTCTTGACGGCTGTAAATGATGGGAACCCAAAAGTGTGACTGGCTTGTCGATACCGTGAAAGCATTAGCGATCCAAAACAGTACAGGTGCTCCACGCACAATCTTAAATAAAGCAGTAAAGCATGGCATAAGTACAGGATAGTAATAAAGCCCCAAACTACTTTGTGGCCCCAAGAAATAGAAATAAATCAAGCTCTGGCTCAGGGGGGTCCATAAGGCCTCCCGAATGTGGATAGTGCGAAAATCAAGGAACATGTATCAAGTACTCGGGGTCCTACGGGACACCAGTGAGCGTGGAAGAACCAAATAATATCTATTGCCCACCGATGCCTCTGCATTAGTTATAGCTAACATTTTAATAGCTGTATTTAAAGTCATGATCATCTCCACCATTAAGCATCTCCACCATTAAGCATATGCCAGCATTCCAACAACTGTGGTACTCGACAACACAAGATCGCACCTGAGCAAGCAACTACGACTCACAAGGCCAGCTATCTACCAAACACAGGTAATAGGATATGTCCAAGGCAATATAGTGGATGCACGGGTTATAACTGGGGTACGGAAACTAAAGCATCATGACACGGATAGCAATAGATCAACAGGAGGAAATAAAGACTATAAATGCAAAATAGGGAGAAGGGGAAGAGATGCTCGCCTGGGAAACACCGCCGACGGATCATATCCGGAGAACTTGTCGATACTCGCATCCACTCATCGGCCTAATGCGCGAAGAAGCAAACACTAGAAGAAACACCGGATGCAATATTTAATACTACGGTAGAAGATCCGGCATGCTTATGATATGATGCATGGCATGGAACAGATACGGTGCAATTAGGCAATATTAAGCGGAACCGGGGTCCCGACAATTAATTACACGACTCAAGTTATTTAGAACCCCCGCAATTTAAATGTCGTTTTAACATGGCGAAACATGGCATCGGTTCGCTACACCAATTTAAATGGAGTCCGGAATAAGACAAAGGTATTCCGCATATCGACTCCATATTTAATTATAGGTGAATCGATAAAATAACCCGGACCCACAAAATATGTATGCATGTGTGAACAATTTAATATGCAACAGATGAATTTCATATGTTATAAAATAAGGGCTTAGGGTCACACATCTGGGTTCGGACGATCTTGGGTTCCGGGGGGTCCGGGGTTCAACAGGGTTCGGACTCGACTAGATCGGTCTTCGAATCCTCGAAGGAGAGCTTGGTGGTCCCAGCGTCTTCGGGGTTCTCGGGATTAGGTCTCGAACATCAGATACAGATGGAGAGCTTGGCATCCTTGACAAAGTTCTCAGGTGACGGTGGTCTTGTGTAGCCAGGTCTAGTCTTGTGTCGATCCCGGTCTCTCGTGTGGCATCCGATCTCTTGTTGAGGCAAACAGACTGCAAAGATAGACGCGGGTCTCAGGAGACCGTGTCAGCATCATTCTCCAATAGCCCACCTTGCACAAGCAGGGGAAAAACAAACAAAAGAGACGAGGCAGAGCCAACGTCTTGGCAACAGTACCATGCGCGCGTGCTCGAGCTCGGACAACTGGGTTGGTGACGATGCAGAGGGCGACACGGTGGTGGGCTCGCCGGAGGAGGCGGGAAGCGGTGGCAGGCGGAAGGCGCGAGGAGGAGAGGCGGGCGGCGGCGCGCAGCTTCTGGCGAGGGAGGAGGCGGACGGCCGGAGTGCGGGTGGAGGTGGCCAAGGTCGTGGCGCCGCGACGCAGGAGGGGGCCGCGGTGGGGACCGGCGACGTCGAGGGGATTTCCCCGGGGAGGCGCGGTAGGAGGACGGCGGAAGCAAGGGAGGGGAAGGTCGTGGCGATACGGCCGGCATGGGGTCAGGGTAGGGTGGAGGCAAGGCGTCGCGCGGCGCTGGCCTGGGAGGAGAGGCGCCCAGTGGAGGCGGCGGACGACGGGGCGCTCGGGCGGGGTGCTCATGGCCAGTGAAGCTGGGCTCGAGCGGGATCTGGCAGCTTGAGGCTCGTGGAGGCCAGCGGTCCCGTGACGGCCTTGCCGGCCTGCGGGCGAGGAGGAAGCGAGTCAGGGCGCGGCGCTGGGAAGGAGGCGCGGAGACGCATGACGAGGGATGTGGCGTCGAGGTGGCCGGGAAATGGTGGGGCCAGACACGGGGCTTCCGAGACGGGGAGGAGCGGGAGGGTCGGGCGTGCCCGGCGGCTTGGTCAGGCGTGGGCCCATGAGGTGGGGCCCAGCAGGGCGTGGCAGGCGGTGTGTGGAGCGCGTGGCCGATGGGAGTGGTCAGGTGGGGTGTGGTGGGTGCGGCTGGGTGTGTGGTGTGCGTGTGTGTGTTGCGGGTTGCGTGGATGAGGTGGCAGATGGTGGTTGGGTGGATGGAGGGAGGAGAGGTGAGGTGGCGTGCACCGATTGGTGCGCGTGAGGTGGAGGGGCTGGGTAGGAAAATAGGGTAGGGTTTTTGGTAGAAAAGGTTTGGGTATTTCTGGGGTAGGTAGGGTTTTATCTGGAGGTGGCCGGCTAGGCTTTCGGGCCTGGCGGGCTGCCTCCTAAAAATAAAAGAAAAATTTTATTAGTTAAAACAGGGCTTTTGAAATCCGTTGGTAACAAAGCAAAATAATCCGGAGACCGGGTTTTACTTTGAAATAAAGACGGGGCGTTTCGAAAACAAAAACAGTCTTTTCGAAAATAGTTTTAGACAAACCAATGTAAGAAGACATGACGATGCTCAAATGCAAGGTGGCATGATGACATGAGCATGCGGTCGCGACGATGCAATGCACAAATACAACGCGATTTTCTAGTAGTGGTTTTTGTGGGGCGCCACAATTCGACACCACTAACAATGGATCTCGCCCTCGAGATCTGCCTCATCGTACCGGAAAGAAGGCCGGTGATCTGAATCTTCTCGCTGCGCGTAGATCCTCGCGACACCACTAACAAGAGGGCATTGTGCGTGATCATCGAGAGAACACTCCGGTAACAAAGGACAAAGGTAGAGGTATCCACAAATAAAGCCACCTCTAGCTTCTGTGGACGGAGTAAAATTGCCGGATCCACCGATTCAATGTACAAAGCGAATGATAGAGTAGTGGTATGGTCATGACTCCATCCCGCACTCATATCATTACTCCGTATATGAATAGCAGAATTATGCAACCAACTCTCGGAATCAGACTGTAGATGTCGACAATCGAGGTTTGGAACAAAGGAGTGATGCAGGCTCTGCATCGGATCTGGCATAGATGATGTCATCACGTCGGAAAACACCGGAAGGCACAAACAAGGAACAAAGAATGGTACCACAGATAAAGGATCTCTCAGATAGCACGAAGACCGGATGTAGAAGCACCGTTACCAAAGAAGGAAGCGAAACCCTGAAGGTACGATGGAAACCCAACCACGAGAATTCCTGGACTCGAAGAAAGAGAAGAGAACAGATTCAAACACGCAGAGGTAAGAGGAGAACAGCAGAGGGGTAAGGAGTAAAATCAGACCTAATCAGATCTATCCAACCGATTTTGCAAAAATAGTTTCGACACTCTATTTTGGCCGTTAGCTAGGTTATCCTACAGGCTAGACTTGTGGGGTATCGCAACTGATGAGCTCTCATACCACTCTATAACACCCTCAAATTGGCCCTATGCAAGTTTTAGCGCTTCCCGCCAAACCCACATAGAAACGATTCAAGGACGCCCACCAGGCACTTTCGTGTGGGTGGAGAACGAAGTAATAACATTACACAACAGTCCTCGATGGGACCCACAAAACTGATATATATACAACAGTGACTCAATGAGTCAAGAATACAGATATAATATACAAAGATCCAAATCACCTTGAAAATGATAGAGCGTCTGACTACGGACAAGATGCAAATGGGGCTAAGAGCCCTAAACAATAACCAATGGCGTCCATAACCCTGCCCAAGCCAAGCCGGAAGGGTAACCCTGCTAACGACGGCGATCTCAAACCTGCTAAACAAAAGGGGTGCCAACAAAGGGCAAAGGAAAAAGAGGAGCGTCAGTACTGAGGCCAATACATATAGAGACTCGTTACACTGGCGGTTATCAGAGAGGGATAAGAAAGACCTATTCGGATCCAACCTGAAGCTAACACCAGACAAACCCATCCTGGTATTTCCCCCTCGAGACCAAACGAGGACGTCGGGCCATGGAACTCACACAGTTGGCAATTTTACTCATTCCGTTATAGTTGCAGCAATTACTAATCAGATATAGATAGCATGAGTCATCCTGATAGCATAAGTAGTGGGCAGTTTTAATCACCTCTCCGTTGTAGTGGAAACATTTACTAGTCAGATATAATTGTTCTGAGGAATCCCAAAACCCAACAGTTGTTGACACTTTTATCACATTCCATTGGAGTTGCAATACTTACTAGGCATATATAACAAACAACCCAGATCCACAAGTTGTTGGCATTTTTAATATCCATTCCGTTATAGTTGCATCCGTTTACTAGTCACACATTAAGTCAAATTTATAGCACTACTTTAGTTATGCTTGTCTATGATCGAGATACTGTGCTCCAAGTCGACCATAACCGCGGACATGGCTTTCAGAATGTTTTACCCTGCAGGGGTGCACAAATAGCAACACACAGTCGATCAACCTCGGAAAAACCAACTCAAAACCCAACGAGGCATTCGCGACAAAGCGATCACAGGATTTAGAAATATTTCAGGGGGCCACCCCACTAAGCTACTCGCCACGAAGTTGGCTGGCTCCGGAACGGACCCAGGGTTTGCGACGACGGCTGTAAACGACTGGGAACCCGAAAGTGTGACTGGGCTTGTCGATATCGCGAAAACGTGGCGCGATCCAAAGCAGTACAGGTGCTCCACGCACAATCTTAAATAAAGCAGTAAAGCATGGCATAAGTACAGGATAGTAATAAATCCCCAAACTACTTTGTGGCCCCAAGAAATAGAAATGAATCAAGCTCTGGCTCAGGGGGGTCCATAAGGCCTCCCGGATGTGGATAGTGTGAAAATCAAGGAACATGTATCAAGTACTCGGGGTCCTACGGGACACCAGTGAGCGTGGAAGAACCAAATAATATCTATTGCCCACCGATGCCTCTGCATTAGTTATAGCTAACATTTTAATAGCTGTATTTAAAGTCATGATCATCTCCACCATTAAGCATCTCCACCATTAAGCATATGCCAGCATTCCAACAACTGTGGTACTCGACAACACAAGATCGCATCTGAGCAAGCAACTACGACTCACAAGGCCAGCTATCTACCAAACACAGGTAATAGGAGGTGTCCAAGGCAATATAGAGGCTGCACAGGTTATAACTGGGGTACGGAAACTAAAGCATCGCGACACGGATAGCAATAGATCAACAGGAGGAAATAAAGACTATAAATGCAAAATAGGGAGAAGGGGAAGAGATGCTCGCCTGGGAAACACCGCCGACGGATCATATCCGGAGAACTTGTCGATACTCGTATCCACTCATCGGCCTAATCCGCGAAGAAGCAAACACTAGAAGAAACACCGGATGCAATATTTAATACTACGGTAGAAGATCCGGCATGCTTATGATATGATGCATGTCATGGAACAGATGCGGTGCAATTAGGCAATATTAAGCGGAACCGGGGTCCCGACAATTAATTACACGGTTCAAGTTATTTAGAACCCCCGCAATTTAAATGTCGTTTTAACATGGCAAAACATGGCATCGGTTCGCTACACCAATTTAAATGGAGTCCAGAATAAGACAAAGGTATTCCGCATATCGACTCCATATTTAATTATAGGTGAATCGATAAAATAATCCGTACCCACAAAATATGTATGCATGTGTGAACAATTTAATATGCAACAGATGAATGTCATATGTTATAAAATAAGGGCTTAGGATCACACATCTGGGTTCGGACGATCTTGGGTTCCGGGGGGTCCGGGGTTTGACAGGGTTCGGACTCGACTAGATCGGTCTTCGGATCCTCGAAGGAGAGCTTGGCGGTCCCAGCATCTTCGGGGTTCTCGGGATTAGGTCTCGAACATCAGATACAGATGGAGAGCTTGGCATCCTTGATGAAGTTCTCAGGTGACGGTGGTCTTGCGTAGCCAGGTCTAGTCTTGTGCCGATCCCGGTCTCTCGTGTGGCATCAGATCTCTTGTTGAGGGGATGGTCTTGGCGTTTATCTGTGTGCTCGTACAGAACTTGACGTTAGAGGCAAACAGACTGCAAAGATAGACGCGGGTCTCAGGAGACCGTGTCAACATCATTCTCCAACAGCCCACCTTGCACAAGCAGGGGAAAAACAAACAAAAGAGACGAAGCAGAGCCAACGTCTTGGCAACAGTACCATGCGCGCGTGCTCGAGCACGGACAACTGGGTCGGCGACGATGCAGAGGGCGACACCATGGTGGGCTCGCCGGAGGAGGTGGGAAGCGGTGGCCGGCAGAAGGCGCGAGGAGGAGAGGCAGGCGGCGGCGCGCAGCTTCCAGCGAGGGAGGAGGCGGACGGCCGGAGTGCCGCGATGCAGGAGGGGGCCGCGATGGGGAACGATGACGTGGAGGGGCTTGCCCCGGGGAGGCGCAGTAGGAGGACGGCGGAAGCGAGGGTGGGGAAGGTCGTGGCGAGACGGCCGGCGTGGGGTCGGGGTAGGGCGGAGGCGAGGCGTCGCGTGGCGCTGGCCTGGGAGGAGAGGGGCGCCGCGGTGGAGGCGGCGGGGACGACGGGGGCGCTCGGCGGCCGGGGTGCTCGCGAGCGGCCAGCGCGAGTTCGGGCTCGAGCGGCGGGATCTGGCAGCGAGCGCGGGGCTCGTGGAGGCGGAGCGGGTCCCGGTGACGGCGCGGTCGGGCTGCAGGGCGAGGAGGGGGAGCGAGGCCGGGCGGCGGCGGCGCCTGGGAAGGAGGCGGAGGCAGACGGACGAGGATGTGGCGGCGGCGAAGGGAAATGGTGGGGCCAGACGCAGGGCTTCCGAGACGGGGAGGAGCGGGAGGGGTCGTGGCGCGTGCCGGGCGGCATGGCCGGTGGGAGTGGTCAGGTGGGGTGTGGTGGGTGCGGCTGGGTGTGTGGTGTGAGTGTGTGTGTTGCGGGTTGCGTGGATGAGGTGGCAGATGGTGGTTGGGTGGATTGAGGGAGGAGAGGTGAGGTGGCGTGCACCGATTGGTGAAGGTGAGGTGGAGGGGCTGGGTAGGAAAATAGGGTAGGGTTTTTGGTAGAAAAGGTTTGGGTGTTTCTGGGGTAGGTAGGGTTTTATCTGGAGGTGGCCGGCTAGGCTTTCGGGCCTGGCGGGCTGCCTCCTAAAATAAAAGAAAAAATTTATTAGTTAAAACAGGGCTTTTGAAATTTATTAGTTAAAGCAAAATAATCCGGGTTTTACTTTGAAATAAAGACGGGGCGTCTCGAAAACAAAAACAGTCTTTTCGAAAATAGTTTTAGACAAACCAATGTAAGAAGACATGACGATGCTCAAATGCAAGGTGGCATGATGATATGAGCAAGCGGTCACGACGATGCAATGCACAAATACAACGCGATTTTCTAGTAGTGGTTTTTGCGGGGCGCCACATCTTTTCACAATCCACACATGGATCCACCAGTGTCATTGCATGTGTGTTCTTTTTATAACAACAACTGGAGTCATTGCATGTGTGTTCTTTTCACATACCACATATGGATCCACCAGTGTCATTGCATGTGTGCTCTTTTCACAATCCACCTATGGATCCACCAGTGACATTGCATGTGTGTTCTTTTTACTAACAACAACCAGAGTCATTGAAATGTGTGTTCTTTTCACATACCACATATGGATCCACCAGTGTCATTGCATGTGTGTTCTTTTCACAATCTACCTATGGATCCACCAGTTTCATTGCATGTGTGTTCTTTTCCATAAACCACACATGGATCCACCAGTGTTCATTGCATGTGTGTTCTTTTCCACAAACAACTTATGGATCAACCAGTGGTCATTGCATGTGTGTTCTTTTCACAAACTACTTGTGGACCCACTAGAGTCATTGTATGTGTGTTCTTGTACTAAAACTAGCACTAGAGTCATTGCACGTGTGTTCACTCCACAAACTACATATGGATCAACCAGTGTCATTGCATGTGTGTTCTTTCCACAAACCACTTATGGATCCACCAGTGTTCATTGCATGTGTGTTCTTTTCCAAAAACCACATATGGATCAACCAGTGGTCATTGCACATATGTTCTTTTCCACAAACCACTTATGGATCCATTAGAGTCATTGCATGTGTGTTATTTCCACAAACCACACATGGATCAACCAGTGTCATTGCATGTGTGTTCTTTCCACAAATTACACATGGATCAACCACTAGAGTCATTGCATGTGTGTTCTTTCCATAAACCACACATGGATCAACCAGTGTCATTGCATGTGTATTCTTTCCACGAATCACATATGGACCCACTAGAGTCATTGCTTGTGTGTTCTTATACTAAAACCAGCACTAGAGTCATTGCATGTGTGTTCTTATACTAAAACCAGCACTAGACTCATTGCATGTGTGTTCTTTTCCACAAACCACACGTGGATCCACTAGACTCATTGCATGTGTGTTCTTTTCCACAAACCACATATGGATCAACCAGTGGTCATTGCATGTGTGTTCTTTTCACAAACTACATGTGGACCCACTAGAGTCATTGTATGTGTGTGTTATACTAAAACTAGTACTAGAGTCATTGCATGTGTGTTCTTTTCCACAAACCACACGTTGATCAAGCAGTGTCATTGCATGTGTGTTCTTTCCACAAACCACATATGGATCATCCATTTGTAATTGCATGTGTGTTCTTTTCACAAACCACATATGGATCAACCAGTGGTCATTGCATGTGTGTTCTTTTCAAAAACCACCTGTGAACCCACTAGAGTCATTGCATGCGTGTTCTTATACTAAAACCAACACTAGAGTCATTGCATGTGTGTTATTTCCACAAGCCACACCTAGATCAACCACTAGAGTCATTGCATGTGTGTTCTTCCCACAAACCACACATTTATCAACCAGTGTCATTGCATGTGTGTTCTTTCCACAAACAACATATGGATCCATTTGAGTCATTGCATTTTTGTTCTTATACTAAAACTAGCACTAGAGTCATTGCATGTGTTATTTCCACAAACCACTTATGGATCCACCAGTGTTCATTGCATGTGTGTTCTTTTCACAAACAACATATGGATCCACCAGTGGTCACTGCATGTGTGTTCTTTCCACAACCCACTTATGGATCAACCAGTAGCCATTGCATGTGTGTTCTTTCTACAAACCACATATGGATCAATTAGTGGTCATTGCATGTGTGTTCTTTTCCAAAAACCACATATGGATCAACTAGTGGTCATTACACGTTTGTTCTTTTCCACAAACCACTTATGGATCCATTAGACTCATTGCATGTGTGTTATTTCCACAAACCACACATGGATCAACCACTAGAGTCATTGCATGTGTGTTCTTTCCACAAACCACACATGGATCAACCAGTGTCATTGCATGTGTGTTTTTTCCACAAATCACATATGGACGCACTAGAGTCATTGCTTGTGTGTTCTTATACTAAAACTAGCACTAGAGTCATTGCATGTGTGTTCTTTCCACAAACCACACATGGATCCACCTGTGTTCATTGCATGTGTGTTCTTTTCCAAAAACCACATATGGATCAACCAGTGGTCATTGCATGTGTGTTCTTTTCACAAACCACATGTGGACCCACTAGTCATTGCATGTGTGTTCTTATACTAACACCAGCACTAGACTCATTGCACGTGTGTTCTTTTCCACAAACCACACATGGATCCACTAGACTCATTGCATGTGTGTTCTTTTCCACAAACCACATATGGATCAACCAGTGGTCATTGCATGTGTGTTCTTTTCAAAAACTACATGTGGACCCACTAGAGTCATTATATGTGTGTTCTTATACTAAAACTAGCACTAGAGTCATTGCATGTGTGTTCTATCCACAAACCACACATGGATCAACCAGTGGCATTGCATGTGTGTTCTTTTCACAAACCACACATGGATCAACCAGTGTCATTGCATGTGTGTTCTTTCTACAAACCACATATGTATCAACCAGTGGTCATTGCATGTGTGTTCTTTTCCACAAACCACTTATGGATCCCTTAGAGTCATTGCATGCGTGTTCTCTTCAGAGACCACACATGGATCCACCAGTGTCATTACATGTGTGTTCTTTTTAGTAACAACAACTAGAGTCATTGCATGTGTGTTCTTTTCACACACCACATATGGATCCACCAGTGTCATTGCATGTGTGTTCTTTTCACAATCCACACATGGATCCACCAGTGTCATTGCATGTGTGTTCTTTTTACTAATAACAACTGGAGTCATTGCATGTGTGTTCTTTTCACAAACCACATATGGATCCACTAGTGTCATTGCATGTGTGCTCTTTTCACAATCCACCTATGGATCCACCAGAGTCATTGAAATGTGTGTTCTTTTCACATACCACATATGGATCCACCAGTGTCACTGCATGTGTGTTCTTTTCACAATCCACCTATGGATCCACCCGTTTCATTGCATGTGTGTTCTTTTACAGAAACCACACATGGATCCACCAGTGTTCATTGCATGTGTGTTCTTTTCCACGAACAACTTATGGATCAACCAGTGGTGATTGCATGTGTGTTCTTTTCACAAACTACTTGTGGACCCACTAGAGTCATTGTATGTGTGTTCTTGTACTAAAACTAGCACTAGAGTCATTGCACGTGTGTTCATTCCACAAACTACATATGGATCAACCAGTGTCATTGCATGTGTGTTCTTTCCACAAACCACTTATGGATCCACCAGCGTTCATTGCATGTGTGTTCTTTTCCAAAAACCACATATGGATCAACCAGTGGTCATTGCACGTATGTTCTTTTCCACAAACCACTTATGGATCCATTAGAGTCATTGCATGTGTCTTATTTCCACAAACCACACATGGATCAACCAGTGTCATTGCATGTGTGTTCTTTCCACAAATCACACATGGATCACCACTAGATTCATTGCATGTGTGTTCTTTCCATAAACCACACATGGATCAACCAGTGTCATTGCATGTGTGTTCTTTCCACGAATCACATATGGACCCACTAGAGTCATTGCTTGTGTGTTCTGATACTAAAACCAGGACTAGATTCATTGCATGTGTGTTCTTTCCACAAAACACACATGGATCCACCAGTGTTCATTGCATGTGTGTTCTTTTCCAAAAAAACACATATGGATCAACCAGTGGTCATGGCATGTGTGTTCTTTTCGCAAACCACATGTGGACCCACTAGAGTCATTGCATGTGTTTTCTTATACTAAAACCAGCACTAGACTCATTGCATGTGTGTTCTTTTCCACAAACCACACGTGGATCCACTAGACTCATTGCATGTGTGTTCTTTTCCACAAACCACATATGGATCAACCAGTGGTCATTGCATGTGTGTTCTTTTCACAAACTACATGTGGACCCACTAGAGTCATTGTATGTGTGTTCTTATACTAAACCTAGTACTAGAGTCATTGCATGTGTGTTCTTTTTCACAAACCACACATTGATCAAGCAGTGTCATTGCATGTGTGTTCTTTCGACAAACCACATATGGATCATCCATTGGTCATTGCATGTGTGTTCTTTTCACAAACCACATATGGATCAACCAGCGGTCATTGCATGTGTGTTCTTTTCACAAACCACATGTGAACCCACTAGAGTCATTGCATGTGTGTTCTTATACTAAAACCAACACTAGAGTCATTGCATGTGTGTTATTTCCACAAACCACACCTAGATCAACCACTAGAGTCATTGCATGTGTGTTCTTTCCACAAACCACACATTTATCAACCAGTGTCATTGCATGTGTGTTCTTTCCACAAACCACATATGGATCCATTTGAGTCATTGCATTTTTGTTCCTATACTAAAACTAGCACTAGAGTCATTGCATGTGTGTTCTTTCCACAAACCACTTATGGATCCACCAGTGTTCATTGCATGTGTGTTCTTTTCACAAACAACATATGGATCCACCACTGGTCACTACATGTGTGTTCTTTCCACAAACCACTTATGGATCAACCAGTCGCCATTCCATGTGTGTTCTTTCCACAAACCATATATGGATCAACCAGTGGTCATTGCATGTGTGTTCTTTTCCAAAAACCACATATGGATCAACTAGTGGTCATTACACATTTGTTCTTTGCCACAAACCACTTATGGATCCATTAGAGTCATTGCATGTGTGTTATTTCCATAAACCACACATGGATCAACCACTAGAGTCATTGCATGTGTGTTCTTTCCACAAACCACACGTGGATCAACCAGTGTCATTGCATGTGTGTTCTTTCCACAAATCACATATGGACCCACTAGAGTCATTGCTTGTGTGTTCTTATACTAAAACTAGCACTAGAGTCATTGCATGTGTGTTCTTTTCCACAAACCACACGTGGATACACTAGACTCATTGCATGTGTTTTTTTTTCCACAAAGCACATATGGATCAACCAGTGGTCATTGCATGTGTGTTCTTTTCACAAACTACATGTGGACCCACTAGAGTCATTGTATGTGTGTTCTTATACTAAAACTAGTACTAGAGTCATTGCATGTGTGTTCTTTTCCACAAACCACACATTGATCAAGCAGTGTCATTGCATGTGTGTTCTTTCCACAAACCACATATGGATCATCCATTGGTCATTGCATGTGTGTTCTTTTCACAAACCACATATGGATCAACCAATGGTCATTGCATGTGTGTTCTTTTCACAAACCACATGTGAACCCACTAGAGTCATTGCATGCGTGTTCTTATACTAAAACCAACACTAGAGTCCTTGCATGTGTGTTATTTCCACAAACCCACACCTAGATCAACCACTAGAGTCACTGCACGTGTGTTCTTTCCACAAACCACACATTTATCAACCAGTGTCATTGCATGTGTGTTCTTTCCACAAACCACATATGGATTCATTTGAGTCATTGCATTTTTGTTCTTATACTAAAACTAGCACTAGACTCATTGCATGTGTGTTCTTTCCACAAACCACTTATGGATCCACCAGTGGTCATTGCATGTGTGTTCTTTTCCAAAAACCACATACGGATCAACTAGTGGTCATTGCACGTTTGTTCTTTTCCACAAACCACTTATGGATCCATTAGAGTCATTGCATGTGTGTTATTTCCACAAACCACACATGGATCAACCACTAGAGTCATTGCATGTGTGTTCTTTCCACATACCACACATGGATCAACTAGTGTCATTGCATGTGTGTTCTTTCCACAAATCACATATGGACCCACTAGAGTCATTGCTTGTGTGTTCTTATACTAAAACTAGCACTAGAGTCATTGCATGTGAGTTCTTTTCCACAAACCACACGTGGATCCACTAGACTCATTGCATGTGTGTTCTTTTCCACAAACCACATATGGATCAACCAATGGTCATTGCATGTGTGTTCTTTTCACAAACCACATGTGGACCCACTAGAGTCATTGTATGTGTGTTCTTATACTAAAACTAGTACTAGAGTCATTGCATGTGTGTTCTTTTCCACAAACCACACATTGATCAAGCAGTGTCATTGCATATGTGTTCTTTCCACAAACAACATATGGATCATCCATTGGTCATTGCATGTGTGTTCTTTTCACAAACCACATATGGATCAACCAGTGGTCATTGTATGTGTGTTCTTTTCACAAACCACATGTGAACCCACTAGAGTCATTGCATGCGTGTTCTTATAGTAAAACCAACACTAGAGTCGTTGCATGTGTGTTATTTCCACAAACCACACCTAGATCAACCACTAGAGTCACTGCATGTGTGTTCTTTCCACAAACCACACATTTATCAACCAGTGTCATTGCATGTGTGTTCTTTCCACAAACCACATATGGATTCATTTGAGTCATTGCATTTTTGTTCTTATACTAAAACTAGCACTAGACTCATTGCATGTGTGTTCTTTCCACAAACCACTTATGGATCCACCAGTGGTCATTGCATGTGTGTTCTTTTCCAAAAACCACATACGGATCAACTAGTGGTCATTGCACGTTTGTTCTTTTCCACAAACCACTTATGGATCCATTAGAGTCATTGCATGTGTGTTATTTCCACAAACCACACATGGATCAACCACTAGAGTCATTGCATGTGTGTTCTTTCCACAAACCACACATGGATCAACTAGTGTCATTGCATGTGTGTTCTTTCCACAAATCACATATGGACCCACTAGAGTCATTGCTTGTGTGTTCTTATACTAAAACTAGCACTAGAGTCATTGCAAGTGTGTTCTTTTCCACAAACCACACGTGGATCCACCAGACTCATTGCATGTGTGTTCTTTTCACAAACCACATGTGGACCCACTAGAGTCATTGTATGTGTGTTCTTATACTAAAACTAGTACTAGAGTCATTGCATGTGTGTTCTTTTCACAAACCACTTATGGATCCACCCGTGGTCATTGCATGTGTGTTCTTTTCCAAAAACCACATACGGATCAACTAGTGGTCATTGCACGTTTGTTCTTTTCCACAAACCACTTATGGATCCATTAGAGTCATTGCATGCATGTTATTTCCACAAACCACACATGGATCAACCACTAGAGTCATTGCATGTGTGTTCTTTCCACAAACCACACATGGATTAACTACTGTCATTGCATGTGTGTTCTTTCCACAAATCACATATGGACCCACTAGAGTCATTGCTTGTGTGTTCTTATACTAAAACTAGCACTAGAGTCATTGCATGTGAGTTCTTTTCCACAAACCACACGTGGATCCACTAGACTCATTGCATGTGTGTTCTTTTCCACAAACCACATATGGATCAACCAGTGGTCATTGCATGTGTGTTCTTTTCACAAACCACATGTGGACCCACTAGAGTCATTGCATGTGTGTTCTTATACTAACACCAGCACTAGACTCATTGCATGTGTGTTCTTTTCCACAAACCACACGTGGATCCACTAGACTCATTGCATGTGTGTTCTTTTCCACAAACCACATATGGATCAACCAGTGGTCATTGCATGTGTGTTCTTTTCACAAACTACATGTGGACCCACTAGAGTCATTATATGTGTGTTCTTATACTAAAACTAGCACTAGAGTCATTGCATGTGTGTTCTATCCACAAACCACACATGGATCAACCAGTGGCATTGCATGTGTGTTCTTTTCACAAACCACACATGGATCAACCAGTGTCATTGCATGTGTGTTCTTTCCACAAACCACATATGTATCAACCAGTGGTCATTGCATGTGTGTTCTTTTCCACAAACCACTTATGGATCCATTAGAGTCATTCTATGCGTGTTCTCTTCAGAGACCACACATGGATCCACCAGTGTCATTACATGTGTGTTCTTTTTAGTAAAAACAACTAGAGTCATTGCATGTGTGTTCTTTTCACACACCACATATGGATCCACCGGTGTCATTGCATGTGTGTTCTTTTCACAATCCACACATGGATCCACCAGTGTCATTGCATGTGTGTTCTTTTTTCTAATAACAACTGGAGTCATTACATGTGTGTTCTTTTCACATACCACATATGGATCCACCAGTGTCATTGCATGTGTGCTCTTTTCACAATCCACCTATGGATCCACCAGAGTCATTGAAATGTGTGTTCTTTTCACATACCACATATGGATCCACCAGTGTCATTGCATGTGTGTTCTTTTCACAATCCACCTATGGATCCACCAGTTTCATTGCATGTGTGTTCTTTTCCATAAACCACACATGGATCCACCAGTGTTCATTGCATGTGTGTTCTTTTCCACAAAACACTTATGGATCAACCAGTGGTCATTGCATGTGTGTTCTTTTCACAAACTACTTGTGGACCCACTAGAGTCATTGTATGTGTGTTCTTGTACTAAAACCTGCACTAGAGTCATTGCACGTGTGTTCATTCCACAAACTACATATGGATCAACCAGTGTCATTGCATGTGTGTTATTTCCACAAACCACTTATGGATCCACGAGTGTTCATTGCATGTGTGTTCTTTTCCAAAAACCACATCTGGATCAACCAGTGGTCATTGCACGTATGTTCTTTTCCACAAACCACTTATGGATCCATTAGAGTCATTCCATGTGTGTTATTTCCACAAACCACACATGGATCAACCAGTGTCATTGCATGTGTGTTCTTTCCACAAATCACACATGGATCAACCACTAGATTCATTGCATGTGTGTTCTTTCCATAAACCACACATGGATCAACCAGTGTCATTGCATGTGTGTTCTTTCCACGAATCACATATGGACCCACTAGAGTCATTGCTTGTGTGTTCTTATACTAAAACCAGCACTAGAGTCATTGCATGTGTGTTCTTTCCACAAAACACACATGGATCCACCAGTGTTCATTGCATGTGCCTTCTTTTCCAAAAAACCACATATGGATCAACCAGTGGTCATTGCATGTGTGTTCTTTTCACAAACCACATGTGGACCCACTAGAGTCATTGCATGTGTGTTCTTATACTAAAACCATCACTAGACTCATTGCATGTGTGTTCTTTTCCACAAACCACACGTGGATCCACTAGACTCATTGCATGTGTGTTCTTTTCCACAAACCACATAAGGATCAACCAGTGGTTATTGCATGTGTGTTCTTTTCACAAACTACATGTGGACCCACTAGAGTCATTGTATGTGTGTTCTTATACTAAAACTAGTACTAGAGTCACTGCATGTGTGTTCTTTTTTCACAAACCACACATTGATCAAGCAGTGTCATTGCATGTGTGTTCTTTCCACAAACCACATATGGATCATCCATTGGTCATTGCATGTGTGTTCTTTTCACAAACCACATATGGATCAACCAGTGGTCATTGCATGTGTGTTCTTTTCACAAACCACATGTGAACCCACTAGAGTCATTGCATGTGAGTTCTTATACTAAAACCAACACTAGAGTCATTGCATGTGTGTTATTTCCACAAACCACACCTAGATCAACCACTAGAGTCATTGCATGTGTGTTCTTTCCACAAACCACACATTTATCAACCAGTGTCATTGCATGTGTGTTCTTTCCACAAACCACATATGGATCCATTTGAGTCATTGCATTTTCGTTCTTATACTAAAACTAGCACTAGAGTCATTGCATGTGTGGTCTTTCCACAAACCACTTATGGATCCACCAGTGTTCATTGCATGTGTGTTCTTTTCACAAACAACATATGGATCCACCAGTGGTCACTACATGTGTGTTCTTTCCACAAACCACTTATGGATCAACCGGTCGCCATTGCATGTGTGTTCTTTCCACAAACCACATATGGATCAACCAGTGGTCATTGCATGTGTGTTCTTTTCACAAACCACATGTGGACCCACTAGAGTCATTGAAATGTGTGTTCTCTTTAGAGACCACACATGGATCCACCAGTTTCATTGCATGTGTGTTCTTGTTACTAACAACAACCAGAGTCATTGCATGTGTGTTCTTTTTACATACCACATATGGATCCACCAGTGTCATTGCATGTGTGTTCTTTTCACAATCCACCGGTGTCATTGCATGTGTGCTCTTTTCACAATCCACATATGGATCCACCAGTGTCATTGCACGTGTGCTCTTTTTACTAACAACAACTAGAGTCATTGAAATGTGTGTTCTTTTCACATACCACATATGGATCCACCAGTGTCATTGCATGTTTGTTCTTTTCAAATCCACCTATGGATCCACCAGTTTCATTGCATGTGTGTTCTTTTCCACAAACCAAACATGGATCCACCAGTGTTCATTGCATGTGTGTTCTTTTCCACAAACAACTTATGGATCAACCAATGGTCATTGCATGTGTGTTCTTTTGACAAACTACATGTGGACCCACTAGCGTCATTGTATGTGTGTTCCTGTACTAAAACCAGCACTAGAGTCATTGCACGTGTGTTCATTCCACAAACTACATATGGATCAACCAGTGTCATTGCATGTGTGTTCTTTCCACAAGCCACTTATGGATCCACCAATGTTCATTGCATGTGTGTTCTTTTCCAAAAACCACATATGGATCAACCAGTGTCATTGCATGTGTGTTCTTTCCACAAACCACATATGGATCCATTTGAGTCATTGCATGTTAGTTCTTATACTAAAACTAGCACTAGAGTCATTACATATGTGCTCTTTCCACAAACCACTTATGGATCCACTAGTGTTCATTGCATGTGTGGTCTTTTCACAAACAACATATGGATCCACCAGTGGTCACTTCATGTGTGTTCTTTCCACAAACCACTTATGGATCAACCAGTAGCCATTGCCTGTGTGTTCTTTCCACAAACTACATCTGGATCAACCAGTGGTCATTGCATGTGTGTTCTTTTCACAAACCACATGTGGACCCACTAGAGTCATTGAAACGTGTGTTCTCTTCAGAGACCACACATGGATCCACCAGTGTCATTGCATGCATTTTCTTGTTACTAACAACAACCAGAGTCATTGCATGTGTGTTCTTTTTACATACCATATATGGATCCACCAGAGTCATTGCATGTGTGTTCTTTTCACAATCCACCTATGGATCCACCAGTGTCATTGCATGTGTGTTCTTTTTACTAACAACAACTGGAGTCATTTCATGACTATTATTTTCACATACCACATATGGATCCACCAGAGTCATTGAAATATGTGTTCTCTTCAGAGACCACACATGGATCCACTAGTGTCATTGCATGTGTGTTCTTGTTACTAATTACAACCAGAGGCATTGCATGTGTGTTCTTTCCACAAACAACATGTGGACCCATTAGAGTCATTGCATGTGTGTTCTTATACTAAAACCAGCACTAGACTCATTCCATGTGTGTTCTTTTCCACAAACCACACATGGATCCACTAGACTTATTGCCTGTGTGTTCTTTCCACAAACCACTTATGGATCAACCAGTGACCAATGCATGTGTGTTCTTTCCACAAACAACATATGGATCAACCAGTGTCATTGCATGTGTGTTGTTTCCACAAACCACTTTTGGATCCACCAGTGTTCATTGCATGTGTGATCTTTTCCAAAAACCACATATGGATCAACCAGTGGTCATTGCACGTGTGTTCTTTTCCACAAACCACTTATGGATCCATTAGAGTCATTGCATGTGTGTTATTTCCACAAACCACACATGGATCAACCACTAGAGTCATTGCATGTGTGTTCTTTCCACAAACCACACATGGATCAACCAGTGTCATTGCATGTGTGTTCTTTCCACAAATCCCATATGGACCCACTAGAGTCATTGCTTGTGTGTTCTTATACTAAAACCAGCACTAGAGTCATTGCATGTGTGTTCTTTCCACAAACCACACATGGATCCACCAGTGTTCATTGCATGTGTGTTCTTTTCCAAAAACCACATATGGATCAACCAGTGGTCATTGCATGTGTGTTCTTTTCACAAACCACATGTGGACCCACTAGAGTCATTGCATGTGTGTTCTTATACTGAAACTAGCACTAGACTCATTGCATGTGTGTTCTTTTCCACAAACCACATATGGATCAACCAGTGGTCATTGCATGTGTGTTCTTTTCACAAACTACATGTGGACCCACTAGAGTCATTGTATGTGTGTTCTTATACTAAAACTAGCACCAGAGTCATTGCATGTGTGTTCTTTTCCACAAACCACACATGGATCAAGGAGTGTCATTGCATGTGTGTTCTTTACACAAACCACATATGGATCAACCAGTGGTCATTGCATGTGTGTTCTTTTCCCAAACCACATATGGATCAACCAGTGGTCATTGCATGTGTGTTCTTTTCACAAACCACATGTGAACCCACTAGAGTCATTTCATGTGTGTTCTTATACTAAAACCAACACTAGAGTCATTGCATGTGTGTTATTTCCACAAACCACACCTGGATCAACCACTAGAGTCATTGCATGTGTGTTCTTTCCACAAACCACACATGGATCAACCAGTGTCATTGCAAGTGTGTTCTTTCCACAAACAACATATGGATCCATTTGAGTCATTGCATGTTTGTTCTTATACTAAAACTAGCACTAGAGTCATTGCATGTTTGTTCTTTCCACAAACCACTTATGGATCCACCAGTGTTCATTGCATGTGTGTTATTTTCACAAACAACATATGGATCCACCAGTGGTCACTGCCTGTGTGTTCTTTCCGCAAACCACTTATGGATCAACGAGTAGCCATTGCATGTGTGTTCTTTCCACAAACCACATATGGACAAACCAGTGGTTATTGCATGTGTGTTATTTTCACAAACCACATGTGGACCCACTAGAGTCATTGAAATGTGTGTTCTCTTCAGAGACCACACATGGATCCACCAGTGTCATTGCATGTGTGTTATTGTTACTAACAACAACTAGAGTCATTGCATGTGTGTTCTTTTTACATACCACATATGGATCCACCAGAGTCATTGCATGTGTCTTATTTTCACAATCCACCTATGGATCCACTAGTGTCATTGCATGTGTGTTCTTTTTACTAACAACAACTGGAGTCATTTCATGACTATTCTTTTCACATACCACATATGGATCCACCAGATTCATTGAAATGTGTGTTCTCTTCAGAGACCACACATGGATCCGCAAGTGTCATTGCATGTGTGTTCTTGTTACTAATTACAACCAGAGTCATTGCATGTGTGTTCTTTCCACAAACAACATGTGGACCCATTAGAGTCATTTCATGTGTGTTCTTATACTAAAACCAGCACTAGACTCATTACATGTGTGTTCCTTTCCACAAACCACACATGGATCCACTAGACTCATTGCATGTGTTCTTTCCACAAACCACTTATGGATCAATCAGTGGCCAATGCATGTGTGTTCTTTCCACAAACCACATGTGGATCCACTAGACTCATTGCATGTGTGTTCTTTTCCACATACCACATATGGATCAACTAGTGGTCATTGCATGTGTGTTCTTTTCACAAACTACACGTGGACCCACTAGAGTCATTGCATGTGTGTTCTTATACTAAAACTAGCACTAGAGTCATTGCATGTGTGTTCTTTTCCACAAACCACACATGGATCAAGCAGTGTCATTGCATGTGTGTTCTTTCCACAAACCACATACGGATCAACCAGTGGTCATTGCATGTGTGTTCTTTTCACAAACGACATATGGATCAACCAGTGGTCATTGCATGTGTGCTCTCTTCACAAACCACATGTGAACCCACTAGAGTCATTGCATGTGCATTCTTATCCAAAAACCAACACTAGAGTCATTGCATGTGTGTTATTTCCACAAACCACACCTGGATCAACCACTAGAGTCATTGCATGTTTGTTCTTTCCACAAACCACACATGGATCAACCAGTGTCATTGCATGTGTGTTCTTTCCACAAACCACATATGGATCCATTTGAGTCATTGCATGTTAGTTCTTATACTAAAACTAGCACTAGAGTCATTGCATGTGTGCTCTTTCCATAAACCACTTATGGATCCACCAGTGTTCATTGCATGTGTGGTCTTTTCACAAACAACATATGGATCCACCAGTGGTCACTGCATGTGTGTTCTTTCCACAAACCACTTATGGATCAACCAGTAGGCATTGCATGTGTGTTCTTTCCACAAACTACATCTGGATCAACTAGTGGTCATTGCATGTGTGTTCTTTTCACAAACCACATGTGGACCCACTAGAGTCATTGAAACATGTGTTCTCTTCAGAGACCACACATGGATCCACCAGTGTCGTTGCATGCGTGTTCTTGTTACTAACAACAACCAGAGTCATTGCATGTGTGTTCTTTTTACATACCATATATGGATCCACCAGAGTCATTGCATGTGTGTTCTTTTCACAATCCACCTATGGATCCACCAGTGTCATTGCATGTGTGTTCTTTTTACTAACAACAACTGGAGTCATTTCATGACTATTATTTTCACATGCCACATATGGATCCACCAGAGTCATTGAAATATGTGTTCTCTTCAGAGACCACACATGGATCCACCAGTGTCATTGCATGTGTGTTCTTGTTACTAATTACAACCAGAGGCATTGCATGTGTGTTCTTTCCACAAACAACATGTGGACCCATTAGAGTCATTGCATGTGTGTTCTTATACTAAAACCAGCACTAGACTCATTCCATGTGTGTTCTTTTCCACAAACCACACATGGATCCACTAGACTCATTGCATGTGTGTTCTTTCTACAAACCACTTATGGATCAACCAGTGGCCAATGCATGTGTGTTCTTTCCACAAACCACATATGGATCAACCAGTGTCATTGCATGTGTGTTGTTTCCACAAACCACTTTTGGATCCACCAGTGTTCATTGCATGTGTGATCTTTTCCAAAAAACACATATGGATCAACCAGTGGTCATTGCACGTGTGTTCTTTTCCACAAACCACTTATGGATCCATTAGAGTCATTGCATGTGTGTTACTTCCACAAACCACACATGGATCAACCAGTAGAGTCATTGCATGTGTGTTCTTTCCACAAACCACACATGGATCAACGAGTGTCATTGCATGTGTGTTCTTTCCACAAATACCATATGGACCCACTAGATACATTGCTTGTGTGTTCTTATACTAAAACCAGCACTAGAGTCATTGCATGTGTGTTCTTTCCACAAACCACACATGGATCCACCAGTGTTCATTGCATGTGTGTTCTTTTCCACAAACAACTTATGGATCAACCAGTGGTCATTGCATGTGTGTTCTTTTCACAAACTACATGTGGACCCACTAGAGTCATTGCATGTGTGTTCTTCTACTGAAACTAGCACTAGACTCATTGCATGTGTGTTCTTTTCCACAAACCACACGTGGATCCATTAGACTCATTGCATGTGTGTTCTTTTCCACAAACCACATATGGATCAACCAGTGGTCATTGCATGTGTGTTCTTTTCACAAACTACATGTGGACCCACTAGAGTCATTGTATGTGTGTTCTTATACTAAAACTAGCACCAGAGTCATTGCATGTGTGTTCTTTTCCACAAACCACACATGGATCAAGGAGTGTCATTGCATGTGTGTTCTTTCCACAAACCACACATGGATCAACCAGTGTCATTGCAAGAGTGTTCTTTCCACAAACCACATATGGATCCATTTGAGTCATTGCATGTTTGTTCTTATACTAAAACTAGCACTAGAGTCATTGCATGTTTGTTCTTTCCACAAACCACTTATGGATCCACCAGCGTTCATTGCATGTGTGTTATTTTCACAAACAACATATGGATCCACCAGTGGTCACTGCCTGTGTGTTCTTTCCGCAAACCATTTATGGATCAACCAGTAGCCATTGCATGTGTGTTCTTTCCACAAACCACATGTGGATAAACCAGTGGTTATTGCATGTGTGTTCTTTTCACAAACCACATGTGGACCCACTAGAGTCATTGAAATGTGTGTTCTCTTCAGAGATCACACATGGATCCACCAGTGTCATTGCATGTGTGTTCTTGTTACTAACAACAACCAGAGTCATTGCATGTGTGTTGTTTTTACATACCACATATGGATCCACCAGAGTCATTGCATGTGTCTTATTTTCACAATCCACCTATGGATCCACTAGTGTCATTGCATGTGTGTTCTTTTTACTAACAACAACTGGAGTCATTTCATGACTATTCTTTTCACATACCACATATAGATCCACCAGAGTCATTGAAATGTGTGTTCTCTTCAGAGACCACACATGGATCCGCCAGTGTCATTGCATGTGTGTTCTTGTTACTAATTACAACCAGAGTCATTGCATGTGTGTTCTTTCCACAAACAACATGTGGACCCATTAGAGTCATTGCATGTGTGTTCTTATACTAAATCCAGCACTAGACTCATTACATGTGTGTTCTTTTCCACAAACCACACATGGATCCACTAGACTCATTGCATGTGTTCTTTCCACAAACCACTTATGGATCAACCAGTGGCCAATGCATGTGTGTTCTTTCCACAAACCACATGTGGATCCACTAGACTCACTGCATGTGTGTTCTTTTCCACATACCACATATGGATCAACCAGTGGTCATTGCATGTGTGTTCTTTTCACAAACTACACGTGGACCCACTAGAGTCATTGCATGTGTGTTCTTATACTAAAACTAGCACTAGAGTCATTGCATGTGTGTTCTTTTCCACAAACCACACATGGATCAAGCAGTGTCATTGCATGTGTGTTCTTTCCACAAACCACATATGGATCAACCAGTGGTCATTGCATGTGTGTTCTTTTCACAAACGACATATGGATCAACCAGTGGTCATTGCATGTGTGTTCTCTTCACAAACCACATGTGAACCCACTAGAGTCATTGCATGTGTGTTCTTATCCAAAAACCAACACTAGAGTCATTGCATGTGTGTTATTTCCACAAACCACACCTGGATCAACCACTAGACTCATTGCATGTTTGTTCTTTCCACAAACCACACATGGATCAACCAGTGTCATTGCATGTGTGTTCTTTCCACAAACCACATATGGATCCATTTGAGTCATTGCATGTTAGTTCTTATACTAAAACTAGCACTAGAGTCATTGCATGTGTGCTCTTTCCACAAACCACTTATGGATCCACCAGTGTGTTGGAATTATACCCTAGAGGCAATAATAAAGATGTTATTATTATAATTCTTGTTCATTATAAAGTTTATATTCCATGCTAGAATTGTATTAAGCGGAAACATTAATACTTGTGTGGTTTGTGAATAACACCGTGTCCCTAGTACGCCTCTATGGACTAGCTCATTGATCAATGATGGTTAAGGTTTCCTAACCATAGACATGAGTTGTCAATTGATAATGAGATCATCTCATTGGGAGAATGATATGGTGGACAGACCCAAACTAAGCGAAGCAATTAGATCGTGTCATTGTGTTCATCTTTGTGAAGCTTTTCCTATGTCAAATATTGTATTCCTTAGACCATGAGATAATGCAACTCCCTGGTATCGGAAGAAAGCTTTGAGGTCATCAAACGTCATCCTATGAGAGGGTGATCATAAAGGTGTCTCTCAGGTGATCAGAAAGTATCTGTTGGGTTGTATGTATCGAGATGGGATTTGTCCCTCCCAAGTCAGAGAGATATACTTCGGGCCCACTCGGTAATTGATTTCAACACCGCTTGCAAGCATGTGGTTAAGGAGTTAATCACAAAGTGATATCGTATTACGGAACGAGTAAAGTACTTGCTGTGAACGAGATTGAACTAGGTATGACGGTACCGACGATCGAATCTCGGGCAAGTAAAATATCGCGAGACAAAGGGAATATATATATGGGATTGATTGAATCCTGGCATCGTGGTTCATCCGATATGATCATCGATGAATGTGTGGGAGTCAATATGGGTGCCTGCACCCGCTGTTGATTATTGATAGAAGATCATGTCTGCATATTCTCGAACCCGCAGGGTCACACACTTAACGTGTCTCGACGCTAGGATAGATTGGATACTTGGTTTATGAATTTTTGTTCGGAGTCTCGGATGGGATCCGGGATATCACGAGAGGTTCCGGAATGGTCCGGAGAATAAGATTCATATAAGGCAGTGCAGTTTTTGGAGTTCGAAATTGTTCCGGATTAATCGGTATTGTACCGGAAGCTTCTAGAACCTTCCGGAAGGGGGCCAACGTGGTCCCACCTTTCGGGAGGGGGCAAGGGCCTATGAGGGAGTGTCCTGGCCGCATTGGGCCAGGGGCACAAGGCCCCATAGGGCCCAGCCGATCCTAGATAAGTTTAAATCGTTTAAACTAGAGATAAGATAGGGTTTCTAGATAAGAGAGAGTTTAAATTGTTTAAACTAGAGATAGGCTTGGAGGATGGGCAAGGGCTTGCCGCAACCCCCTCTATATATAGAGGGCTGGTGCGCCCCCTCCCTACTTACACACACACCTTCCTCCAAACCCTAGTTTCCCTGCTGCCCTCCTCTCTCCCTCCCGACTGTTTGTAGGCGAAGCCCTGCTGCAGAAATTCTCCACCATATACACCACGCCGTCGTGTTGTAGATCCAATCCATATCTCCACCATACTTGCTGGTCCGAGGAAGGAGGAGACGTCGAGGTGTTGCACGTGTGCATCTCACGGAGGCACCACCACTTGTGGTGCTAGATCGGATCGGATCGCGAGGAGGAGAAGCGAGTACGACTACATCACCCATGTTCCGGATTTAACGCTCACTGCTGTAATCTTCAAGGGTATGAAGATCTAATCCAATCTCTCGTTGTTTGCATCTCCTAGATTAGATCTTGGCTTTCCTCCGTTCGCTCAGAAAATTTTGATTTACTATGCGAAACCCTTCAAAGGGTATCGAGCTAGATCTATGCGTAGATGTGATTCACGAGTAGAACGCAACATGGTTGTTGCGCGCTGATGTTTTCTGCTGCAAGCCTCTTGTTTGTGTTCTTCTTATGACGCGGATAGTGAGATTGAAGCGTCCAGGCCAACCTTACGCGACGCCGTCATGAGACCGCTCACTTGACGGTGGCTTGTACCACACATGCGGTGGATGTCGCTTTCTCACTATAGTTGTCATGGGATTAACACCGAGTTTGGCAACCATAATATCACCGCTGTGGCTTTCCGTAGGTAAGAATCGTTTAGCATCTACTCCCATAAGCCACGTAAAACATGCAACAACAAAGTAGAGGCGCCTAACTTGTTTTTGCAGGGAGTGTTTTCCGTGATATGGTATGGCCCAAGATGTGATGTGTATATTGTATGCGATGATCATGTTTTGTAATGTTTCACGACTTGCATGTCGATGAGTACACAACCGTAGGAGCCATATGGTTGTCTTTATAATTGTGTATGACCATGTAGTCAACTTCTTATACGCCATGTAATAGCTTTACTTTATCTCTAAGTAGTTAGCAATAGTTGTAGTTGCTATTCGTGGTGGAGGCAATCATGGTGGAGTGATGGAGATCATGCCGAACGCACAAGATGGAGATCATTGCGCCAAGATTGGCTATACCATGTCACATAAAGTTATATGCATGTGATGTTTATCCTTTTATGAATCTTATTATGCATAGATCTCGACGGTAGCATTATAAGATGATTCCTCACTTAAAGATCAAGATAAAACTGTGTTCTCCCCAAGTATGCACCGCTGCGAAAGTTCGTCGTGTCCAAGCATCACGTGATGATCGGGTGCTATAGACTCTACGCCACATACAACGGGTGCAAGCCAGTTTTGCACACGCTGAAATACTTGGGTATAACTTGACGAGCCTAGCATGTACGTACATGGCCTCGAACACATGAACCGAAAGGTTAAGCATGAGTCATATGAATGATATGATCGACACTTCGTTGTCCACCATTGAAGCCACATCTCTTCTCGTGAAGATCGTATTAGGTGTGGTGAATTTGGATCATGTTCACTAAACAACTTGAGGGATGTTGAATTTAGTGTGAGTTCTTCTAGTAATTTGATTAAAAGTTTAACTAGTTATCATGAACATAGTCTAATTTGTACTTGCAAATATTGTAGATCACATGGCTAAGTCCAACTTCAACTTCAATGTTTTGCTGAGAAAGAAAAGCTTAAGAACAATGGGTCTAACTTCACCAATGGTTCCAATCTGAGAATCATTCTCTGGCGGTCAAAAGGACTATGTCCTTGAGAAAGCATTAGGTAACTCACGCAATCGCTACGGCCGATGAGAAAGCTGTCATCACCGTGCAAAGATGATTATGGTGTGATTAAGAGCACCATGTTGTTTGCTATGGAACCGAACTTCAAAATCGCTTTTGAAAACTATCCCGGCCCTTTGAGATTCTCAAGAACTGAAAACCATGTTTCGACTCAGCCCGCTCGAGAGATATGAGATCTCCGAAGTTCTTTATCTGCAAGATGGAGGAAGGAGTTCCGTAGTGAGCACGCCATTAAGATGTCGGGCTACACTCAACGCCTTTGAGCAATCGGATCGCAAGATTCCAGAGGAGCTCAAGATTGACAGGTTCTGCAATCACTCCTCCCATCTACAAAAGTTTTGTAGTGACTCATAATAAGATTGGTTCCATCGATACGATCACCGAGCTCTTCGCAAAGTCAAGGCTGGAGGTGGACATCAAGAAGGATAATCATGTGTTGATGGTCAACAAGCCCTCCTTTAAGAAAGGTAAGGGTGCAAAGAAGCCCTTCAAGAAAAGCGGCGGCAAGTTGCTGCTCGCCGAGAAGAAGCTCAAGTCCGGTCCTAAGCCGGACATCGAGTGCTTCTATTGCAAGGACAAGGGTCATCGAAGCGAATCGTCCAAGTACTTAGCGGACAAGAAGGCTGGCACCATCAAAGGTATATTTGATATACATGTTATTGATGTTTTCCTTACTAGCCCTCGTAGTGCTCGGGTATTTGATACCGTTCAGTTGCTAATATTTGTAACTCAAACAGAGCTACGGAATAGACGGCGGCTTGCGAGGGATGAGGTGACGGCGCGCTGCTGGCAACGGATCAAGAGTTGATGTGATGGGCAAGACGCTCTCCTTAGTTTTACCTTCGGATTAGTTTTAAACCTTAATAAATGTTATTATGTGCCCGCGTTGAGCATGAACATTATTTCGGATCGTGTTTATTGCAAGACGGTTATTCATTTAAATCGGAGAATAATGGTTGTTCTATTTATATGAGTAACATCTTTATGGTCATGCACCTCTTGTGAATGGTTTATTTCTTCTAAATCTCGAAAGGGATGAAACACACATCCATAACATTGAGGCTAAGAGATGCAAAGTAGATAGTGATAATACTACTTATTTGTGGCAATCGCTGCTCAGGTCCTATTGGTGTAAAGCGATGAAGAAACTCCATTCGATGGACTTTTGGAGTCTCTTGATTTTGAATCATTTGACACATGCTAACCATGCCTCATGGGCAAGATGATCAAAACACCGCTCTCGGTATGATGGAGCGCAACGGACTTGTTGGAAATCATACATACCGATGTATGCGACCGATGAGTGTTTCGACGCTGGTGGATATCGCTATTTTCTCACTTTTACCGATGACTTAAGTAGATATGGGTATATATATTTAATGAAACATAAATTTGAAACGCTTTGAAAAGTTCAAAGAATTTCAGAATGAAGTGGAGAACCATCGTAATGTAAAGATTAAGTTTCTACGATCCGATCGGGCGAATATTTGAGTTATGATTTTCTCACGCATCTCAAAGCAAGTGGAATCGCTTTCACAACTCACGCCACGGAACACCACAGCAAGAATGGTGTGTCTGACCGGAATCGAACCCTATTAGATATGGTCCGATCGATGATGTCTCTTACTGATTTGCCGTTATCATTTTGGGGTTATGCATTAGAAACCGCTTCATTCACTTTAAATAGGGCTCCATCTAAATCCGTTGAGACGACACCGTATGAACTGTGGTTTGGTGCTAAACCTAAGTTGTCGTTTCTTAAAGTTTGGGGATGCGAAGCTTACGTCAAGAAGTTGATGTCGGACAAGCTCGAACCCAAAGCGTAGAAATGCGTCTTCATAGGATACCCTAAGGAAACTATTGGGTATACCTTCTATCACGTAACCGAAGGCAAAGTGTTTGTCGCAAAGAACGGTTCCTTTCTTGAGAAGGAGTTTCTCTTGAAAGAAGTGAGTGGGAGGAAAGTAGAGCTAGACGAGGTTATTGAACCTTCTCTTGAATTGGGGAGTAGCGCAGCACCTGAAATTGTTCCAAAGGTCACCGCACTAATAATAGAGGAAGCTAATGACAAGGATCATGAAGCTTGGACGATGTTGCCATCGAACGCCGCAGTCGACAAGGTCGCGTGCCCTCCCGAGTGGTACGGCAGCTCTGCCTTGACTGTCTTGTTAGTAGAAGACAGCGAACCTACAAACTATGAGGAAGCGATGATGAGCCCAGACGAGAAATGGCTAGAAGCCATGAACCGAATTGGGATCCATGAGCGAAAACCAAGTATGGACTTTGGTGGACCTCCTAGCACCGAAAGGCCGTTGAGTGCAAATGGATCTTCAAGAAGAAAACGGACGCGGATGGTAATGTTACCGTCTATAAAGCACGGCTTGTTGCGAAAGGTTTTCGACAAGTTCAAGGTGTTGACTACGATGAGACTTTCTCCCCTGTAGCGATGTTTAAGTCCATTCGGATTTTATTGGCAATTGCTGCGTTTCATGATTATGAAATATGGCAAATGGATGTCAAGATCGCTTTCCTCAATGGCAACATTGATGAAGAGTTGTATATGATGCAACCCGAAGGTTTTGTCGATCCTAAGGATGCCGATAAAGTATGCAAACTTCAGCGCTCCATTTATGGATCGAAGCAAGCGTCTCGGAGTTGGAACCTTCGCTTTGATCAAGTGATCAAGAGCTTTGGATTTGTTCCAAATTGCTACTAAGCTTGCATCTACAAGAAAGTGAGTGGAGCTCGGTGACGCTTCGGTACTATATGTGGATGACATATTGATTATTGGAAATGACATCGACATGCTTAACGATGTGAAGAGTTATTTGAACAAGTGTTTTTCAATGAAAGGCCTAGGTGAAGCTGCTTATATATTGGGCATCAAAATCTATAGAGATAGACAAAGACGCTCGATAGCTTTAAGCCGAGTACATACCTAGACAAAGTTCGAAAAGGTTCGTAATGGATAAGGCATTGAAAGGTTCAAAGGCCTATGTTGTCGTAAGATATTGAGCAAGGCTCTGTCCAGCTACGGTAAATGATAGGGAAGCTATGAGCAAAGTGCCTTATGCCTCGCCATAGGTTCCATCATGTATGCCATGTCAGGTACTAGACCGGATGTGTCCAATGCTCTTAGTTTGACGAGCAGATATCAAAGTGATCCAGAGTGGAACATCGACAGCCGTGAAGAACATCCTAAGGTACCTAAATAGGACTAAAGAAATGTTCTTAGTCTATGTGGGTGATGAACAGCTGTCAGAAAAGGTTACGCCGATGCTAGTTTCGACATCGACAAGGATGATGCTAAATCTCGAACGTGATACGTGTATATTTTGAATGGAGGAGCTGTGAGTGGAGAAGCTGCAAGCAAAGCGTGGTCGCGGGATCTACTGAGAAGCGGAATACATGGCTGCCGCAAGCGCCAAGTGAAGGAGTTTGGATCAGAACTTCATCATTGAGCTTGGCGTGGTTCCAAGTGCATTGGACCCATCGAGATATTGTGTGACAACACCGCGCCATAGCACTCGCTAAGGAACCAAGATATCATCCAAAGACCAAGCATATCAATCATAAGTTTCATATAATCCGAGATTATATAGCAGATGGAGATCTGAAGATCAGCAAAGTACATACAGATCTGAATGTCGCAGATCCATTGACTAAACCTCTTCCACGTGTAAAACATGATCAGCACCTTAGTGCCATGGGTGTAAGATTGTTGCCAAATGTAAACTAGATTATTGACTCTAGTGCAAGTGGGAGACTGTTGGAATTATGCCCTAGAGGCAATAATAAAGATGTTATTATTATAATTCTTGTTCATGATAAAGTTTATATTCCATGCTAGAATTGTATTAAGCGGAAACATTAATACTTGTGTGGTTTGTGAACAACACCGTGTCCCTAGTACGCCTCTATGGACTAGCTCATTGATCAATGATGGTTAAGGTTTCCTAACCATAGACATGAGTTGTCAATTGATAATGAGATCATATCATTGGGAGAATGATATGGTGGACAGACCCAAACTAAGCGAAGCAATTAGATCGTGTCATTGTGTTCATCTTTGTAAGCTTTTCCTATGTCAAATATTGTATTCCTTAGACCATGAGATAATGCAACTCCCCGGTATCGGAAGAAAGCTTTGAGGTCATCAAACGTCATCCTATGAGAGGGTGATCATAAAGGTGTCTCTGTGATCGTAAAGTATCTTGGTTGTATGTATCGAGATGGGATTTGTCCCTCCCAAGTCGGAGAGATATACTTGGGCCCACTCGGTAATCGATATCAACACCGCTTGCAAGCATGTGGTTAAGGAGTTAATCACAAAGTGATATCGGATTACGGAGCAGTAAAGTACTTGTTGTGAACGAGATTGAACTAGGTATGACGGTACCGACGATCGAATCTCGGGCAAGTAAAATATCGCGAGACAAAGGGAATATATATATGGGATTGATTGAATCCTGGCATCGTGGTTCATCCGATATGATCATCGATGAATGTGTGGGAGTCAATATGGGTGCCTGACCCACTCCAAGTTGATTATTGATAGAAGATCATGTCTGCATATTCTCAAACCCGCAGGGTCACACACTTAACGTGTCTCGACGCTAGGATAGATTGGATACTTGGTTTATGAATTTTTGTTCGGAGTCTCGGATGGGATCCGGGATATCACGAGAGGTTCCGGAATGGTCCGGAGAATAAGATTCATATAAGGCAGTGCAGTTTTTGGAGTTCGGAATTGTTCCGGATTAATCGGTATTGTACCAGAAGCTTCTAGAACCTTCCGGAAGGGGGCCAACGTGGTCCCACCTTCCGGGAGGGGGCATGGGCCTATGAGGGAGTGTCCTTGCCGCATTGGGCCAGGGGCACAAGGCCCCATAGGGCCCAGCCGATCCTAGAGAAGTTTAAATCGTTTAAACTAGAGATAAGATAGGGTTTCTAGATAAGGGAGAGTTTAAATTGTTTAAACTAGAGATAGGCTTGGAGGATGGGCAAGGGCTGGCCGCACCCCCCTCTATATATAGAGGGCTGGTGCGCCCCCTCCCTACTTACACACACACCTTCCTCCAAACCCTAGTTACCCTGCTGCCCTCCTCTCTCCCTCCCGACTGTTTGTAGGCGAAGCCCTGCTGCAGAAATTCTCCAACATATACACCACGCCGTCGTGTTGTAGATCCAATCCATCTCTCCACCATACTTGCTGGTCCAAGGAAGGAGGAGACGTCGAGGTGCTGCACGTGTGCATCTCACGGAGGCACCGCCACTTGTGGTGCTAGATCGGATCGGATCGCGAGGAGGAGAAGCGAGTACGACTACATCACCCACGTTAATTTAACGTTCCTGTGCGAATCTTCAAGGGTATGAAGATCTAATCCAATCTCTCTCGTTGTTTGCATCTCCTAGATTAGATCTTGGCTTTCCCTCTGTTCGCTTCCGTAGAAAATTTTGATTTACTATGCTGCGAAACCCTTCACAGTGTTCATTGCATGTGTGGTCTTTTCACAAACAACATATGGATCCACCAGTGGTCACTGCATGTGTGTTCTTTCCACAAACCACTTATGGATCAACTAGTAGCCATTGCATGTGTGTTCTTTTCACAAACTTCATCTGGATCAACCAGTGGTCATTGCATGTGTGTTCTTTTCACAAACCACATGTGGACCCACTAGAGTCATTGAAACGTGTGTTCTCTTCAGAGACCACACATGGATCCACCAGTGTCATTGCATGCGTGTTCTTGTTACTAACAACAACCAGAGTTATTGCATGTGTGTTCTTTTTACATACCATATATGGATCCACCAGAGTCATTGCATGTGTGTTCTTTTCACAATCCACCTATGGATCCACCAGTGTCATTGCATGTGTGTTCTTTTTACTAACAACAACTGGAGTCATTTCATGACTATTCTTTTCACATGCCACATATGGATCCACCAGAGTCATTGAAATATGTGTTCTCTTTAGAGACCAAACATGGATCCACCAGTGTCATTGCATGTGTGTTCTTGTTACTAATTACAACCAGAGGCATTGCATGTGTGTTCTTTCCACAAACAACATGTGGACCCATTAGAGTCATTGCATGTGTGTTCTTATACTAAAACCAGCACTAGAGTCATTCCATGTGTGTTCTTTTCCACAAACCACACATGGATCCACCAGACTCATTGCATGTGTGTTCTTTCCACAAACCACTTATGGATCAACCAGTGGCCAATGCATGTGTGTTCTTTCCACAAACCACATATGGATCAACCAGTGTCATTGCATGTGTGTTGTTTCCACAAACCACTTTTGGATCCACCAGTGTTCATTGCATGTGTGATCTTTTCCAAAAACCACATATGGATCAACCAGTGGTCATTGCATGTGTGTTCTTTTCCACAAACCACTTATGGATCCATTAGAGTCATTGCATGTGTGTTATTTCCACAAACCACACATGGATCAACCACTAGAGTCATTGCATGTGTGTTCTTTCCACAAACCACACATGGATCAACGAGGGTCATTGCATGTGTGTTCTTTCCACAAATACCATATGGACCCACTAGAGTCATTGCTTGTGTGTTCTTATCCTAAAACCAGCACTAGAGTCATTGCATGTGTGTTCTTTCCACAAACCACACATGGATCCACCAGTGTTCATTGCATGTGTGTTCTTTCCACAAACTACATCTGGATCAACCAGTGGTCATTGCATGTGTGTTCTTTTCACAAACCACATGTGGACCCACTAGATTCATTGAAACGTGTGTTCTCTTCAGAGACCACACATGGATCCTGATGTCATTGCATGCGTGTTCTTGTTACTAACAACAACCAGAGTCATTGCATGTGTGTTCTTTTTACATACCATATATGGATCCACCAGAGTCATTGCATGTGTGTTCTTTTCACAATCCACCTATCGATCCACTAGTGTCATTGCATGTGTGTTCTTTTTACTAACAACAACTGGAGTCATTTCATGACTATTATTTTCACATACCACATATGGATCCACCAGAGTCATTGAAATATGTGTTCTCTTCAGAGACCACACATGGATCCACCAGTGTCATTGCATGTGTGTTCTTGTTACTAATTACAACCAGAGGCATTGCATGTGTGTTCTTTCCACAAACAACATGTGGACCCATTAGAGTCATTGCATGTCTGTTCTTATACTAAAACCAGCACTAGACTCATTCCATGTGTGTTCTTTTCCATAAACCACACATGGATCCACTAGACTCATTGCATGTGTGTTCTTTCCACAAACCACTTATGGATCAACCAGTGGCCAATGCATGTGTGTTCTTACCACAAACCACATATGGATCAACCAGTGTCATTGCATGTGTGTTGTTTCCACAAACCACTTTTGGATCCACCAGTGTTCATTGCATGTGTGATCTTTTCCAAAAACCACATATAGATCAACCAGTAGTCATTGCACGTGTGTTCTTTTCCACAAACCACTTATGGATCCATTAGAGTCATTGCATGTGTGTTATTTCCACAAACCACACATGGATCAACCAGTAGATTCATTGCATGTGTGTTCTTTCCACAAACCACACATGGATCAACGAGTATCATTGCATGTGTGTTCTTTCCACAAATACCATATGGACCCACTAGATTCATTGCTTGTGTGTTCTTATACTAAAACCAGCACTAGAGTCATTGCATGTGTGTTCTTTCCACAAACCACACATGGATCCACCAGTGTTCATTGCATGTGTGTTCTTTTCCACAAACAACTTATGGATCAACCAGTGGTCATTGCATGTGTGTTATTTTCACAAACTACATGTGGACCCACTAGAGTCATTGCATGTGTTTTCTTCTACTGAAACTAGCACTAGACTCATTGCATGTGTGTTCTTTTCCACAAACCACACGTGGATCCATTAGACTCATTGCATGTGTGTTCTTTTCCACAAACCACATATGGACCAACCAGTGGTCATTGCATGTGTGTTCTTTTCACAAACTACATGTGGACCCACTAGAGTCATTGCATGCGTGTTCTTATACTAAAACTAGCACTAGAGTCATTGCATGTGTGTTCTTATACTAAAACTAGCACCAGAGTCATTGCATGTGTGTTCTTTTCCACAAACCACACATGGATCAAGGAGTGTCATTGCATGTGTGTTCTTTCCACAAACCACACATGGATCAACCAGTGTCATTGCAAGAGTGTTCTTTCCACAAACCACATATGGATCCATTTGAGTCATTGCATGTTTGTTCTTATACTAAAACTAGCACTAGAGTCATTGCATGTTTGTTCTTTCCACAAACCACTTATGGATCCACCAGCGTTCATTGCATGTGTGTTATTTTCACAAACAACATATGGATCCACCAGTGGTCACTGCCTGTGTGTTCTTTCCGCAAACCACTTATGGATCAACCAGTAGCCATTGCATGTGTGTTCTTTCCACAAACCACATATGGATAAACAGTGGATATTGCATGTGTGTTCTTTTCACAAACCACATGTGGACCCACTAGAGTCATTGAAATGTGTGTTCTCTTCAGAGACCACACATGGATCCACCAGTGTCATTGCATGTGTGTTCTTGTTACTAACAACAACCAGAGTCATTGCATGTGTGTT
This sequence comes from Avena insularis, assembly GCA_023614405.1. NCBI lineage: Eukaryota > Viridiplantae > Streptophyta > Magnoliopsida > Poales > Poaceae > Avena > Avena insularis. Next base: position 85,486,988 of record CM042684.1, on the reverse strand, counting down.
CTTTTTACATACCACATATGGATCCACCAGAGTCATTGCATGTGTCTTATTTTCACAATCCACCTATGGATCCACTAGTGTCATTGCATGTGTGTTCTTTTTACTAACAACAACTGGAGTCATTTCATGACTATTCTTTTCACATACCACATATGGATCCACCAGAGTCATTGAAATGTGTGTTCTCTTCAGAGACCACACATGGATCCGCCAGTGTCATTGCATGTGTGTTCTTGTTGCTAATTACAACCAGAGTCATTGCATGTGTGTTCTTTCCACAAACAACATGTGGACCCATTAGAGTCATTGCATGTGTGTTCTTATACTAAAACCAGCACTAGACTCATTACATGTGTGTTCTTTTCCACAAACCACACATGGATCCACTAGACTCATTGCATGTGTTCTTTCCACAAACCACTTATGGATCAACCAGTGGCCAATGCATGTGTGTTATTTCCACAAACCACATGTGGATCCACTAGACTCATTGCATGTGTGTTCTTTTCCACATACCACATATGGATCAACCAGTGGTCATTGCATGTGTGTTCTTTTCACAAACTACACGTGGACCCACTAGAGTCATTGCATGTGTGTTCTTATACTAAAACTAGCACTAGAGTCATTGCATGTGTGTTCTTTTCCACAAACCACACATGGATCAAGCAGTGTCATTGCATGTGTGTTCTTTCCACAAACCACATATGGATCAACCAGTGGTCATTGCATGTGTGTTCTTTTCACAAACGACATATGGATCAACCAGTGGTCATTGCATGTGTGTTTTCTTCACAAACCACATGTGAACCCACTAGAGTCATTGCATGTGTGTTCTTATCCAAAAACCAACACTAGAGTCATTGCATGTGTGTTATTTCCACAAACCACACCTGGATCAACCACTAGAGTCATTGCATGTTTGTTCTTTCCACAAACCACACATGGATCAACCAGTGTCATTGCATGTGTGTTCTTTCCACAAACCACATATGGATCCATTTGAGTCATTGCATGTTAGTTCTTATACTAAAACTAGCACTAGAGTCATTGCATGTGTGCTCTTTTCACAAACCACTTATGGATCCACTTGTGTTCATTGCATGTGTGGTCTTTTCACAAACAACATATGGATCCACCAGTGGTCACTGCATGTGTGTTCTTTCCACAAACCTCTTATGGATCAACCAGTAGCCATTGCATGTGTGTTCTTTCCACAAACTACATCTGGATCAACCAGTGGTCATTGCATGTGTGCTCTTTTCACAAACCACATGTGGACCCACTAGAGTCATTGAAACATGTGTTCTCTTCAGAGACCACACATGGATCCACCAGTGTCATTGCATGCGTGTTCTTGTTACTAACAACAACCAGAGTCATTGCATGTGTGTTCTTTTTACATACCATATATGGATCCACCAGAGTCATTGCATGTGTGTTCTTTTCACAATCCACCTATGGATCCACCAGTGTCATTGCATGTGTGTTCTTTTTACTAACAACAACTGGAGTCATTTCATGACTATTCTTTTCACATGCCACATATGGATCCACCAGAGTCATTGAAATATGTGTTCTCTTCAGAGACCACACATGGATCCACCAGTGTCATTGCATGTGTGTTCTTGTTACTAATTATAACCAGAGGAATTGCATGTGTGTTCTTTCCACAAACAACATGTGGACCCATTAGAGTCATTGCATGTGTGTTCTTATACTAAAACCAGCACTAGAGTCATTCCATGTGTGTTCTTTTCCACAAACCACACATGGATCCACCAGACTCATTGCATGTGTGTTCTTTCCACAAACCACTTATGGATCAACCAGTGGCCAATGCATGTGTGTTCTTTCCACAAACCACATATGGATCAACCAGTGTCATTGCATGTGTGTTGTTTCCACAAACCACTTTTGGATCCACCAGTGTTCATTGCATGTGTGATCTTTTCCAAAAACCACATATGGGTCAACTAGTGGTCATTGCACGTGTGTTCTTTTCCACAAACCACTTATGGATCCATTAGAGTCATTGCATGTGTGTTATTTCCACAAACCACACATGGATCAACGAGTAGTCATTGCATGTGTGTTCTTTCCACAAAGCACACATGGATCAACGAGTGTCATTGCATGTGTGTTCTTTCCACAAATACCATATGGACCCACTAGAGTCATTGCTTGTGTGTTCTTATACTAAAACCAGCACTAGAGTCATTGCATGTGTGTTCTTTCCACAAACCACACATGGATCCACCAGTGTTCATTGCATGTGTGTTCTTTCCACAAACTACATCTGGATCAACCAGTGGTCATTGCATGTGTGTTCTTTTCACAAACCACATGTGGACCCACTAGAGTCATTGAAACGTGTGTTCTCTTCAGAGACCACACATGGATCCACCAGTGCCATTGCATTCGTGGTCTTGTTACTAACAACAACCAGAGTCATTGCATGTTTGTTCTTTTTACATACCATATATGGATCCACCAGAGTCATTGCATGTGTGTTCTTTTCACAATCCACCTATCGATTCACTAGTGTCATTGCATGTGTGTTCTTTTTACTAACAACAACTGGAGTCATTTCATGACTATTATTTTCACATACCACATATGGATCCACCAGAGTCATTGAAATATGTGTTCTCTTCAGAGACCACACATGGATCCACAAGTGTCATTGCCTGTGTGTTCTTGTTACTAATTACAACCAGAGGCATTGCATGTGTGTTCTTTCCACAAACAACATGTGGACCCATTAGAGTCATTGCATGTCTGTTCTTATACTAAAACCAGCACTAGACTCATTCCATGTGTGTTCTTTTCCACAAACCACACATGGATCCACTAGACTCATTGCATGTGTGTTCTTTCCACAAACCACTTATGGATCAACCAGTGGCCAATGCATGTGTGTTCTTTCCACAAACCACATATGGATCAACCAGTGTCATTGCATGTGTGTTCTTTCCACAAACCACTTTTGGATCCACCAGTGTTCATTGCATGTGTGATCTTTTCCAAAAACCACATATGGATCAACCAGTGGTCATTGCACGTGTGCTCTTTTCCACAAACCACTTATGGATCCATTAGAGTCATTGCATGTGTGTTATTTCCACAAACCACACATGGATCAACAACTAGAGTCATTGCATGTGTGTTCTTTCCACAAACCACACATGGATCAACCAGTGTCATTGCATGTGTGTTCTTTCCACAAATCCCATATGGACCCACTAGAGTCATTGCTTGTGTGTTCTTATACTAAAACCAGCACTAGAGTCATTGCATGTGTGTTCTTTCCACAAACCACACATGGATCCACCAGTGTTCATTGCATGTGTGTTCTTTTCCAAAAACCACATATGGATCAACCAGTGGTCATTGCATGTGTGTTCTTTTCACAAACCACATGTGGACCCACTAGAGTCATTGCATGTGTGTTCTTATACTGAAACTAGCACTAGACTCATTGCATGTGTGTTCTTTTCCACAAACCACACGTGGATCCATTAGACTCATTGCATGTGTGTTCTTTTCCACAAACCACATATGGATCAACCAGTGGTCATTGCATGTGTGTTCTTTTCACAAACTACATGTGGACCCACTAGAGTCATTGTATGTGTGTTCTTATACTAAAACTAGCACCAGAGTCATTGCATGTGTGTTCTTTTCCACAAACCACACATGGATCAAGGAGTGTCATTGCATGTGTGTTCTTTACACAAACCACATATGGATCAACCAGTGGTCATTGCATGTGTGTTCTTTTCACAAACCACATATGGATCAACCAGTGGTCATTGCATGTGTGTTCTTTTCACAAACCACATGTGAACCCACTAGAGTCATTTGATGTGTGTTCTTATACTAAAACCAACACTAGAGTCATTGCATGTGTGTTATTTCCACAAACCACACCTGGATCAACCACTAGAGTCATTGCATGTGTGTTCTTTCCACAAACCACACATGGATCAACCAGTGTCATTGCAAGAGTGTTCTTTCCACAAACCACATATGGATCCATTTGAGTCATTGCATGTTTGTTCTTATACTAAAACTAGCACTAGAGTCATTGCATGTTTGTTCTTTCCACAAAGCACTTATGGATCCACCAGTGTTCATTGCATGTGTGTTATTTTCACAAACAACATATGGATGCACCAGTGGTCACTGCCTGTGTGTTCTTTCCGCAAACCACTTATGGATCAACTAGTAGCCATTGCATGTGTGTTCTTTTCACAAACCAGATATGGATAAACCAGTGGTTATTGCATGTGCGTTCTTTTCACAAACCACATGTGGACCCACCAGAGTCATTCAAATGTGTGTTCTCTTCAGAGACCACACATGGATCCACCAGTGTCATTGCATGTGTGTTCTTGTTACTAACAACAACTAGAGTCATTGCATGTGTGTTCTTTTTACATACCACATATGGATCCACCAGAGTCATTGCATGTGTCTTATTTTCACAATCCACCTATGGGTCCACTAGTGTCATTGCATGTGTGTTCTTTTTACTAACAACAACTGGAGTCATTTCATGACTATTCTTTTCACATACCACATATGGATCCACCAGAGTCATTGAAATGTGTGTTCTCTTCAGAGACCACACATGGATCCGCCAGTGTCATTGCATGTGTGTTCTTGTTACTAATTACAACCAGAGTCATTGCATGTGTGTTCTTTCCACAAACATCTGGACCCATTAGAGTCATTGCATGTGTGTTCTTATACTAAAACCAGCACTAGACTCATTACATGTGTGTTCTTTTCCACAAACCACACATGGATCCACTAGACTCATTGCATGTGTTCTTTCCACAAACCACTTATGGATCAACCAGTGGCCAATGCATGTGTGTTCTTTCCACAAACCACATGTGGATCCACTAGACTCATTGCATGTGTGTTCTTTTCCACATACCACATATGGATCAACCAGTGGTCATTGCATGTGTGTTCTTTTCACAAACTACACATGGACCCACTAGAGTCATTGCATGCGTGTTCTTATACTAAAACTAGCACTAGAGTCATTGCATGTGTGTTCTTTTCCACAAACCACACATGGATCAAGCAGTGTCATTGCATGTGTGTTCTTTCCACAAACCACATATGGATCAACCAGTGGTCATTGCATGTGTGTTCTTTTCACAAACGACATATGGATCAACCAGTGGTCATTGCATGTGTGTTCTCTTCACAAACCACATGTGAACCCACTAGAGTCATTGCATGTGTGTTCTTATCCAAAAACCAACACTAGAGTCATTGCATGTGTGTTATTTCCACAAACCACACCTGGATCAACCACTAGAGTCATTGCATGTTTGTTCTTTCCACATACCACATATGGAACAATCAGATTCATTGCATGTGTTCTCTTTTCACAATCCACCTAGGGATCCACCAATGTCATTGCATTTGTGTTCTTTTACCAACAACAACCAGAGTCATTGCATGTGTGTTATTTTCACATACCACATATGGATCCACCAGTGTCATTGCATGTGTGCACTTTTTACTAACAACAACCAGGGTCATTGGATGTGTGTTCTCTTCAGAGACCACACATGGATCCACCAGTGACATTGCATGTGTGTTCTTTCCACAAACAACATGTGGACCCATTAGAGTCATTGCATGTGTGTTCTTATACTAAAACCAGCACTAGACTCATTACATGTGTGTTCTTTTCCACAAACCACACATGGATCCACTAGAATCATTGCATGTGTTCTTTCCACAAACCACTTATGGATCAACCAGTGGCCAATGCATGTGTGTTCTTTCCACAAACCACATGTGGATCCACTAGACTCATTGCATGTGTGTTCTTTTCCACATACCACATATGGATCAACCAGTGGTCATTGCATCTTTGTTCTTTTCACAAACTACACGTGGACCCACTAGAGTCATTGCATGTGTGTTCTTATACTAAAACTAGCACTAGAGTCATTGCATGTGTGTTCTTTTCCACAAACCACACATGGATCAAGCAGTGTCATTGCATGTGTGTTCTTTCCACAAACCACATATGGATCAACCAGTGGTCATTGCATGTGTGTTCTTTTCACAAACGACATATGGATCAACCAGTGGTCATTGCATGTGTGTTTTCTTCACAAACCACATGTGAACCCACTAGAGTCATTGCATGTGTGTTCTTATCCAAAAACCAACACTAGAGTCATTGCATGTGTGTTATTTCCACAAACCACACCTGGATCAACCACTAGTGTCATTGCATGTTTGTTCTTTCCACAAACCACACATGGATCAACCAGTGTCATTGCATGTGTGTTCTTTCCACAAACCACATATGGATCCATTTGAGTCATTGCATGTTAGTTCTTATACTAAAACTAGCACTAGAGTCATTGCATGTGTGCTCTTTCCATAAACCACTTATGTATCCACCAGTGTTCATTGCATGTGTGGTCTTTTCACAAACAACATATGGATCCACCAGTGGTCACTGCATGTGTGTTCTTTCCACAAACCACTTATGGATCAACCAGTAGGCATTGCATGTGTGTTCTTTCCACAAACTACATCTGGATCAACTAGTGGTCATTGCATGTGTGTTCTTTTCACAAACCACATGTGGACCCACTAGAGTCATTGAAACATGTGTTCTCTTCAGAGACCACACATGGATCCACCAGTGTCGTTGCATGCGTGTTCTTGTTACTAACAACAACCAGAGTCATTGCATGTGTGTTCTTTTTACATACCATATATGGATCCACCAGAGTCATTGCATGTGTGTTCTTTTCACAATCCACCTATGGATCCACCAGTGTCATTGCATGTGTGTTCTTTTTACTAACAACAACTGGAGTCATTTCATGACTATTATTTTCACATGCCACATATGGATCCACCAGAGTCATTGAAATATGTGTTCTCTTCAGAGACCACACATGGATCCACCAGTGTCATTGCATGTGTGTTCTTGTTACTAATTATAACCAGAGGCATTGCATGTGTGTTCTTTCCACAAACAACATGTGGACCCATTAGAGTCATTGCATGTGTGTTCTTATACTAAAACCAGCACTAGAGTCATTCCATGTGTGTTCTTTTCCACAAACCACACATGGATCCACCAGACTCATTGCATGTGTGTTCTTTCCACAAACCACTTATGGATCAACCAGTGGCCAATGCATGTGTGTTCTTTCCACAAACCACACATGGATCCACCAGTGTTCATTGCATGTGTGTTCTTTCCACAAACTACATCTGGATCAACCAGTGGTCATTGCATGTGTGTTCTTTTCACAAACCACATGTGGACCCACTAGATTCATTGAAACGTGTGTTCTCTTCAGAGACCACACATGGATCCAGCAGTGTCATTGCATGCGTGTTCTTGTTACTAACAACAACCAGAGTCATTGCATGTGTGTTCTTTTTATATACCATATATGGATCCACCAGAGTCATTGCATGTGTGTTCTTTTCACAATCCACCTATCGATCCACTAGTGTCATTGCATGTGTGTTCTTTTTACTAACAACACCTGGAGTCATTTCATGACTATTATTTTCACATACCACATATGGATCCACCAGAGTCATTGAAATATGTGTTCTCTTCAGAGACCACACATGGATCCACCAGTGTCATTGCATGTGTGTTCTTGTTACTAATTACAACCAGAGGCATTGCATGTGTGTTCTTTCCACAAACAACATGTGGACCCATTAGAGTCATTGCATGTCTGTTCTTATACTAAAACCAGCACTAGACTCATTCCATGTGTGTTCTTTTCCATAAACCACACATGGATCCACTAGACTCATTGCATGTGTGTTCTTTCCACAAACCACTTATGGATCAACCAGTGGCCAATGCATGTGTGTTCTTACCACAAACCACATATGGATCAACCAGTGTCATTGCATGTGTGTTCTTTCCACAAACCACTTTTGGATCCACCAGTGTTCATTGCATGTGTGATCTTTTCCAAAAACCACATATGGATCAACCAGTGGTCATTGCACGTGTGTTCTTTCCACAAAACACTTATTTATCCATTAGTTTCATTGCCTGTGTGTTATTTACACAAACCACACATGGATCTACCACTAGAGTCATTGCATGTGTGTTCTTTCCACAAACCACACATGGATCAACCAGTGTCATTGCATGTGTGTTCTTTCCACAAATCCCATATGGACCCACTAGAGTCATTGCTTGTGTGTTCTTATACTAAAACCAGCACTAGAGTCATTGCATGTGTGTTCTTTCCACAAACCACACATGGATCCACCAGTGTTCATTGCATGTGTGTTCTTTTCCAAAAACCACATATGGATCAACCAGTGGTCATTGCATGTGTGTTCTTTTCACAAACCACATGTGGACCCACTAGAGTCATTGCATGTGTGTTCTTATACTGAAACTAGGACTAGACTCATTGCATGTGTGTTCTTTTCCACAAACCACACGTGGATCCATTAGACTCATTGCATGTGTGTTCTTTTCCACAGACCACATATGGATCAACCAGTGGTCATTGCATGTGTGTTCTTTTCACAAACTACATGTGGACCCACTAGAGTCATTGTATGTGTGTTCTTATACTAAAACTAGCACCAGAGTCATTGCATGTGTGTTCTTTTCCACAAACCACACATGGATCAAGGAGTGTCATTGCATGTGTGTTCTTTACACAAACCACATATGGATCAACCAGTGGTCATTGCATGTGTGTTCTTTTCACAAACCACATATGGATCAACCAGTGGTCATTGCATGTGTGTTCTTTTCACAAACCACATGTGAACCCACTAGAGTCATTTCATGTGTGTTCTTATACTTAAACCAACACTAGAGTCATTGCATGTGTGTTATTTCCACAAACCACACCTGGATCAACCACTAGAGTCATTGCATGTGTGTTCTTTCCACAAACCACACATGGATCAACCAGTGTCATTGCAAGAGTGTTCTTTCCACAAACCACATATGGATCCATTTGAGTCATTGCATGTTTGTTCTTATACTAAAACTAGCACTAGAGTCATTGCATGTTTGTTCTTTCCACAAAGCACTTATGGATCCACCAGTGTTCATTGCATGTGTGTTATTTTCACAAACAACATATGGATCCACCAGTGGTCACTGCCTGTGTGTTCTTTCCGCAAACCACTTATGGATCAACTAGTAGCCATTGCATGTGTGTTCTTTTCACAAACCACATATGGATAAACCAGTGGTTATTGCATGTGCGTTCTTTTCACAAACCACATGTGGACCCACCAGAGTCATTGAAATGTGTGTTCTCTTCAGAGACCACACATGGATCCACCAGTGTCATTGCATGTGTGTTCTTGTTACTAACAACAACTAGAGTCATTGCATGTGTGTTCTTTTTACATACCACATATGGATCCACCAGAGTCATTGCATGTGTCTTATTTGCACAATCCACCTATGGGTCCACTAGTGTCATTGCATGTGTGTTCTTTTTACTAACAACAACTGGAGTCATTTCATGACTATTCTTTTCACATACCACATATGGATCCACCAGAGTCATTGAAATGTGTGTTCTCTTCAGAGACCACACATGGATCCGCCAGTGTCATTGCATGTGTGTTCTTGTTACTAATTACAACCAGAGTCATTGCATGTGTGTTCTTTCCACAAACATGTGGACCCATTAGAGTCATTGCATGTGTGTTCTTATACTAAAACCAGCACTAGACTCATTACATGTGTGTTCTTTTCCACAAACCACACATGGATCCACTAGACTCATTGCATGTGTTCTTTCCACAAACCACTTATGGATCAACCAGTGGCCAATGCATGTGTGTTCTTTCCACAAACCACATGTGGATCCACTAGACTCATTGCATGTGTGTTCTTTTCCACATACCACATATGGATCAACCAGTGGTCATTGCATGTGTGTTCTTTTCACAAACTACACGTGGACCCACTAGAGTCATTGCATGCGTGTTCTTATACTAAAACTAGCACTAGAGTCATTGCATGTGTGTTCTTTTCCACAAACCACACATGGATCAAGCAGTGTCATTGCATGTGTGTTCTTTCCACAAACCACATATGGATCAACCAGTGGTCATTGCATGTGTGTTCTTTTCACAAACGACATATGGATCAACCAGTGGTCATTGCATGTGTGTTCTCTTCACAAACCACATGTGAACCCACTAGAGTCATTGCATGTGTGTTCTTATCCAAAAACCAACACTAGAGTCATTGCATGTGTGTTATTTCCACAAACCACACCTGGATCAACCACTAGACTCATTGCATGTTTGTTCTTTCCACAAACCACACATGGATCAACCAGTGTCATTGCATGTGTGTTCTTTCCACAAACCACATATGGATCCATTTGAGTCATTGCATGTTAGTTCTTATACTAAAACTAGCACTAGAGTCATTGCATGTGTGCTCTTTCCACAAACCACTTATGGATCCACCAGTGTTCATTGCATGTGTGGTCTTTTCACAAACAACATATGGATCCACCAGTGGTCACTGCATGTGTGTTCTTTCCACAAACCACTTATGGATCAACCAGTAGGCATTGCATGTGTGTTCTTTCCACAAACTACATCTGGATCAACCAGTGGTCATTGCATGTGTGTTCTTTTAACAAACCACATGTGGACGCACTAGAGTCATTGAAACGTGTGTTCTCTTCAGATACCACACATGGATCCACCAGTGTCATTGCATGCGTGTTCTTGTTACTAACAACAACCAGAGTCATTGCATGTGTGTTCTTTTTACATACCATATATGGATCCACCAGAGTCATTGCATGTGTGTTCTTTTCACAATCCACCTATCGATCCACTAGTGTCATTGCATGTGTGTTCTTTTTACTAACAACAACTGGAGTCATTTCATGACTATTATTTTCACATACCACATATGGATCCAGCAGAGTCATCGAAATATGTGTTCTCTTCAGAGACCACACATGGATCCACCAGTGTCATTGCATGTGTGTTCTTGTTACTAATTACAACCAGAGGCATTGCATGTGTGTTCTTTCCACAAACAACATGTGGACCCATTAGAGTCATTGCATGTCTGTTCTTATACTAAAACCAGCACTAGACTCATTCCATGTGTGTTCTTTTCCACAAACCACACATGGATCCACTAGACTCATTGCATGTGTGTTCTTTCCACAAACCACTTATGGATCAACCAGTGGCCAATGCATGTGTGTTCTTTCCACAAACCACATATGGATCAACCAGTGTCATTGAATGTGTGTTCTTTCCACAAACCACTTTTGGATCCACCAGTGTTCATTGCATGTGTGATCTTTTCCAAAAACCACATATGGATCAACCAGTGGTCATTGCACGTGTGTTCTTTTCCACAAACCACTTATGGATCCATTAGAGTCATTGCATGTGTGTTATTTCCACAAACCACACATGGATCAACCACTAGAGTCATTGCATGTGTGTTCTTTCCACAAACCACACATGGATCAACCAGTGTCATTGCATGTGTGTTCTTTCCACAAATCCCATATGCACCCACTAGAGTCATTGCTTGTGTGTTCTTATACTAAAACCAGCACTAGAGTCATTGCATGTGTGTTCTTTCCACAAACCACACATGGATCCACCAGTGTTCATTGCATGTGTGTTCTTTTCCAAAAACCACATATGGATCAACCAGTGGTCATTGCATGTGTGTTCTTTTCACAAACCACATGTGGACCCACTAGAGTCATTGCATGTGTGTTCTTATACTGAAACTAGCACTAGACTCATTGCATGTGTGTTCTTTTCCACAAACCACACGAGGATCCATTAGACTCATTGCATGTGTGTTCTTTTCCACAAACCACATATGGATCAACCAGTGGTCATTGCATGTGTGTTCTTTTCACAAACTACATGTGGACCGACTAGAGTCATTGTATGTGTGTTCTTATACTAAAACTAGCACCAGAGTCATTGCATGTGTGTTCTTTTCCACAAACCACACATGGATCAAGGAGTGTCATTGCATGTGTGTTCTTTTCACAAACCACATATGGATCAACTAGTGGTCATTGCATGTGTGTTCTTTTCACAAACCACATGTGAACCCACTAGAGTCATTTCATGTGTGTTCTTATACTAAAACCAACACTAGAGTCATTGCATGTGTGTTATTTCCACAAACCACACCTGGATCAACCACTAGAGTCATTACATGTGTGTTCTTTCCACAAACCACACATGGATCAACCAGTGTCATTGCAAGAGTGTTCTTTCCACAAACCACATATGGATCCATTTGAGTCATTGCATGTTTGTTCTTATACTAAAACTAGCACTAGAGTCATTGCATGTTTGTTGTTTCCACAAACCACTTATGGATCCACCAGTGTTCATTGCATGTGTGTTATTTTCACAAACAACATATGGATCCACCAGTGGTCACTGCCTGTGTGTTCTTTCCGCAAACCACTTATGGATCAACCAGTAGCCATTGCATGTGTGTTCTTTCCACAAACCACATATGGATAAACCAGTGGTTATTGCATGTGCGTTCTTTTCACAAACCACATGTGGACCCACCAGAGTCATTGAAATGTGTGTTCTCTTCAGAGACCACACATGGATCCACCAGTGTCATTGCATGTGTGTTCTTGTTACTAACAACAACTAGAGTCATTGCATGTGTGTTCTTTTTACATACCACATATGGATCCACCAGAGTCATTGCATGTGTCTTATTTTCACAATCCACGTATGGATCCACTAGTGTCATTGCATGTGCGTTCTTTTTACTAACAATAACTGGAGTCATTTCATGACTATTCTTTTCACATACCACATATGGATCCACCAGAGTCATTGAAATGTGTGTTCTCTTCAGAGACCACACATGGATCCGCCAGTGTAATTGCATGTGTGTTCTTGTTACTAATTACAACCAAAGTCATTGCATGTGTGTTCTTTCCACAAACAACATGTGGACCCATTAGAGTCATTGCATGTGTGTTCTTATACTAAAACCAGCACTAGACTCATTACATGTGTGTTCCTTTCCACAAACCACACATGGATCCACTAGACTCATTGCATGTGTTCTTTCCACAAAGCACTTATGGATCAACCAGTGGCCAATGCATCTGTGTTCTTTCCACAAACCACATGTGGATCCACTAGACTCATTGCATGTGTGTTCTTTTCCACATACCACATATGGATCAACCAGTGGTCATTGCATGTGTGTTCTTTTCCACAAACCACACATGGATCAAGCAGTGTCATTGCATGTGTGTTCTTATACTAAAACTAGCACTAGAGTCATTGCATGTGTGTTCTTTTTCCACAAACCACACATGGATCAAGCAGTGTCATTGCATGTGTGTTCTTTCCACAAACACATATGGATCAACCAGTGGTCATTGCATGTGTGTTCTTTTCACAAACGACATATGGATCAACCAGTGGTCATTGCATGTGTGTTCTCTTCACAAACCACATGTGAACCCACTCGAGTCATTGCATGTGTGTTCTTATCCAAAAACCAACACTAGAGTCATTGCATGTGTGTTATTTCCACAAACCACACCTGGATCAACCACTAGAGTCATTGCATGTTTGTTCTTTCCACAAACCACACATAGATCAACCAGTGTCATTTCATGTGTGTTCTTTCCACAAACCACATATGGATCCATTTGAGTCATTGCATGTTAGTTCTTATACCAAAACTAGCACTAGAGTCATTGCATGTGTGCTCTTTCCACAAACCACTTATGGATCCACCAGTGTTCATTGCATGTGTGGTCTTTTCACAAACAACATATGGATCCACCAGTGGTCACTGCATGTGTGTTCTTTCCACAAACCACTTATGGATCAACCAGTAGGCATTGCATGTGTGTTCTTTCCACAAACTACATCTGGATCAACCAGTGGTCATTGCATGTTTGTTCTTTTCACAAACCACATGTGGACCCACTAGAGTCATTGAAACGTGTGTTCTCTTCAGAGACCACACATGGATCCACCAGTGTCATTGCATGCGTGTTCTTGTTACTAACAACAACCAGAGTCATTGCATGTGTGTTCTTTTTACATACCATATATGGATCCACCAGAGTCATTGCATGTGTGTTCTTTTCACAATCCACCTATGGATCCACCAGTGTCATTGCATATGTGTTCTTTTTACTAACAACAACTGGAGTCATTTCATGACTATTCTTTTCACATGCCACATATGGATCCACCAGAGTCATTGAAATATGTGTTCTCTTCAGAGACCACACATGGATCCACCAGTGTCATTACATGTGTGTTCTTGTTACTAATTACAACCAGAGGCATTGCATGTGTGTTCTTTCCACAAACAACATGTGGACCCATTAGAGTCATTGCATGTGTTTTCTTATACTAAAACCAGCACTAGACTCATTCCATGTGTGTTCTTTTCCACAAACCACACATGGATCCACTAGACTCATTGCATGTGTGTTCTTTCCACAAACCACTTATGGATCAACCAGTGGCCAATGCATGTGTGTTCTTTCCACAAACCACATATGGATCAGCCGGTGTCATTGCATGTGTGTTGTTTCCACAAACCACTTTTGGATCCACCAGTGTTCATTGCATGTGTGATATTTTCAAAAAACCACATATGGATCAACCAGTGGTCATTGCACGTGTGTTCTTTTCCACAAACCACTTATGGATCCATTAGAGTCATTGCATGTGTGTTATTTCCACAAACCACACATGGATCAACCACTAGAGTCATTGCATGTGTGTTCTTTCTACAAACCACACATGGACCAACGAGTGTCATTGCATGTGTGTTCTTTCCACAAATACCATATGGACCCACTAGAGTCATTGCTTGTGTGTTCTTATACTAAAACCAGCACTAGAGTCATTGCATGTGTGTTCTTTCCACAAACCACACATGGATCCACCAGTGTTCATTGCATGTGTGTTCTTTTCCAAAAACCACATATGGATCAACTAGTGGTCATTGTATGTGTGTTCTTTTCACAAACTACATGTGGACCCACTAGAGTCATTCCATGTGTGTTCTTATACTGAAACTAGCACTAGACTCATTGCATGTGTGTTCTTTTCCACAAACCACATGTGGATCCATTAGACTCATTGCATGTGTGTTCTTTTCCACAAACCACATATGGATCAACCATTAGTCATTGCATGTGTGTTCTTTTCACAAACTACATGTGGACCCACTAGAGTCATTGTATGTGTGTTCTTATACGAAAACTAGCACCAGAGTCATTGCATGTGTGCTCTTTTCCACAAACCACACATGGATCAAGCAGTGTCATTGCATGTGTGTTCTTTACGCAAACCACACATGGATCAACCAGTGGTCATTGCATGTGTGTTCTTTTCACAAACCACATATGGATCAACCAGTGGTCATTGCATGTGTGTTCTTTTCACAAATCACATGTGAACCCACTAGAGTCATTGCATGTGTGTTCTTATACTAAAACCAACACTAGAGTCATTGCATGTGTGTTATTTCCACAAACCACACCTGGATCAACCACTAGAGTCATTGCATGTGTGTTCTTTCCACAAACCACACATGGATCAACCAGTGTCATTGCATGAGTGTTCTTTCCACAAACCACATATGGATCCATTTGAGTCATTGCATGTTTGTTCTTATACAAAAACTAGCACTATAGTCATTGCATGTGTGTTCTTTCCACAAACCACTTATGGATCCACCAATGTTCATTGCATGTGTGTTATTTTCACAAACAACATATGGATCCTCCAGTGGTCACTGCCTGTGTGTTCTTTCCGCAAACCACTTATGGATCCATTTGAGTCATTGCATGTTAGTTCTTATACCAAAACTAGCACTAGAGTCATTGCATGTGTGCTCTTTCCACAAACCACTTATGGATCCACCAGTGTTCATTGCATGTGTGGTCTTTTCACAAACAACATATGGATCCACCAGTGGTCACTACATGTGTGTTCTTTCCACAAACCACTTATGGATCAACCAGTAGGCATTGCATGTGTGTTCTTTCCACAAACTACATCTGGATCAACCAGTGGTCATTGCATGTTTGTTCTTTTCACAAACCACATGTGGACCCACTAGAGTCATTGAAACGTGTGTTCTCTTCAGAGACCACACATGGATCCACCAGTGTCATTACATGCGTGTTCTTGTTACTAACAACAACCAGAGTCATTGCATGTGTGTTCTTTTTACATACCATATATGGATCCACCAGAGTCATTGCATGTGTGTTCTTTTCACAATCCACCTATGGATCCACCAGTGTCATTGCATGTGTGTTCTTTTTACTAACAACAACTGGAGTCATTTCATGACTATTCTTTTCACATGCCACATATGGATCCACCAGAGTCATTGAAATATGTGTTCTCTTCAGAGACCACACATGGATCCACCAGTGTCATTGCATGTGTGTTCTTGTTACTAATTACAACCAGAGGCATTGCATGTGTGTTCTTTCCACAAACAACATGTGGACCCATTAGAGTCATTGCATGTGTGTTCTTATACTAAAACCAGCACTAGACTCATTCCATGTGTGTTCTTTTCCACAAACCACACATGGATCCACTAGACTCATTGCATGTGTGTTCTTTCCACAAACCACTTATGGATCAACCAGTGGCCAATGCATGTGTGTTCTTTCCACAAACCACATATGGATCAGCCGGTGTCATTGCATGTGTGTTGTTTCCACAAACCACTTTTGGATCCACCAGTGTTCATTGCATGTGTGATATTTTCAAAAAACCACATATGGATCAACCAGTGGTCATTGCACGTGTGTTCTTTTCCACAAACCACTTATGGATCCATTAGAGTCATTGCATGTGTGTTATTTCCACAAACCACACATGGATCAACCACTAGAGTCATTGCATGTGTGTTCTTTCTACAAACCACACATGGACCAACGAGTGTCATTGCATGTGTGTTCTTTCCACAAATACCATATGGACCCACTAGAGTCATTGCTTGTGTGTTCTTATACTAAAACCAGCACTAGAGTCATTGCATGTGTGTTCTTTCCACAAACCACACATGGATCCACCAGTGTTCATTGCATGTGTGTTCTTTTCCAAAAACCACATATGGATCAACTAGTGGTCATTGTATGTGTGTTCTTTTCACAAACTACATGTGGACCCACTAGAGTCATTCCATGTGTGTTCTTATACTGAAACTAGCACTAGACTCATTGCATGTGTGTTCTTTTCCACAAACCACACGTGGATCCATTAGACTCATTGCATGTGTGTTCTTTTCCACAAACCACATATGGATCAACCAGTGGTCATTGCATGTGTGTTCTTTTCACAAACTACATGTGGACCGACTAGAGTCATTGTATGTGTGTTCTTATACTAAAACTATCACCAGAGTCATTGCATGTGTGTTCTTTTCCACAAACCACACATGGATCAAGGAGTGTCATTGCATGTGTGTTCTTTTCACAAACCACATATGGATCAACTAGTGGTCATTGCATGTGTGTTCTTTTCACAAACCACATGTGAACCCACTAGAGTCATTTCATGTGTGTTCTTATACTAAAACCAACACTAGAGTCATTGCATGTGTGTTATTTCCACAAACCACACCTGGATCAACCACTAGATTCATTGCATGTGTGTTCTTTCCACAAACCACACATGGATCAACCAGTGTCATTGCATGAGTGGTCTTTCCACAAACCACATATGGATCCATTTGAGTCATTGCATATTTGATATTATACTAAAACTAGCACTAGAGTCATTGCATGTTTGTTCTTTCCACAAACCACTTATGGATCCACCAATGTTCATTGCATGTGTGTTCTTTTCGGAAACAACATATGGATCCTCCAGTGGTCACTGCCTGTGTTTTCTTTCCACAAACCACTTATGGATCAACCAGTAGCCATTGTACGTGTGATCTTTCCACAAACCACATATGGATCAACTAGTGGTTATTGCATGTGTGTTCTTTTCACAAACCACATGTGGACCCACTAGAGTCATTGAAATGTGTGTTCTCTTCAGAGACCACACATGGATCCACCAGTGTCATTGCATGTGTGTTCTTGTTACTAACAACAACTAGAGTCATTGCATGCGTGTTCTTTTTACGTACCACATATGGATCCACCGGTGTCATTGAAATGTGTGTTCTCTTCAGAGACCACACATGGATCCACCAGTGTCATTGCATGTGTGTTCTTTTTACTAACAACAACTAGATTCATTTCATGACTGTTCTTTTCACATACCTCATATGGATCCACCAGTGTCATTGCATGTGTGTTCTTTTTACTAACAACAACTGGAGTCATTGCATGTGTGTTCTTTTCACATACCACATATGGAACAATCAGATTCATTGCATGTGTTCTCTTTTCACAATCCACCTATGGATGCACCAATGTCATTGCATGTGTGTTCTTTTACCAACAACAACTAGAGTCATTGCATGTGTGTTATTTTCACATACCACATATGGATCCACCAGTGTCATTGCATGTGTGCTCTTTTTACTAACAACAACCAGAGTCATTGGATGTGTGTTCTCTTTAGAGACCGCACATGGATCCACCAGTGTCATTGCATGTGTGTTCTTTTCACAAACTACATGTGGACCCACTAGAGTAATTGTATGTGTGTTCTTATACTAAAACTAGCACCAGAGTCATTGCATGTGTGTTCTTTTCCACAAACCACACATGGATCAAGCAGTGTCATTGCATGTGTGTTCTTTCCACAAACCACATATGGATCAACCAGTGGTCATTGCATGTGTGTTCTTTTCACAAACCACATATGGATCAACTAGTGGTCATTGCATGCGTGTTCTTTTCACAAACCACATGTGAACCCACTAGAGTCATTGAATGTGTGTGCTTATACTAAAACCAACACTAGAGTCATTGCATGTGTGTTATTTCCACAAACCACACCTGGATCAACCACTAGAGTCATTGCATGTGTGTTCTTTCCACAAACCACACATGGATCAACCAGTGTCATTGCATGAGTGTTCTTTCCACAAACCACATATGGATCCATTTGAGTCATTGCATGTTTGTTCTTATACTAAAACTAGCACTAGAGTCATTGCATGTGTGTTCTTTCCACAAACCACTTATGGATCCACCAGTGTTCATTGCATGTGTGTTCTTTTCACAAACAACATATGGATCCACCAGTGGTCATTGCCTGTGTTTTCTTTCCATAAACCACTTATGGATCCACCAGTAGCCATTGCATGTGTGTTCTTTCCACAAACCACATATGGATCAACCAGTGGTTATTGCATGTGTGTTCATTTCACAAACCACATGTGGACCCACTAGAGTCATTGAAATGTGTGTTCTCTTCAGAGACCCCACATGGATCCACCAGTGTCATTGCATGTGTGTTCTTGTTACTAACAACAACCATAGTCATTGCATGTGTGTTCTTTTTACATACCACATATGGATCTACCAGAGACATTGCATGTGCGTTCTTTTCACAATCCACCTATGGATCCACCAGTGTCATTGCATGTGTGTTCTTTTTACTAACAACAACTGGAGTCATCTCATGACTGTTGTTTTCACATAACACATATGGATCCACTAGAGTCATTGAAATGTGTGTTCTCTTCAGAGACCACACATGGATCCACCAGTGTCATTGCATGTGTGTTCTTGTTACTAATTACAACCAGAGTCATTGCATGTGTGTTCTTTCCACAAACCACATGTGGACCCACTAGAGTCATTCCATGAGTGTTCTTATACTAAAACCAGCACTAGACTCATTGCATGTGTGTTTTTTTCCACAAACCACACATGGATCCACTAGACTCATTGCATGTGTGCTCTTTCCATAAACCACTAATGGATCAACCAGTGGCCATTTCATGTGTGTTCTTTCCACAAACCACTTATGCATCAACCAGTGGGCATTGCATGTGTGTTATTCTACAAACCACTGATGGATCAACCACTAGAGTCATTGCATGTATGTTCTTTTCCACAAACAACTTATGGATCAACCAGTGGTTATTGCATGTGTGTTCTTTTCACAAACTACATGTGGACCCACTAGAGTCATTGTATGTGTGTTCTTATACTAAAACTAGCACTAGATTCATTGCACATGTGTTCTTTCCACAAACCACTTATGGATCCACCAGTGTCATTGCATGTGTGTTCTTTCCACAAACCACTTATGGATCCACCAGTGTTCATTGCATGTGTGTTCTTTTCCAAAAACCACATATGGATCAACCAGTGGTCATTGCACGTTTGTTCGTTTCCACAAACCACTTATGAATCCATTAGAGTCATTGCATGTGTGTTATTTCCATAAACCACACATGGATCAACCACTAGAGTCATTGCATGTGTGTTCTTTCCACAAACCACACATGGATCAACCAGTGTCATTGCATGTGTGTTCTTTCCACAAATCACATATGGACCCACTAGAGTCATAGCTTGTGTGTTCTTATACTAAAACCAGCATTAGAGTCATTGCATGTGTGTTCTTTTCACAGACCACACATGGATCCCCCAGTGTTCATTGCATGTGTGTTCTTTTCCAAAAACCACATATGGATCAACCAGTGGTCATTGCAGGTGTATTCTTTTCACAAACAACATGTGGACCCACTAGAGTCATTGCATGTGTGTTCTTATACTAAAACCCGCACTAGACTCATTGCATGTGTGTTCTTTTCCACAAACCACACATGGATCCACTAGACTCATTGCATGTGTGCTCTTTCCATAATCCACTTATGGATCAACCAGTGGCCATTTCATGTGTGTTCTTTCCACAAACCACTTATGCATCAACCAGTGGGCATTGCATGTGTGTTATTCTACAAACCACTTATGGATCAACCACTAGAGTCATTGCATGTATGTTCTTTTCCACAAACAACTTATGGATCAACCAGTGGTTATTGCATGTGTGTTCTTTTCACAAACTACATGTGGACCCACTAGAGTCATTGTATGTGTGTTCTTATACTAAAACTAGCACTAGAGTCATTGCACATGTGTTATTTCCACAAACCACATATGGATCAACCAGTGTCATTGCATGTGTGTTCTTTCCACAAACCACTTATGGATCCACCAGTGTTCATTGCATGTGTGTTCTTTTCCAAAAACCACATATGGATCAACCAGTGGTCATTGCACGTTTGTTCGTTTCCACAAACCACTTATGAATCCATTAGAGTCATTGCATGTGTGTTATTTCCATAAACCACACATGGATCAACCACTAGAGTCATTGCATGTGTGTTCTTTCCACAAACCACACATGGATCAACCAGTGTCATTGCATGTGTGTTCTTTCCACAAATCACATATGGACCCACTAGAGTCATAGCTTGTGTGTTCTTATTCTAAAACCAGCATTAGAGTCATTGCATGTGTGTTCTTTTCACAGACCACACATGGATCCACCATTGTTCATTGCATGTGTGTTCTTTTCCAAAAACCACATATGGATCAACCAGTGGTCATTGCATGTGTATTCTTTTCACAAACCACATGTGGACCCACTAGAGTCATTGCATGTGTGTTCTTATACTAAAACCCGCACTAGACTCATTGCATGTGTGTTCTTTTCCACAAACCACACATGGATCCACTAGACTCATTGCATGTGTGTTCTTTTCCACAAACCACATATGGATCAACCAGTGGTCATTGCATGTGTGTTCTTTTCACAAACTACATGTGGACCCACTAGTGTCATTGTATGTGTGTTCTTATACTAAAACTAGTACTAGAGCCATTGCATGTGTGTTCTATCCACAAACCACACATGGATCAACCAGTGGCATTGCATGTGTGTTCTTTTCACAAACCACACATGGATCAATGATGTCTACGCACTTCTATTCTTGTAGACAGTTGTTGGGCCTCCAAGTGCAGAGGTTTGTAGAACAGCAGCAAGTTTTCCCTTAAGTGGATTACCCAAGGTTTATCGAACTCAGGGAGGAAGTGGTCAAAGGTATTCCCTCTCAAGCAACCCTGCAATCAAGATACAAGAAGTCTCTTGTGTCCCCAACACACCCAATACACTTGTCAGGTGTATAGGTACACTAGTTCGGTGAAGATATAGTGAAATACAAGTGGTATGGATAATTATAAGTGGTAACGGTGCCAGAAAATAGCTTGCTGTCGTGGAAGAGACTAAAGGCAAACTGAAATAAAGAAGGAAGCAAGCAAACATGTAACAGATCTAATTGCAAACGGTGTATCAATGCTAAGAAACAAGGCCTAGGGATCATACTTTCACTAGTGAACACTCTCATATAAATATATTCTCTTTATGATACTACTCTTAACTACTCTCCGGTTGAACACTCGAATCGATGGTAGGGCTATAACAACACACCTCAAAGTAAGCCTTTCCCATCTAGATAACCCCACACTATCACCTTGAGTACTAGATGGTTCCAACAAACACCACAATTTCATAAAGACATCCAACTCCAAATATAACTCATAACAAGTATTTGTAATCTCTAGCCTAAGTGCCACAATGGTATGCACGTTGTCACTTTCACAAACATGGGGAGAGCAGAGATCTATTAAAGCACTTGAGTAGCAAGGTAGATCTACTTGATTACAAAGCTCATGATCACAATATGATCATGCATAGAGAGAGATGAACACATAGCTACCGGTAGAACCCTTAGCCTCGAGAGATAACTACTCCCTCATCATCATGGGAATCAGCAATGGTGATGGAGATGGCGGTGGAGATTGATGGAGATAGCTCCGGGGGCACTTACCTGTCCCGGCAGGGTGCCGGAACAGAGACTTTCTGTCCCCCGAATGTACCCTTCGGTGGCGGCGGCGCTGCAGAACTTTTCGTGGATTTCTGATTGATTGTCTAGGGTTTTGGTATCGGGAGGCTTCTTATAGGCGAAGAGGTAAGGTCGGTGGAGTGCCAGGGGCCTACACCGCCTGGTGGCGCGGCTAGGTCTAGCCCGCGCCTGGGGGGTGTGTGGCCAGGCCCTGGCCCTCCTCCGTCTCGTATTCTGGCTCCGTGAGTCTTCCGGTAAAATAGGAACTTTAGCTTTTGTCCCGTCCAATTCTGAGAATATTCATTTTCAAACTTTCCTGGAACCAAAAACAGCAAAAAAAAGGCAGCTGGCACTATGGCTCTTGTTAATAGGTTAGTCCAAGAAAGTCTATGAAAAGTACTGCAAAGTGTGGAAAACATAAGAAAGTAGATAAAACCAAGCATGGAACATCAAAAATTATACATACATTTGCAATGTATCAATCAACCAGTGTCATTGCATGTGTGTTCTTTCCACAAACCACATATGTATCAACCAGTGGTCATTGCATGTGTGTTCTTTTCCACAAACCACTTATGGATCCATTAGAGTCATTGCATGTGTGTTCTCTTCAGGGACCACACATGGATCCACTAGCGTCATTGCATGTGTGTTCTTTTTACTAACAACAACCAGAGTCATTACATGTGTGTTCTTTTCACATACCACATATGGATCCACCAGTGTCATTGCATGTGTGTTCTTTTCACGATCCACACATGGATCCACCAATGTCATTGCATATGTGTTCTTTTTACTAACAACAACTGTAGTCATTGCATGTGTGTTCTTTTCACATACCACATAGGGTAGGTTCGGGAGAGGAAGACTAAATAAAACGGAAAGAGGCTAACCCTTGTTTCGCTTATAAATAGTCTCTTCCTTCCCTTGTTCTCTGTCGGCACAACTACGTATTTATTAGAATAGTGCTTTGCTCGGTCCTGCTTTGGACCTATGATCCACTGGTGATTAATCAGCATCTACAGCTTTCGCTTTGGGTCGGGAATTTGGAGCCCCTCTCCTCTCTCTGTAACTAGAGAGGTAGGCAAACCTGAGTTTAGAGCCACCTCGATTCGGGATGTCGGAACACCAACCGGAAAGGGCGGAAAGGAGATTCCTCGACGAGGACTAGTGAGGCTATAGTACTGACTATGCAGAGGACTACTTATTTATTCTTAGGGTGAATCAATCAGCTTCGGGTTATTCAAGGCTTCGATAGACATTGGGGAGATACCGGCTTTTGAGACAGGGAGGCCATGCTCGTATCTATGCTTTTCATCATTGGTCTGGTCTACTTGTACCCCACCCCACAAGGTACATCTTCGACTGGAGCTACAAAGATAGTTATTAAATCGTTAGCACCACATAAAAACATTCCCCCTAGAGTAGCTGTTAATACGAATAACAGAAACTCTGTTATAGCCATTTCTGTACATTCAATGTACTCTACGGATAGAGGAATACATAAAGTGGAACATAATAAAATGAGAAATTGAAAAAGTTTCACAACATAGGCCTCTGAGTGCGGTTCAACTCTAGAAGAAGTGAGAGAAGGCTTGATCTTCTCGATTCCCTCTGATAGATCTTGGAAATCCCTTCTTTTCTTCCCCAGCGGACAACTCGCGGGTGATCCCTTTTATAAGAACCAGTTGCACTCTGGTCGAGCCGGGTCTAAAGTGAAGTAGTACAGACACAGGAAATCTTAGAAAAACTTAGAGAGTCTCCATAATCTAGACTTCTCGGTTTCTTAATCGGTGTCTATCTGAAAAAGATACTGGTGCAGCTTAAGGTGCTGGTGCTCCACCCCACTCATGGATCCACCGGTGTCATTGCATGTGTGCTCTTTTCACAATCCACCTATGGATCCACTAGTGTCATTGCATGTGTGTTCTTTTTACTAACAACAACCAGAGTCATTGAAATGTGTGTTCTTTTCAGAATCCACCTTTGGATCCACCAGTGTCATTGCATGTGTGTTCTTTTCCACAAACCACACATATTTCCACCAGTGTTCATTGCATGTGTGTTCTTTTCCACAAACAACTTATGGATCAACCAGTGGTCATTGCATGTGTGTTCTTTTCACAAACTACATGTGGACCCACTAGAGTCATTGTATGTGTGTTCTTATACTAAAACCAGCACTAGAGTCATTGCACGTGTGTTCTTTCCACAAAGCACATATGGATCAACCAGTGTCATTGCATGTGTGTTCTTTCCACAAACCACTTATGGATCCACCAGTGTTCATTGCATGTGTGTTCTTTTCCAAAAACCACAAATGGATCAACCAGTGGTCATTGCACGTGTGTTCTTTTTCACAAACCACTTATGGATCCATTAGAGTCATTGGATCTGTGTTATTTCCACAAACCACACATGGATCAACCACTGGAGTCATTGCATGTGTGTTCTTTCCACAAACCACACATGGATCAACCAATGTCATTGCATGTGTGTTCTTTCCACAAATCACAAATGGACCCACTAGAGTCACTGCTTGTGTGTTCTTATAATAAAACCAGCACTAGAGTCATTGCATGTGTGTTCTTTCCACAAACCACACATGGATCCACCAGTGTTCATTGCATGTGTGTTGTTTTCCAAAAAACCACATATGGATCAACCAGTGGTCATTGCATGTGTGTTCTTTTTCCAAACCACATGTATACCCACTAGAGTCATTGCATGTGTGTTCTTACACTAAAACCAGCACTAGACTCATTGCATGTGTGTTCTTTTCCACAAACCACACATGGATCCACTAGACTCATTGCATGTGTGTTCTTTTCCACAAACCACATATGGATCAACTAGTGGTCACTGCATGTGTGTTGTTTTCACAAACTACATGTGGACCCACTAGAGTCATTGTATGTGTGTTCTTATACTAAAACTAGCACTAGAGTCATTGCATGCGTGTTCGATTCCACAAACCACACATGGATCAAGCAGTGTCATTGCATGTGTGTTCTTTCCACAAACCACATATGGATCAACCAGTGGTCATTGCATGTGTGTTCTTTTCACAAACCACATATGGATCAACCAGTGGTCATTGCATGTGTGTTCTTTTCACAAACCACATGTGAACCCATAAGCATCATTGCATGTGTGTTCTTTTCACAAACCACATGTGAACCCATAAGCGTCATTGCATGTGTGTTCTTATACTAAAACCAACACTAGAGTCATTGCATGTGTGTTATTTCCACAAAATACACCTAGATCAACCACTAGATTCATTGCATGTGTGTTCTTTCCACAAACCACACATGGCTCAACCAGTGTCATTGCATGTGTGTTCTTTCCACAAACCACATATGGATCCATTTGAGTTATTGCATGTTTGTTCTTATACTAAAAAAAGCACTAGAGTCATTGCATGTTTGTTCTTTCCACAAACCACTTATGGATCCACCAGTGTTCAATGCATGTGTGTTCTTTTCACAAACAACATATGGATCCACCAGTGGTTGCTGCATGTGTGTTCTTTCCACAAACCACTTATGGATAAACCAGTAGCCATTGCAAGTGTGTTCTTTCCACAAACCACATATGGATCAACCAGTGGTCATTGCATGTGTGTTCTTTTCACAAACCACATGTGGACCTACTAGAGTCATTCAAATGTGTGTTCTCTTCAGAGACCACACATGGATCCACCAGTGTCATTGCATGTGTATTCTTGTTACTAACAACAACTAGAGTCATTGAATGTGTGTTGTTTTTACATACCACATATGGATCCACCAGTGTCATTGCATGTGTGTTCTTTTCACAATCCACCTATGGATCCACCAGTGTCATTGCATGTGTGTTCTTTTTACTAATAACAACTGGAGTCATTTCATGACTATTCTTTTCACATACCACATATGGATCCACCGGAGTCATTGAAATGTGTGTTCTCTTCAGAGACCACACATGGATCCGCCAGTGTCATTGCATGTGTGTTCTTGTTACTAATTACAACCAGAGTCATTGCATGTGTGTTCTTTCCACAAACCACATGTGGACCCACTAGAGTCATTGCATGTGTGTTCTTATACTAAAACCAGCACTAGACTCATTGCATGTGTGTTCTTTTCCACAAACCACACATGAATCCACTAGACTCATTGCATGTGTGTTCTTTCCACAAACTACTTATGGATCAACCAGTGCCCATTGCATGTGTGTTCTTTCCACAAACCACATATGGATCAACCAGTGTCATTGCATGTGTGTTCTTTCCACAAACCACTTATGGATCTACCAGTGCTCATTGCATGTGTGTTCTTTTGCAAAAACCACATATGGATCATCTAGTGGTCATTGCACATGTGTTCGTTTCCACAAACCACTTATGGATCCATTAGAGTCATTGCATGTGTGTTATTTCCACAAACCACACATGGATCAACCACTAGAGTCATTGCATGTGTGTTCTTTCCACAAACCACACATGGATCAACCAGTGTCATTGCATGTGTGTTCTTTCCACAAACCACATATGGATCCATTTGAGTCATTGCATTTTTGTTCTTATACTAAAACTAGCACTAGAGTCATTGCATGTGTGTTCTTTCCACAAACCACTTATGGATCCACCAGTGTTCATTGCATGTGTGTTCTTTTCACAAACAACATATGGATCCACCAGTGGTCACTGCATGTGTGTTCTTTCCACAAACCACTTATGGATCAACCAGTAGCCATTGCATGTGTGTTCTTTCCACAAACCACATATGGATCAACCAGTGGTCATTGCATGTGTGTTCTTTTCACAAACCACATGTGGACCCACTAGAGTCATTGAAATGTGTGTTTTCTTCAGAGACCACACATGGATCCACCAGTGTCATTGCATGTGTGTTCTTGTTACTAACAACAACCAGAGTCATTGCATCTGTGCTCTTTTTACATACCACATATGGATCCACCAGTGTCATTGCATGTGTGTTCTTTTCACAATCCACCTATGGATCCACCAGTGTCATTGCATGTGTGTTCTTTTTACTAACAACAACTGGAGTCATTTCATGACTGTTCTTTTCACATACCACCTATGGATCCACCAGTATCATTGAAATGTGTGTTCTCTTTAGAGACCACACATGGATCCACCAGTGTCATTGCATGTGTGTTCTTTTTACTAACAACAATTAGAGTCATTGCATGTGTATTCTTTTCACATACCACATATGGAACAACCAGAGTCATTGCATGTGTGCTATTTTCACAATCGGATCCACTAGTGTCATTGCATGTGTGTTTTTTACTAACAACAAACAGAGTCATTGCATGTGTGTTATTTTCACATACCATATATGGATCCACCAGTGTGATTGCATGTGTGCTCTTTTTACTAACAACAACCAGAGTCATTGCATCTGTGTTCTCTTTAGAGACCACACATGGATCCACCGGTGTCATTCCATGTGTGTTCTTTTTATTAACAACTAGAGTCATTGAAATGTGTGTTCTCTTCAGATACCACACATGGATCCACCAATGTCATTGCATGTGTGTTATTGTTACTAATTACAACCAGAGTCATTGCATGTGTGTTCTTTCCACAAACCACATGTGGACCAACTAGAGTGATTGCATGTGTGTTCTTATACTTAACCAGCACTAGACTCATTGCATGTGTGTTCTTTTCCACAAACCACACATGGATCCACTAGACTCATTGCATGTGTGTTCTTTCCACAAACCACTTATGGATCAACCAGTGGCCATTGCATGTGTGTTCTTTCCACAAACCACTTATGGATCCACCAGTGTTCATTGCATGTGTGTTCTTTTCACAAACAACATATGGATCCACCAGTGGTCACTGCATGTGTGTTCTTTCCACAAACCACTTATGGATCAACCAGTAGCCATTGCATGTGTGTTCTTTCCACAAACCACATATGGATCAACCAGTGGTCATTGCATGTGTGTTATTTTCACAAACCACATGTGGACCCACTAGAGTCATTGAAATGTGTGTTTTCTTCAGAGACCACACATGGATCCACCAGTGTCATTGCATGTGTGTTCTTGTTACTAACAACAACCAGAGTCATTGCATATGTGCTCTTTTTACATACCACATATGGATCCACCAGTGTCATTGCATGTGTGTTCTTTTCACAATCCACCTATGGATCCACCAGTGTCATTGCATGTGTGTTCTTTTTACTAACAACAACTCGAGTCATTTCATGACTGTTCTTTTCACATACCACCTATGGATCCACCAGTGTCATTGAAATGTGTGTTCTCTTTAGAGACCACACATGGATCCACCAGTGTCATTGCATGTGTGTTCTTTTTACTAACAACAATTAGAGTCATTGCATGTGTATTCTTTTCACATACCACATATGGAACAACCAGAGTCATTGCATGTGTGCTATTTTCACAATCGGATCCACTAGTGTCATTGCATGTGTGTTTTTTACTAACAACAAACAGAGTCATTGCATGTGTGTTATTTTCACATACCACATATGGATCCACCAGTGTGATTGCATGTGTGCTCTTTTTACTAACAACAACCAGAGTCATTGCATCTGTGTTCTCTTTAGAGACCACACATGGATCCACCGGTGTCATTCCATGTGTGTTCTTTTTACTAACAACTAGAGTCATTGAAATGTGTGTTCTCTTCAGATACCACACATGGATCCACCAATGTCATTGCATGTGTGTTATTGTTACTAATTACAACCATAGTCATTGTATGTGTGTTCTTTCCACAAATCACATGTGGACCAACTAGAGTGATTGCATGTGTGTTCTTATACTTAACCAGCACTAGACTCATTGCATGTGTGTTCTTTTCCACAAACCACACATGGATCCACTAGACTCATTGCATGTGTGTTCTTTCCACAAACCACTTATGGATCAACAAGTGGCCATTGCATGTGTGTTCTTTCCACAAACCACTTATGGATCAATCAGTGGCCATTGCATGTGTGTTATTTCCACAAACCACTTATGGATCAACCACTAGAGTCATTGCATGTGTTTTCTTTTCCACAAACAACTTATGGATCAACCAGTGTTCATTGCATGTGTGTTCTTTTCACAAACTACATGTGGACCCACTAGAGTCATTGTATGTGTGTTCTTATACTAAAACTAGCACTAGAGTCATTGCATGTGTGTTCTTTCCACAAACCACATATGGATCAACTAGTGTCATTGCATGCGTGTTCTTTCCACAAACCACTTATGGATCCACCAGTGTTCATTGCATGTGTGTTCTTTTCCAAAAACCACATATGGATCAACAAGGGGAAATTGCACGTTTATTTTTTTCCACAAACCACTTATGGATCCATTAGAGTCATTGCATGTGTGTTATTTCCACAAACCACACATGGATCAACCACTAGAGTCATTGCATGTGTGTTCTTTCCACAAACCACATATGGATCAACCAGTGTCATTGCATGTGTGTTCTTTCTACAAATCACATATGGACCCACTAGATTCATTTCTTGTGTGTTCTTATACTAAAACCAGAACTAGAGTCATTGCATGTGTGTTCTTTGCACAAACCACACATGGATCCACCATTGTTCAATGCATGTGTGTTCTTTTCCAGAAACCACATATGGATCAACCAGTGGTCATTACATGTGTGTTCTTTTCACAAACCACATGTGGACCCACTAGAGTCATTGCATATGTGTTCTTATACTAAAACCAGCACTAGACTCATTGCATGTGTGTTCTTTTCCACAAACCACACATGGATCCACTAGACTCATTGCATGTGTGTTATTTCCACAAACCACTTATGGATCAACCAGTGGCCATTACATGTGTGTTCTTTCCACCAACCACTTAAGGATCAACTAGTCGCCATTGCATGTGTGTTATTTCTACAAACCACTTATGGATCAACCACTAGAGTCATTGCATGTGTGTTCTTTACACAAACCACACATGGATCAACCAGTGTCATTGCATGTGTGTTCTTTCCACAAACCACACCTGGATCAACAAGTGGTCATTGCATGTGTGTTCTTATAATAAAACCAGCACTAGAGTCATTGCATGTCCGTTCTTTCCACAAACCACTTATGTATCCACTAGTGTTCATTGCATGTGTGTTCTTTCGACAAACCACTTATGGATCAACCAGTGGTCATTGCATGTGTGTTCTTTTCACAAACCACATGTGGACCCACTAGAGTCATTATACGTGTGTTCTTTTCCACAAACCACTTATGGATCCACCAGTGTTCATTGCATGTGTGTTCTTCTCCACAAACCACATATGGATCAACCAGTGGTCATTGCATGTGTGTTCTTTTCACAAACCACATACAGACCCACTAGAGTCATTACGTGTGTGTTCTTTCCTTCAAACCACATATGGATCAACCAGTGGTCATTGCATGTGTGTTCTTTTCACAAACCACATATGGATCAACCAGTGGTCATTGCATGTGTGTTCTTTTCACAAACCACATGGGAACCCACTAGAGTCATTGCATGTGTGTTCTTATACTAAAACCAACACTAGAGACGTTTCATGTGTGTTATTTCCACAAACCACACATGGATCAACCATTAGAGTCATTGCATGTGTGTTCTTTCCACAAACCACACATGGATCAACCAGTGTCATTGCATGTGTGTTCTTTCCACAAACCACATATGGATCCATTTGAGTCATTTCATGCTTGTTCTTATACTAAAACTAGCACTGTCCCCCGATGGATCCATCGTTAGACCGAGTCTTCTAGAAGGCACACCATAACACAGTTGTTCTGCTTGACGATTGTTACATACCGTTCGAATTGGGTGCTTGGACGATTGTGATGGTCTTCGCGAGAGCGATCCTCTAGTAGGTTGTTCCGCGACATGATTGGCCACGCTTGCTCTGGACAAAATGTCATGTTGCGAGTGTTACGACTCACGAGTTTAGTGGGCCATATCCCAGTGTCACGTCCCTCACATTTCTCTTCCTCCTGCATTTCTTCCTTCCCCTCGAAGCCACTTTCCCCACTTCACTTCCATCCTGCCGTAGCCGCAAGCCGATGACATCCGCCAATTCTCCGGTCGCTACCTTCATGGTAAGAAATCATTTTACAAGCTTTTGAACTTATCCTACATATTCCTGCTATTCGCCAATCTAACTGCTGACCTTTTTTCCGATTTCTCGATGAACTTCAGATGTGGCAGATGTTGCAGCGCAAGAATCTAGAGATCCTCGCGCGTAACTTCGTAGCGGTGTTCCCGCTCATGTGCTCCCACCCAGGATGCTTTCGCCGTTACTCCTACCACGAGCTCCCGCTCCACGAGCTCGCGTGCCCGCACGGCGCGTGCTCCTGCACAAAGCCGGGCTGCAACTACACCGGCCCGTCGGCAGAGCTCGTCGTCCACCTTGCAGAGGGGCACTTGATCGAAGTGATTAGGATCTCATACGGGCAAGCCCAACTTCTCCAAGAGCAGGTGCCGTTCACTGACTCGGCATGCCGCCTGCTAATTTTCCAGGGGGGACGGCTCTGTTTTCGACCTGACCATCACCGCCGGTGTTCCGGGAACCGGAGCCGGGCCCACCGTCATGGGTGCCGTATGCGTCAGGTCGGTCTCGTGTGCCTGGCCCGTATACATGGTGCGCATATGGGTGAACGCCTAGCCGCCATCGTCAGATAGCATTCTTGTGCTAGCCGAGGCGCCGAGCTGCCTGACGCCGCGAGAGGTGGAGTATGTGGACCTAAGGTCGATCCTATGCGTGCCATCTCAGTACCTTGTCGGTGCTGGACGGAATAGGTAGATGCATTTCTACATTTGTATCAAGAAGATCGACAGGCAAATGTAGTACTTGTGTTGTCGTTACTATTAGACTTAAGCGATGCTTCTCAGGTGCTTAGAGCATATGTGTTGTGCGAATGTACCCCAGTTGTAGTTTTCAATACTCCTTAATACTTCGACGAGTTATTCTATTGGTCTAATCAGCTTGCTGTTGTCACGTTTCAATGTCCGCTTGCTCTGGACAGACCGGCAATACCGTGTGCTCCTGCTCCCGCATGTCAGTGTCATGTGTTCCGAGGGCCCACCTGCCAGTGTCACGCCCCCTCCTCTTCATTCCCCTCAAAGCCACTGTCCCAACTTCTCTTCCATCCTGCCACTCCCGTCCGATGGTTGTAATCTGATGATTTTTGTTGGATTGTTTACAAATAATCTACATTGATAATGCAACATGCAAATGGCACAGACACAATTTCTAAAGTGGAAGCACTCACATGCTGCTATTGCACATATTTCTCAATATAGCTCGACAAACCCATTACAATAATTGTACTCGCATTAAACACAACCAAAATTGCAACCATCCTAAACAACATCTAAGCCCACATCACACCGCTGTCGTCGGAGTCCACATCGATGGGTGACACTATCGTGCCCTTCCCGGCGACATCCACTCCTGCCCATGGCTTGCCCTTCGCCAAGGAGGCAACAATGGCGTTCTGCACAGCTTCGTCCCCGTCGTCCTCCACATCAGAATCGACAATGACGAAGGTGGCAGGGTTGGCATGGACCGAGCACCGTCACGCCTGGCGGTTCCTACTCGAGCTTGACGCCACATCAGTCCTTCTACAGGTACGAGGGGCCGAGCTCGCATACATAGCGTCGTCGCTCCTCTCAAGAAACCATGGCCATTTGATACTACGACGGTAGGATCTTGGGGTGGATCCGCCGCGGCAAGCCCTACTGAAAGCGGTGGAGCGGATGGATCTGCTGGCGCGAGCCATGACAAGTTCCTAGGAGGGAGTAAGATTGTGGGCCAGGCATGTCTGGTTCCTGAGCAAGGCCTCCAGTGATATGTACGTGGGCAAGGTACCAAAAAATTTTGTCCAATGCGCGCGAGAGGGCTTTTGAACCACGAAGGTGCGAGTTTTTTTTGACAAGTCCACATGCTAGGTCCCCCACCTGTCAGCCGAATGTGGACGGTAGGATTCTGCCCGAGTTATTAAGTAGGGATAAATCACGCTTCACCATTACCCTGACATCCAAAGGCTCCTCTTTCCTCTGCCCTCGCTCCCCTCGCTCATGGCTCGCAGCTCGTGCAGCTCGTCTCGGGCGGAATCAGGGTCGGCTCAACACCGTCAGGCGGGTGCCCCCATCAGGTACCAGAGGGCACCCTACGATTACTACCCCGATATGCTGTGTTTGTGCGGTGAGAAGATGCCGAGATGGATTTCATGGACCGACGAAAATACTGCAGGAAAATTCAGCAACTGCAGATCAGAGCGGTAAGTTCCTACTGTAGGTACAATGGTAACCCAGATCCGGAAAGCGTAATGTAATTCTTTTTTTGTTTCCTTCGATCTACTACGCAGGAAGGGAGGGGGACTGGCTGTGACAAGTTTGTGTGGATCGAAAAGCCACTGACAGGTTTTCACAGAGAGCTTGTTCAGGATATGCGTGATGCTGTGTGGGACAAGAAAGAGGAGATTCATGCGATGGAGCGAGAGATCCGGGAGCTTCGCCAGGTGCAGGGGAGGCAGGGGCAGGGAGGTGGTGAGACAGACAGGCTCAAGATTAGGCCAGATAGTGGACACAATTTCCTCATTATCTGGGCATTATCTGTTGCATTTGCAGTTTATGTTGCCATGTTGTTGTCCAGCAGCTGAAATAAGTTGCTGCTTCGTGGAGTGTAGCAGCCAGCTTAAGAAATTATTTTCCAGCCCAGAAATAAATCATGTCTATGCCACTAACACTCATCGATTTTGGAGAGGATTTAACCGCTCAGCTATCGCGATTATTCAGATAGTAGTGGCACAATCACAGTTTTGGATTCAACTAGTGGCCTCGGTCGTATCAAATCCTAAAGTCGCGATACATTTTACTCCGAGTACGGGAGGCAAATTGTTTCGCCCGACAAGTTCCACGCACACAGCTCTAGGGTTTAACCGAACTACATATATAGGTTCAAGTTCAATACATCATTAGGCTGCTACACTGCTAGCCCTCTTTCTCTACTTGGGTGCCAACTTTCTTTCTCTTTCCTTCACGTCCACTGGCTTCTTCATCTCCTGCCTTCTTCCTCTTCCTGGGTGCCAATTTTCTTACCTTCACGTACCCTGCATCTCCGGGCCGAGGGAAGTCAGGCCAATCAGCACCAGAATCCTGTCCGACATCATCACTCCACTCGTTTTGGTTTTCTTCCCGCAACAAAATCACTTAGTCAGCTGTCTTGTTTCTTACCTTGCGCTTCTTGTAAAAAAACAGTACATGGATTACTACCTTATATCTACAGACTATAAACAATTTTTTTGTGTGAATGTACCATCTCATACCTAGGTTTGGGAGCATTAAGGGGACATCCAGCTGCTCTATGGCCTATAAGATGGAAGGTCTTGCATCTGTTTTTGCCCTTCTTTGTAGCATGTAGCGTAACCCTTCTTCTCGAGAAAATTCTTAAACCTATTCACCTGAGGTCTTCCTCTGCCCCTTTTTGTAACTGGCTGGCAAAGCTCGAAAGACAGTTGGACTTGAGGCCACTGAGATGGGTCTGTACATGGCTCGACGGATCTAGCATACGCAACTCTGAACTTTTCCATAGAGTAGTAGTCTGACAAATACTGATCCAAATGTGATAGAGTTCTTTTCTTCACCAAGAAGGCCAAGGCGTGGTCGCAAGGTTTCCTGGTATGCTGCCACTCTAAGCAGGTGCATTATCGCAGCTAGATGTTCACAACATCCCTTTTGCCACTCTTGGACATATCGACCACCTCACAGCTTCTGCTGGTTGACGGGAGAACCTTAAGATGAGCAAGTCCTCGGCTTCTCTTGTGCAGTTGTTGTACAACTGGAGGTAGCATACGTCCTATAAGTCTCCTACCGATCTCTCTCCTTATATTTAACAACTTCATGATCATACCAGGTATGCTGTCCATCAAGATATGAACAGGACGCACTTTTATGTCCTTCACCCAGTTATTTAGGCATTCTGCAAGGTTGTTGTTTATGTAATCAACTTTGATGTCAGGGTTGAATTGACTCCTCTTCCATAGCTGCGAAAGATGGATGGCTGATACATTGCAAATGTGTCTATAATTTTTGATGTTCCATGCTTGGTTTTATCCACTTTCTTGTGTTTTGTCCACACTTTGGAGTACTTTTCATATGATTTCTTGGACTAATCTATTCACAAGAGCCACAGTGTCAGCTGCCTGTTTTCTACTATTTTTGGTTCTAGGAAAGTCAGAAAATGAATATTCTCGGAATTAGATGGGATAAAAGCCAAAGTGCCTATTTTTCCGGAAGTCCTCAGATGCCAGAGTACGAGACAGAGAGGGGCCAGGGGGCCACCACACCACCTGGCCCGTGCCAGGGGGTGGTCTGACCACCTCTAGCACCCCCTCGACCTCCCCTTTTGCCTATAAGATGCCCTCAGGACGAAAACCCTAAGTACCCGATCAAAAATCCACGAAAGAGTCTGTAGCCATCGTCATCTCCATACCTAGATCGGGAGGGATCTGAAGCTCTTCCCGGCACCCTGCCGGAGAGGGGAATTCACCCTGGAGGCCTTCTTCATCACCATGCAAGCCTCCGGTGTGATGCGTGAGTAGTTCATCCTTGGACTACGGATCCATGTAGTAGCTAGATGGCTGGTTCTCCTCCTTTGTGCTTTCATGTCTAGATCTTGTGAGCTCCGATCATGATCAAGATCATCTATTTGTAATTCTGCATGTTGTGTTTGCGGGGATCCGATGGATATTGAGATGCTATTTCAGATTGATTATTGATTCTATCATGTCTTTGTTATTTGTGATCTTGCATGCTTTCTGTTGTTAGTAGCTATCTTGGCCAAGTAGATGCTAGCAACTCCAAGAGTTAGTATTTATGCTCGATAGTGGGTTCATGCCTCTGGTAATCTGGGAAAGTGACAGAAATCTCTAAGGTACTAGATATGCTGTTGCTACTAGGGAGAAAACAACAATCCTTTGTTCATAGAACAATCGTATTGTTTACATTACACGCAATTCGTAAAGCAATAATTTGTTACTTGCAACTTAATACTGGAGGGGGTTCGGATGATAACCTGAAGGTGGATTATTAGTCATAGATGCAGTTGGATGGCAGTCTATGTATAATGTTGTAATGCCCAATCAAGTTTCAAAGGAGTCAAGATGATTATTATATGCATGTATTGCTTTCTCGATTATTGTCAATTGCCTCGCTATAAGTTCTTCACCCAGCATGTTATCTATCTAAGGAGAGCCACCTCTAGTGAACTATGGATCCCGGTCCTTTTCTTTATATACAATCTATAAACTTTTACTGCTTTGTGTTTACTTTCTGCAAACTATTAATTCTTTCCATTCGATACGTTTAATCCTTTGTTTTCCGCAAAACACAGTGAGATTGATAACCTCATCGCAAGTTGGGGACAAAGTTCAGCGGTTTTGTTGTGCAGGTCTCCACGTTGCTACTAGCACCGGCAGTGTGCCCTGCCAAGGCTCAGCTAGCAACACCTTTGGGGTGTTTCCTTGCTCCTACTGGTTCGATTAAACCTTGGTTTCATAATTGAGGGAAACTTGCTTTTGTTTTCATCATACCTTCCTCTTGGGGTTCCCAACAAGCTCTACATCAACACCACACCAACACTTTTCTGGCGCCGTACTCTGAGCCATCAATGGCTAAGTACTCTGGAAGTTCAGGGGCTTCGTCAAAAATCTTGCTCATGAAATAATCGCTGCTACTAGGTTTGTAAACTCTAGCAGCAGGAAACATGTAACGAAATATGTTGCATGCGTAGTGTGAGTACAAGTTGAGCATCATATGGGCATGGCATTCTCTACCTTCAGTTCGCGGGAACACCTCCTTCACTACATTCGTCAGCCCTTTGCATGCATCCGTGGATATAGCCAATGGATCCATGTGGCCTATCGATCTCCTGAGCTACCTCATAAACCAGACCTAGTTTTCCTCTGTTTCTGTTTCAAACAGCCCGAATGCAACTGGGAACATCCAATTGTGACCATCAAGTGCTGTGGTAGATGGTAGGCAGCCTTTCCATTTGCCAGTTAGGACAGTGTTATCTACACTCAGATACGGCCTACAACCATCCTTGAATCCCTGGATGCAAGGTTTAAGCGCCATGAAAAATCTCCACAACACTCCACAACACTCCCCTGACACCTAGCTTGTACCTTCGCCTTGAAGTTGTACAGCATCCTGAAGCTATTGGTCCAATCCCCGTGCAAGACCCACAGAGCTTTCTCTTTACCTTTCCAAACCGTGTAATATGGAAGGACAATGTTGTATTCAGAACCGAGGCTAGTCTGAATATTCTTCGCGGTCTCCTTAGGGTTATCCTTTAGTATGGACATAGATTGCATAGCCACCTACTCCTTATCAGCCATTGAGGATTTCAGTTTGCTGCCTGTCAGACACATGTGTGGAGGGCCCATTTTGTTCACCTGCAACACCGATTCATTTAAAAGATAAGCGGAGTCGACTAGTTGCCAGAAAGATATTGCACATCAATTGTAGTTATAGAGTGAAAAGAGAGAGAGAGAGTTCTAATGGTTTGCTGCATTCATTGCCCCAATACCCTAATTGCAGTCGATGCAGGTAAGGATCTTGCTGTGATCCTCCATGGACAATGTACCTCGGCTCGTCCATTCATCCATGTTAACTTGCAAACGGCCTCATACCTCTCAGCAAAGTTCTTCAGTCGATAAACATCGAACTCCCCCTTGATACAAAAATGCCGGAACGACATCCTTAACTCATGCATGCTCCTGAACTTCGTGCCGACCGAAATTATAGGATACGCATGGTCATGTTTCATTTCTTCTACTTCAACACCCAAATCATCGACTGGAATACCAGTCTCATCGTTAAGTTCCTCGTCTATTTCATCATCACCAGATTCTTGATCCTCTACAGTGCCTTCTTCTTCATCTGATTCAGAATCTTTGCCATCGTCTCTAATGCCTAGTACTGCACACATCATATTGACTCCCATGGGTGGGGCTGCACCATCGTCTCCACCCGGATGGACAGGAACATTGTCCCAGTCCACCTCACCGGCACCTTTGTTTTCTCCAAGACACTCGGTTGGTTCTGCTGCAACCACATGGGGTGGTCTTACGTTTGCACGCGTCCCAGGTACTTCAGGGGAAAATAGCAGTCAGAATCAATTTCATCTTGAGTGTACAGAACCCTCTTGCTCTTCCTGTGTATATCCTCCTTCCTAATGCAATCTTTCCTGATGGTATCAGTAGGGCTTGACATCCGCGTTCCATTCCCCATCAAACTAGGCCTTTTGCTGCCGCTCTTGGGTGTGATCTCCTTACTGCCTACCCTCACGGGTGTTGGCTCTAGGGTGCTGACATTATTGCCTGATGTCTGCGGCATGTTCTTCTTCGAATTAGCCCTTTTGCTGCTACTATTGGGCATGTTCTCCTTCGTGCTGGCATTATTGCCTAACCCCAGCGGCGTGTTCCGCTCCAAATTAGCCCTTTTGCTGCTACTATTACGCCTTCTTCTCCTTCGGTCGGGCATAATTGCCTCGACCAGCTGGCGTGTTCCGCTCCAAATTAGCCCTTTTGCTGCTACTATTGGGCGTGTTCTCCTTCGTGCTGGCATAATTCCCTGACAGCGGCGTGTTTCGCTCCAAATTAATGTTTTTTCTGCTCCCACTAGGTGTGGTAGCCTCCGTGCTGGCCATCTCGCCTCTTTGCTACCACTCCTAGGAGTGTTCATCACCGTGCTAGCCCTCTTAGCATTTTTGCTGCTACCGTTCGGTGTGGCATTTTAACTGGATCTCAGGGGTGTACTCTGCGGCGTGGTGCCGTTTGTCGTGCGACTCTTGGGCGTCTTCTTCTCTGGCGTGGTCTCCATGGTGACGTTCTTCTTCGGGGTGCCCTTTCTGGGGATGCTCTTCCTGCTCTTCTTTATGAGGCTCCTCTATAAGACTCTCCTCTGTTCGAAGCCACCCTCAGTCGCACCAGCCCCAGTGATGCCATGGATCAGGTCACGCATGCCTTCTAAAAGTCCATCATATCTATTGTCGAGTTCCAATTCCTATCCAACCGTGAGCACTACCAAGTGGAAGTAAACTTCACCTCTATAATGTTTCCTTGTAAACGGTACGACTAAATCCCTAGTATGTTTCACTTCGATAGCCTTTTTGCTCCTGTAACCATAATATAACAAACGTGCTTCCTGGGAGGACCACAACAGCACCTTCACATGTAACGATGCCAACTCTACCACTTCAGGGTCGTATCTGCCAAGGATTACATCAAACTCGTCATAGAATTTTTCTGTGCCATCATCTAATTTTGCAGTATAATCCGCGACACCGATACGAATCATTACTTTTCCATCGTCAGGTTCTTTAGGATAGAAACCTCCGAGAGGTTCAAGAGATGGAGCGGCACCATCAGACCTAGCCCCAATGCCACCGCCGCCATCACCAGCGTCATCGTTAGCTGGATCAACCTCGGTGGAAGTACCAGGACCAGGAGCAAGGCGAGGGCCCTTAGCAGTGGGAGCTACATTACATGGTGGATAGGCAGATCCCCTTCTAACGGAAACCAAAATAGGATCAGCTGCTGCCATGCCACCTCGACGATCAGGAGCAGTTCCCACAACAGCAGTGTTTCGAGTGCTAGCAGAGTCGAGACCATGAGCTGGCTTCAGACCAGCAGCTCGTTGAACAACAGTGGGGCAGCCTACGGAAGCCTTAGTTTGCTCAACAACGGCAGGGATTGGGTCAATAGCGTACAGATCAACAACAACACGAGGACGACCAGTGCCAGCAGATTCCAGAGCACGGGTTCGCACAACTTGAGGACGGTTTCGAGGAGGAGCAGCACACAAGGCGGTGGTCTTGGCAACAATAGCGCGGCAGCCTCCGGACGCCTTAGTTTGCTCAACAGCGGCATGGATTGGGTGAGCAGCAGCCGTAGAAACACGGGCACGGGGACGGGGACGACCAGTACCAGCAGATTCTAGAGCAGAGTTTTCCACAACGGCAATACGGGGACTCCTACGAGGAGGTTGCCTGACAGAAGCATGTCGCGGACGAGGAACCACATTTTGCTCAACAATAGCAGGGGTTCGAGTTAGACCTCCCTGTCCAATAATAGCTGGGCGACTCCCAGTACCAGGAGCTTCCTCATCCACTATGTTACACACCAGCGTAACCACGCGAAGCCTAACATGCTGTTTCATCAACCCAATTAGCTGACTGTCACACGCTATAGGAACCATGAAGCCTTGTTCATCAACGATGCTGAACCGTGCAGTCTGCTCTGGCCTCATTTCAGCAAGTTCACGCATAGCAGCAACCAAACCAGGGACAGTGCATAACTGCATAGGTGCTACTTCCATCTTCAGACTCTGAGCCTGTTTCCACGTGCTCTTCCCATGTGCTAATTTAACGAGGTAGCCGCAGATGCTCACCAGAACCGTGTATTTGGGTTCAGCGGAGATCCTAGTTGACAGAAAATTGGAGACAAAAGATAAGAATTGTTTGTCAGCGTCGTGCTAGCAAACAATTCTATGTTCGATATATCTCTGTAATGCCAATAGCCAGCTATCAGTTATAGGTAGAGCGAATAGCAAAGAGAAGAGTAGCTCACCCGAAATTAGCCAGAAGTACTTCTTCCTCGGCAAATGGATCTGCCATCCTTCGCGCTGCTCAGCTCGTCGGCGGTAGAGGCGGGCTAGATCATCGCAACAGCTGGCACGACATTCGGCATTAGAGCTCGGTAGCAGCGAGTAGGCGCAGCAACTTGGCGCCGGAAGTCAAATACCCAAAGAGATCATTCTGGTTGGAGAGGGGATTTCGACGCCGCCGATGCTATGGTTCAT
Source organism: Avena insularis (assembly GCA_023614405.1). Taxonomy (NCBI): domain Eukaryota; kingdom Viridiplantae; phylum Streptophyta; class Magnoliopsida; order Poales; family Poaceae; genus Avena; species Avena insularis. Next base: position 85,445,221 of record CM042684.1, on the reverse strand, counting down.
GCGAAAGGAGGGAGGGAGTGGATTTGTGAATTTGGTCAACGCACAATGCTCCTTTAGTATCTCGTTTAGCCTACATGGTTGCCGCGTTGGCGCTCGCATCACGGAAATATTACTGACATGAGGGTCCCGACCGTCTACTTCATGGGGCAGTTTCACGACATGTTTGGATTTGGTAGGGGTGAGACGAGTTTGCATCGAAATGGACCCTCTCGGTAGTTGGCGGCCCAACTTTTTGAAACGCGGTAATTTCAGGCAACTTAGGTACCGCCATGCACTGGCCTGCCAACTTTGGTACCGTAGACGAGCAAGCCCCCCCCCCCCCCACCGTACTCCCACTGACCGTGCTAGGGTTCAGTCTCGCCGGCGACGTGTCTGTCATCGACAACGACCGTGAGCCATTAGATCTAGCTCTAATCGTGTGGTCCTTATCGCCCCATACAGCTTCACGTTTAATGATTCACTGACAGGCGGGACCCCCCTGTCAGCAGCCATCAGCGTCGTGGAGTGTACACGGGCCGGCCCATTTAGTTTCCCGCGCGGACCCAGTAATTCAAATATAGGTTTTTCTTTTTAGAAGTAAACTTAATTCTGTCCCTTAGTTCAAAAATCAATTCAGGGAGTTGTACAAATCCAAATTGAGTGATTACAATTTTGTTGGAAATATAATTAAAAACTCTATCCAAGCCCGTTGGATTTAAATCCTTTAGAGTTAGAGATCTCTCCTAGTAAAAATAACAAGACAGAAGATTTTGCACATTCAAACATTTTTCTATAATCAACCATAATAGCTTTTGAGTTGATTCCAACTCTCAAAAATCACATTTAACCATACATATCTGAATATGTAATAATATTAAGGTTTGCCTGCAGTGACTTTGAACTAGTACCAAAATAATGCTATATAGGCATTTCTAGTCACTTTAAGTCATTAAATATTAAACTTAAACTTTTTAAAATGTGACCCAACATTTAAATCACATTCCAATATGTTAGAATATGTGGTGATGGCATGTGTCCACATGATCCCATATTTTAATTGGAGAATATTAAATCTTAGTTAATTTCAATGAGTAGAAATTACTTTTCTCAAATAAAATAAATGAAACTAGTTAATTAAACCTTGTGATGTTTGTGATGATACTAGATCATCAAATGTGTGACTTAGTGTGCTAAGTAGACTAGTTAAGTATTGTTTGGTGATTGTGTACTCCGTATGTATTTATAGACGATAGTACCGATCATGTCTACGAGGAGGAGTTCTACCAAGAAGAGGAGGAAGATAATTCAACCACTGCAGCAAACAAGGCAAGCTAACAGTTGCAAGTATTATAACTAGCAAGCCATCATTAACAATGCAAGATGACCCTTGCAAGCTATTGTTAGCAAGCTAGAATTAAACTAGATAACCTAAGCAAAAGCATTAGGCATGCTTTGGTTATACCCTTTGACTTATATCTATTCCAAGTTTTATTTACAAGCTTTACTTACTTTACTTTACCAAAGTCCTTTACTTGTTTAAAGGTAGCATAAAGAGTATAAAAATTGACCTATCTAGTTAGACTTAGATGTCATTCTATGGCATGAGATTGATATTAGCATCCCACATTAGTGAACACTCTTAACCTAGTAGTTTGGAGCTAAACCAAAACTTGAGTCACTTTAGATGGGAATACTTGGTGAAAATGACTTGTGAAAACATTAGAATGATGAGTCATTCTATTGAGATGTTTTGACATGTTATTGAAAATGGTTTATGATGATGATAAAAATGTTGAGGCATGAGCCTTAGCCCCTTTTACAAAACTGATGGTTGGGTTCAGATGCGAACCATTCCAATTTTACCGTACAACCACAATACCTGAATTGGGTAAGGCTTAGCCGAAAGTTTATATGCATTAGTATTAGTTCCCTCGCGGGAGAGTTTGAGCTGAGGCTACCTCTCAATGTTGTCCACCTATGCAGTGCCCAGGATGATAGATGGTCATGGCTGGGGGGCCATGCTCATAGGAGAGGTACTTATACTAGGGTGTGTAAAGGAAAGGTTATGTTTGGTTATCTGCATACTGAGTACGATGATTCAGGGTTATCCCTGATAGATGTATCGAATCTTGTGTTGAAAGTGTACCACCTCTGAAGAGTGTCAAACTATTTGAATAGCCGCGTCCGCGGTTATGGACAGTTGGAGTGGCCATACTGTTCCGTTTGTCAGATGTTTTCAAAACAACTTATGAAATGAATTGTGACATGACTTGACCACAATAGAGTTGTGACTATGACAACTAAATTCCCACTTAGGTGTTTTCAAACTTTACTTTATCTTTCTTTGTTTCTGAACTCAGCTTTGGTTTCAAACTTAACTTTACAAACAAACTTAGAGTTAGCGTTCCTACTAGGATCATCCTACTTGTTAGTGGTAGTTTGCGAGTACTTAAAGAGTACTCATGGATTTTGTCACTGGCTATTCCCGTGGCCAGACTATGAAGGAGACTACCAAGATGAAGGACAACAGGACGGCTACTACAACTAGGATCATCTCCCATTGTCAGCATTGCCTGTGACTATGAAGATGGACCCCATCGCTATGCTATTTATTCTGCTACTTGATTTTACTAAGACTGGATCATGAGATCCTTATTTGTGTAAGACCTTATTATGGTTTGTAATGGATGATGTACTATGATATCCAATCTGTTATGTCTTGAAAAAATGGTGATCCTGGGATTGGGAGGTATGGCATAATAGGCATATGGGATTAAAAATCAGGGTCTTGACACTACTCCAATGAGTGTCCCAAGAAGATTGCCTCCACTGCCAATGTGAATGCCCCAGCTCAGCAGCAGTGTCGTGTTCAGCCCGAAAGAAGATTCGCCCCAAGGAACCCGCACAACCGCAATGGCCGTCTCTTCCACATGAATGCCAAAGAAGACCAAGAAGCGCCAGATGACGTGTTGGGTATGTTTTCTGCTAACTCAGTATTAGCAAGAGTGTTGTTTGATTATGGAGCATTGCACTCGTTTGTTTCCGAAGAATTTGCATGCACTAGTAAGATGCACCCAACCAACTTGAAGCATGTTATGATAGTTCAAATACCTGGTTCAACCACCAAAGCTAGAAAAATTTGCAAGGTTGTGCCTATTAGAATACATGGGATAGATTTTTATGCCAATCTAATAGTACTTGGAACCAAAGGTTTGGAAGTAGTACTAGGAATGGATTGGCTGTCGAAACATAAAGGGTTGATCGACTGTGCCAAGAAATCCATCACCATGACCAGTAGCTCTGGAGTATAAGTCGAGCATATATCTGAAACCTTGCCCCGCCAGTTCAAATGCAACAAGAGTCTAGCCCTACCTACCATAGACCAAGTCAGAGTAGTCTGTGAATACCCCGACGTATTCCTAGAGGAATTGCCTGGTATGCCCCCAGATAGGGATATTGAGTTCATTATTGAACTAATTCCTAGAACCGGACCCATAGCTCAGAGACCCTATAGCATGAACCCATCAGAGTTAGTGGAACTAAAGAAGCAACTGGATGCTATGCTGGAGAAAGGGATGATTCAACCAAGCGCATCGCCATGGAGATCGCCCGTGTTGTTTGTTAATAAGAAGGATGGAGGCAACTGTTTGTGCACAGATTATCGGAAGTTGAATGATGTCACCATCAAGAACAAATACCCATTGCCAAAGATAGAGGATCTATTTGATCAGTTGACTGGTGCCAGAGTGTTCTCTAAGATTGATCTTAGGACTGGTTATCATCAACTCAAGATTCATGCAACGGATATTCCAAAGACCGCCTTTACCACCAGATATGTATTGTATGAGTATACGGTCATGTCTTTTGGATTAACCAATGCCCCCGCTTATTTCATGAACCTCATGAATAAGATCTTTATGTACTTTCTGGATAAGTTTGTCGTTGTGTTTATCGACGATATTCTTATCTACTCTAAGTCAGAACAAGACCATGAGCAATATTTGAGAATCATCCTTGAAACCCTTAGAGAGCATAAGTTGTATGCCATGTTCAGCAAATGTGAGTTTTTGCTGAAAGAAGTAGGATTCCTCGGACATATTGTGTCTAAAGGAGGAGTCCCTGTTGATCCCGCCAAGATCAAAGATGTTGAAGAATGGGAAGCCCCAACCACTCAAACCCAAGTCCGTGCATTTCTCGGATTAGCGGGATATTACCGCAAGTTCGTAGAAGGATTTTCGAGCATTGCCAGACCCATGACCCAATTGTTGAAGGACAAGTGTAGCATCCCAATTGTCTAACAATCGTAATGCTACTTGGTCTAGTAATATAATGGCTACTTCAAATATATAATTGTTGCATCATCATTATATCTTGCTCATGTCATCATGCCTCCTTGCATTTGAGCATCATATAAAACCCACTTTGTTTTGGTTCTTATCTCATATGCATTGTTAATTGTATTTGCCTCTTGATATTGTATTTGTTTCTTGATATATTGTTTAAATGCCCAAGTTGAGTTGGGGGCATATCTCTTATTAACTCCACCACCTTTTCTTTCACCACCTTATAATTCCACCATCCAACTAAATATGAGCTTGACATTTACTGGTTTTACTTCTAGCTCATGTGGGGTGGGATGGATCCTTTTCCTTGCCACATGCTCTCATCTTAGCATCATGTTGTTTTCACAATATTGAAACATGAGAGCCACATGGCCACCTTTGCATGCCTTGTGAGTGGAACCTTTTTCCTAGCTTCCATATGTGTGGTTTTGGGGTTATCATCATGTTGGGGTATTATTGAGGGCTTATTAAATACCTAGTGGCATATACACACTAGCAAGCCCCAAATATAATCCAATGTGATCATCTCCAATTTTTGTGGATGCATGATAATAATGCCATGTAAAATGTTGTTTTCACAATAATCAACATGGCCATAAATGTTTTGTATGGGCCATGCAAGCCCCACCTTTTGCTTGTTCTTTGGATCTTATTTGAATTTTGAGTGAATTTAAACCATATCTATCTCTCTCTCCTCTTAGCTTGGCCTTGTTGGAGCTTGCTTGGGGCATGCTTAGACTTGTCAAGGACCACTCCATCTAATTTTTCTCCTCTCTAAACCTACCTCTCTTTAACCCTCTTCCTAGAACCCTAGCTAAGATCCTAGCTAATCACCTACTTACCCCACACCCTCTCATCTAACCCTAAGTCCACCACCTCTCTCGGCCTCACCTCTTCTCTCCTACCCCGAGGCCGCCACCATACCCTAGCTTCCCTTCACCTCTCAAAGAAAACCCTAGCCTGAGCCTACCCTAGCTCCAACCCTAGACCCGAGCCTCACCTCTCCCTATGTTGCTCTCTCTTCGCCCTAGGGGCCCCAGCCCAACCACCCCGCCTGCTCGCCTACCCCACCCGGCCAAATGACACCTGCCCCTGCCCTGCCGTGCCCAGCCCTGGCACGTGAAAGAGGAGGAGGGAAAGGTGGCACCGAGCCACCTTTACCCATCTACCCGCTCCCACGGTACCTCCCTCCCTCTGCTACCTACCACCACCTCACGACGCCCTCCGTCGCCCAGATCCACCCCATAGCCTCCACCCTCTCCTTCTTTCCACCCACCGCTCACCCCTCGCTGAAAACCTTCGCCCACCGCCCACACCTAAACCAGCCGGTGGCGTGACGCGCTGGTTGTCGAGGAAGATCGAGGAGGTTCCCCTGCATCGCCCCGGACCCGCCGGCGAAGGGAAGCCGGAGCCACAGAACCGCGCCGCCGAAAACCCTAACCCTAGCCGTCCGTCACGCTTCACCGACGACTCACCGCCTCCGCTGATCGACCACGCCACACTCGGTGAGTCCACGATCCCCTCGACATGGTCCGCATCAGAACCCCCTAGCCTCGGACCTTTGCCGAACGTCAGGCGCCGGCGTCGCCGCGTCTGCTCGTCAGCAGAAACCTTAGCTAGGCTCGCACCGCTTCCTCACACCTAGCCCAAGCCATCAGCGGTAGCCGCTTCATGAGCCCTAGGTCGCGAGTTCGAGCCGCCTCGCCCGCGTCGCGGACAGATCGGTCCTCTGCAGCGCGTGGAAGAAAAACAGTAGCGGCCGCTTTTAATACCCCTGTCCCTTTGTTGCATCAACTCATGGTGCCTTTTGGGCCCACCGTCACCGCAGGTCCGCTTTGCAAAACCCCTCGCTGCTTCAAACACTCAACTCAAGGCCTCGGCTTCCCACGTGCACGCCTCGTGTGCTACTGGAACCATGAGGTCGCCCTAGCCCACTGTCATTCGCTAGGCTGGGTCACTGGTGAGAAAACCTCTCAGGCGCGCCGGTCCAACCAAGGAGGACCCACTGTTCGTGTTCCGAGGCTAGACATGGACAGGGTGACAAAAGTATTTCAAATCTGTGTTAAATTCAAATCTTTTCTAATTAATTCAAATTCAAATATAATTCTGTTTTTAAATAACTTTTCAAATATAAACCCAAATAATACAAATAATATATGTTTTCAAATCAGAAAAAGATGAGGAATTCAAATATGCAATCCAAAATATATTTTGAACATTTAAAATTGCAAGTTGATTTAAATTACAATAAAAACGCCCCTTTGACTTCAATAATTAATAACTTTTGTTTTATAACTCCAAATTTAATAAATAATATGTCTAAAATGATTAGCTCGACGAGACCTTTATGTTTATGCATTCCATGGTTTGATTTGAAGCATGCATCATATAAATATATTGTGGACAGCAACTTAATTGTGAATAAATTGGGGCCAAAACTAAATAAAATGGTTTATTCTTGTGTTCCACACCTCACCCATGCCATGCTACTTATTTGCCATGCAAATTGTGCATCATTCATCATGGCATGATTGTTTGCTTGATGCATTTATTCATATGCTTGTGCTCTTTATTTATGTTGGCCCTTGTTTGTTTGGTTCTTCTTCGAATAGACGCTGAAAGGTGGGATATATCAAGAGAACCAGAGCACTACCCAGATCCATCCTTTGCTTCAATCGAGCTGCTGTGCAAGCACTACCACATGCTTGCACACATATAGTACCTTTGCCTCTATCTTATTCTTGCATCATTGAGTCGCGATTGCATTAAACTGAATCCCAAGTATTGCATAGCCTTTATTTTAAACCCCACCAAGCTTGTCCCCCATCCCATGAGCCACTACTACAGGAGTTGTTTGAGCCATGCGGTCGAGAACAGCATGTGTAGGGTATGTGAGTGTCCGATGGATAACGAGGTACTTAAACAACTTAACTCGGTAGTAATGGGATAACTAATGAAAGTGGCACCGTGAGCAATATCTGTTGTTTGGTTTTATGCTCACTTGTGTCCCGTAAGACCCCGAGTACTTGATTCCTGTTCCAAGAATATTCGCTATCCACATCCGGGAGGCTTATGGACCCCCGAGCAGAGCTTGATTCATTCTTATTTCTTGGGGCCACAACTAGTTTGAGGTTTTATTTACTATCCTGCACTATGCCATGCTTTATCGCTTATTTACGATTGTGTGAGGAGCACGCTTGTATCGCTTAGGAAGCGGAGTGTTTTCAGGTATCGACAGTCCAGCTTTTGGGATCTCGTCGCTTACAGCCATTGGCGCAAACCTTGAGTCCGTCTCGAGTCGCCTAACTCCGCTATGGTAGCTTAATGGGGTGGCCTCAAATATTTCTGAATCCTGATTGCTTTGTCGTGATCGCCTCGTTGGGTTTTGATTTGGTTTTCCGAGGCATATCGAGTGTGTTGTTATTTGTGCACCCTCGCAGGTAAAACTTTCAAAGCCGTGTCCAAGCGTTATGGACGACTTGGAGCACAGCTTCGATCATAGACAAGCATAACTAAAGTACCGCTTATAAATTGACTAGACTAGGTACTTGACTAGTAAGTAGTGCAATACTCACGAAATGGATAATAAAACTGCCAACGGATGGGGAAATGTTCGTCCGCTTCCTCGTCGGTGTTTAGGAGGAGGATGGATCTGTTAAGATTACCTTCATAACTGTTATAACTGTTGTATTTAATTCACGGACATCCGCTCATCTCTCGTTAGGCGGATGGTTAGTAGTATCAGAGAATTGCTAGGGTTTATCGTTTGCTGCAATTGCGTCACCCTGTGTTGTGTCCCTTTAGAGGCATAAAGACTTGCCGAAAATTCTAGGGTCTCACACGATAAATTATTGGTTCAGATGAACAGTACACTCGCAAGATGGATACTGGGTGGAAGAGACGGACGATGTGGGCAACGATCATTCGGTGTAGAGATTCCGAACGGGATCCGTGAGATCTGTATGGATGTGCTTATTTATGGGGCATCTTATGCCGATTTGCCTTATCCGCATCGGATTTTGTCTTCCGCTTCCGCTTGATACTCGGTTGAGGGATGTATGAGGAGATATCCTAAACTATTATATCTATCTAGGATATTTGGATCTTGCCGTATGGCGTTGCTATATTTCCTTTCTGTTTAGATGGAATGGCTCTGATGTACTGTTGTATGGTGGCTTGCATACATACTCATTTGTGTATGTAGTTGATCCTTCTTCACGATTACGCCACTGTTCTTGTCCTGATGTTTGGAAATGGTTGGGACGGCCGAAAAGGTCTACTGTGAGTGGCATTTGGGCCCCACCGTACTATTTCAACCATTTCTGAACATCCAGGCTTGTACTAGGAGCATAATTCACCGAGGTAGTTACAATTGGTATCAGAGCCATCTCGACCTTCAGGGTCTCAGCCAAATGGTCGTTGTCTGTCTAGCAAATATTTTGGTAGTTATGTATACTAGGGAAAACAAAACGTAGAGTAGGACTGCTTCCATTTTTCTTCTTACCCACCCACCCACCCTTTTACGGTAAGGAAGTGTAACGCTTTCAATCCTCTTCTTAATTTCAAACTAGGATTCACGTGTTCGGCTCGAGTACCATAGGTTGTGTATCCGTGTGTGAGTGTGTGTGTGTGTAATTCTTTGTCTATCTGCATCCAAGTTGTTATCTTAACGGCCTTTTGGTTATCAACTGTTGGTACATTCCATACCGACAGGCTTTTGTAAACCGACGCGATCTATCCGATTCGTTGTATACCGACGCGATCTGTCTTACTCTTTGTTATCCGACGCTATCTTGTTTGTGGTGTTCGCTTCCGTAGTTGCTAATCTTTAGGTTATCTTGAGGAGAAGGTGTTGAGATATGTGTTTTACTTGTTCATGTGGAGTAATGATTTGAGTGCGGATGGAGTCGACCATACCACTACTCTTATCATTCGCTCTTGTATATTGAATTGGTAGAGTCGCTAATCTTGATTCGTTAAGGATTTTGTGCATCTATTGGTATTTTAATGCGAAATTTGTGGAAAATTTTTCTTTGATATATTCAGGTACCACACTCCTTTTCAGTGTGTATATGCTTAATATCTTCTAGGTGCTTTGAACTTTGTTGATATTTTAATATCATCTTAGTAAATTGTATCCTTTAATCTTGATTAATTCCATCTTGGTACTATTTTGGATTAATATTATTCTCCATCCTAGTACGACTTGTGTTTTATATCAATCACAGGATGGCACCACCACTGCTCGAGGAGGACATACAACCTGAACTGGGGCAGCTTTGTCAAGCATCGCCAATGCCTTGGCAGCAATGCAGGTAACCAGCAATGTTCGAGGAAAGTGTCGAGGAATGAGTTTGTGCCGCTACCTCCACCTCCCAAGCGAGGAGACATCAAGAGCTTCCTGAAGTTCAACCTCGCCAGCTTTGATGTTTCGATCAACCACTTGATGCTGATGATTGGTTGCGTGAGATGTCAAGGTTACCGCAACCGCTGATGTTCCCGAGCAAGAATGGGTAAAGTGTGCTACTCACCTTCAAGGGCGATGCAGCTCTGGTGGAGAATTACACGAAGGCAACCTGACCGGTTTCCAGCCTACTTGGGGACAGTTCAATCGGATCTTTCAAGGAGCGATTCTGCCGAAATTGTCATGTAGAGAATGAAGGAAGTGTTTCTAACCTCAGGGCAATGATAATGTCAACACCTACATCAGAACTTCATGAACCTGTCTCGTTATGGTGGCGATGAGATCTCTGATGACAAGAAGAAGCAAAAGAGGTTCAGGCAAGGGCTCAATGCATCGATTAAGTATGCAATCACACATGCAAGGCCGGCGTCTTTTCTGGAACTTCAGCATACAGCTCTACAGGAAGAGGCAAGTAGGCAAGTGTTTGACGAGTCAAAGAAGCACAGCCGTGATGCAGCAAGCTCTTCAGCTATGTCAGCTCCTTCTAAGCGTCGTGTCTGGGTTCCTAACACCCCACCGTCGCTCCCGGCTCCACCAAGACCTTCAAGCTACGCGGCAAGGCCACCAAACTTCATCACTGCGGCTCCCAGGGGCTACAACCACCACTACCCTGGAGCGCCTGGCGGAGTCCCTGGCTACGTCGCTCCACGTCCACCTGGTGCTTGTTACACTTGTGGAGACTCTGGGCATCAACAATGGAACTGTCCGATGAAGAACAAGGCTCTTCCTCCACCACCTCCAAGATCTGCGGCAAGCTATCCTTTGGTTCGTGCACCACCACCTCGGGCTCTCAACATCAACACCAAGCCCGGGTCTGTTGTTTGTCGTGCCAACTGCATCAACGCCGCTCAAGCTGAGCATGCACCTGGAGTTGTGATGGGTATGCTATCCGTTAACTCACCCGCACGAGTTTTGTTTGATTCGTGCATCGCATTCTTTTGTGTCAACCAAGTTTGCAGATGAGAATGGGTTAGCTATGGATCCTCTCCTTAAGCGGTTAATGGTCCTTTCTCCTGGAGCAACAATGGCAGCTTCTAAAATCAGCCATGGCAATCAAATTGAGATTGGTGGCTCTTCGTTCTCGGCTTCCTTAATCTTTCTGGGAAATTCTGACATTGATGTCATCTTGGGCATGGATTGGTTGACAGCAAATGCAGCTGTGATTGATTGTGCTGAACGCTCGGTTTCTCTGAAGATTCCTGAAGGCCATATAGTCTATTCTCCAAGTCGACTCTGCTATCCAGCTTTTCTCTTTGGCGGCTCAATGTTGATGCTATGGAAGCTATTCAGAGTGTTCCGTGGTCCGTGAGTTCCGATGTCTTTCCCAAGAGTTGCGGTATGCCTCCGAATCGTGAGGTTGAGTTTGTTATTGAGCTTGAACCTGGTACCGCTCCTATCTCCAAGCGGCCTTATAAGATGGGTCCTGCTGAGTTGGCTGAACTCAAACGTCAGCTTGATGAACAAGAGAAGTTGGGTTTCATTCAGCATAGTACTTCTTCTTGGGGTAGCCCAACTCTCTTTGTGAAGAAGCGAGATCGGTGATAGACTTTGTGTTGACTATCGGGCTCTCAATGCTAAAACCATCAAGAATAAATATCCCTTCCGCGGATTAATGATCTCTTTGATCAGCTAGCTGAGCTGTGGTTTTCTAAGCTTGACTTGAGAAGTGGTTATCACCAAATCAAGATTCGCAAGGAAGATGTTCCAAGACAGCTTTCACCACCCGCTATGGCCTGTATGAGTACACGGTCATGTCTTCGGTCTCACCAACGACCGCCACCTTCTCGAGGCTCATGAACTCGGTTTTCATGGAGTATCTTGATAAGTTCGTTAGGTCTACCTAGATGATATCCTAGTCTATTCCAAGTCACAAGAAGAGCATGAAGAACACCTTCGTGTGTCCTAAGCAAGCTTCGTGGAGAACCGCTTGTATGCAAAGTTCTCCAAGTGTGAGTTTTGGCTCAAGTTACCTATCTTGGTCACGTCATCTCTGCCAAGGGCATTGCGATAATCCGAAACCGTGAAGACAATTGTTCAATGGCTTCCTCCTAAATGTCAAAGAAGTGCGGAGTTTCCTTGGTTTGGCTAGTTATTGCCGTCGCTGCTCAGAACTTCTCAAAGATAGCGAAGCCTCTTACCGATCTCCTTAAGAAAGGCAAGAAATACCTTTGGACTCCTGCATGTCAAGCAAGCTTTGAGACACTCAAAGAAAAGCTCACTTCCACACCAGTCTTGGTTCCTCCGGATACATCCAAGCCGTTCCAGATCTTCTGTGACGCCTCTTTGCATGGATTGGGTGCGGTCCTCATGCAAGAAAAACAAGTTGTTGCTTATGCCTCTAAGCTTGAAGACGCATGAGATCAACTATCCTACACATGACCTCGAGCTCAGCAGCTTGTCTTTGCTTTGAAAGTATGGAGGCACTACTTGCTTGGCAAACTGCTAGAGATCTTTTCTGATCACAAGAGTCTGAAGTATATCTTTACTCAGCCTGATCTCAACCTTAGGCAAAGGAGATGGATTGAAGCAATCAATGACTTCGATTTGACCATCAACTACACTCCGGGAAAAGCTAATGTCATGGCAGATGCTCTCAGCCGCAAAGCCTATGTCAACAACCTCATGATGGAAGAACAACAACCTCTCTTGTGCGAGGAATTTCGTCAGCTCAACCTGGAAATTGTGGAACCAGGGTATCTCCTGAACCTTCTAGCAACACCTCTCTTGGAAGAAAAGGTTCGCTCTTCTCAGCTTGGTGATCCGCACACAAGAAAGATCATCTCTAGGCTTCAGCTTCCGAAGTATGAGTCCTTTCACGTCGATGATCAAGGCACGCTCTTCTTTGAACACCGGATGTTTGTTCCGAACTACCCGGGTTTGAGAGAGCAAGTTCTCAAGGAGGCGCACGATTCTGTTCTTTCTATCCACCCTGGCAGCACAAAGATGTACATGGACTTGAAAACACAATATTGGTGGCCTGGTTTGAAAAGGTATTGTGCCAAGTATGTCTCGGAGTGTGATGTCTGCCGCAGAGTGAAAGCTGTTCATCAAAAACCTTCCGGTCTTCTACAGCCATTGAAGCCCCCGGAATGGAAATGGGAGAAAGTAGAGATGGACTTCATCACTGGTTTCCCGAGGTCAAGGGCAACAATGCAATCTTTGTTGTCATTGACAGGCTTTCTAAAGTGGCTCACTTCTTCCCCGTCAAGGAAACCATTTCTGCAATTCAGTTGGCGGAGCTCTATATCAACAGAATTGTCTCTCTGTATGGGGTCCCGCTTGAGATCAGTTCAGACCGTGGAAGCATCTTCACTTCCAAGTTCTGGGAGAGTTTCCAAAATGCTTTGGGAACGAAGTTGAACTTCAGCACAGCTTACCACCCTCAGTCGCAAGGGCAAGTTGAAAGGATCAATCAGATTCTGGAGGATATGCTTCGTGCTTGCGTCATCTCGTTTGGCATGAAGTGGGAAGAATGTCTTCCTTATGCTGAGTTTTCGTACAACAACAGCTTCCAGAAAAGTCTAAAGATGGCACCATTTGAGGCTCTCTATGGTCGCAAATGCAGAACTCCGATTGGTTGGTCGGGTGCAGGTGAAAGGATCTTGTTTGGCCCTGACATTGTGACTCAAGCGGAGGAGAAGGTTCACATCATTCTGGAAAATCTGAGGATTGCTCAAAGTCGCCAGAAGAGCAATTATGACAGGAAGCACACGGACATGGAGTATGTCCCTGGTGATCTCGTTTACCTTCGTGTCACTCCCATGAGAGGCACGCACCGTTTTGGTATCAAAGGAAAGCTGGCTCCTAGATACATCGGTCCCTTCAAAGTTCGTGGAAGAAGAGGAGAAGTTGCTTATGCTCTTGAGCTCCGGAAAACTCAAAGTCCATGATGTTTTCCACATCTCTCAGCTCAAGAAGTGCTTCAAGGATCCCGGCAGGACCGTGGATCATGAGCTTATCAATCTCCAAGAAGACCTGTCTTATCAAGAACACCCCACAAAAATCCTTGAAGTCGCAGAAAGAAGGACTCGCAACAAGTCCATCAAGTTCTGCAAGGTGCAGTGGTCGCACCATTCCGTTGATGAAGCCACTTGGGAACGTGAGGATGATCTCCGTGCCAAGTATCCCACCCTCTTTGTGTTTTCTTCTTCATCCTAGAATCTCAAGTAGATTCCTGTTTAGTGGGGGAGAGTTGTAGCATCCCAATTGTCTAACAATTGTAATGCTACTTGGTCTAGTAATATAATGGCTACTTCAAATATATAATTGTTGCATCATCATTATATCTTGCTCATGTCATCATGCCTCCTTGCATTTGAGCATCATATAAAACCCACTTTGTTTTGGTTCTTATCTCATATGCATTGTTAATTGTATTTGCCTCTTGATATTGTATTTGTTTCTTGATATATTGTTTAAATGCCCAAGTTGAGTTGGGGGCATATCTCTTATTAACTCCACCACCTTTTCTTTCACCACCTTATAATTCCACCATCCAACTAAATATGAGCTTGACATTTACTGGTTTTACTTCTAGCTCATGTGGGGTGGGATGGATCCTTTCTTGCCACATGCTCTCATCTTAGCATCATGTTGTTTTCACAATATTGAAACATGAGAGCCACATGGCCACCTTTGCATGCCTTGTGAGTGGAACCTTTTCCTAGCTTCCATATGTGTGGTTTTGGGGTTATCATCATGTTGGGGTATTATTGAGGGCTTATTAAATACCTAGTGGCATATACACACTAGCAAGCCCCAAATATAATCCAATGTGATCATCTCCAATTTTTGTGGATGCATGATAATAATGCCATGTAAAATGTTGTTTTCACAATAATCAACATGGCCATAAATGTTTTGCATGGGCCATGCAAGCCCCACCTTTGCTTGTTCTTTGATCTTATTTGAATTTTGAGTGAATTTAAAACATATCTATATCTCTCTCCTCTTATCTTGTACTTGTTGGATATTGCTTGGTTCATGCTTAGACTTTTAAATGACCACTCCATATAATTTTTCTCCTCTCTCTAAAACTACCTCTCTCTTTAACCCTCTTCCTAGAACCCTAGCTAAGATCCTAGCTAATCACCTACTTACCCCACACCCTCTCATCTAACCCTAAGTCCACCACCTCTCTCTCTCGGCCTCACCTCTTCTCTCCCTACCCCGAGGCTGCCACCATACCCTAGCTTCCCCTTCACCTCTCAAAGAAAACCCTAGCCCGAGCCTACCCTAGCTCCAACCCTAGACCCGAGCCTCACCTCTCCCTCTCTTGCTCTCTCTCTGCCCTAGGGGCCCCAGCCCGAACCACCCCGCCTGCCTGCCCCTACCCCACCCGGCCGACACTGCCCCTGCCTGCCGTGCCCAGCCCGCACGTGAAAGAGGAGGAGGAAAGGTGGCACCGAGCCACCTTACCCATCTACCCGCCCACGGAACCTCCCTCCTCTGCCTACCACCACCCTCACGACGCTCCTCTGCTCGCCCAGATCCACCCCATAGCCTCCACCCTCTCCTTCTTTCTCCACCGTCACCGTCTACCCCTCGCCGGAAAACCTTCGGCCTCCACCGCCCACACCTAAACCAGCCGGTGGCGGACGCTGGTTGTCGAGAAGATCGAGGTTTCCCTCGCCCGGACCGCCTTCGACAAGGGAAGCCGGAGCCACCAGAACTGCAGCCAGCCGAAACCCTAGCCGGCCGTCCGCACTGCTTCACCGACGACCTACCGCCCGCCGATCTCGACCACGCCGACACACTCCCGTGAGTCCACGATCCCCGACATGGTCCGCATCAGTAACCCCTAGCCTCGCCGGACCTTGGCCGAACGGCCTCATGGCGCAAGGCGTCGCGTCGCCTGCCTCCGTCTCAGCGCGCAGAAACCTTAGCTAGGCTCGACCGCTCCTGTCCACCTAGCCCAAGCCATCGAGCGGTAGCCGCTTCATGAGCCCTAGGTCGCGAGTTCGAGCCGCCACACAAGGTCATGGACAGATCGTCCTCTGCAGCGTGGAAGAAAAAAGATGGCGGCGCTTGCTAATACCCTGTCCTTTTGTTGCATCAACTCATGTGCCTTTTGGGCCCACCGTCACCGCATGTCCGCTTTGGTAAACCCCTCGCTGCTTCAAACACTCAACCAAGGCCTCGGCTTCCCACGTGGCACGCCTCGGGCGCGCCTCAGTGACTCCCCGAGGTCGCCTGCCCACCTGTCATTCGCTAGGCTGGGTCACTGGTGAGAAAACCTCCTCAGGCGCGCTGGTCCAGTCAGCGGGGAGGACCCACTCGTCTGCGGTTGCGAGGCTAGACATGGACTGGTGACAAAAGTATTTCTGAAATCTGTGTTAAATTCAAATCTTTTCTAATTAATTCAAATTCAAATATAATTCTGTTTTTAAATAACTTTTCAAATATAAACCCAAATAATACAAATAATATATGTTTTCAAATCAGAAAAGATGAGGAATTCAAATATGCAATCCAAAATATATTTTGAACATTTAAAATTGCAAGTTGATTTAAATTACAATAAAACGCCCTTTGACTTCAATAATTAATAACTTTTGTTTTATAACTCCAAATTTAATAAATAATATGTCTAAAATGATTAGCTCGACGAGACCTTTATGTTTATGCATTCCATGGTTTGATTTGAAGCATGCATCATATAAATATATTGTGGACAGCAACTTAATTGTGAATAAATTGGGCCAAAACTAAATAAAATGGTTTATTCTTGTGTTCCACACCTCACCCATGCCATGCTACTTATTTGCCATGCAAATTGTGCATCATTCATCATGGCATGATTGTTTGCTTGACGATTTATTCATATGCTTGTGCTCTTTATTTATGTTGGCCTTGTTTGTTTGGTTCTTCTTGAATAGACGCCGAAAGGTGGGATATATCAAGAGAACCGTGAGCACTACCAGATCCATCCTTTGCTTCAATCGAGCTGCCGCAAGCACTACCACATGCTTGCACACATATAGTACCTTTTGCCTCTATCTTATTCTTGCATCATTGAGTCGATTGCATTAAACTGAATCCCAAGTATTGCATAGCCTTTATTTTTAAACCCCAATCAAGCTTGTCCCCCATCCCATGAGCCACTACTACAGGAGTTGTTTGAGCCATGCGTCGAGAACAACATGTGTAGGGTATGTGAGTGTCGATGGATAACGAGGTACTTAAACAACTTAACCTGGGTAGTAATGGGATAACTAATGAAAGTGGCACCGTGAGCAATATCATTGTTTGGTTTTTATGCTCACTTGTGTCCCAGAAGACCAGTACTTGATTCCTGTTCCAAGAATATTCGTATATCCACATCCGGAGGCTTATGGACCCCCGAGCCAGAGCTTGATTCATTCTTATTTCTTGGGGCCACAACTAGTTTGAGGTTTTATTTACTATCCTGTACTTATGCCATGCTTTTACTGCTGAATTTACGATTGTGTGAGGAGCACGCTGTACTGTTTAGGAAGCGGAGTGTTTTCGTGGTATCGACAGTCCCAGTTTTGGGATCTGCTGTCGTTTACAGCCATTGGCGCAAACCATGAGTCCGTCTCGAGTCCGCCTAACTCCGCTATGGTAGCTTAATGGGGTGGCCCCCTGAAATATGTCTGAATCCGGTGATGGCTTTGGCGGGACTGCCTCGTGGGGTTGTGATGTGGGTTTTCCGAGGCATATCGAGTGTGTGTTGCTATTGTGAACCCTGAGGTAAAACTTTCAAAGCCGTGTCCGCGTTATGGACGACTTGGAGCACGCTCGATCATAGACAAGCATAACTAAAGTACCGCTTATAAATTGACTAGACTAGGTACTTGACTAGTAAATAGTGCAATACTCACGGAATGGATAATAAAACTGCCAACGGATGGGGGAATGTTCGTCCGCTTCCTCGTCGGTAAGCGAGGAGGAGGATGGATCTGTTAAGATTACCTTCATAACTGTTATAACTGTTGTATTTAATTCACGGACATCCGCTCATCTCTCGGTTAGGCGGATGGTTAGCTTAGCATCAGAGAATTGCTAGGGTTTATCTTTTGCTGCAATTGCGTCACCCCAGGTTGTGTCCCCTTTAGAGGCATAAAGACTTGCTGAGTACCCCTAGGGTCTCACACGATAAATTATTGGTTCAGATGAACAGGTACACTCGCAAGATGGATACTGGGTGGAAGAGACGGACGATGTGGGCAACGATCATTCGGTGTAGAGATTCCGGGAACGGGGATCCGTGAGATCGTATGGCGGGATGTGCTTATTTATGGGGCATCTTATGCCGATTTGCGTCTTATCCGTACTCGGATTTTGTCTTCCGCTTCCGCTTGATACTCTGTTGATTGATGTATGAGGAGATATCCTAAACTATTATATCTATCTAGGATATTTGGATCTTGCCGTATGGCGTTGCTATATTTCCTTTCTTTTTAGATGGAATGGCTCTGATGTACTGTTGTATGGTGGCTTGCATACATACTCATTTGTGTATGTAGTTGATCCTTCGCTTCGCCGATTACGCCCGTTCTTGTCCCGATGTTTGGAAATGGTTGGGACGGCCGAAAGGTCTACCTGTGAGTGGCATTTGGGCCCCACCGTACTATTTCAACCATTTCTGAACATCCAGGCTTGTACTAGGAGCGTAATTCACCGAGGTAGTTACAACAAGAAGTTTGAATGGACCGACAAATGTGAAGCAAGTTTCCAAGAGCTCAAGAAGAAATTGATTTCAGCCCCAATATTGATTATGCTAGATATCAAGAAGCCGTTTGACGTGTATTGTGATGCATCCAAGATTGGTCTCGGATGTGTGTTGATGCAAGAAGGCAAAGTCATCGCATATATGTCCAGACAACTGAAGAAGCATGAGCAAAACTACCCCACCCATGATCTGGAACTAGCAGCTGCAGTTTTAGCCTTGAAGACATGGCATCATTACCTTATGGTAATCGCTGTGAGATTTATTCAGATCACAAGATCTTGATGTATATTTTCACTCAGAAAGAGCTGAATATGAGGCAAAGGAGATGGATAGAGTTAATCAAGGATTATGACCTTGACATTCACTATCACCCCGGCAAAGCCAATGTGGTAGCGGATGCTCTTACCAGATTGCCGTGTAGGTTAAACACCATGATCAAAGAGAACCAGCCAAGTTTGCATGAAGAGTTGGAGCAGTTTAGAACTGAGCTAGTTAGCAACGGATTTTTAGCTAGCATTGAACTTCAACCCACTTTGATCAGTCAAATCAAGGAAGCCCAGAAGGGAAATGCAAGTATCGATGGAATCAAACGTCTTATTGGTACAGGAAAGGTGCCTGGATTCATTGAAGACGAAGAAGGAGTTCTGTGGTACAAAGGACGTATCTGTGTGCCAGCAGATTCGGAGTTAGAGCAAGTTATCATGCAAGAAGCTCATGATACTCTTTATTCTATCCACCCCGGAGGAACGAAGATGTATCAGGATTTGAAGGAGCAATTTTGCTGGCAGAAGATGAAGAGAGAAATCGGAAGCTACATCGCCAAGTGTGATATCTGTCAAAGAGTCAGAGTAGAACATCAGAGACCCGCAGGACTGTTGCAACCATTGCAGATTCCGGAATGGAAATGGGATTCCATCGGAATGGACTTTATCGCCGGTTTACCTACTTCTAGTAGGGGAAATGACTCAATCTGGTCATCGTTGATAGATTGTCCAAGGTAGCCCATTTTATACCTGTCAAGACAACCTACCAGAGTTCAAAGCTAGTAGAGTTGTACATTGCTAGAATTGTTAGTTTGCATGGAACCCCCAAGACCATAGTGTCGGATCGAGGAACCCAATTTACCTCGAGATTTGGGCAGAAAGTCCAAGAGGGATTAGGAACCAAGTTGAATTTCAACACAGCTTATCACTCGCAGACCGACGGACAGACTGAAAGAGTCAACCAAATCATAGAAGATATGTTGAGAGCTTGTGTGTTAAGTATGGATCAAAATGGGAAGATTGCCTGCCTTTCGCAGAATTCTCATACAACAACAGTTATCAAGCCAGTTTGCAAATGGCCCCATTTGAGTTCTTATATGGAAGGAAGTGTCGTACCCCTTTGAACTGGTTGCAAGTAGGAGAGAGTCAGATTTTTGGACCTGACATCCTACGAGAAGCCAAAGAGAAGGTTCACAGAGTCCGTGAGCACCTCAAGACCGCCCAATCCAGACAGAAGAGTTATACTGACAAGAGACGTAGAGACATAACTTTCAATGTCGGAGATTTTGTGTATCTCAAGGTTTCGCTGTTGAAAGGAACGCAACGTTTTAGTCTGAAAGGAAAGTTAGCCCCTAGATATATCGGACCCTTCAAGATCCTGAATCATCGAGGAGAAGTATCGTATCAGCTGGAACTGCTAGAAGAGATGTCTGCCATCCATAATTTGTTCCATATCTTGTTACTTCGCAAATGCTTGGAAATGCCGGAGAAGACCGAAGTGTTCAAGAACATCGATCACCGAGCCGTTGATATCAACAAGGATCTGACGTATCGTGAAGTGCCCATTCGTATCTTGGAGGAAGCTTACAGAACCACCAGGACCCGGAGTATCAAATTTCTCAAGATCCAATGGAGCAACCATACCGAAGAAGAAGCTACTTGAGAGCGAGAAGATTACATTAGGACTGAGTTTCTAGATCTCTTTAGTTCCTAGTTTTCTTAAATCTCGGGACGAGATTTTGTTTAAGGGGGAAGGTTTGTAACATCCAAAACATTAATTAAGGTATGAAGATCCAAATCACCCAATTTAGGGTTAACAAAAACTTTTTATCATTAAAAAACATTATGAATGCATGTGTGTTGCCTTAATATAGAATTGTTTGAAAATGCCATGTTTGATTGTTCTAATGGTTGTAAAATGATTCAAAGATGAATGCCACATCATCTAGATCATTTAAAACCCAAATCTAGAGAAAAATAATTCAAAGAAGAATAAAAATACCAAATGGTCACTTTGGCCATTTTTACCCACTAGGTCACTTTAGGTGTTCCTAGAAGAAAATTTCCAACAGAAACATTCTCAACTCTTTTCACCCCTTGCTAGTACAAGTAAAGATCTACCAAGGCCCACTTTGAAATCTTACAAAAACATTTAAACACTAATTTTAAATGGTATTTGAAAATGGAATCCATTTCATATGCATAGATCCCACTTTTTCAAAAACCACTCAAATGAGTTCACCTTGACAATCCCAAGCAAACACTGACTACCAAGCATAAGATCAAAGCACCCACCAAAAATCTTTTCCAAATTCAAAGTTTAATCTCTTGCGGCCATTATGTCGAATACTTGGTGATCACAGATAAACCTGCCTAACTAATACTGTTTTGATCAATGTTTTGTCGACCAATTTGATCCTAATCCACTCCCTTGGTCTCCCCTAGTTCCAACCATGCCATAAGCAGGCTACCTCTTAGCCTTTAGCAGCAGTGTTGCGCCGCCCTGAGGCCATGCCCGCCGGTCGAGCACGGGCAGCTCGCAGGAGACCACCTACCCCCTCTCCGCCGTACATGGGAGGTAGGCGTGATAGCACCGCTACCCATTGTCCCTTCCCCGAGCAATGCCAAGCCATGGACCATCGCAGACAACCCGCGCTCTCCGCCTCTGCACCATGCACAACCCATGCCAGAGCGCCACCCCCGACAGCCTCGCACAGGCCACGCCTTGCCCTCAGCTCGTGTGCGCCGCTTCGCCTTGACCCCAGCACACTCCTAGACATGCCCATTTCCCGCCGCGCGACCAGCACCCGCCGTGAGCCGCGTCAAACGCCGCTGCTTCCGCTCAGAGTGCTAGCCACGCCCGACCAAACGCCACCGCCCCTAGTCGCACCATTATGCTGTAGTTGACCGCCAGGAGGCAGAGCACCGTCCGCCTACCCTGCCCACACCATTAGCCCTCTGTACCATCGTCACCGACAAGCTCACCGTCGCACCCCACGATCCCCTTGTCGACCTATAAAAGGAGGGCACCCCCGTCCCATTTCTGCACACCATTCACCTCCCCTCTCACCCCTAATCCTTCCCTACTTCTCCCCGGAGCCGCTCGAGCCCCCAGTCGCCGGAATTGTGCTGGAGCTCGCCGCAGCAGAGGAGAAAGGGGGTCGTCGATTGCGACCATCCCAGGAGCCGCCGCGACCACGCCTGAGCCCGCCGTCGAACACCGATTCGATCGCCCCCATCGCCATCTTAGCTAGAGCCCTGGTAAGCCCCCAATCGCCCCCACCGAGCCGCTAGGGTTTGTTCTCGCCAGCGACTTGTTCGTCGTGGACGATGAACCACGACCGTTGATCCACTGTCTAATCGCACGGCCCACATCGCCCCGTATCGCCTCGTGTTAGAGTCAGCCGCTGACGTGTGGACCCCCCTTGTCAGTTGCCCTCTGCGTCGCGAAGCGTCACTGGGCCGGCCCGTTTAGTTTCCCGCGCTGGCCCTAAATTTCAAATAAAGATTTTCAATTTAGAGTTAAACTCAATTCTGTCCACTAGTTTAAAAATCAATTTAGAGAGTTCTACTAAACCAAATTGAATGATTCAAATTTTGTTAGGAAGATAATTCAAATATCTATCCAAACCCGTTGGATTTAAATCAATTAGAGTTACAGATTACATATAGCAAAAATAACAAAACAGAGACTTTTCTACATTCAAACATTTTTCAAAAATCAACCATAATAGCTTTTGAGTTGATTCCAACTCTCAAAAATCACATTTGATAATATATATATATCTAAATATGTAATAATATTTAGGTTTGAATGTAGTGACATTGGACTAGTACCAAAATAATGCTATATAGGCATTTCTAGTCACTTTAAATTATTTAAATAATAAACCTAAACTTAGTGAAATGTGATCCAACATTTACATCACATTCCCATGTATTAGAATATGTGGTGATGACATGTGTCCACATGATCCCATATTTTAATAGGAGAATATTAAATCTTAATTTATTTAAATGAGTAGAAATTACTTTTCTCAAATAAAATAAATGAAACTAGTTCATTAAATCTTGTGAGGAATGTGATGATGCTAGATCATCAAGTGTGTGCCTTAGTATGCTAAATAGACTAGTTAAATATTGCTTGGTGGTTGTGTATCCCGTATGTATTTATAGACGATAGTACCGACCAAGTCTACGAGGAGGAGGAGTTCTAACCCGAAGAAGACGAGGAGAATTTCAACCACTACACCAATCAAGCCAAGCCATCACTACTAAGAAACTAAGCCCCTTGCAAGCTAACACTTGCAAGCTATTGTTAGCAAGCTAGAATTAGGCATGCTTTGGCTATACCCCTTGATTTATAACCATCCCAAGTTTTACTTACAAGTTTTACTTTTCCTTTATCAAAGTTTATTTACTTCTAATAATACTTTGTGAGATTTTAGAAAGTAGTTTGGATAGCATAAAGAGTATAAAACTTGGCCTATACTAGATGTCATTCTATGGCATGAGATTGAGCTTAGCATCCCGCCTTAGTAAACACTCTTAACTTAGTAGTTAGAGCAAAACCAAAAACTTGATCACTTTAGATGGGAATACTTGGTGAAAATGCTTATGAAAACCTTGGAATGACGAGTCACTCTATTGAGATGTTTTGACATGTGTTGATAAACACCAAAGGTTTATGATGATGAAAATGTTGAGGCATGAGCCTTACCCCTTTATAAAAACTGATGGTTGGGTTCGAATGCGATACTATTCCAAATTTACCGTACAACCACAATACCTGAATTAGGTAGGGCTTATCCGGAAGTTTATATGCATTAGTATGGGTTCCCTCACGGGAGATGTTTGAGCTGAGGCTACCTCTTGATGTTGTCCACCTATGCAGTGCCTAGGATGTCAGATGGCCATGGTTGGGAGGCCACGCTCATAGGAGAGGTGCTTATACTATAGTGTGTAAAGGAAAGGTTATGTTTGATTATCCGCATACTAAGTATGATGATTCAGGGTTATCCCTGACGGATGTATCGAATTTTGTGGTGAAAATGTACCACCTTTGCAGAGTGTCAAACTATTCGAATAGCCGCATTCGCGGTCATGGACAGTTGGAGTGGCCATACTGTTCCGTCGTCAGATGTTTTCCAAATGACTTATGAAATGAATTGTGACATGATTTGACCACAACAGGATTGTGACTATGAAAACTAAGTTCCCACTTAGTGAAGGGTTTCGCAGCATAGTAAATCAAAATTTTCTACGGAAGCGAACAGAGGGAAAGCCAAGATCTAATCTAGGAGATGCAAACAACGAGAGAGGTTGGATTAGATCTTCATACCCTTGAAGATTCGCACAGCGGAACGTTCGTCGGAACGTGGGTGATGTAGTCGTACTCGCTTCTCCTCCTCGCGATCCGATCCGATCTAGCACCACAAGTGGCGGTGCCTCCGTGAGATGCACACGGCAGCACTGACGCCTCCTCCTTCCTCGGACCAGCAAGTAGGGTGGAGAGATAGATTGGATCTACAACGCGACGACGCGGTGTATATGGTGGAGAATTTCTGCAGCAGGGCTTCGCCTACAAACAGTCGGGAGGGAGAGAGGAGGGAAGCAGGGTAACTAGGGTTTGGAGGAAGGTGTGTGTGAGGAGGGGCACCAGCCATATATAGAGGGGTGCGCCAGCCCTTGCCCATCCTCCAAGCCTATCTCTAGTTTAAACGATTTAAACTCTCCCTTCTAGAAACCCTATCTTATCTCTAGTTTAAACGATTTAAACTTATCTAGGATCGGCTGGGCCCTATGGGGCCTTGTGCCCCTGGCCCAATGCGGCCAGGACACTCCCTCATAGGCCCATGCCCCCTCCCGGAAGGTGGGGCCACGTTGGCCCCCTTCCGAAAGGTTCTAGAAGCTTCCGCATAATACCGATTAATCCTAACAATTCGAACTCCAAAACTGCATCGCCTTATATGAATCTTATTCTCCGGACCACTCGAACCTCTCGTGATGTCCCGGATCCCATCCGAGACCAACAAAAATTCATAAACCAAGTATCCAATCTATCCTAGCCGAGACACGTTATGTGTGACCTGCGGGTTCGAGAATATGCGCATATGATCTTCTATCAATAATCAACAGCGGGTCTGGGCACCCATATTGACTCCACACATTCATCGATGATCATATCGGATGAACCACGATGCCAGGATTCAATCAATCCCATATATATATTCCTTCGTCTCGCGATATTTTACTTGCCCGAGATTCGATCATCCGCACTGGCCATACCTAGTTCAATCTCGTCCACAGCAAGTACTTTACTCGCTCCAATCCGATATCACTTTGTGATGAACACCTTAACCACATGCTTGCAAGCGTGTTGATATCGACACGAGTGGGCCCAAGTATATCTCTCCGACTTGGGAGGGACAAATCCCATCTCGATACATACAACCCAATGATACTTTCCGATCACCGAGAGACACCTTTATGATCACCTCTCATAGGATGACGCTTGATGACCTCAAAGCTTTCTTCGATACCAGGAGTTGTATTATCTCATGGTCTAAGGAATACAATATTTGACATAGGAAAAGCTTCGCAAAGATGAACACAAAGACACGATCTAATTGCTTTCGCTTAGTTTGGTCTGTCCACCATATCATTCTCAAATGATATGATCTCATTATCAATTGACAACTCATGTCTATGGTTAGGAAACCTTAACCATCATTGATCAATGAGCTAGTCCATAGAGGCGCATTAGGGACACGGTGTTGTTCACAAACCACACAAGTATTAAAGTTTCTTCTTAATACAATTCTAGCATGGAATATAAACTTTATCATGAACAAGAATTATAATAATAACATCTTTATTATTGCCTCTAGGGCATAATTCCAACAGTTTCCCACTTGCACTAGAGTCAATAATCTAGTTTACATTTGGCAACAATCTCACACCCATGGCAATCGAGGTGCTGATCATGTTTTACACGTGGAAGAGGTTTAGTCAATGGATCCGTGACATTCAGATCTGTATGTACTTTGCTGATCTTCGATCTCCATCCGCTATATAATCTCGGATTATATGAAACTTGCGTTGATATGCTTGGTCTTTGGATGATATCTTGGTTCCTTAGCGAAGCGCTATGGCGCCGATGTTGTCACACAATATCTCCAGTGGGTCCAATGCACTTGAACCACGCCAAGCTGGATGAAGTTTCTGATCCAAACTCCTTCACTTGACGCTCGCAAAGCCATGTATTCCGCTTCTCAGTAGATCCCATGATCACGCTTTGCTTGCAGCTTCTCCACTCACAGCTCCTCCATTCAAAATATACACGTATCCTGCCCGAGATTTAGAATCATCCTTGTCGGTTAAACTAGCATCGACGTAACCTTTAAGACGAGCTATTCATCACCCCCATAGACTAAGAACATTTCTTTAGTCCTATTTAGGTACCTTAGGATGTTCTTCACGGCTGTCCAAAGGTTCCACTCGGATCACTTTGATATCTGCCGTCAAACTAAGAGCATTGGACACATCCGTCTAGTACACAGCATGGCATACATGATGGAACCTATGGCCGAGGCATAAGGCACTTTGCTCATAGCTTCCTATCATTTCATCAGAATGGACACCGAGCCTTGCTCAATATCTTACTCGACAACATAGGCACCGAACCTTTCAATGCCTTATCCATTCTCGAACCTTTTCGAACTTTGTCTAGGTATGTACCGCTTAAAGCTATCAGCGTCTTTGTCTATCTCTATAGATTTTGATGCCCAATATATAAGCAGCTTCACCTAGGTCTTTCATTGAAAAACACTTGTTCAAATAACTCTTCACATCGTTAAGCATGTCGATGTCATTTCCAATAATCAATATGTCATCCACATATAGTACCAGAAACGTCACCGAGCTCCCACTCACTTTCTTGTAGATGCAAGCTTCGTAGCAATTTGGAACAAATCCAAAGCTCTTGATCACTTGATCAAAACGAAGGTTCCAACTCCGAGACACTTGCTTCAGTCCATAAATGGAACGCTGAAGTTTGCATACTTTATCAGCATCCTTAGGATCGACAAAACCTTCGGGTTGCATCATATACAACTCTTCATCAATGTTGCCATTGAGGAAAGCAGTCTTGACATCCATTTGCCATATTTCATAATCATGAAACACAGCAATTACTAATAATATCCGAATGGACTTAAACATCGCTACGGGAGAGAAAGTCTCATCGTAGTCAACATCTTGAACTTGTCGAAAACCTTTCGCAACAAGCCGTGATTTATAGACGGTAACATTACCATCCGCTGCTTTCTTCTTGAAGATCCATTTGCACTCAACGGCCTTTCGGTCGCTAGGAGGGTCCACCAAAGTCCATACTTGGTTTTCGCTCATGGATCCCAATGGATTTCATGGCTTCTAGCCATTTCTCGTAGTCCGGGCTCATCATCGCTTCCTCATAGTTCAGGTTCACCGTCTTCTACTAACAAGACAGTCAAGACAGGCTGTTGCATTACCACTCAGAGGGGCACGCGACCTTGTCGACCGCGACGCTCAAGAGCAAACATCGTCCAAGCTTCATGATCCTTGTCATTAGCTTCCTCTATCGCTGGTGCAAAGCGCACCGAACAATTTCAGGTGCTGCGCTACTCTCCAATTCAAGAGAAGGTTCAATAACCTCGTCTAGCTCTACTTTCCTCCCACTCACTTCTTTCGAGAGTAACTCCTTCTCAAGAAAGGAACCGTTCTTTGCGACAAACACTTTGCCTTCGGTTCTGTGATAGAAGGTATACCCAATAGTTTCCTTAGGGTATCCTATGAAGACGCATTTCTCCGCTTTGGGTTCGAGCTTGTTCGGCATCAACTTCTTGACGTAAGCTTCGCATCCCCAAACTTTAAGAAACGACAACTTAGGTTTAGCACCAAACCACAGTTCATACGGTGTCGTCTCAACCGATTTAGATGGAGCCCTATTTAAAGTGAATGCAGCGGTTTCTAATGCATAACCCTAAAATGATAACGGCAAATCAGTAAGAGACATCATCGATCGGACCATATCTAATAGGGTTCGATTCCGGCGTTCAGACACACCATTGCGCTTGTGGTGTTCCGTGGCGTGAGTTGAAACGATTCCACTTGCTTTGAGATGCGTGAGAAAATCATAACTCAAATATTCGCCCCCACGATCGGATCGTAGAAACTTAATCTTTCTGTTACGATGGTTCTCCACTTCATTCTGAAATTCTTTGAACTTTTCAAACGTTTCAGATTTATGTTTCATTAAATAGATCTACCCATATCTACTTAAGTCATCGGTAAAAGTGAGAAAATAGCGATATCCACCGCGCGTCGAAACACTCATCGGTCCGCATACATCGGTATGTATGATTTCCAACAAGTCCGTTGCTCGCTCCATCATACCGGAGAACGGGGTTTTGATCATCTTTCCCATGAGGCATTGTTCGCATTTGTCAAATGATTCAAAATCAAGAGACTCCAAAAGTCCATCAGAATGGAGTTTCTTCATGCGCTTTACACCAATATGACCTAGACGACAGTGCCACAAATAAGTAGTATTATCACTATCTACTTTGCATCTCTTAGCCTCAATGTTATGGATGTGTTTTTCATCCCTTTCGAGATTTAGAAGAAATAAACCATTCATAAGAGGTGCATGACCATAAAAGATGTTACTCATATAAATAGAACAACCATTATTCTCCGATTTAAATGAATAACTGTCTTGCAATAAACACGATCTAGAAATAATGTTCATGCTCAACGCAGGCACATAATAACATTTATTAAGGTTTAAAACTAATCCTCAAGGTAAAACTAAGGAGAGCGTGCGACGCCATCACATCAACTCTTGATCCGCTGCCAACGCCAAGATCGTTACCTCATCCTCGCAAGCCGCCGTCTATTCCGTAGCTCTGTTTGAGTTACAAATATTTGCAATCAACCAGATCAAATACCTGTGCACTACAACGAGGGCTAGTAAGGAAAACATCAATAACATGTATATCAAATATACCTTTGATGGTGCCAGCCTTGTCCGCTAAGTACTTGGACGGTTGGCTTCCCAAAGTGACCCTTGTCCTTGCAATAGAAACACTCAGTGTCCGGCTTAGGTCCAGACTTGAGCTTCTTCTCAGCAGGGGCAACGCGCTTGCCGCCTCTTTTCTTGAAGGGCTTCTTTGCACCTTTACCTTTCTTAAAGGAGGGCTTGTTGACCATCAACACATGATTATCCTTTTTGATGTCCACCTCCGCAGCCTTCAGCTTTGCGAAGAGCTCGGTGATCGTATCAGTGGAACCAATCTGATTGTGAGTCACTACAAAACTTTTGTAGCTGGGAGGGAGTGATTGCAGAACCCTGTACATCTTGAGCTCCTCTGGAATCTTGCAGTCCAGTTGCTCAAGGCGTTGAGTGTAGCCCGACATCTTAATGGCGTGCTCACTAACGGAACTCCCTTCCTCCATCTTGCAGTTAAAGAACTTCTCAGAGATCTCATATCTCTCAGAACGGGCCTGAGTCTGAAACATGGTTT
This sequence comes from Avena insularis, assembly GCA_023614405.1. NCBI lineage: Eukaryota > Viridiplantae > Streptophyta > Magnoliopsida > Poales > Poaceae > Avena > Avena insularis. The sequence goes on along the minus strand of CM042684.1, from coordinate 85,415,912 downwards.
TCAGCTCCTCGAGAATCTCAAAGGCCCCGGGATAGTTTTCAAAACGATTTTGAAGTTCCGGTTCCATAGCAAACAACATGGTGCTCTTAATCACACCATAATCATCTTTGCGCGACTGATAGACAGCTTTCTCATCAGCCGGCAGCTTGCAGTAGGGGGTCACCTAACGCTTTCAAGGACATAGTCCTTTGTCCGCCCGAGTAATGATTCTAAGATTGCGGAATCAATTGGTGAAGTTAGACCCATTGTTTCTAAGCTTTTCTTTCTCAGCAAAAACGTTGAAGTTGAAGTTGGACTTGGCCATGCGATCTACAGTATTTGCAAGTACAATTTAGACTATGTTCATGATAAATAGTTCAACTTAATCAAATTACTAGATGAACTCCCACTAAATTCAACATCCCTCAAGTTGTTTAGTGAAAACGATCCAAATTCACCACACCTAATAAGATCTTCACGAAGAGATGTGGCTTCAATGGTGGACAACGGTGTCGATCATATCATTCATATGACTCATGCTTAACCTTTCGGTTCATGTGTTCCGAGGCCATGTCTGACATGCTAGGCTCGTCAAGTCAAACCCAAGTATTTCACAGATGCAAAACTGGCTTGCACCCGTGTATGTGAGCGAGAGTCTATAGCACCCGATCATCACGTGATGCTTGGACACGATTTAAATTTTGCAACGGTGCATACATGGGGAGAACACAACTTTTATCTTGATCTTTAAGTGAGGAATCATCTTATAATGCTACCGTCGCGATCTAAGCATAATAAGATACATAAAAGGATAAACATCACATGCATATAACTTTATGTGACATGGTATAGCCAATCTTGGCGAATGATCTCCATCTTGTGCGTTAAGCATGATCTCCATCACTCCACCATGATTGCCTCCACCACGAATAGCAACTACAACTATTGCTAACTACTTAGCGACAAAGTAAAGCTATTACATGGCGTATAAGAAGTTGACTCGCAGGTCATACACAATTATAAAGACAACCATATGGCTCCTGCCGGTTGTGTACTCATCGACATGCAAGTCGTGAAACATTACAAAACATGATCATCGCATACAATATACACATCACATCTTGGGCCATACCATATCACAGAAAACACTCCCTGCAAAAACAAGTTAGACGCCTCTACTTTGTTGTTGCATGTTTTACGTGGCTTATGGGAGTAGATGCTAAGAATGATTCTTACCTACGGAAAGCCACAACGGTGATATTATGGTTGCCAAACTCCGGTGTTAATCCCATGACAACTATAGTGAGAGAAACTGACATCCACCAGCCGCATGTATGGTACAAGCCACACGTCAAGTGCGGAGCCGGTCTCGCGAACGACGTCGCGTAAGGTTGGCCTGGACCGCTTCAATCTCACTATCCCGCGCCATAAGAAGAACACAAACAAGAGGCTTGCAACAGAAAACATCAACGCCCGCAACAACCATGTTGCGTTCTACTCGTGAAACACATCTACGCATAGATCTAGCTCTGATACCACTGAAGGGTTTCGCAGCATAGTAAATCAAAATTTTCTATGGAAGCGAACAGAGGGAAAGCCAAGATCTAATCTAGGAGATGCAAACAACGAGAGAGATTGGATTAGATCTTCATACCCTTGAAGATTCGCACAGCGGAACGTTCGTCGGAACGTGGGTGATGTAGTCGTACTCGCTTCTCCTCCTCGCGATCCGATCCGATCTAGCACCACAAGTGGCGGTGCCTCCGTGAGATGCACACGTGCAGCACCTCGACGTCTCCTCCTTCCTCGGACCAGCAAGTAGGGTGGAGAGATAGATTGGATCTACAACGCGACGGCGCGGTGTATATGGTGGAGAATTTCTGCAGCAGGGCTTCGCCTACAAACAGTCGGGAGGGAGAGAGGAGGGCAGCAGGGCAACTAGGGTTTGGAGGAAGGTGTGTGTAGGGAGGGGGCGCACCAGCCCTCTATATATAGAGGGGGGGTGCGGCCAGCCCTTGCCCATCCTCCAAGCCTATCTCTAGTTTAAACGATTTAAACTCTCCCTTCTAGAAACTCTATCTTATCTCTAGTTTAAACGATTTAAACTTATCTAGGATCGGCTGGGCCCTATGGGGCCTAGTGCCCCTGGCCCAATGCGGCCAGGACACTCCCTCGTAGGCCCATGCCCCCTCCCGGAAGGTGGGGCCATGTTGGCCCCCTTCCGAAAGGTTCTAGAAGCTTCCGGTACAATACCGATTAATCCGGAACAATTCCGAACTTCAAAAACTGCACTGCCTTATATGAATCTTATTCTCCGGACCACTCCGGAACCTCTCGTGATGTCCCGGATCCCATCCGAGACTCCGAACAAAAAATTCATAAACCAAGTATCCAATCTATCCTAGCGTCGAGACACGTTAAGTGTGACCTGCGGTTCGAGAATATGCACATGATCTTCTATCAATAATCAACAATGGGTCTGGGCACCCATATTAACTCCCACACATTCATCGATGATCATATCGGATGAACCACAATGCCAGGATTCAATCAATCCCATATATATATTCCCTTCGTCTCGCGATATTTTACTTGCCCGAGATTCGATCATCGGTACCGTCATACCTAGTTCAATCTCGTTCACAGCAAGTACTTTACTCGTTCCATAAACCGATATCACTTTGTGAATAACTCCTTAACCACATGCTTGCAAGCGGTGTTGATATCGACATGAGTGGGCCCGAAGTATATCTCTCCGACTTGGGAGGGACAAATCCCATCTCGATACATACAACCCAACAGATACTTTCCGATCACCTGAGAGACACCTTTATGATCACCCTCTCATAGGATGACGTTTGATGACCTCAAAGCTTTCTTCCGATACCAGGGAGTTGTATTATCTCATGGTCTAAGGAATACAATATTTGACATAGGAAAAGCTTCGCAAAGATGAACACAAAGACACGATCTAATTGCTTCGCTTAGTTTGGGTCTGTCCACCATATCATTCTCCCAATGATATGATCTCATTATCAATTGATAACTCATGTCTATGGTTAGGAAACCTTAACCATCATTGATCAATGATCTAGTCCATAGAGGCGTACTAGGGACACGGTGTTGTTCACAAACCACACAAGTATTAAAGTTTCCTCTTAATACAATTCTAGCATGGAATATAAACTTTATCATGAACAAGAATTATAATAATAACATCTTTATTATTGCCTCTAGGGCATAATTCCAACACTTAGGTGATTTAGAACTTTATTTTATCTTTCTTTGATTCTAAACTCAGCTTCGGTTTCAAACTTAACTTTGCAAATAAACTTAGAATTTAGCCTTCCTACTAGAACTACCTTACTTGTTAGTGATAGTTTGCGAGTACTTAAAGAGTACTCATGGCTTTGTCCCTGGCTATTACCGTGGCCAGACTATGAGGAGGAATACCAGGAGGAAGGATAGCAGGACGGCTACGACAACTAGGATCATCTCCCATCGTTAGCATTGCCTGTGACACTGAAGATGGAGCCCACCGCTACGCTTATTTATTCCGCTACTTGTGTGTATTAAGACTGGATCATGAGATCCTTTATTTGTGTAAGACCTTATTATGGTTTGTAATGGATGATGTACTGTGATATCCAATCTGTTATGCCTCACAAAAATGGTAATCCTGGGATTGCGAGGTATGGAACAATAGGCATCTGGGATTAAAAATCCGGGTGTTGACAAGTACAAAGGATGTATCTGTGTGGCAGCAGATTCGGAGCTAAAGGAAGTTATCATGCAAGAAGCTCATGATACTCTTTATTCTATCCACCCCGGGGGAACAAAGATGTATCACGATTTGAAGGAGCAATTTTGGTGGCATAAGATGAAGAGAGAAATCTGAAGCTACATAGCCAAGTGTGATATCTGTCAGCGAGTCAAAGCGGAGCATCAGAGACCCGCAGAACTGTTGCAACCATTGCAGATTCCGGAATGGAAATGGGATTCCGTCAGAATGGACTTTATCACTGGTTTGCCTACTTCTAGTAGGGGAAATGACTCGACTAGGGTCATAGTTGATAGACTGTCCAAGGTAGACCATTTCATACCTATCAAGACAACCTACCACAGTTCGAAGCTAGCAGAGTTGTACATTGCTAGAATCGTTAGTTTGCACAGAACCCTTAAGACCATAGTGTCGGATCGAGGAACCCAATTTACCTCAAGATTTTGGCGGAAAGTCCAAGAAGGATTAGGAACTAAGTAGAATTTCAGCACAACTTATCACCCGCAAACCGATGGACAGACTGAAAGAGTCAACCAAATCTTAGAATATATGTTGAGAGCTTGTGTGTTAGAGTATGGATCAAAATGGGAAGATTATCTGCCTTTCGCAGAATTCTCATATAACAACAGCTATAAAGCCAGTTTGCAAATGGCCCATTTGAATTTCTATATGGAAGGAAGTGTCGTACCCCCTTGAATTGGTCACAAGTAGGAGAGAGTCAGATTTTCCAAGCCCGTTGGATTTAAATCATTTGGAGCTAGAGATGATCTATAGTAAAAATGATAAGACAGAGACTTTTGCAACTTCAAACATTTTTAAAAAATCAACCATAATAGCTTTTGAGTTGATTCCAACTCTCAAAAATCACATTTGATAATATCTATCTGAATATGTAAAAATATTTAGGTTTGCATGTAGTGACATTGGACTAGTACCAAAATAATGCTATTAGGGCATTCCTAGTCACTTCAAATCTATTAAATAATAATCTTAAACTTAATAAAACTTGATCAACCCTTTAAATCACATTCCCATATATTAGAATATGTGGTGATGACATGTTGTCCACATGATCCCATGTTCTATTTGGAGAATATTATATCTTAATTAATTTCAATGAGTATAAATTACTTTTCTCAAATAAGATAAATAAAACTACTTCTTTATTTCATGTGATGCTTGTGATAATACTAGATCATCAAGTGTGAGCCTTAGTATGATAAATAGACTTAGTTAAGTATTGTTTGGTGATTGTGTACCCCGTATTTATTTATAGACGATAGTACCGACCAAGGATACGAGGAGGAGGAGTTCTACCCCGAAGAAGATGAAGAAAACTTCAATCACTGCACCAACCAAGGCAAGCTATTATTGGCAAGCTAGAATTATACAAGATAACGTAAGCAAGATGCAGTAGGCATGCTTTGGTTATATATCTTTGATTTATACCCATCCCGAGTTTTACTTGCAAGCTTCACTCTTTTACTTTACCAAAGTTCTTTACTTTTAGTATAGATATCATAAGGAGTATAAAACAAGGTCTATCTAGTTATACCTAGATGTCATTCTATTGCATGAAATTGAAGATTAGCACCCCTCATTAGTGAACACTCTTAACTTAGTGGCTAGTGCTAAGCATAAAACTTGATCACGTTAGATGGGAATACTTGGTGAACATGATTATGAAAACCTTGGAATGATGAGTCGTTCTATTGAAATGTTTTGACATGTGTTGATAAACACGAATGGATTTGATGATGAAAATGTTGAGGCATGAGCCTTGGCCCTTTATAAAGACTGATGGTTGGGTTTGGATGCGATACCATTCCAATTTTACCGTACAACCACAATACCTGAATTGGGTAAGGCTTAGCCGGAAGTTTATATGCATTAGTATGGGTTCCCTCTCGGAGGAGGTTTGAGCTGAGGATAACTTTGATGATGTCCACCTATGAAGTGCCTAGGATGGCAGATGGCCATGGCTGGGAGGCCAAGCTCATAGGGGAGGTGCCTATACTAGAGTATGTAATTGAAAGGTTATGATTGATTATCCGCATACTAAGTATGATGATTCATGGTTATCCCTGACGGATGTATCGAATTTTGTGGTGAAAGTGTACCACCTCTGCATAGTGTCAAACTATTCGAATAGCCGCGTCCATGGTCAGATATTTTCAAAATGACTTGTGAAGTGAACTATGATTTTGACTCGACCACAACAGTGTTATGGATATGAAAACTAGTTTCCCACCTAAGTGATTTAGAACATTAAATTATCTTTCTTTACTTCTGATACATCCAAAACATACTAATTTCCTGAACACTTTTGCTATTGTTTTTCGTCTAAACTTGTGTGATTTGAATACAACTAACACGGACTGACGCTGTTTTCAGCAGAATTGCCTTGGTGTCTAGTTTTTGTGCAGAAAATCAACTATCAGGAAAATTCCCAGAAAATATGCCAACAATCCTATTTCACGAGAAGACTCACGGAGCCAGAATACGAGACGGAGTCGGGCTAGGCCTAGGCCACACCACATGGCCGTGTGGGCTGGGCCTGGCCATGCCAGGGGTGGTCTGGCCGCCCTAGATACCCCCTCGGTCTCCAGCTTCACCTATAAGTTTCCTTCTGACCTAAAAACTTAGGGGGTCGACGTTTTTCCAGAAAGAGTCCCGCTCCGCCGCCACCACCATATTCCATTATTCGGAACCAGAAAATCCGTTCTGGCACCCTGTCGGGACAGGGAATTGGAGGAGATCATCGCCATCATCATCACGATCGCTTCTCCATCGAACATCCATGTTTCCCCCATCTATGAGTGAGTAATCCCCCGTTATAGCCTATGGGGATGGTAGGGATTGGATGAGATCGTTCATGTAATGGCAACGGATTGTTAGGGCATGGTGCCTAGTATCTACTACTAGTGATTTTTGACTTTGTTGCAACTTGTTATGCTTAATGCTTGTCACTAGGGCCCGGGTGCCATGATTTCAGATCTGAACATGTTATTGATTCATTATGATAGTATTGTTTATGGTCTTATCTGCAAGTTGTATACACACATTGTTATCCGGAACTAAAGGCCCCAAAGTGACAGAAATCAGGATAACCAGAGGGAATGGCTTTGATGTGAGGATCACATGTGTTCACGGAGTGTTAATGCTTTGCTCCGGTGCTCTATTAAAAGGAGCACCTTAATTGCCAGTAGTTCCCTTGAGGCCCCGCTGCAAACGGGCTGGCAGGACAAAAGATGTTGTGCAAGTTCTCATTGCGAGCACGTATGACTATATATGGAACACATGCCTAGGATTATTTAGTACTTGGATGCTTTATCTTATTTATCTGCAAATGCCCTATGTTCTGATTGCTATATGAACTGTCTTGTCCATGCAACGCCCGTCCATCCATCCCTATGCCTACCGCGCTTTAATCCTACTGTTTACTACAACTGTTACTACTGTCTTCACTTTTACTACTGCTATTACTTTACTATTCCTACTATAAAACTGTTGCTACTGATAAACTACTGTGAGCAAGATTGTTTCCAGGTGCCGCTGAATTAACAACTCAGTTGTTAAGGCTTATAAATAATCTTTGGCTCCCCTTGTGTCAAATCAATAAATTGGGTTTCACTTCCCTTGAAAATACTGCGATACACCCCCTATTCTTGTGGGTCATCAAGACTATTTTTTGGCACCGTTGCCGGGGAGCATAGCTTTATTTAACAAGTCCACTTGGAATCATTATTGTTCGCTACCATCCATCCATCATGGGTAAGTCTCGTGATGGCAAGGTTCCTATTTTACCATCCACTAAAAGAACAGGCATGGTTCTAAACACCTCTGTTGCTCTTGATTCACCATCTGTTATGAGTAAGCTACTTACACCACCACATACACATGCTACACACACTGCTACTACTGCTGAATCTGAAACTTCTGATACTTATGATGCTGCTTCTACTGTGCTTGATAAGAGTGGTTCATTAGGTCCTTTCCTAGATGCTACGATTGCTAGAACTATAGCTGGAAATACTGAAAATCCTAATGAAGACACTACTACACCTGTTAGTTCACCTAAGTCTAGAGAGAGCTATGATATTGAAGACGGTTATGTTGAGATGACCGATGAATTTATTAAAGAATGTCAAAACACCCATGATAGGAGTGCTGCTAAGAGTCTCCTTAAGAGGCGTACTATTAGACCCAAATTGTCTCCTAATGCTAAGTTTGCTGCTTCTCCCATAAATATTAAAGATAAAGATTATGATGTCTCTCTTGATCTATCTTACATAGCTATTGTTGAGAAAGAACCTTTTTGTGGGACTAAGAATGAAAGTGCGGTAGCACATATGACTGAGCTTTCTACCATCAGTGGCCTGTTTTCTGATGATATTAAGATGCGCACCTACTTTGTTGCTAAGATTTTTTCCTTTTTCACTAAAAGGAGAAGCTAAAACTTGGTTTAGTAATTTACCTCCTGGATCTATTGATAGCCCTGATTGCTTGATTAGTACCTTCCTGCAGAAATATTTTCCTCCTAGTGCTAGACATGCTATTTTACAGGAACTTTTTGATTTTAAACAGGGAGAAAAAGAGATATTGCCTGAATCATGGGCAAGGTTTTGTGCTTTGATTCATGCACAGGCTGGATGTCCATTACCCAAGAATGAGCTTCTTGATATATTTTATAATGGACTAATTAAAGAATCTAGGACATACCTGGATAGTTGTGTTGATTGTGTTTTCAAGAATAGGACTCCTAAGGAAGCTGAGGAACTAATGGCTAAAATAAGCAAGAATTATGAAGATTGGACTCCTCCTAAACCAGCTATACCTGAAACAATTACACCCTAACCAACTATACCGGCGCCTATACCATCATCTAAGAAGAGGGGAGTTATTGAACTAAATGATGAAGTGATGAAGGAAGCTAAGAAATGTCTTAAGGAGAAGGGAATTAAAGCTGCAGATGTCAAGAATTTACCTCCTATAGAAGAATTATGTAAGCCAATTCCCCATTCATCCACTATTGAGGTACACTCTCTCCAACACTTTGATGAAGGTGATATCCCTTACTCTAAACCTCCTGATCAATGCTTAGAAGAATTTGATATTTTTATTGTTAAACAAGATAATTTTAATAAAAGGGTGCAAAACCATCTAATGGAAAACTCTAGAGCTATTGTTGAGTTGAAGGATATTGTGAAAAGAACCTCTAATGATGTTAAGATGCTTGTTAAACATTTTCAAATGGTTCAAACTCAAACAGATCAACTTATTAAAGTGCAAAAATACTTGCTAGTTAATGCTGCTAAAGGAAAACATGCTTATGAACTTAGAACTAGAAGTGGTGCTGCTACCCAGGATCCTCTATATGCTGAGGGGCATCCCAAAAGAATTGAGCAGGATTGTCAACAAAATGAAAATAGTGGTACTACTCGTAAGAAAAGAAAAAAGAAACATAAAACTATTGTAGAACCCTCTGAACCTTCTAAAGATCCTAATAGTATATCTGTCTCTGATGCTGAAACTGAAAGTGGTAATGAAGAAAATGATGTTCCTGATAAAGAAAGAGTTGAAGAAGAACCTGAAAAGCACACTAAGAATACTAAATACACTAAAGAAGATTTTGTTGCTAATAAACATGGTAGTGAAAGAGAGCCTTGGGTCCAAAAACCTATGCCTTTCCCAGATAAGAAACACAAGTCAAAGGAAGATGAACACTATAATAAGTTTTGTGAGTGGATGAAACCTTTATTCCTGCAAATTCCTTTGACTGATGCTATTAAATTGCCTCCCTATTCAAAGTATATGAAGGATATTGTCTCGAATAAAAGGAAGATCCCTAATGAAGAAATTTCTGCTTTGCTTGCTAATTATTCCTTTAATGGTAAGGTTCCAAAGAAACTTGGAGACCCAGGGATTCCAACTATTCCTTGCTCTATTAAGAATAGTTATGTTAGAACTGCTTTGTGTGATTTGGGAGCAGGAGTTAGTGTTATGCCTTTTCTCTCTATAAGAGACTTCAACTGGAAAAACTAATACCAACTGATATATCTTTGCAAATGGCTGATAAATCTACCACTATTCCTGTTGGTATATGTGAGGATGTACCTATTCAAGTGGCTCATAATTGCTTGATATTAACTGATTTTGTTGTGCTTGAAATGCCTGAAGATGATAATATGTCTATTATTCTTGGGAGACACTTTCTTAATACTACAGGAGCTGTTATTAATTGTAATCAAGGAAAGGTGACCTTTAATGTTAATGACAAGGAGCATACTGTCTATTTCCCCAAGAATATTGATAGGACTTATGGTTTAAATTCAATTGAACATGTTGAGGGCATTCAAGTTGGAGAGATATATTGTCCCATACCAAGAGAAAATTTTGAAACTATTATGATTTGGACCATTGCTATCAAAGTTGAGGTAACATAATCATTAGTGGAATAAAAAGTTTTGTTTAATATAAAATTGTTTTGGTAACAAGACATGATCAACCTTGTTAACAAAAGGATTTCATTGAACAAAACAATGTTTTCACCATGATTATCTCCGCTTACTTTATTCTATCCATTTTAGTTTTGTTTTCGTTTAGTTTTCTTTTCTATTGTTAGTTGCTTGCATGTTAGAGTGTCTTAGAACTTCTGAAGTCCTAGCCTTGTTTTGTCTTTGCATCATTCCTAAAACTTTTTTCTGTCAGAAAATCATTCATCTATGCCTAAAAATTGCCCAAAAATAAAGTGTCTCGAAAAATTCCAGAAAATTCATATTAAATTTTTACGTGAAAAAGGGGTAGAGGAGTGCTTGGAAGGTACCAGGGGGCCCACCAGGCAGGCACACCATCTGGTGGCGCGGCCAGCCTAGGGGCGCGCATGGCCATGGTGTGGGCCACCCCTACCCTCCACTTACTCTCTCACTTGCCACTTTCTTCTCTCTCCCGAGAAAACACCAGTTTATTGCTCGAAATCGCGTTCTTGTTGTTCTTGCCCTCGATTTTTCGATCTCCTTGCTCATCCCATCTTTGCTGCTGAAATTTGGAGCATTTATTCTCTGGTATGTGACTCCTCCGCTTGTCCAAGTAGATTTGTGTTTAGTGGTTTATATCTTGAGTATTTTGCTACTATAGGTGACAAGTTATGAGAGCTTGTAAGCTTGTTCAATGCTTAGAGATATAGTTTTGATGCATGTTTAGGCCTCTAGAAGTCCCTATGAGTAGTGCTCTCCATTATATATTCACTTTGCAATCACTTGTTTAATAGATGTTTAAATTTCATAATATAAGATGACTGAGCATCAACTCAACCAACATGAACTGAGGGTGCCTGAGGTTATGAAGGTTCATCGAGAGGAGGAAGTTTTTCCTTCCATCTATCCATGCTCTGAATTCATGAGAGCTGTAGGAATTTCCCAGGACTTCCATACTTTGGTTGCTAATGCAGGATTGGAGTACTTTTTGGAAGATGAACCTTGTCAATTTGTGAAACTAACGATGTCTGTAGTGCAGGACTTTCAATTTAGTTACTGTTTGCCTAACCCCATGGTCCACTTCAAAATTTACAATATAGTTGTCGACCTCTCTCTCGATGACTTTTGTGCAGCTATTAAGGTACCTCAGTGGGGATCATGTGGAAGGATTAAAGAGCGACCTGCACCACTCATGGACTTGTACGCAGAGATTTTCCATCGGAGCAGCTTCTCGAAGGAGAGCGAGAAAATTCATAACATCCATCTCCCCTCTATTCGCTACTTTGCTTACTTTATTGCCAAGTGTGTTTTTGCTAGGAAAACCGCCAATAAGTTATCTTCGTATGATCTAGCATTCATCTCTGCTGCTCTTAAACGAGATAGGACTTATAACTTGCGTGCCTTGATAGCTTTCCGTCTTGCTGCTAACCGCGAGAAAGGTGGCATTTGTGGAGGCCTGATTGCTTCTCGTTTATTAGCGTTGCACGGTTTAGTGCCCCATCATCTAGACCTACAGTTTCCCATAGAAAGGCTTGGTCTTAATTCCATGATACAGCATAAATTTGTTTCTTCTTGGGCTAATCTGAGTGAGTTGTCTAATGAAATAACCTTTCTCAAAGCTGGTTGGAGAAGGAGCAAGTCCGAGTGCGTTGTTCTTTTGCCTGTACCTGTTTTGTTTAACCTTGATAACAGGGTAGGATGGTCCCTCACGGAGGAGGAGTTTGATACGTACTTGGGAGAGCTCTCCCAACAGGAGCAGGATACTAGAAGGAAGGTCACAGATGATTCGGTCCAGCCCTCGAATGAGGGGGAATCTTCATATCAGCAACCTAACTATGATTGGGGGGCTTCTTCTTCTTCCCAAGGGCCTAACTACGATCATTCTTACAATGACCCGCCTGCTTGGAACCCCTACTTGTACTTGGATTGATACCCACTTAAGCCAAAAGCCTAAGCTTGGGGGCAGGTACACCGACATCGCACTCATCTCCATATCATTTTGTGTTGGTACTTTGTATATTCATGTTTCGCGCTCTTTTTAGTTTCGTTCTTTCTTCGCTTTTGCTTTCTAAAACACAAAAAGACCAAAAATATTTCTGTTGTTTCTCTTTGGTTTGCTTCTTCTTCTTTTTGCCTTGGTTTGCTTTTCCCTTTTTGCTTTGTTTGAACTATTCGAAAAACCCAAAAAGATTTTGCCTTACTTGTTCTTCCTTTTTGGTTCTTGTTTTAAAAAATTCGAAAACACCAAAAATATTTGTTGTTCTTCTTTGGTTTTGTGAGTTTTGTTGCAGGGTTCATCGGTCCTTAGTGGAATTTGGTTTCATGTAATTATTCAAGCCACACAAGTGAAGGGCAATAATGAGGATTAACGACAACTTGAGGTGTGGTAAGAGGCTGGTAACGAACTCTATTTGTTTTAATTTTTGTACATATACTCATCATTGCGGGCATGCTTAGCCTATTCGTGTAGGGTGTATGTTATTTATGGATTCTTAGTAGTTTTTGCTTTCTTATGATTAGCTCCAGCTCGCTAATAGTTTGTAGCATGTCATATGAATGTTTGCTTGCATTACTCTATTCATAACTTGGTATGACACCGTGGTATCCTCCTCTGAATGTTTCATTTGAATTGACTTGGCACATCCTCACGCATGCATATGACTGAAATAATCAGTTGAGCCTCGATAAATTATTTTGCCTTGACGGTCTTGAATCACTTTCATGCCATGATTAGTCCTGTTTTGTTACAAGCATGATTATGACAGTTATTGCTCTCTCCTTTGTCGCTCCCTTACTATTGCTAGCCTCCACTTACACTGAGTATGTTTTACTCATGTTTCCAACTCCCTAAAACCAAATATTGCCAAAAGTGTCCACCATACCTACCTATTAGCATCATTTGTTGTTCCATCCATATTCAATATGCCTTGTTTTCTTCCGGATAAAATGTTTGCTTGTTATGAGAAAGTTAGTTAGTAAAGCTCTCACGAACTTGATGGCACACTTTATTTCCTGCACTTAATAAACCTGAACCATTGTGACTGTCCATGAAAGTTATATGCTTGCAAACTATAGGCTGGGGATTAGCAGAACCGTGCTATCATGGGGAACGCTTTCAACACCTATAAATATATACCCAGTTGATATCATGCTCTTTTGTTTGCGGATGTCATCGGTGTGAAATAAAAGGGGAGCTTGTAAGTCCATGGAGTTATGTATGTGTATTAGAGAAACGCCTGGGCCGCTGGTCTAATCCATGCTGTCATGGTGGAAACCTGCAGCGTAACCATAATGAGTATCTATGAAGCATTCTTCTTATAAAAAAGAGAGAGATAGCTATTGAGAAAAATAAAAAAAAAGATATATGAGAAAAGAGGAAAGAGAGAAAAAAGCACCATTTTCCCATGTTAAATAAGAAGATTGCTGAGATACCCATTGTTTGCTTGCCTTGTCATTTTGATATGGGGATTCTTCCGTATCATCGGGCAAGGGGTACCCCGTTGGCGGTTCTCTATGATATGCACGTATTTACGATGACAAGAACTTACCGGTAACTAAAATTGAGTAGCATGAGGAGCGACCCTCGTACTCAAGGGACATGAGATTTCCAGTTTATAGTATATCAAACATATAACTCAGATTGGACCTCACTTTCACCTTAACCACATTAAAGATGCTCATGATAGGGGCAATGAGATCTCAAAGCTAACGAGTACCATACTTTCAGCATTTGGAAGTCTTTCAAATCATTCAAAACCTTTTTCATTTCCTTGTTGAGTCACCACCCATTCTATGAGCACTTTGTTGAGAGCATAGTTGTCATTCTTAGTGTAATGTGCTTATCTCAAAACTTGATTAATTGTGTTATGACTTTGATGCTTGTATCTTTGATATCTTTACTTCTAGTCTTCAGCTGAACTTCAGAGGTGCCTTGGAATTCACAATCAAAGGCAAGCGAGATACCACTCTATCATACCTTGTTATGAGCATTGTAATGTTGCTTATGTTTATGTTTCATGCTACTTATTATTTTTGAGTTGGAATCTCTTCATAGCTTGCAATGCCTATTAAGTAAACTTAGTTGCATACTCCTTATTATGAATTGTCTAAGTAGTTGATCACATGCTGAGAATATATACATCATATGAAGCAAATGTGTTCGTGAAAGTTTCTTTTATCGCACTCAGTTTTGAACTGAATTACTTGAGGACAAGCAATAAGCCAAGCTTGGGAGGAGCTGATACGTCCAAAACGTATCTACTTTCCCAAACACTTTTGCTATTGTTTTTCCTCTAAACTTGTGTGATTTGAATGCAACTAACACAGTCTGACGCTATTTTCAGCAGAATTGCCTTGGTGTCTAGTTTTTGTGCAGAAAATCAACTATCAGGAAAAATCCCGGAAAATATGCCAAAAATCCTATTTCACTAGAAGACTCACGGAGCCAGAATACGAGACGGAGTGGGGCTAGGCCCCGGACACACCACCTGGCCATGCGGGCTAGGCCTGGCCGCGCTAGGGGGTGGTCTAGCCACCCCAGACACCCCCCTCGGTCTCCCTCTTCGCCTATAAGTTGCCTTCTGACCTAAAAACTCAGGGGGGCAACGTTTTTCCAAAAAGAGTTCTTCTCCGCCGCCACCACCAGATTCTGCGATTCGGAACCAGAAACTCCGTTCTGGCACCCTGCCGGGACGGGGAATTGGAGGAGATCATCCCCATCATCATCACCATCACTTCTCCATCGACCATCCATGTTTCCCCCATCTATGAGTGAGTAATCCCCCGCTGTAGGCTATGGGGATGGTAGGGCTTGGATGAGATCGTTCATGTAATGGCATCGGATTGTTAAGGCATGGTGCCTAGTATCTACTATTAGTGCCTTTTGACTTTGTTGCAACTTGTTATGCTTAATGCTTGTCACTAGGGCCCGAGTGCCATGATTTCAGATCTGAACATATTATTGATTCATTATGGTAGTATTGTTTATGGTCTTACGTGCAAGTTGTATACACACGTTGTTGTCCGGAACCAAAGGCCCCGAAGTGACAGAAATCAGGATAACCGGAGGGAATGGCTTTGATGTGAGGATCACATGTGTTCACGGAGTGTTAATGCTTTGCTCCGGTGCTCTATTAAAAGGAGCACCTTAATTGTCAGTAGTTCCCTTGTGGCCCTGTTGGAAATGGGCTAGCAGGATAAAAGATGTTGTGCAAGTTCTCATTGCGAGCACGTATGACTATATATGGAACGCATGCCTAGGATTATTTAGTACTTGGATGCTTTATCTTATTTATCTACAAATGCCCTATGTTCTGATTGCTATATGAATTGTCGGGTCCATGCAACGCTCGTCCATCCATCCCTATGCCTACCGCGCTTAATCCTTAATTCAATCACATTACCGTCTTTACTTGCACTACTGCTATTACTTTACTATTCCTACTACAAAACTACTCTGAGCAAGATTGTTTGCAGGTGCAGATGAATTGACAACTCAGTTGTTAAGGCTTATAAATATTCTTTGGCTCCCCTTGTGCCGAATCAATAAATTGGGTTTCACTTCCCTCGAAAATACTGCGATACACCCCCTATACTTGTGGGTCATCAACTTCTGAACTCAGTTTAGATAAATCTAGCTTTTTGCAAATAAAACTACAGCTTAAGATTCCTACTAGAACTACCTTACTTGTTAGTGATAGTTTGCGAGTACTTAAAGAGTACTCATGGCTTTGTCCCTGGCTATTCCCGTGGCCAGACTATGCGGAGGACTATCAGGAAGATGGAGAGCAGGACGACTGTGACAACTAGGATCATCTCCCATCGTCAGCATTGCCTGTGACCCTGAAGATGGAGCCCACTACTATGCTTATTATTCTGCTACTTGATTGTATTAAGACTGGATCATGAGATCCTTTATTTGTGTAAGACCTTATTATGGTTTGTAATGGATGATGCACTGTGATATCCAATATGTTATGTCTCGCAAAAATGGTAATCCTGGGATTATGATGTATGGCATAACAGGCATCTGGGATTAAAAATCCGGGTGTTGACAAGGGGCCATCAACAACGACCACCTCTCCCATCCAGGCACGACACACACGGCATGTCAAAAAGGCTGTGTTGCCTGCAAAATCAAGCAAGCACGAAACTTCGGTCTATATACGCCAGAAGAATCCAGTAGACACGCTGATACGTTGCTAACATATCTATAATTTTTTATGTTCCATGCTTGGTTTATATCTACTTTATTTTGTTTTGTCCACACTTTGGAGTACTATTTATACACTTTCTTGGACTAACCTATTAACAAGATGCCACAGTGCCAGCTGCCTGTTTTCTACTCTTTTTGGTTCCAGGAAAGTCAGAAAATGAATATTCTCGGAATTGGATAGGACAAAAGCCAAAGTGCCTATTTTTCCGAAAGTCATCAGATGCGAATCTGACGACAGAGAAGAGGGGGGGCACACACACCACGGCACATGACAGGCCTGTCCCGCGTCAGGGGGTGGTCTGGCCGACCCCAGCACCCCCTCAGCCTCTCCTTCCGCCTATAAGATGCCCTCGGGACGAAAACCCTAAGTACCCGATCAAAAACCCACGAAAGAGTTTGTAGCCGCTGTCATCTCCATCCCTAGATCGGGAGGGATCTGAAGCTCTTCCCGGCACCCTGCCGGAGAGGGGAATTCACCCTGGAGGCCTTCTTCATCACCATGCAAGCCTCCGGTGTGATGCGTGAGTAGTTCATCCTTGGACTACGGATCCATGTAGTAGCTAGATGGCTGGTTCTCCTCCTTTGTGCTTTCATGTCTAGATCTTGTGAGATCCATTAATGATCAATATCATCTATTTGTAATTCTGCATGTTGTGTTTGTGGGGATCCGATGGATATTGAGATGCTATTTTAGATTGATTATTGATTCTATCATGTCTTTGTTATTTGTGATCTTGCATGCTTTCTGTTGTTAGTAGCTATCTTGGCCAAGTAGATGCTAGAAACTCCAAGAGTTAGTATTTATGCTCGATACTGGGTTCATGCCTCTGGTAATGTGGGGAAGTGACAGAAATCTCTAAGGTACTAGATGTGTTGTTGCTACTAGGGAGAAAACAACATTCCTTTGTTCATAGAACAATCATATTGTTTACTTTACACGCAATTCGTAAAGCAATAATCTATTGCTTCCAACTTAATACTCGAGGGGGGTCGAATGATAACCTGAAGGTGGATTATTAGTCATAGATGCAGTTGGATGGCGGTCTATGTATAATGTTGTAATGCCCAATCAAGTTCCAAAGGAGTCAAGATGATTAGTATATGCATGTATTGCTTTCTCGATGTTTGTCAATTGCCCCGCTGTAATTTGTTCACCCATCATGTTATCTATCTTAAGGAGAGCCACCTCTAGTGAACTATGGATCCCGGTCCTTTCTTTTACATACAATCTATAAACTGTTTACTGCTTTGTATTTACTTTCTTCAAACTATTACTTCCTTCCATTCGATACGTTTAATCCTTTGTTTTTAGCAAAAACGGTGAGATTGACAACCTCATCGCAAGTTGGGGACAGAGTACTGTGGTTGTGTTGTGCAGGTCTCCATGTTGCTGCTGGAACCGGTAGTGCGCCCTGCCAACGTTCAGCTAGCTACGCCATTGGGGTGTTTCCTTCCTCCTACTTGATTGATAACCTTGGTTTCGTACTGAGGGAAAACTTGCTGTTGTGCTCATCATACCTTCATCTTGGGGTTCCCCAACGAGCTCGATATATTTTGGGCCATCAACTGCCTGGTGGGTCCACTGAATAGATTTTCGCAAGGTGTGAAGTTAATTTCGAAACACCGACAAAATTTCGAAACATGGTGAGTCATAGCCTCTTTAATTGTTTTGAAAACACGGTCAAATTTCTAGGCATGCATATTCTTAGAAATAAGTTGAATCATTACAAACTCTCACTCGTTCTCGATACATTGACTGCCTGGTAGGTCCAGTGAACAGATTTTCGCAAGGTGTGAAGTTAATTTCGAAACACACACAAGCAATAAGTTGAATCATTCCAAACTCTCATTCGTTCTCGATACATCGAATGCCTAGTAGGTCCACTGAACAGATTATCACAAGGTGTGAAGTTAATTTCGAAACACAACCAAACTTTCAAAAAAACGGTGAGTCATAGTCTCTTTGATTGTTTTCAAAAAACGGTGAGGCATGCATATTCTTAGCAACAAGTTGAATCTTTCAAAACAACTCTTACTCGTTCTCGATACATTGATTGCCTAGTGGGTCCACTGAAAAGATTATCGCCAGGGGTGAAGTTAATTTCGAAACACCGCCAAAATTTCAAAACACGGACAGTCGTCGTCTCTTTGTTTGTTTTCAAAACACGGTCAAATTTCTAGGCATGCATATTCTTAGAAAGAAGTTGAATCTTGCCAAACTCTTACTCGTTCTTGATACATTAACTGCCTAGTGGGTCCACTGGACATATTTTCGTAAGGTATGAAGTTAATTTCGAAACACGATAGTCATAGCCTCTTTTATTGTTTTCAAAACACGGTCAAATTTCTAGGCATGCATATTCCTAGCAATAAGTTGAATCATTCCAAACTCTCACTTGTTCTCGATACATTGACTTCCTGGTGGGTCCAGTGAACAAATTGTGCAAGGTGTGAAGTTAATTGCTAAACGCACGCAAAATGTCAAAACACGGTGAGCCATAACCAGTTTGATTGTTTTCAAAAAAAATTCAAATTTCTAGGCATGCATATTCTTAGAAATAAGTTGAATCATTCCAAACTCTCACTTGTTCTTGATACATTGACACCCTGGTGGGTCAAGTGAACAGATTTTCGCAAGTTGTGAAGTTAATTTCGGAACGCATGCAAAATTTCAAAACTCTCACTTGTTCTTGATACTTTGATTGTTTTCAAAACACGGTCAAATTTCTAGGCATGCATATTCTTAGCAATAAGATGAATCAGTCCAAACTCTCACTCGTTCTCGATGCATTGACTTCCTGGTAGGTCCACCGAACAGATTATCGCAAGGTGTGAAGTTAATTTCGAAACACAGCCAAAGTTTCAAAACACGGTGAGTCATAGTCTCTTTGTTTGTTTTCGAAACATGGTTAAAATTTTGAGGCATGCATATTGTTATCAAGACGTTGAATCTTGCCAAAACACTCTGACTTGTTCTCGATACATTGACTGCCTGGTGGGTCCACTAAAAATATTATCGCAAGGTGTGAAGTTAATTTCCAAACACAGCCAAAATTTCAAAACATGGTGAGTCATTGTCTCTTTGTTTGTTTTCAAAACACGGTCAAATTTCTAGACATGCATATTCTTAGCAAGAAGTTGAATCTTTCCAAACTCTCACTCATCTCCATACATTGACTGCCTGGTGGTGGGTCCACTGAACAGATTTTTGCAAGGTGTGAAGTTAATTTTAAAACATGGGCAAAATTTCAAAACACGGCGAGTCATAGTCTTTTTGATTATTTTCAAAACACGGTCAAATTTCTAAGCTTGCATATTCTTAGCAAGAAGTTGAATCATCCCAAACTCTCACTCGTTCTTGATACATTGACTGCGTGGTGGGTCCACTAAACAAATTTTTGCAAGGTGTGAAGCTAATTTCGAAACACAGCCAAAATTTCGAAACACGATGAGTCATGGCCTCTTTGATTGTTTTCAAAACACGGTCAAATTTCTAGGCATGCATATTCTTAGCAATAAGTTGGATCATTCCAAACTCTCACTCGTTCTTGATACATTGACTGCCTGGAGGGTCAGGTGAATAGATTTTCACAAGGTGTGGAGTTAATTTTGAAACGCATGCAAAATTTCAAAACACGGTGAGCCATAGCCACTTTGATTGTTTTCAAAACAGGGTCAAATTGCTAGGCATGCATATTATTAGCAATAAGTTGAACCTTTCCAAACTCTCACTCGTTCTCGATAAATTGATTGTGGCCTAGTGGGTCTAGTGAACAAATTTTTGGAAGGTGTGAAGTTAATTTTGAAATGCACGCAAAATTTCAAAACGTGGTGAGCCATAGCCACTTTGATTGTTTTAAAAACACGGTCAAATTTCTAGTCTTGGATATTCTTAGCAATAAGTTGAATCATTCCAAACTCTCACTCGTTCTCGACACATTGACTGCCTGGTAGGTCCACTGAATAGATTATTGCAAGGTGTGAAGTTAATTTCGAAACACAGCCAAACTTTCAAAACATGGTGAGTCATAGTCTCTTTGATTGTTTTCAAAACATGGTCAAACTTTCGAGGCATGCATATTCTTAGAAAGAAGTTTAATCTTGCCAAACAAATCACACTCGTTCTTAATACATTGACTGCCTAGTGGGTCCACTGAAAATATTATCGCAAGGTGTGAAGTTAATTTTGAAACACAGCCAAAATTTCGAAACATGGCGAGTCATAGTCTATTTGTTTGTGTTCAAAACACGGTAAAATTTCTAGGAATGCATATTCTTAGCACGAAGTTGAATCTTTCCAAACTCTCACTCGTCTCCATACATTGACTGCCTAGTGGTGGGTCCACTGAATAGATTTTCGCAAGGTGTGAAGTTAATTTTGAAACACAGCCAAAATTTCGAAACATGGTGAGTCATAGCATCTTTGATTGTTTTCAAAACACGGTCAAATTTCTAGGCATGCATATTCTTAGCAATAAGTTGAATCATTCCAAACTCTCACTTTTTCTCGATACACTAACTGCCTGGTGGGTCCAGTGAACAGATTTTCGCAAGGTGTGAAGTTAATTTCGAAACGCACGCAAAATTTCAAAACGCGGTCAGCCATAGTCTCTTTGGTTGTTTTCGAAATACGGTCAAATTTGTAGGCATGCATATTCTTAGCAAGAAGTTGAATCTTTCCAAACTGTCACTCGTCTCGATATATTGACTTCCTTGTAGTGGGTCCAGTGAATAGATTTTCGCAAGGTGTGGAGTTAATTTCGAAACGCATGCAAAATTTCAAAACACGGTGAGCCATAGCCACTTTGATTGTTTTCAAAACACAGTCAAATTTCTAGGCATCCATATTCTTAGCAATAAGTTGAATCTTTCCAAACTCTCACTCGTTCTCGATACATTGACTGTGTCCTGGTGGGTCTTGTGAACAAATTTTCGCAAGGTGTGAAGTTAATTTCGAAACGCACGCAAAATTTCAAAACACGATGAGCCATGGCCTATTGGATTGTTTTCAAAACACGGTCAATCTTTCGAGGCATGCATATTCTTAGCAAGAAGTTGAATCTTGCCAAACAACTCTTACTCGTTCTCGATACATTGACTGCCTGGTGGGTCCACTGAAAAGATTATCACAAAGGGTGAAGTTAATTTCGAAACACCGCCAAAATTTCAAAATACGGAGAGTCATGGTCTCTTGGTTTGTTTTCAACACGGTCAAATTTCTAGGCATGTATATTCTTAGCAAGAATTTGAATCTTGCCAAACTCTCGCTCGTTCTTGATACATTTACTGTCTGGTGGCTCCACTGGACAGATTTTCGCAAGGTATGAAGTTAATTTCGAAACACAGCCAAAATTTCGAAACACGGTGAGTCATAGCCTCTTTCATTGTTTCAAAACACGGTCAAATTTCTAGGCATGCATATTCATAGAAATAAGTTGAATCATTCCAAACTCTCACTCGTTCTCGATACATTGACTGCCTGGTGGGTCCAGTGAACAGATTTTCGTGAGGTGTGCAGTTAATTTCGAAACGCACGCAAAATTTCAAAACACGATGAGCCATAGCCACTTTGATTGTTTTCAAAACACGGTCAAATTTCTAGGCATGCATATTCTTAGCAATAAGTTCAATAATTCCAAAATCTCACTCGTTCTCGATACATTGACTACCTAGTAGGTCCACTGAACAGATTATCGCAAGGTGTGAAGTTAATTTCGAAACACAGCCAAAATTTCAAAACACGGTGAGTCATAGTCTCTTGAATGTTTTCAAAACATGGTCAAACTATAGTACTAGAGAGTAGCGAATGAATTGCCTTGGCTGTGTGGTTAGGTAGCAAGGCTTTATCCAATTGCTAGGCATCGGGGCCCACCTGGGACATGCATTTGAGCACATGTGTCTCTGGCATCTCCCTAGAAACCGTGGTATGATGATAGCTGCATCTAAGCAGTACAGGATCGCAGTACACTACTGAAGTCTTACTTCATGAATTAGTGAGCAGGAGTACTCGAGTACTACTCTGTACTACTAGAACCCTACTACCACCACTGCCTGCCACTCGTTGCCCTAGTAGTAGTAAAAAGCCACAAATAGCCACCGCCGCCCGCCACCCACCGCCCGCAGATGCCTACCTATTGGAGTACTAGTAGTAGTAGTATAGTAAAAAGAAGACATGTGTACTGTATTACTATTGGAGTACTCGTAGTACAACTCGAGTATAAAAAGACATATACTCCGTATTACTAGAGTACTAGTTCAAATGTACTATGTACTACTACCAGTACTCTATATCTGTATTTGTATCTGGACAAGCTTTAACCATAGGAAAGAAATGGAGAAGAGAAACGAGTCTGCCATGCCACGAAAGAAAGAGCCAGAAGATACAAGCAGATAGAATAAAATGCACATGGTGTTGAAGACATGCATGCAGTCCTTGTTCTCTCTCCCGCAACACTGTACACTTTGCGCCAGGCCCCAGGTTTATCCGTCTCTCTCTTGGTGTAGACCTTTTCCATTTCCAAAAAAAAGGCGTAAACCTTCTTACCAGTCACACGGGTAGGATCTGTTTGTCTGGTACAATACTGTACAGGGTATTAAGTGCCTGATTTACTCTCACCTGTCAACTTTCTGCAGCCTTCGTTCAAAAAAATCTCAATGCTGCATAAAATTTCAGGACTGCGGGCACTACATCGGCGAGTCGATCTTCCAGGGAACCACTCCAACGCTAGGCGTGTTGGTGGATTTCACCAAGAGCTAGCCGGCGATGGACAAAGACGAGCTAGCGCTGATAACTGTTCTATGCCCCCACGACGGCTGCCTCACCATGGTCGCCTACCACGAGCTCGACGACCACAAGGCCGCGTGCCCGTACAGCCCGTGCGGCTGCATATACACCGCCTCGCCGGTCAAGCTACTTTTGCACCTCAACGGCGTCCACAAGGTACAAGTGCATAGGCTATCGCACATCCAGCCCATGGAGTGTATAGTAACGATGTTGTTACCGTCCTTTCCGCCATCAATGGTCATCGTCTACGGTGATGATGCTACCGTGTTCAGCCTCATCATCGATGAGCTCGGCCAGGCCACTGCTGTTTCCTCAGTGTGCATTAGGGCGGCCTCGTGCTCGTGGCCCCGGTATAGGGTGAAGTTGTGCGCGACTGGCCCGCAGTCATCGGCGGACTTCTCGACGGACACCCTTAATGGGGTCATTGAGCCGACGAGCTGCGTGTCGCCTGACAGTGTTGGCCTCAAAGATCTGACGTTCCTCATGGTGTCGCCACGATACATTACCGCGGCTGATGGACAGTACGGGACGATCAAGGTGTTGTCTTTCTGCGTTTACATCGACATGATGAACTAATCTTAATATTCGGCTAAGTGATCCTAATGGGATGATAATAATGTATTACTAGTTAATTTAGTTGTAGAAAAGTACCACTTGTTTACTAGTTAATGTAGTAGTAGTCGGAGGCAGGGTCTCTTTTGGCACTAGGAAGGGTGTATTTTGGCTATAAACTGTCGTTGTTGTTAATGTTTATATTTTGGATTTGAAGTGTTTTCTGAAATTGTTCAACTACTACTCCACGTGCGGGGACTCGGATCAGCATGCCCCCTATATCTACCACCCAATATTCATCTGATGGACAAAAGTGATCCAAAGCAAAGTAGAAAAGAAACATCTCACACTTACGCCCCAGTTTTCAACTATGTTTAATTTTTTAGAAACTAGACAATAAAAACATTTCTCCAGTCATTAATAGTTCAAATACATGCATATATTTATTGAAAAAATACAGACATATAATTTTAACAAATTTGCATGAATTAATTTTCATACTTTTGTCCACACACTATATATAATAGTGGTAAGATAAGAAAAGAAAGACTATCAATAGTATCTTTTCGATGCTAAAATGGAAATGAAGATCCAACCTCTCACAATGTTGGGATTCGAATCTTGATCCAACGGTCAATATTCAAAGTTATTCGTCCACTATATACAATGCTAATAAAAAAATGAGAAACATGTATTTTGATACCTTTGAATACAAAAAATGCTCTAGCTTCTTCACAATGTGGATTGGCCTACGTGTACAAACATTCCTGGTTTTGACCCAAACAGTCAAGGTCATGACCATATCAACATTGTGTATTGGCCGCTCGAGAAGGAGCCAAACTATAAAGTTTTCCTTTTAGGGTCCTTTGTGCTAAATGTATGGACATCGATGGAATAATTTTCCTTTTTAGGTCCTTGCTGTAAACTGTACTCCCATCGACCATGTAAAATGTTAATCTAAAAGTAAATGGTGAAATTTAAACGAATTTAAGCTTAGTTGTCAACAGGTATGAAGATTCTTGGATTTCAAGCCGAACGGCCAAGGTAAGGCCATATCAACATCATACTTTATGTTGATGATCCCATGTTAGAGAACTTGCATGGCAATAGATCTAGCCATGTTTTGAAAACAATCGAAGAGGGAGTAGTATTAAGAGTTTGGCTTAGATCAGGTGATCACTCGAGAATGAGCCGAACAAGATTTTTTTCTTTTAGGGTCCTTTATGCTAAATGTATATGGACCTTGATGTAATTTTTACTTTTTTGAGGTCCCTGGTGTAAAATGTACTCCGATCGACCGTGTAAAGTTCTAACCTAAAAGTAAGTGGTGAAATTTAAATGAATTTAAGCTTAGTTATCAACGAGTATTAAGCATTCTTGTATTTTAATATGAATGACCAAGGTCAAGGCCATATCTACATCATACTTTATGGTGATGATCCCATATCCAAGAATTTGCATGCCGACAAATTTGGCCATATTTTGAAAACAATCGAAGATGAAGTAGTATGAAGAGTATGGTTCGATCAGCTACTCTCTAGAGAAGGAGCTGACCCGATTGTTTTCCTTGCTTAATTTTAGTGTCCTTTGTGCTAAATGTATGGACCTCGATGTAATTTCCCCCTTTTGTTAGGTCTAAAAGTGTAAGTGGTGAAATTTAGATGATTTTAAGCTTACATGTCCATATTATGAGCATTCTTCGATTTCAAGCCGAATGACCAAGGTCAAGGCCATATCAACATTATACTTTGTGCTGATGATCCCATGTTAGAGAATTTGCATGGCAACAGATTTGGCCATGTTTTGAAAACAATCGAAGAGGAAGTAGTATTAAGAGTTCGGCGCAGATCAGCTAATCTCTCGAGAAAGAGCCAAACTAGATTTTTTTCTTTTAGGGTCCTTTATGCTAAATGTATATGGACCTCGATGTAATTTTTGATTTTTGAGGTCCGTGATGTAAAATGTACTTTAGTAGACCATGTAAAGTTCTAACCTAAAAGTATGATGGTCAAATTTAAACAAAATTAAGCTTAGTTGTCAACGAGTATGAAGCATTATTATTGTGCTAAATGTATGGACCTAAAATTTCCCCTTTTTAGGTCCTTGTTGTAAAATGTACTCCCACCGACATTGTAAAATTCAAACCTAAAAGTAAGTGGTGAAATTTAAACGAATTTCAGCTTATAGTTTTCAGTTAGTATGAACATCCTTGGATTTCAAGCCGAACAACCCAAAGATCAAGGCCATATCTCTACATCAGACTTTATGCTGATGATACCATATCCAAGAATTTGCATGCCAACAAATTTGGCCATATTTTGAAAACAATCGAAGATGAAGTAGTATGAAGAGTGTGGCTCGATCAGCTACTCACTCTAGAAGGAGCCGAACCCGACTATTTTCTTTGCTCAATTTTAGGGTCATTTGTGATAAATGCGTGGACCTCGATGTAATTTTCCATTTTTTTAGGTCCTCGATGTAGAATGTACTCCCACTGACTGTGTAAAATGCTAACCTAAAAGTAAGTGCTGAATTTCAACGAATTTAAGCATAGTTGTCAATGAGTATGAAAAAATCTTGGATTTCAAGCCGAACGACCAAAAGGTCACGACCATCTCTCTACATCATAATTTATGCTGATGATCCCATATATAAGAATTTGCATGCCGACATATTTGGCCATATTTGAAAACAATCGAAGATAAAGTCGTATGAAGAGTGTGGCTCGATCAGCTACTCTCTCAAGAAGGAGCCGAACCCGACTATTTTCTTTGCTCAATTTTAGGGCCATTTGTGCTAAATGTGTGGACCTCAATGTAATTTTCCCTATTTTTAGGTCCTTGATGTAGAATGTGCTCCCACCGACCGTGTAAAATGCTAACCTAAAAGTAAGTGGTGAAT
Source organism: Avena insularis (assembly GCA_023614405.1). Lineage (NCBI taxonomy): Eukaryota > Viridiplantae > Streptophyta > Magnoliopsida > Poales > Poaceae > Avena > Avena insularis. Next base: position 85,389,225 of record CM042684.1, on the reverse strand, counting down.
TTCAATGAATTTAAGCATAGTTGTCAACGATTATGAAAAAATCTAGGATTTCAAGGCGAACGACCACAAGGTCGAGGCCATATCTCTACATCAGACTTTATGTTGATGATCCCATATCCAAGAATTTGCATGCCGAAAAATTTGGCCATATTTTGAAAACAATCAAAGATGAAGTAGTATGAAGAGTGTGGCTCGATCAGCTACTCTCTCGAGAAGGAGCCAAACCCGAATGTTTTCTTTGCTCAATTTTAGGGTCATTTGTGCTAAATGTGTGGACCTCGATGTAATTTTCCCTTTTTAGGTCCTTCATGTAGAATGTAATCCCATCGGCCGTGTAATATGCTAACCTAATAGTAAGTGGTGAAATTTCAACGAATTTAAGAATAGTGGTCAATGGGTATGAACATTCTTGGATTTCAAGGCGAACGGCCAAGGTCAAGGCCATATATATCAACCATCATACATTATGTTGATGATCCCATATGAGAGAATTTGCATGGCAACAAATTTGTCCAATATTTGAAAACAATCAAAGAGGAAGTAGTATGAAGAGTTTGGCTCAAATCAGCTGATCTCTCGAGAAGGAGCCGAACTAGAAAATTTTCCTTTTAGGGTCCTTTATGCTAAATGTATGGACTTCGACGTAATTTTTTCTTTTTTGAGGCCCCTGATGTAAAATGTAGTCCGATTGACCGTGTAAAGTTCTAACCTAAAAGTAAGTGGTGAAATTTAAATGAATTTAAGCTTAGTTTTCAATGGGTACGAACCATTCTTGTATTTCAAGATGAATGACCAAGGTCAAGGCCATCTCTACATCATACTTTATTCTGATGATCCCATATTCAAGAATTTGTATATCGACAAATTTGGCCATATTTTGAAAACAATCGAAGATGAAGTAGTATGAAGAGTATGGCTCGATCAGCTACTCTCTCGAGATGGAACCGAACCCTACTGTTTTGCTTGCTTAATATTAGGGTCCTTTGTGCTAAATGTGTGGACCTCGATGTAATTTTCCCACTTTTTAGGTCCTTGTTCTAAAATGTACTCCCATCGACCGTGTAAAATTCTAACCTAAAAGTAAGTGGTGAAATTTAAATGAATTTCAGCTTATAGTTGTTAACGAGTATGAACATTCTTTGATTTCAAGTCGAACGACCACAAGGTCGAGGCTATATCTCTACATCATACTTTATTCTGATGATCGAGGATCCAAGAAATTGCATGGCGATGGATTTGGCCATATTGTGAAAACAATCGAAGAGAAAGTAGTATGAAGAGTATGGCTCGATCAACTGCTCTCTTGAGAAGGAGCCGACCCCGATTGTTTTCTTTGCTCAAATTTATGGTCCTTTGTGCTAAATGTATGGACCTCGATGTAATTCCCCCCCTTTTTAGGTCTTTGATATAAAATGTACTCCAACCGACCGTGTAAAATGCTAACCTAAAAGTAAGTGATGAAATTTCAATGAATTAGAGCATAGTCGTCAACAAGTATGAAAAAATCTTGGATTTTCAAGCCGGACGGCCATGAGGTTAAGGCCATATCTCTACATCATACTTTATGTTGATGATCCCATATTCAAGAATTTGCATGGCGACAGATTTGGCCATATTTTGAAAACAATCAAAGAGGAATTAGTATGAAGAGTATGGCTCGACCAGCTGCTCTCTCGAGAAGGAGCCAAACCCGACTATTTTCTTTGCTCAATTTTAGGGTCCTTTGTGCTAAATGTATGGACCTCGATGTAATTTTCCATTTTTTAGGTCCTTTATGTAGAATTTACTTTATGCTAATGATCCCATATCCAAGAATTTGCATGCCGGCAAATTTGGCCATCTTTTGAAAATAATCGAAGATATTAAAAACAAAAAATAATCAATTTCATTTTTCCAAGTGACAGGAATTTATTTTCTGAAAAGCAAGTAAGAAGAATTTATTTCCTTTTTTCTGTTAAAAAATAAAGAGCGATAAGAGACTATATGAGCACAGAGGAGGCAGAGAGAGAGTTGTGAAGAGGAGGATTTGAGGGCGGTGCGATGTCAGAGTAAAGCTGGGATGGGTTACTGACACGAGGTACAGGGTACAGTGAGTAGAGTAAATTTCAGGACCACAATATATATGCACAAAAAAGAAAATGTGTTTTCTCTCTCCTTCACTCCCCCATCACCACCCCCACACCCCGGTCAGCTGATCTCCCCCTCGTCCACAAAGTGGCGATGCGCACGCGCATCGACAACCTGCCTTGTGTCGGCAGCTCCGTGTCTGTGTCTGGCGTGTTCGTCAGCTGCGTCGGTGGGAATCATTTTGGTCCTTGGCGGCAAAAAGTATTACTACTACAGTAGTACATAGTACAATAGAGTAGCAATTCAAACTTTCTCGGTTTTGAAATTTTCACTTCCTTCACAAACATCCGGGGGAAGGATATTCAATAGATCGTCATTCGCAGTACTACTACTAGTACTACAGGGTATAGTGAGTAGTACCAAACGAAACTTTTTTTGACGAGTAGTACTAGAAGAAACTGCATGTTCGGGGGATACCCCCGGGTAGGGTCACTCCGGGGTATAAGGGCCGAGTTATCCGAGGTTCGACAAGGTCAAAGCGGATGCTAGCCGGGTCACCTCAAGGCAGGCCGGATCATGGAGTAACCCGGACCAGGGGGGTCGCCTAACATTGTCTCATCCGACTTAAGGAGTAAGTCAGAAGTGCTTGTCTAACTTATATGCAGGAACAGGTGTGGCCGGATCTGCTATGATCCGGGTCCTCGCTTAGCTTCTAGGAGAAGGAAGGAATCTCTCTGGTCAAAAAGAAGGTCCGGTACGCACTGCATGAGCGGAGAAAGCAAAGGCAGGACCACCCAGTCATGGCCGACAAGGGTGACGACGCCCATGTCGGCTAACGCGGGCGCCGCAGAGGCTTACGTCGCTAAAGCATGTGTGACGCGGGGGAAAAGCACCCCGGTCGGGTTACCACTTTGGAAGGGGGCATATTCTTAGGAATATGCCTCCACGTATGCCCTAGGCAGGGACCGAACTTCCTCTATATAAGGAGGGCTAGGTTTCTGGTACAGGGGGTTAGTTGAGCTCTGGTTGGTTTGGTGATTCCATAGTCACTAGTTGAGTTCTTTGAGGCCATAGTGCTAGTTGATTTAGGGTTCTAGGGAAAAATAGTAGGCAAGAGTAAGAGAGCTCCTCCTTCCTCCCCTCGCCAATACAGCTCAAGGAGCACTTGTAATCTTGGAGATATAGCAATACAAACTTCTGTGTGGAGAATCACTCCACTATCCCTCCCTGGATTCCCCTAGCATGTATTAGTCCCCACCTTTAGCCTATCCATGGCATCTGCCGTGACACCACCACGACAGTTGGCGCCCACTGTGGGGCTAGCGGCACTAGTATGGGTGAAGATCCAGACGGGAAACCTCATCGGCACCGGCGAACGCATCGTCTCCGGGCTCGTTCAGCGCTTTGGAGCGCTGGATTTCGTCAGCGACAACGCTGGTTGCTTCGGCACGCGCCCACTTCCGCGCAACGACCTCTTCGTCAAGCTCGGTGCGCACAAGGTCTATGTTGCGGTGGGCGTATCATGCGTTCATCCGCGCCGCGTCATCGACACGGGGGAACCACCCCTCGCTGTGGCTCGCGGGGCGCGTATCGCTCGCTCCCCGGACCATGCGGAGGTGATGATGAATGCGCCAGGTGCAAGCGCGAGCAAGGATCCGGCACCGGACCCGGAGGTAACGCCTAAGGCACCGAGGAAAGGTAGAGGACCTCCACTAGATAGGCCTGAGAACGTACTGAGAGAGGCTATGGATAGTTTGGCTAACCCGGTAGCAGCAGTGGTAGATCCGGCTCAGGCACAGGCCGAGCTAGAGGAAACTAGGCAAAATATACTAGAGGGGGAAAAGAAAATAGCCGCGTCTCAGCGGTCGCTGAACATGACGCTGCATGATTATGCAAAGGCAAACAAAGTTGATACGGTAAAAGTAAAAGGGAGAAATCTCATAAGCGAGATGAACAGAGAAGGTGATGATGAAGCAGAAGGGTCGAAAAACTATCTATCTGTGGGGTTGCCAAATTATAGTACCCCGGCGAAGAACCTCAGAGCAGCAAATGCGGCTGCGTCCGAGTTAGAGGGTCTGACGGGTGAGGCCCGTCAGAGACAGCAAGATAGGGTCAACGAGCTGGGTCGGATCGTGAATAGACAGAATGAAGAGCTACTGAGAGCTAACCCGGAGACAGATGGAGCTTCCAAAATCGCCCATTCGGTGATGGGTAACCCGGAGAAATCCGCTGGAGCCACATCATCACCTCATGGTGGTCCAAGGAGAGAAGAGGTAGTCACCTTGGCCAGATGGAACAAGCAGATCATCTTGTACGACCCGACGCATGCGGGAAAAGAAAAAGAAACACGGAAAAATGATGATCGACGGAGTGTGAGCTGAGGTGAAGCTGGCCGAGGTAATTATGACCAAGGCAATGCCGGTCAAGGAAATGCTGCCAACGGCAATGCCGGACAGCGAAACTCCGAAGGAGAAGGACAACCGCAGCACCGGAATATACCAAGGCAACAGCAAAGCGTCGGCCGAGGTGTGCAACAGAAAGGTGCGCAACGAGAGCAAAACCGATACGACGACGGTGATTCGGAGATGGTGAACGCAGGGTACCCCAGACCGGACTATCATGTGATAGGGTCAAGATTGGGAAGCAGGGACTTGATGCCGGATGACGCCAGGTTAAAACTGGATCGCCTGTACAGGTCAGAACAGATCGAATGTCAGGATCCCCCGGGTCCAGCGTGCTTTGGACCCCGGATCATGAAGGAGCCACCGGTACCCAACTTCTAGCTGCCCAGAGGCATGAAGACGTATGACGGCAGTACCAAGCCGGAGGATTGGCTGATAAACTATGCTACGGCTATGAAAATTGCCACAGGCAACTTGAGATGGGCTTTACGATACATACCCCAGATGTTGGAAGGTCCGGCCAGAGTATGGCTAAATAATTTACCACCCAGAAGCATCAACTGCTGGATAGATTTTGAAGAAATGTTTATCAGCAACTTCTCAAGTACATATCAGAGGCCAAATAGACCGCAGACCCTAGCAATGTGCAAGCAAAGACCTGACGAGACGGATCGTGAATTCTTGACCCAGTGGTGTACCGTGAGAAACTCGTGTGAGGGTGTCATAGAGTCACAGGCCATAGCGATTGAGCTAGCCCCTTATGCGCCCCAATACGACAGAAGGGAAGCGATCAAGTCCCAGGCTGTGGTGGACTTTTTTGTGGATTGGGCCGAGGTACAATACAAACCACCGCCACCAGATCCGAACTACTGGAGGATGCACTTTGACGGGTCCAAAACCAAAACCAGATTAGGCGACGGGGTTGTGCTTACCTCGCCAAAGAAGGACCAGCTAAAGTACGTATTGTAGATCCATTTCGCGGCATCGAACAATGTCGCTGAGTATGAGGCTCTTGTGCATGGGCTCAAATTGGCAAAGGAGATTGGCATATGTCAGATAATATGCTTTGGCGACTCGGATCTGGTGGTGCAGCAGGTGTCCGGAGTGTGGGACGCCCTGGATCCAAACATGGCACTATACAAATTTCACGTGCAGAAGATATCTGGTTACTTCGAGGGGTGTGAATTTCACCATGTACCCCGAGTGGAAAACGAGGCTGCCGACATGTTGTCGAAGCTCGGATCGACTGCATGAGCAATTCCACCGGGTGTAGCATTGGAACACCTCAGAAAACCATCTATCAGGCCCTCCCCAGGAACCGACTCGATCTATGTCCCGGAAAATACGGAATCCGGAGCGGAGCCCATGGACATTGACACGAGAGGTAGTACGCGAGACCCGAGGACTGCATCAGCAAACCCAAGGACTGCCTCGGCAAATCCGAGGACTACCTCGCTAGACCCGGGGACTGCTCAGCGTGATCCGGCTGAAGTTATGCCGGTGGATCAGATGGAAATTGATGAGGACATATTCCCTCCACGAGCAATACCAGCTTGGGCACTGCCTATATTCCAATTTCTGAAAGACGGAACGTTACCCGCTGAGGAGGTGTTAGCCAGGCAAACTCAGAGGAGAGCAAAGGCATACACGATCATCAATTCCGAGCTGTACAAACGGAGTGTAACCAACGTCCTCCAGCGATGTGTTGACCCGAAAGAAGGACTTGACATCCTCCGAGATATACACCAAGGAGAATGCGTGCATCATGCCTCATCCCGAGCCTTAGTGGCAAAAGCATTCCGGCATGGTTTCTACTGGCCAAGTGCCTTCGAACAAGCGGAAGATCTGGTGAGAAAATGTAATGGTTGTCAAAGGTACGCCACCAAAACACATATGCCTATGTCGGAACTCAAGACCATACCAATTATGTGGCCATTTGCCGTTTGGTGCTTGGATATGGTTGGCCCGTTCAAACCAGCAAAGGGAAACATGACACACATTTTGGTTATGGTGGACAAGTTTATAAAATGGATTGAAGTGAAACCTATAAGAAAATGTGATGGAGCTACGTCCGTCACATTTCTCAAAGACATCATCTTGAGATACGGTTATCCACACAGTATTATAACTGATAATGGAACAAATTTTGCTGAAGGAGCGTTTGCGCGATTCTGCCGGGATAAGAAGATCCAGCTAGACGTAGCCTCGGTAGCCCACCCCGCATCAAACGGACAAGTGGAAAGATCCAACGGATTAGTATTATCCGGGATAAAACCCCGGCTCATTGAGCCGCTGCAAATATCAGCGGGGTGCTGGATAGAAGAACTACCAGCGGTACTGTGGAGTTTAAGAACAACTCTGAATCGATCAACAGGCTATACGCCCTTTTTTCTGGTATATGGGGCAGAAGCTGTATTACCAGCTGACATAGAGCATGATTTGCCTAGGGTCACCCAATACACAGAAGCCGAAGTGCAAGAAGCCCGGCAAAATGATGTTGATCTGCTGGAAGAAGCGAGAGAACTGGCACTGTCTAGATCCGCCATATATCAACAAAATTTCCGATGCTATCATAGCCGGAAAGTGTGCCCCCGAGTCTTTCGGGAAGGCGATCTGGTGCTCCGGTTGGTACAACGTACTACTGGCATGCATAAATTATCCCTCCCATGGGAAGGGCCATTCATTGTGAGCAAAGCATTGCACAATGATTCTTACTATCTTATAGATGCAAAGCCACAGGAAAAGAACAAGGCGGAGAGGTCCGGAGAGGAATCTAAGCGACCGTGGAATGTAGCACTACTTCGTCCCTTCTACACTTAGCTAAGAAGTGTATGTATCTAAGACGTCTCATATGTCGGTATGTATGTCGGCAATGAGCTTATCAATGAAATAGCAGCGCCTCGAGCAGTAACTCAGGGACTGCCTTAATAATTACTATTATTGTCTCTTGTACGTTAGCTGGAATAAGTTGTTCTACTTAACACGGATTAGTAATGTGTGAGCACCAAAAACCCAACTCTTCGACTTGTTGCTGTCCAACAAGAATTGGCTTCATGGCAAGCAAGAGAACAAGTTTGGAATTGCGTAGCACATGAAAAACGACTAAGGAAACAAGTTTATTCGAGCTAACATTTGTTTTTCGGACTAACCCTGTATTTATTTTCAAGTTATTATGCTGAATTATTTTGAGCTAAGCCTAAAAGTTTCTAAGTATTGTTAAAACAATTTTTGAAGCTCGGGTTCGTAAGTCGTAAAACCGAATCAAGGTAGACATGGACCGAGCCAGAGAATTGGACGAACAAGAAAATGAAACTCGGGGACTGCGCCCAAGTTAATTCGGCATAGAAATGTAGTAGCAAAATATCACATATCCAGCATACAATTGCACCCGCCATACCGGGGATCTGATAAATTTTCAAGTTTTTTGGAACTAAGGAGTAGCAGGAGGAGGAAGTTCGGCGTCGTCGTCGCTGTCTTCAATATCTGAAGCATCATCTTCTCCGCCCTCATCCGACCCATCTTCAACGTTCTCATTGTGCTCGTCCCCAGCGGATTCCAGGAAGCTCGGTCCTTCAACCCAGTCATGAATAGGAGAATATTCGACTAGGCTGTAGGCGCAAGCCTGGCGCCGAGCTACCCACTCCGGATCATCGGTGCATATGGATCCGGTGCGCCGGCGTGTAAGGAGGCTGAGGTCGATCTTCTCGTACCATGTGAGAATATGGTGAAGGATGGTATCAGCTGCGGCACGCCCAGCAGACTCTCTCCAGAGGTCAAGCTGGGTCTCAATCTCCATTAACTTCTCGACGAGAATCGCGATGGTCTCCGGGCTACTTTCTCCGGGCCAGAATGTATTGAAAATGCGAACTACAACATCGAGGATATCCTTGCCATAATTCTTGATGGTTTCCACGCGAGCTGACAGGCTGACCAATAGGTCCTCCATGTCTAAGGGAATGCTCTCACCGTCAGGAACGACGGGAGTACCCCTCTCTCGGTGAAATTTGGCAACAGCAGCGCTTGCAATAGAAGTACCCTCTGGAAAGTGGTCTGGAAATAAGGCAAAGGAAGAAGGTAAAGAAAAGACATATGAGGTAACCCGGAGAATTATGTCGGATAAGGGAAAAGAACTTACGAGAAATATGGCTATGGATCCGGGTTAACTCCTTGATGCAGTCATCGCGTCTTTTGCGAAGTTGCTCAAGCTCAGCGTTGGCCGACCCATGCTGGAGGTCGGATTCTCTGAGTAGGTCCTGGTCCTTGGAGATCTGGAGAGTAAGGCACTCATGCTGTTCTGTGAAGTTCTGGCCAACCTTTTGGAGCTCGGTTTGGTGCTGGGCCTTCATCTTCTCCATCTCAGCCTTGAGCTTGGCAATCTCGTCATCCTTAGTCCGGAGGAGAGCGAGCTCATCATCCTTTTTCTTCAGCTCGGCTTGATGCTGCCCTGCTTGTTCGAGAAAATGCAGCATCATATCAGGCACGGGCACACTATCCTCAAGCGATGCTGAAATAGTATGTTAACCCGGCAGAGCCGAGGAGTGAATGTTTGCCGAGCCAAGGAGAAGAAGTAATGGAAAACACTACGAGGTCGAACAAAAGAGGACATACCCCGGATTTCCTCCAAGTTCTTCCGCATGATCTTGTTCTCAGCCTCCACCCCAGCTGCAGAAACCGAATGAGGAGATTAGTTCGGCGGAAGAAAGTGAAGAAAAACAGAGAGGTGCCGAGGGAGAAAATTACCCCTCTTTTCATGTTCTGCACCAAGTGCAACATGTTTTGCGCATAGCATCTTGTGGGTATCCAGCAAGCGTTGGATTTCAGCGCTCCGGCGATTGGTGGTTACCTGAAAAAAGTACAGAAGTGTAAAATTAGCTTGGTACATATTCGAAGTGTACAAGATCCGGGCCAAGTGAAACTTAACCTGGTTCTAGGTGTGTGCATATTCGAAGTGTACATGATCCGGGCCAAGTGGAACTTATCCCGGCTCTAGGTGTGTGCATATTCGAAGTATACAAGATCCGGGCCAAGTGGAACTTAACCCGACTCTAGGTGTGTGCATATTCGAAGTGTACAAGATCCGGGCCAAGTGGAACTTAACTCGGCTCTAGGTGTGTCCATATTCAAAGTATACAAGATCCGGGCCAAGTGGAACTTAACCCAGCTCTAGGTGGTGCATATTTGAAGTGTACAAGATCCGGGCCAAGTGGAACTTAACTCGGCTCTAAGTGTGTGCAGATTCGAAGTTTACATGCAGCTACGTTAGTTTTCTAATGAGCATCAGGCCGGGTAACAAGCTACTCCACCGGAGGCTCGGGGACTAATGGTTATTATCTACAACATGTAAAGGAGAAACGACATACCTCCATCATTCGCCCCGCAAGGTTAATTGCCTTAGTGGCGGTATTCATCTGGGCGGAAAATTCTGCGGGGCCGAACTTTTCCGGGAGATCGTCGTTGTGGACGAACTCCGCCTTGTTCTAGTTCAATTACGAACTCGATAAGGCTCGGAGGGTACCGCTCGCCGGTGGGCATATGGGATGCCACCAAGCCCTTCCCGTGAGCTTCTTTCCTCTCAACTAGGGCAAGAGCTGGGCTGGTATGCAAAACCATCTGCTGTGCATCAGTTGGCTCGGCAGGAACATCCTTCACTGCTGGTGATTTCTTCGGAAGCATTGACGATAGGGTTCGCTGCCCGGCCTCGACGGATGCAGACTTGGTACTATCCGGAGACTTTTTGCCCTTAGCTTGCTGGGAAGAAGTAACTGCGGTGGATTTCCCTTTAGAAGCTGCTGGAGTAGTTCCTCGCCGAGGTTGAGATGACTCAGACGAGGCAGAAGAACATGGCACTGGAGCTCTTGTAGCTGGACTTGGAGCTGCTGTTGGTTTCCTTGGTGCCGAGACAGGTGTTGGTGTTGGCTCGGTCGCTGGTACTGGAACTGCTGCTGGTGCTAGCGTTGAGATAGACTCGGTGGTTGCTGGTTGCGGTGATGCCGAAGTGGTGGACACCGTCGCCTCGGTTGGACCGACCCCTCCCGCTCTGAGGTCGCGTTCCTCTCGATGAGGTACTGCGGAACCCGGAGCAGCCGCAGAACCCTCCGGAATAGGGCTCAGTGGGCGTGACTCGTCGTCACGAGGAGGAGAAGGGCCAGACCGAAGGGGTGAAGAGATGCTTGATCCGCTCTGAGGGACCTCCACCGGAGGCCTGAAAAAGAGAATAATTTCAGAAGAGAAATTACCACGATGCAAGGAAAAGTGAGTTACGCGATGAAAAATGACTTACGCATCCGAGGTTTCGGCCTCCTTGGGTTTCCGAGCCCTCCGTGCTGGGGCTTTGCCTGCCCGCTTGGAGGCAGTCTTGTCTCCGGCCTTCTTTTGCCTTTTTGTGGGCTGAGAAGGTTCGGAGGAAGAACTTGATGCGGCTCCGCGCTTCTTCTTCGACGCCACCGGAACCGGCTCGCCCGTAGCAAGTGGAGGATCCTCGTGGATATGCCCACCGGGGTTAGCTGATGCCAGAAAGGCAAAAGAAAGAGGGACATCCTCAATAGGTTCAATCACGAAAACATCCGAGTAATCCTCATCATCGGGCCAATCTCTAAGAAAAGAGAATTTACCGCTGGGTCGTTCGGTAGCGTCGGTCATAGGGAGGAACATCTCCTGGTCTGGCTCCTCCTCATCCGGGATTTCTCGGTCCGGCGCCCACTTAAGGGTCGGGTCCGTACCATCCTCTAGAGTTTGCTGAAGGAACAACTGAGAAAAAGCACGAAGAATGGAGTCAAAAATACAACAAAAACCGACACATACTTGATCCGAAATAAGTTTGCCCCGCGAAGCTTACCGCGGGAGGGAGCCTGTCACGACAGTAGTGCTCAATTCCCCACGTCCATTCGGCGGAGAAATCCTTGTGGGTGGTGAAAAGAGCCTTAACCCAGCGACAAATCTCCGTGTTGCTCAGCTCGAAGGAGGAGGTCCGGTTGGGGTCGCGGCCGAAACTCATGTGGCACAACTTGTGGGTGCGCTTCTGGAGGGGAGAGATTGGTTTACGAACATGATCATGGCATCCTCGTTGCGCAATCCGAGTTTCTTCAGCTCCGCGAACTTCTTGTTAACTTGGTTGGCCAGAGCTGTAGGCTTCTTGGGGACCTCCTCCCAGAATTCTGTGTCAGGTAGACCCAGAGCATAGGGAAGCAACCGAATCAAATCTTCAGTGCCCTCATTCCGGACATAGAAGAAGGTCCGGGCCCATCCTTTGCAGGAGTCATGCCCGGTAACCCGGGGGAAAACGGAAAGTCTCCGGGGTGAGATGGAGGCAGCTCCGAATTGGGTGAGTTGCTTATCCTCCGACTCTACTTGGATGTTGGGGATGACGTTGCGACTTAGGCCGAAAAACCGGATCCACAGCTCCTTCGTGGGCCAAAGTCCGGTGTAGCCTTCGATCGTAGAGGCAAAGGCGGAGAGAGAGAGGTGATAGCGTTGGCTGGGAGATGGTGCGGCTGCAAGTGGTAGGTCCTAACCCAATCCCGGAAGAAATCGCTCACCGGCAGACCAAATCCCCGTTGGAAGTGAGACAGGAACACAACAAACTCACCCGGATTGGGTGAGGGGGTTAGTTCGGCGGAGGGAGACGAGCGGCAACGCCGGTAGGAATGCGTCTAGTCCGATAGAGCCAGTCAAGGTCATCTTGACAGACCCATGATCCGGCCCATGCGCCGCGGTCCGCCGCGGCGGCGTCCTCCTCCATCTCCTGCTCGGCGACGACGAGCTCCTCCTCCGTCATCTCGTATTCGCCATCCTCGCTAGAACTAGCGGCGGCGGAGATCTGAGGCCTGGATTGGCGTGGACCCGTGGCGAAGAAGCTGCGCAGCGGTGGCTGTGATGCAGAGGCACGGGGAAGGTGCGGCGGCGGCGCTGCTGCTAGAAGCACTGGCGGCGGCGCGGTCGCTAGGAAGACGAAGGAGAAAGGCAATGGGCAGAGGGGCGCGGAATTGGAAAAATGCTAAGGGGTGCACCCCTCCGCTACTTAACTGCCCCCTGAGATGGGTGAGTGGGATCGTGCTGCGCCAACAAGCCACACGGTGTGGCCGTGTATCACCTGCATCAGCCAATCGGAGAAAAGCCACGCAGGGGGCCACAGAGTAGAAGCAATCCCATGACGCGACGCGCAGACGCGGTAAACGAGGAGGCAAGCATGACGTGACCCGCGCACAGTGATAACTGACAATTACTGCGGCGGTTACTGTGCAGGCCCTTAAATTAAGACGAGGTAATGATTAGCCTCCACGTGGGTTGGCGTATGAGAGAAGGAAACGGGGCCCGGATCAAACCATGATAACCATGGGATCCGAGCCAAAGTGGTAACCCGGCCGGCAACTGAAAACTTGGAACGTGCGAAGGGAACGTAAATCCATATAATCCGAGATAAGGAGCTAACCCGGAATTAAACGTCCAAGGCTCGAACATAAATGAACCTTATGTGGCCTTAGCGGCCAAGGCAGCTAAGACCGCACTAGCTTCAGGGACTAATGTTGGGGGGATACCCCCGGGTAGGGTCAATCCAGGGTATAAGGGCCGAGTTAGCCGAGGTTCGGCAAGGTCAAAGCGGATGCTGGCCAGTCACCTCAAGGCAGGCCGGATCACGGAGTAACCCGGACCAGGGGGTCGCCTAACATTGTCTCATCCGACTTAAGGAGTAAGTCGGAAGTGCTTGTATAACTTATATGCAGGAACAGGTGTGGCCGGATCTGCTATGATCCGGGTCCTCGCTTAGCTTCTGGGATAAGGAAGGAATCTATCTGGTAAAAAAGAATGTCTGGTACGCACTACATGAGCGGAGAAAGCAAGGGCAGGACAACCGGGTCATGGCCGACAAGGGTGACGACGCCCATGTCGGCAGACGCGGGCGCCGCAGAGGCTTACGTCGCTAAAGCATGTGTGACGCGGGGGAAAAGCACCCCGGTCGGGTTACCACTTTGGGAGGGGGCATATTCTTAGGAATATGCCTCCACGTATGCCCTAGGCAGGGACCGAACATCCTCTATATAAGGAGGGCTAGGTTTCTGGTAGAGGGGTTGGTTGAGCTCTGGTTGGTTTGGTGATTCCATAGTCACTAGTTGAGTTCTTTGAGGCCATAGTGCTAGTTGATTTAGGGTTCTAGGGAAAAATAGTAGGCAAGAGTAAGAGAGCTCCTCCTTCCTCCTCTCGCCAATACAACTCAAGGAGCACTTGTAATCTTGGAGATATAGCAATACAAACTTTTGTGTGGAGAATCACTGCACTATCCCTCCCTGGATTCCCCTAGCGTGTATTAGTCCCCACCTTTAGCCTATCCATGGCATCTGCCGTGACACCACCACGACACTGCATACAACCATTAACTTCATATAGGGCTCGCTGCTAAACTAGTGCAGGTCCAGCGCCTCCTTGCACCTAGTCCGCGCCGCCAGCGGCAGCTCGTGACATCGGCACCAACGACAGCTCCAGTGACAGAGCCAGCTCCTGACTCATCGGCACCTCCGGAGAAGGCGGCAGCACATCCTGAGCCATACGCAGCACCACCGGAAAACGAGGCGGCACCTCCGGAGCCATCGGCAGCTCCAGGAGAACATTGTGGATGAAGTTGTCGTTGTTTGGGAACCGGTTCCAGTAGTTGGTGAAAATGTTGAAGCCGGTGAACACCACCATCTCGCAGCCGCGGTGGAACGCCTGGCCGTAGAGGAGACGAGCGTCCCTAAAGTTGACGAACATGACCTTCAGCGTCCCGTCCAGATTGTCATACATGCCGTACAACTGGTACTTGCGGTCACCGTACCCATCGTCGAGGAAGGGGCACACTAGCTGCCTATTTGTTATCCGCAGGGAGAAAACCCAAATGCGCAGGGCATTGTCCTCCTGTGCGGCGATGTCGGGGTCTTTGCGCTGCGGTACGGCGGGCGGCAGCCGGAAGGTAGCCATGGATGACAGACAAGGTCGGAGATGGTTGCTAGAAGCGGGGGATTAGAGATGGTTTTGTGTGGGGAAGGGGAGAGATTAAATAGTAAGGAGGTGATCCAAGATTAATGTGGCAGATTACCAAAGCGAGGGGACAATCAATGTCGCTGATGAAGCCGATTCGTGCGGAAAATATCGATGACGATGACTAGGGTAAGGGATTGCACGGAATGCTGACTCTACTTCCTGCACTCGATGGCCCAGTCATAATTTTGTTGTGCGTCCAAGGCGATCGCGACCTCCACAATCTGTGGGCCCTACATGGATGACTGAGTTGATGGGTTAAAACAAATTGATAATGATAAAGTGGTATCAAATGTGATTTAACAAACGTTAAGTTGTTTTAGTGAATATTCTTGTTAGAGAAAAAATGTATACATTAAGTCTATTAGTAATAACTATCTACCCATGTTGAGAATACATCCTAGTGTGTTATGAAATTTTTGGGGTGGTGAAATGATGATTCTAGAACATGTTGGAGTTTGCTCTAGGTACTATTTAAAACGAATCCAGCTCGTCTTAACCATTGGATCAAACAGCCCAATGGTTAGGATTGGTGCTATGGATCCAATTCAAAACTTCTCCATTATAGTAGTAGAGAAAAGTACCACCACCTAGTAGAATGGAAAAAAGAAGATCCAACGGCTAGTATTGTTATGATTCGCGAGTCTTGATCCATAGGTTAATACTCAAAGTTATTCGTAGATTATATAGTGGTAAGATAAGATAACAAAGACTATCAATAGTATCTTCTAGATGATGGAATGGATTAGAGGATCCAATAACTAGCAGCAATGTTGGGATTCACGGGTCATGAATCAGCGGTCAATATTCAAAGTTATCCACACACTATATATAAAAAATAATGGTAAGATAAGAAAAGAAAGACTATCAATAGTATCTTCTCGATGCTAAAATGGAAATGAAGATCCAACATCTGACAATGTTGGGATTCGCATCTTGATCCAACAGTCAATATTCAAAGTTATTCGTACACTATATAGTGCTAAGAAAAAAATGAGAAACATGTGTTTTGACACCTTTGAATAAAAAATAATGCTATGGCTTCTTCAAAATGTGTATTGGCCTATGGTGTACGTACATTCCTGGCTTTGACCCGAACAGCCAAGCTCATGACCATATTGACATCATATCTCTACTACTATAATGGAGCAGTTTTAATTTGAATTGGATCCATAGCACCAATCCTGACTGTTGGGCTGTTAGATCCAATGGTCTAGAGTAACTCGATTCGTGTTGAATAGTACCTATAGAAAACTCCACCATGTTCTAGAACCATCATGTCACCACCCCCAAAATTTCATAGCAAGGTAGGTTGTATTCTCAATATGTGTAGATATATTATTAATAGACTTAGTGTATCCATTTTTTATCTAACGAGACTATTGGTTAATAACAACTTAATGTTTGTTAAATCACATTTCATACAGTATATGTGTGTGTGGCACGTGCCTTTTACTAGTAGTGGTAAGATAAGAAAAGAAAGACTATCGATAGTATCTTCTCGATGCTAAAATGGAAATAATGAAGATCGAATATCTGACAATGTTGGGATTCGCGTCTTGATCCAACGGTCAAGATTCAAAGTTATTCGTACACTATATAGTGCTAAGAAAAAATGAGAAACATGTGTTTTGACACCTTTGAATACAAAAAATGCTCTCGCTGCTTCACAATGTGTATTGGCCTAAGGTGTGACCATATTGACATCATATATAGTTTATGATACAGTACCTGCATCTGGTAGATTCGTGCATCTTCTTCAACAAGATATGCTGAAAGTGAGAAGTGCGTTGTTTTCTTTTGCTAAGCAAGTACTAGTCTTACCATTACCACTATGTTAACACTATATGGTGTACAAAAAACATTGAATATTAATTGTTGGATCAAGACTCACGAATCCCAACATTTCCAACCATTGGATCTTCTTTTCCATTCTAGCATCAAGAAGATTCTATTAATAATCTTCATCACAATAAAATACTATGCACAAACCTCAAAACACACTTCTCCATCATTCTAGAATCTTCCCCCCCCCGTTTCTATAGACCATGTTACCAAACTTTTCAAGCATTTGATTTTAGTGTCCTTTGTGCTAAATGTATGGACTTAGATGTTTTTTTTGTTTTTTGAGGTCCTTGGTGTAACATGTACACATCCACTTACCGTGTTAATTAATTAAAGAATCTCGCTCCCTCGGGACATACCTTAGTCAAAAAAAGTACCACCACTAGGGCTGGAGTTCAATCCGAGCCAAGTCAGCTCAGCTCGACTCGCTAAAGCTCGTTCGACTAATGACCTAGATTGTCTCGGCTTGTTTACAAAATGAGTTCATATGTGAAACTCGTCTTGACTCGGTAAACTCACGAGTAGCTCGTTTAGCACGTTATGAGTTATGAAAAAGAGCACATATAAGAAAAACTAGTAATTATCCTAGTAATTGAGAACTAGAATAAGGATAGTATTTTCATAATAAATCAAAGGCAAGATCGAATGGAAAATATAGTAGTTCTACACCATTACATGTACAAGACACATTCGTAGTATGGCACTCATTAGTGGAAAATTTCAAATTCTATATTTGAACGAGTTTAACAAGCTAAACGAGTAGCTCATTTAGCTTGGGTGAACAAACGAGTTCAAATCTAAAACGAGGCTCGACTCGTTAGACACCGAGTTCAAGTCGAGTTGAGACGAGTACGAGTTACACTCATTTAGCTCGCGTGTTTCGAGTTATAATTCCAGGCCTAATCACCACCCGGTTTTTTGAAAAATTGGGGACCATGTTTTCTTACAATTCCCTAGTCTGAGCACATTTCAAGATTTTCTAGCGAATCGTGCCCACTTAAATAACTTTATGTCGATTTAAAGAAATTAGGTCAAATTTGAACTATAAGTAAGCGCAGTAGATTCCTCTTGAATTTTCCCAATGCCATCTGAAGGGACCCACGATGTCTATATATCAATACTTAAGTTCCGGGACGGAGTACTAAACACTAGTAGTACCTGCATCCAAGGCTCAAGGCCTATTTTTTTTTGAAAAGTCAAACTATGCAAAGTTTGACCAAGTTTGTAGAAAAATATATTAATATTTACAATATGAAGTACATACCCTTTGATACATCATGAAACATATATTCACATGGTATATACTAATATCATACAGTAGTTCTTGATATTTCTTTTAGAAGTTTGGTCAAACTTTTCGTAGCTTCACTTATCAAAAAAAAGCCTTAGGCCCTCTTTGGAACAAAGGAAAATCATAGGATTTTTGGAGGATAGGATTCCTATAGCAAAAATTCATCAGGGTTCGTTTGGGACAAAGGAATAGGAATCTAAGATTCCTTTGAAATTCCTATGGTATAGGCTATTTCATAGGAATTTTCTAGGAAAAATAACATGAGGTCTAACCTCATGTTTCATCTCCTTGTGTCTACAATTCATGCAGTTTTCCTGTGTGACATCTAAACGACACCCTAAATTCTTTCCTGTGGTATTGATTCCTGTAGGAATTGAGCATACATGATACTATCTTAATTCCTGTGTTTTTTCTATTCCTATGTTTTGCATTCCTGCACTCCAAACGGGGCCTTAAGCTTTGGGACGGAGGTACTAGTGAGATGAGGAAAAAAACCGAAGAGCAAGAGGAACTCGGAGAATAAAAGGGAGACAGGGCCGGTGGGCAGCGTGACAGGGCACTTGAAGGTGGTGCCATGTCAGAGCAGAATTATGATGGGTTCCTGACATGAGGTACTATAGTCTTTACAGCGTACAGACTCTAGTAAATTTCAGGACTTATGTGCACTCAAAATAAAACAAATTTATTTTTTTCTCTCTTAGTCGCCGCCTCACCATCCATCTCAGTACTCCCTCGTCCACAGCGCCGCCTGACATGAGGTACTATAGTCTTTACAACTGTGTCTCTGCCGTGTGCGTTGGTGTATATAGGAAGGAACCGGGCATTGGCAGCAAAAATTAGTAGAATTCAAACTTTCGATTTTTTCTCTTCCTTTCCAAGAATCGGGAATGAAGGTTATTCAAAGGATGACCATATCAACATCATATCTCTATATGTACTATTACTAGAAAGTTGCACGTGCCTTGCACGTGAGACTCATATAGTAGACGTATGACATATCATCACTATATAAAATTATAATTGGTAAAGCACAATAAGTTATAAATTTGATCAACATCTATAAAGTATGTGTGTATCCTTGAACTTTGTATATCATGTAGAAGTCAAAAATTATTAGCTACCTAACACATGAATTTTTGATAACATGGTCTAGAGAAAAAAGGAGAAGATTCCAGTATGATGGAGAAGTGTGTTTGGAGGTTTGTGCATAGCATTCATTATGCCGAAGACTACAAATAGAATCTTCTAGATGCTAGAATGGAAAATAAGATCCAATGACTAGAAATGCTGGGATTCGCGAATCTTGATCCAACGGTCAACATTCAAAATTATTCGTACACTATATAGTGGTAAGATAAGATAATGGAGTAGTTTTCAATTGGATCCTTAACACCAATCCTGACTGTTGAGTTGTTAGCTCAAATGATTCAGAGTACCTAGATTCGTGTTGAATAGTACCTAAAGCAAACTCCACCATGTTCTAGTACCATCATGTCACCACCCCTAAAATATCATAGCATAGTAGGCTATATTCTCTCTACTACATACTAGAGAAAATTATAAGGACCAGTAACTTTGGGTGCAACAGTTGCATGGACCAGCAACTCTATCTTTTTGTTGCACAAACCAGTAACTTTGGAAATAAGGCGGTTAAAAAGAAATCTAGTGATAGTTAACTACGTATTAGACAGCTAGGGTCACCAATCATAAAATACAAAATTTAAAATTTCAAAAAAATATGAATGAAAATATCTCACGTACATAGAGACATTCTATGTTCACACACAAGTTATCAAAAAAATAATTATTATTTTATGTGGTTTGTATAAAAAAATGAGAAAATATATATGAATAGTTAAGTTGGAGCATCAAATTTTTTCATTTTATACAAAGAACACAAAAGATATTCTTTATTCAAAAAAATTAAGAACGGATATATATGGGCAGCTCCGATGGACACTCCATTTGGTCTGTTTGCGGGAGGGCGACATGAATAAACCAAATGTCCTCTGTTTGTCCGATTGAAGTGGGTATGTACATAACCAATGATGCTCCAATTGAACATATCAACTAGTATTGTTGTTGCCGATAGAGGTGAGAACACTACAGTCGGTGGAGGAGTATAGCCGAGCTCGTGCTAGCTCGATGCCGATGCAAATAGGCTGGAGCGTGTCCCTTCGTCGCTCATAATTCTTTTTTGCCATGGGATATCGACGATCAACGGCTGAAAACTATACTCTAGACAAGAAATTTTACTTTAATCCTTTGTCCGGTGTTCTTTCGCATCCATTTTTTATCTTGAATCGCGACCTGAGTCGCTGATGGGTGGAACTCACATGACTCTTACTCTCCGTATGGTGAGAGGCGTTTTCGGCACGATACGTCTCCGCACCTGTCGGGTTGTTGGGTCCGTCCAGAGCCGACTTGGCATCGTGAGCCCATGCTAGTCGTAGTTTCTCGCAGCCATGGGCCCACCGAGAGACGATGTGATGTCGTTAATGTCCCCCTCCTGCAAACGGATCTGGTCTAATTTGAGGTGCCCGTCGGAGCTGTTCTTATATGTTTTCACAAATTTTCGAAAATAAATAATTTCTTGTGTTCTCTATAAAAAGAAAAAATCCGATGCTCCATCGTAACTATTCACGGACATTTTCTCATATTTTTACACAAATTACATAAAATAATAATTATTTTTCTTGATAACTTCTGTGTGAACATAAAATATCTGTATGTACGTGTGAAATTTACGTTCATAATTTTTAAAAAATTTAAAATTTTCTTTTCCGATCGGTGGCCATAGTTGTCTAATACGTACTTAACTATCATTAGATTTCTTGGTAATGATGTATTCTCAAAGTTGTTGGTTTGTGCAACAAAAAACTAGAGTTGCTGGTTTGTGCAACTATGGCACCAAGAGTTACTGGTCCTTGCAATTTTCTCATACTACTACTACAATGGAATAGTTTTGAATTGGATCCATAGCATCAATCCTGACCGTTGGGCTGTTAGATCCAATGGTTCAGAGCAGTTGTATTCGTGTTGAATAGTACCTAGAGAAAACTCCAACATGTTCTAGAACCATCATTTCACCACCCCTAAAATTTTATAGCATTGTAGGATGTATTCTCAATATAGGTAGATAGTTATTACTCATAGACTTAATATATGCATTTTTTCTTTAACAAGAATATTGGTTAATAATAACTTAACGTTTGTTAAATCACATTTTATACAGTATATACGTGTGTGGCACGTCCCTTTTGATCAACACGTGAGACTCGGATAATAGACGCCTGACATATCATCACTATATACAATTTTTATAGGTAAAGCATACAAAAATATAAATTTGATCAATATCTATAAAATATGGGTGTATATTTAGTTCTTGTACTTTGTATATCATTTAGAAGTCAACGATTATTAGCTATCTAAAACTAGAAAATTCTATTAACATGCTCTAGAGAAACGAGGGAGAAGATTTTAGAATGATGGAGAAGTGTGTTTTGAGTTGTGTGCATACCATTCATTGTGATGAAGACTATCAATAAAATCTTCTAGATGCTAGAATGGAAAAAAAGATCCAACGGCTAGAAATATTGGGATTCACGAGTCTTGGTCCACCGGTCAATATTCAAAGTTATTCGTGCACTATATAGTTGCAAGATAAGATATATATGTAGAAAAACGTCAAAACACACTTATCCATCATTCTAGAATCTTCTCTATTGTTTCTCTAGACCATGGTTCTAAAATTTTCAATTATTAGGTAGCTAATAAACATTTATTTCTACATGATATAAAGTGCAAGAACCAAATATACACTCATACTATAGAAACGACGTGGCTCGAATTCATAGATATTTCAAGATTTACCTATTACAATGTTATATACTAATGACATGTCATGCTTCTGTATATTATGTGAGTTTCATGTGCAAGGCACATGCAGCTTACTGGTACTACTACGAAGAGCATGGCTCAGCTCCGTGATAGAGGAGCAGGACCCGACTACTAATTTTAATTGCTTGATTATAGGGTCTTTTGTGTTAAATGTATGGACTTGGATGCAATTTTCACCTTTTAAGATCCTCTGTGTAACATGTACACATGCACTAGTTGTGTTAATTATTGAAGCATCTCACTCCTTCGGGACATACCCTAGTCAAAAAAATAAAGTTCCACCACCCAATTTTCAGAAAACGTGGACATGTTTTGTTACAATTCCCTAGTCTTAGGACATTTCAAGCTTCCCTATATATTAGCTGACTACGCCCATGCACTCAAATAACTTTATGTCGATTTAAAGAAAGTAGGTCAAATTTGAACTACAAGTAAGCGCGATAGATTCTTTCTTAAATTTGCAAGAGATCCAACAATTAGCAATGTTGGAATCTATCAATCTATATCCAATGATCGATGTTCAAACATATCCATGTTATATATCTTATTATTAAGTTGCACATGCCTTGCACGTGAGAATCAGATAGTACAAGTATATGCCATATCATTTTTTCTCTACTACTATAAAGGAGCAGTTTTGAATTGGACCCTTAGTACCAATCCTGATCGTTGGGCTGTTAGATCCAATGGTTCAGAGCAGGTGGATTCGTGTTGAGTACTACCTAGAGCAAACTCAAACTCCACCATGTTCTAGAACCATCATGTCACCCTCCCCCCCCCAAATTTTTTTTTCATAGCATAGTAGGTTGTATTCTCAATATGTATAGATAGTTATTATTAATAGACTTAATGTGTGCATTTTTCTCAAACTAGACTATTGGTTTATAACAAATTAATGTTTGTTAATCACATTTCATACAGTATATACGTGTGTGGCACGTGCCTTCTACTAGTTTATATAAAATTATAATAGGTGAATCCCAAAAATAATTATAATTTCGAGCTACGTCCATAAAATACCGTTGAATCTTAATTCTATCCATTGTAGCATATAGAAGATACTATTGATAACCTTTAGCACACTAAAAGATATGCACAAACCTCAAAACATACTTCTCAATAATTATAGAATGTTCTTCGTTATTTCTCTAGAGCATAGCGAGTACTATTATGTAGCTAATAGGTTGATTACTACTACTCCCTCCGAGCCATATTAGTTAACTTGGATTTGTCTAGATACAAATGTATCTAATACTAAAATGTGTCTAGATACGTCCATATCTAGAAAAATCTGAGTCAACTAATATGTGTTAGAGTGAGTACATGATACAAAGTATAAGAACCAAATATACAACAGATATTATATGGACGTTGCTCAAAATTATAATTATTTTTTGAGCTTCACCTATTATTATAGTTTTTTGGTAGTCCTAATTATCAGAGTTGGGAATGTGGGTTCAAATCCTTCGCGTGCTAGAAAAGCGATTCTACGGTGCACGCTATCTAGCAGGGAGGGGAGAAATGTGGGTTCACGTCCATTCCTGAAACACAGTCGACATGAAGAGACGGTACAATAATGAGCCAGGACGTGGCAGCTTGCTAGTCTAGCACTCTAGCTATAACTCCAGCAGGCGTCCTCGATCCACTGCAGAACACCGACGAGGGAACACGCAAAATTAACACCCCTCGTTCAGAGAGCCTCCCATCTTCCCCATTTCCGGCGATCCCCATTCGCTAACGCTGGCTAGCCGCATTTTAGATCCTCTCGAGCGCCGCACTTCCTAAATTTTCCTAGACATTTCTCGCCCGCTGCATCGGTTCTTACAGGTCTCCATCACTCTCCTCCAAGAAACCCCAACAATCATATTTTCATCCGCCCTCGCCCCTAGTCCATCCGGACGCAATGGCGGATTCGATGCACAACATTCAGTACGGTGGCTGGAGCAAGCTCCGCGATGACGGCTTCGGAGAAATAGCTATTTGTATGGACACTACCAGCGACATCCGGCTGGCTGCATGCTCCAAGGAGTTGTGCCGCCAAATCATCGGCGGAATAGGTAGCTGATGCCCCAATATCGGTTGCGGGACATTGGTCATTTTGCACGACTTCCTCAACCCCAGGATGGCGTGCCCGCACGGCCCGTGCAACTGCACTGAACCTGGCTGCGAGTTCGCCGCCCCGCCAACAATGCTCCTCGCTCACCTCGAAAAATCCCACTCAATTGAAGTGCAGAGTTTCCACTACGGCGAGGAACAAGGGTACATCTCTCAGCCTTTGCTGGCACCTGGCTCATGGAGAGTAGAGACCGTGTTATCCGGGGACGATGGTACAGTGTTCACCGTGCGATTTGACATGCTCGACTATGGCCTCTCCGTATCCGTCCAGTGCGCCAGGTCGGCGCCGTTCTTGTTTCTGCGGTATGTGGTGGAGTTGCACTTTTATAAACCTTCAATGATTGGAGAGGACCTGGAGGAGTTCGCCGAAGATAGCCTGTTTTTTGAGCCGAAGAGCAGCGCGTCGCCGGCCTTCGTCAGTATTACTGAAGATTACCTTAATTTCCTGATTAAGAAACATGATAAGTTCACACTGGATTACTCATTTTGCATCCACAATCTGGGATATCGAAAATATGACCATCATGATTCTGATGATGATCTACCGTTCAAATTTTTTTAGATTAAACGCTGGAGATGATCTAACATTTCCTTTGAAACATGGCTCTGTATTTTTTTCTTGGGAGTGGCTAGATCTTAGGCACCTGAGAACTTCTTATATGTATATTTATCATGCTACAATTTAGTCCGCTGATTCTTACTTCCTTTAGAAATCCCAGGTTTATCTCTCAGCCGCTGTCGGCACCGCGCTCATCAAGACTAGAGAACATCGGATCTGGGGACGATGGTACGGTGTTCGCTGTGTTATTTGACATGCTCCAGTGGGGCGACATCATCGTATTAGTCGTGTGCGTCAAGCTGGAAGGGTGCTCGTCACCCTTCTACAATATACAGTTCACTGTCTATCACCCGTCACCAGAGGGTGGGTTTTGGGAGGGTGCAGTGCGCAATTCCTTCACTACTGGGAGCAGGGCGATGCCTGGCATCATGCAGAAGGAAAAGCATTTCATGGTGGTGTACCTTCAAACTTCTCAGACCTGGGGCCTGTATTACTCAATATGCATCCATCGCGAGGGTGAATTCCAAATTGACCATTCTACTACCTTAGATTTTGTTTATCTCACTACATACCATGGATGTACGTCTACTGGAGATTGGATTTTGGATGCAGAGTAGTACTAGTATAGCACTAGTTCTTGTACTTCAGACTATTTTTTACTACTATATACCGGTACTAGTAGTACTTGTTTAAGCCAAGGACCGGAGATGGTCTTGCTTTACCTTTATTCTGTCGTTGCTATTACTGAAATATTTTGTTTAATTAATAGTGATGTATTGTTACTTGTTCAGATCAAGTGCAGCAGTTTGTCTTGCTTTTCTTTTGAAAGTTAGCATTGTCACAATTATCTAGATGAGTCTTGGGCATTTTGGGTTGCATATGGGGGGTCACAGAGGCATTGTCACTTGATTGTCAGTTTTGCTTGCTCCAATGATCAAGTCTGTTTTTTGAGCTGGAACAAGAACTGATTCTCTCTGTACTACTATTGAATTTCAAGTAGGAAAGCTTTTGTGAAACGAGTTTATCTAGACTCTTTTTAGTGTGTAGTTCAGAGTGAACCCATATACTAAAAGGGGTCTAGATACACTCATTTCACAAAAGCTAAAATATCTTATATTTGAAACGAAGGGAGTACTACGTATGTTTTATCGAAGTCAGGTTACTCATATTTACTTTATCATATTTTTACTATAATATTTAGCATGCTGCAATTTAGTCCGCTGAATCTTACTTCCTTTAGAAACTCCAGGTACATCTCTCAGCCGCTATTGGCACCGCGCTCATCGAGAGTAGAGAAGATCGGATTAGGGGACGATGGTACGGTGTTTGCTCTGCTATTCGACATGCGCGAGTCGGGCGACATTAGCGGATCCATCGTGTGCGTCAGGCCAGACGCATGCTCATCGCCCTTGTACAATGTGCTGATCACTGCCTATTAACCGACAGTAGAGCTAGGGTTTTGGACCCGTACAATCTGCAGTTCCTCCATGCCTAGGAGCTGGGAGGTGTTAGGCATCATCCGGAGGAAAAAACATTCCTTTATGTTCTGCAGTGAACCATCTCATATTACCGTCCTGCATTACTCAATATGCATCAATCGCGGGGGAGAATCCTATGATCGAGCCTATTCGGAGAACAGGGCAAACTGATCATGCGCCAAGGTTTTTTGAGATGGAACAAGAACTTATTATCTTTGTACTGCTATTGAATTTCAAGAAGGAAAGCTACTGAATCTCTCAAATGTTCTGTCGTTACTATTACTAAAGCATTTTATGGAACTAATATACTTGTTTTTCTTTTGAAACATGGCCATGTCACAATCTAAATGAGACTTGGGCATTTTGGGTTGCATACAGGGGTCACACAGGCATTAATGTGAGAAGAAGGTACTCAAAGCATACTTGATCGTCCGTTTTGCTTGCTCCAATGGTCGAGTGTGTTTGGCGAAAAGGACAAACTAATTGCGCGACGAGGTTTTTAGAGCTGAAACAAAAATTGGTTCTCTCTGTACTCCTATTGTATTTCATTGTCTGTATTGCTAAATTGGCCACTTTTGGAATGTTGCTGAATTGGTCAAGTGCTCATGAATATGAACATCGAATCTATTGATATTTTTTCTATCTTATTCTATACTGCTAAATGTTGACATGAATAGCTGCTAAAAAGAATTATCGCTTTCCCCCTCCCTCTCCGAGGTCTTTGTTTTGAATCCGGCCGAGCACATTACAATGCAGTTTTTATTAACCATGAGAAGAAATCTAGTAGCTCATTCGGCCCCTCTTTAGCCCAGATCATTTTTATTCGGTCTTTTCAGGGTCAGGGGACTGCTGACCACAACCCAGTGAAATTTGAGAAAGGAGCCCATGGTGCATAGCCGGGAACATATTAATTCGGCCTTTTAGGGGTCAGGGGACTGCTGAGCACAACCCACTAAAATTTGAGAATGAAGCGCATGGAGCCTGCCCTACAAAGTATAATCCACGTAGAGAAGCCTACGTAGAATAGCCAAACTCTTTTTAATTCGTCCTTTTGGACATTGCCCCCACCTCTCAAAAAAACTTTGCCTACCCATGTTTTTAAGAAAATACTCCATTATATGGCATTTTATAAATTGAGATGCCAGGAGCACTTCCCTTTTATATTTTAAAACAGATAAACATAGACAACCAAAATATTTTTAAGAAGACTAATACATAAATTGTAGTACTAATAAAAGTTTAATGATATTTATTCTATAACTATTTTTGTTGTAGTGGCAACACACTCAGTTTATGTTTATTTGATTTGAAGGTCTTTTGTTCGAATCGTATCTTGGATTTACTTTTTTTTCTAGCAATATCGCATTACGGAGAGGCTGACATCATGGACCCACCAGCATGCAGCGTCCCTGGAGTTTGTTTTGAGGGTGGGTTCGAAACAAAAGTTTAAATACTTGTATAGAGAGGCTTGCATCGGGGACCCACCAGACAGAACATACAAGACTGCATCAGGGACCGACAAGCCAGAACATGCCAGAGAGGCTAACATAAGGGCCCCAGCAGTAAGACCATACATGGCTACCACGGTGAAAATAGTGGACGTGGCCGAAAAAAAAGTCCATCATACACACGTTACACTTATAGAGAAGCTGACATGTCAGACCCAGCAGGCCCAAGCATAGCCCATGAAATTAGCCTATCAGCCCCAAGCATAGCCCAATACCTTCTAATTCGGCATTTTCGTGGTCTTGTGGCCACCGACCGTAGACCATTTAATTTAGGAGTGAGCCCATGGAATATAAGCCATGACGAATAGGGCATTCGCCCCGAGTTAGCCCAGAATCTTTTTAATTCGTCCTTTCTGAGCATTTTTTGTACCCTGGAAGTGACATCTGGGACCCAAAAAAATAGTCCAACATGCACACGTTTCTTTCAAATAGAGGCTGTCAGCGGGGACCCAGCATAGACACGTTTCCTACATAGAGGTGGTTGACATCTGGGACCCAGCAAGTTCCCAAGGTCAAAACAGCAGACATGGCAAAAAAAGTCCATCACACGCACGTTTCATTATAGAGAGGCTGATATGTGGGACCTAGTAGCGCGACCTTATACAGATGCTGCATCGAGCAACGTAGCCAGTTCGAAACAGGGAGGTGTGAGTGAGAAAAAAGTTTAGCATGTACATGTTTCAATTAATGAGAGGCTGCAATGGGGGACCCAGCAGCGTGAGCAAACGGCAGATTCGTCGAGCAACATTATCTAGTTAAGAACAGGGTAGTGCTAGAGAAGAAGAAAATTCCATCGTACCCATGATTCTTCTAATGTGAGGCTAACATGTCGGGCCCACCAGCCTGTATAAATGGCTAAAGCAGCGAGCAACGCTATCATGTTCGGAACACGAAGGTGCGATAGAGGGTAAAAAATACATCATACACACATTTCTTCTAATGAGAGGATGACATGTGGGGCCCAGCATCGTGATTAAACGGTAGATGCATCGAACAACGCTATCAAGTTCGGAACAGGGTAGCGCGAGCGAAGGAAAAAAATCCATCATACACAGGTTTCTTCTAATGAGAGGATGACATTGAAGGGAATATGCCCTGAGAGGCAATAGTAAAGTTGTTATTATACATATTCCAAGTATATGATAAATGTTTATTTTGCATGCTATAATTATATTAATTTGGAAACGTTAATACATTGTGTTTAATAAACAAAAGGAAAGTTCCTAGTTATGCCTCTCTTATGAACTAGCTCGCTGATTAACAAGATGATCAAGGTTTCCTGATCATGGACATTGGATGTTATTAATAACAAGGTCGAAACATTGGTGGAATGATGTGATGAATATTCATCCGAAGTATGGCATTACGATCAAAGTCATTGTGTTTATATTGCTATAACATCTAACAAAGTAATCCTAGTCCTTAGACCATGAGATCATGTTAATCACTAATACTGGAAGAGTATCTTGATAACATCAAACGTCACACCGTGAAAGGGTGATTATAAAGGTGGGTTCAGTGCTACGAAAGTGTTATGTAGAATCTCATGGATCAAGAGTGGGATTTGTCCATCCCGATGACGTATAGATATACTCTGGGCCCTCTCGGTGATATCACATTGGTTATCTTGCAAACAAGTGATGAGATCACTAGAATGTTATATCACTAGAACAAGAAAAGAGTACATGTCGGTAATAAGATCAAACTAGGTATGGAGATACCGATGATCGAATCTCGGACATGTAATATACGCGAGACAAAGGGATTTAGTTACTAGCGTTAAAGGTTCTCACGATCACATAAGTCATTGTAGAATGTGTAGGAGTCAGTATGGATCTCCAGGTCCCGCTTCTGATTATTGATCTGTGAGGGGTCTCGATCATGTCTGCATTATTCATGAACCGTAGGGTGACACACTTAAGGGACACCAACACCATATGGAGCGAATGTGTTTCAGATGAATGAATTGCAAAGCGCTGGAATTATTTCAATAGACACCGAAATTGTTTTGGGTGAAATTGCAGAAATTGGTTATGCATGTAATATTGAAATGTTGCCGGGGGTTTTATGTGAATGTTTGTTAATTAAAGTAATTAAAAAAATTCTGAATATTTAATAAAAGAGTCTTATTAAATGAGAGAGCATTAAATTTGGAGAAATTTAATGCATTTAAAGTGGAGACTTGAAAAGAGAATGTGAAGGGGCATTTTAATGTGGAGGGAGTTACCACTACATGAATTGGGGAGGTGAGGGGTCACCCCCATGGGGCACCGGCCATGGGGAAGGGAACCCCCTCCTCCTATAAAAGGCCACCCCTCTCACCCTTCTTCCTCACACCTCCTCATGAAGGATCTCTCTCCCCCTCTAGAATTATTCCCCCATGGTCTCGGATTAGCGAGATACATGTTTCCGGTGGCATTTCATCTGGAAGGAGTTGCTGCTTCTGCTGAATCACTGGAGCGAGGAGGCGGAGGTTGTTCGGTGGCCTGAACGTGTGTGCGAGTGTGGATGCGCTGTTGGTTTGCGGTGCTAGGACTTCCACACGATCTTGAGATCGGAAAGCGTACGACTACATCATCCACGAGTTCCTACTTGTTAACAAAACTTTGTTGTCTTCGAGGGTAAGTTCTACATGGATGTATATCCACCCGTTGCTTGTATCTAGTAAATAGATCTTGGCATATAGTTCACATCGTAGGATTTTTTTTGTTTTCTATGCTGCGAACCCTTCAGTGGTATCAGAGCCTGATCTATGCGTAGGTGAGTTGCACAGGTAGAACACATAAGAGTATGTGGGCAGTGATGATCATGTTATTGCTTCTTATATGTACTTTTGATATTGGTGGCATAGTGGGATGAAGCGGCCCGGACCAACCTTACATGTCATCGCACATGAGACCGGTTCCACGACTGACATGCAACTAGTTTTGCATAAGTGGCTGGCGGGTGTCTGTCTCTCCTACTATTGTCAATATCTGTTTTACAACGAGTTGCTAATAATTTGGTTATCATCGTTGTGGTTCCATGTTCGTAGGTAAGAACGGTTCTATCTTCGAAAGCCCTAAGCCACGTAAAACTTGCAATTGATAAATTAGAGGCATCTAGTTTAGATCGTTGATGAGCTTGTGTCATGATATGGTAATGTTGTAAGTTGATGTATAGTTGATACTCTTACAACACACTTAACGTGTAAGTTCAATAAACCTTGGCCTTACAAACAAAGGAATGATAGAGATCATACCACGATGCATATGATAGTGATCAAATGCAAGAACCATATCATTTCACTTTACACATATGATGTTCGCATGTTATATTGCTAGTTTGGCATTTTATTAGCGTTATAAGATGATCCCTCATTTAAATATCAAGATAAAAATGTGTTCTTCCTTAAGTACGCACCGTTTATGTTTCGCCGCTTCAAGACATCACGTGATGATCGGGTGTACTTGAATCCACAATCATATTTCGGGTGTAAGACAGTTTTACACACGCGAGTCCTAAGGTTCTTACTTGGCGAGCCTAGAATGTATAGACATGGCCTTGGAACACGGACCAAAAGGTTAAGCATGAGTCATATAGTTGATATGATGCCCATATAGATGCTCGCCTTTGAAGCTACACCGACTCACGTGATGATCGGACTTGGTGTAGTGGATTTGGTTCATGTAATCACCAAAAAGACACGAGGGATGTTGTTTTTGAGTGGGAGTTTAGTTCAACTCAATCTATCATAAACTTAGTCTAAATAAACTTTACAAATTCTATTGTAGATGGCACCACCTTCTTTTAATTCCAATGTGTTCATGGAGAAAGAGAAACTTGCTGTGAATGGTAGCAACTTTACCAACTAGGCTATGAATTTGAGGATTCTCCTCTCTGCTACACAAAAGCAATATGTGCTAGAAGCGCCGCTAGGCCCCCCACCAGCTCCCGATGCCCCTGACGAAGAAAAGAATGTCTATGTGACTCGTCAGGAGGACCATAACTTAGTTCATTGCGGCATACTGTATGGGCTAGAACCAGAACTTCCAAAGCGTTTGGAAAATGGAAATGCTTTTGATACCATGGGTGAATTGAAAATGATTTTCGGTACCCATGTTGCCGTAGAGAGTTATAATGCTTCAGAAAAGTTCTTTAGTTGCGTGATGGAAGAGAACAGCTCCGTAAGTGAGCACATACTCAAAATGTCTGGGTATGTCGATAATCTTGTGTCCTTGGGAATAACGATTCCCATTGACTTAGGCATACATCATGTTCTCCAATAGATGCTACCTAGCTACAAGAGCTTCGTGATGAACTATAACATGCAGGGCATGAAGAATACTCTCCCCGAGCTTCTGTCAATGGTTAAAACTGCAGAAGTGGAGATTAGGAAAGAACATCAAGTGTTGATGGTCAATAGAACCACCGGTTTCAAGACAGACAAGAAGGGTAAACAAAAGGGAAAGAAGGGCAGAAAATTTGTTGCTGCGCCTGAAAAGAAATCCTGCGTTGGCCCTAAGTCTGATACCGAGTGCTGCTATTGTAAGGGGACTAGCCATTAGAAGCGCAACTGCCCCAAGTTTTTGGCGGACAAGAAAGCCGGCAAGGCAAACAAAAGTATATATGATATACATGTTATTTATGTATACTTGACTGTACTCGCAGTAGCAACTGGGTATTTGATACCGGATCGGTTGCTAACATATGTAACTCGAATCAAGGGCTGCGAAACTAGCGACCGCTAGCAAGGGGTGAGGTCAAGATGCGTGTCGGCAATGGATCAAGAGTTGATGTGATCGCCGTCGGAATGCTACCTCTCCACCTACCATCAGGATTAGTTATAAACCTAAATAATTGTTATTTGGTGGCTGCACTGAGCATGAACATTATATCTGGATCTTGTTTGATGCGATGTGGTTATTCGTTTAAATCCGAAAACAATGGTTGTTCGATTTATATGGATAATATCTTTCATGGTCATGCACCCGTGATGAATGGTTTATTTCTGTTGAATCTTGATAGTACTCATATGCACATCCATAATGTTGATGCTAAAAGGATTAAACTTAATGATGATATATCTGCATTTATGTGGCACTACCGTCTACGTCATATTGGCATTAAACGCATGAAGAAACTCCATTCCGATGGACTTTTGGAATCACTTGATTTTGAATCATTTGATACATGTGAGCCATGCCTTATGGGCAAGATGACTAGAATGCTGTTTTCCGGTTCAATGGAACGGGTGACAGATTTATTAGAAATCATACATACTGATGTATGCGGTCCAATGAGTATGTCGGCGCAAGGTGGATATCGTTATTTTATTACTTCCACGGATGATTTGAGTAGATATGGGTATATCTATTTGATGAAACACAAATCTGAAACCTTTGAAAAGTTCAAAGAATTTCAGAATGAAGTGGAAAATCATCATAATAGAAAGATCAAATTTTTGCGGTCTGACCGTGGAGGTGAGTATCTAAGTTACGAATTTAGCACACACATGAAAGAGTGTGGAATAGTTTCACAACTCATGCATGTCGGAACACCACAATGTAATGGTGTGTCGGAACATCGTAATCGTACTCTATTGGATATGGTTTGATCTATGATGTCTCTGACTGACTAGCCACTGTCATTTTGGGGTTATGCACTGGAAAACGCTGCATTCACTTTAAATCGGGCACCGTCTAAATCCATTGAAACGACACCGTATGAATTATGGTTTGGAAACAAACCTAAGCTATCATTTCTTAAAGTTTGGGGATGCGATGTTTATGTGAAGAAACTTCAACCGGATAAACTCGAACCCAAAGCGGAAAAATGCATCTTCATAGGATACCCTAAATAAACAATTGGGTATTCCTTCTATCACAGATCCGAGGGCAAGGTTTTCGTTGCCAAGAATGGATCCTTTCTAGAGAAAGAGTTTCTTGCGAAAGGTGTGAGTAGTCGAAAGGTAGAACTCGAAGAGGTTATTGAACCTTCTCTTCATGAAATGGCGAGTAGCACAGCACCGGAAGTCGTTCCGGAGTTGACTTCACCAAATTAAGAAGGAACTAATGATAATGATCATGAAACTCCGAAAGAGAACACTACCGAACCTCGCAGGTCTAGTTGGATACGTGCAGCTCCTGAACTGTACGGGAATCATGTTGTCAATTTCATGTGTGGGGCCCCTGGATTAATCCTCCGAGAATCCCTATTATGCATACACCATGATCCCATGATCAGTTAGTCGTGGCACATAACCGACACGTATCAAATTAAACATCCATTACTCAATCGGATACATGTCATACCTTATATGCCACTATGGCTAAATCAATAATCATCAGCTGGACTTCATCAAGCATAGAGCCCGAGCCATGCCTTAACCTACAGGCAACTAACTAGGAAAAACATCCTAGCTCGCATAGTCGTCAACGTCAGCTTCTTCTTGAAACCTGACCAAGTTAATAGAGAGGGACAATGCTAGTGAGTACTTTGAATGTACTCGCAAACCACCTTAAGATAACAATAATAACAAGAGGATATGCATTATGGCTGTGGTAGTAGGAGGGCTCCAAGAGAAGTTCTTTTCTCAATTATTTTCTCTTGTAGATATAGCATCTACATATCTTTGTTGAATACCTTTGTAAACATTTTGGAAACCTTTTTGAAAAGTTTTGGAAAACATTAGGACTGGGTCACCCATTTGTTCCTCCTTTCGGTCATCCCATGACCAAACTCCTTTCCTTCCTTTCCGACCATCCCATGGTCAAGACATGTATTCCTTCCGACCATCCCATGGTCAAAACATTTCCAAAGCCAATGCTTTTCCGAAATCCTTTTTGAAATCAAAACCAGCACCGCTCTATAGAAGTTTGTCCAACCCGTCCATAACCATGGACACGGCTGTTCGAATAGATTTACACTCTGCATAGGTTGCACACTTTACCCCCACCATCCGGGTACACTACCCTGATCTACACCGATCGGGGGTCGAGTAACCAATCAAGACTCTCTGGATGCCCACATAAGTGCCTACCCTATGAGTGTTGTTCCCCTCAACACCGGGACACCCTATATGGTTCTCAAGCCAACCGGAGCGCTTTTTCCAGTTCCCAAGTGTGTGCTTTCAATGAGGGGCTCATAGTAACGCGTGGAGGCCCGTAGACCCTCCGTTCCTTCTCCAGGTCGATGTCTCACATGGACCCTTACAGGAGAAGGCCCACCCTCCAGGGATTTTTATCCCCTGTAGTCATTGCAAGGCAGCTTATACCAGAATAAACAAACATCGATTCTAGCCATGTCCCATTCCAGAGTAATGTGGTTGCACGGGTTAAGTTATTATAGCTAAACTGCAAAGAACCGGGTGTGTTTTCGTAAACCTTTTTCCTCCAGCTTTCCTTTAGCTTTTTGTAAAACAAAACCTTTTTCCTTCTTCACATCTCTTGGGAGGTCCCACCTCACCAAGGATTTTATCATAAAACATTTGGTAAAACCTTTTTCCGGGGGTCTTCCCATCCTATAGCTTTGCTTTGGCTAACACCGGGTCTCCAACGGGCTATGGTGATATGCACCATCTATTCTACTAGGGGCCAGAAGGTGTCATCAAGGGGGTTTGTACTTAATAGTACAAAAGTGTAATAGTTCGGAGGAGCCAAACCACTACCATATATATCTCAACATATATTAAAACAATGCAGTTTCATAAACAGTAGATAAAACATGCATAAGTAAAATAGTAGGGCAAGGCTTATGAGCAAGAAGGTGGCTTGTCTGAGATCAGTAACCTGGCAATATATGTCCCTGGACTTCTCCTTAGAAAACCATAATAACCAATAATAACCAACTTCTTCTAGTCTCCGATATAATCGCATCTATCATCAATATGGATCACATGCAAGCAAACAAATGACACAATCAACACCAGCCATAAAAACATCAATACATACATACAACAATGAACAATACAAGTTTACAAATCAGTAGGTCTTAGGAAGAATGGATTTAATAAGATTGGCCTTGTCTTGGAAACATGGAAGAAAATCCCTTAGGATTTATAGCCGAGGAACTACCTAACAGGGGTTTTGGACCAAGGACATATTCTGTATGATACCATTGTGTAAAAATGATACCAACAGTTAGGAGTTGATAAAATGAAACCAACAAAAGTGGTTTCACTATTTTATCACTTTTCTTTAATTTCTTATGAATATTCTACTGATAAAAGCTCTAGTTTTAGGAAATAATTCACACGAAATGTTCTATATGTCCAAAACTTATTTCCTTGGATGGTTAGGTTTGGTTTGCTATACTTATTCACTGAGAGTTGGAATCATGTCAATTTATTTATCAGAATGCCCTCAAGAAATTCCCAAATTCAATTCTGTAGCTAATTTGTCTTTTTCACCAGATTAATTCTACAAAAGATTTTGATATGATTCCAAGGGAAAATGATCGGTACTTTGAGTACCTTTCTGCATATATTAGAATCACCCAATTTGGAGTTGTAAAACTTCTGTATTGATTTTTCTACCGGGACTTCCCTAGGTAGAGATGATTAATTCACCAAAATTAAACAGAGCCTCAATAAAATTTGATCTCCTGGATTTTGGTAGACCTTAGTGTACCACATCACAGAGAGTTGGAATTAGGTCAATACATTTCATATATTTACCTAGAGAATTTTCTAAAGACAGAATATAATTAATTTTGTCATTTTTATATCTTAAGATCTATAGTTCCACTTGGCTGGAGACAAGGGTTATTAGATAGGTATATCAACTCTCTTTCATAGGCACTTTGATTTATACCATTTTGGTATGTACAAATCACTGTGGAATTTATTTAGTGAAAAAGGTACATGTTAAGAGATAAATTTCTAGGAACAATACTTAAAATATTGTTGTGGGATTTTGTCACTGCATGTTTGAGAAAACAAGTATGTGCAAGTACAAAATTTGATCTGGGCGGCTGGGGTCATTTTTCAATTTCATTTCAATTTAAAGTGACTGGTTAAAATCAGATCTATCAAAGGAATCCTAAAAGAAAAAGAAAACTGCCTCACGGGCTGGATTCTGAAATACAATGGGCTGGCGGAGGGGGATTCGGCCCATCCGGGCCATGCCGGGCGCTGGAAGAGCACGGGCGCGCGTTCAAACTCCGGCTGCAGGCCTGCCTGCCAGTGGCTCTGTGAGCGAAGGGGTATGGGAGGGCGCTGGCCGTCAGATTTAGCGGAGTTCGACGGCTCCCGCTCTTCTCCTTCCTCTATCCCAGCCCGATGGGTAGAAACCCTAGGCGCGGGGAAAAGGCGGCGAGGGAGGCTCACCGGGCCGTCTTCGGTGAAGAGGAGGCCGCAGGAGGTCGAGGTACACCACGGTGATCCTAGGGATGGTCGGCATCAACCTGTTTAACAGCGGAGCGGTGCTCCCGCGATAGCGACGGAAGGGAGGGTGACGGAGCTCAACAACAACGTCGGTAGGTACTGTCCTGGAAGGGGAGAAAGTGAGGGTTAGATGCAGAAAGAAACGGGGAGCTCGGGAGAATGACATGTAGAGGGGGAGGAGTAGAGGGGAGAAGGCTAAGCTCATCTTTTGAACAATGTCCTAGAGTCCATTTTCTTCCTCTCTCGGCTAAACTAGAGCAAGGCAAGGGGAGTGGAGCTCGAGGCGAGTGAGTGGGAGGGGGAGGTAGCAAATGATTCGAAGAGTGGGGGTTGGGGTGGCTAGAGCCCCTTTTATTTCGAGTGGAGGGGCTCATGGTCGACAAGGCTATGCTACAGTGCATGGTTGTAGTGCAGGTCGACCAGAGGGGTGTGTGATACTAGGGAGGAGTAGTTGGCAAGCTTTGATGATGGTTTGATCTTGGTTTAGCTCAATACTAGCTAAGTTTGCCAAATTGAGTAAATAGATGGTTGTGAAGGAAGTTTAGAAACTTCTCTTTGGAAAGATGAGGAAATGGTACTCGTGTGTATATAGGGTCAATCCATAACCCTAGGAATCAATTGGGACTTTTCAGAGGATTTTAAGTCCACTTAAAATCATTTATCCATAAAGTGCTGAAGTTGTTTATGGATGCTAATGCAATATTTTCACATTAGACAAGGTGGGTTTTTGGTGTGGGAGGATCCTATACATGAATACTCACTTAGGATAATTTTCCCAAGATTTATTGGGGTTTAAAATTATTTAACACTATTATTATTCCATTTCTGCCATTTAAGATAATAGGCAAAAAGAAATAATAAAGCTTCTCAAAAATATTTATTTTTGAAGTGGGAAGATAGAGTATGATATATGGATCCCAATTGAGAAAAAGGTTGGAGAAGTCTTTTGGCAAAAGCCAAACTTTCCATTGGGAAAGCGGTTTTGAAGTTTTTGTCTATTAAATGAATTAAATAGATTTGGTCCATAATAAATAGGGATAGAATTTGATAAATCTTGATGATCAAGTTATATGATGTAGACAAGGTGTAACAAGCATTTGCAACCTTGGGATTTGAGAATCAAAGTTGATTTTGGTGAAAAACTAGAGATTAAGGATCTAGGGTAAGATTGTTTTCATGCCACCAAAACCTTGTTGGATCTTGGAGCTCAGATCTCCCCTTGGGGAATGGGATAGATGGATGTATAGAACAAGTGATGTACATCAAAATTGTATAGAGCTTTGAGCTTGATCTTTCTTGAGTGCACCAAGAATTGATTTCAAACTTTGAATAAAATAAGCCTGCCAAGACAGATTATCAACTAGCCTACAAAACCTTGTGGGTTTAAGAAGCACAAAGATCCACTTGGAACAAGTGAAGTAGATATTTATGGACCTATATGATTAGAACATAACCATGCAAAGAGTTGGTCCATAGAAGGTCGGATGATGGTGTGAGCTTTTGTCAAAGTAGGCATGTTGAGTAGATTTGCAGGAATTGTTATTTTCTTGCATACAAAACCATCAAGAACAAGTGGGTTGGAGGATGATCTAACCAAGGGCAAGAGTGGTACTTGGTACTCCTTAGGATGGTTTACAAGATTGTTCAAGTTCATTTCCAATAATGCATTAGGGTTGGGAATGATGGAGACCCAAAGATGGGATCTTGACAACCTTTTTCCAGACAGCCAAATTTCGCAGATTTGGTGGTTTTGACTAGAATACAAGAATTGATGTTTTTGATTGGTTGCAAGGTTCCAAATCATCATCAAGTGGATTATGTTGAAGTGTAGATTGGGTAGAATAGATCCATGCTTGATATTGGTCTTCATTGACTTGGAAACTTCTAGAATGGATCAGTTCAGAATTGATCTAGTTAAGGGTTTTAGATGATCACCTAGTGGCTAGAGATCAGATCCATCTTGTATTCTTGCTTAGGGTTTGGGGATTTTAAAGTTTCTTGATCCTAGAGGATGAGCTCCTAGAGTAGCTCATACTAATTCCAAGCAATCAAGTCAAATAGCAGATCAAGGCAACTCATCTTACAAACAAATCAACTAGTACTAGGGTTACCATCAAGCTTAGCTTGATGTAAGGATGGGCAATTTTGAAAGGTTAGAGTTTGAGTAAGGTAAGATTCCTTGGTATCCCTACAAACAGTAGAATTCAAAAGTTTTATACAAGGTTCTGAGAATCCTAGAGGTAGGAGTAGTTGAAGGTTCTGTCTTGAAAACATAATGAGATTATATTATATATGTCTCCATAGTTTTGTCAAGAGAAGCTACTAAAATAGTTTTGGTTACATAAGAATCTTGGCTCATGTTTTGAAATGCCAGAACATTTGAGAATGTGTTAAATGAGCCAGGATAGTTTTGTTAAATAGCTTTTTGACAACTGATGTTGAGGTAAGGAGTATATCATAAGATGTACAATCAGAAGCATAAGCACATACAACAACAGGCAAGCACTGCACAATTAAATATGAAAAAGTTTTTGTTCCCCCTGATTTTAGCATTCTGGACAACTAATCAGGGTTGCTGAAATTTGGATGTTACAGACCTTTCCCCTTAAAAGAATCTCGTCCCAAGATTCAGAGAGTAGGGTTAGGGGATTTTTAGTCGGGTTGATACTAGGTGTCTTACGCGTACTATATTACGGACTCCGTCTTTGAAAGTGACTACTCTGTCGATGAAGCGGAGCTTCAGTCTTTCGGGATGCACGGAGGGTTGAGCAGAGTCCAATCCCGATTGCGAGGGATGATCTTATATTCCTTCGGGGCCCGATATCTTGAGGTCTTAGGCTAGGCAGACTATCTCGATGCTGAACTTCACGGAGTACTCGTCGGAGGATAGAATCTATGGCCTGGTGTACCTTCCTCTAAGGATTCACAGCTCATCCTTAGGGGCGTAGCGTTTTCTATTTAGCGACTTTAGGGTCGAAACTCTTGAGTTTGCTTCTGGCGAAGAGTTACTCTATTTTTGTGGGAAAGAGACAGTCTTTCCCCCTTAGGGTTAAAATAGGGTAGATTTCGATGGGTTGATGTAATCCTTCCTTCTTGGAGTCATAGATTAATTATTTGATGACTGTCTTCATTCTTGCTCCTGGACTTGCGATCTTCAGATGGCATCCACGAAGCTATGTCTTACGAGGCTTATATACTACTAGTATTTGTACTTGGCCTATGGGAGTCGTTGGAGTCTCACGTCCTCTAAGTTATTGGAAATTGAGCGGTTAGCAGTTCGGCGGTCCTTCGGGTGGGTCTTCAGCTGAAGTACCGGAGGGACTTTGTAGAATCTTCAATTAGTTTCTCCTGTGTTAACTCGTGAGTTGCTATTTGGTGAAAGGACGTCGGATCCTGAGATCTCTTCTGAAGCCTCTTCTGGTAGGCGGTCCTCTGGATTTGAGTGGAAGGACGCAGTCTTTCCACCTTAGAGCTTCACTAAGGTGCGTTAGGAGTGGTGCGGATCTTCTGTCTTGAAGCGCTGGCGTGATGCTAAGGGAGGCTGTATCTCCTTGGGTCTTGATATGAGGTCCTTGAGTGAAGTTCTATTGACTCAACCCTTTCGTGGGTGGCTTCCTAACGACGTTTGATGGGTTTAGCTTAGGGCAAGTTAGCGGTTAACAACTCTCTTGCTAGTCTTCAGACAAGGTAGGGTAGCTAAAGTCATAGAAAACATCTTCACTTGAACTCTTTGCGTTGCTTTTGCTTGATGGTGGAGTAAACTTGGTGTCTTCATGCATCCTTGTCTTCAGGGAACTAAAGTATTCTGGCCTTCTGGTGAGGAACTTCCCGTTGGTTGGGCAGAGGGATCAATTACTAGTTAGTCTCTCGGGTTTGTAGGAAGTTCTAATATACCAAAGGTTAGTGGAGTCAGGTCTTCACTTCTTGTCTTGGTTGACTTATCGGATGGTTTCTTGTGGATATTGAGGATCCTTCGGTGATCGCCTTCCGGCTTCAACGGGATTCTTGCTGTAGTATACTGATGAACAAGGGAGTGCTGCACTATTGGCGAGTCTTGAGAGGTGACTGATGTCTACGCACTTCTATTCTTGTAGACAGTTGTTGGGCCTCCAAGTGCAGAGGTTTGTAGAACAGCAGCAAGTTTTCCCTTAAGTGGATCACCCAAGGTTTATCGAACTCAGGGAGGAAGTGGTTAAAGATATCCCCTCTCAAGCAATCCTGCAATCAAGATACAAGAAGTCTATTGTGTCCCCAACACACCCAATACACTCGTCAGGTGTATAGGTGCACTAGTTCGGCGAAGAGATAGTGAAATACAAGTGGTATAGATAATTATAAGTGGTAACGGTGATAGAGAATAGCTTGATGGTGTGGAAAAGACTAAAGTAAAACTGAAATAAAGATGGAAGCAAGCAAACATGTAATAGATCTAATAGAAAACGGTGTTTCAGTGCTTAGAAACAAGGCCTAGGGATCATACTTTCACTAGTGAACACTCTCATATAAATGTATTCTTCTTTATGATACTATGCTGAACTATTCTCTGGTTGGACACTCTAATCGATGGTAGGGCTATAACAGCACACCTCAAAGTAAGCCTTTCTCATCTAGATAACCCCACATTGTCACCTTGAGCTCTAGATGGTTCCAAGAAACACCAAAATTTCATAGAAAGATCCAACTCCAAATATAACTCATAACAAGTATTTGTAATCTCTAGCCTAAGTGCCACCATGGTGTGCACGCTGTCACTTTCACACACATGGGGAGAGCAGAGATCTATTAAAGCACTTGAGTAGCAACGTAGATCTATAGATTACAAGCTCATGATCTCAATAAGATCATGCATAGAGAGAGATGATCACATAGCTACCGGTAGAACCCTTAGCCTCGAGAGAGAACTACTCCCTCCTCATCATGGGAATCAACAATGGTGATGGAGATGGTGGTGGAGATCAATGGAGATGGTTCCGGGGGCACTTCCCGTCAGGTACCGAGAATGAGACTTTCTGTCCCCCGAATCTCCCCTTTGGTGGCGGCGACGCTGTGGAACTTTTCGTGGATTTCTGATTGATGATTTAGGGTTTTGGTATCGGGAGACTCTTATAGGCGAAGGAGGCAAGGTTAGTGGCCGGCCAGGGGGCCCACACCATGCCCTGGCGTGGCCTGGGCTGGCCCACGCCAAGGGGGGTGTGGCCACCCTATGGCCCCTCTTCGACTCTCCTTCTGGCTCCATGAGTCTTCTGGGAAAATAGTAACTTTGGCTTTTGTCCCGTCCAATTCCGAGAATATTCATTTTCTTACTTCCTGGAACCAAAAAGAGCAGAAAATAGGAAACTAGCACTATGGCATCTTGTTAATAGGTTAGTCCAAGGAAGTGTATAAAAAGTACTCCAAAGTTTGAACAAAACATAAGAAATTAGATAAAACCAAGCATGGAACATCAAAAATTATAGATACATTTGCAATGTATCAACATCCCCAAGCTTAACTCCTGCTCATCCTCGAGTAGGTAAGTGATAAAAAGAAACAATAATTTTTTAGGTGACATGCACCATCATAAACTTGATCAAAGTATTTGTAAAACATTGATAGCTAGGATCATAGTACTTCAATCATAACATGAAAGACAAAGTTCTAGCAATAAGACAAAGCAACTATGTTGCAACATGAAAAGGCACAAACAGAAGATTCATGAATAATAATGCTTTGCAAGACATTTGTTTGTTTCAGATAAAGGAAACATAGCATAATGGTATTCATCTTGTCCCTCATAGAGTAGCAAATATAAATGCATAGGACACCTTCAAAGTTCATAAGAGTGACTAGATACAAATAGTCTAAAACAAGCAATATCAAGCTATGCATCAATCAACTAGTCTTGGGACAATGCACATAGAACTAAGAATGGCCACTATGCTCTCAAAGTAGGTGCATAAAGATAGAAGGTGGAGACTCAATATAATGGTGGAAGAAAAAGCCTTCATAGAAGGAAGTAGGGATTCAAGTCTCATAAAGAGCTTCCAAAAATTATGGTACTTATAGCTTTCAGCTCTGATTGCCCCTATCATAAGCATCTTGAAGTGATTAAGGTTAAAGTGAACAAACTATGGTGTACATGCTTGACGAAGTATAAGTTAGGAATCTCATGTCCCTTGTATATGAGGATCGCTCCTCATGCTACTCAAGTTTAGTCACCGGTAAGTTCTTGTCATCGTAAGTACATGTGTATCATAGAGAACCGCGAATAGGGTACCCCTTTCCCGATGATACGGAAGAATCCCCATATCAAAATGACAAGGCAAGCAGACAACAAGCATCTCAGCAATCTTCTTATTTACCATGGGAATATGGTGCTTTTTTCTCTCTTTCCTCTTTTCATAATCTCTTTTTTTTCTTTTTCTCTTTTTTCTCAATATAGGACTCATTTTTTATAAGAAGAATGCTTCATAGACAGCTCATTATGGTTACGCTGCAGGTTTCCACCATGTCAGCATGGATTAGACCAGCGGCCTAGGCGTTTCTCTAACACATGTACATAACTCCATGGACTTACAAGCTCCCCTTTCATTTCACACCGACGACATCCATAGACAAAAGAGCATGATATCAACTAGGTACAAAGTACCAGTGCAATGTTGAAAGCGTTCCCCATGACAGCATGGTTCTGCTAATCCCCAACAAATAAGTGCAAGCATATACAACATAGACGACACAATGGTTCAAGTTTATTAAGGGCAAGAAAAGTAAAGTGTGCCATCAAGTTCGTG
The DNA here is from genome assembly GCA_023614405.1 of Avena insularis. Taxonomy (NCBI): domain Eukaryota; kingdom Viridiplantae; phylum Streptophyta; class Magnoliopsida; order Poales; family Poaceae; genus Avena; species Avena insularis. The sequence goes on along the minus strand of CM042684.1, from coordinate 85,345,915 downwards.
AGAGCTTTAATCACTAGTTTTCTCATAACAAGTTTAATTCAGAAGGTAGATAAAAACATGAATATACTTGGAATAGCAAATGCTAATAGGTAGGTATGGTGGAATCTTTGGAATAACTTGGTTTTAGGAGTTGGATGCATGAGTGGAACTCATACTTGGTTGCGGAGGATAGCAAAAGACTGAGAACGACAAACTAAGAGAGCAATAATGGGCATAATCATGCAGAGCGAAAAAACATCATTGATCAAAGCATAAAGTGATACTACAAGTTAAAAACTAAAGGATCATAAAGGCTATGGTGACTTGGGATAGTCATAACATGGTGTGAGCATGCGCCAAGTCAACCCAAATAAAGCATCAAAGGAGAATACCACAATACTCTGCTTTAATATGCTAAAACAACGCATGATCCTTCCAAGGCACATTAAGCAATCTCAATTGTTTATAACATGTCATGCTACAACAAATAATAGTAAGCATAAATCCAAAAAAAGATCAAGCATGGCATGGCAAAGCATGGGCCACAGTCAAAAACAAGCTCTCTTTACCACTTAAGCATGAACTTTCCTACTCTTTTCCAATCCAAACCAAACTATTTGAAAAACAATGTATGAAAGAGGGGGTCCAACCAATTTATTCAGAAAACTAAGCAAACAAATCAAACAAAAAACCAAAACGAAAACAAAATAGAAGACGCTCCAAGAACAACACAAATGTGCATGAAACAATAAAAATGAAGCGTTTGGAAGAAACCTGGATTTTTATTGATGAAGAAGGGGATGCCTTGGGCATCCCCAAGCTTTGACGCTTGTAATTCTTGGATATTTCTTGGGGTGACACGCGTGGCATCCCCAAGCTTGAGCTTTAGTCCATCCTTCATCTCATTACTCATTCCTTCCATACACCTGAAATTTTTCCTTCATACAAAACTTCACACAATCTTTATTACCAACATTAGTGCACTCAAGTTAATAAGTATTTAGGTTCAGTTCTAACACCAATAAAACTTCCATTAAAAAACTAGCTACTGTAGCACTTCCCTCAAAAATCTCAATTCCCCAAAAGAACTCAAAAAGGAACCAAGAAGAAGCAAATGCAGAAAATGGCAGAAATCCATCAAAACAGACCAACAGGTAAAGACGAATTTTTTCGAAGACCTTATGTTGCTCAAATCAAAAAGTGTTGAACCAACGAAAGTTAGATAACAACCTGGGTCAGAAGCACAAAAATTCATGCCACAAAAAGACGTTCAGAGATTTTACACGAATTTTTACGGTGAAGCACAAAAATCTGTTTTGGGACAGCAACTTTCCCAATCATTACTTCTCTCTCATTAGAGGTTACTCTTGGCACAAAAAGAAAATAAAAAGGATAAGGAGAGGTTATTACTGAAGTAATAACTTCCAAGACTCATCTAAAACTTTTGGGTTATCTCCCAATAAGTACTTTTTTAATGCCTTTAAGTTAGGCATGATAGTTTGAGAAGATGCTCACATAAGAAATATGAATTGAAGTAAAAGAGAGCATCAAGTAGCAAATTCAAAACACATTTAAGTCTAACCCACTTCCTATGCATAGGAATCTTGTAAAGAAACAAGTCTTGAAAGCACAAAGCAACAAGCATAGGAAAGCAAAACAAGTGCAACTTCAAATTTTTCAACATAAAGAGGGGAAACTTAATATTGTTGAAACACATAAAACCATGTTTCCCTCTCTCATAATAACTTTCAGTAGCATCATGAATAAAATTAACAATATAACTATCACATAAAACATTCTTATCATGAGCCACATGCATAAAAGAATTAATACTCTCCACATAAACATAGTCATTCTTATTAGTTGTAGTGGGAGCAAATTCAAAAAAATAGCTATCATTATTATTCTCATCACCATAATCATCAAATATAGGAGGCATATTGTAATCATTAATTTTCTCCTCAATAGTAGGTGGACTGAAAATATCATATTCATCATTGTAATCATCATATATTGGAGGTTTTGTATCATCATAAGCAATAGAATAGCTATCTTCCAAAGCTGGGGAACTAAAAAGATCATTTTCATAAAAACTAGCTTCCCAAGCTTAGACTTTTCCATAGCATTAGCAATAATGGTGTCCAATGAATTCATACTAACAACATTGCTATTAGCATGCAAATAAAGTTCCATAGGTTTTTTAATTTTCTCTTCAAACACTTCATGTCCTAACTCAAGATAAATACTATAAAGCTCTCTAATTTTTTTATTGTTTTCCATTAAGCCTAACTAGTGAAAACAAGAAACAAAAAGACAACATTGCAGAATCTAAAGGAAATAACTTCGAGCACTCACACCAGAGGATGTGAGTACCTTTTACCTCCCAACAGCGGCGCCGTAAAAATAGGCGATTGCCGTGGGAGGTTCTTCTTCTTTAATCCTCCGTGTGCATACCTTTTACCTTACCTCCAACAGCGCTGAAAAATAGCTTGATGTCTACGCACTTCTATTCTTGTAGACAGTTGTTGGGCCTCCAAGTGCAGAGGTTTGTAGAACAGCAGCAAGTTTTCCCTTAAGTGGATCACCCAAGGTTTATCGAACTCAGGGAGGAAGTGGTCAAAGGTATCCCCTCTCAAGCAATCCTGCAATCAAGAACCAAGACGTCTATTGTGTCCCCAACACACCCAATACACCTGTCAGGTGTATAGGTGCACTAGTTCGGCGAAGAGATAGTGAAATACAAGTGGTATAGATAATTATAAGTGGTAACGGTGATAGAGAATAGCTTGATGGCGTGGAAAAGACTAAAGTAAAACTAAAATAAAGATGGAAGCAAGCAAACATGTAATAGATCTAATAGAAAACGGTATTTCAGTGCTTAGAAACAAGGCCTAGGGATCATACTTTCACTAGTGAACACTCTCATATAAATATATTCTTCTTTATGATACTACGCTGAACTACTCTCCGGTTGGACACTCTAATCGATGGTAGGGCTATAACAGCACAACTCAAAGTAAGCCTTTCCCATCTAGATAACCCCACATTGTCACCTTGAGCTCTAGATGGTTCCAACAAACACCACAATTTCATAGAAAGATCCAACTCCAAATATAACTCATAACAAGTATTTGTAATCTCTAGCCTAAGTGCCACCATGGTGTGCACACTGTCACTTTCACACACATGGGGAGAGCAGAGATCTATTAAAGCACTTGAGTAGCAAGGTAGATCTATAGATTACAAGCTCATGATCTCAATAAGATCACGCATAGAGAGAGATGATCACATAGCTACCGGTAGAACCCTTAGCCTCGAGAGAGAACTACTCCCTCCTCATCATGGGAATCAACAATGGTGATGGATATGGTGGTGGAGATCGATGGAGATGGTTCCGGGGGCACTTCCCCATCCCGGCAGGGTGCCAGAACAGAGACTTTCTGTCCCCCGAATCTCCCCTTCGGTGGCGGCGGCACTGTGGAACTTTTCGTGGATTTCTGATTTCTGATTTACGGTTTTGGTACCGGGAGGCTCTTATAGGCGAAGGAGGCAAGGTCGGTTGCCGACCAGGGGGCCCACACCATGCCCTGGCGCGGCCTGGGCTGGCCCGCACCAAGGGGGGTGTAGCCACCGTGGGGGCCCTCTCCGACTCTCCTTCTGGCTCTGTGAGTCTTCCGGGGAAATAGTAACTTTGGCTTTTGTCCCGTCCAATTCCGAGAATATTCATTTTCTGACTTCCTAGAACCAAAAACAGCAGAAAACAGGCAACTGGCACTCTAGCATCTTGTTAATAGGTTAGTCCAAGAAAGTGTATAAAAGGTACTCCAAAGTTGGAACAAAACATAAGAAAGTAGATAAAACCAAGCATGGAACATCAAAAATTATAGATACATTTGCAATGTATCAGTGACTTGGACGAGGTATGTCATCCTGCTGAGGTGAAGTCTTCGAGTTGTCCTGACTAGTCGATGTCGAACTCCTGGTTCTTCCGATGATTTTCCTCTCATATACTCCCGAGGTTAGTCTAGGTTATCGTTAGCGATGACTAACAGGGGTACCTGAGGTACTCAGTCGGGTATCGATCCTTGAAACACTTTTGTCATGGGGTAAAAGGGCCAGAAGATACATACAAGGTGAACCGAACGAGAGAATCGCAATATCCTCGGCAAACCACACACATCAAGCAACACATGATGCACTTAGGCAAGCAAACACGGTCTACCAGGTGAACCAAGGATTTAACTACTCGCGATGTAGGGGAATCCTATTCTTAGGAATATTGACCCTAGATATTGTCTTTCTTCAATTCAGAGTCTCTATCTTCAAGATGAAGCCTTCATCTTATCTTGGATGCTTCTGGATAGTGCAACACCCGATGTCTTCTGCTTGTGAGGATTCCGCTGGTAGAGTGATATTGTAGTCTCCTTGTGTTTGCTGGTAGTTGCTTGTCTTCATTTAGTTCTCATTGTCTTCACCGAGTTCTAGATCCTAGTTATTTAAAGTCCGTAGGTTTGAAGTTTGGACGAGGGTTAGAGGAAATCATTTTCGAAAGCATTTACTTAGAGTAAGAGAAGAAGTAGAACTTTTTGAAACTCATTGAGAAACTAGTTTTCGAAAGCCGGGGTTTTCAAAATAAGGTTCCAGTCTAACTACCATGCTAACTAAGGTTCTCCTACAGTTAGGATGGCTCTTATACCAAGTCTGTGGGCCCCCCGGATTAATCCTCCGAGAATCCCTGTTATGCATACAACACAATCCCATGATTAGTTAGTCGTGGAACATAACCGACATGTATCAAAGGAAACATCCATTACTCAAGCGGATACATGTCATACCTTACATGCCATTATGACTACATCAATAATCATCCGCGGGATTTCATCAAGCGTAGAGCCCGAGCCATGCCTTAACCTACAGGCAACTGACTGGGAAAAACGTCATAGCTCGCATAGTCGTCAACATCAGCCTCTTCTTGAAACCTGACCAAGTTAATAGCTAGGGACAATGCCAGTGAGTACTTTGAATGTACTCGCAAACCACCTTAAGATAACAATAATAACAAGAGGATATGCATTATGGTTGTGGTAGTAGGAGGGCTCCAAGAGAGGTTCTTTTCTCAATTAGTTTCTCTTGTAGATATAGCATCTACATATCTTTGTTGAAAATCTTCGTAAACATTTTGGAAACCTTTTTGAAAAGTTTTGGAAAACATTAGGACTGGGTCACCCATTTGTTCCTCCTTCCGGTCATCCCATGACCAAACTCCTTTCCTTCCTTTCCCACCATCCCATGGTCAAGACATGTATTCCTTTCGACCATCCCATGGTCAAAACATTTCCAAAGCCATTGCTTTTCCGAAATCCTTTTTGAAATCAAAACCAGCACCGCTCTACAGAAGTTTGTCCAACCCGTCCATAACCGCGGACACGGCTATTAGAATAGATTTACACCCTACAGAGGTTGCACACTTTACCCACACCATCCGGGTACACAACCCTGATCTACACCGATCGTGGGTCGAGTAAGCGATCAAGACTCTCCAGATGCCCACTCCAATATAAGTGCCTACTCTATGAGTGTTGTTCCCCTCAACACCGGGACACCCTATATAGTTCCCAAGCCAACAAGAGCACTTTTTCCAGTTCCCAAGTGTGCGCTTTCAATGAGGGGCTCATAGTAACGTGTGGAGGCCCGTAGACCCTTCATTCCTTCTCTAGGTCGATGACTCACATGGACCCTTACAGGAGAAGGCCCACCCTCCAGGGATTTTTATCCCCTGTAGTCGTTGCTAGGCATCTTATACCAGAATAAAGAAACATCAAATCCAGCCCTGTCCCATTTTAGAGTAATGTGGTTGCACGGGTTAAGTTGTTATAGCTAAACTGCAAAGAACCGGGTTCGTTTTTGTAAAACCTTTTTCCTCCAGCTTTCCTTCAGCATTTTGTAAAACAAAACGTTTTTCCTTCTCAACATGTCTTGGGAGGTCCCACCTCACCAAGGATTTTATCATAAAACATTTGGTAAAACCTTTTTCCGGGCGTCTTCCCATCCTATAGCTTTGCTTTGGCTAAAACAGGGTCTCCAACGGGCTATGGTGATATGCACCATCTATTCTACTAGGGGCCAGTAGGTGTCATCAAGGGGGTTTGGACTTAATAGTACAATAGTGTAATAGTTCGGAGGAGCCAAACCACTACCATATATAGCTCAACATATATTAAAACAATGCAATTTCATAAACAGTAGATAAAACATGCATAAGTAAAATAGTAGGGAAAGGCTTATGAGCAAGAAGGTGGCTTGCCTGAGATCAGCAATCTGGCAATCTATGTCCCTGGACTTCTCCTTAGAAAACTATAATAACCAATAATAATAACCAACTTCTTCTGGTCTCTGATATAATCACATCTATCATCGATATGGATCACATGCAAGCAAACAAATGACACAATCAACACCAGGCAGACAAACATCAATACATACATACAGCAATGAACAATACAAGTTTACAAATCAGTAGGTCTTAGGAAGAATGGATTTAATAAGATTGGCCTTGTCTTGGAAACATGGAAGAAAAACCCTTAGGATTTATAGCCGAGGAACTACCTAAGAGGGGTTTTGGACCAAAGACATATTCTGTATGATACCATTGTGTAAAAATGATACCAATAGTTAGGAGTTGATAAAATGAAACCAACAAAAGTGGTTTCACTATTTTATCACTTTTCTTTAATTTCTTATGAATATTCCAGTCATAAAATCTCTAGTTTTAGGAAATAATTCACCAGAAATGTTCTGTATGTCCAAAAATTATTTCCTTGGATGGTTAGGTAGGGTTTGTTGTACTTATTCACTGAGAGTTGGAATCATGTCAATTTATTTACCAGAATAGCCTCAGGAAATTCCCAAATTCAATTCTATAGCTGATTTGTCTTTTTCACCAGATTAATTCTACAAAAGATTTTGATATGATTGCAAGCGAAAATGGTCGGTAATTTGAGTAGCTTTCTGCATAAATTAGAATCACCCAATTTGGAGTTGTAAAACTTCTGTAGTGATTTTTCTACTGAGACTACCCTAGGTATAGATGATTAATTCACCAAAATTAAACAGAGCCTCAATAAAATTTGATCTCCTAGATTTTGGTAGACCTTAGTGTACCACATCACAGAGAGTTGGAATTAGGTCAATACATTTCATATATTGACCTAGAGAATTTTCTAAAGACAGAATATAATTAATCTTGTCATTTTTATATCTTCAGATCTATAGCTCCACTTGGCTGGAGAAAAGGGATATTAGATAGGTATATCAATTATCTTTCATAGGCACTTTGATTCATACCATTTCGGTATGTACAAATCATTGTGGAATTTATTTAGTTGAAAAGGTACATGTTAATAGATAAATTTCCAAGAACAATACTTGTAATATTTTGGTGGGTATTTTTCACTACATGTTTAGAAAACAAGTATGTACAAGTACAAAATTTTATCTGGGCGGCTGGGGTCATTTTTCAATTTCATTTCGATTTAAAGTGACTGGTTAAAATCAGATCTGGCAAAGAAATCCTAAAAGAATAAGAAAACTGCCTCACGGGCTGGATTTCGAAAGACAATGGGCTGGCAGAGGGGGATTCGGCCCATCCGAGCCAAGCCGGGCGCGGGAAGAGCACGGGCACACGTTCAAACTCCGGCCACGGGCCTGCCTGCCAGTGGCTCTGTGAGCGAAGGGGTAAGGTAGGGCGCTGGCCGTCAGATCTAGCGGAGACCAACGGCTCCCGCTCTTCTCCTTCCTCTATCCCATCCCGACGGGAAGAAACCCTAGGCGTAGGGAAAAGGTGGCGGGAGAGGCTCACCAGGGTCGTCTTCGGTGAAGAGGAGGCTGCAGGAGGTCGAGGTACACCACGGTGATCCCAGGGATGGTTGGCATCAACCTGTTCCACAGCGGAGCGGTGCTCCCGCAATAGCGACCGAAGGAAGGGCGACGAAGCTCAATGGCACTGTCGGTAGGTACTGCCTTGGAAGGGGAGAAAGGGAGGGTTAGATGCAGAAAGAAACGGGGAGCTCGAGAGAATGACATGTAGAGGGGGAGGAGTAGAGGGGAGAAGGTTAAGCTCATCTTTTGAACAATGGCCTAGAGGCCATTTTCTTCCTCTCTCGGCTAAACCAGAGCAAGGGAAGGAGAGTGGAGATCGAGGAGAGTGAGTGGGAGGGGGAGGTAGCAAAAGATTCAAAGAGTGGGGGTTGGGGTGGCCGGAGGCCCTTTTATTTCGAGTGGAGGGACTTATGGTGGACAAGGCTGTGCTACAGTGCATGGTTGTAGTGCATGTCGACCAGAGGGGTGTGTGATACTAGGGAGGAGTAGTTGGCAAGCTTTGATGATGGTTTGATCTTGGTGTAGCTCAATACTAGCTAAGTTTGCCAAATTTAGTAAATAGATGGTTGTGAAGGAAGTTTAGAAACTTGTCTTCGGAAAGATGAGGAAATGGTACTGGTGTGTATATAGGGTCAATCCATAACCCTAGGAATCAATTGGGACTTTTCAGAGGATTTTAAGTCCACTTAAAATCATTTATTCATAAAGTGTTGAAGTGGTTTATGGATGCTCATGCAATATTTTCACATTAGACAAGGTGGGTTTTTGGTGTGGGAGGATCCTATACATGATTACTCACTTAGGATAATTTTCCCAAGATTTATTGGGGTTTAAAAGTATTTAACACTATTATTATTCTATTTTTGCGATTTAAGATAATAGGCAAAAATAAATAATAAAGCTTCTCAAAAATATTTATTTTTGAAGTGGGAAGATAGAGTATCATATATGGATCCCAATTGAGCAAAAGGTTTGAGTAGTGTTTTGGCAAAAACCAAACTTTCCATTGGGAAAGGGGTTTTGAAGATTTTGTCTATTAAAGGAATTAAATAGATTTGGTCCATAATAAATAGGGATAGAATTTGATAAATCTTTATGATCAAGTTAGATGATGTAGACAAGGTGTAACAAGCCTTTGCAACCTTGGGATTTGAGAACCAAAGTTGATTTTGGTGAAAAACTAGAGATTAAGGATCTAGGGTAAGATTGTTTTCATGCCACCAAAACCTTGTTGGATCTCAGAGCTCAGATCTCCCCTTGGGGAATGGTATAGATGGATGGACAGAACAAGTAATGTACATCAACATGGTATAGAGGTTTGAGCTTGATATTGCTTGAGTTCACCAAGAATTAATTTCAAACTTTGAATAAAATAAGCCTGCCAAGGCAGATTATCAACTAGCCTACAAAACCTTGTGGGTTTAAGAAGCACAAAGATCCACTTGAAACAAGTGAAGTAGATATTGATGGACCTATATGAGTAGCACATAACCATGCAAAGAGTTGGTCCATAGAAGGTCGGATGATGCTGTGAGCTTCTGTCAAAGTAGGCATGTTGAGTAGATTTGCAGGAATAGTTATTTTCTTGCCTACAAAACCATCAAGAAGAAGTGGGTTGGAGGATGATATAACCAAGGGAAAGAGTGGTCCTTGGTAGTCCTTAGGATGGTTTACAAGATGGTTCATGTTCATTTCCAATAATGCATTAGGGTTGGGAATGATGGAGACCCAAAGATGGGATCTTGACAACCTTTTTCCAGACTTAGCCAAATTTGGCAGATTTGGTGGTTTTGACTAGAATACAAGAATTGATGTTTTTGATTGGTTGCAAGGTTCCAAATCATCATCAAGTGGATTATGTTGAAGTTTATATTGGATAGAATGGATCCATGCTTGATATTGGTCTTCATTGACTTGGAAACTTCTAGAATGGGTCAGTTTAGAATTGATCTAGTTAAGGGTTTTAGATGATCACCTAGTGGCTAGAGATCAGATCCATCTTGTATTCTTGCTTAGGGTTTGGGGATTTTAAAGTTTCTTGATCCTATAGGATGAGATCCTAGAGGTGCTCATAATAATTCTAAGCAATCAAGTCAAACAGCAGATCAAGGCAACTCATCTTACAAACAAATAACCTACTACTAGGGTTACCATCAAGCTTAGCTTGAGGTAAGGATGGGCAATTTTGAAAGGTTCGAGTTTGAGTAATTTAAGAGTCCTTGGTATCCCTACCAAGAGTAGAATTCAAAATTTTTATACAAGGTTTTGAGAATCCTAGAGGTAGGAGTAGTTGAAGGTTTTGTCTTGAAAACATAAGGAGATTATATTATATATGTCTCCATAGTTTTGTCAATAGAAGCTACTAAAAAGTTTTGGTTACATAAGCATCTTGGCTCAAGTTTTGAAATGCCAGAACATTTGAGAATATGTTAAATGAGCTAGGATAGTTTTGTTAAATTGCTTTTTGACAACTGATGTTGAGGTAAGGAGTATATCATAAGATGTACAATCAGAAGTATAAGCACATACAACAACAGGCAAGCACTGCACAATTAAATATGAAAAAGTTTTTGTTCCCCCTGATTTTTGCTTTCTAGACAACTAATCAGGGTTGCTGAAATTGGGATGTTACAGACCTTTCCCCCTTATAAGAATCTCGTCCCGAGATTCAGCGAATAGGGTTAGGGGATTTTGAGTCGGGTTGATACTAGGTGTCTTACGCGTACTATATTACGGACTCTGTTTTGAAAGTGACCACTCTGTCGATGAAGCGGAGCTTTAGTATTCCGGGATGCACGGAGAGTTGAGCAGAGTCCAGTCCCGATTGCGAGGGATGATCTTATATTCCTTCGGGGCTCGATATCTCGAGGGCTTAGGCTAGGCAGACTATCTCGATGCTGAACTTCACGGAGTACTCGTCGGAGGATAGAATCTACGGCCTGGTGTAACTTCCTCTAAGGATTCACAGCTTATCCTTAGGGTCATAACGTATTCTATTTAGCGACTTTAGGGTCAAAACTCTTGAGTTTGCTTCTGGCGAAGAGTTACTCTATTTTTGTGGGAAAGACACCGTCTTTCCCCCTTAGGGTTAAACTAGGGTATATTTCGAGGGGTTGATGTAATCCTTCCTTCTTGGAGTCATAGATTAAGGTTTTGATGACTGTCTTCATTCTTGCTCCTGGATTTGAGCCCTTCAGATGGCATCCACGAAGGTATGTCTTACGGGGCTTATATACTACTAGTGTTTGTACTTGGCCTATGGGAGTCGTTGGAGTCTCACGTCCTCTAAGTGATTGGAAATTGAGCGGTTAGCAGTTCGGCGGTCCTTCGGGTGGGTCTTTAGCTGAATTAGCAGAGGGACTTTGTAGAATCTTCAATTAGTTTCTCCTGTGTTAACTCGCGAGTTTCTATTTGGCGAAAGGACGTTGGATCCCGAGATCTCTTATGAAGCCTCTTCTGGTAGGCGGTCTTCTGGATTTGAGTGGAAGGACACAGTCTTTCCACCTTAGAGCTTCACTAAGGTGCATCAGGAGTGGTGCGAATCTTCTGTCTTGAAGTGCTGGCGTGATGCTAAGGGAGGTTGTATCTACTTGGGTCTTGATATTGGGTCCTTGAGTGAAGTTCTATTGATTCAACCCTTTTGTGGGTGGCTTCCTAACGAAGTTTGATGGGTTTAGCTTAGGGAAAGTTAGCGGCTAACAACTCTCTTGCTAGTCTGCAGACAAGGTAGGGGTAGCTAACGTCATAGAAAACATCTTCACTTGAACTCTTTGCGTTGCTTTTGCTCGATGGTGGAGTAAACTTGGTGTCTTCATGTATCCTTGTCTTCAGGGAACTGAAGTATTCTGGCCTTCTGGTGAGGAACTTCCCGTTGGTTGGGCAGAGGGATCAATTACTAGTTAGTCTCTCGGGGTTGTAGGAAGTTCTAATATACCAAAGGTTAGCGGAGTCAGGTCTTCACTTCTTGTCTTGATTGACTTATCAGATGGTTTCTTATGGATATTGAGGATCCTTCGGTGATCGCCTTCCGGATTCAATGGGATTCTTGCTGTAGTATACTGATGAACAAGGGAGTGTTGCGCTATTGATGAGTCTTGAGAGGTGACTTGGACGAGGTATGTCATCCTGCTGAGGTGAAGTCTTCGAGTTGTCCTGACTAGTCGATGTCGAACTCCTGGTTCTTCCAATGCTTTTCCTCTCATATACTCCCGAGGTTAGTCTAGGTTATCGTTAGCGATGACTAACAGGGGTACCTGAGGTACTCAGTGGGGTATCGATCCTTGAAACACTTTTGTCATGGGGTAAAAGGGCCAGAAAATACATACATGGTGAACCGAACGAGAGGATCGCAATATCCTCGGCAAACCACACACATCAAGCAACACATGATGCACTTAGGCAAGAAAACACGGTGACATGGGTATACCCTACAGGTACTCGATCTTGGTATATACGGTCCAAATACGTATAAGCCCACGGTGTTGCCAAGGCCTAGATAGAAGGACTCGAGTAACCTGCGGACTCTCGATTGCTTGAAGATCAAGGGAAAGCTGAAGATAGAAAGTTTGAAAGGGGAAAACCCTAACTTGTAACCGACTCGACCTACTGCCAGATACCTAGCCTATCTATATAAGGGCTAGGAGGGGGCAGCGAGGACGACACATGCAACCCTAGGTTCCACAAACCCTCGCCAGATTGCATCTGCGCACCGTTATAACTTTCGACTCCCTCAATAATTCCACGAGCAGACAAGCAGGAGTAGGGACCTCTATGAGGCCTGAACCTGGGTAAATCCTTTGTCCCCTGTGTGCTTGTTTGCTAGCCGATAGATGTCTCCAGCACTCCCTCCTTCTCCAAAACCCAAGTCCATAACAATGGGCATTGACGAGTTAAATCCTCGTCAATTGGCGCCGTCTGTGGGAATTGGGAGTGCTGATGTTGCGGCTTCTTCGGCCCCATCAAACGCGATCTACAACTCTGCATCAACGGAGATTCGCTAGCTTTTTGGCGCCTTCGACTTCACCGTCCACACGCCGGCTACTCGCCCGGCCTTCGAGTCCGTAGGCGATGGAATCAGCCTGGCGATTGGGAGCTTCCGCTTCTAAGTTGGTCAGATGGGCACGCTTTGCCTGCCCGATCAGCCGACAGCACCAGCGATTGCCCCAGCATCATGGTTCCCTCCTTAGATCAGCACCCTCAGTGAGCTCAATGCTCCCAGCGGCAGTTGGGAACATGGTCAGCGACAACAGTCACGACTCCGATCTAAGCGATCTAGGCATTGAAGATGGAACCTACGGTTCCGGATCTGAAAGTTGTGGAAGCAACAGCTTCCCAAATCACTTCATGTGCGCCGTCATCAACGCGGGCGACACCTCTGCCAACCGTGGCAACGGTGGTAACACTGGCAACGGCACTGACCCGCCCAACGCCGGCAACGGCGGTAACGGTGGCAACGGAGGAGCAGTCGAACCTCCTAGCATAATCAACAAGCAAACCGGCGAACGCGTCGTGATCAGGCTCAACGAGCAAGAGTGGGAACGCTGCCGCGAAGCCCTACGAGGTGCACCTCTACCCTTCGGGTCCCCGCAGGAATTACTGATGGGCTACCACTGGCTCCTAAAAGAGGAATTCAAGCGCCAAAAACAAGCAATCGTGCAACTTGAGGCGCGTAAAAAGGCGGCGGACGAGTCGAGCCTTCGTCGTGCTGGGCTCTCCTCCTACGGAGGATCCTCCTCAAGAGGCAATGAGCACCTCGCCAGGAAAAGGCAATCGTGGATGGCTCACCTCACCGAACAGGAACGCATAGACGCCGCGAAAGTCCTCGACATCGGCTCTATGACAGTCGACACGAGAGGCAGCCTGGTTCCCAGGACACCGCAGGCCGTGGTGACAGCGGCCACCATGTACCTTCTCAATAACCAGCCACCGGCTGGAGATCCCCGAACGGCCATGCACCGATCTACGATCGCGGGCCTGGGGCTAATCGAGGCCGTCCTCGACAAGGAACCGGTACCAGACCCAAAAAAGGGCAAAGCGTTAGCAAAACGCTACTCCTCGCCCTCATCCAGCGATGACAGTCACAACTTGTCTCGGCGCCGCCGCTCACGGCGACTACGATGCACGTGATGAACTCACGCAGTGCAAGATCGACAAGTCAAGGGCACGACGTGCTCGGTCGACTGACTTGGAAGAAGAAGATGGGGAGCTCTGTGGCACCAGATGCTTCATCAGATCCATTAGGCAAAAGCGAATGCCTAAAGGGTTCAAACTCCCATCGAAGAACCCGAAATTTGACGGTCTGCAGGACCCCAAGATCTGGCTGGAGGATCACATCTCCTCCGTCAGGCTACATGGATGCGATCAATCGCCATGCAATGCTTGCAGCCATACCGCAGGCGCCGCCCGGGCATGGCTTAATAACCTCCCATGCGGATCCATTCGCAGCTGGGATGAGCTGGTCTACAGCTTCATGCGCAACTTTAAGGGCACGTACAAACGCCCCGCCTCAATCGAAGAACTGAGATGCTGCCAAAGAAGATTCGCGAATCGCTGCGCTCTTACATCCAAAGGTGGTCCATCATCAAGAACTCCACGGAGAACATCTCGGAAGACCGCGCGATTGATGCATTCAACGGTGGTGTCCGCCGCATGGAACTCAGGGAGGAGCTAGGCCGCTCAAAGCCCCAAACCATCGACCACCTGATGGAGATCGCGAATCGGTGGGCCGATGGAGAAGATTCGGTGAAGAATCGTGTTCACTCTGATGAGGAGGCAGAACTTGAACGAAGACGCGACCGCCGGAGTAGGCGTCGCATGCGCGTCTACGACGATCGCGATGACGTCAACATGGTCACAGCCGGCTACGCCGATAGACGCGACGATAACCGCAACAGCGGATACCGCAACGGCGGATACCGCGACTCTAGGAAAACCACGCAAGTGTGGCAACGCCGCACTCGCGATGAAGCGCCCGCGACCTCCATCGAGGACAAAATGTCCGGGCCATGAACGGTACACTTCTACATCGACAAGCATGATGGCAAGTGAAAGTCCAGCCACCTCCTCAAGGACTTCCGCGAGTTCCTCAAGCTACACGAGGGATTGGTTCGGATGAACCGCAATGCAGTCGAAAGAGGCTACGGAGCCGCTCCAGGCGCCATGGCACATGGCACACCACCACCACCACCTTGGCCACCCCCGAACGGAGCTGCACCAGACCAGCACCACGGAGGCGAACCGTACCCGCGGGCCATGGGTACCATGATGATCCAAAAGGGGCGCCCCTCCAATAGGGTGCAGAAGGCCATCACTCGCCAAGTCAACTTGGCCACGCACTCGCCACCATCCACCAATGAGTACCTCAGTGGCAGTGAGTCGTGCATTACCTTCGACAAACGCGACCACCCGCCTCAAGTACCTCGCCCAGATCATTGCCCCCTCGTACTCAAGGCGCAAATTGGAGGCTTCGACATGTCATCAACCTCATATTCGCGAGTACCTTGCGAGCAATGAGGATCCCTCTAACTTGCTTGGAGGCATCGGACACAACGTTCCACGGCATCGTCCCAGGGAAAGGCGTATACCCCCTGGGCAAAATGAACCTCGACGTCATATTCGGCATGCCAAGGAACTTCCGGAGCGAGCGCATCGACTTTGAGGTAGTCGACTGGCCATCACAATACCACTGCATCCTCGGACGCGTCGCGTTCGCTAGGTCCATGGCGGTACCCCACTACGCCTACCTGCAGATGAAAATGCCAGGTCCCAACGGCGTCATCACGATCAACGGGAGCTTCGAGCGATCTGACAGTTGCGACAAGGAAATCAACAGAATCTCCCAGTCCTTCGGCATGCAGGAGGAGCTCGCGCGATTGAAGGAAACGACAGACAACAGTTTGCCCTCCCTGAGTAGGCCAAGCTCACCTGACCTCTCCTTCGACTCATCTGTGCACACAAAGAAGGTGTAGGTCCATCCATCAGATCCTGCTAAAACGGCCCTCATTGCCAACAACTTGAGTCCCGCATAGGAACTCGCGCTCGTCGAATTCCTCTGTGAGCACTGGGAAATTTTCGCCTGGTGTCCTGCGGACATGCCAGGAGTTCCTAGGGAATTCACCGAGCACGCACTCAACGTCAACCCCGACGCCAGGCCGGTCAAGCAAACAATCAGGCGACTGTCTGAGCCACGAGCGCAGGCAGTCGGAATGGAGATCAACAGACTCCTCGAGGCCAAATTCATACGCGAAATCAAGGAAAGCACTTGGCTCACCAATACGGTGCTGGTACCAAAAAAAGGACACGGATGTGCGTCGACTTCACTTCTTTAAACAAGCACTGCCCAAAAGATCACTTCCCGCTACCACGGATCGATCATATCATCGACTCCACTGCTGGATGCGAGCGCCTCTGCTTCCTCGATGCCTACTCAGGCTATAACCAAATTCGAATGAAGGAGGAAGACCAGGAGAAGACCGCGTGTCCAACGCCCTTCGGTGTGTTCTGCTACAACACAATGCCCTTCGGGCTAAAAAACGTGGGAGCTACATACCAGCGGTGCATGCAGGCTTGCCTCAAGGAGAAACTTGGTCGCAACATCCAAGTCTATGTCGACAACATAGTAATCAAAACCAAGGAAGAAGCCTCACTAATCGACGACTTGCGCGAAACATTCGCCAATCTCGATCGCTACCGAATAAAGCTCAATCCGGACAAACGCGCCTTCGGCGTACCATCTGGGCAGCTGCTCGGGTATCTCATCTCTGCGAGAGGGATTGAGGCAAACCTGAAAAAGATAAAGGCCATACAGGCCATGGAGAAGCCAAAGAACATAAGAGGCGTTCAGCAACTAGCCAGATGAATCGCGGCCCTCAGTCGATTTATCAGTCGAATGGGAGAAAAGGCGCTGCCCTTCTATCAGCTCCTCCGCAAAGCTGACAAATTCGAGTGGACCAATGAAGCGCAAGAAGCATTCGAAGACCTCAAGCGCCTGCTATCCACCTCGCCAGTACTGGTGACTCCACGAGAAAGGGAACCACTGCTGCTGTACATCTCCGCTACCAACCAAGTGGTTATCACAGTGCTCGTCGGGCCGAGGAAAACAAGGTCCACGGCGTACAACACCCGGTATACTACCTCAGCGAGGTCCTCACGCCAACAAAACAGCGGTACCCGCACTACCAGAAGCTGGCGTACGGCGTCTTTATGACTGCCCGACGACTGCGCCATTACTTCCAGGAACACCCAATCGTGGTATTCAACGACGCCCCATTCGGACATATCCTCAATAACCCCGACGCCACGGGGCGAGTCGCGCTTTGGGGAATCGAACTGTCTCCACGAGACATCACATCCGAAAAGCGCGACGCAATCAAGTCGCAAGTTCTCCCTGACTTCCTCGTACATTGGATGGAAAACCAACTCCCGGACAAGCCAGATATGTCCTACCTCTAGACAATGCACTTCGATGGGTCCAAGAGGAAAGATGGAGCAGGAGCAGGTGTCATACTGACATCACCTCAAGGGGACAAGCTGAAATACATCCTGCGAATGCAGTTCACAGCCTCAAACAACGAGGCTGAATATGAGGCCCTGTTGCACGGGATGAGGATGGCAAAAGCCTGCGGCGCAAAGAGGCTAATCATATATGGCAACTCCAAGCTGGTCGTCAACCAAACAATGCACGAGTGCGATGCACTGAACGACAACATGATCGCATACCGCGACCTCTACGACACACTTGAAGGAGACTTTGATGGCTGCGAGTTGTGACACATAGGTCGCGAAAGCAATGAGGAGGCGGACGCACTCGCCAACATAGGCTCCACCTGTGCACCCATACCACCTGGGGTATTTCTCGAGCGCATATGCGAATGCTCCATCAAGCCAAAGGCCGCAGATAAGAAAACAAGCGCAGCAACAGACTCGGGGGCTACGCCATACAATGAGCCAATGGCACTCGATGACTTGGAGCTGGACACAGGACTCGAGGGACCAATGAGCGTAATGACGATCGAACAATCTTGGACGCAGCCGTACATTATGTACCTCCTCAGCAAGCGCCTACCGGACGACCCAACAGACGCACGACACATCGCGCGATGCTCCAAGGCATTCGCCGTTCTCAACGGCGAACTGTATAAATGCAACATCATAGGAGTGCTACAACGATGCGTCTCCATGGCCGATGGAAGAGCAGTCCTCCTCGACATCCATGAAGGGACCTGCGGGCACCACGCCGGCAGTCGCGCCCTTGTTGCCAAAGCTCTATGATATAGTCCAAAAGTGCAACACTTGTCAGCGATTCGTGGACAAGCCACACGCACCAGGCGCAGAACTACGGCCCATTCCATTGGCTTGGCCCTTCGCACAATGGGGACTTGACATGGTGGGCAAGCTCCCAAGGTCCTCGCAAGGAGGCTACGTCTACCTCTTGGTCGTAGTCGACAAGTTCACCAAATGGATCGAGGCCATGCCAGTGATCAAGCAATCAGGGCACAGCGTGGTCAAGTTCTTTGAATCCATTGTCTACCGCTTCCGCGTGCCGCACAGCATCATCACTGACAATGGGACGAACTTCACATCCAAGGAGTTCCAAGAATTCTGCGGAAACCTGGGGATCAACATCAGTTACGCCTCAGTCGCGCATCCACGGACCAATGGTCAGGTGGAAAAAGCAAACGGGCTCGTCTGCAGCGGCATCAAGAAGCGACTCCTTCGACCACTCGAGCAAGCCGCGGGTTGCTAGCTAGATGAGCTCCAATCCGTACTCTGGAGTCTACGAACGACCCCGAACAGCGCCACGGGTTACACACCATTCTTTATGGTGCACGGAGCAGAAGCAGCACTACCCGCCGAAGTGCGATACAAGGCGCCGCGTGTAGTCGCTTACAGCAAACAAGAGTCATCTCTTGCACTCGAAGACTCCGTCGATCTCCTCGATGAGGCAAGAGAAATCGCCATAGCAAGATCCACGATCTACCAGCAGAACCTGCACAACTACCACAGTAGAAGGCATTGCCCTAGATCCTTCGTCGAAGGTGACCTGGTCCTGCGACTGAAGCAGCAGGGGCATCTCAAGCTCGAATCCCCCTGGGAGGGACCGTACGTGATTACAGAAGTAATCCTAGGTGGCGCCTATCGCCTTCAAGATTTAGAGACAGGAGTCGCACACTCCAACCCTTGGAACGTCGCACAACTAGGACGCTTCTACCTTTAGTTGTTCTTTCTTTACTTTTACATCGCAAATAAGGCTATTCAGCCAAGGCTACTTAGCCGCACATTGTACCTTGTACTATTCTCTGAATAAATAAAAGTTAAGTTCCCTGAAACTTTGTGCCCTCCTTTACTTTGTCAATTTTCATACTCGGGGGCTACGCCACCCTATACACATACGTTCTTCGAACAAACGCGACATCCTGAGTAGTTGGCATATCAATGGAACCCCTTAACACAAACTCAACCCAGCTGCAACGCACCTGACAGGTTGACAAGGGAACGAGATACAAAGATGGCCAGGCAAACGAAAAGGACTCACATATGTGCAACGCATCCCACGCTTATAAAGCTATTTGTACACATTCAACAGTAAATTATCTACAAATATATATGAGCTTTACAACACTAGTACACTTATGTGCAGGATACATATTTAGCTACCCTTGCAACAGAAGAACATTAGTCTGTTCCTCGAAGATGTCGATGACCTCCTCGGCTGGACGGTCCACCGCCTGATAGTGCGGCACCATGTTCCAGGAAGATCCTGCTGGTGGCGCCGGTGGCCCAGATGCAATGGCGGCGACATCAACGTCAGGCCTGTGCAAACGCACCATGGAGAGGGCAGCCTTGGCACCAGCCACCAACTGCTACCTCACGCACTCACGAGCCGCGGACATATTTTGAAATTTGGTCAGGAGAGCCAGCAGACTTGAAGGAGTATCATGCAGCAGGAACATCGCTTGATAAATGTTCTTCAAACACGACTGCGACTTCTTCAGAAAGAGCAGCACTTTCATGGCGCGATCTGCGGTCGCCAAGTGCAGCGCGATTACTGCGATCATGATCTACCCAGAAGTATCCATTCTCCTGAAGTTGCTCCTGGGTGAGACCATGAAGGCGGATGGCAATCCTATCCCTCTCCTCCTGCGGATGGCGTGCGCTAACAACTACACGAAGCAACATCAACAGCATGAGTACAACGTACCATTGCGATTAACTACAAAGGAAAAGACGAGGATGAGCAAACTAACACTTAAACTGGTCGCCCAGCTGTGTCACCTCGCCAAACAGATATTGCTCGCGGGCGGCGGCTTTTTCAGCCTTTGACTTCCACACGTCTGCGCTACCGCGGATCACGGGCAACTCACGCTCCAGTTGCCTAACGCGATCACGAAGTCGCGAAAGCAAGGAAAACTCCTCTACCTTGGAGTGTGGTGGTGCCATTGTATCCTCAACAGATGGCGAGTCCGGGGTTCCCCCCACAGGACCACTTGATGTACCCTACCAAAAATCAAGCCAGAGGCAAATATGGTGACCAGATCAAAAGTCAAAAGTAACAGATGCATTCAGGATCAACATAAAGTATTCACAAAACACACTCGCCAACAGGCATGTTCTCCAGTCAAAAGGGAAATTCATCAACTATTACAAGAAACTAACTTCTGAAGCGTGGCTTCTTGACTTGACCTCGGGGGCTTCATCAAGTCCGTGGCAGTATCAGATGCCACTGACTTTCCGCCGGCCCCTGAGGCCGAAGCTTTCGCCGCCTTCTTCGCATGATTGAGCTCCTCCGAATACTTGGCAACAGTATTTATCAAGGAATGGCCATATTTGGTATAGGCAGTCACAAAGGGAGCGAATACTACCTACTGACCATCCGCGCCAGAGTGCATCGTCTTGACACGCGAAGGATCTACTTGACTCCGTGGGCTGCACCATGGCAAGTGACATGGTCGCGCCAAGCTGCGGAGGAGTTCTTATGCGTGGCAGCACACCCCGAGCGACTCCACCAGCTCTTCCACATTGTCGACCAGCTCCGCCTTCGGCATCAACTCCTCCCGGAGGCGACTCAGGGTGGCCTTGGCCTTGGACAACGTATTTTGGACAGCGGCGCTACGATCCTCGACCGCAGACACCGCGCCCGCCAGAGCGTCATCGCGACAAAGGGCTTGTGGATCAAAACTCAAGTCGCCAGCATCTACACCAAATTACACACATGGATCAATCTTCTAGTGCCACCGACACTCCAGATGCAGAGAAGAACATCAATAAAACATCTACCAGTAAAAGTACCTGAGAGGGCCTTGGCGACTGAGAACAGTTGCTCTTCGAACAACTTCTCCCTGGCCGCAAAGGAGGCACGTAGATCCTCTTCGCGCTTCTGTGGATCATCACGAGCCGCGATTGCCTCGTCGTGCCCCTTCACAGCTGTGGCTAGTGTCTTCTCCAACGTGGCAACATCACGCACTAAAGCGTTATGCTCAGCTACATGGCAGTCAATAATTGGATGTTAGTCGATTATACCAAAACACAGAGAAGGCGAAAAGAATAAGTATAGAGCACTCACTCTCGATCATGCGGTGGCGCGTCTCCAGCATCGCATGCTGGCGACCCATCGCCATCACCTGATCCGCCACCTGCGCGGCTTCCTTTACAAGGAGTTGTCGCACAAAACAAGGAGTCAGCAGAGGGTAGCAGAAGGCGTTGACTACCACATTAAAAAAGAAGGAAAGATATACTTACATGGTCCTCCAGCGACTCCGAAGAAGTTTGCTAAACCGTCATCCGAGCAACTACTCGATGCTCCCCACGTGAGGAGAGCTCGAAGAATTGTGCCCGGAGTGGGCCGCCGCCGGAGGAGAAGGAGCGCGCTCGACCTCTACCTTGGCCCTTGAAGTCGCGACTCCCGATTCCTTCAAAAACTCGACGTCGCCAGAAGATGACGATGCATCTTGACTGCAAGACAAAATCCACATTGATAAAAGGGCAAACTCCAGGGCAAAAACCAACAAGAAGAAAACAGAAAAAAACGAATAACCCTGCAAACTTACCAGTTAAAGTTGTCAAGATGAAAAGTGGCAGCCGCCGATTCTGATGAAGACTCCTTGGGAAATCGTATCTTCTTGCGAGAAGATGGTGCCACAGCCCTCACAGGAACAGCTGGAATTGGCGACTCCGCGCCAACAGCCGTGCCTCCTGGAGTTGAAGGAGTCGACGCGTCGGAGTCCCCGCTACGCGAACGCTTGCGAGTATCCGGGCTCTCAGACTCGAGGGCTTCCTCTTCAACATCAGAAGGGACAGTCGACTCAGACTCGTCCTCTTCCAAAGCTTCATGAGGAATAATCCCCTCAGGGAGGGGAGGCATACAAGGAGACACCGCCCACTCCTACATACAAACAATAAAGATCAGCAAACATAACAGGTAAGCAACAGAAAACGCAATCGCGAAAATAAGCTACTGTGTAGCACAACTGTACCTCAAGAGGAGGATTCGAAGCATTGAAAGGGGGAACAACTGGCTCGTTCGGAAGAACATCCTTGAGGGTGTACTTCGTGACCAGTCGCACCCTCTTATCTACCTCACTCGCGGACATGCCATCAGCAGACACGCGAGTGGCATCATCAGCGCCACCCCATTGAAACATGCGATGGACCCTGTCCTGGAGAGGTTGGACGCGACGACGCAGCCAAGTCCTGACAAGGGCGCAGCCTCCCTCTTCTGCGCCTATACGACTCTCGAGGTCGCAGACGCATTGATATAGCACGTCTGTCTTCGCGAGTTCGGAAGGCATGATCACGTTCTTCCAAGAACGCATCTTCTTGCAGGGAGTCACGGGATCGAAAGGCGCGAGTCCAAAGTGCTCGTCTTTGGCCTTCTGGTCGCGAACATAGAACCATTTGTCCCTCCATCCCTGGACGGACTTGGCAAGCTTGATGTCGAAGTAGGTGGCGGATGGGTCGACATGGATTCTGCAACCACCTACGTCATAAACTAAAGATCCAGATGCGGACTGACGCTTCAATTTAAAGATGCGCTTGAAAAGACCAAAGTGTGGCTCGATTCCGAGCCAGCACTCGCAGAGAGTGATGAAACAAGTGATGTGGAGGAGCAAATTTGGGGACAGCTGATGGAGCTGAAGCCCATAGAAACAGAGAAGACCCCTAAGAAAGGGGTGAAGAGGCAAGGAAAGACCGCGAATGATGAATGGAAGAAACATCACTCGAAAACCAGCGGGAGGAGCAGGAATGGTCTCACCGCTGGGGACGCGTGCATCGGTGACTGCTGCGGAGATCACTCCATCTTGGCGAAGAAGACGGAGATCCGACGCCTTGATCGTGGAAGGACGCCATGCATCATTTGTCACGCGGGTGCTCGCGATTTTCTTCTTCCTGCCAGCGGTGGTGCTGGTGCCCGCAGCAGCGGAGCCACTTTTCTTCTTTGCCGCAGCGACGGTGGTCGCGGAATCAGCGGCAGCGCCTCCCTTCTTCTTCCCCGTTGCACGACGGCGATGTGAGCGAAGGAAGTAGCTCAGGAACGAACGGAGCTGGTCTAGCGTCGTGGAGAAGATGGGCGCAGGGGAAAGCAGAAAAGCAGCAGCAATGGCGATGGCAGCAAGGAAGAAAGAGCGCAGATGGGAAATTACCACCGCAGCACCGCTACTTAACCCCTGGGAGATGCAATCCAACGGCTGACAAAAACCCTATTGGACGCGTGGCACGCATCACGTTGGACACGTGGAGAAGAGGAAGCGCGAACCGTCCCCCCACTTCTACCATTACGTGCGGAAATTGAGGAGGCGCAGTTAAAAATAAGATTACGCACGCCCAGTCAAATCAAAGTCAGAAAGTGGGACCCACCTCTCGTCACGTCCCGTCAAACTCGCTCACGCAGGCAACTAAGGTCATACAAGCGTCAGCACTGACGTCACCAAGGCTACGCAGTGGAAAACTTCGACTATTTTTAGTCCTTGCTGGAGTCTTCGACTCCACCAAGCACTCGGGGGCTACTCCCATAGGGCGCTGGCGCGCACCCTCGACTCTTCTTTTCTTGTTGCGGGAACATGGACAATCACAAAAGCAAACCCAATCACCAAACGCAGTTCGATTATGGACATGGGTTACTCCCATAGGGAGCGCGAAACAGATTCGATGAAACAAGGGCAAAAGACGACAACGATGAAAGTTCTTTGGTCCCTGCCTAAGTCATCGATGAAACAAGTAAAAAAAGACGACAACAATGCATAAAAGTTTTTTAGTCCTTGCCTGAGTCTTCGACTCAACCAGGCACTCGAGGGCTACTCCCATAGGGAGCGCTGGTCGCGCACCCTATGATTATTTGCACAAAAACTGTGTATTGATGACATCCGCACTCGCAACCTTTGGCGACACTTCCTCATAAATTTTCCCTACAAAGAGACTACGTCTCCTGGGACGCCCGAATCGTCTCTGCGATGATAAAATTCGGATGTCGCGCCTACGGCGTGAAGGTAAGACCTGAATAATGCCTGGCAATGCATTTAACTGTGCACTACCAGAAACATATCCGTGCCTACAGGCACGATGAACATGCCTAGACGGACGCGTCGAGTGCTCACACCCATATAACTCGAATTCGACTCCTATAAGACCTCCGCGGCCTGAGTCCGGGGACCTACAGGCACGATGAATTACACCAGCACTTTTCTGGATTCGAGTCCGGGGACTCAAATTTGAGTAGATTGTGTTGTTTCACCCTAAGGTGGTTAACTGATACCGATACTTTGGTTATATCAGTCACGTATATCAACAACCCCTATGACATAAATAAAAGCAGTCGAAAACGTACTCATTCAGGCACTCGAAGACTTCAAAAAAGTCCCCAGTCGAATCTGCGATTCCACTAGACACTCGGGGGCTACTGACATGGGTATACCCTACAGGTACTCGAGCTTGGTATATACGGTCCAAATACATACAGTCCCACGGTGTCGCCAAGGCCCAGATAGAAGGACTCGAGTAACCTGTGGACTCTCGATTGCTTGAAGATCAAGAGAAAGCTGAAGATAGAAAGTTTGAAAGGGGAAAACCCTAACTTGTAACCGACTCGACCTGCTACCCGAGACCTAGCCTATCTATATAAGGGCTAGGAGGGGCGGTGAGGACGACAGACGCAACCCTAGCTTCCACAAACCCTCGCCAGATTGCATCTGCGCACCGTTGTAACTTTCGACTCCCTCAATAATTGTCTTTGCTGGTAGTTGCTTGTCTTCATTTTGTTCTCATTGTCTTCACTGGGTTCTAGATCCTAGTTATTTAAAATCCGTAGGTTTGAAGTTTGGACGAGAGTTAGAGGAAATCATTTTCGAAAGCATTTACTTAGAGTAAGAGAAGAAGTAGAACTTTTTGAAACTCATTGAGAAACTAGTTTTCGAAAGCCGGGGTTTTCAAAATAAGGTTCCTGTCTAACGACCATCCTAACTAAGGTTCTCCTATAGTCAGGATGGCTCTTATACCAAGTCTGTGGGGCCCTTGGATTAATCCTTCGAGAATCCCTGTAATGCATACACCATGATTCCATGATCAGTTAGTCGTGGAACATAACCGACACGTATCAAAGTAAACATCCATTACTCAAGCGGATACATGTCATACCTTACATGCCATTATGGCTAGATCAATAATCATCAGCGGGATTTCATCAAGCGTAGAGCCCAAGCCATGCCTTAACCTATAGGCAACTGACTGGGAAAAACGTCCCAGCTCGCATAGTCGTCAACGCCAGCTTCTTCTTGAAATCTGACCAAGTTAATAGCTAGGGACAATGCCAGTGAGTACTTTGAATGTACTCGCAAACCACCTTAAGATAACAATAATAACAAGAGGATATGCATTATGGCTGTGGTAGTAGGAGGGATCCAAGAGGGGTTCTTTTCTCAATTAGTTTCTCTTGTAGATATAGCATCTACATATCTTTGTTGAAAACCTTCGTAAACATTTTGGAAACCTTTTTGAAAAGTTTTGGAAAACATTAGGACTGGGTCACCCATTTGTTCCTCCTTCCGGTCATCCCATGACCAAACTCCTTTCCTTCCTTTCCAACCATCCCATGGTCAAGACATGTATTCCTTCCGACCATCCCATGGTCAAAACATTTCCAAAGCCATTGCTTTTCCGAAATCCTTTTTGAAATCAAAACCAGCACCGCTCTACAGAAGTTTTTCCAACCTGTCCATAACCGCGGACACGGCTATTCGAATAGATTTACACTCTACAGAGGTTGCACACTTTACCCACACCATCCGGGTACACTACCCTGATCTACAACGATCCTGGGTCGAGTAATCGATCAAGACTCTCCAGATGCCCACTCCAATATAAGTGCCTACCCTATGAGTGTTGTTCCCCTCAACACCGGGACATCCTATATAGTTCTCAAGCCAACTGGAGCACTTTTTCCAGTTCCCAAGTGTGCGCTTTCAATGAGGGGCTCATAGTAACGCGTGGAGGCCCGTAGACCCTTCGTTCCTTCTCTAGGTCGATGTCTCACATGGACCCTTACAGGTGAAGGCCCACCCTCCAGGGATTTTTATCCTCAGAGTCGCTTGAGGCAGCTTATACCAGAATAAACAAACATCAAATCCAGCCCTGTCCCATTCCAGAGTAATGTGGTTGCACGGGTTAAGTTGTTATAGCTAAACTGCAAAGAACCAGTTTTGTTTTTGTAAACCTTTTTCCTCCAGCTTTCCTTCAGCATTTTGTAAAAAAAAACCTTTTTCCTTCTCAACATCTCTTGGGAGGTCCAACCTCACCAAGGATTTTATCATAAAACATTTGGTAAAACCTTTTTCCGAGGGTCTTCCTAGCCTATACCTTTGCTTTGGCTAAAACAGGGTCTCCAACGGGCTATGGTGATATGCACCATCTATTGTACTAGGGGCCAGTAGGTGTCATCAAGGGGGTTTTTACTTAATAGTACAAAAGTGTAATAGTTCGGAGGAGCCAAACTACTACCATATATAGCTCAACACATATTAAAACAATGCAGTTTCATAAACAGTAGATAAAACATGCATAAGTAAAATAGTAGGGCAAGGCTGATGAGAAAGAAGGTGGCTTGCCTGAGATCAACAATCTGGCAATATATGTCCCTGGACTTCTCCTTAGAAAACCATAATAACCAATAATAATAACCAACTTCTTCTGGTCTCTGATATAATCGCATCTATCATTGATATGGATCACATGCAAGCAAACAAATGACACAATCAACACCAGGCATACAAACATCAATACATACAGCAATGAAAAATACAATTTTACAAATCATTAAGTCTTAAGAAGAATGGGTTTAATAAGATTGGCCTTGTCTTGGAAACATGGAAGAAAATCCCTTAGGATTTATAACCGAGGAACTATCTAAGAGGGGTTTTGGACCAAGGACATATTCTGTATGATACCATTGTGTAAAAATGATACCAACAGTTAGGAGTTGATAAAATGAAACCAACAAAAGTGGTTTCACTATTTTATCACTTTTCTTTAATTTCTTATGAATATTCTAGTCATAAAAGCTCTAGTTTTAGGAAATAATTCACTAGAAATGTTCTGTATGTCCAAAACTTATTTCCTTGGATGGTTAGGTAGGGTTTGCTGTACTTATTCACTGAGAGTTGGAATCATGTCAATTTATTTACCACAATGCCCTTAGGAAATTCCCAAAGTCAATTCTGTAACTGATTTGTCTTTTTCACCAGATTAATTCTACAAAAGTTTTTGATATGATTCCAAGGGAAAATGATAGGTACTTTGAGTATCTTTCTGCATAAATTAGAATCACCCAATTTGGAGTTGTAAAACTTCTGTAGTGATTTTTCTACTGAGACTACCCTATGTAGAGATGATTAATTCACCAAAATTAAACAGAGCCTCAATAAAATTTGATCTCCTGGATTTTGGTAGACCTTAGTGTACCACATCACAGAGAGTTGGAATTAGGTCAAAACATTTCATATATTGACCTAGAAAATTTTCTAAAGACAGAATATAATTAATCTTGTCATTTTTATATCTTCGGATCTATAGCTCCACTTAGCTGGAGACAAGGGCTATTAGATAGGTATATCAACTATCTTTCATAGGAACTTTGATTCATACCATTTTGGTATGTACAAATCACTGTGGAATTTATTTAGTGAAAAAGGTACATGTTAAGAGATAAATTTCTAGGAACAATACTTGTAATATTTTGGTGGGATTTTGTCACTGCATGTTTGAGAAACAAGTATGTGCAAGTAAAAAAAATTATCTGGGTGGCTGCGGTCATTTTTCAATTTCATTTCGATTTAAAGTGATTGGCTAAAATCAGATTTGGGAAAGAAATCCTAAAAGAAAAAGAAAAATGGGCCGGCAGAGGGCGTTTTGGCCCATCCAGGCCATGCCGGGCGTGGGAAGAGCGCGGGTGCATGTTCAAACTCCGGCCGCAGGCCCGCTCCCCAGTGGCTTTGTGAGTGAAGGGGTAAGGGAGGGCGCTGGCCTTCAGATCTAGTGGAGATCGACGGCTCCCGCTCTTCTCCTTCCTCTATCCCAGCCCGACGGGAATAAAACCTAGGCGCGGGGAAAAGTCAGCGTGGGAGGCTCACCGGGGTCGTCTCCGGCGAAGAGGAGGCCACAGGAGGTCGAGGTACACCACGGTGATCCCAGGGATGGTCGGCATCAACCTGTTCCATGGCAGAGCGGTGCTCCCGCGATGGCGACCAAAGGGAGGGCGACAGAACTCAACGGCGGCGTCGGTAGGTACTGTCCTGGAAGGGGAGAAGGGGAGGGTTAGATGCAGAAAGAAACGGGGAGCTCGGGAGAATAACATGTAGAGGGGAAGTAGTAGAGGGGAGAAGGCTAAGCTCATCTTTTGAACAATGGCCGAGAGGCCATTTTCTTCATCTCTCGGCTAAACCAGAGCAAAGGAAGGGTAGTGGAGCTCGAGGAGAGTGAGTAGGAGGGGGAGGTAGCAGATGATTCGAAGAGTGGGGGCTGGGGTGGCCGGAGCCCCGTTTATTTCGAGTGGAGGGGCTCATGGTGAACAAGGCTGTGCTACAGTGCATGGCTGTAGTGCAGGTCGACCAGAGGGGTGTGTGATACTAGGGAGGAGTAGTTGGCAAGCTTTAATGATGGTTTGATCTTGGTTTAGCTCAATACTAGCTAAGTTTGCCAAATTAAGTAACTAGATGGTTGTGAAGGAAGTTTAGAAACTTGTCTTTGGAAAGATGAGGAAATTGTACTGGTGTGTATATAGGGTCAATCCATAACCCTAGGAATCAATTGGGACTTTTCAGAGGATTTTAAGTCCACTTAAAATCATTTATTCATAAATTGTTGAACTGGTTTATGGACGCTAATGCAATATTTTTACATTAGACAAGGTGGGTGTTTGGTGTGGGAGGAACCTATACATTATTACTCACTTAGGATAATTTTCCCAAGATTTATTGGGGTTTAAAAGTATTTAACACTATTATTATTCCATTTCTACCATTTAAGATAATAGGCAAAAGGAAATAATAAAGCTTCTCAAAAATATTTAATTTTGAAGTGGGAAGATAGAGTATGATATATGGATCCCAATTGAGCAAAAGGTTGGAGAAGTGTTTTGGCAAAAACCAAACTTTCCATTGGGAAAGGGGTTTTGAAGATTTTGTCTATTAAAGGAATTAAATAGATTTGGTCCAGAATAAATAGGGATAGAATTTTATAAATCTTGATTATCAAGGTAGATGATGTATACAAGGTGTAACAAGCATTTGCAACCTTGGGATTTGAGAATCAAAGTTGATTTTGGTGAAAAACTAGAGATTAAGGATCTAGGGTAAGATTGTTTTCATGCCACCAAAACCTTGTTGGATCTCGGAGCTCCGATCTCCCCTTGGGGCATGGAATAGATAGATGGATAGAACAAGTGTTGTACATCAACATGGTATGGAGGTTTGATCCTGATATTTCTTGAGTTCACCAAGAATTGATTTCAAACTTTGAATAAAATAAGCCTGCCAAGGCAGATTATCAACTAGCCTACAAAACCTTGTGGGTTTAAGAAGAAAAAAGATCCACTTGGAACAAGTGAAGTAGATATTGATGGACCTATATGAGTAGAACACAACCATGCAACGAGTTGGTCCATGGAAGGTCGGATGATGGTGTGAGCTTCTGTCAAAGTAGGCATGTTGAGTAGATTTGCAGGAATAGTTATTTTCTTGCCTGCAAAACCATCAAGAACAAGTGGGTTGGAGGATGATCTAACCTAGGGAAAGAGTGGTCCTTGGTAGTCCTTAGGATGGTTTACAAGATGGTTCAAGTTCATTTCCAATAATGCATTAGGGTTGGGAATGATGGAGACCCAAAGATGGTATCTTGACAACCTTTTTCCATACTTTGCCAAATTTTGCAGGTTTGGTGGTTTTGACTAGAATACAAGAATTGATGTTTTTGATTGGTTACAAGGTTCCAAATGATCATCAAGTGGATTATGTAAGTGTAGATTGGGTAGACTAGATCCATGCTTGATATTGGTCTTCATTGACTTGGAAACTTCTAGAATGGATTAGTTCAGAATTGATCTGGTTAAGGGTTTTAGATGATCACCTAGTGGCTAGAGATCAGATCCCTCTTCTATTCTTGCTTAGGGTTTGGTGATTTTAAAGTTTCTAGATCCTAGAGGATGAGCTCCTAGAGTAGGTCATACTATTTCTAAGCAATCAAATCAAACAACAGATCAAGGCAACTCATCTTACAAACAAATCAACTACTACTAGGGTTACCATCAAGCTTAGCTTGAGGTAAGGATGGGCAATTTTGAAAGGTTGGAGTTTGAGTAAGGTAAGAGTCCTTGGTATCCCTACCAAGAGTAGAATTCAAAAGTTTTATACAAGGTTTTGAGAATCCTAGAGGTAGGAGTAGTTGAAGGTTCTGTCTTGAAAACATAAGGAGATTATATTATATATCTCTCCATAGTTTTGTCAATAGAAGCTACTAAAATAGTTTTGGTTACATAAGCATCTTGGCTCATGTTTTGAAATGCCAGAACATTTGAGAATATGTAAAATGAGCCAGGATAGTTTTGTTAAATAGCTTTTTGACAACTGATGTTGAGGTAAGGAGTATATCATAATATCTACAATCATAAGCATAAGCACATACAACAACAGGCAAGTTTTTGTTCCCCCTGATTTTTGCATTCTGGACAACTAATCAAGGTTGCTGAAATTGGGATGTTACATCATGGTTGATGAAATAGATGACCCTGCGACGTATGAAGAAGCGATGATGAGCCCGGATTCCAACAAATGGCTAGAAGCCATGAAATCCGAGATGGAATCCATGTACAAAAACCAGGTTTGGACCTTGGTGGACTTACCTCATGACCGAAAGGCTGTTGAGAATAAATGGATTTTCAAAAGAAAAACTGATGCTAATGGTAATGTAACCATCTATAAAGCTTGACTTTTCACAAAAGGGTTTCGACAAATTCAAGGAGTTGACTACGATGAGACATTCTTTCCCGTAGCGATGCTAAAATCAGTTAGCGTTATGTTAGCAATTGCTGCATATTTCAATTATGAAATATGGCAGATGGATGTCAAAACTGTGTTCCTCAATGGTAACATAGAAGAAGAGTTGTATATGATACAACAAAAGGGTTTTGTCGATCCAAAGGATGCTAACCAGGTGTGCAAGCTTCATCGATCCATCTATAGAATGAAGCAAGCATCACGGAGTTGGAATCTCCGCTTTGATGAGGTGATCAAAGAGTTTGGATTTGTCCAAACTTATGGAGAGGCTTGTATTTACAAGAAAGTGAGTGGGAGAAATGTGGCATTTCTGATATTATATGTGGATGACATAATATTGATTGGAAATGATATAGATCTGTTAAACAGTGTTAAAAGTTATCTAAAGAGCAAATTTTCTGTGAAAGACCTTGGTGAAACTTCATATATATTAGGCATAAAGATCTATAGAGATGGATCAAAACGCCTAATAGGGCTATCACAAAGTACATACCTTGACAAGATTTTAAATAAGTTTAAAATGGACGAAAGTAAGAAGGGGTTCTTACCTATGTTACAAGGCAAGACATTGACTAAGACTCAAAGTCTGGCTATGGCGGAAGAAAGAGAGATAATGGATAAGATCCCCTATGCTTCAGCCATAGGCTCTATAATGTAGGCCATGCTATGTACAAGACCGAATGTGGCACATGCTATTAGTTTGACTAGTAGGTACCAATCTGATCCAGGTGTGGTACACTGGATAGCGGTCAAGAATATCCTTAAGTACTTGAGAAGAACTAAGGAAATGTTTCTTGTATATGGGTGAAGAAGAGCTGGTCGCTAATTGTTATGTCGATGCTAGCTTTGACACTTATCTGGATGACTCTAAGTCTCAATCCGGATATGTATTTCTCATGAACGAAGAAGCAGTTAGTTGGAGGAGCTCCAAACAACCTGTGGTAACAAGGTCAACAATGGAGGCAGAATATATTGCTGCTTCAGAAGCAGCACAGGAAGCAGTTTGGATGAAGGAGTTCATTACCGAACTGGGTGTGGTTTCTAGTGCATTGGATCCAATGGTGATCTATTGTGACAACAATGGAGCCATAGCCAATGCAAAGGAACCAAGGTATCACAAGAATTCCAAACATATTAAGCATCGGTTTCACTCCATCCATGAGCATGTCAAGGATGGAGATATAAAGATTTGTAAAGTACATACAGATCTCAATGTAGCAGATCCGTTGACTAAAACTCTCCCTAGAGCAAAACATGATCAACACCAGAACTCCATGGGTGTTAGATTTATCACCATGTAACTAGATTATTGTCTCTAGTGCAAGTGGGAGACTGAAGGGAATATGCCCTGAGAGGCAATAATAAAGTTTTTATTATACATATTCCAAGTATATGATAGATGTTTATTTTTCATGCTATAATTGTATTAATTTGGAAACGTTAATACATGTGTGTTTAATAAACAAAAGGAAAGTTCCTAGTTATGCCTCTCTTATAAACTAGCTCGTTGATTAACAAGATGATCAAGGTTTCCTGATCATGGACATGGGATGTTATTAATAACAAGGTCACAACATTAGTGGAATGATGTGATGAACATTCATCCGAAGTATAGAATTACGATCAAAGTGATTGTGTTTATATTGCTATAACATCTAATAAAGTAATCCTAGTCCTTAGACCATGAGATCATGTTAATCACTAATACTGAAAGAGTATCTTGATAACATCAAACATCACACCGTGAAAGGGTGATTATAAAGGTGGGTTCAGTGCTACGAACGTGTTATGTAGAATCTCATAGATCAAGATTGGGATTTGTCCATCCCGATGACAGATAGATATATTGTGGGCCCTCTCGGTGATATCACATTGGTTATCTTGCAAGCAAGTGATGAGATCACTAGAATGTTATATCACGGGAACAAGAAAAGAGTACATGTCAATAATGAGATCAAACTAGGTATGGAGATACCGATGATCGAATCTCAGACATGTAATATATCCCGAGACAAAGGTATTTAGTTACTAGCGTTAAAGGTTCTCACGATCACAGAATTCGTTGTAGAATATGTAGGAGTCAGTATGGATCTCCAGGTCCTGCTTTTGATTATTGATCTGAGAGGAGTCTCGATCATGTCTGCCTTATTAATGAACCGTAGGGTGACACACTTAAGGGACACCAACACCATATGGAGCAAATGTGTTTCAGACAAATGAATTGCAAAGCGCTAGAATTATTTCAATAGACGCCAAAACTGTTTTGGGTGAAATTGCAGAAATTGGTTCTGCATGTAACATTGAAATGTTGCAGGGGGTTTTATGTGAATGTTTGTTAATTAAAGTAATTAACAAAATTCTGAATAAATTTAATAAAAGAGTTTTATTAAATGAGATCTCAATAAATTTGGAGAAATTTAATGCATTTAAAGTGGAGGCTTTAAAAGAGAATGTGAAGGGGCATTTTAATGTGGAGGCAGTTACCACAACATGAATGGGGGAGGTGAGGGGTCACCCCCCATGGGGTGCCGGCCATGGGGAAGGGGGCACCCCCCTCCTCCTATAAAAGGCCACCCCTCTCACCCTTCTTCCTCACACCTCCTCGTGAAGGATCTCTCTCCCCCTCTAGAATTATTCCCCCATGGTCTCGGATTAGCGAGATACATGTTCCCGGTGGCATTTCGTCTGGAAGGAGTTGTTGATTCTGTTGCATCGCTGGAGCAAGGAGGCGGAGTTTGTTCGGTGGCCTGAACGTGTGTGTGAGTGCAGATGCGCTACTGGTTTGCGGTGCTAGGACTTCCACATGATCTTGAGATCGGCAAGCGTGCGACTACATCATCCACGAGGTCCTACTCGTTAACAAAACTTTGTTGTCTTCAAGGGTAAGTTCTCCATGGATGTATATCCACCCGTTGCTTGTATCTAGTAGATAGATCTTGGCGTATAGTTCACATCGTAGGAAATTTTTTGTTTTCTATGATGCGAACCCTTCAAACATGTGGGGCTTAGGAGGTTGGTTAAATGGTAGATGCGCCGAGCAGCGCTATCAAATCGGAACAGGATAGCGTGAGACAAGGAAAAAATCCATCATACACACGTTTCTTGTAATGAGAGGATGACATGTGGGGCTCAGGAGGTTGGTTAAACGGTAGTTGCGTCGAGCAGCGCTATCACCTTGGAACGGGGTAGCACCAGCAAAGGAAAAAATTCTATCATACACACATTTCTTCTAATGAGAGGATGACATGTGGGTCCAAGGAGGTTGATTAGATGGTAGATGCATCATGTAGCGCTATCAACTTTGGAAGAGGGTAGCACGACTGAAGGAAAAAAATTCCATCATACACATGATCCTTCTAATGAGAGGCTGACATGTGGGACCTAGCAACCTGACTAAACGGCAGACGCCTCGAGCTACGTTATCGAGTTCAAATCAGGGAGGCGCGACCGAAAAGTATGGTCCGCTAGAGACACTGACGTCCGAGACCCACACGCCTCAAAAGACTTCGGTGAGTCAACATCGCGCGAGGAAACAAAAATCTTGCTTCTGCCACACGCCAGCCGAGCTTCCTCCATGTTTGTAGCATATCCATCGTAGTAGAGGGCCACGAAACCGAAAAAAAAAATTCCATCGGCCACGGCCGAGCCGAGAATTTCATCGCGGAAGACGCGCCTTCTACGATGACCGTCGGGCCAATTCGTTGTGGAAGGAAACTTTTCTTGTAGTGTTACTTATCCCATTGGCTTAGCCGGAGCATTTGCCTTAGGGTTAGGAGGTGTTTCCTCTTGAGAGGGAGGTGATGAGGCTGACTTTTACTTAACAAGTAACTCAACAAGTTGATGCAACTGTTGTATTTCATTGCCTAAGGTAGAGCTCAAGCTTGTTTCCAATTTCTTGAGATCTACCATGGTCACCAAAGTGCTAGCCTTACCCTCTCCACCTTCATCTGGGTTGCCCATATTCTCTTAGGCAGATAAGCCTGAATAAAGAGCTGAGGCTCTAATACTAATTGAAAGGATCGTATGGGCACCTAGAGGGGGGATGAATAGGTGCTACTTCAAATTTTACGCTTTTTCAAATTAGGGTTTGACACAAAGGTAAATTCTCTAGATATGCAACTACGGTGAATTTACCTATATGTCACACTAGCACAACTATCTACGCAAGAACAAGATATGTAAGGTGCGGTAAAGGATAGAGGTGACCGAAATGAAGCACGCGGAGACATAAGGATTATTTCCCGCAGTTCCTTCCTTTTGAGGGGAAGTACGTCTGCATTTGGAGAGGGGGTGGTATCAAACCACCGACGCTACAAGAGGCCTCCCTTGTTCTCCGGTGAACCTCACCCCAAGGGGATCGGTTCATGCTTCCACTATATCGGCAACCTTCAAGGTGGTAGATGACACCCTTACAACAAGTTCGAGGCACACATCCACAACTTAATTGGAGGCTCCCGAATCCAAGCAAGCTGTCACAACAATCAAAGACAAGCTTGCAAGAACCAAATCAAACCAAAATAAGGATTAGGGTTTCCAAAGAAACCCTAGATCAAGGGGCCCTCAAGTGAATGAGGGGGAAATGAAGATCTCTCTTGGTCAAGCTATAGATCAATGCCTCCTCCTTCGGTTGCCCAAATATCAGTGACTTTGGGTGGTTGTATGAAGAGATCTTATAGTTTTGGTGTCTCTAATGGTGATGCTTTTCTTTTCTGGAATGAGCAGTTGGATGTAGAAGATGAGGTCCTCTATTTATAGACTCCACTGCTACTGACTATTTTCTGCCTGTTGGAGAACTTCCACACCGGAGATTCCGGTCTACACCGGAAACTCCGGCCCATCTACGGTCCATCTCCAGACCGCATATCTGAAGGTCCTAGGCCAGTTCTTGTCCCTCACTCTGGGGACTTTGGTAGGAACTCGGGACTAGGAACATCGGAGACACTGGTGTTTCCACACCGGGAACTCTAGTCCGAGATATCACTGCAAAGATTTTGGCCAACGTCCGGTCTATCTCCGGACCCCCATACAAAATGACCTAGGACTTCTCCTTGGAACCACTCCGGAGACTTGGGGTAACTCCGGACCACACCGGAGACTCCAGTGTCTGCACACCGAAGACTCTAGTCTGAATTCTTCAGGAAACATCAGATTTATCCTATAATTTTCCCACTATGATATGGCCTTTTCTCTTTTCATTAGATTGACCTGTAGACGTAAACACATTGTAAAATGATCCTCATGTTGTTAATGAATGCCAAAACAGATTAGGACAATAAATGTCCTTTCACATCTATTTAAGAAGTGTCTAGGTTTTTTGAAGGTCTCAATAGGATAAGATTTTGGTTTAGACTTTGGCCAACTATAGCCTTGGCTTTAACATTACCTATTTATGATATATTTAGTCCTTATGGCTTGCTAAGAATGTTTTGGACTCAATTAGTTCAAACCATTCATATTTTCCTATTCTTCATTATTGGTCAGCTTTGGTACTTTGTAACCACTTTAGAGTAATCCAGTCTTGGTTACCTTCTATTTGGATTTTCAAGGTTAAACTACCTAATATCTTTCGAGCTTTTCATCTTATTAGGATTTAATAGGTTCCTTAACAACTTCTTCATTACTCTTCCAACTTACTTTTGTTGCTAAGATAAAGATCCTCCTCTTACTGTCTTGGCGTATTAAATCTCTAAGGTCATACTCACTACCTTCTTAGGGACAACTTAAAAGTTGTTTCCCTTTAGAACTAGGCTGTTAGATGACCCTATTTTACCTTCTTCAATCTTCCATCCATACATACTCTCGGGAGTATTTTTTTGTAATTATGACTTCTTATAACCTTATGAAAATAAGGCATAATATTGTCATAGTTTAGGATTTCTCCTTAACTTACTGCAAATATCGAATCTCGATATTTCCTCATTGTTTACTCTCCCCCTTAGAGTGTTCTAATACTCTCCAACTTCTGAATATACCAAGACATTGGTCTATTTACAATCCCGACTTCATGAAGCGTTTTGGAAGACGATCTTTAATTGTATACTTCTTTAGATCGAACTTAACTTAGGACAAGTTTTATACTCTTTAAGACATGCAAAGTTGACCCGATTAGCTATACCACTAGGATACCAGTTGCGGATCCTCCTAAGGTTTATAGCTTATGGATTACTTCATAGGTTTTTGACTTATGAATGGCATTCTCTCCAAGATTTCAGAGCTTGAATACCGTTCTTGTTCCAATGCATCTTCCTTATTTTATCTCATCATACTTCCCTGACTTAGTCATCACTACTTCCTCCGCTCCTTACCAACATCACCGATTTTGAGTGAACGAAAGGTCATTACGACATGTTGCTCCATCCCTTTTCTGCACTAAACTTTCTTCTTATTGCCAACTAATAATGAATTGGATTTGATTAATCCTTCAAAGGAGTGTTGATATTCCTTATATTTTGCTTCCTTCGTCAAGGAAGTCTTCATCTTGGTACTTAGAGCTTGTCACTCCCTTACACGAATTCCTTTTTCTATCTAGGTCTATAAAATCAAGTAATAACTTGATGATGCAACATGCATTTGCATACCAAGTCAAACTTCATGTACAGATATAGTCAATAAAGAAGATCCAATAAAAACTAAGAAATCCAAATGTGGTACATATAACACACATTATTCTAAGCCTGTAATATAGTAGTTGAGTAAAATATCTCTAGAATTCAGGCTTAGTGTGTATTATATGACATCTCAAAGTATAGTTTTACATCGTGATACTTAGCACATAGGTGTTAAACTACTCTTTGTCTCAATATTTACCCAAATTGCCCAATTGCAATTGGATAATTTTGAGCAAAGTGGTCTCACTTTGGTTTTGACTAACTTCTTACCTTTCTTTTGGGACTACTAAGGACTACCAACTGTCCATTCTATCGTAAACTGTCCTCACATAATTTATTTGAATGGCTAACCAAACTCCATTTACTACCTTAAACTAAAGATTAACGAAGATTTAGAACACATATAACTCCTATCGTGGTCCTACACTTTTCTTTACTTACTTCTACTTCAAGATTATTTATGAGGTACTTGATGGCTCGTGATTGATGTAGAGCTCGTTGGGAACCCCAAGAGGAAGGTATGATGAGCACAGCAGCAAGTTTCCCTCAGTTATGAAACCAAGGTTTAATCGAACCAGTAGGAGCAAGGAAACACCCCAAAGGTGTTGCTAGCTGAGCCTTGGCAGGGCGCACTACCGGTGCTAGTAGAAACGTGGAGACCAGCACAACACAACCATAGAACTCTGTCCCCAACTTGCAATGAGGTTGTCAATCTCACCGTGTTTTGCTGAAAACAAAGGATTCAACATATCGAATGGAAAGAAGTAATAATTTGGAGAAAGTAAACACAAAGCAGTAAACAGTTTATAGATTGTATGTAAAGAAAAGGACTGGGATCCACAGTTCACTAGAGGTAGCTCTCCTTAGATAGATAACATGCTAGGTGAACAAATTACAGCAGGGCAATTAACAACCATCGAGAAAGCAATACATGCATATACTAATCATCTTGACTCCTTTGGAACTTGATTGGGCATTACAACATTATACATAGACCGCCATCCAACTGCATCTATGACTAATAATCCACCTTCAGGTTATCATCCGAACCCCCTCCAGTATTAAGTTGCAAGCAACAGATTATTGCTTTACGAATTGCGTGTAAAGTAAACAATCCGATTGTTCTATGAACAAAGGATTGTTGTTTCCTCCCTACTAACAACAGCACATCTAGTACCTTAGAGATTTCTGTCACTTCCCCAAATTACTAGAGGCATGAACCCACTATCGAGCATAAATACTAACTCTTGGAGCTGCTAGCATCTACTTGGCCAAGATAGCTGCTAACAACGGAAAGCATGCAAGATCACAAATAACAAAGACATGATAGAATCAATAATCAATCTGAAATAGCATCTCAATATTCATCAGATCCCCGCAAACACAACATGCAGAATTACAAATAGATGATCTTGATCATGAACGGAGCTCACAAGATCTAGACATGAAAGCACAAAGGAGGAGAACCAGCGATCTAGCTACTACATGGATCCGTAGTCCAAGGATGAACTAGTCACGCATCAAACCGGAGGCTTGCATGTTGATGAAGAAGGCCTCCAGGGTGAATTCCCTCCGGTGGGGTGCGGAAGAGCTTGGATCCTCCCGATCTAGGGATGGAGATGACGGTGGCTACAGAATCTTTCATGGATTTTTGATCGGGTACTTAGGGTTTTCGTCCCGAGGGCATCTTATAGGCGGAAGGGGAGGCCGAGGGGTGCTGGGGTCGGCCAGACCACCCCCTGGCGCGGGCCAGGTGGTGTGGCTGGCCCCCAGCCCTTCTCCGTCTCGTATTCTGGCATCTGATGACTTTCAGAAAAATAGGCACTTTGGCTTTTGTCCCGTCCAATTCCGAGAATATTCATTTTCTGACTTTCCTGGAACCAAAAATAGCAGAAAACAGGCAGCTAGCACAGTGGCTCTTGTTAATAGGTCAGTCCAAGAAATCATATGAAAAGTACTCCAAACTGTGGACAAAACACAAGAAAGTGGATAAAACCAAGCATGGAACATCAAAAATTATAGATACATTTGCATTCTATCAACATCCCCAAGCTTAACTCCTGCTCGTCCTCGAGTAGGTAAGTTATAAAAAGAAAGAATGATTTTTTAGGTGACATGCACCATCAAAGACTTGATCAAAGTATTTGTAAAACATTCAAAGCTGGGATCATAGTACTTCAATCATAACATGAAAGACAAAGTTCTAGCAATAAGACAAACAAACTATGATGCAACATGAAAAGGCACAAACAAAAGATTCATGAATAACAATGCTTTGCAAGACGTTTGTTTTTTTCACATAAAGAAAACATAGCATAATAGCATTCAGCTTGTCCCTCATAGAGTAGCAAATATAAATGCATAGGACACCTTCAAAGTTCATAAGAGTGACTAGATAGAAATAGTTTAAAACAAGCAATATCAAGTTATGCACCAATCAACTAGTCTTGGGACAATGCACATAGAACTAAGAATGGCCACTATGCTCTCAAAGTAGGTGCATAAAGGTAGAAGGTGGAGACTCAATATAATGGTGGAAGAATGAAATTTATAGAAGGAAGTAGGGATTCAAGTCTTATAAAGAGCTTCCAAAAATTATGGTACTTATAGCTTCCAGCTCTCATTGCCCCTATCATAAGCATCTTGAAGTGATTAAGGTTAAAGTGAACAAACTATGGTTTACATGCTTGACGAAGTATAAGTCAGAAATCTCATGTCCCTTGTATACGAGGGCCGCTCCTCATGCTACTCAAGTTTAGTCACCGGTAAGTTCTTGTCATCGTAAGTACATGTGTATCATAGAGAACCGACAACAGGGTACCCCTTGCCGGATGATACGTAAGAATCCCCATATCAAAATGACAAGGCAAGCAGACAACGAGCATCTCAGCAATCTTTTTATTTACCATGGGAATATGGTGCTTTTTTCTCTCTTTCCTCTTTTCAATCTCCTTTTTTTTCTTTTCTCTTTTTTCTCAATATAGGACTCTTTTTTTATAAGAAGAATGCTTCATAGACAGCTCATTATGGTTACGCTGCAGGTTTCCACCATGTCAGCATGGATTAGACCAAGCGTTTATCTAACACATATACATAACTCCATGGACTTACAATCTCCCCTTTCATTTCACACCGACGACATCCATGTACAAAAGAGCATGATATCAACTAGGTACAAGTACCAAGTGCAATGTTGAAAGCGTTCGCCATGAAAGCATGGTTCTGCTAATTCCCAACAAATAAGTGCAAGCATATACAACATAGACGACACAATGGTTCAAGTTTATTAAGGGCAAGAACAATAAACTGTGCCATCAAGTTCATGAGAGCTTTAATCACTAGTTTTCTCATAACAAGTTTAATTCGGAAGGTAAACAAAAGCATGAATATACTTGGAATAGCATAAGCTAGTAGGTAGGTATGGTGGACTCTTTGGAATAACTTGGTTTAGGTAGTTGGATGCATGAGTGGAACTCATACTTTGTTGTGGAGGCTAGCAAAAGACTGGGAGCGACAAACTAAGAGAGCAATAATGGCCATAATCATGCAGAGCGACAAAACATCATTGATCAAAGCAAAAAGTGATACTACAAGTTGAAAACTAAAGGATCATAAAGGCTATGGTGACTTGCGATAGTCATAACATGGTGTGAGCATGCGCCAAGTCAACCCAAATAAAGCATCAAAGGAGAATACCACTATACTATGCTTTAATATGCTAAAACAATGCATGATTCATCCAAGGCACATTAAGCAATCTCAATTGTTTATAACAAGTCATGCTACAGCAAAGAATACTAAGCATAAATCCAAAACAATATCAAGCATGGCATGACAAAGCATAGGCCACCGTCAAAAACAAGCTCTTTTTACCACATAAGCATGAACTTTCCTACTCTTTTCCAAACCAAACCAAACTATTTGCAAACCAAAGTATGAAAGAGGGGGTCCAACCAATTTATGAAGAAAACTAAGAAATCCAAAGCAAACGAAAAACCAAAACGAAAACGAAAAAGAAGACGCTCCAAGAACAACACAAATGTGCATGAAACAATAAAAATGAAGCGTTTAGAAGAAACCTGGGATTTTTATTGATGAAGAAGGGGATGCCTTGGGCATCCCCAAGCTTTGACGCTTGTACTTCTTGGATATTTCTTGGGGTGACACGCGTGGCATCCCCAAGCTTAAGCTTTAGTCCATCCTTCATCTCATTACTCATTCCTTCCATACACCTGAATTTTTTCCTTCATACAAATCTTCACACAATCTTTATTAGCAACATTAGTGCACTCAAGATAAATAAGTCTTAAGGTTCAGTCCTAACACCAAATAAACTTCCATTAGAACACTAGCTACTAAAGCACTTCCCTCAAAAAGCTCAATTCCTCAAAAGAACTCAAAAAGGAACCAACAAGAAGCAAATGCAGAAAATGGCAGAAATCTGTCAAAACAGACCAGCAGGTAAAGACGAATTTTTTCAAATACCTTCTGTTGCTCAAATAAAAAGGTGTTGAACTAACGAACGTT
The DNA here is from genome assembly GCA_023614405.1 of Avena insularis. Taxonomy (NCBI): domain Eukaryota; kingdom Viridiplantae; phylum Streptophyta; class Magnoliopsida; order Poales; family Poaceae; genus Avena; species Avena insularis. The sequence goes on along the minus strand of CM042684.1, from coordinate 85,303,392 downwards.
AGATAACAACCTGGGGCAGAATCACAAACATTCACGCCTCAAAAAGACGTTCAGAGATTTTACACGAATTTTTATGGTGAAGCACAGAAATCTGTTTCGGGACAGCAACTTTCCCAATCATTACTTCTCTCTCATTAGAGGTTACTCTTGGCACAAAAAGCAAATAAAAAGGATAAGGAGCGGTTATTACTGAAGTAATAACTTCCAAGGCTCATCTAAAACTTTTGGGTTATCTCCCAATAAGTACTTTTCTTTAACGCCTTTAAGTTAGGCATAAGAAGCAGGAAAGAATCAAGTGTTCTCAAATGAAGAAGCATTAAGACCAAATTTTGTTTTCATAGGAGAGGCAAAAGAAATCTTCTCTCTCTTCTTAGGGAAGTGTTCTATACCTTTCTTGAGTGGGCGTTGATATTTAATGGTGCCTTCTTTCATATCAATAATGGCACCAACAGTTCTAAGAAAAGGTCTTCCCAAAGTAATAGGACAAGAAGCATTGCATTCGACATCCAAAACATAGAAATCAATGGAGACATAGGCATTGTGAACCATAATAATAACATCATTAATACTCCCCATGAGTTTCTTTTTAGCATTATCATCAAGTGGGACATTCAAATAACAATCTTCAAGTGGAGGCAAATCAAGCATATCATAAATCCTTCTAGGCATAATAGAAACACTACTATCAAGATCACATCAAGCTTTGAAATCAAAGTCATTCACTTTCATATTAATGATGGGTTCCCAACCATCTTGTTGTTTTATAGGAATACAAGCTTTATGTTTCATATTTTATTCTTTAATCTTTATGAGATCATCAGTAATGTGTTTTGTAAAGGCCATGTTCATAGCACTAGCATTAGGACTTTTAGCAAGCTTTTGTAGGAACTTAGTAACTTCAGAGATATTGCAACCATCAAGACCAAAACCATACTTATCATCTAAAGTAGTAGAACTATTACTAGCCTCAACACTAGTGGTGGTAATAGTAGAAACACTAATGTTTCTAGCAAGTTCATCTTCTCTTTCCCACTTAGCATGTAATTCAGCTAATAGTCTAACATTTTCATCAATTCTTACTTGTATGGCATTAGTAGCTGCAAAGGGACTATCATTAGTTTCAGGTTTAGCAGCCATTTTATTCAAAGAAGATTGAGCTTCAGCCAAAGATGCTATATTTCTTTTAGCATTAGAGAGTTTTTCCTCAATAGTTTTATTGAAAACAGTTTGTTTACTAATAAAATATTTAAGCATAACTTCAAGTTCAGAGGGTGCACTCCTATTAGTGTTGTAAGAATTTCCATAAGCATTACCATTGTTGGGAGGATATGGTTTATAATTGTTGTTACCAAAATTACTCCTATAAGCATTATTGCCAAAATTATTATTTCTTATGAAGTTCACATCAACTTGCTCTTCTTGAGAAACCAAAGAGGCTAAAGGAACATTATTTGGATCAATATGGGCTTTCCCATTAACAAGCATAGACATAATAATATCAATCTTATCACTCAAGGAGGAAGTTTCCTCAACAGAATTTACCTTCCTACCTTATGGAGCTCTCTCAGTATGCCATTCAAAATAATTAACCATCATATTGTCCAGAATTTTTGTTGCAGCACCCAAAGTGATGGTCATAAAGGTACCTCCAGCCGCAGAATCCAATAGGTTCCTTGAAGAATAGTTCAATCCTGCATAAAAAGTTTGGATGATCATCCAAGCAGTCAGTCCATGAGTGGGACAATTCTTTACCAAAGATTTCATTATTTCCCAAGCTTGAGCAACATGTTCATTATCAGATTGTTTAAACTTCATTATCTCACTTCTCATAGATATAATCTTAGCAGGAGGATAGTATTTTCCAATGAAAGCATCTTTGCATTTAGTCCAAGAATCAATACTATTCCTAGTTAAGGAATTCAACCATTCTTTAGCTTTTCCTCTTAAAGAGAAAGGAAACAATTTCAGCTTAATAATATCACCATCTACATCCCTATGCTTTTGCTTCTCACAAAGTTCAACAAAGTTATTTAGATGGGCAGTAGCATCTTCATTACCAATACCCGAAAATTGTTCTCTCATAACAAGATTGAGTAAAGCAGGTTTTATCTCAAAGAAAGTATCTTTAGGCACGGGTGGAGCAATATGTGTGCTCATAAAATCATTGTTGTTGGTGCGAGTGAAGTCACACAACTTAGTGTTTTCAAGAGTGGTCATTTTTTTGTGTTTTCAAATAAGAAAGCAAACTAGTAAAACTAATTTTTTTGTGTTTTTGATAAAGAAACAAGCAAACAAAGCAAAAAGAAACTAAGCAAAACAAAAATAACAAAGTAAAGAGATTGGTTATGAGGGAATCCCCTTGTGAAGATGTCCTTCACTCCCCGGCAACGGCACCAGAAAAATGCTTGATGGCTCGTGATTGATGTAGAGCTCGTTGGGAACCCCGAGAGGAAGGTATGATGAGCACAGTAGTAAGTTTCCCTCAGTTATGAAACCAAGGTTTAATCGAACTAGTAGGAGCAAGGAAATACCCCAAAGGTGTTGCTAGTTGAGCCTTGGCAGGGCGCACTACCGGTCCTAGTAGCAACGTGGAGACCTGCACAACACAACCACAGAGCTTTGTCCCCAACTTGCGATGAGGTTGTCAATCTCACTGTGTTTTGCTGAAAACAAAGGATTAAACGTATCGAATGGAAAGAAGTAATAATTTGCAGAAAGTAAACACAAAGCAGTAAACAGTTTATAGATTGTATGTAAAGAAACGGACCGGGATCCATAGTTCACTAGAGGTGGCTCTCCTTAGATAGATAACATGCTAGGTGAAACAATTACAGCGGGGCAATTGACAAACATCGAGAAAGCAATACATGCATATACTAATCATCCTGACTCCTTTGGAACTTGATTGGGCATTACAACATTATACATAGACCGCCATCCAACTGCATCTATGACTAATAATCCACCTTCAGGTTATCATCCGAACCCCCTCCAGTATTAAGTTGCAAGCAACAGATTATTGCTTTAGAATTGCGTGTAAAGTAAACAATACGATTGTTCTATGAACAAAGGATTGTTGTTTTCTCCCTAGTAACAACAGCACATCTAGTACCTTAGAGATTTCTGTCACTTCCCTAGATTACAAGAGGCATGAACCCACTATTGAGCATAAATACTAACTCTTGGAGTTGCTAGCATCTAGTTGGCCAAGATAGCTACTAACAACGGAAAGCATGCAAGATCACAAATAACAAAGACATGATAGAATCAATAATCAATCTGAAATAGCATCTCAATATCCATCGGATCCTCGCAAACACAACATCCAAAATTACAAATATATGATCTTGATCATGAACGGAGCTCATAAGATCTAGACATGAAAGCACAAAGGAGGAGAACCAGCCATCTATCTACTACAAGGATCCGTAGTCCAAGGATGAACTACTCACGCATCACACCGGAGGCTTGCATGATGATGAAGAAGGCCTCCAGGGTGAATTCCCCTCTCCGGCAGGGTGCAGGGAAGAGCTTCAGATCCCTCCCAATCTAGGGATGGAGATGACAGTGGTTACAGACTCTTTCGTGCATTTTTTATCGGGTACTTAGGGTTTTCGTCCCGAGGGCATCTTATAGGCGGAAGGGAAGGCCGAGGGGGTGTTGGGGTCGGCAAGACCACCCCCTAGCGCGGGTCAGGCCTTGCCGTGCGGCCAGGTGGTGTGGCTGGACCCCATCCCTTCTCCGTCTCGTATTCTGGCATTTGATGACTTCCGGAAAAATAGGCACTTTGGCTTTTGTCTCGTCCAATTCCGAGAATATTCATTTTCTGACTTTCCTGGAACCAAAAACAGCAGAAAACAGGCAGCTGACACTGTGGCTCTTGTTAATAGGTTAGTCCAAGAAATCATATGAAAAGTACTCCAAAGTGTGGACAAAACACAAGAAAGTGGAGAAAACCAAGCATGGAACATCAAAAATTATAGATACATTTGCAATGTATCAGCACTTATCATAATTACTCATTCATCATGGTTTCGGAGCTAATCTCACCATGATATTGTTATATCTTACCTATTCATCATGATTTAAGAACTAATCTCACCATGATGACTCATATTATTACCTTAATATTATGGATTCTTAACAAAATTCCACTACATCACGTAGAGTCTGCAAGTGAATCCCACATGATTTCCTCCCTATTGTATCTATACATATTTTGATGGTCTTCATTATGTTGACTATGATTATCAACTAACGATATAATTCTACTATCGTACATGGATTCTATGGATAGACTACACCATTAAAACTACTTCATAAGATATCCTAAACTTATTCATAATCTACTTTGATAGTTTAACTCACTTGAGACATCTTAACGGTCTTACACCTACTTGGGGAAACACTAAAGTAGTACTCCACCTAGAGAACATAGATAACTACTCCTAAGAAAGATGACCAAAGAATCCAACTTAAGTGTGACAAAATTATCCTCAAGTGGATACCCATCACAAATCATAAGAACATTTGGTTTAGATAAGATGGCTCTTATAGTCACTATCCAACCTACAGATCTCCTAAAAGGGTTTTAATCCTAAGATCAAAGCATTTGCTCGGATACCAGCTGCGGTGACCCAGCATACCACTGCATGATGTAGTACAGACATAACACCAATGAAACACCATTCCACTAGTATTACATCCCTCGGAGTGGTACAATAGAAACATAGCAGGTCCAAGACATGACTAAAGGTTACAACTCGACTCTTTACAAAAGATCCATAGAACAGTCTAGGTTAAAGAGGAAGAAAGTAACTTCTTACAAATAAGAACCAAAAATAACCACTTCACTAATAGACTAGCATCTAAACCATTTGGCTTGCAAATGTTGTTATTGCATTTCTCTACATAAGTAGGTTCTAAGGCTAGATATTGTACTCCTATCTAATCAGGAACTTCATCTTCACTTTAGTTGATGTATCTCTTGATTCCGTTGACTTCATTTAAGAACTTGGGATTTTGATGTTCATTCCTTGAGCATAGATTGGTGGTGTCGTCATCTTCATTGGCTTTAGAATCTAGCAAGGGTTAAAAAGGTACGGGTGAGTACGAGCGTACTCAGCAAGTTCACTAAAAGGAGAGTTTGATGCACTAACTACGGCCACAGACCATAGGTCGTAGGTTATGCAAGTTTTTGTAAACATGTCTTCAAAGATTACTTTTATTTTGAAAAACTATGTTCGTCTGCCTTCACAGGTTTACCAGAACTTCATGGAGTTCCTTTCTTGCAGTGTTCGTAGCTCCTTCCCGGAATAGGGAGTAACATGTCACACTTTTTACACTCTGCAGAGGTGCGCTACTTTACCCATGAGACACCTTAAGCTTTGTTGCACGGCCGAGAGTATGTCCCCATTCAAACTTCCTTGGTTTGAGGACCAACCTAAGATCCAAGCCATTCGTTATTCTTCTCTGTGACCCTACATGGAACATGACCCCCTAAGAAGGAATACCTCTGTTAACCCCCCCCCATATAGGAAGATATAACCCTGGTAACCCCTCAGAGACTCTAGTGAGCAGATCATGTCCCTGGCAACCCCCACCATAGTGGTAGAAATACCTTTGACAGCCCCTCACGGATAATCTATACACCAATATCGCGGGGAACTGAGGGGTCCCACCCATGTGCTCAGGCCCCAAAGGGAATCTATAGCTTCACGATAAGGTCACTAGTTCATGTGAAAGGGAGAAGATCCAGATGAATTACCCAGAGACATTGTAGATCTCATGGTTAACGTGTATTATACGGTGCAAGACGATATATTTCTGGATAATGGTATTCCAATTGCCATACTTAGTAGATTAGCTGATCACCCTGGATTAGTCACTAATAGTTTACAATATTATTGTCAAAAATACTGTTTTCTGACCTTTTTGAAATGCATGTGATGACAAAATTTGATTTGCAAATACTTGATAGAAAATAATCAAAGGACATGAACAAGTGTGAACTTGCCTTTTGTGATTGTAATATTATGCACTCGCGGTCTTCGAGACAATATATAAGATCCAATATCTGAAAACAACATCATTGGTCCGGTAAGGACTAATGTTTAAAGAAGCAATATGCTGATGCATAAGTAATGTAATGCATTTTGTAAAATCACAAGATATTTCCCAAATAACATGAATGAGTTAAATTTAGGTGATACTTTTAAGATGTAGTTATTTTTGAAAGTTTACTTTAAAAGTAAATATACCTACAAAGCATTTAAGAGTTTAACATGCAAAGCATAGAAGTGAAGTATAACAACACTTTAAGATTGAGGTGAATTACTATCTATTAATTATGAGGGAAGTTAATGTGTTAAGTTGTTAAGAGTTGAAGGACTCGTTATAAGGTTGTTGTTTAAAGTGGCAAAATGAATAACTTTTGAAGAAAATATTGTTTATAAGAAGTGTATCAATCTTGAAGAATTCTGGTATTAAGGTTATGGTTTCTTATAGTTAACATTGATCGTGATTTATCATACTTTTGGGTTGGCTTTATCTTAGACCAAAGTTAACTATAGAAGTAAAGAAGATTTCTTAAACCTTGATGTTTAAGGCATTTCAGACTAAAATTAACTATAAAAATATAAATACTTTAAGGTATAATGGTATAGATTATTACCATGTTTTAAAGTTTTGATGAGTATTATTAAGAGTGTGAGATCATTCACTTCCTATTTAAGTGAATGATGAGTTTAAATTTGATTTGCTATTATGAAAATAATATGAAACTTATTAATGGGTGTTGGGTCCGCAGCATAGAAAACAAAAAAAATTCCTACGATGAGAACTACATGCCAAGATCTATCTACTAGGTACAGAGCAACGGGTGGACAAACATCCATCGAGAACTTACCCTCGAAGACAATGAGTTTTGTTAACGAGTAGGAACTCGTGGTTGATGTAGTCGTACACTTGCTGATCTCAAGATCGTGAGGAAGTCCGAGCGCCGCAACTCAGCAGCGCATCCGTACTCGCACACACGTTCAAGCCACCGTACAACCTCCACTTCCTCGCTCCAGCGATCCAGCGGAAGCAGCAACTCCTTCCAGACGAAATGCCACCGGGAACATGTATCTCGCTAATCCGAGACCATGGGGGAATAATTCTAGAGGGGGAGAGATATCCTTCATGAGGAGGTGTGAGGAAGAAGGAGGGAGAGGGTGGCCTTTTATAGGAGGAGGGGGGTGCCCCTCTCTCCATGGCCGGCGCATGGGGGGTGACTCCTCACCTCCCCCATTCATGTGGTGGTAACCCCTCCACACTAAAATGCCTCTTCACATTCCCTTTTAAAGTCCCCACTTTAAATGCATTAAAATTCTCCAAGTTTAATGCTCTCTCATTTAATAAAACTCTTTTATTAAATTTATCATAATTTTGTTAATTACTTTAATTAACAAACATTCACATATAACCCCTTGCAATATTTCAATATCACATGCAGAACCACTTTCTGCAATTTCACCCGAAACAATTTCCGATTTCTATCGAAACAATGCCTGCGGTTTACAATTCTTTTGTCTAAAACATATGTGCTCCAAAATGATGTCTGGTAACTCTTAAGTGTGTCACCCTATGGTTCGCGAATAATGCAGACATGATTAAGACTCCTCTCAGATCAATAGTCACAAGTGGGACCTGGAGATCCATACTGACTCCTGCATATTCAACGATGACTTCTGTGATCGTGAGAACCTTTAACGCTTGTAATTTAATCCCTTTGTCTCATGATATAATACATATCCGGGATTCGATCATCAGTATCCAAATACCTAGTTTGATCTCGTAACCGACATGCACTCTTTTCTCGTTCCCGTGATATAACATTCTAGTGATCACATCACTTGCTTGCAAGCTATCTCAATGTGATATCACCGAGAGGGCCCAGAGTATATCTATCCATCATCAGGATTGACAAATTCCACTCTTGATCCATGAGCCTCAACATAACACCCTCGTAGCACTGAACCCATCTTTATAGTCACCCTGTTACGGTGTGATGTTTGATGTTATCAAGATACTCTTCTGGTGTTAGCAATTAACATGATCTCATGGTCTAAGGATAAAGATTACGTCGTATGATGTTATAGCAATATAAACATAATGACTTCATCGTAATGCTACACTTCCGATGAATGTTCATCACATCATTTCACAAATGCTGTGACCTTGTTATTAACAACATCCAATGTCCATGATCAGGAAACCTTGATCATCTTGTTAATCAACAAGCTAGTCTATAAGAGAGGCATAACTAGGAAACCTTTTTGTTTATTAAACACACATGTATTGTCGTTTCCAATCAATACAATTATAGCATGAAAAATAAGCATTTATCATAAACATGGAATAAGATAATAACCACTTTATTATTGCCTCTCGGGCATATTCCCTTCAGTCTCCTATTTGCACTAGAGTCAATAATCTAGTTTGAAAAACTTTGCGTATTGAACACCTATGGCTTTCTGGTGTTGCATACACGCGATTGCTAGTGGTTAACATAATCTTCGGATCTGACAGTTTCAGGTCCGTGTGTATTTGCATGTCTTTGCGTCTCTATGCATCACTCATTCTCAAATGATATGGCATTATAAATTTGGTCCTTTGGTGAGACCTTTAGTTCGTTCGGCTTAAAATATGTTGATATTATTGTCACACAATATATCTTCATAGCATTAGCCCACTTTGAACCACACCAGTTTGATAACAAACTACTTAACACAAATGCCCTCCTTTGCTGCTACTATAGCAATTATATACTTAGCCTTTTGTTGTAGTATCCGTCACAATGTCTCAACTTTGGAACTCATACAAATCCATCATGGAACATCCTTTCCATTACATTGTGCCACCCATAGTCTAAATTGAGATAAATTTAATTTGTAACTAGTATCAATGTAACACTTTACAACAAACTACCTTTAACTATTTGTCACTTATACATGATATATTCTTAGTTCTTCCAAAGCTCATAAGAATATCTTTACTATTGTCCAATGATCATCTTATGAATCATTCTGGTATGTGCACATAACATTTAGAGCATAGGACATTCTGGATATATACATATCATGGTATAATCGATCAAAATCTTCATGTGATTTTACTCACTAAGTGTTGAAACACTTGAATTTTGATACAATCCTTTCCATGTAGCAATAACCTTTCTTGTTGTTTCCATATTGAACCCTTTCAATATCTCATATATGTACGTCTGGCACAACCATATTAGCGCCTCAATCTATCCATACAGATATTGATGCAAAATATTCCGGTTTTGCCCAAGTCTTTCGTCGAAATCTTATTTTAATGAAATTATTAACTTGTGTCTATACAAGATACATCATTTCCAATCAACAATATGTCCTCTACATAATGTATTAGAAATATGTCTCAGCGCTCCCAATTAATTTCTTGCAAATGCAAGCATCTTCATCATCTCCGATGAATTTAAACTCTTTTAACAGTTTCATCATGGTGAAGATTCCAACTCCGCTATGCTTACTTCAACTATTGAAGTTTGCATGCCCTTTTAGCACCCTTTGAATTAACAAAAACCCTTCGAACCATGTCATGTACACGTCCTAGGTAACTGTTCTATTAAAAGAACCTTATTTTGTTTATTCAACTACCATATACCAAGTTATATGTAGTGGTTGCTACATTAATCCGTCAAGACTATATATCGCTATGAAAGATCAAATCTTGTCATAATCAACTCCTTGAACATTGTCGTAAACTTCTTTCCGACATGTCGAATATTTCATAGATGTTAAACATCCATGTCTATTTCTTTATAGATCCAAACACGACCGATAGGCTTCACGCCTTTCGGAGGGTCTTCCAAGTTCAGAAACTTGATTTCTCGTGTATGGATACTATCACGGATTCTATGACTTCTAGTCATTTTATGGAATCAGGGCCCATCATCGCTTCTTTGCATATAGTCGGTTCATCATTATCAAAACAATAACGACTTTCTTATCAAATCACACTATTTGATTCTTACCGACCCACACGGTTCAATAGGAACTCTAATCTCCGAGATCACACCATTTCTAATCACGGGAGCCATGAGTATTGTGGCCGCCACCGGGACACTTTCCAGCGCTGCGCTACTTAGCACATAGAGCTAAGGTTCAACAACCTTATCAAAGTTCTATTATCCTCCCACTTAACTTTTCATGAAAAATTCCTTCTCAAGAAACATGACGTTCCAAGTAACAAACTCTTTTGTCCAAGGTGTTATGGAGAAATATGAATTTTAAAAAAGCATCTCACTCTTTCTCTACGGCTCGGACTTCCCAACAAATTCTTTGGGATAACCTACAAAGGCGTGCTTATCCGACTTTGGTTGTAAAAATTTTACTTATGCATAGCATACCAAAATTTAAGAAAAGACAATTCGGGTTTTATCCCAAACCATAACTTATATGGTGTCATTTCAACGGATCACGATGGTGCTCTTTTCAGTGTAAAAGCGGTAGTCTCTAAAGCTTCAATCCTTAAAACATAATGGCAGTTTTATAAATGACACCTTTGATCTTACCATGTCAAACATGGTTTGATTTCATCTCTCGAATATGCCATACTCCTATGGTTTATCGAGAAACACAAATCATGGAACAATTCCTCAAATCTTAAGTGTTTTGCTAAATAGTAACTCAAATATCTTCCTTTATGATCAAATCATAAACTCTTTTATTTTCTTGTTACAATGATTTTTCACTTCAGCTTGAAAGTCTTTGAACAATTTTCAAATGTTTCATACTTCTTCCTTATTAAGTAAATATATAGATATATTCGCTTAAATTTCTGGAGAAAGCATATGAAGCAAAAAGATCCATCGCATATGGCTACATATAATGGACTATATACATCAACATGCATAATATCCAATAAGTTAGTCATCCGTTCCTCTTTGGCCTATGGACGGAGTTTCAATTCTCTCGAGGAAAGTTTCACAAGCGTCAATTGATCAAAATCAAAGACTCCAAAAATTCCATCAACATGGATTTTCTTCATGTTTTCTTTCCAACATAATTTAAAACAGCGATGTCACTTCATAAGTGATATTTTAATCATTTGTCTTGTGACATTTTAGCAATAGTGTTTATGGATGTGATTTCTCCCACTAGACTTGTAAAAGTTCATCCATCCTTTATGGAATACGGTAATTATTTGAACAACCATTGCTCTCATAATACCGGAACAAAATAACAATTATTGAAACAAATCTTGAAGGCTAGGTTTGATGACAATGAAAAAACACAATAACACTTTATTTGTTTTCGATGAACATCATCACTTATTCTCTTGCTTGTTACTTAGGCCATTGCAGTTCATGAATTGAGTTGACCTGTATGACACTTCATACCAACCAATTCGGTATCCAATACCTAAGAACCACATTGTTTAACAAGCAAGGAATACAACCATAACATGTATATCTTCTGTATACCTAATCTGGACATTTCCAACTCTTCTTTTCTGCCAAATATTTTATAGATTCTCTTTTAACAATTCCTTTTCTTTTAAAAGAATCTATCAACGTCAATAGTGGTGTTATTCACATGACACATAGTACAAAGCGTGTATAGTCAAATACTAATACCTTTGGACTTGCACTTTGAAGTGGATCACCATCATCAAATGTTTGGTGTTCTTTCAAAAATCCATTCTTTAGTAATCTATCAGTGTAGTAAACATTTTACTTACATCTTCTATTCATCCTTATCATGACAACTTTCATGATCAAGCTACTATAGCCTATAAGGAAGAATGACGAGTATAATTTTAGTTCCCAAAACCTTTTGGGAGATTCGGATGCCTAGCATCTCCATCCTTCACAAATTCTCATACAATATGAGAACATGTATTTTTCTAAATTATACTCTATCATAATGCAACCAAAAACATTGTTTCAGATATCACAATATCTTTCATACATGATGGTTTCTGAAACAATTTTCAGCTCCTATATAATCTTGATATTAAAACAACTTTTGAATATCAATAATCATGGAGGCAAACATGATACTTTAGATACTAACATTGGAATTCTTACTCTTGATTTAATACTACTTATTAAACTTCATGCAGTAAATAGAGTTTGCTGAAAGTTTGCAATAGGACTTATAAACTTTAAATTGACATTCAAACCAATACAATACCAGTTCGTAAAGTAAATATCTAGAATTCTATAGTTCTATCATCTCAATTAAAACTAAGCATAAGGTAGTGAACAGACGCCAATGACTACAACAAATTATGCAAATTCACTTTGATTTAGTTTATGACAAATTGAGTTCAACTAATCCAAATTAGAAATTAACTCCCACTCAAAAACGACATCTCTCGTGCCTTTTTGGTGATTACATGAACCAAATCCACTACAACAAGTCCGATCATCACGTGAGTTGGTGTAGCTTCAAAGGCGAGCATCAATATGGGCATCATATCAACTATATGACTCATGCTTAACCTTTCGGTCCGTGTTCCGAGGCCATGTCTGTACATGCTAGGCTCGCCAAGTAAGAACCTTAGTACTCGCATGTGTAAAACTGTCTTACACCCGTTCTTATGAAAGCGCAGATTCGAGTACACCCGATCATCACATGATGTCTCGAAACACGATCCACAGAATGGTGCATACTTAAGGAAGAACACATTTTTATCTTGATATCTAAATGAGGTATCATCTTAGAATGCTACAGAAAGCGCCAAACTAGCAGTATAAGATGCTAACATCTAATGTGTAAAGTGAGATGATATGGTCCATGCATTTGATCTCTATCATTTGCATCGTGGTATGATCTCTATCATTCCTTTGTGTGTAAGGCCAAGGTCTATAGAATTTACACGTTGAGTGTGTTCTAAGAGTATCTATCATACATCTACTTACAACAATACCATATCAAGACACTAGCCCAACAATGATCTAAACTAGACGCCTCTAATTTATAAATTGCAAGTTTTACGTGGCTTAGGGCTTTCGGAGATAGAACCATTCTTACCTACGAACATGAACCACAACGAGGATAACCAAGTTATTAGCAACTCGTTGTAAATCAGATATTGACTATAGTAGGAGAGACAAACACCCGCCAGCCACTTATGAAAAACAAGTTGCATGTCAGTCGTGGAACCGGTCTCATGTACGATCACATGTAAGGTTGGTCCGGGCCGCTTCATCCCACTATGCCACCAATATCCAAAATACATAGAAGATGCAATAACATGATCATCATCACCCACATATAAACATATGTGTACTACCTGTGCAAAGCACCTCACTATATAGATCAGGCTACGATACCCTTTGTAGTGCGCTTCATAGAAAACAAAAAAATTCCTACAATGAGAACTACATGCCAAGATCTATCTACTAGGTACAGAGCAACGGGTGGACATACATCCATCGAGAACTTACCCTCGAAGACAACGAGTTTCTTTAACGAGTAGGAACTCGTGGTTGATGTAGTCGTACACTTGCCGATCTCAAGATCGTGAGGAAGTCTGAGTGCCGCAACTCAGCAGCGCATCCGTACTCGCACACACGTTCAAGACACCGGACAACCTCCACCTCCTCGCTCCAGCGATCCAGCAGAACCATCACCTCCTTCCAGACTAAATGCCACTGGGAACATGTATCTCGCTAATCCGAGACCATGGGGGAATAATTCTAGAGGGGGAGAGAGATGCTTCACGAGGAGGTGTGAGGAAGAAGGAGGGAGAGGGTGGCCTTTTATAGGAGGAGGGGGTGCCCCTCTCTCCATGGCCGGCGCATGGGGGGCTGACTCCTCATCTCCCCCATTCATGTCGTGGTAACCCCTCCACATTAAAATGCCTCTTCACATTCCCTTTTAAAGTCCCCACTTTAAATGCATTAAAATTCTCCAAGTTTAATGCCCTCTCATTTAATAAAACTCTTTTATTAAATTTATTCAGAATTTTGTTAATTACGTTAATTAACAAACATTCACATATAACCCCTTGCAATATTTCAATATCACATGCAGAACCACTTTCTGCAATTTCACCCGAAACAATTTCCGGTTTCTATCGAAACAATTCCTACGCTTTACAATTCATTCGTCTGAAACATATGTGCTCCAAAATGATGTCCGGTAAATCTTAAGTGTGTCACCCTACAGTTCGCGAATAATGCAGACATGATTGAGACTCCTCTCAGATCTATAGTCAGAAGCGGGACCTGGAGATCCATACTGACTCCTGCATATTCAAGGATGACTTCTATGATCGTGAGAACCTTTAACGCTTGTAATTTAATCCCTTTGTCTCATGATATAATACATATCCGATATTCGATCATCGGTATCCAAATACCTAGTTTGATCTCGTTACCGACATGCACTCTTTTCTTGTTCCCGTGATATAACATTCTAGTGATCACATCACTTGCTTGCAAGCTATCTCAATGTGATATCACCGAGAGGGCCTAGAGTATATCTATCCGTCATCGGGATTGACAAATTCCACTCTTGATCCATGAGCCTCAACATAACACCCTCGTAGCACTGAACCCATCTTTATAGTCACCCTGTTACGGTGTGACATTTGATGTTATCAAGATACTCTTCTGGTGTTAGAAATTAACATGATCTCATGGTCTAAGAATAATGATTACTTCGTATGATGTTATAGAAATATAAACATAATGACTTGATCGTAATGCTATACTTCGGATGAATGTTCATCACATCATTTCACAAATGTTGTGACCTTGTTATTAACAACATCCAATGTCCATGATCAGGAAACCTTGATCATCTTGTTAATCAACAAGCTAGTATATAAGAGAGGCATAACTAGGAACCCTTTTTTTATTAAACACACATGTATTGACGTTTCCGATCAATACAATTATAGCATGCAAAATAAACATTTATCATAAAAATGGAATAAGATAATAAACACTTTATTTTCGCCTCTTGGGCATATTCCCTTCAATGGGAGCATAATTAGATGATCTTATTAACTTGTTAGGATTTGAAGTCATGTTAATAATGATTAAAATAGAGATCACTCACCATATTATATGTGAGTGATACACATTATTAATTTAATAGTTGTTGGTTTTAATTTGAATTTAATATTTTTAAAAGAGTCTTATAAAGTTAATAGTTATACTTAAGCTTTGCTATGAATCCAAGTTATGTTTTTGGAATTAGCAATTAGACTTAAAGGATTTAAGGTTTTATAAGGAAATGTATTTATTCCTTATTTAGGAAATAATTTTAACGAATTTAATAAAACAATTATCTCATTTTTATAAAATATATGATTGAATATTTATTACGTAATAAGAACCTTAAAATGTGTTGGAATGATATACTTAGTATTTTCTAGTAGAACATATTTATTCAAGATCTTAAAAATGATTTTTATTTATTTTAAGTATTATTTTTATTTTTATAAAATTATACAAAGGATTAAATATCTTTGAATATTTGCTTCAAGTTTTATTTGTCAAAATTAGGTTAGTATTTTTATCAAATGGTAGACTTATATTTATATGCAAAAAGGATTTTTATTTATTTTTAGGACTTTTCCTTATTTTATGAAATTTCACTTAGGATCTAATGGTGTTAATATTTATTCTCATTTTATTTAACTCGAACAAGTAATGTTATATTTTTCCTAGGTATATATTATTTTTGTGATCATTTTGATATATCATATAGATTTTTAGGAGTTTTTCTTTATTTTTCTAGGGATAAAATAATTTTTGGGGTATTTTGGTCTTTTACTAAATTAAATTTAAGTTCTTTTTCTTTAAAACATGGGCCTTGCTCACGGGCTGGCCCAACCCAGGCCAACTAGGCTTGGGGTCAAACCCCCAGCTCGGCCCACCCCCTCTGTCTATCTCTCACTCTCTCACTCGCACTACACTCTTCTCTCTCTCAAGCACTCGCATGGCGCCGCCATCGTGGCCCTCTTATTTTGGCCGGATGCGGCCACCATAGCCGTCGCCGTGACACAAGATGGGACAGTCGACGTTGCTCTATCAACTGGTCCAGCTCGATTTGGCGCTCGAGCTTTCTTGTAACCGCATTGTCTCCTTCTCGAGACCTAGGGTTTTGCCCCTTTGCCCTGATGTGGTGCTCCGGTGTTGTGCTAGTGTGGTGGTGCTGCGGTGTGATGTTCGCGCTGTGTTTCTTTCAGTGGCTGCCATGTCCATGGCTTGGCGCGGGTTGCAGCACGCTCGGGTTCTCCCCATGTCATCGTGCCATGGCTATCCACTCCACTGCCACGCCGGGCTCTGCTTCCTCTTCTCGCTGAGCGAGGTCACCGGGTAAGTTCTCTTCTCCCCTCTCTGATCTTCTTCCCTTCTTCCTTGTAGCCAGCCCTGATTAGGGTTTGCTCCTCTCTTTGGTGTCTGATATTAGACAATTTTTTCTTAGTGAATGGTTTGGAGCATATGAACCCCAGCTTGATTCAGTGATAGTGTTGTTCGTGATACATGTGAAGTCACTTGCAAGTGTTTCCTAGACCTACACCTTTTATGCTAGATATGCTTAGTCAAATAGAAAACTCTGCTATCTAACTATGTGTCACTATGGTGCACCTCTTTGCATGATGGTATGTATGATACTTTGAATTACTTGTCCTAGATACTGTCCATATGACAGTGAAATTACACATGATCCCCAGGGTTGTTGGCTGGGAAATGTTCATAAGCACTATTCTAGTTCCATCCTAGAATTCTTGGGCTAACTAATTTGGTATTGTACCCTAGTCAAGATTTGCTATTATGTTTACCATGGATATACTAGAATGATTCTTATAAATTCTTTCTAAGAATTTAATTTGTTTCTATCAATTTATGGCAGTGTAATAATGTATAACTTTGATTCCTAGATCTACTGCTAGGAAAATGATGAAAATGATTTGTGTATTATTTGTAAGTAGAGATGGTTGAGCAATATGATTATTCGGTCAATAGGACAGCAAGATTTTAAATGATTCTCAACTAGATGTCTAAGAATATCTCCTAGTATCATGTGAAGATGATTATTTAACTTGTTTAGATTTGAGGCTGGCCTTGGTTTGGATGGATGCCACTGTGAAACCTCCTGATGCACGGTACACAGTGGTAACCTCGATATGCTGAACTAGAAAGATGTTTTACCTCATGTGTATATGCTACACAAGCATAACTTGCATGTGCTTGTGATGTTGCTAATAGAACAACATTTCTTCAGGAATTTATAGATGCGTCTATCAAAGGAATATGATATAAATTTATACTTTGAGTGCTTGCAATGATTCTTGGATAGACTAGCTAGGAAAAATGATAAGGAATATCTTTACTTTTATTAACGCATGATCTCAAGTGGCTACTGAGATTGGTCTGGCTAGAGTTTCTATGTTTGCCACTGTGTTGCCTCCTCTAAGAGTGTGCACAGTGGTAAATATCGCAAGTATTAGCTACTTTATCTTTTGGATTGGCCTGTGATGCAAAGGTTGAGGCCCTAATGGTTTGATCACTAAAATTTCTATTACTGCTCTTCTCAAAACATATTCTGTGATGATCTAGTACTCCACTTGAGTACATATCTGATAATTTGCCTAAAGTACACAAAATCATGCATAGAACATGCTATGAACTGATACTATGAGTAATTGATGTTGTAATACCCTTTGGTGGTTGGTGGAATCTTGGATATGGCTTATGGTTTCTTGTGGATTGTAACACCCCAAAAATACTAATCAAGATTATCAAGTTCTAATAACCCAAGTTTAGGATTAACAAAAACTTGAAGTATCAAATTTAATATGTGTGTTTTACATTAGTGTACGAATGAGTGCAATTGCAATGTTTGATTTCTACAAATGATAAGGAATGGTTTAAATATGAGTACTACATCATCTAGGCCAATTGCAAACAAAATCCAAAGAAAAGGAAATCAAATATAAAGCATATGATCAAATGGTCATTTTGACCAAAATTAACCACTAGGCCACTTTGAGTGTTCCTAGTAAAGAATTTCTAATAGAAACATTTCCATTTCTTTTCACCCCCTACTAGACGAAGTGAAAATGAACCCAAGCCCACTTTACAAACTCACAGAAACTATTTCAAATCTATTTAAAAGACAGTTCAAAATTGAATCAAGTTCATATGGTAAGATCACCATTTTGCAAAAACCACTCAAATCAATTCACCTTGGCAAACCCCAGGCAACCAGAGACACTCAAGCATAAGATCAAAACACTCACCAAATTTCATTCAAAACACTCACCAAATTTCATTCAAATTTAATTTCTTGAGGCCATTTAGTCGAACACCTAGCAGACACGGATATGTTACTACCTAACTCTACTGTTTTGAGAAGTGATCTCTCTACCACTTGCCCTCATTTCACTCCCCTGTCTCCCCCAGCACCTAACAACATAGTGGACATCCTCCACCCTTTGCCGTTGCGCTAGTGAAGCGCCGCCCGAAGCTGGCCACACCGGACGACCATGGACCACTCGCCACAGACCACGCCGCCATAGTCCATGATGTCCAGGAGGCAGGCTACCATCCACCGCCACCCCTGTCCAGCCCTCGACCGCAGCCAGGCCATGGACCACCCCAGCACTGCCGTGCCCATTTTCTCTGTGCTATGCCGAGAGCGTGCTAGAGCGCCGCAGCCGACCAGCTCGCACGCGCCGCGCCTCTCCCTCTTCGTGCTTGCACACCCTCACCATAACACCAGCTAGCTCCCAGACATCCCCGTTCGCCGCCGCGCGACCCGTAGCTCCCGTGCGCCATCTCGAACACCGCCAGTTCCACGCAGAGCACCGCACGTGCCCCACCATCCTCGGCCGCCCCGTGTCGCGCCTTTAAGCCCATGATGACCGCCAGGGAGCACCGTGTCGCCCCCTACCCTCAGCCATGCTGCTAGATCGTTGTACCATCATCGCCGGAGGAGCCAGCCCATGCTGCAATGCCCCTCTTGTCGGTGTATAAATAGAGGCCCCCTCCACCTCAATTCACCACACCCTCACACTCCCTACTCCTCACAGAGCCTCCCACACCTCTCCTCGGAGCAAGGCGAGCCCCGCATCGCCAGAATTTGGCCGGAGTCTGCCGCTGCAGAGGAGAAGAGGAGCAGTTGATTGGAGCCGCCCTAGGAGCCACACGACCACCGTTCGAACCACCATCGCCGACCACGTTGTTCGCCCCCATCGTAGACCCTAGATGGAGCCTAGGTGAGCCTCACACAACCCCCACCACCACCTTAGGGTTCAGACCTCGCCGGAGCTGTTCGTCGTCGACGATGAACCTCAGCCGTTAGATTAGGTTCAAATCGTAGGGCCTAGATTTAAAGATACTGTTTCGGTTAGATAAATCAGGTTCAAATCGTAGGGACCCCTCTATCAATAGCCCTCTATGCCGCGCTGTGCATATTGGGCCGGCCTAGTAACTTTCCCGCGCAGGCTTGTAAATTCAAATAGTTATTTTCCAGTTTAGTTAAAACCAGTTTCTGTCAGTAGATTCAAAAATCAATTCAAAGAGATGCACTGAACCAAATTGCATGATTCCAATTTTCTTAGAAAGGTATACAACTAATCTATCCAAGCCCGTTGGATTCAAACCATTTGGAGTTAGAGATCGCCTATAGTAAAAATAACAAGACAGAGACTTTTTCAACTTCAAACATTTTTCAAAATTCAACCATAAATGCTTTTGAGTCGATTCCAACTCTTAGAAATCACATTTGACAAGATCTATCTGAATATATAAAAATATTTAGGTTTACATGCATTGACATTGGACTAGTACCAAAACAATGCTATATAGGCATTTCTAGTCACTTTAATTCTATTAAATGATCATCTTAAACTTTATAAAATATGACCAATACTTTAAATCACATTCCCATGTATTAGAATATGTGGTGATGACATGTGTCAATATGATCCCATATTTTAATTGGAGAATATTAAATCTTAAGTATTTTCAATGAGTAGAAATTAATTTTCTAAAATAAGATAAACAAGATTAAGTCTTTATTTCATGTGATGAATGTGATGATGCTAGATCATCAAGTGTGAGACTTAGTGTGCTAAATAGAAATAGTTAAGTATTGTTTGGTGATTGTGTACGTCGTATTCATTTATAGATGATAGTACCGACCCGGGATACGAGAAGGAGGAGTACTACCAAGAAGAAGAAGAGGAGAACTTCAATCACTTCACTACTCAAGGCAAGCCATCACTAATTGCAAGCTAGAACTATGCAAGCTAAAAACTGCAAGTATTATACCTATGCAAGCCTAGCACTACAAGTTAACTATGAAAGTTAACACTTGCCCACTTTATAACCTATGCAATATGCATTAGGCATGCTTTCGTTATACAACTTTGATTATACCAATCCCAAGTTTTACTTGCAAGCTTTATTCTTTTACTTTTACCAAAGTTCTTTACGTTTAGTTAGCGCTTTGTGAGTATTGGAAAAATAGTATGGATACCATAGAGAGTATAAAACTAGGCCTAAGTAGTTATACTTAGATGTCATTCCAAGGCATGAGATAAGAGTTGGATAGTTACACTTGATTAGCACCCCTCATTAGTGAATACCCTCAACTTTAGTGGCTAGTGCTAAGCATAAAAGTTGATCACTTTAGATGGGAATACTTGGTAAAAATGATTATGAAAACCTTAGAATGAGGATTCATTCTATTGAGATGTTTTGACATGTGTTGAGAAACACAAAAAGATTTGATGATGAAAATGTTGAGGCATGAGCCTTAGCCCTTTATAAAAACTGATGGTTGGGTTCGAATGCGATACCATTCCAATTTTACCATAGAACCACAATACCTGAATTGGGTAGGGATTAAATAGAAGTTTATATGCCTTAGTATGGGTTCCCTTGCAGAAGAGGTTGAGCTAAGGCTACCTCGTGATGAATGTCCACCTATGTAGTGCCTAGGATGGCAGATGGCCATGGCTGGGAGGCCAAGCTCATACGGGAGGTGCTACTAGAGTGTGTAATTGAAAGGTTATGATTGATTATCCGCATACAAAGTATGATGATTCAGGGTTATCCCTGATGGATGTATCGAATTTTGTGGTGAAAGTGTACCACCTCTACAGAGTGTCAAACTATTCGAACAACCGCGTCCGCGATCATGGACAGTTGGAGTGGCCATACTATTCCGTCGTCAGATGTTTTCAAAATGACTTGTGAACTAAACTATGACTTTGACTTGACCACAACAGGGTTGTGAAAACTAGGTTCCCACTTAAGTGATTTAGAACATTAACTTAGTTTTCTTTACTTCTAAACTCAGTTTGAGATAAACCTGGCTTTTTGCAAATAACCCTAGAACTTAAGGTTCCTCTTAGAACTACCTTACTTGTTAGTGATAGTTTGCGAGTACTTAAAGAGTACTCATGGCTTTGTCCCTGGCTATTCCCGTGGCCAGACTATGAGGAGGACTACCAGGATGATGGACAGCAGGAGGTCTATGATAACTAGGATCATCTCCCATCGTCAGCATTGCCTATGACCCTGAAGATGGAGCCCCTACTATGTTTATTTCCGCTGCTTGATTTGTATTAAGACTGGATCATGAGATCATTTATTTGTAAGACCTTATTATGGTTTGTAATGGATGATGTACCATGGTACCAATTCTGTTATGTCTCGCAAAAATGGTAATCATGGGATTGCGAGGTATGGCATAACAGGCATCTGGGATTAAAAATCCGGGTGTTGACAAGTTGGTATCACAGCCATCCTGACCATAGGAGACCCTATTTAGAATGGACGTCCGAACAAAAACTTAGTTTCAAAACCAAAGAAGTGAGTATTTATGAAAACCTATTCTCACTCTTATCCTTGAGATTCTTTCAAAAAAATCATGTTCCTCAAATATTCTTGCATTCCTACATAAAAATTGACACACTTGATCACCTCACTAACTTAATTACCCTAAATTCTTATATATGGAAGTCCAGTATTGCAAGTTCTACCAGCTAGGCAACGGAGGCCAACTAATCTTTGAGAGGGATCTAGATGCACTGTCGGAGTATCTTGAGCGCCCGCACCTAGAATTCTTCGGGGCACAACTCAACGATCACATAGGAGGAGATCTACAATGGTTGATAGTTGCATATCTCAGAGGCAAGATGGAAGCACCCACTTCTGAGAAGATTCAATTCACCTTGCATGAGAACAACTGGCCAGATGGATTAGCCAGGGCTATGCATGAAGCTCTTGCCCATCTGTGTGGGCAAACCATCAACCTGATCCAGGGAACTCGCTTTGCTCACTTCGCAAGGCGTGATTCTATGGGAATGCCCTTGGAGATGCCAAGACACCGGAGCTGAAGCACTAGGTGGATAATCTTGACTTCATGTTGTATGATAGACAGAAGGAGTTGGACAACGCCCGTGCCTACGCCAACCACAACCATGCCATTGCAGTCAAGAAGGACCAGACCCTCGCAATCCTCTCCAAGGAGCGCCAATCACTTCGTCGTCAGCATGACAAGAAGGATCGCACCATCGATCGTCTTCGCAAGAAGGTGGCCGCTCTCGATAAGACCATCCGTGAAAGGAAATCCAGCTTGAAGCGAAGGAGGAGGAAGGTGAAGATATCTAGGGAGATCTTTACTCTTACCTCAGTGATGACAACGACTACCTGGAGGATGATGCCATGGAGTTCTACACTGATGGTGATGATTCCGACTTCATTGATGATGATTATATGCACTTGAGCACTACCATAGGAGTGAGTTGTACCGGTCCCACTGTATCGTAGTTTCACAGAATGGTTCTTAAAACCATCTGTTTTCTATTTATGTTGTGGTGTGTTTGTATGGTGTGATTTGAATGAATGAATGAGAGGAAGTTATTAGTTTGAAAAATCTGAGTCAAACTCAAAGTTTAAAGCTTTTGAAACAAAACCATGAACCTTAGAAATTTCCATCTTATCTCATTATCTATCTCAATCTTCAGATGACTCGTGGAAATCCCGGAGGAAGCAGCTCATCTCAGGACCCAATGCTGCAGATTCTGCACATGCTAGTTTCCGGTCGTGAAGCTAGTAGAGACGAACGTCAAGCCAACCTAGCCACTCTTCAACAGATAGCTTAGATGGCCCACAATAATCAAGGTCACAGAAACCAGGATCACCATGGATCCAAGCTCAAGAACATTCAGAATACCAACCCACCTATCTTTAGTAAGTCTGAGGATCCCTTAGATGCTGATGACTAGCTGCAAACCATGGAGAACAACTTGGAGGTCGCAGGAGTTGAGGCCAATGAGAAAGTACTGTTTGCCACCCATTATCTGGCAGGTGATGTAAGAGCCTGGTGGAATAGCACCTGTACCATGAACGAAGGTCAGATGATGACTTGGGAAGCATTCAAGATCAAGTTCAGCCGGACCCATGTGCCCCAAGGTTTGGTCACCAGGATGAGGGATGAGTTCAGGGAACTAAAGCAAGGAAGGATGACAGTAGTTGAGTACCGTGACAAATTTCTGTCACTAGATAGATATGCCCCTAATGAGATTAACACCAAAGCAAAGAAGAAGGAAAGGTTCCTAAATGGATTGCATGATGAGATGCAAACTGTGTTAGTCAACATCCGTTTTGCAGATCTAGAAGAGCTAGTAGACTCTGTTATTCAGATGGAAGGGAAGGTCAACCAAGCCAATGACAACCGTAAGTGTCGCATGATGCACCAGCCTCGATCCCACCATACCCAGAAATATCGCCCCAACCCGTCTGCATGATATGCCCCAAGAAACAACAGACCTCCTATGTCCCGTCCCAACTATCCCAATCGTAGCGGAGGAAACTTGAAGTCTAGAGGAAACCACCACAACAACCCCGGCAACTGCAATAACTTCAACCGTGCACTGCCCAAGTCCAACAACAACAACAACAATACTGCCCCAAGGACTAGAAGCAATGATGTGCCTGTTGCAGGAAAAGACAAGTCCTAGATTACTTGCTTTGAATGTGGAGTCAAGGGTCAATACTCCAATGAGTGTCCCAAGAAGCTGGCAGCAGCCACCAATGTGATTGCACCTGCTCAGCAGCAACGCCGTGTTCAGCCTAGAAGGAGATTTTCCCCAGGGAACTCGCTCAACCGCAATGGCAGTTTGTTCCACATGAATGCTGAAGAAGCTCATGAAGCGCCTGATGTCGTGCTGGGTATGTTTTCTGTTAACTCAGTACTTGCAAGAATGTTGTTTGATTCTGGAGCATCGCACTCGTTTGTTACAGAAGAATTTGCATGCACTAGTAAGATTCAACCAACAAAATTGAAGCATGTTATGATAGTTCAAATACCTGGTTCAACCACCAAAGCTAAAAAAATTGCAAGGTTGTACCTATCAAAATCCATGGAATAGATTTTTATGCCAATCTAATAGTACTTGGAACAAAAGGTTTGGAAGTAGTACTAGGAATGGATTGGATGTCGAAACATAAAGGATTGATCGACTGTGCCAAGAAAGCCATAACCTTGACCAGTAGCTCTGGAGTATCAGTAGAGCATGTATCTGAGACCTTGCCCCATCAATTCAAATGCAACAAGAGTCTAGCCCAACCAACCCTAGACAAGGTCAGAGTAGTCTGTGAATACCCCGACGTATTCCCAGATGAATTGCCCGGTAGACCCCTAGATTGGGATATCGACTTCATCATTGAACTAATTCCTAGAACTGGACTCATAGCTCAGAGACCTTATAGTATGAACCCATCCTAATTAGTGGAGCTGGAGAAACAAGTTGATGCTATGTTGGAGAAAGATCCGATTCAACCAAGCGCATCGCCATGGAGATCACCTGTTTTGTTTGTGGATAAGAAAGATGGAGGTAACCGTTTGTGCACGGATTACTGGAAGCTGAATGATGTCAACATCAAGAACAAGTACCCACTACCGAAGATTTAGGATCTGTTTGACCAGTTGACTGGTGCCAGAGTGTTCTCTAAGATTGATCTTAGAACTGGTTATCATCAACTCAAGATTCGTGCAACGGATATTCCAAAGACCGCCTTTACCACCAGATATGGATTGTATGAGTATACGGTCATGTATTTTGGATTAACCAACGCCGCCTCTTATTTCATGAATCTCATGAATAAGATTTTTATGAACTTCCTGGATAAGTTTGTTGTTGTTTTTATCGACGATATTTTGATCTATTCTAAGTCAGAAGAAGACCATGAGCTACACCTGAGGACCATCCTTGAAACCCTTAGAGAGCATCAGTTGTATTCTAAGTTTAGCAAGTGTGAGTTCTGATTAAAGGAAGTAGGATTCCTAGGACATATTGTGTCGGCAGGAGGAGTCGCTGTCAATCCCGCCAAGATCAAAGATGTTGAAGAATGGAAAGCCCCAACCACTCAAACCCAAGTCCGTGCATTTCTCGGATTAGCGGGATATTACCGCAAGTTCGTAGAAGGATTTTCAAGCATCGCAAGACCAATGACCCAATTGTTAAAGAAAGATAAGAAGTTTGAATGGACTGAACAATGTGAACCAAGTTTTCAAGAGCTCAAGAAGAGATTGATTTTGGCACCAATTCTGATTATGCCAGATATCAAGAAGCCTTTTCATGTGTATTGTGATGCATCCAAGATTGCTCTCAGATGTGTGTTGATGTAAGAAGGCAAAGTCATAGCATATCTATCCAGACAACTGAAGAAACATGAGCAAAACTACCCTACCCATGACCTTGAACTTGCAGTCATAGTTTTAGGCTTGAAGACATGGCGTCATTACCTGATGGGTAAACGTTGTGAGACTTATTCGGATCACAAGAGTCTGAAGTATATTTTCACGCAGAAGGAGCTGAATATGAGGCAAAGGATATGGATAGATTTAATAAAGGATTATGACCTTGGCATTCACTATCACCCTGGTAAAGCCAATGTGGTACCGGATGCTCTTAGCAGATTGCCGTGTAGATTAAACACCAAGATTAAAGAAGCTCAGCCAAGTTTGCATGAAGAGTTGGAGCTATTTAGAACGGAGCTAGTTAGCAAAGGATTTTTTAGCTAGCATTGAACTTCAACCCACTTTAATCAGTCAAATCAAGGAGGCACAGAAAGGAAATGCAAGTATCGACAGAATCAAGCATCATATTGGTATAGGAAAGGTACCCGGATTCACCGAAGATGAAGAAGGAGTTTTGTGGTACAAAGGGCATATCTATGTGCCAGCAGATTCCGAGCCGAAGCAAGTTATCATGTAGGAAGCTCATGATACTCTTTATTCTATCCACCCCGGAGGAACGAAGATATATCAGGATTTGAAGGAGCAATTTTGGTGGCACGAGATGAAGAGAGAAATCTGAAGCTACATAGCCAAGTGTGATACCTGTCAGAGAGTCAAAGCGGAACATCAGAGACCCATAGGACTTCTGCAACCATTGCAGATTCGAGAATGGAAATGGGATTCTGTCGGAATGGATTTTATGACCGGTTTGCCTACATCTAGTAGGGGAAATGACTCTATTTGGGTCATAGTTGATATACTGTCCAAGGTAGCCCATTTTATACCTGTCAAGACTACCTACTAGAGTTCGAAGCTAGCAGAGTTGTACATTGCTAGGATCGTAAGTTTGCATGGAACCCCTAAGACCATAGTATCGGATCGAGGAACCCAGTTTACCTCAAGATTTTGGCAGAAAGTCCAAGAAGGATTAGGAACCATGCTGAATTTCAGCACAACTTATCACCCGCAGACCGATGGACAAAATGAAAGAGTCAACCAAATCTTAGAAGATATGTTGAGAGCTTGTGTGCTAGAATATGGATCAAAATGGGAAGATTGTCTGCCTTTCGTAGAATTCTCATACAACAACAGTTATCAAGCCAGTTTGCAAATGGCCCCATTTGAATTTTTGTATGGAAGGAAGTGTCGTACCCCCTTGAATTGGTCGCAAGTAGGGGAGAGTCTGATTTTCGGACCCGACATCCTACGAGAAGCCGAAGAGAAGGTTCACAAAGTCCGTGAGCACCTCAAGACCGCCCAATCCAGACATAAAAGTTGTGCTGACAAGAGACGTAGAGACCTGACCTTCAATGTCGGAGATTTTGTGTATCTCAAAGTGTCACCCTTGAAGGGAATGCAACATTTTCAACTGAAAGGAAAGTTAGCCCCTAGATATATTGGACCCTTCAAGATGTTGAATCGCCGAGGAGAAGTATTATATCAACTGGAACTGCCAGAGGAGATGTCATCCATACATAATGTGTTCCATATCTCGTTACTTCGCAGATGCCTAGAAGTTTCGGAGAAGACCGAAGTGTTCAAGAAAATCGATCACAGAGCCATAGATATCAAAAAGGATCTGACATATTGTGAAGTACCCATTCGTATTTTGGAAGAAGCCTTCGGAACCACCAGTACCCGGAGTATCAAGTTTCTCAAGATCCAGTGGAGTAACCATACTGAAGAAGAAGCTACTTGGGAGCGAGAAGATTACATTAGGACTGAGTTTCCAAATCTCTTTAGTTCCTAGTTTTTCTTAAATCTCAGGACGAGATTTTTTTTAAGGAGGGAAGGTTTGTAACACCCCAAAAGTACTAATCAAGATTATCAAGTTCTAATCACCCAAGTTTAGGGTTAACAAAAAATTTTAGTATCAAATTTAATATGAGTGTATGTGTGTTTTTCATTAGTGTATGAATGAGTGCAATTGCCATGTTTGATTGCTACAAATGATAAGGAATGGCTTAAAGATGAATACTACATCATCTAGGCCAATTGCAAACAAAATGCAAAGAAAAGGAAATCAAATATAAAGCATATGATCAAATGGTTATTTTGGCCAAAATTAACCACTAGGCCACTTTGAGTGTTCCTAGTAAAGAATTTCTAATAGAAACATTTCCATTTCTTTTCACCTCTTGCTAGACGAAGTAAAATGAACCAAGCCCACTTTACAAACTCACAGAAACTATTTTCAAATATATTTAAAGGATAGTTCAAAATTGAATCAAGTTCATATGGTAAGATCACCGTTTTGCAAAAATCAATTCACCTTGGAAAACCCCAGGCAACCAGAGACACTCAAGCATAAAATCAAAACACTCACCAAATTTCATTCAAAAATTTCAAATTTAATTTCTTGTGGCCATTTAGTCGTACACCTGGCAGACATAGATCAATTACTGCCTAACTCTACTATTTTGAGCAGTGATCTCTCGCCCACTTGCCCTCATTTCACTCCCATGTCTCCCTAGCACCTAGCAACGCAGTGGATAGCCTCCCCCTTGGTTGTTGTGCCAGTGAAGTGCCTCCCGAAGCTGGCCACACCGGCCGACCATGGACCGCACGCCACAGACCACGTCGACCTCGTCCATGATGTCTAGGAGGCAGGCCACCATCCACCGCTACCCCCTGTCCAGCCCTCGACCGCAGCCAGGCCATGGACCACCCCAGCATCGTGATACGTTGCGAACGTATCCATAATTTTTGATGTTCCATGCTTGGTTTTATCTACTTTCTTGTGTGTTGTCCACACTTTGGAGTACTTTTCATATGATTTCTTGGACTCACCTATTAACAAGAGCCATAGTGCCAGCTGCCTGTTTCTGCTGTTTTTGGTTCCAGGAAGTCAGAAAATGAATATTCTCGGAATTGGACCGGACAAAAGCCAAAGTCGATATTTTACCGAAAGACTCACAGAGCCAGAAGACGAGACGGAGAGGGGCCACAGGGTGGCCACACCATATGGTGGTGCAGGCTAGCCCTGGTTGCACCACCAGGTGGTGTGGGCCCCTTGGCCACCCACCGACCTTATCTCTTCGCCTATAAGATGCCTCCCGATGCAAAAACCCTAAATCATCAAGCCTCCAGCCACGAAAAGTTTTGAAGTACCGCCGAAGGGGAGATTCGGGGGACAGAAAGTCTCTGTTCCGGCACCCTGCCAGGACGGGGAAGTGCCCATGGAGCCATCTCCATCGATCTCTACCGCCATCACCATTACCATTGCTGATTCCCATGATGAGGAGGGAGTAGTTCTCTCTCGAGGCTAAGGGTTCTACCAGTAGCTATGTGTTCATATCTCTCTCTATGCATGATCATATTATGATCATGAGCTTGTAATCAAGTAGATCTACCTTGATACTCGAGTGCTTTAATAGATCTCTGCTCTCCCCATGTGTGTGAAAGTGACAGTGTGCACACCATGGTGGCACTTAGGCTAGAGATTTCAAATACTTGTTATGAGTTATATTTGGAATTGGATGTCTTTATGAAATTGTGGTGTTTGTTGGAACCATCTAGTGCTCAAGGTGACAGTGTGGGGTTATCTAGATGGGAAAGGCGGACTTTGAGGTGTGCTGTTATAGCCCTACCATGGATTAGAGTGTCCAACTGGAGAGTAGTTCAGAGTAGTACCATAAAGAAGAATATATTTATATGAGAGAGTTCATGTAATATCTCACCATAATAAGGTAAGATTCCTGTGATTGCAGTGCTAGTCCCTGGATCAAAATGCTAGCACCCACAGTTTAAGATGAAGTCCACAGAAACAAAGGTCATTATTACATCGCATATCCAGGAATATAACTGTTCTTACAACTCACTTAGCCCAAGGCTAATATACTCAAGGTTCACATTACATAGTATAATAATAGAGTCTTTGTCTTCATGTGCCATAGGCAAACATGTCGAGTGTAGACCTACAACCCTACTCATCATTAGAGTATCCTGCAACATAATAAGTTACAGCCACAAAGGGTCAATACATTTGGAATTGTATTGGCAAGTGATACCATAGATACTTAGTATAATCCAACAGCTACATGAATATATGGCTAAGTGTGGTTTTGGCTGACTTTGCTAAAAGCTAGTTTTAACTTATAGTTTTTGAAGAGTAAGTATTCTCTCTCAAACACTAAGGTACCAATGATTGACATCACTGAACCTTTACCCGTGTTCACCCACAAGTTTTAACTTAGAGAAATTTGGATGAGGAGATTATTGAACTGCTTCACTGTCTTGAGGCTCAGAAATTGTCCATAACCGGGGACACGGCTAAGTACTTAGTTTTACCCTCTCCAATCTCTTTGTTCCTGGGTGGCCGTCCACAAGTGCGATACACCGGCTGACCATAGACATGGCCCCTGAGTAACCACTCAACATAATCCAAGCAAGTCCCATTCCACCTAGTTGTTTCATTAACAATAGTTGTTTTCTTAGTCACACAAAATAATATCTTTCCATACTATCTTGATATTTATTTTCCACCCACGAGTTCTAATATCATGGCTAAGCACTCTAGCATACGAAGTCTTTCAATTAAGGAGATACTACCAAGATATAATCTGTAGGATAGCATAGCATAGTAAACTAACATGTAAATAATCCTATCATGCTAAGATCTACCAAAATAACACTAATGCAATAGTGAAAATAATAGGACATGAGATGAAATATCACTTGCCTTGGTAGCTAGGGGAATAGGTACAATCCTCACAGCAACAAACTTCACAGTCCACACAATCTACACAAAGAACAATACAACAAAAATAATTCAATCAATAAAACATTATAAAAATATGAATGCATGCAAAATGCAATGATATGATCATAACTCTAAAACTTACAGAGTCTACAGTACAGAGGTTAAAATACTCTATCTAAAGGCATAAGGAATACCCAAAAACAATTTATGGAACAATTTTGATGAGCAAAATACTCCTAAAAAGGTTCTGCCTATAATTCCAATTTTTCAGAAGCAAAAGTGTGAAACAAGGCCTCTATAATAAAGTTCTTATTTTTATGAATCCATAGACACCAAATTTGTATTTTTCCGAATTGCGGATCAAAAGTTATTGATTTTCTAAGTTTAATACATAATCTGTCTATTTTTTTATTTAAACAAATAGCCTGGGCGACGTCGTGCAACCCTATTGGTCCATACCGGTTTGGTCGGATCGACTGTTGCAGACCGTTAGATCTTAAGTGACAAACGGACGGATCTTATCAGCCCATACCGCTTCGGTCCTCGATCTAATCCTAGTCGTAGACGACTAATCTAATGGTTCTTAGTGGCCTGGCCGGAAACGAGCGGCACTAACCAGCTGCGCGCGGCGGCGGAGCGTCAGCCGACGATGTTCCGGCGGTTCTACAGGGGCAGGGAGTCCGTAGACACGTGCCAGAGTCCGAGGTGGTCGTGGCGGTCTCGATGGAGGTCACGGTGGCGTGGGGGGTGCTCTGGCTCAGTCACGGTCCCTCGCCGGAGTTGCGTCAATGGCGGAGCTCGCGGCTCTGTGTTGGAGATGACGGCCTGGGGCTCGGACAAGCAAGCAACGGGGTTAGTGAGGCGCGCCCGGATCAGCACGATCTAGTAGAGGCCAAAAAGGGGCGGCGGAAACCCTAACCTCACCGGAAAAAGCGATGGACGGCGGCGGCAGAGGGAGTTCGTCGGAGTAGACCACGCCATCGACCTGGAGCAAGAGAAGGCACGCGGCCGGGGTTAAAACATGCGCCAGGACCCGGCAATCAAGACAAGGCAGAGAGAAGGGCGCGGCGTGGCCGGAGCTCACCGGAATCGTCACCGAAGTAGCTTCGGACGGTGGTGGTTTGAGTTGGTAATTGGGGAGCCTGGGGGCTCTCTAGGGGCTGTGGTTGGGTGAAACTGACGAGGAGGGGGAGGGTATTAAGAAGGGGCGATGGTGGTGGAGATTTAATCGCGGTAACGCTCGAATTCGGCTGGACCTGGTTACGGCAGAGGAGGAGAGGAGGTGGTGGTCGTTCGCATGGAAGAAGGTGAGGTGGCATCGACGTGGCGTGGAGCCAGGAGGTAAGTGGGTGGGGGTGAGCTGTGGGGGTGTGAGAAAAGGCAGAGAGGGGGAGAGAGAGGCCCGGGTGGGCTGGTTGGGCCAGATTGGGCCGAAAAGGCCAGAATATTGCTGTTGTTTTAAAATTTCTTTTCCCTCCTTTTCTTTTTCCTTTAGAATTTCTTTTCTAGGTTTTGGATTTAGCAAAAGGGCTCCAAAAAGTCTCTAAATTTCACCAAAATTTTGGAGGACAACTAAATGCAAAGTAGTACATGCCATGATGATATGAATGCAATGATGATGGTTTTTTTAGGTAAAATTTTTGGGATGTTACAGTTCACTAGTGAAAGTATGATCCCTAGTCCTTGTTTCTAAGCATTGATACACCGTTTGCAATTAGATTTGTTACATGTTTTCTTGCTTCCTTCTTTATTTCAGTTTGCCTATAGTCTATTCCCACGTCATCCACACGCCATCAAGCTATTTTCTGGCACCGTTATTTTATATTCATACCACTTGTATTTCACTATCTCTTCACTGAACTAGTGCACCTATACATCTGACAAGTGTATTGGGTATGTTGGGGACACAAGAGACTTCTTGTATCTTGATTGCAGGGTTGCTTGAGAGGGGATACCTTTGACCACTTCCTCCCTAAGTTCGATAAACCTTGGGTGATCCACTTAAGGGAAAACTTGATGTTGTTTTACAAACCTCTGCACTTGGAGACCCAACAACTGTCTACAAGAATAGAAGTGCGTAGACATCAAGCTATTTTCTAGCGTTGTTGGCGGGGAGGTAAGGTAAAAGGTACTCACATCCTCCGGTATGAGTGCTTGAAGTTATTTTCTTTAGATTCTGCAATTTTTTCTTTTTGTTTCTTGCTTTCACTAGTTAGGCTCAATAGAAAACAACAATAAAATTAGAGAGCTTTATAGTATTTATCTTGAGTTAGGACATGAAGTGCTTGAAGAGAAAAATAAGAAACCTATGGAACTTTATTTGCATGCTAATAGAAATGTTGTTAGTATGAATTATTTGGACACCATTATTGCTAATGCTATGGAAAAGTCTAAGCTTGGGGAAGCTAGTTTTTATGAAAATGATCTTTTTAGTTCCCCAGCTTTGGAAGATAGCTATTCTATTGCTTATGATGATACCAAACGTCCCATATATGATGATTACAATGATGAATATGATATTTTCAGTCCACCTACTATTGAAGAGGAAATTACTTGTGACTACAATATGCCTCCTATATTTGATGATTATGGTTATGAGAATAATAATGATAGCTATTTTGTTGAATTTGCTCCCACTACAATTAATAAGAATGACTATGTTTATGTGGAGAGTATTAATTCTTTTATGCATGTGGCTCATGATAAGAATGTTTTATGTGATAGTTATATTGTTAATTTTATTCATGATGCTACTGAAAGTTATTATGAGAGAGGTAAACATGGTTTTATGCGTCTCAATAATATTAAGTTTCCCCTCTTTATGTTGAAAGTCTTGAAGTTGCACTTGTTTTGCTTTCCTATGCTTGTTCCTTTGTGCTTTCATGACTTGTTTCTTTACAAGATTCCTATGCATAGGAAGTGGGTTAGACTTAAATGTGTTTTGAATTTGCTTCTTGATGCCCTCTTTTACTTCAATTCATATTCCCTATGTGAGCATCTTCTCAAACTATCATGCCTAACTTAAAGGCGTTAAAGAAAAGTACTTATTGGGAGATAACCCAAAAGTTTTAGATGAGTCTTGGAAGTTATTACTTCAGTAATAACCACTCCTTATCCTTTTTATTTGCTTTTTGTGCTAAGAGTAACCTCTAATGAGAGAGAAGTAATGATTGAAAAAGTTGTTGTCCTGAAATAGATTTCTATGGTTCACCGTAAAAATTCGTGTAAAATCTCTGAACGTCTTTTTGAGGCGTGAATTTTTTTGATTCTGCCCCAGGTTGTTATCTAACTTTCTTTAGTTCAACACTTTTCGATTTGAGCAACCGAAGGTCTTCGAAAAAATTCGCCTTTACCTGCTGGCCTGTTTTGACAAATTTCTGCCATTATTTGCTTCTTGTTGGTTCCTTTTTGAGTTATTTTGGGGAATTGAGCTCTTTGAGGGAAGTTCTAGTAGCTTGTGTTTTAATGGAAGTTTTATTGGTGTTGTAACTGAACCTAAAAACCTATTATCTTGAGTGCACTAATGTTGCTAATAAAGATTGTGTGAAGTTTTGTATGAAGGAGCAATTTCAGGTGTATGGAAGGAATGAGTAATGAGATGAAGGATGGACTAAAGCTCAAGCTTGGGGATGCCACGCGTGTCACCCCAAGAAATATCCAAGAAGTTCAAGCGTCAAAGCTTGGAGATTCCCAAGGCATCCCCTTCTTCATCAATAAAAATCTCAAGTTTCTTCCAAACGCTTCATTTTTATTGTTTCATGCACAGTTGTGTTGTTCTTGGAGCGTCTTCTTTTTCGTTTTTGTTTTGGTTTTTCGTTTGCTTGGTTTTCTTAGTTTGCTGAATAAATTGGTTGGACCCCCTCTTTCATACACTGGTTTTCAAATAGTTTGGTTTGGATTGGAAAAAGAGTAGGAAAGATGCCTAAGTGGTAAAAAGGAGCTTGTTTTTGACTATGGCCTATGCTTTGTTATGCCATGCTTGATATTGTTTTGGCTTTATGCTTAGTATTCTTTGCTGTAGCATGACTTGTTATAAACAATTGATATTGCTGAATGTGCCTTTGAAGAATCATGCGTTGTTTTAGCATATTAAAGCATAGTATTGTGGTATTCTCCTTTGTTGCTTTATTTGGGTTGACTTGGCTCATGCTCACACCATGTTATGATTATCCCAAGTCACCATAAGCCTTTACAATCCTTTAGTTTTCAACTTGTAGTATCACTTTATGCTTTGATCAATGATGTTTTGTCGCTCTCCATGATTATGGCCATTATTGCTCTCTTAGTTGGTCGTTCCCAGTCTTTTGCTAGCCTCCACAACCAAGTATGAGTTCCACTCATGCATCCAACTCCTAAAACCAAGTTATTCCAAAGAGTCCACCATACCTACCTACTAGCATATGCTATTCCAAGTATATTCATGTTTTTATCTACCTTCCGAATTAAACTTGTTATGAGAAAACTAGTGATTAAAGCTCTCACGAACTTGATGGCACACTTTACTTTTGTTGCCCTTAATAAACTTGAACCATTGTGTCGTCTATGTTGTATATGCTTGCACTTATTTGTTGGGGATTAGCAGAACCATGCTGTCATGCGGAACGCTTTCAACATTGCACTTGTACTTTGTACCTAGTTGATATCATGCTCTTTTGTCTATGGATGTCGTCGGTGTGAAATGAAAGGGGAGCTTGTAAGTCCATGGAGTTATGTATATGTGTTAGACAAAATCCTGGGCCACTGGTCTAATCCATGCTGTCATGGTGGAAACCTGCAGCGTAACAATAATGAGCTGTCTATGAAGCATTCTTCTTATAAAAAAAGAGTCAGATATTGAGAAAAAAGAGAAAAAGAAAAAAAAGATTATGAAAAGAGGAAAGAGAGAAAAAAGCACCATATTCCCATGGTAATTAATAAGATTGTTGAGATACTCATTGTCTCCTTGCCTTGTCATTTTGATATGGGGATTCTTCCGTATCATCGGGCAAGGGGTACCCCGTTGGCGGTTCTCTATGATACACATGTACTTACGATGACAAGAACTTACCGGTAACTAAACTTGAGTATCATGAGGAGCGGCCCTCGTATTCAAGGGACATCAGATTTCCAACTTATACTTCATCAAGCATATACACCATAGTTTGTTCACTTTAACCTTAATCACTTCAAGATGCTTATGATAGGGGCAATGAGAGCTGAAAGCTAAAAGGTACCATAATTTTTGGAAGCTCTTTATGAGACTTGAATCCCTACTTCCTTCTATGAAGGCCTTTCTTTTACTTTTATGTTGAGTCTCCACCTTCTATCTTTATGCACCTACTTTGAGAGCATAGTGGCCATTCTTAGTTCTATGTGCATTGTCCCAAGACTTGTTGATTGATGCATAGCTTTGATATTGCTTGTTTTAAACAATTTGTATCTAGTCACTCTTATAAACTTTGAAGGTGTCCTATGCATTTATGTTTGCTAATCTATGAGGGACGAGCTGAATGCCACTATGCTATATTTTCTTTATGTGAAACAAACAAACGTCTTGCAAAGCATTGTTATTCATGAATCTTTTGTTTGTGCCTTTTCATGTTGCAACATAGTTTCTTTGTCTTATTGCTAGAACTTTGTCTTTCATGTTATGATTGAAGTACTATGATCCTAGCTTTGAATGTTTTACAAATATTTTGATCAATGTTATGATGGTCCATGTCACCTCAAAAATTATTCTTTCTTTTTATCACTTACCTACTCGAGGACGAGAAGGAGTTAAGCTTGGGGATGTTGATACGTTGCTAACGTATCCATAATTTTTGATGTTCCATGCTTGGTTTTATCTACTTTCTTGTGTTTTCTCCACACTTTGGAGTACTTTTCATATGATTTCTTGGACTAACCTATTAACAAGAGCCATAGTGCCAGCTGCCTGTTTTCTGCTGTTTTTGGTTCCAGGAAGTCAGAAAATGAATATTCTCGGAATTGGACCGGACAAAAGCCAAAGTCGATATTTTACCGGAAGACTCATGGAGCCAGAAGACGAGACGGAGAGGGGCCACAGGGTGGCCACACCATATGGTGGCGCAAGCTATCCCTGAATGCACCACCAGGTGGTGTGGGCCCCCTGGCCACCCACCGACCTTGCCTCTTCGCCTATAAGATGCCTCCCGATGTAAAAACCCTAAATCATCAAGCCTCCAGCCACGAAAAGTTCCGCAGCGCCGCCGCCACCGAAGGGGAGATTCGGGGGACAGAAAGTCTCTGTTTCGGCACCCTGCCGGGACGGGGAAGTGCCCCCGGAGCCATCTCCATCGATCTCCACCGCCATCTCCATCACCATTGCTGATTCCCATGATGAGGAGGGGGTAGTTCTCTCTCGAGGCTAAGGGTTCTACCGGTAGCTATGTGTTCATCTCTCTCTCTCTATGCGTGATCATATTGTGATCATGAGCTTTGTAATCAAGTAGATCTACCTTGCTACTCAAGTGCTTTAATAGATCTCTGCTCTCCCCATGTGTGTTAAAGTGACAGTGTGCACACCATGGTGGCACTTTGGCTAGAGATTTCAAATACTTGTTATGAGTTATATTTGGAGTTGGATGTGTTTATGAAATCGTGGTGTTTGATGGAACCATCTAGTGCTCAAGGTGACAGTGTGGGGTTATCTAGATGGGAAAGGAGGACTTTGAGGTGTGCTGTTATAGCCCTACCATGGATTAGAGTGTCCAACCAGAGAGTAGTTCAGAGTAGTATCATAAAGAAGAATATATTTATATGAGAGTGTTCACTAGTGAAAGTATGATCCCTAGGCCTTGTTTCTAAGCATTGATACACCATTTGCAATTAGATCTGTTACATGTTTGCTTGCTTCCTTCTTTATTTCAGTTTGCCTTTAGTCTTTTCCCACGTCAACCACACGCCTGCAAGCTATTTTTTGGCACCGTTGTTTTATATTCCTACCACTTGTATTTCACTATCTCTTCACCGAACTAGTTCACCTATACATCTGACAAGTGTATTGGGTGTGTTGGGGACACAAGAGACTTCTTGTATCTTGATTGCAAGGTTGCTTGAGAGGGGATACCTTTGACAACTTCCTCCCTGAGTTTGATAAACCTTGGGTGATCCACTTAAGGGAAAACTTGTTGCTGTTCTACAAACCTCTGCACTTGGAGGCCCAACAACTGTCTACAAGAATAGAAGTGTGTAGACATCACACCGCCGCGCCCATTTTCTCTGTGTCGTGCCGAGAGCGCGCTAGAGCGCCATAGCCGACCAGCTCGGACGCACCGCGTATCGCCCTCTCCGTGCGTGCACACCCTCTCCATAACACTAGCTAGCTCCTAGACATCCCCGTTCACCGTCGCGCGACCCATAGCTCCCGTGCGCCGCCTCGAACACCGCCAGTTCCACGCAGAGCACCGCACGTGCCCGACCATCCTCGACCGCCCCATGCCGCTCCTTTAAACCCGTGATGACCGCCAGAGCGCACCATGTCGCCCCCTACCCTCAGCCATGCCGCTAGCTCGCTGTACCACCGTCGTTGGAGGAGCCATTCCATGCCGCAATGCCCCTCTCGCCAGTGTATAAATAGAGGCCCCCTCCGCCTCAATTCACCACACCCTCACACTCCCCACTCCTCACAGAGCCTCCCACACCTCTCCCCGGAGCAAGGCAAGCCCCGCATCACCGGAACTTGGCCGGAGTCCGCCGCTTCAGAGGAGAAGAGGAGCAGTTGATTGGAACCACCCTAGGAGCCGCCGCGACCACCGTTCGAACCGCCGTCGTCGACCATGTCGTTCGCCCCCACCACCGACCCTAGCTGGAGCCTAGGTGAACCTCACACGACCCCCACCACTGCGTTAGGGTTTAGACCTCGCCGGAGCTATTCATCGTCGATGATGAACCTCAGCCGTTAGATTAGGTTCTAATCGTAGGGCCTAGATTTAATGATACTGTTTCGGTTAGATAGAGTCATTGACTAGTGGGACCCCAGTGTCAGTAGCCCTCTATGCCGTGCTGTGTGGATTGGGCCGGCCTAGTTACTTTCTCGCGTAGGCCTGTAAATTCAAATAGTTATTTTCTAGTTTAGTTAAAACCAGTTTCTATCAGTAGATTCAAAAATCAATTCAAAGAGATTCACTGAACCAAATTTCATGATTCCAATTTTGTTAGAAAGGTATTCAAATTATCTACCCAAGCCCGTTGGATTCAAACCATTTGGTGTTAGAGATCACCTATAGTAAAAATAACAAGACAGAGACTTCTTCAACTTCAAACATTTTTCAAAATTCAACCATAAATGCTTTTGAGTTGATTCCAATTCTCAAAAATCACATTTGACAAGATCTATCTGAATATATAAAAATATTTAGGTTTACATGCAGTGATATTGGACTAGTACCAAAAGAATGCTATATAGGAATTTCTAGTCACTTTAATTCTATTAAATGATCATCTTAAACTATATAAAATATGACCAACACTTTAAATCACATTCCCACGTATTAGAATATGTGGTGATGACATGTGTCAACATGATCCCATATTTTAATTGGAGAATATTAAATCTTAAGTATTTTCAATGAGTAGAAATTACTTTTCTAAAATAAGATAAACAAGATTAAGTCTTTATTTCATGTGATGATTGTGATGATGCTAGATCATAAAGTGTGAGCCTTAGTGTGCTAAATAGAAATAGTTAAGTATTGTTTGGTGATTGTGTACCTCGTATTCATTTATAGACGATAGTACCGACCCAGGATACGAGGAGGAGCAGTACTACCAAGAAGAAGAAGAGGAAAACTTCAATCACTGCACTAATCAAGGTAAGCCATCACTAATTGCAAGCTAGAACTATGCAAGCTAACACTTGGAAGTATTATACCTATACAAGCCTATCACTACAAGTTAACTATGCAAGTTAACACTTGCCCACTTTATAACCTATGCAAGATGCATTAGGCATGCTTTTATTATACAACTTTGATTATACCAATCCCAAGTTTTACTTGCAAGTTTTATTCTTTTACTTTTACCAAAGTTCTTTACGTTTACTTAGTGCTTTGTGAGTATTGGAAAAATAGTATGGATACCATGAAGAGTATAAAACTAGGCATAAGTAGTTATACTTAGATGTCATTCCATGGCATGAGATTAGAGTTGGATTGTTACACTTGATTAGCACCCCTCATTAGTGAATACCCTCAACTTTAGTGGCTAGTTCTAAGCATAAAAGTTGATCACTTTAGATGGGAACACTTGGTAAAAATGATTATGAAAACCTTGGAATGAGGATTCATTCTATTGAGATGTTTTGACATGTGTTGAGAAACACAAAAATATTTGATGATGAAAATGTTGAGGCATGATCCTTAGCCCTTTATTAAAAACTGATGGTTGGGTTTGGATGCGATACCATTCCAATTTTACCGTACAACCACAATACTTGAATTGGGTAGGGCTTAACTGGAAGTTTATATGCCTTAGTATGGGTTCCCTTGCGGAAGAGGTTGAGCTGAGGCTACCTCATGATAAATGTCCACCTGTGCAGTGCCCAGGATGGCAGATGGCCATGGCTAGGAGGCCAATCTCATAGGGGAGGTGCCTATACTAGAGTGTGTAATTGAAAGGTTATGATTGATTATCCGCATACTAAGTATGATGATTCAGGGTTATCCCTGAGGGATGTATCGAATTTTATGGTGAAAGTGTACCACCTCTGCAGAGTGTCAAACTATTCGAATAGCCGTGTCCGCGGTCATGGAAAGTTGGAGTGTCCATACTGTTCCATCGTCAGATGTTTTCAAAATGACTTGTGAACTGAACTATGACTTTGACTTGACCACAACAGGGTTGTGAAAACTAGGTTCCCACTTAAGTGATTTAGACATTAACTTAGTTTTCTTTACTGCTAAACTCAGTTTGAGATAAAACTGGATTTTTGCAAATAAACCTAGAGCTTAAGATTCCTATTAGAACTACCTTTCTTGTTAGTGATAGTTTGCGAGTACTTAAAGAGTACTCATGGCTTTGTCCCTAGCTATTCCCGTGGAAAGACTATGAGGAGCACTACCAGGATGATGGACAGCAGGAGGTCTATGACAACTAGGATCATCTCCCATCGTCAGCATTGCCTGTGACCCTGAAGATGGAGCCCCTACTACGTTTATTTTCCGCTGCTTGATTTGTATTAAGACTAGATCATGAGATCCTTTATTTGTAAGACCTTATTATGGTTTGTAAGGGATGATGTACTATGGTACCAATTCTGTTATGTCTTGCAAAAATGGTAATCCTGGTATTGTGAGGTATGGCATAACAGGCATCTGGGATTAAAAATCCGGGTGTTGTCATGGATCTTGTTCCTAGATGTTTACTTGGCCTTGCTTCTCCTTGCTGCCAATCTGTCTTGCTCCTCCAGGTGCTGCTTGCTCTTGATCTCCTTCAGGTTTCCATGCTACACTATTGACTGGGTTGGTTTAGTGTGGTGGAATTGTTGGATTTGAGGATGAATTGGTGAATCTCCTCTCTTCCTAGCTCATGTATGGCTTCCCCAAGCAACTAGGGTGCTAGTGACTGGGTGGTGATCTAGTGGTGAGATGATCTAATGGTGAGTTGATGGTGTGGAGGAATGTATTTGGTGGTAAAGTAGTGGTACTTGTGTTCTCGCATGGTTGACTTGTGAATTGAGAAGATATGATGGAACTAGCGTGCGAGCTCTACTAGCTACTGCTACTTCCTTCCTCTTAACTCCTTCCTTATCTAATCTTGTTGTGTTGTCAACACCACACAGCTGCATGTTGTGACTAAGCTGTTGTCAAGTGGGACCTATAAGGTTCAAGTTTCCACATCTGTGACTCTTCCTTGGAGATGAGATCAACTAGAACTGGATATTTTCCTGATGTTTTACCATTTGCCTTTTATCTAGCTTTGGTGAAACTTGCCACTTGGCCAATGAGGTTGTACTAAGGACACTATGTGATTAAGAATAGATACTATGATTTGGCCCCCTTT
Source organism: Avena insularis (assembly GCA_023614405.1). Taxonomy (NCBI): domain Eukaryota; kingdom Viridiplantae; phylum Streptophyta; class Magnoliopsida; order Poales; family Poaceae; genus Avena; species Avena insularis. The sequence continues at coordinate 85,261,875 of CM042684.1, read as the reverse complement.
TAAATACATACTCGATGATGAATTCAGGCTCTAGCATCTCTAGGCCACATCTGAGGGTACAACTAATAAACTAACCCCCTATTTATTATTTATCTTGTTTGTCTATTTCTTTTACATGACAAAGATAATGAAGATATAAGAAATGAAGAAAATGGATACGATTAGTTTTTAGGATTCTTTTTCTTATTCATGTAATTTCCTTTTTTGTAGAGTGTAAAACATTGTACCCTTACCTTTGTAATAAAATTTATTAAACTATCTTATTATTGTGACTCTATTTTTCTATTAGAATATTGTACATTACTTTGTAACATTTTACCTTATTAATAAAGTTAAAACTTTCTTTTTTATTAGTCAATTGTAATACTGTTGTAAAGTAATGTTTTATTCTTTACTCAAGTTAGTATTCAATAATTGTTGTATAATATTCATATGAGTATTAATTATAAATAGTATTTGTTTATTATTCTTGTAGTATTATGTAAATGACATTTATAAAGTAAATGCCTCCTTCCATATTATAACTTAGAACTAGTAAATATTTATATCTTATTTGTAAATAAGAATCCATTTATTTATGTATTATTATGATCCATTTAACATGTATTATTCCATATACATATTATTTTATAATTCACATATCATTTGAATATTCAATTTTGAATTCTCTTCCCCTCAAACAAAGAAATACAGTAGAGGTCATGTTGAAATCTGTCGCACTTGCCCTGATGTTCCAATCAGTACAAGAGAGATATCAATCCCTGTAGGTCTTTTAGTTTTGCACGAAAATTCCTTAGATTTTCTTATGCATGAATGCAATGCACACACACATGTGTCCTCTCTATTTCTAGGTGCTAATCCTGGGATGTTACAATATTCAACATTTAATATTGAAATCTTTGTGCCATGTCAGTCATGGTTTATCTAACAACCACTAATAAGATGTAAAGCACAAAAATTTCCATAGTGGTATCACCCTAAACCTTACTTTCTTATGAGCTTTAAAATACATGAAAAAGGGTGTTTTTAAGAGTTTTTGGAGGATTAACATAAATACTATACTTGAAAGTAGCTTTTGCTACAAGTAGGTGGGTATGCCTAGTCTAGTTTTAAGGGGCTTGGAATAAGTCTTAGCTTGTGCAGAAAAAGGCTTAGCAAAAAGAGATCTAAGGAGTGTGTCATCTAGTTCATAATGTCAACATTTATTTTTTCACCTTGCTTCTTAATGTTGAACATAAATATGCACTAGCAAGGGATACAATTTAATAGGCATAAAACATATCATGCTTCATATAAAACACTTGAACTTAAGAACTAGATACAGTACAAATTTCAGCTTTTGTTTTTATCTCCCCTTTTCTTTTGTTTATGGCATTCTTTTTCAGTTTTAACATCATCAAGGTAAAGTTTCTTCTCAGTATATAATCATAAGCATTTATAATAATGGTAGTGGTGGTCTTTCTAATGCAAAACAAAAAGTAAAATGACAAAACAAACGCTCCAAGTTTCTACGATAGTTCTATGTTGCTCAAAAAACAAAGTTTAGATGTTTGCAAACCGAGAGTTGAGTTGGTCCAGTGAGGTGCCTTGGGCATCCCAAAGCTTATGTTTTGCCCCGTCCTTGGATTTCTCTTGGTGTGGTGTTCCTCTATTCTGTGTTAAAAAACTTCAACACAAAACTTTTTCTCCCATCTCTTTTCTGAGAGGTGACATTAGTGGCACACGAATATAAAATGTGCTGCCTATATATCAAAGACAAAATTCTTTCTCAATGTTCTAGAAAGCACATAATGTTCATACATATCCCTAGCATATAATATGACTCATACAAATCATTTTAAGACACTTGGGAATGATTAAAACAAAGCATGGCAGAATTTGTCCAGATTTTCAGCAATAGCAAAACGAAATTTTTCGTCCACTTAGACATGTCAAGAATTTTAGACAATTTTTGTGCATATATAGGATGAAAAATTGTAAATTATGTATGAATATGATCACAATTAGAATTACAGAAGAAATCAGAAAATTCGTGCACTAAAAACTGTTCTGTAGAAATTTGCTACTCCATTTGTTTAGAAACTTTTAAAACATCCAAAATAGGTTCCACTTGGTACTCTATTAAAAACTTCAGAAAGAAAACCAAAACAAAACTCTCTTGCTATAGCAAGATTTCAAAACAAAAATCAAAAATAAAAATAACTGGGTTGCCTCCCGCAAAGCGCTTTCTTTATAGCCATATAGCTAGGCTTTACTTACTTGGTTGGATGATGTGGAACTCATGGGATAGCCTGTTATTCTTAGCTACCTCCTTATTCCTTGGAAAGTGTTCCATACACTTCTTATGAGGAAATTGAAACTTCACATTTCCTTCTTTTGCATCAACGACTGCACCTATGATTCTCAAGAAAGGTCTACCCAGAATTATAGGACTTGAGGTATTGCTCCCCATATCCATGACAATAAAATCAACAGGTACAAATGTCATATGTAATTCAACAATAATATCTTTAACTTTTCCTTGAGCATGTTTAGTTCAAGCATCATCAAGTAAAAGATCTATTGAGCATTTTTCCATAGGTTTCAATTTAAGTAAGTCATATAGATAAAGCTAGACACTAGATCCTAAATCTTGAATAGCATGATGTGTCTCTTTTTCAATAGTGATTAATACCTTGGGGATCCATATATCCGTAAGCTTAGTTGGTAACATAGCTTCTCTATTGTATTTTTCAATCTTTTCTTTTATAACATAATTTGCTAGGTAGGAACCAAATCCTCCTTGATGACCATTAAAGGATGGATCATTAGAATTTTTTGCAACAAGTTAATGAGTTCATGCAAGCTGCATTTATCAATATCAAGTAGAGGTTCTTTTGTTTCACTTAGCATCTTGACTTTTTCTACTTTCTTATCATTTGTTATCATTAGTTTCATTTTCCTCCATCATACTAAGAGTTTCCAATGATTTATCTATCACTTATTACACATATTTGATTGTTTCCTCATGGTTCTTTTGAGCTTGAATAAGATTTTTGAATGATGTGACTTCTTGTGTTAGGAGATCTACCCTTTCAAACAAAGCATCTTGTCTTTCAAACTTAACTATAAATTCCTTGTTAAGTTCCTTTTGAGTGGCTATAAAGTATCTCATGGAGCTTTCTAAATCATTAGGAGCATTATTACCACTAGCATAGTTATTAGGAACAAAAGGTGGCCTACCATAAGATTTATTATAGTTGTTCCCATTCCCATTACTACCAAAGTTTCTTATGTAGTTAACATCTATGCTTTCATTGGTATTTGTTACTAATTCTTGTAGAGGAATATTATCGGTAGTTTGCTTAGATATGTAGGCTAATATGGCATCAAGTTTACTTCCTATGGAGTCTATTTCTTCAATGTAATTAACTTTCTTAGATGGGTTTGGTGCTCTTTCAGTATGCCACTGACTATGGTTGTGGAGCATGCTTTCTAGGATAGTTTTAGCTTCAGATACAGTTTTACTCATAAATGCACAACCCGCAGCAGAATCTAGAATGATTCTTGACATAATATTTAGGCCATTATAAAAAGAATGCAATATGGTCCATTCGTTTACTCCATGTGATGGGAAAGATCTAAGCATGTTTTTAACTCTCTCCCAAGCTATTGCTACATGTTCATTATCATTTTGTCTAAATGATAGGATACTATTTCTATTTTGTAGGATCTTAACCGATGGGTAGTAAAAGATTCTTTTAGGTCATCCCAAGAGTTTATGCTAGCAGCAGGAAGCGATAATAACCATTCTTTAGCTTTACCTCTTAGTGAAAATGGGAATAGTTTAAGTTTGATAATGTCATTTTCCACATTCTTAAACTTTTGCATATCCCAAATTTGACAGCAATCGTGCAAATGCATAGAGGCATCCTCACTAGCACTCCCCCAAATTGTTCTCTAGTTATAAGATTTAAAAGACCAAGACTTACTTCAAAACTTTCAGCAGTTATTTTAGGAGTGGTAATGGGTCTAGCCATGAATTAATCATTAGGGGTGTTTGTGTAGTCACAAATTTTTTTCCTCTTTCCCCCATGTTTGCAAATAAAAAGGTAATACTAATTTTTATGTGTTTTTGTGTTTTTAAAGAAAAACTTAAAAAGACTAAAAACAAGACAAAATAAAATACTTTAAAAATCTAAAAGGAGAAGAAAAAGCTCACAGTGGTGCAACCTCCCCAAGCTTGGGTTGTTGCACACGTTGATGAAGATGATGGAGCCAGAAAATAAGCAGTTGTCATGGGAGTTATCTTGCTCTTAAAACTTGCTCTTCAAACTTGATGAGGATGTTGTTGTGATGTACCTTCGCCAATTCCCTGGCAAAGGTGCCAAAAAAAATAGTCTTGATGGCAACAAACATGGCCAATTTTCGTTGGGACTCCAAGTTCAGAGTGTTGTAGCAAGCTTCTTTTCCCCCACAAGGGTGACTCGAGGGTTATATCAAACTCTCGGGGAATTGGCTATGCAAGGATGTTTGTCTTCTCCTCTTCAAGCAACCTATAAAGTAAAATAATTTGTCTTGTGTCCCCAACTCCACCAATTGGTTGTCAAGCACAAGGTTTCATATTAGTAATATGAAATAAAATAAAATGTAAAGCAGTAAATAAAGTAAAGTAATGCAAACTAGATGATATGGAAGATAGTAGAGTTGTTTTGGGGGTTTTATAAGTGATTGCAAGTAGAGAAGGTATTTTTTTGTATTTTAGAAATAATAAATTATAGAAATTGTAAAGGATAGTAGATGCAATTGAAAGGTGTTTCTTATGATAAAAATCAGACCGGGGTTCAGGGGTTCAATTGTCTACTCTCTTTTTAAGTTGTAGTGATCACAAAACAATTCATCAATGATAAAGATTCATGGAAATTCTATAAGTTCTTGATAAAAGGAATTAATATAGGAATCACATTCTAATATTGAGATGGAATACATCTCTCTCTCTCTTATACTCCTCAAGAAAGGGACATCTCCATGCAATCTTGATTTAAGAACAAATCAGACTATAGCTTTAAGCAATATTATATGATGTTTGAAATACAAATATGCTACCTTGATTTAACAAGGTTATCACACTGCCACGTGATGACTATAGCACATGATTTCACTTTACCCCTATTGAGGTACCAAAAGAAAGGTAAAAACCAAACTATATATTGAATATTATGTGTCACAATTCAATCTCCACCCCCATGTTACTCCATCTAACACACACTTCTCCCCATACAAGTTCTTGCATACAAGTTGGATCAAAACAAGCAATGAATAACGGGGTGCATGATATGCATCTATTAAAACATCTTACACAAAATAGATTCCAATCTCAAATATCAAATCATAGAACAAAGATCCACCACATAAGAATTACAAATATGAACATAATCATGTTGGTCAGCTCATATGGTACTAGATCTATGAAGAACAAGAGAGAAATAGATCAAGCTACTACCACAAACCCATAACCCAGAGGTGGAATACTCCCTCTTCATCATGGTGATGAAACTAGAGATGTTGGAGAGGGTGGAGATCTCCCTGGAGGTGACTCTGGTGGAGTTTCCCCCTCCAATCTTCATTGGATCTGGTGTTTTTTGTCTCTAGTGGATCTCGTTGCTTCCCATCGCTTCTGTTTCGAGGACACCCCGGAGGGTCCTTATATACAGATTTTTATGTCAAGAGAACTCCGTGGGCAAAAGAATCAAGGTGATCGGATGGTCGAAGAGGGAAAGAGCATGAGTGGCATGCCCACCAGGCCTGGGCGTGCCACCTGGGCTCTATTGTCCCTCCTATCCCTCCCGGTGAGATTCCAGTGCTCCATATGCTTCTCATAGATAAATATTGGCATTCCCAAAAGTGTAGGTCCATTTGACTTCGTATAGGTCCTCAAACATCAAAAACATTGAAAACAGGGTTTTTGTGCCCTGCGGGATTATAACCAAAATAAAGGGGGCCATTGGTAAATCCCCAAAAATCAATATAAAACAGGGATATAACATTATATATGATGCAAATATGTGGGAAACCATGTTAACAAACTTCAAAGTTCATGTATGCATTTTACATGCATCAATGGGCATCTCCCATCTCCGGTTCCTCCTCTAGAACAACAGAACTTGGTAGCCCCGTTCTCATGGTGCTCATCGACAACATGAAGCTTCAGATCAAGAAGTTTGTTCTGGTCTACGGTGGGCGTAAGTCAAGCTCCCGAGGGTCTCCTACACCTTTGGGCTCTAGATTGAGTTCTAGAAGAAGACCTCTTGAACTCGTGGCTCACGATCTATGCCAAGCCAAGGTCCAAGGAGAGGATGAATAATGACAAGCGAAATTGTGAGAAATAAAGGAGGATGGCTGATACTGTTTCTTTGTAGGCCTAGGCCTAGGAAACCTATCCACCCACCCTACCTCACAATTATTGTCGATACCAAAACTTGTAACACCCCCGGGATTAGGGTTAAACAAACCTCGGATTATCCTCTGAGATAAACTTAACTCCAACCTCAGAGACTCACGGTATATGATTCGGTAGCATTACAGAACATAGGGATTCAACATCATAAGTTTAAACTCTTAATGGAGTACGATATCAGATTATTACAAACCAGGGGTCACAGACCCATCATTACACAAAACAGCGAAAGCAAATTATGTTGTTCTACACAACAAACTTAACAAAGGGCCTAAGAGGCCATAAACATAAGTGATGTCCAACCCATAGTCCTCACGCTGCTACCTGGGACCCCCAACTACTCGTCGATGTCAACATAGAAGCCACCTTCAATTGCGACTAGATCATCTGAAGAAAAACAACAATAGCACAAGGCTGAGTATGAGAATGTACTCCACAAGACTTAGATAACCTAGTGTCTACATGCTCTGGCTAGAAAAGCTTTCTCTGGATTTTCTTTGCGTAAAGCCAACTTTGTTTGTAAACAAGAGAGAGTAGAGGCTTATCTACACATAATACTTTCAAAATGGGGTAAGAGAGTGACGACTCCATCTTGAACATCCGAACTTGTTAACCAAGTACATATGAACTCCTCATCTAGGATCACCCCCTCGAACCCCTGAGGAAGCATCCTTAAGCACACGTGGATCAACAAGTTTTACTTTTAGTTATTGTTATCTATAATCTTAGAATTCGGTCACCAAGTGTTCATAACCGTGAACACGGCTTTTCGAAAAGATTTAACCCTGTAGGGTTATACAACTTTACCCACACATACCAACCGACTCTTAGTGCCAAATATTATTAGCCCTCTTCCTTGGAGGGACGGCAGAGGCTGGTTAACCACGACCTTTACCTTGCTTTCACCGAGACCATAAGTCACGCCCTAAGGAAGGTTCTGCCATACGGGTCAAATCCCGAAGCCGGTCCCTAGAGATGTGAGTCGGGGTTGGTTTATCAGGGGCGCTATCTACCCCAAGCAAACTTGGCCACGCTTACCTATCTGTTATGATGCACCTCCTTCACCCCCTCTTTCGAAAACATTTTCAATGCTCATGCCAAATGGAAAGCCCGAACTATGTGACTCATGGAATCTACTAGGTAAGTTAGTTAGTCGAGGGGTTTTCCAGGCCCCGTGTGGTTGTACGCTCGTCTCGGTTCCAAAGGCAAGAACTCGGTTCCTAGTGGTGGCGAGCATGGGACTACAAAAACCACACCCAACATTGTCATCGGATTGATGACAAGTACGCCATGAGGGGGTCCTCGAGGCATGTGGAAGAGAGGGGTGTGAGACGTATGGTGTTCCGGGACGGTGAGCACACAAGTTTACCCAGGTTCAAATCCGCCGGCTTTGGACGGATCCTACTCCTGCTAGCAATCCAGTAATATGGGAGAGCCGGAATATGGGTTACAAGGGTTTTGCCTGTGCGAGTTGAGGTTGTAAACTATTGTCAGGTGGTAGTTGCCCTAAAGACTCTCCCTAGGACGGCTTATATAGATATCCGGCCTAGGGTTTATAGGAGAGATCTATCCGGCTACGAGTAAGAGTCGGTTACAGAGTACATCTTGAACTACAAATAACACTATGGGCCTATGTCGGTAAGTCTTCTGGGCCTTCCTATAGCCGGACTGGACTCCGTATCTTCTCCCTGACTAGGCCGCCCATGAAGCAAAGCTCTAACCTGAAGTGGGCCACCCTGGTCAGTGAGGAACTGTGAGGATACCTGGAAAGTATATCCCCAACAGCAGCCCCCGGAAGCCTCCAACATCCAAAGTCGGATTCATCATCATCTAGCTTGATCTTCGGCTTGCAGAATCTTGAAGGGTTCCTGAAACTTCAAAACAAAATATACGATCCGGGTCTCAAAATAAGTCGGACCTATCAGTACGGTTATTCAGATTTCCAGCTTGAAATTCAAACTAAGCCGAAACTTGGGCTCTGACGTAGCCTGACACCAGCCATGGTCAAGTCACGTCACTGACAGACATTTCCTGTCAGCACGACCGTTGGTGGGGCTGCCTTTCATGGAACCGAGGCACCATTTCAATGCGTGCATGGAGATCGAGGCAGCGTAATCATCACACGGAGGTTTCCCCGTCCTTTCCACGATGTGTGGCATGTTTACTGTAGCGTTTACACAAATCTTGACACGTCTAGCGGATATAAGAGGTGTGGATTTCTTCCCCAATTCTCTTCACCAGTTCCAGTGCCGTTTCCTTCTCCTCTACGCCTCCCATGAACCCAGCGCTCCACTGCTCCCGCAAAAACACCTTCAGCGCCGCCCATCTAAGGTCACCGGCGCACCGGATAGAATGGCTTCTTCATCATCCTCCGGCTTAGCGGCAGCGACGGCGGCGGAAGAGAAGGAGAGCCACCGTGGAGTCTGGATCCCTGCGTCCTGGATGATCCCAAGCTCTAGGTCATTTAAGACGAAGGGCTCCTCCGTGCCGGCGACTGGCGGAGTGGCTTCGGCGAAACCGTCCCCAACCCCCACAACGACGAGCGAGTGCATTTCGGCACTCACCTTGAGAAAGGTCTGTCTTTTCCTCCCTCGGAATTCTTTTCCGAGGTTGTAGATCATTATGGCGTTCATCTCCACCATGTTCCCCCGAACTCTATCTTAGAGATGAGCGCATACGCTTGTTTGTGCGAGGGGTATCTCGGCATTAGACCGAGCCTTACTCTTTTCCGGTACTACTTCCATGTCCGGAGAAATTCCATTACTGCCGGTAATCCTTATATTATCGGCACCATTAGTTTTTCGGTTAGGCACGAGCGCGTTTATCCTCGGATTATGGCTAGTGATTCGGTCAAACAATGGTCGTCCACCTTCTTCTACCACAAGGATATCTCTGCTCCCAGCAAAGACACAGCTTTGTCGGCTTTCGTAGATGGAGCCGCCACGCCTCAAGAGTCTTGGGACGAGGCTGCTCCGATTCTCAGTGACGATCTGCTTCTCGCCAAGAGACGGATCGAATATCTGCTGAAGCACAAGGGCTTGAAAGGGTCCGACTTAGTTCAATGCTGGGTGGCGCGCCGGATCCAACCTCTTCAACATCATGGAGATTGACTGATGCACTCCATCACGTCGTCGAAGAATGACTCCCTCCATGTCAGCTCCAAGTCCTTAAAGCCGAAGGACTATGTAAGCCAAATCAAATGGCTGGTAAGGCAGCGAATCGAGAGGAAGATTCTGGAGCTGTCCCTGGACATGCATACAGCAGAAAATCTTATTGTGCCAGTAAACTTCAGCACTAACTCTTTTTCGTGCTCATCCATATGTTATCTTTGCAACACTGAGATGTTTTTCTTCAGCTTGCCGACCTCCTCGAGTTGGAGTTTGCTCCTATCGAGGGACACCCTCCTGAGTTTTCTCAGGACGAGGGTGAGTTGGTCCCAATGCCAGATGTCGTTCCTCGGAAACGCAAAGCTCCGACATTGGCCATCGGCACCAAAGAAGTGCCCGTTGTGAAGAGGTAATCTTTCCTCACAAGGTCATTGTATTTTTCCTGTAATTCCTTCTGAGATGTAATGTTCTTTGTTCTATTATCTTCTCAGAGCTAAACAGCTCATCAAGGGCAAGGGGAAGGAAACGGCCGCAAAGCCCTCTGCGCCAGTCGAAGCTCAAATTAGCTTCTCCTGCCGTGGCTCCTCCGACTCCCGCTCCTCAGCCTTCTGCAGCACCAGAGATTACTCGATCTCCGACTGTTGTAGAAGATCCGGCTCAAACAGCAGAGCTCGTGATCCTTGAGTCGCAAACTGATGTCACCATGAGTGACTCAGGTGTTGATTAGGGTGAACCCTCTTTGGGTAATGATCCCTCGGCGGAAATCTTCGTCGATAATCTCCTAAGTAATCCGGGACTTTCCAAACTTGGCCTGACTCGGAAATCTGCGGAGGAAATCCAGCGTAAGCCGGAATCTTTCTGCCGAAGAAGAAGCACAAGAAGCGGAGGACATCAAATACTCCGAACTTCTTGAACAAGTCCGTCTTCGCGACGAAGGACTGAGAGCTGGTGTGTTACCACCTCCACCTATGATCCCGCTCACCCTTGCCGAGAAGGTTACAACTGAAGTGAACATGTGCTTGAGCAAGCTCACACATGAACAACATGTAAGTCAGAATTCCAACTCACCTTTTTCTTTATGTTACTTTATATCCTATCCTCTAGCCCCCAAGCATGAAGTTGGATAGTCACATCCGGGTTTATGCTTACTTAGGATGCCAAAGAATGAACTAGTGTAGCGCCCAAGGCTCGTGCTGATATTAGTTACAATATTAGCCCGAGTCTTTAGTAGACTTCTGACTCTGGGTATTCTGACTTATAGAAAGTTAATTCGTATAACCAGGAATTATTAAAAAATATCTGCAACAAGCGGAAAGAGATCAGAGCTCTCCGACTTGAAATTGCACAGCTAAAGGTTTCCAAGGATGAGGCCGAAGGTAAACATTTCGAGACTCAAACCTTGTCTTTTTTGTTTCATAGTCGAATTTTTGTTAAACTGTTGTTCTTTTGACATACAGCACTAGTAAAACAGTCTTTCGCCATGATTGAAGAGGCCGAGAATCTTAAGACCTTGGTGGTGGAGAACAAAGAACTTCGCCAACAGCTGGATAAGCTCAAGGCAGATCATGAGAAGAGCATTGCTCAGATTCTTGAGTCTAGTTCCATGGCCACCGATGAGCGTGATCGCAACATTGCGCTTCAAGATAAGAAAATCTTGGATCTCAACGATGAGTTATTCAGAGAAAAGGACATTTCCATGATGCTCCGGTCTGAACTCCGGAGTCTTCGCGAAGAGAAGGCCAAAGTCGACGATGTCATCCATGGTATGTTTCCCTTTCTCTGATTTTTCTACATCTTCCGACTCTCTAGAGTTCAGGTTTATTTAACTTACCCTTTGCATTATATGCGCAGGTCCTCTGAACTTGACGGATTCTGCCTCTGCCGAGCCTCACACCCACCGGCTTACCCAAGTCGGTGATTTGCTTCATGACTTCCGCCAATCTCTCGAAGACATTGGCGAGGTTCTCAAGGTTCCGGATATGCACAACATGTCCGGTTTTGAAGTGCGAGACAAGGCCAAGGATATGCCGCAGCTTGTTCAGGACTGGAACATGTCCTACGCGCGAACCGCAGTGCAAAACGCTCTCACCATGGTTATGAGCCACCATGGAAACATGGAAATCTGGCAAGTAACAAGAGGGTAGTGCAAGGTGGACAAAGACGGACAGGAGCAAGACATCAAGGATATCATGGACTCCTGCGCCGGATATGGGTGCCACGTAGCTGATTTGACTAGCTACAACACTCCCTTCTTCACCCGCGTGGACACGCCGCCTCCGCCTTTCGAAGAAACAGCTGAGGTTTCCAACGATGATCAAACCATATCGGATTTGAACATCTCGGAATGCTATCAAGCCGAGGCCGATGTATCCAGCGAGACGGCAGCTCCTACCTCTCCTCCTGCATCATAGAATATCAGAAGAAACAAATGTGTTATTCTAAAAACAATTTGGGTTTGTAATTAAGTAGTATGATACTTTTGCTAGTGCTAAGTTTTATTCTATCTATTCAGAACTTTCGGTTTTGATACTATGTCCCTGAAATGTTTACATAAGCACTTGTATTTTTTGTCTGCACTTATCGTTTATCTGGCTTTCCGCCTCATCCCTTTCATGAGCCGGCTAAACTTTTAGCACGGAAACTTTGCCGAGCAACGGAGCTCAATTGCTAAACCGGTTTAAACTCGGAAACAACGTCGGCTTCCAGTACCAACAATTCACTACTCGGAAAATGACCGCATCCAGCAATCAGACAAATAACCAAAGTATAGACTAGAAAATTTAGATTTATACCCAAAGGTATCAATTTTAGAATCAGAAATCTAAACCAGAACAAACATGAGCATAAAGTACTTTCAAGTATTCTAGGATTTTCGACTTGTGACATGATCATTTAGAAATAAGATGGTAAAAAATTCTCAGAAAGATTTTGAGGAAACCAAGACTTTATTTCTCATGGAACATGTACACATATATGTTTACAAAGAAAAATAAACTAAGAATAAAAGGGACGTAGCTGAGCAATATTCCATGGTCTATCTAACTCATCCGGATTTGTACTGCCTCCAGCTCTCTTTCTCTTCTTAGTAGCAGGTCTTTCTTTGACTGTCCTCATATCAGTTAGGTAGTATGAACCATTGTACAATACTCGACTAACTAAAAATGGCCCTTCCCATATTGGGGAAAGTTTATGCTTTCTTTACTGTACAAGCCGGAGAACCAAATCACCCTTATTGAAAGACCGGTTTCTGAGTCTCTAGGTATGATACTTGCGTAACTTCTGCTGATAGGCTGTTGATCTCATTTCAGCAACGACGCAAACTTCTTCGACTAAGTCGAGATCATTTTGTCAAGAAATTTCGGCATCCTCCTCAATATACGTGGCCACTCTAGGAGAAGTGTGAATCAAGGCACTAGGAAGAACTGCTTCTGTGCCCTAGACCAAGAAGAAAGGTGTGTATCCAGTTGACCTATTTGGAGTTGTTCGCAAACTCCATATTACAGAAGGTAATTCCTCTGCCCAACCCCCTGCAGCACGTCGTAGTGGTGCTTCGAGTCTCGGTTTAAGGCCCTATAAGATTAAACCATTTGCTCTTTCGACTTGTCCATTAGCTTGTGGATATGCGACTGGCGCAATGTCAAGCCGGATATTTTGTTCATTGCAGAATTCGGCAAGCTCTCCCATAGAAAAGTTACTCCCATTGTACGTGATAATGCTATGCGGATAACCGTATCGGATTATAACATCCTTGGCAAATCTTCTGGTTGTTGCTCCATCACAACTAGTGATGGGTTTAGCCTCAATCCATTTGGTAAATTTATCCACCATCACTAAGAGGTGTGTAAATCCACCTGGAGCTCATTTAAATGGTCCTACCATGTCAAGCCCCCAGACCATGAAAGGCCATGTTATAGGTATTATTCACAGCAGATCAGCCGGAACGTGAGCTTGTTTGGCGTACTTTTGGCAGCCCTTGCACATCTTGACCAGCTGTTCGGCATCTGCCTTGGCTGTAAGCCAGAAAAAACCGTGTCGGGAAGCTTTTGCCACTAAAGATTTGGCTGCAGCATGGTGACCACACTCACCTTCGTGGATTTCTAGTAAGATTTCCACTCCTTCTTCCGGAGATACACAGCGCTGAAAGACCCCAGACGCACTCCGTTTATAGAGCTCTCCACTAATTATAGTATAGGATTTTGCTCGTCGGACGATCTGTCGGCTCAGAACTTCGTCTTCGGGTAATTTTCTATCTATCAAGAAATTAAGATAGGGTTGAGTCCAGCTGGGAATCACAGCCATAACTGCTACTGAAGGTGAGTCGGATTTGGTCGGATATTCCTCGTCCACTCCTTTTATAGAGGGAACTTTGAGGTGCTCCAAAAAAGCGCCATCCGGGACCTTTTTCCAAGCAAAGCCTATTCGAGATAGTGCATCTGCTTCCTCATTTTCTGTTTGAGGGATGTGTTGAACTTCAAACCCTTCAAACGATTTAGATAGTTCATCCACGACAGCCCTATATGCTTCCATGTGCTTATTTGCCTTACAAATATCCGATACTTGTTGTGCAACAAGATCCGAATCTCCATATCACATTAATCGTCGGATGCCGATATCCTTAGTAATTCGTATTCCATGCAGTAGTGCTTCATATTCGGCAATGTTATTTGTTGCTGTGATGCGTATCTGCAATACATAGAAAAGTTTATCTCCTTGGGGTGATTTGAGCACCACGCCAGCCCCCGAGCACTTTAGACCCGTCAAAATGCAGGGTCCAGTATTCTGACTCTGGTAGGGTCATACTCTCTGTTGTCTCTGTCCAATCAGTGACAAAGTCAGCAAGGATTTAGGATTTGATTGTTGTACGAGGTTTGTACTCAATATCGAAAGCTGAAAGCTCTATGCCCCATTTGGCGACACGTCCTCTGGCGTCACTATTGTTGATTATATCTCTCATGGGAGCTGCGCTCACCATGATAATTGGATGCTCCTGAAAATAATGTCGTAACTTACGAGATGCTAAGCACACACCGTAAGCCAGCTTTTGATAGTGCGGATATCGTTGCTTTGATTCTGTTAAGACCTCGCTGAGATAGTAAGTCGGACGCTGCACCAAGTGTTCCTGATTTTCCTCCGGTCTCTCCACCACCATGATGATACTGACGACTTTGTTTGTTGCAGCAAGATAGAGCAACATCGGTTCCTATGGTTCCGGTGCTGCAAGGATGGGAGCAGATGAGAGTACTGCTTTCAGGTCTTGCGGTGCAGCTTCAGCTTCATCGGTCCACACAAAATTCTTGGTCTTTTTCAGGAGTTTGTATAGTGGTGCGGCGCTTTCACCGAGCTGGCTTACAAACCGACTGACTGTGGCAATGCAACAAGTTACTCCCCCGAAGGCTCGGGGACTAATGGTTATATCACTAATATCTACAACATGTTAAGGAAAAGATGAAGTAACATACCTCCATCATCCGACCCGCAAGGTTAATTGCCTTGGCAGCAGTATTCATCTGCACAGCAAATTCGGCGGGACCGAACTTCTCCGGGAGATCATCGTTATGGACGAACTCCGCCTTGTTCTAGTTATTTACAAACTCGATCAAGGTCAGAGGGTATCGTTCGTCGCTGAGCATGTGGGGCGCCACTAAACCCTTAGCATGTGCTTCCCTCCTCTCAACCTGGGCAAGGGCAGGGCTAGTGTGCAAAACAAGTTGCACATCAGCTGGCTCGGCGGGGCGTCCTTCGGAGGTGGAGTCTTATTCGAAAGCATGGACGCGAGTGTGCGCTGTCCAGCCTCGATGGACGCTGCCCTGGTGGCATCGGGAGCCTTTTTTCCCTTAGGCTGCTGCTGAGTTGAGGTGGCTGCAGCGGATTTTCCCTTGGTAGCTGCTTTGGTGCTAGCCTTGGCGCTGCTAGTGTCTTCTCGCCGAGTCTTGGAAGCGTAGGATGAGGCGGAAGGGCTTGATGTTGTTGCTGTCGCTACTGGGGCTGGAGTTGGTGCTGGTGCTGGTGTTGTTTTCTGCTTCGGCGGAGGTGCTGAGGGAACCTTGGTGGTAGCTGGTTGCGGCGGAGCCGAAGTGGTGGTTGTTGCTGCCTCGGCAGAGCCAGTCTCCCCCGCTCCGAGGTTTCCGTCCTCTTGACGAGGTGGGCTGGAACCTGGAGCAGCCGCGGAACCCTCCGGAATGGGGCTTAGCAGGCATGAATCGTCGCCACGAGGGGGAGAAGGGCTGTGTCGGAGCGGCGAGGCAATGACGGATCCACTCTGTGGGACCTCCACCGCGGCCCTGCCGAATCAAATAATGTATGATGAGAAACTATAAAGGAAGGACAAGTAAATAGCAAAGGGAGAAACGACTTACTCATCCGAAGTCAGGGGCTCCTTCGGCTTGCGAGCTCTCCGGGCCACAGCCTTAGTGGTGGCCTTGGTGGCGGCTTTGTCCGCGGACTTCTTTTGCCTCTTGGCTAGCTGAGAAGGCCCGGAGGAGGATGCAGAGGCAGCTCCCCTTCTCTTCTTCGGTGCAACCGGGACAGGCTCACCCACGGCAAGGGGAGGGTCTTCATGGATCTGCCCACCGGGGTTAGCTGATGCTGGAAAAGCATAAGAAAGGGGGATAGCGTCAAATGCTTCCATCACCTCAACATCCGAGTCATCTTCATCGCCAGACCAATCTCTAATGGAAGAGAGTTTACCGGTGGGTCGCTTGGTCGTGTCGGCCATCGGAAGGAACATCTCCTGATCTGGTTCCTCCTCGTCCGAGGTATCCCGGTCAGGCGCCCATTTGAGGGAAGGCTTGGTGCCATCCTCGATGGTTTGCTAAAGAAACGTCTAAGGGAAAGAAAAGGCAACAGGATTAGAACCTACAACAAAGACCAAGATATGATTCAATTCGGAAAAAGTTGGGGGAACGAGACTTACCACAGGAGGAAGCCTATCTCGACAATAGTGTTCAATTCCCCATGTCCACTCAGCAGAGAAATCCTTCTTAGTGGTGAAGAGGGACTTGACCCGGCGAAAGATCTCGGTGTTGCTCAACTCAAAAGAGGAGGTCCGGTTGGGGTCGCGGCCCCAGCTCATATGACAGACTTTGTGCATGCGTTTCTGGAGGGGAAGATCCGGTTGCGAACAAACGTGATCATGGCATCCTCATTGCGCAACCCCATGTCCTTCAACTCCTGGAACCTCTTGTTGATCTGGTTCGCCAGGACGGTGGGTTTCTTGGGGACCTTGTCCCACAGATCCAGGTTAGGGGGACCCGAAGCGTAAGGGCGCAGCCGGATCAGATCCTCAGTTGTGTTGTTCCAGACATAGAAGAAAGTCCGGGCCCATCCCTTGCAAGAGTCAAGCCGCGTGACTCGGGGGAAGATGGACTTCTTTCGGGGAGAGATTAACGCAGCGCCAAACTGCGTGAGCTGCTTGTCCTCCGGGTCAAGCTGGATGTTCAGAATCACGTTCCGGCGGAGGCCAAAGAACCGGATCCAGAGCTCCTTCGTGGGCCATAGTCCGGCATAACCTTCGATGGTGGGTGGAGGCAAAAGCGGAGAGACACGTATTGGCATTCACCAGAGGGTGGTGCGGCTGGAGCTCATACGTATTGAGCCAATCATGGAAAAAATCGCTGACTGGCAGACCAAACCCCCGTTGGAAGTGGGATAGAAAGACCACATACTCACCCGGATTGGGTGAGGGGGCAAGCTCGGCAGCAGCAAGGCGTGCGGTGACTCCCTCCGGGATGCGCCTGGTGCGGTACAGCCAATCCAGGTCATCTTGGCAAACCCAGGATCCTGCCCACGTGCCGTAGTCGGCGGTCGCCGTATCTTCCTCCATCTCCTGCTCTCGCTGGCGCCGTACACGGCGAGCTCCTCCTATGTCATCTCTAGATCACTGCCCTCGCTGGCGCTGGTGGAGGTCGATGATAGAGGCTTGGACTGGCAACGAACCGTGGAGGAGAAGATGCGTAGGGGAGGTGGCGGCGCTGGTGCGCGTGGAAGAAGTGCAGCGGCGGCGCAGCGGCTCAGGTGCGGTGGCGGCGGCGCTGTCGCTGGAGAGAAAGAGGAAGAAGTAGAGGCAGAGGGGCGCGGAAGTGGGGAAAGACCCCAAGGGGCGCGCCCCTCCCCTATTTAACCACTCCCTTAAGGGGGTAGTGGGATCGCGTTTTGCGAGCGGGCCACACCATGTGGCCGTGTATGATCCGGATTGACCAATCAGCGGTGAGCCACACGAAGGGCCACAGGGCGCAGTGGATCCCATGACGTGACGTTATGGTGCAGTTAACGAGGAGGCAGGCGCGACGCGACGTGGGCAAGAGTAACTTCTGACAATAACTGCGGCGGTTACTGTTGCTGGCCCTTAAAATGAGGAAAATGTGATGATTAACCTCCACGTGGGGAAGCGTACAGGAGAAGGAAGGGTGACCCGGATGGGTATGAGGTAACCCAGCCAACAAGTAAAAACTTGGAATGTGCCAATGGAAAATAAACCCATGAAATCCGAGATAGGAGGTAACTCGGAAAAGGAACACAAAGCTCAGTGAAATTGAACCTGCTATGGCCTTAGCGGCTAAGGCTGCTAAGACCGCACCAGCTTCGGGGACTAATGTTTGGGGGATACCCCCGGGTAGGGTCACGCCGAGGTATAAAGGCCGAGTTAGCCGAGGTATGGCAAGGTCAAAGCGGATGCTGGCCGAGTCACCTCAAGGCAGGCCGAATTATGGAGTAACCCGGACCAGGGGATGTCCACCTAACTGGGTCTCAACCGACTTAAGCCGTATGTCGGACAGATGAATCTAACTCATATGCAGGAACAGGTGTGGCCGGATCAACTAGGTACGATCCGGGTTATATCAAGCTTGTAGGAGAAGGAAGGTATCTCGCTGGTCAAAGGTGACCACTGTGCACAGAACATGAGCGAAGCGGACAGAGGCAGGACCACCGAGGCGTGGCCGACAAA
This sequence comes from Avena insularis, assembly GCA_023614405.1. Taxonomy (NCBI): domain Eukaryota; kingdom Viridiplantae; phylum Streptophyta; class Magnoliopsida; order Poales; family Poaceae; genus Avena; species Avena insularis. The sequence continues at coordinate 85,243,388 of CM042684.1, read as the reverse complement.
GGTGACGATGCCAATGTCGGGTGACGCGGGCGCCATAGAGGCTCATGTAGCCTCTGCATGGATGACGCGGGGTTAAAGTAACCCGGTCGGCTTACTATTTTGGGAGGAGGCATATTCCCTGGAATATGCCTCCATGTATGCCCTAATTGGAGACCTAGCCCCCCTATATAAGGAGGGCTAGGGCCTCTGTAGAAAGGGTTGGTTTTTAGAGGTTATGTTCTTCTAGAAAGTTACTGAGGGCTAGCTAGTGGTGAGAGTAAGAGAGTTCCTTCTTCCTCCTCTCTCCAATACATCTCAAGGAGCACTTGTAATCTGTGAAAGTGAATCAAATACAAAGCTATCGTGTGTGGAATCACCACACTATCCCTCCCTGGATTCCTCTAGTGCATTTAATCCCCACCTTTAGCCTATCCATGGCATCTGCCGTGCCACCACCACGACAACATGAGCTGATGGGAGACTTCCTCTCCATTAAGATGGAGGAGAACTCATCACTGGACGACCACTTGGAGCGCATGCCTGATGTGTACATGAGGCCTGCATAATTCCTGGATAGCTGGATGACGGGATCTTTTGCAAACAGTGTTGTGGTACGGTCGCTGCCACCAAGCTACCAAGCACAAGTCAGGACTTGCGTAATGAGGAGCGACGCGGAATCAATGGAGTTCCACCGGTTTGTGACACATCTCAGGAATGTGTTGGTTGAACCAAATGTCGCTCAGGTCATCAATGACAAAGGTATATATTTGATATACAATTTTATAAATATTATAATCTTGCAAACACATTTGTAGTGTTAAGTATATTTGATCCTTGTTCTGTTTTGCTGAAAACAGGTCCTTCTGCATGAGAGGTTCTTGCTGGGGACGAGGTGAGGTTGTGTGTTGATGGCGAGCATGATGATGATGGCCGACGACACTCTCCCTCAACATTTATCATTTAGTTTGGGTTTAGGATAATTATTGTAATCAAAAGATTGTGAACTTCTTTAGTGTGTCTCACACTTTATGAGACGGTTATTCATATGAGTTTGTAACAAACAGTTGTTCCACTTTTATGAATGATTTCTATTCGTGTTCATATCTTGTTTGATTATGTGTGAATTATCCTTGTTCGTTTGAAACTAATTGATAATGCATGAACATTTGTAAAATATTGAAATGCTTTAAAAATACACAACTTAAATGATATGTTCATTAATGAATGAAAACCATTGTTTAAATTCAAAGTTATGTGATAATATGTGAAAGTCATTCGATTTCTTGTCACATATAAATCATGCCTAAGTTCGGCAAAATAACTTGAACACCGTGTATTACTTGAATACAAAGTGTTTAATGAAATGTTAAAAGTAAATACATATTCGATGTATTGTGTTTTAACAAAAATGGTAATTATCATTAAATGATTGTTTAAATGCGTAAAGAAGTTTACCGAAGGAAACATGAATATGAAACTATTTGATTTGATCAAAGTGTTTCATCAACAAAGGGTATAAAGATAAAAGAGAATCTAATTACTATGATTTGATCAATAGTAATGAAATTCGACTTTATAATATTGGCATAAAGAACTTGTGGAATGCAAAGCGTTTTGAAACGTCAAAATGCGAAGCATCACAATGTGATATTAGATATCAAAGTGGGTGAATGGAAGGCACCAAATAAATCGTTGTAGTGTAGATGTAGAGACCATTAGTTAGAAATAGTTATCACTCAATTAGAATGTAGTGAACCATTTGAATTCGTGAAAGTTTTGGGGTTATTTGATATAACCAAAACAATAGCGAATAATTCCTTGTAGCATATTCATTGGAAACTTTGAATACGAAACCCATAGCTGAAACCAAAAGGAAAGCAAGATTCCTATTGCTTGGATTTTGGTGCATTCTTGAGAAAGCTCACTTCTAGTGATGTTTCTCAATTATGGAGCAAATGGAAAATAGTGAAAAACACAATGAGGATTCATATCCTTGCATAAGAGTGTTGAGAAGCGCAACGAAAAATGTTCCTGAATGATTCTCTTCACAGAAGGAAACAATCAATGATAATGATCATTGTGTTTTCCCCACTGGTCTTTTCACTACATGAAGTACGATTCAAAATGTAATCCCTATCTTGTATGGAGACATTTGTGGATCATTTTTCATGATTCTTGGAATATGACATACCTACGAACTACTAAGGAAATAATGGTAAACTAGAATTATGAGAAATCCTAGAAGCAAAATTCCATTGATATTAGAAAGCAATTCGTTGCTGAATCTCACAAGTAAAAGGGGTTACTTGAATTTTCCCAAATGACTGCAAAGCCATAGTGGAAAAGGGGGTGAATGACAAAAGCACAATTTGTCAAGTATTGGACAAATTCAAATGAATTTAATTCAAGTGTGCTGAATGTCTAGAGGATTTAAAACTAGTAATAGTATTATATCTCATAGTAAAACTCCAAGTTTGATATTTGATCAAAGGATTTTGAAGTTATTCAAAATAGTGAGTGGATATGCAATTTGCATAAAATTGAGTGGGAGCTATGATAGTCTTCCTAAAACAATATGTGATTGACATATTTTTGAGTGGGAGCTTATAGGAGTAATTCTTAAGTATGTTAAGAATAAAAGCGCAAATACTTATAAATAATGATTATAAGATGTAGAAGTTGATAATAGGTGTATGATGATATTATGTAGTATTCCTTAAGGGATTCTGAAAGGGGTTTCAAAATAGAAGTTAATTAAGGAACTGGTCCTTAATAACTCAAATTAGGAATAGTGTTAAGCTGAACATCAGTGATTGAAAGAAACAAAAGGATGATCGTCATCCACTATGATGAGACATAGGTTCTGTCTTAGTAAACCATGATGATAACTTAGCATAACATGTGATCCTAATAAGGAAAGTTTAAATGTGATTAAGTTCGAATCACAGAATGTTGAGCTGAGTTTGTTCGCAGAGTCTAGTAGAGAACTGCAGACATGTTTTCCAAATCCATAAAGGATGACATATCTTAAATCATAAAGGGTTATGTTATAAGGGAATATGTTGGAAACTCCTGTAAATACCGATTGAAGTCAAGTAGGAAGCGAGGTGAACAAAACATCAAAAGTTGCACAGAGTGCACTGGTATTTCGATGAATACATTTATAATAATAGATAAGGGTACCATATAAAGTGTTGTATAATGTTATGGTGGGGCTAGTTCGCTTTTAACGTAGAATGATGTGTCCCGGGGCACAGTGCCCATGAGAAAGCCCTCGAGGTTGATCTAAAGTCACTATAGGCTCCTGGAATCAGGCCTCGTTCTGCTGCCATAGCGACGATGCATACATACAGATGCTATCATGTGATGATAAAGTATTAATGTCAATCAAGGTGACATTAGTAAGTTGCAAAGGATTTGGGACTGTAAAGTATAGACCCAAGACTCAACCTCTTCCATGAGCAAGCATGTTCAGGGTACCGGATATGGTGCAAATAATTAAGAACAAATGCAGCTAGTGTATTTGTACTCTAGTGCAAGTGGGAGACTGTTGGAAATATGCCCTAGAGACAAATAGTAGTAAGGACTACTATCATATTTCATATAGTTTATGATTAAGTTTTATATTATGCTATAACTGTATTGATTGGAAACATTAATACACGTGTGATATACAAACAATGAGGGGTTCCTAGTGAAACTCTAGTCACTGGTTCATTGGTCAACAGATGATCATGTTTCCTAATCATGTGGCATTTATGCCAGTTGGAAATGGAGTCATCTCATTCCGAGAATGAGATGATGAACCAATACCCAACCTAAACATTGTGACCCGATCATGTCACAAAGTTCAAGTTACGATGATTAGAAATGGATCTTCATAGACTATTCCTTAGACGTGAGGCCATATCAATCACTGTCTCCCAAGAGTGCTTAGATAACATCAAGTGCCACTTGGTAATATAGTCCTTATAAAGGTGTGTTCAGGTACTCGGAGGAAACCATAGAGGAGATATATGTCAAGAGCGGGATTTGTCCGTCCATGTGACGGGAAGATACTCAAGGGCCCACTCGGAGAAGTTATATCCAATAGATGCGCAGCGTGTGATTTGATCATGGGGCTATCACTTGTCAGAACGAGTCAAGTAGCATTGTTAGGTAATGAGATTGAACACGACATGGTGATGTCATTGATCCGATCTCGGGCAATGCAAGTACCAAGAGACAAAGGGAATAAGACACGACTGTCCTGGTTCAAACGATGAAAGGTCTTCGTGGAACGCACAGGGGTCGCATGGCCATCCAGGTCCCTCTGTCGATCATTGGTGCGGGAGTTTCCCGACCATGTCTGGAGTGTTCCCTAACCGTGGGGTATCACTCTTGAGGGCTTGATGATGCTTAGAGAGTGTTTATAGGATTGGTAGAATCACCGAAGAATAGTAGGGAGAAAACTGGAAGGGTTTCAGTAAGTCCGGAGGATGTCCGGAGTGGAGGTGGAAGTGTTCCATAGCCATAGAGGTTGAATAATATGTGAATGAATGTTAAATATTGATTCATAATTATTTAATAAAGAGAAAAATCAATTTAAATGGCCAAAGGCTTAATGGGCCAATTCCCGGAGGGGAGAGGGCCCATTAGGGAAAGGAGAGAAGGAGAAGGGGCCAAGGGGGTGGCCGGCTGGGCCTAGCCCCCCCCCCCCCCCCGCGTGGGGACCACTAGGTGGCCAGAGGCCTCCCCTCCCCCTCCTTTAGTCCCACCCCGGGACTTTGAGGGAGGTAGTACCTCCCCTCCCCCTATACATAGTGGGGTTATTTGGCCAAATAAAATACACCAATAATCAATAAAGGTCTTCTCTCTTTTGGGAGGACCTCTAATTGATATTTTCTCTCTCCCCCTCTCTCTCGTGACCGTGGTCCCAAGTCTGGACTACGCGAACGAGAGACATCTTCACCGCGGAGCACCGTCACGATGTGGGATTCAGATCCAGGAGCTCTACTTCCGCAACTGTTGTTGGATCGGGGAAGCGGGAGTCATCGTCAGGCACCAGACATGTGTAACTCCCCGCAAGGTGTCGCACTTGAGGCACTCAAGTCGTTGGAGCCAAAGGAGTGCAAGGACTTCATCACGACCTTGAGGTCGGCTTCGGCTCGTCTACATCAACCAAGCTCTCCTGAGCGTTGACAACACTTTTCGGTCTTAAAGGGTAAGTTCGTGAAAAGCCCCTCCCGTTACTGTATTACCAATAGATAGGTCCTGGCAGCTTTAGGGGTTCAGGAGCGTAGGATAAAATTTATTGTTTCATACACGGAACCCCTACACTTGCGAGTGGGCCTGCAAGACGGCGACTAGAATGCGACTAAGGAGCAAGCCTGACGATTGGAAGCCGGAGGCCCAGAAGCATAGCTGAAGCCCAGTCGGATTAGGTCAACTCATACGAATCCTTAACTAGTTCGGTTGTAAACACTGTAAACCCTAGCGAGGTACCCCCTATATAAACCTCCCTAGGGTTCCCTTTGTACTCATGTTCCATCATACACCCCTTCAGGCGACTCGCTGCTTAGACACCGAGCTCACCACCCATGTAACTCGCTCTCCACCAATACAATCTAGCAGGAGTAGGTCTTTACCCTCCGGGGGGCGAACCTGGGTAAACTCATGTGCATCCGCCCCCATCTCGCACAGCAGATGGCCGCCAGCTCTCGCCCCTAATATTATCAATCGCTACCCCTGGTAGCATCTGGCGTGGTCATTCCCACGACAGCTGCGCCCACCGTGGGGCATAGCTGGACTGGCCTGAGTTCTGCAGCGAGACCCTACTCGCCAATCGATCGGCCGATCGCCACCGGCCGCATGATCGCCAGCGGTGAGACCCTCCAGATCCTGCCCAGGAGCTACATCCTGGTGTCGTGCCCGATCACCCACGGCACGGTGATGCCGATCGGCACCATCAACCTATTCGTCGGCTTCACCGACACAGTCGACCTGGTGGGAATGATGATCATCGGCGGGTTGCCACCACGCCGCGATCTGCTCTCGGAGGAGCAAATCCGCTCCATCAGCCGCCTCGTGTGAACACCCAGATTTTTAAGTCCAGATGCATGGTATGCCGTACATCACAATCCCAGGATTACCATTTTTGTGAGACATAACAGAATTGATAGCATAGTAACTCATCCATTACAAACCATAATAGTCTTACAAATAGTTGATCACATGATCAAGTCTTAATACATATCAAAGAAGCGTAAATAAACATAGTAGATACTCCATCTTCATTTTCATAGGCAATGCTGATGATGGGAGATGATCCTAGTTATCGTAGACATCCTGCTATCCGTCCTTCGGATAATCCTCTTCACAGTCTGGCCATGGAAATAGCCAAGGACAAAGCCATGAGTACTTTTAAAGTACTCGCAAACTATCACTAATGTAAGTAAGACAGTTCTAGTAGGAATCCTAAGCTCTAAGCTTGCTTGCAATAAGCCAATTTTATTTCATAAGTACTTAGTAGTAAAACCTAATTTAGTTATCTAGATTACTTAAGTGGGAACCTAGTTTTCATGTACACAACCCTGTTGTGGTCAAGTCAAGGTCATATTTCAAGTCACAAGTTATTTTGAAAACATCTGACAACGGAACAGTATGGCCATCCAACTGTCCATGACCATGGATGTGGCTATTCGAATAGTTTGACACTCTGCAGAGGTGGTACACTTTCACCACAAAATTTGATACATCCGTCAGGGATAGCCCTGAATCATCATACTTGGTATGCGGATAATCAATCCTAACCTTTCAGTTACACACCCTAGTATAGGCACCTCTCCTATGAGCTTGGCCTCCCAGCCATGGGCCATCCGCCATCCCAGGAACTGCATAGGTGAGCATTCACACTCACGAGGTAGCCTCAGCTCAACCTCTTCCCGCGAGGGAACCCATACTAAGACACATAAACTTCCAGTTAAGCCCTACCCAACTCAGGTAGTGTGGTTGTACGATAAATTTGGAATGGTATCGCGTCCGAACCTAACCATCAGCTTTTATTCAAAGTCAAGGCACATGCCTCATTTCTAATCATCTTCAAGTCATTGGGTTTCATAACCCATGTCAAAACATTTCAATAGAATGACTCATCATTCTAAGGTTTTCATAATCATTTACTCCAAGTGTTGCCATCTAAAGTGATCAATATTAGTTTAGCACTAGCAACTATCAATGAGGGTGTCATTATTGAGGGGTGTTAATCAAGTATAACTACCTAAGCCTAGTTCTATACTCTTCATAGCATTCTTCCTATTTTTCCTACTAATCACCAATTAATTAACTATTTGAGAAACTTTGGTAAAGGGAAGAATAAAGCTTGCAAGTAAAACTTGGGATTGGTATAATCAAGGTTGCATCACAATAGTATGCATAGTGTATCTTGCATAGGTTAGCTTGCATAGTGGAGCTTACCTTGGTTGGTACAGTTGTCGAAGTTCTCCTCTTCTTCTTTGTAGAATTCTTCCTCCTCATAGCCCGGGTTGGTATTTGCGTCTATAAATAAATACGAGGTACACAATCACTAAACAATACTTAAATACTTCTATTTAGCACACAAAGGTTCACACTAGATGATCTAGTATCATCTCAATCATCACATGAATTAGTGACATAGTCTTATTTATCTTATTTTGGAAATGCAATTTCTACTCATTGAAAAATACTTAATATTTAATATTCTCCAATTATAAAATATGGGATCATGTTGCCACATGTCATCACCATATATTGCATACTTGGGAATGCGATTTAAAATGGATAGCATAAGTTACAAAGTTTAATTTGCTATTTAATATGATTAAGATGTCTAGAAATGACTATATAGCCATTCTTTTAATACTAGCTCAAGACTACTACATGTAAAACTAAATATTTTTACATATTTAGATAAAGCATGGCAAATGTGATTTTTGAAAATTGGAAACAACCCAAAAGCATTTATGTTTGATTTTAGAAAAAAGTTTGAAGTTGTAAAAGTCTCTGCCTTGTTATTTTTACTATGGTTGATCTATAAATTCAAACTGTTTGAATCCAACGAGAGTGGTTAGATATTTTCATTAACTTTCTAACAAAATTGAATCATGCAATTTGGTTTAGTAAATCTCCTTGAATTAAATTTTTAAATCAACTACAAAATAGGGTATTGGAATAAAAGGAAAATCTAAATTTGAATTTATGGGCACGCGCGGAAAAATTACTGGGTCGGTCCAACTGCACGGCGCATACGTAACGGGCTGCACTTGCGCTGGTCCCACACGTCAGTGGCTGTTCTAACACAAAGCGGTATAAGCTAATCCTGGCCGCACGATTAGAACATGATTAACAGCTTAGCGTCATCATCTTCGTCGCACGGCGCGCAGAGGATTTCAACCCTAGTTCTACGGTGGGGGTCGTCGGGGGCTTACTAGGGCTCCAGCTAGGTATGGCGATGCAGGCGAACAAGCTGGTAGACAATGACGGTTCGAACTATGGTCGCGTCAGCTCCTGGGGCGGCTCCTACCGCTGGCTCCGTTCCACCACTGCGGCGGCGGGCTCCGGTGAAATTCCAGCGCTGCACGCTTCGGCTTGCTCCGGGGATAGGTCAGAGAGGTTGTTGGGTGAGAGGTGAGTCGAGTGGTGTACGTTTTGAGGCAAGGGGAGGGGTCTATTTATACCCCGGTGAGAGGAGCATTGGGGCATGGCTCGAGCTCATCGGCAACATCGATACAGGGTGCTATGGGCATGGTGGAGGGTGTAGGACGACGCAAGGGTCATTGGCGATCGTCATGCGCACAGTGGCACGACGAGGCGCGGTCTCCATTGGTCGGGGACGTCCATGCCACTCTTGGGTAACGCGGGCGTTCGTCACGGTGTACATGGTCACAGGTCGCGCGGGGTCAAACGGGCATGTCTGGGAAGTCGCTGGCGTTGCGGCGAGGGCATTGGTGCAAGGAGAGAGCGAGGCGTGGCGTGGTCGCGCGGGATTGCTCGGCGCTCTGGCGCGGTGCTCGTCATGGCGGACAGAGAAGTGGGCACGACTGTGCTGGCATCTCCACTGGCTGTCGTTGATCAAGGCATACACAGGCAGGTGCGGTGAGGTCATGGCTATCTCCTAGACATCATGGGCGAGGGCGGCGAGGCTTGTGGCGTCGTGTCCATGTTGGGTCGGCATGGTGAGCTCGAGTATGGGCTGGCATAGGTCCAAAGGGCGAGTGAGCGAGTCTCAGCTGCACTGGCTGGTCCTGGGGTGATCGTGGACGAGTAGTGGAGGCTTAGTGAGGTACCAAGGTGATCACAAGATTGCTCCAAACAGTGTATAGTTGGTAGCTCTGTACTGTGCATGCTAAGTGTTCGATCAAATGGCCGCAAGAGAAAATTATTTGAATTCTCAAATTCTTTTTGGTGGGTTGGATGATCATAAGCTTGAGAGTCTCTGGTTGCAAGTATTGGTCAAGTGGTGAAGGTTTTGATGGTTTTCGAAAAAGTGCTATCTTGATGCCTATGATAGATTCAATTTTGAAATGTCCCTCAAATGAATTTGAGTTTGTTTCTATAGGTTTTGAAAGTTCACTTGGGTCCTTTGTCAATTGGTCTAGCAAGGTGAGAAAATAAATGGAATTGTTTCTGTTTGAAAACATTTACTAGAGATTCTCCAAGTGAGCTAGGTGTTAACTTTTGCAAAAATGGCCATTAGGTCATATGCTTCATAATTTGATTTTCTTTTGATTTGATTTGGTTTGGATTTTACCTAGATGATATTGTTTTGATCTCTAACTAATTCTCATCACTTATAACAAACAAACATGGCATATCATGCATTCATACATTATTAACAAACACATACTTGTAATCATAGGGGTTTAGGATTAAAAGTTTTTGTTAACCCTAATTTTGGTTGATTGGAAATTTATATTCTCATTTTCATATTTTTGAGATGTTACAAACCTTCCCTCCTTAAACAGAATCTCGTCCCGAGATTCAAGAAAAACTAGGAACTAAAGAGGTTTGGAAACTTAGTCCTAATATAATCCTCTCGCTCCTAGGTGGCTTCTTCTTCAGTATGGTTTCTCCACTGGATCTTTAGAAACTTGATACTTATGGTCCAGCTAGTTCTGAAGGCTTCTTCCAAAATATGGATGGGTACTTCACGATAAGTTAAATCCTTGTTGATATCCACGGCTCTGTGATCGATGTTCTTGAAAACTTCGGTCTTCTCTGGAACTTCTAAGCATTTACAAAGTAACGAGATATGAAACACATCATGTACGGCTGACATCTCTTCAGGCAGTTATAACTAATATGATACTTCTCATCGGCAACTTAAAATCTTGAAGGGTCCGATATATCTGGGTACAAGCTTCCCTTTGAGTTGAAAACGCTGCATTCCTTTCAAGGGTGATACTTTGAGATACACAAATCTCCGATATTGAAGGTCAGGTCTCGACATCTTTTGTCAGTGTAACTCTTCTATCTGGATTGAGCGGTCTTGAGGTGTTCATGGATCTTGTGAACCTTCTCTCCGGCTTCTCGTAGGATGTCTGGTCCGAATATCTGACTCTCTCCTACTTGCGACCAATTCAGGGGGGGTACGGCACTTCCTTACATACAAAAACTCAAATGGGGCCATTTGCAAACTGGCCTGATAATTGTTGTTGTATGAGAATTCTGCAAAAGGCAGACAATCTTCCCATTTAGATCCATATTCTAGTACACAAGCTCTCAGCATATCTTCTAGTATCTGGTTTACTCTTTCCACCTGTTCGTCGGTCTGCAGGTGTTAAGCTATGCAGAAGTTCAGTTTGGTTCCTAATCCTTCTTGGACTTTCTTCCAAAACCTTGGGGTAAACTGGGTTCCTTGATCTGACACAATTGTCTTGGGGGTTCCATGCAGACTGACTATTCTAGCAATGTATAACTCTGCCACCTTCGAGCTTTGATAAGTGGTCTTGACGGGTATGAAATGAGCTACTTTTTACAGTCTATCTACTATGACCCAAATAGAATCATTTCCTCTACTAGATGTAGGCAAACCGGTGATGAAATCCATTCCAACTGAATCCCATTTCCATTCTGGAATTTGCAATGGCTGCAAAAGTCCTATGGGTCACTGGTGTTCCGCTTTGACTCTCTGACAGATATCACACTTGGCGATATAGCTTTTGACTTCTCTCTTCATTTTGTGCCACCAAAATTGCTCCTTCAAATCCTGATACATCTTCATTCCTTCCGGATGAATAGAATAAAGAGTATTGTGGGCTTCCTACAAAATGACTTGCGTCAACTCTGAATTTGCTGGCACACAGATGCGTCCCTTATACCACAAAATGCCTTCTTCATCTTCAGTAAATCCAAGTACCTTCCCTGTACCAATACGACGCTTGATTCCGTTGATACTGGCATTTCCTTTCTAAGCTTCCTTTATCTGACTGTTCAAAGTGGGTTGAAGTTCAATACTAGCTAGGAATCCTTCGCTAGCTAGCTCCATTCTAAAATTCTCCAACTCCTCATCCAAACTTGGTTGATCTTCCTTAATCATGGTATTTAACCTACACGACAGTTTACTAAGAGCATCCGCTACCACATTGGCCTTGCCGGGGTGGTAGTGAATGTCAAGGTCATAAACCTTCATTAAATCTATCTGTATTCATTGCCTCATATTCAACTCCTTTTGGGTGAAAATATACTTTAGACTCTTGTGATCCGAATAAATCTCACAGCGGTTACCCATGAGGTAATGACGCCATGTCTTCAAGGCTAAAACTACGGCTGCCAGTTCTAAGTCATGGGTGGGATAATTTTGCTCATGTTGCTTCAGTTATCGGGACATATATGATATTACTTTGCCTTCCTGCATCAACACACATCCGAGACCAATCTTGGATGCATCACAAATACATCAAAAGGCTTCGTGATATCCGGCATGATCAAAATTGGGGCTGAAATCAATCTCTTCTTGAGCTCTTGAAAACTTGCTTCACATTTGTCTGTCCATTCAAACTTATCTTTCTTCAACAGTTGGGTCATCGGCGTTGCGATGCTTGAAAATCCTTCAACGAACTTGCGGTAATATCCCGCTAAGCCAAGAAATGCACGGACTTCAGTTTGGGTGGTTGGGGCTTTCCATTCTGCAACATCCTTAATCTTGGCGGGATCGACGGCAACTCCTCCTGCCAACAAGATATGTCCTAGGAATCCTACTTCCTTTAACCAGAACTCACATTTGCTAAACTTCGCATACAACAGATGCTCACTAAGGGTTTCAAGGATGGTTCGCAGGTGTAGCTCATGGTCTTCTTCTGAGTTGGAATAGATCAGAATATCGTCGATAAAAACAACGACAAAATTATCCAAGAAGTTCATAATAATCTTATTCATGAGATTCATGAAATAAGCGGGGGAATTGGTTAATTCAAAAGACATGACAATGTACTCATACAATCCATATCTGGTGGTAAAGGCGGTCTTTGGGATATCCGTTGCACGAATCTTGAGTTGCTGATAACCAGTTCTAAGATCAATCTTAGAAAACACTCTGGCACTAGTCAACTGGTCAAACAGATCTTCTATCTTCGGTAGTGGGTATTTGTTCTTTATGGTGACATCATTCAGCTTCCGGTAATCTGTGCACAAACGGTTACCTCCATCTTTCTTATCCACAAACAAAACATGCGATCTCCATGGCGATGCGCTTGGTTGAATCAGACCTTTCTCTAGCATGGCATCAGGTTGTTTCTTAGGTGCGGCTCATGGTCCTATTCCAACTTGGAATAGATCAGAATGTCATAGATAAACACAACAACAAACTTATCCAAGAAGTTCATAAAAATCTTATTCATGAGATTCATGAAATAAGCGGGGGCATTTGTCAATCCAAATGACATCACATTGTACTCATACAATCCATATCTGGTAGTAAAAGCAGTCTTTGGGATATCCGTTGCGCGGATCTTTAGTTGATGATAACCAGTTCTAAGATCAATCTTAGAAAACACTCTGGCACCAATCAGCTGGTCAAACAGATCTTCTATCTTCGGCAATGGGTACTTGTTCTTGATGGTGACGTCATTTAGCTTCCGGTAATCCGTACACAAATGGTTGGCACCATCTTTCTTATCCACAAACAAAACAGGTGATCTCCATGGCGATGCACTTGGTTGTATCAGACCTTTTCCCAACATGTCATCAAGTTGCTTCTTCAGTTCCACTAATTCAGCTGGGTTCATACCATAGGGTCTCTGAGCTATGGGTCATGTTTTAGGAACTAGTTTGATGATAAACTCGATATCTCGATCTAGGGGCATACCGGGTAATTCATCTGGGAACACATCAGGGTATTCACAGACTACTCTGACTTGGTCTAGGGTTGATTGGACTAAACTCTTGTTGCATTTGAATTGATGGGGCAGCGTCTCAGACACATGCTCTACTGATACTCCGGTACTACTGGTCATGGTTATGGCTTTCTTGGCACAGTATATTAACCCTTGATGTTTCGACATGCAATCCATTCATAGTACTACTTCCAAACCTTTTGTTACAAGTACTATTAAATTGGCATAAAAATCTATCCCGTGTATTCTGATAGGCACGGACTTGCAAATTTTTCTAGCTTTGGTGGTTGACCTAGGTATTTGAACTATCATAACATGCTTCAAATTTGTTGGTTGAATCTTACTAGTGCATGCAAATTCTTCTGTAACAAACGAGTGTGATGCTCTAGAACCAAACAACACTCTTGCAAGTACTGAGTTAACATAAAACATACCCAGCACGACATCTGGCGCTTCCTGGGCTTCTTGTGCATTCATGTGGAACAGACACCCGGTACGGTTGTGCGGGTTGCCTGGGGCAAACCTCTTTCTAGGCTGGACAGGGTAATGCTGCTGGGCAGGTGCAGTGACATTGGTGGCTACAGCAAGCTTCTTGGGGCACTCATTGGAGTAGTGACACGTTATTCCACATTCAAAGCAGGTGATTGTTGACTTGTCCTTCCCGGCAATAGGCACAGCATTGCTTCCAGTCCTTGGGGAAGTATTATTGTTGTTGTGGTTGGTGGACCTTGGCAGTGCACGGTTGAAGTTATGGGGGTTGCTGATGGCTCAAAATATATTCGAGCTTGTTGGGAACCCCAAGAGGAAGGTATGATGAGCACAACAGCAAGTTTTCCATCAGTTATGAAACCAAGGTTATCGAACCAGTAGGAGCAAGGAAACAATTGCAAGGTGTTGCTAGCAACTTGGAATCCTGCACAACACAACCACAGAACTTTGCCCCAACTTACAGTGAGGTTGTCAATCTCACCGGTTTTGCTGAACACAAAGGGTTAAACGTATAGTGTGGAAGAAAGTAATTGCTTGCAGAAAGTAACAGCAAACGGTAAATAGTAGATGGTATATGAATGATAAAAGCATAGACCGGGGTCCATAGTTCACTAGAGGTGTTTCTCCTTAAGATAGATAGCATGCTGGGTGAACAAATTACAGCGGGGCAATTGACATATTTGAGAAAGCATAACAATGCATATACTAGACATCTTGATTCCTATGGGATTTGATTGGGCATTACAACATTATACATAGATTGTAATCCAACTGCATCTATGACTAATAATCCACCTTCAGGTTATCATCCGAACCCCTTCCAGTATTAAGTTACAACCAACAGATAATTGCATTAAGCAAAGTGTGTAAAGTAAACAATACGATTGCCCCATGGACAAAGGATTGTTGTTTTCTCTCTAGCAGCAATAGCACATCTACAGCCTTAGAGATTTCTGTCACTTCCCCAGATTACTAGAGGCGTGAACCCACTATCGAGCATAAATACTCCCTCTTGGAGTTGCTAGCATCTATTTGGCCAAGATAGCTACTAACGATGGAGAGCATGCAAGATCAGAAATAACATAGACATGATAGAATCAATAATCAATCTAGAATAGCATCTCAATATCCATCGGATCCCCACAAACACAACATGTAAGATTACAAATAGATGATCTTGATCATGAATGGATCTCACAAGATCTAAACATGATAGCACAAATGTGGCATCCCGCAAAACCACTACTAGAAAATCGCGTTGTTTTTCGTGCATTGCATCATCATGACCGCATGCTCATGTCATCATGCCACATTGCATTTGGGCATCGTCATCATCATGCATTTGTTTGTCTGAAACTATTTTTCGAAAAACATATTTTTGTTCTCTAACTACCCGTCTTTATTTCAAATCCAAAACCCGGGTCTCCGGATTATTTTGTTTCGTCTGCCAATGGTTTTCAAAAGCCACGTTTTAAATAATAAAATATTTATTTTATTTTTTAGGGGCAGCCGTACCGGGCCAATCCGACCCAGTCGCCCCCCCCCAAAACAAAAACAGAGCTACCCAGACCTTTTCCTACCCACCCTATTCTGCCCAGCCCTGCCACCTACCCCACTACAACCCCAATCCCCAACCGCTGGCCGACCCACTCCCCCTGCACGTCCCCTCCCCACCTAGGCGCGCCGCCCCACCCGACAACCCCTGGTCCCACGTGGCCCACCGCCTGCACGTCCTCCCACGCCCGCCCCAGGCACGCCTCCCCTGATCGAACCCGCCCCCCCCCCACCTACCCCGCGTCGCCCTGCTCCTCACCTCCCTCGCCCACCTCTGCTCTCCATCGCCACGCCGCAAGGCGTCTTGCCTCGGCCTCCGCCTCCCAGCCGCCCCGCCGCCTCGCATCCTCCTCCTCGCCAGTCCTCGTCTGGCCGGCCTCCCCTCCTCCCAGATCGTCGGCCGCCTCGCCGTCCCCGTCTCCAGTCGCCCTCCTCCTTCTCTGTCTCCCTGACGGCGCCCTTCTCCGCCGCCTTCGCCCTCTACCCGTGTCGCCCGAGCCGACCCCGGCCGCCACAAGATCCGCTTCGCTTTGCCGCCGAGCCTGCGCCCGCTCCAGGCCGCCTCCCCGGCGCTCTCCTCCCTGTCAAGTCCGCGCCTCCCTCTCCCTCCGCGGTCGCCCGCCGGTCCGCCTCTGCCCGCCGGCTCCTCTCCGTGACGCCCCTGCGAGCCCTCTCTCTACCGCCGAGCTCGCTCGCTGCCGCGTCTGCACAAGAAGGCCACGGCCACGCCTCCCCGTCTCGCCTGTCCTCTCAAGGCGCCCACGACCTCTGCAAGGTGTTCGGTTAACCATGAGGTTACCACGTTGTTGCTGTTTGGGTGATCGTGTGGAGGTGGCCGCGAGTTTAGACAAAGGGGGATGTGCTTTTATGGTGCCAAGTTGAGGCTTGCTCGATCCGGCCCTCTGAAATCGCCAAGATCTTTCCTGGACAGATCATCACCCGCCGCTTAAGATCGCCCAAGAGATCTAAACCCCGAGATCTTCACGGAACGCCAAGATCTACTTCCCGGGATTCGACGCCCCGAGACCATCCCGAGGAGGTGAACGCCAAGGCCTTCGACACGGACCACTGAACCCCGTCGAACACCAAGACCCTCGGAATCGCCAAGTTCTTCCTCTCGGATCCGAGGACACCGAGACCCTGGTGCGACAAGTACTCCTTCCCGGATGCCAAGGTCACCGACGCGGAACGACAAGACCTCCTTCCCGCACCGATGCCGACGACGTCGCACGCCAAGTTCTTCCCGAATGCCGAGACCGACTCGGTGGCGCGGACCCGACAAGATCTTCGTGACGACAAGATCGGCACCGACCAGGGCGGATCCGATGTGCCCCCGACGCCGAACCAAGTCCTTCTTCGCGGAACGCCAAGATCTACTCTGTTATCCGAGAACGATCCCGCCGAGGCCGAACCCCAGATCCGGACCCTGAGACCGACCCCGAACCCCTCGGAGCCCAAGTTCGCCGAACCCTAATGTGATTCCCTATCCGAGACCCCCCATTATTTTTATAATATGACATTATCGTCTGTCGCATATTAAATTGTTCATAATCGCATGCATATTTGTGTGGTTTGGGGGCACTATGCCGATTAACCATATAATTAAATATGGGGTCCATATGCGGACTTTTCCAGTCTTGTATTGACCCCATTTAAATTTGTGTAGCGAACCGGTGATATATTTTGCCATGTTAAGACAACATTTAAATTGTGGGGCTTCTAAACAACATGAACCTATTAATTAATTGTCGGGGCCTCGGTTCCGCTTAATATGACCTAAATGCATCGCATCTTGCCATGTCATACATCATACATGCATCATGCCCGATCTTCTGTCATAGTATTAAATAGTGCATCCGGTGTTTGTGCTAGTGTTTTGCTTCTTCACGGACTAGGCCGATGAGTTGATGCGAGTGTCGATCCGATCTTTGGATAAACCTTCAGCAATGTTTTTCAGGCGAGCATCCCTTCCCCTTCTACCTATCTTGCATTTTTAGTCTTTATTTCCTCCTATTGATCTATTGCTATCTGTGTTGCGATGCTCTAGTTTTCGTACCCGTGATATCCCTTGCAGCCTTATATTGCCTTGGCCACATCCTATTACCTGTTGTTTGGTAGATAGTTGGACTTGCGCGTCGTAGTCGCTGCTCAAGTGTTGTTGCGTGTCGTCAAGTACCACAGTTGTTGGAGTATTGCCGCATGTTTAATGTTGGAGATGATCATGGCTTTAATTACTGTTTAATAACTAAAATTGAAGTAGGTAAATGCAGAGGCACAGGTGGGCAATAGATGTTATTTGGTTGTTAACCGTCCACTTGTGTCCTGTGAGGACCCGAAGTTCTTGACACTGTTCCGAGATCGAGCGCTAACCATGTGTGGGGTGTATGGGCACCCCATCGATTAGTACCTGATTTCAAAGTACTGCATCGGGGCCACAACTAGTTTGAGGTTTTATTTACTATCCTGTACTTATGCCATGCTTTATCGCTTTATTTAAATTGTGCGAGGTAACGACATTTGTCTTTGTTAGGACCGTGACCCATTTTCGCTGTATCGACAAGCCCAGTCACACTTTCGGGTTCCCAGTCGTTTACAGCCGGCTCCACAAACCCTGAGTCCGTCTCGGAGACCGGCCGCCTTCGCTATGGTAGCTTAGTGGGTGGCCCCATGTACTTGCTTTGGGTCCGGGAAACGCGTCATGACTTAGGCCTCCGACATACCGATGGGCGATGTTAACTGATCCGCAAAAGGGTCAAGTGCGTGGATACTTTGGTGCACCCTCAGGTTAAATCTTTTCAAAAGCCGTGCCGCGGTTATGGACGACTTGGAGCAATTCTCGATCATAGACAACTATAACTAAAGTTTATCTATAATTTGACTTGTATCCGATATGACTAGTAATCAGCTCCACTACAACGGAATGGCTAAATAAAAGTACCAACAACTGCTGGGTTTGGGATATCTCATGCTAATTGTATCTGACTAGTAAGTGTTGCAACTACAATGGAATGGTTAAGTAAAAACTGCCCACTGCTTATTTTATCAGGATGACTATCTATACCTGACTAGTAAGTGATACAACGATAACGGAATGAATAAAACTGCCAACTGTGTGAGTTCCTCGGTTGACTTCCTCGTTTGGTCTCGAGGGGAAATACCAGGATGGGTATGTTTGGTGGTAGAATCAGGATGGTTTCAAATAGGTTTTTCTTACCCCTCTCTGATAGCCGACAGTTATATCGAGTCTCTATAGGTTGTTTAGTGCATGCCGCGCTGCCGCTTCAGTCCACCATACCTATGTAGGCGAGGACCGCCGAATTCTAGCCTCGCCGTGTACTGGCCTCAGTACTGACGCTCCTCTTTTTCCTTTGCCCTTTGTCGGCACCCCTTTTGTTTAAGCAGGTTTTGAGATCGACGTCGTTAGCAGGGTTACCCTTCCGGCTTGGCCTGGGCAGGGTTATGGACGCCATTGGTTATTCTTCAGGGCTCTTAGCCCCATTTGCATCTTGTCCGTAGTTGGACGCTCTATCATTTTCAAGGTGATTTGGATCTTTGTATATTATATTTGTATTCCTGACTCATGGAGTCGCTGATGTATGTATATCTGTTCTGTGGGTCCTATCGAGGACTGTTGTGTAATGTTATTACTTCGTTTTCCACCCGCACGAAAGTGCCTGGTGGGCACCTTTGAATCGTTCCTATGCGGGTTTGGCGGGAAGCGCTGAAACTTGCATAGGGCCGATTCCGAGGGTGTTACAACAAAGGAGGAGAACCAACCATCTAGCTACTACATGGACCCGTAGTCCAAGGGTGAACTACTCACGCATCACACCAGAGGCTTGCATGGTGATGAAGAAGGCCTCCAGGGTGATCTCTCCCCTACGGTAGGGTGCCGGGAAGAGCTTCAGATCCCCCCGATCTAGGGATGGAGATGGCGTCGGCTACAGACTCTTTCATGGATTTTTGATCGGGTACTTAGGGTTTTCATCCCGGGAGGCTTTTATAGACGAAGGGGCAAGGTTGGTGGATCACCAGGGGGCCCACACCCCCTGGAGGCGCGCCCCTAGCTGCGTGGCCACCAGGTGTGGCCGCCCTGGTGCGCCACTTTGTCTCCCCTTCGGTATCCGTATTGCTTTGGGTAAAATATTGACTTTGGCTTTTGTCCCGTCCAATTATGAGAATATTTCTTTACTAGCTTTTCTGAAACCAAAAACAGTAGAAAACAGGCAACTAGCACTATGGCATCTTGTTAATAGGTTAGTTCTAGAAAATGTATAAAAATACCTCAAAGTGTGAACAAAACATAAGAAAGTAGATACTAAACAAGGATGGAACATCAAAAAATTATAGATACGTTTATGACATATCAACATCCCCAAGCTTAACTCCTGCTCGTCCTCGAGTAGGTAAGTGATAAAAAGAATAATTTTTTAGGTGACATGCATCATCATATTTGTAAAGCATGGATAACTAGGATCAAAGTACTCTAAACATAAGCTTGAAAGATAGAGTTCTAACAATAAGACATAGAAACTATGTTGTAACATGAAAAGGTACAAACAAAAGATCCTGAATAACAATGCATTGAAAGACGTTTGTTTATTTCACATACAGAAAACATAATAAAAGTGGTATTCAGCTTGTCCCTCATAGTATAGCAAAACATAAATACATAGGACACCTTCAAAGTTCATAAGGGTGACTAGATACAAATAACTTAAGAGTAAGCAATATCAAAGTTATGAATCAATCAACAATTTTTGGGACAATGCACATTAAACTAAGAATGACCACTATGCTCTCTGAGTAGGTGCATAAAAATAGAAGATGGAGACTCAACATAAAAGTAAAAAAGAAAGGCCCTTCTCAAAGGGAAGTAGAGATTCAAGTTTCATAAAGAGCTTCCAAAAATTATGGTACTTATTAGCTTTCAGCTCTCATTGCCCCTATCATAAGCATCTTGAGGTGATTAAGGTTATAGTGACACAAATGTGAGGATATGCTTGAAAAGTTATAAGTTGAAAATCTCATGCCCCGTGCTTACGAGTACCAAACCTCATGCTACTCAACTTTAGTCACGAGTAAGTTCTTGTCATTGTAAGTACATGTGTATCATAGAGAACCGCCAACGGGGTACTCCTTGCCCCATGAGACATGAGCTATCCCATATCAAAATGACAAGGCAACAGACAATGAGCATGTCAGCGATCTTTTTATTTGTTATTTGCATAGGTTTTTATTGAGGATGCTTCATAGAATGCTCACTATGGTTATGCTGTAAGTTTCCACTATGATTAGGCATGGCTTAGGCTAGCCGCACAGGCGTTTCTCTAACACACATACAAACTCCATGAGATTACAAGCTCTACTTTTATTTCACACCGCCGGGATCCATAAGCAAAAGATTATGATATCAACTGAATAATAAGTGCAATGTTGAAAGTGTTCCCCATGACAACATGGTTCTGCTAATTCACAACTTATAAAGCGCAAGCATATACGCAACATAGATGGACACAATGGTTCAAGTTTATTAAGTGCAAGAAAGTAAAGTGTGCCATCAAGTTTGTGAGAGCTTTAATCAATAATTTTCACATAACAAGTTTAATTTAGAAGGTAAATAAAAGCATGAATATACTTGGAATGGTGTAACACACCATGCATAGGAATTTATAGTGGACTCTTTGGAATAACTTGGTTTCATTGGGAGTTGGATGCATGAGTGGAACTCATACTTGGTACATGTGGAGGCTAGCAAAAGACTGGGAGCGACCAACTAAGAGAGCAGTAATGGCCATGCAAAGCAATAAAACATTATTAATTAAAGCATAAAGTGATATTACAAGTCATAAACTAAATGATCATACAGGCTAAGGTGACTTGTTCATAGTCTTAACATGGTATAAGCATGTGCCAAGTCAACCCAAATAAAGAATCAAAGGAGAATACCACAATATTATGCTTTTGAATGCTAAAACAACGCATGATTCTTTCAAGGCACATTAAGCAATATCAATTGTTTGGATCAAGTCATGCTACAGCAATAATCACTAAGCATAAAGCCAAAGCAATATCAAACATGACATAATAAAGTCTAGGCCACAGTCTAAACAAGCTCCTTTTGTACCACTAATAAGCATGAAACATCCTACTCTTTTCCAACACCAATCAACTTATTTGTAACCATATATGAATGCGGGGGTCCAACTAATTTATTCAAGCAAACCAAACAAAAGAACTAAAAGCAAAAAACAAAGACGCTCCAAGAACAACACAATTGTGCATGAAACAATAAGAGTGAAGTGTTTGGAAGAAAACCTGAGATTTTTATTAATGAAGAAGGGGATACCTTGGTTATCCCCAAGTTTTGATGCTTGTACTTCTTGAATATTTCTTGGGGTGACACGGGTGGCATCCCCAAGCTTGAGCTTTTGTCCATACTTCATCTTATCACATTTTTCTTCCCTACACTTTAAAATTTTCTTCATACAAAAATTCACACAATCTTCATTAGCAACATTAGTGTATTCAAGATAATAAGTCTTTAGGTTCAGTTTCAACAGAAGCAAAACTTCCATTAAAACACAAGATACAGTAGCAATTTCTTCTAAAAGCTCAAGTGATCAAAAATAACTCAAAGATAAAGAGATTAAGAGGCAAATGCAAATAATGGCAGAAATCTATCAAAACATACCAGTTGGTAAAAACTGATTTTTTTCGAAGACCTTCTGTTGCTCAAATCGAAAAGTGATAAACTAATAAAAGTTATCTAATATCCTGGGGCATAAGCACAAAAAATTACAGCTTAATCCGACGTATAGGGATGTTTCACAGTTTTTTACAGTGAAGCACAAAATTCAGTTTTGGGACAGCAACTTTCCCAAGTCTTACTTCTCTCTCATTAGAGGTTATTCTTGGCACAAGAACCACACAAAAAGATAAGGAGAGGTTATTACTGAAGCAATAACTTCCAAGACTCAACAAAATAAAACTTACTGAATAAAAATTTGGGTTATCTCCCAATAGTGCTTTTCTTTAATGCCTTTGAGCTAGGCATAGGAAGCAAGATTAAAGTATTTTCAAATGAAGAAGCATTAAGAGCAAATTTTGTTTTAATAGGAGAGGCAAAAGGTATCTTTTCTCTCTTCTTAGGGAAGTGTTCTATACCTTTTTTGAATGGGAATTGATATTTAATGGTGCCTTCTTTCATATCAATAATGGCACCAACAGTTCTAAGAAAAGGTCTTCCCAAAATAATAGGACAAGAAGCATTGCATTCAACATCCAAAACATAGAAATCAATGGGGACATAGGTATTGTTAACCATAATAAGAACATCACTAATACTCCCCATGAGTTTTTTTAGCATTATAATCAAGTTGGACATCTCAATAGCAATCTTCCAATGCTGGCAAATCAAGCATTTCATAAATCTTCCTAGGCATAATAGAGACACTAGTACCAAGATCACATAAAGATTTGAGATCAAAACCATTCACTTTCATATTAATGATGGGTTCCCAACCATCTTCTAATTTCCTAGGAATAGAAGCTTTATGTTTCAATTTTTCTTCTTTAATTTTTATGAGAGCATCTGTAATGTGTTTTGTAAAGGCCATATTCATAGCACTAGCATTAGGACCTTTAGCAATATTTTGTAGGAACATAATTACTTTGGAAATATTGCAACCATCAAGATCAAAATCAACATTACCATCCAAGGTAGTAGAGCTATTGTCTCCCATATTAATGGGGACTTCATCTGGTTTGCTAGCATCAACATTAGTGGTGGTGATAGTACAAATACTACTATTTCTAGCAATTTCATCTTCTCTTTCCCACTTAGCATGCAATTCAGCTAACAGTCTAACATTTTCATCAATTCTAACTTGCATGGCATTAGTAGAAGCAAAGGGGTTTTCCATAGTTTCAGGTTTAGCATCCATTTTATTAATCAAAGAGGATTGTGTTTCACACAAAGATGATATATTTTTTCAGCATTCGAAAGTTTTTCCTCAACAATTTTATTGAAAGTAGTTTGTTTACTAATAAAATCTTTAAGCATGACTTCAAGTTCAGAGGGTGCACTTCTATTGTTTTTGTAGGAATTTCCATAAGCATTACCATTATTGGGAGGATATGGCCTATAATTATTACTACCAAAATTGTTCCTATAGGCATTGTTGCTAAAGTTATTACTTCTAATGAAGTTCACATCAACTTGCTTTTCTTGAGCAACCAAAGAGGCTAAGGGAACATGATTTGGATCAATATGAACTTTTCCATTAACAAGCAAAGACATAATAACATCAATTTTATCACTCAAGGAGGAGGTTTCTTTAACAGAATTTACCTTCTTACCTTGTGGAGTTCTCTCAGTGTGCCATTCATAATAGTTAACCATCATATTATCAAGGAGCTTTGTTGCAACACCCAAAGTAATGGTCATAAAGGTGCCTCCAGCAGTAGAATCTAATAGATTTCTTGAAGAATAATTCAGTCCTGCATAAAAGGTTTGGATAATCATCAAAGCAGTCAGTCCATGAGTGGGACAATTCTTTACCAAAGATTTCATTCTTTCACAAGCTTGAGCAACATGTTTATTATCAAATTGTTTAAATTTCATTATTTCACTTCTCATAGATATAATCTTAGCAGGAGGATAGTATTTTACAATGAAAGCATCTTTGCATTTAATCCAAGAATCAATACTATTTCTAGGTAGGGATAGCAACCATTCTTTAGCTTTTCCTCTCAAAGAGAAAGGAAACTATTTAAGCTTAATAATATCTCCATCTATATCCCTATGTTTTTGCATCTCACAAAGTTCAACAAAGTTATTAAGGTGAGCAGCAGCATCATCAGTACCAGCTCTAGAAAATTGTTCTTTCAAAACAAGATTGAGCAAAGCAGGTTTAATTTCAAAGAAAGTAGCTTCAGGAACATGTGGAGCAATGGGTGTACACACGAAATCATTGTTGTTTGTGCTAGTGAAGTCACACAACTTAGTGTTTTCAAGAGTAGTGATTTTTTGTGTTTTTGATAAAAGGGAGCAAACCAGTACAACTATTTTTTGTGTTTTTTATAACTAGAAACAATCTAACAAAGCAAAAATAAACTAAGCAAAACAAAAAACAAAGTAAAAAGATTTGTTGCGAGAAACTCCCCTTGTGAAGCTGTCATTAACTCCCCGGCAACGACACCAGAAAAATGCTTAATGGCTCAAAATATATTCGAGCTCATTGGGAACCCCAAGAGGAAGGTATGATGAGCACAACAACAAGTTTTCCATCAGTTATGAAACCAAGTTTATCGAACCAGTAGGAGCAAGGAAACAAATGCAAGGTGTTGCTAGCAACTTGGAATCCTTCACAACACAACCACAGAATTTTGCCCCAACTTATAGTGAGGTTGTCAATCTCACCGGTTTTGCTGAACACAAAGGGTTAAACGTATAGTGTGGAAGATAGTAATTGCTTGCAGAAAGTAACAGCAAACGGTAAATAGTAGATGGTATATGAATGATAAAAGCATGGACCGGGGTCCATAGTTCACTAGAGGTGTTTCTCCTTAAGATAGATAACATGTTGGGTGAAAAAATTACAGCGGGGCAATTGACATATTTGAGAAAGCATAACAATGCATATACTAGACATCTTGATTCCTATGAGATTTGATTGCACATTACAACATTATACATAGACTGTAATCCAACTACATCTATGACTAATAATCCACCTTCAGGTTATCATCTGAACCCCTTCCAGTATTAAGTTACAACCAACAGATAATTGCATTAAGCAAAGTGTGTAAAGTAAACAATACGATCGCCCCATGGACAAAGTATTGTTGTTTTCTCCCTAGTAGCAACAGCACATCTACAACCTTAGAGATTTCTGTCACTTCCCTAAATTACTAGAGGCGTGAACCCACTATCGAGCATAAATACTCCCTCTTGGAGTTGCTAGCATCTACTTGGCCAAGATAGCTACTAACAACGGAGAGCATGCAAGATCACAAATAACATAGACATGATAGAATCAATAATCAATCTGAAATAGCATCTCAATATCCATCAGATCCCTGCAAACACAACATGTAAGATTACAAATAGATGATCTTGATCATGAACGGAGCTCACAAGATCTAAACATGATAGCACAAAGGAGGAGAACCAACCATCTAGCTACTACATGGACCCGTAGTCCAAGGGTGAACTACTCACGCATCACACCGGAGGCTTGCATGGTGATGAAGAAGGCCTCCAGGGTGATCTCTCCCCTCTGATAGGGTGCCGGGAAGAGCTTCAGATCCTCCTGATCTAGGGATGGAGATGGCGGCGGCTACATACTCTTTCGTGGATTTTTGATCGGGTACTTAGGGTTTTCGTCCCGGGAGGCTTTTATAGACGAAGGGGCAAGGTCGGTGGAGCACCAGGGGGCCCACACCCCCTGGTGGCGCTCCCCCTGGCCGCGTGGCCACCATGTGTGGCTGCCCTGGTGCGCCACTTCGTCTCCCCTTCGGTCTCCATATTGCTTCGGGTAAAATATTGACTTTGGCTTTTGTCCCGTCCAATTCCGAGAATATTTCTTTACTAGCTTTTCTGAAACCAAAAATAGCAGAAAACAGGCAACTGCACTGTGGCATCTTGTTAATAGGTTAGTTCGAGAAAATGTATAAAAATACCTCAAAGTGTGAACAAAACATAAGAAAGTAGATACTAAACAAGCATGGAACATCAAAAATTATAGATACGTTTACGACGTATCAGTTGCCGATGTTGTTGTTGCCTCCGGGCATCGGGTTTCCTCTTCCACGATTGGGAAAGTTCGAATGGGACATAGGCGGCCTGTTGTTTCTTGGTGCAAATCCTGCAGACGAGCCGGGGCGGTACTTCGGGGTATGGTGGGGTCGAGGCTGGTGCATCATACGACGCTTACGGTTCTCACTGGCTTCATTGATTTTTCCTTCCATCTGAATAGCAGAATCCACTAGAGCTTCTAGATCGTCAAAAGGAATGTTGACTAACACTGTTTGCATCTCATCATGCAGACCATTCAGGAACCTTTCCTTCTTCTTTGCCTCGATGTCAATCTCATCAGGGGCATACCTAGCCAGAGACAGAAATTTTTCATGGTATTCCACCACAGTCATCCTTCCTTGCTTCAACTCCCTGAATTCATTCCTCATCCTCTTGATCAAACCTGGGGGCACATGGGTCCTGCTGAACTTGATCTTGAGTTCCTCCCAAGTTATCATTTGTCCTCTGTTCATTGTATGAGTGCTATTCCACCAGGATCTTGCATAATGATAACCCACAAGTATAGGGGATCGTGTGTAGCCTTTTTGATAAGTAAGAGTGTCGAACCCAACGAGGAGCTAAAGGTAGGATAAATATTCTCTCAAGTTGTATCAACCACTGATACAACTCTACGCGCACTAAACTTTTGCATTATCTAGGAAATAAAACTAGAGGAACAATACGAGTAATAGAGATAGCTTTGCATGATAATAAATAACAAGAAAGTAAAGCTAGTTGCTGCAGCAATAAAATATACTAAACTAACAGAACCATGAGTGTGAAATAGTGGTGGTAATTGTGGTGGCTTTGTCCAAGTTTAAATAGCGAATAGATCGGGTTCATTGTCTTCGATGCAGTTTTCTATGTGGGAGAGGCTAAATATACATGCGCTTCACTACTTAGAATTACATGTACTATATGATTGGATTGTTAGCAAACATCTGTAAGTACTAATCAATGCATTAAGGTTTCCCAACCATAGCCTTAAGTTTAATGGTCCTCTTACTCCCATACGTGCAACATTTCGGTTCGCGTCCTCAGGTTTCTGTCACTCCGGCAGAACTTCCCCCCTTCCTCTTACACATACTACAAACCCTATGATGTTTAATCTATTCGCGCACAAATATAATGGACACCAAAGGACTGTACCATATCAACATACAACTCTAATGAACCAAAGACGTTCAACCATTCAATCTAAGAACAAAGAAACTACGCAAACATGACATAGATCATAGGATTATAACTTATAGCATCAAACACCATGTTTACATAGGACGGTACAGAGGTGTGTGGGAGGATGAACCACTGCATACTAGGAGGATTAGGTGATGGAGATGGCGGTGAAGATGGTGAAGAGGGCGGCAGCGGCGCGGGGGACTCCTTCCCCGCCGCCGGTATCATGGGGGAGCACCGCCCCTTAGCCCCCTTCCTTCATAGATTCTTGGGAGCCCTCTCCCATGGAGATAGGATCCATGTGGGAGGCAAAAACGTGGCTTTGGTGTCTGCAAATTCGTGGGTGGAGATTCCTTGGGCGAATTAGGTTTTCTCCCTTTATATAGCTTCTCGGATTGCCGTCACCCCATCTTGGGCTGCAGTAATCGGGCCTAAAAAGTCCGCCCGAACTCGGAATCAGCTAAATTTTATGTCCAGAATGTTTGTCGCGAAATTTCCAACAACTTTATAGTTGAAGAGTTTTCCGTTTGACGCCGTATTCGACCCGAAACATGACCATCTTCAAAAAGAGTTCTGAGATAGATTTCTGAAAAATCCCAATTTGACTCCAACAAGGTTTCTACTTATATTTTGGTAATTCCTACACATCAAAGTGTAAAACAAGAACATTGTGCACTTTTGCAACTATTAATAGGTTAGTCCAAATAAATTATAAACTTTATACAAAAAGGAGTGTCAAAAGCGTATTATTAGAATAAAACCATCAAAAATTATAGATACGTTATGGATGTATCAACATCCCCAAGCTTATTTCCTGCTCGTCCTCGAGTAGGTAAACGATCAAAACAATATAATTTTTGAGGTGACATGCAGACAACACAATCTTGATTATCATTATTGTAAAATCATTGATAGCTGGGATTAAGGTACTCTAAACATGAATCATGAAAGATAGAGTTCTAACAATAAGACATAGCAACTATGTTGTAACATGAAAATGCACAAACAAAAGATTCATGAATAACAATGCTTTGCAAGATGTTTGTTTGTTTCACATAAAGAAAGCATAATGTGAATGGTATTCAGCTTGTCCCTCATAGAGTAGCAAAACATAAATGCATAGGACACCTTCAAAGTTCATAAGGGTGACTAGATACAAATAGTTTAAGAACAAGCAATATCAAAGTTATGCATCAATCAACAAGTCTTGGGACAATGCACATTAAACTAAGAATGGCACTATGATCTCTTAATAGGTGCATAAAGATATAAGATGGAGACTCAACATAAAAGTAAAAGAAAGTCCTTCTTAGAAGGAAGCACGGATTCAAGTCTCATAAAGAGCTTCCAAAAATCATGGCACTTATTAGCTTTCAGATCTCATTGCCCCTATCATAAGCATATTTAGGTGATTAAGGTTAAAGTGACACAACTAAAAGGATATGCTTGACAAGTTATAAGTTGAAATCTCATGCCCCTTACTTACGAGTACCGAACCTCATGCTACTCAACTTCAGTCACAAGTAAGCTCTTGTCGTTGTAAGTACATATGTATCATAGAGAACCGCCAACGGGGTACCCCTTGCACATGATACATGTAACATCCCAAAACTTCAATCCAAGCTTATCAAGATCTAAATCATCAAATTTGGGGTTAACAAAAACTTTTTCAAATTAAAAATAAAAGCATTCATATGTGTGTGCATTTAAAATAGGAGTTGTTTTGAATTGCCATGATTGTGTGTTCCAATGCTTGTAAAATGTTTCTTAGGTGATTTAAACATCATCTACATCATTCCCAAACTTTTCCTAAAGAAAATCTAATCAAAAAGAATTAAAAAGGAGGAATGGTCATTTTGGCCATTTTAATCCACTACACTACTTTGGCTATTCCTAGTACTCAATTCTTAAGAGAAATAATTCTTGATCTTTGTACCCCTTGCTAGTACACATAATGAGGTACCAAGGCCCACCTTTGGATCTGCTAAAAACATTATGTTAACTATTTTAAATGGCATTTGAAAATTGAATCCAATGCATATGCATAGATCACCCCTATTTCAAAACCCATCTATTTGAGCTCCACTTTCAAAACCCTTGCAACCAGAGACTACCTAGCACTAGTGGAGATCACTCAAAAATTTTGAAACCAAAATTCAAAACTTTTTCTCTTGCGGCCATTTCATCAAACACTTGGCAGGCAGATTTCAAACAAAACACATTTCACTATTTCAAATAGTATTCTGGCCAAACTTGTCTCCCATTTGGCCCCTTTTTACTCCCTTTGTCTCTAAATGATCTAGCAAAGCCATTTAAACCCACTCCCCTAGCCCCTAGTGGAATTGCCATGCCATGCCGAGCCACCTCTCGCCGGCCGACCATGCACCCGCTGTAGCAGACCACTCCCCTCTCCCTCGCCATGTCTAGGAGGTAGCCAGCACCTCACCGCCACCCTCTGTCCCCTGCCCGAGCCGAGCCTCGCCGTGGACCACCGAGCATACGACGCGCCCAGTGCCACCGCACCATGCCGAGCACGCGCCAGAGCGCCACACCCGGCACGCGTGCATAGACCGCCGATCGACCGCAGCCTGCGCCCACCGCTTCGCCACGACCTGGAGAACACCCCAGACACCCTCGTTCGCCGCCCAAAGCACCACAGCCACCGCTCGCCGTGGACACCGCCGCCTCTGCCGCTCAGGACGCCACCTCACCCAGACCGCATACCACCGCCCCTACGCTCGTATTCACTTCCTAGAGCACCGCCAGGAGACCGCCTGTCGATCGCCACCCTCAGCCATGCCGCTAGTCGGCCATAGCCATGTCGCCACTGTCGCCTGCCCATCCCGCTCGGTCTCACCGTCGGGCCTATAAAAGGAGACCTCCCCAGCCTCTTCTCGCCACACCACTCCACTCCCCTCACCTCACTGAACCTCACCCACCTCTAGCCGGAGCAAGGGGAGCAGCAGCTCGCCGGAATTGGAGCTAGAGCCGCCACCTCTGGAGGAGAAGGGCGCCGCTGATTGCGACCACCCCAAGCTCCACCGCAACCGCGCCTCGCCTCGCCGTTGTCTTCCAGTTCGTTTTCCCGCCTCGTCGACCCCGCTGGAGCCCTGGTACGTCCCCAGCAGACCCCCACCGAGCCGCTAGGGTTCGAGCTCGCCGGCGACCTGTTCATCGTCGACGACGACCCTCAGCCGTAGATCCCCGTTCTAATCCTATGGCCCATAGCGCGCGTACCGTTTCGCGTGATAAGACCCACTGACAAGCGGGACCCCCCTGTCAGCTGAGCCCTGCGCCGCGGAGCGCCACTGGGCCGGCCCAAGTTCTTTCCCGCGCTAGCCCACCCGTTCAAATCTGGATTTTTCTTTTTAGTTAAATCTAGTTTCTGTCCACTAGTTTAAAATTCAATTCAGAGAGTTTTATGAATCCAAATTGCATGAAACCAATTTTGTCTGAAAGGTATGGAGATGATCAATCCAAGCCCGTTGGATTTAATTCAATTAGAGTTATAGATCTCTCCTAATAAAAATAACAAAACAGAAGCTTTTGCAACTTGCAACATTTTTATAAAATCAACCAAGTTAGCTTTTGAGTTGATTTCCAACTCTCAAAAATCACATTTCACCATATCTATCTAAATATGTAATAATATTAAGGTTTACATGCAGTGACTTTGGACTAGTACCAAAATAATGCTATATAGGCATTTCTAGTCACTTTAAATCATTAAATAATGAACTTAAACCAAAGTAATATTGATCCAACCCTTAAATATCATTCCCACATGTTAGAATATGTGGTGATGACATGTGTCCACATGATCCCATATTTTAAGTGGTGAATATTAAATCTTAGTTAAATTTTCAATGAGTAGAAATTACTTTTCTAAATTAAAAAGAATGAAACTATTGATTTAAACTTGTAATGCTTGTGATGATAATAGATCATCAATTGTGTGTCCTAGAATGCTACTTAGCCTAGTTAAGTATTGTTTGGTGATTGTGTACTCCATATGTATTCTTATAGACGATAGTATCGACCAAGTCTACGAAGAGGAGGAGTGTTATCAAGACGAACAAGAAGAAAACTTCAACCACTGCACCAACCAAGGCAAGCTAGCACTATCCAAGATTAACCCTTGCAAGTTATACTTGCAAGCCACCATTAACCATGCAAGCTAACCCTTGCAAGTTTAGTGCTTAGCAAACTAGAATCAAACTAGATGGTTTAGCAAAGATGCCTTAAGCATGCTTTGATCACACCCCTTTTACTATTAGTTACCCCAAGTCTTTGTTTACAAGATTTACCTCCCTTAGTTTACACAAAGTTCTTTACTTATTTTGAAGGTAGCATAAAAAGTATAAAACTTGACCTACTTAGAAACCTTTAGATGTCATTCTATGGCATGAGATTAAACCCATCACTTCCACCTTAGTGAACACTCTTAACTTAGTAGTTTAGAGTAGATCAAAAACTTGAGTCACTTTAGATGGGAACACTTGGTGAAAATGAATTATGAAAACCTTGGAATGATGAGTCATTCTATTGAGATGTTTTGACATGTGTTGAGAAACACAAATGGTTTACGATGATGAAAATGATGAGGCATGAGCCTTAACCCTTTTATAAAACTGATGGTTGGATTCGGATGCGATACCATTCCAAATTTACCGTACAACCACATTACCTGAATTGGGTAAGGCTTAGCTGGAAATTTATATGCATTAGTATTAGTTCCCTCACGGGAGAGGTCTGAGCGGAGGCTACCTCTCATGATGTCCACCTATGCAGTGCCCAAGATGAATGATGGTCATGGTTGGGAGGCCATGCTCATAGGAGAGGTGCTTATACTAGGGTGTGTAAAGGGAAGGTTATGTTTGATTATCTGCATACTAAGTATGATGATTCAGGGTTATCCTCATGTATGTATCGAATCTTGTGGTGAAAGTGTACCACCTCTGCTGAGTGTCAAACTATTCGAATAGCCGCGTCCGTGGTTATGGACAGTTGGAATGGCCATACTATTTCGTTGTTAGATGTTTTCCAAATAACTTGAAATGAATGATGAATCTTGACTTGACCACAACAGGTTTGTGTTTATGATACTAGCTTCCCAACTTAAGTGATTCTAGAACTTTACTTTACTTTTCTTTGCTTCAGAACTCAGCTTAGGTTTCAAATTTAACTTTATGGTTAAACTTAGATTTAGCACTTTAACTTAGAACTATATACTTGTTAGTAGTAGTTTGCGAGTACTTGAAGAGTACTCATGGCTTTTGTCCCTGGCTGTTCTCATGGCCAGACTATGAAGGAGACTATCAAGAGGATGGTCATCAGGACGGCTATGATAACTAGGACTATCTGCCTTCGTCAGCATTTCCTGTGCCCTTGAAGATGGACCCCACCACTATGCTTACCTTTTATTTCCGCTGCTTGTTGTATTAAAGACTGGATCATGAGATCCTTATTTGTGTAAGACCTTATGTATGGTTTGTAATGGATGATGTACTATGATATCCAATCCGTTATGTCTCGCAAAAATGGAGAAATCCTGGGATTGCGAGGCATGGCATAATGGGCATCTAGGATTAAAAGTTCGGGTGTTGACAATACAGGAGCTATCCCATAATCAAAATGACAAGGCAAGCAGACAATGAGCATCTCAATGATCTTTTTATTTGCTATTTGCATAGGTTTTTATTGAGGATGCTTCATAGAGTGCTCATTATGGTTATACTGCAAGTTTCCACCATGATTAGGCATGGCTTAGGCTAGCAGCCCATATGTTTCTCTAACACACATACAAACTCCATGATCTTACAAGTTCCCCTTTTATTTCACACCGCCGGGATCCATAAGCAAAAGAATCATGATATCAACGGAATATAAGTGCAATGTTGAAAGCGTTCCCCATGATACATGGTTCTACTAACTTCAACTTATAAATGGCAAGCATATACGCAAAAAAGATGGACACAATGGTTCAAGTTTATTAAGTGCATGAAAATAAAGTGTGCCATCAAGTTCGTGAGAGCTTTAATCACTAATTTTCACATAACAAGTTTAATTCGGAAGGTAGATAAAAGCATGAATATACTTGGAATAGCAAATGCTAATAGGTAGGTATGGTGGACTCTTTGGGATAACTTGGTTTTATTTGGAGTTGGATGCATGAGTGGAACTCATACTTGGTTATGGAGGCTAGCAAAAGACTGGGAGCGACCAACTAAAAGAGCAATAATGGCCATAATCATGCAAAGCGACAAAACATCATTAATTAAAGCATAAAGTGATATTACAAGTCGAAAACTAAAGGATCATAAAGGCTATGGTGACTTGGGATAGTCATAACATGGTGTGAGCATGCGCCAAGTCAACCCAAATAAAGCATCAAAGGAGAATACCACAATACTATTCTTTAATATGCTAAAACAATGCATGATTCTTTCAAGGCACATTAAGAAATCTCAATTGTTTATAACATGTCATGCTACAGCAAAAATCACTAAGCATAAAGCCAAAAAAATATCAAGCATGACATGACAAAGCATAGGCCACCGTCAAAAACGAGCTCCTTTTACCACTTAAGCATGAACTTTTCCTACTCTTTTCCAATCCAAACCACACTTATTTGAAAACTAATGTATGAAAGAGGAGGTCCAACCAATTTATTCAAGAAAACTAAGAAAACCAAGCAAACAAAAACAAAAACGAAGACGCTCCAAGAACAACACAACTGTGCATGAAACAATAAAAATGAAGTGTTTGGAAGAAACCTGAGATTTTTATTGATGAAGAAGGGGATGCCTTGGGCATCCCCAAGCTTTGACGCTTGTACTTCTTGGATATTTCTTAGGGTGACACACGTGGCATCCCTAAGCTTGAGCTAAGTCCATTCTTCATCTCATTACATCACTCTTTCCATACACCTGAAATTTTTCCTTCATACAAATCTTTACACAATCTTTATTAGCAACATTAGTGCACTCAAGATAATAAGTATTTAGGTTCAGTTCCAACACCAATAAAACTTCCATTAAAACACAAGATACTGTAGCACTTCCCTCAAAAATCTCAATTCCCCAAAAAGAACCCAAAAAGGAATCAATAAGAAGCAAATGCAAATAATGGCAGAAATCTGTCAAAACAGACCAGCAGGTAAAGACCAATTATTTAGAAGACCTTATGTTGCTCAAATCGAAAAGTGTTGAACTAACAAAAGTTAGATAACAACCTGGGGCAGAAGCACAAAAAATTACAGATCAAACCGACATACAGAAATTTTACACAAATTTTTATAGCGAAGCATAAAAATCTGTTTCGGGACAGCAACTTTCCCAAGCATTACTTCTCTCTGATTAGAGGTTACTCTTGGCACAAAAAGAAAATAAAAAGGATAAGGAGAGGTTATTACTGAAGCAATAACTTCCAAGACTCAACTAAAACTTTTGGGTTATCTCCCAATAAGTATTTTTTAATGCCCTTAAGTTAGGCATAGGAGCAAGATTCAAGTATTTTCGATTGAATAAGCATTAAGATCAATACCAGAAATATCTTTCTTTTTCAAGGCTTCATGCATTCCTACAAGTTTTTAACTGAAAATCTTCCATGGAAAGATTTGTTTTGGTTTCATATGCACGAACACAAGTGTTCAAGGGCGATCCCCACTTAACCATTACTCATCTTTCCAATCACTTTTCTTTTTGAAAACGTTTTTAGGTAACAAGTACAACTAATTTTTTTGTAATTCGCATTCCCTATCCATACTAAGATAGAGAATAACTTAAAACTGAAAGTAAAACCTACTTAGAGATAAAGCAAACAAGTGCACACAAGAATATTCACCCACACGCTATTGCTCCCCGGTAACGGCGCAAGAAAAGGTCTTGATAACCCACAAGTATAGGGGATCGTGTGTAGCCTTTTCGATAAGTAAGAGTGTCGAACCCAACGAGGAGCTAAAGGTAGGATAAATATTCTCTCAAGTTCTATCAACCACTGATACAAGTCTACACACACTAAACTTTTGCATTATCTAGGAAATAAAACTAGAGGAACAACACGAGTAATAGAGATAACTTTGCATGATAATAAATAACAAGAAAGTAAAGCTAGTTGCTGCAGCAATAAAATACACTAAACTAACAGAACCATGAGTGTGAAATAGTGGTGGTAATTGTGGTGGCTTTGTCCAAGTTTAAATAGTGAATAGATCGGGTTCATTGTCTTCGATGCAGTTTTCTATGTGGGAGAGGCTAAATATACATGCGCTTCACTACTTGGAATTACATGTACTATATGATTGGATTGTTAGCAAACATCCGTAAGTACTAATCAATGCATTAAGGTTTCCCCAACCATAGCCTTAAGTTTAATGGTCCTCTTACTCCCATACATGCAACATTCCGGCTCACGTCCTCGGGTTTCTATCACTCCAGCAGAACTTCTCCCTTCCTCTTACACATACTACAAACCCTATGATGTTTAATCCATGCGCGCATGTCACATCCCAAAATTTCTCCGAATTTTGGCATGTAAAGTAAATAAAATAACTTGGTTGAATTGTTTGACTTTGTTAAAATTTCTCAAAAGAAAATAAACTTTCTGATATGATTTTCCTTCCTTGAATTCAGAAACTTGTATGAGATTGGATTAACATGACTATCCAACTTGTTTTCATTTTCTTTTCAACCATTTGATTCTTTAAATATCCAACCATGCTTAGATGAATAAAGAGGGGGAATAAAATGACTTTCCCAATTATGGTGGAGTGATATTCTAATTTCCCTATTTGACCCTTTAAGTCTCTACTTCGATTTATGAAACCATTCTAGATGCTTTTCACCACTTGCTTGAAAAGAGAGAAGATAACATGACATCTTTATTTTCATTGGATGTTAAGAATGTGTTCCTTCATGTTACATGATTGAAATTGTTGTTTTGGGCATTTGTGACATTGTGTGTTTTGGTTGAGTGGTTAAAATAAAACCCTAAGAAACTATTTAGAAATATTGCATAGTAGCCATATAAGGCCAATTGCATAAAACCACATATCCTTTTGATAACACCTAAGTAGCCATATAGTCAAAAAGGCGTGAATTGAGTTTTAGTTTTAGTATATGTGTGAATATTTGCAAAAATGAAAATCATGAAGCATTCATAAGCATTGCATTGCATCCATGCAAAGTTCCCAAAAATTGAATCCAAATCCTAATATCTAGATCTGATAGTTGATTTGCCCAAATGTTCCTATAAGGAATATATAGACATTTATAAAGCAATCATCTTAAAACTAGTGAAAATGTTACAAATATGATCCTATAATAATTTACTGAATTTTATAAAAATTTAGAAACAAAAATCATGTCATTTGGAGTTCATATGCAAAAGATATAAAAAAATACCAAAATAGAAAAAGAAAAAGAAAAAAAAATGAAATGGGCCACCGGCCGGCCCACTCAGCCGACCGAACCAGCCACCAGAGCAGGGAGAACCCATCGATCCCACCTTCGCTTTAAAATTCGTGCGGAATCGTTTTTCTCAAACATACCTCTACTAAAACTCTTATAACTTTTTATCTATAACTCCGTTTTGAATTCCGTTTGTTTCTACTTGTTCTCTACTTCAAGATCTATCCTCCCACCATCCTAAAAGCCTAAATAATCCCTCGGAGTCACAGCTATAACAATTTTCCTTCCTGAAATCCCGAATCTACACCCTACCAAATCGTATTTCGCTTCTAAACCCATCTAAACTACGTCGGATGCCTTCGGCTTCAACCCGAAAGTTGTAGATCTTGTCAAAATCTTTCAATTCTGACAAACCTCACCTCTTTTCATCCACCACAGCCGGAAAATTTCGCAACGCAATATTTCAGATCTGATGGCGTAATTCCAGGATCTTCTCGCGCTCGTTTCTTCAAATCCAAATTCCTTTGGTGAAAAGGTAGATCTAATCATCCTCCACAACTTCCATGTTCAAAGTTTTTCGATTTGACCTACGGATTTGTCTCTCTAACACAGATCTACTTCTAATCCTTTGTGAGGCAAAATCGGGTCTATTTTGAGCCAACTTCTCTTCTAGCCACCAGATCTCATCCCGACGATCAGGATTAAATCGTCCCGATCAGTTGCCTCGTCACTGCCACGTCATCGTCAGGTCAGCGTCTAGTCTCAGTCAGCCTGCACGGTCAACTTGTCCAGTCAGCGGAATATTCCCTGTAATATTCCGTTCGAATTTAAAATTACAGATTATAGATCTAACTTGTAAAATTCATAGAAAATTCATACTATGTCCAAACATTGCAAATAATATACCGTTGGAATCACAAAATTGTGTAGAGTATTAATATGTATTTGTATCAGACATTTACTGTAAGTACTTGTCGTGATTATTTAAATGGTTTCATATACTATTTGGAGAAATTAATTCACAGAAAATAAAATATAACTCAGAAAAATACAAATGATATACCCCTGGATTCACAAAATTGTATAGAACACGATTCTGGAATAAAATTACAAGTTTACTGTATATATTACTGGCGAATAATTAATTAGTATTATTGGCCTTTTAAATCATTAAATTCATAGTAAATAATCTAAAGATCCGAAAAATATGAGTAATATGTCCCTGAGTTCATAATCTTGCGTAGTTTTCAGATCTGTACTTAGTTTTGTTTGTTGTCAGTATGATCTGTTCAGATTTATTAAACTCCATTAAACACTAAATAAATCCTAGAAAAAGATCTATAACTCCGATTAGGGTGAATCCAATTGCTACTGTTTCGTATTAAATCCCTCTATCCATTACAGTTCAGATATAAATTTAATTAGGCAACTAGTACAGAAGCTACAACAGTTATGTTAAAACCCCTTTATTGGCAATTGAAATTGGATAACAAATACTGTTTTGCATTAAAACACTTCTACATGCATCATGTGATCTAGTATTGTTTAGATAACTAATTACAACCATTATGACATATTAAATCATCGTGCATGAATTGGATCATCACTGTTTTATTGTATTGTTGTATTGTTGCATGATTGCAATGTTTGAATGATATGTTGTTGTGCTTTTGCTTTTGAACGATAGATTGCGAGGAGTATAACTACTATGATCGCTACAGCTATGATTGCGAGCGTTGTGATTGCAAGTCTTTTGAATGCGACGAGTGCAATGATTGCAATTGTGAGGATTGTTTGAACGACTACATCAACTAAAGGCAAGTGGAGCTTCATAAATGTCCTATTTACTTTCTATATGCATTGTAGCTTGTTTTGTTTTACAAGTTTTATCTATTGCTATGATATATCCTATTATGTCGTAGCCTTTCTCGTTAGGTGAGCCATCGTAAGTAGTTATGCTTAGTTGTGCTTATGTAGACGAGGGTGGGATACACCATGGCAAAGCTTGTTTTGAAAGAACATGTTTGGAAAGTGAAAACAACTTAATTAATGAACTATCTGGGTGGATTGGTAATTGCTTGGTTCGTGAATGCCGGGCCCATGTCTATGGTTTACCCGAGTAGTTCACTTGTGGATGGCCACCCAGGTTTCTGAGAAATGATTAGTGTCTTGATTTGGTAGCTTCCGTGTGCAACCATATGCCAGTGAGTTATGGGTGGCTGGATGGACTTAGTAGGTTGTGGTGACCCGAGCTCTTCGTATCCAGAGATGTAGTGATTGTGATAGGTTGGTACGGTGCGTGGATGGTCTTGGGGAGCTACTTCCCGAATTCTCTCTTCTTGGACTTCTCCCTATCACGACTCAATATGCGTGTCATGGTACGAGCGGGTCGACCAAGTCATATGGGTAAAGTGTGCAACCCCTGCAGGGTGAAAAACTAAGTGCTTAGTCGTGTCCCCGGTAATGGACGTTTGAGTTGCTGAATTGTGGGTGCTATGACATATTCTCATTCATTCTAACTTGTAATTGCTAAAACTTGTGGTTGAAACATAATTGGGTTGTGTGAAGAAGATCAAATGTTTTACAAATGATTTACAAAAGATAGGATAAAGTATTTTGCTGCTTAACTAAGCCTGAACCCCAAGCTTTATATGCATATAGTTATTAGCCTTGTTGATTCTCTCATTGTTCCACTTGCCAGTGCATTCCAAGTGTTGACCCTTCGGGGCTGCTACGTTTTATGTTGCAGGTTATACCGATTATGAGTGATCGAATAGGTCGCGATACTCCACTCAACAGTTGTTCGCCTGTGGCACAATTGAAGATGGATCCTACTATCTGTTTATGCTTCCGTATGCTACTTTGTTATTTGAGCTAGCCTTTGAGCTACGCATTATGTAATAATTACAAATTCTGGATCATTCGATGTAATAATGATGCACTGTTATATTCTTTGGTATTCATCATCTGTGTGTGCGAAAGGAACCGATTCTGGATTGGCACTATACATAGGAACTCAGCCTTATCAGGCGAGGGTGTTACAGAATGGTATCAGAGCAGTGTGTTG
This sequence comes from Avena insularis, assembly GCA_023614405.1. Lineage (NCBI taxonomy): Eukaryota > Viridiplantae > Streptophyta > Magnoliopsida > Poales > Poaceae > Avena > Avena insularis. Next base: position 85,203,560 of record CM042684.1, on the reverse strand, counting down.
ACTGTAGGATCGTGACCTAGGATTGGAATAGGAAAACCATATGAATATAAATCCTCTTTCATTCTATCTATTCTCATCTTACAATTTTTTCTTGTATCTTCTTGTCACTTCAATTCTCATACCCTTCTCTTTTAAAACATAGAAGGAAGACTCTTTGTAGGATGAACTCAAAACTTTGTACTTATTAGATTCTTGTAATTCTTGATCCTTCTTTTTTAATCTCATCTTGTTCAAAACTTATAGATGAACACTCGTGCGAAGAAGTGCGAGATCCAAGAACAGTTAGATGATGCCTACCATATAGTTTTGATAGGATTTCATTTAGATCTAGCAATCAATCGATGCAAGAACTTGTGTGTTAGCTGGTTTATTATGTTTAGGTTGTACTATTTGATACCCCAAAGTTTCAGAATATTTTTGATAGTTTTTATAATGCATTAATGAAGGTTTTGATTAAAAATTCGTGGTATTACTGCTGCAGTTTTCTGCCTGACCAGTTGTACCGCGCGATTTTTATTTCCTTACTGGTAACTCGGATTGTGCTCATATTTTAGGATCTGGAGCGTAATAACCTGTAGCACCTGCAAAAAAATTGGCTAAAATTCCTGATGAGTTTAAGGTGCTCAGAAAAATTCGTGAACACTGCAGTAGTTTCAGGACAGATTCTGCTTTTATGATTGTAGGTTCACCCCAAACAAATTTTAATCAAATGAAAACTATTTTGTGGATAGTAAAAACAAAACTTCTGGAACATAAACAAAATTATTTTGGCTTGAGTGTAGCTTGTTATGATTGTTGCTTGTGTCTTGATTGCTTATGGTTGAATGTTTGTATGCTTATTGGTGTATGAGCTTGTTTGCATGGGTTGGAGTTCTTCCTTAGTAGTTTCTTTCCCCTAGAATCTATTCCTCTCTATCTTAAAACCTTGAAGATTAGAATGATGTGTTGATTACATGGAGAATTAGTTAGTGAAAATATTTGGAAGATGATGCCCAAAGAGTGTGAATAGTTCGTCTAATGCAGCAAAAGGATATGGAAGTATGAAGTGTTGCAACTGATGTTTTGTAGTAGATTTACGCAACCCAAAGGTGTTGAAGTATCGATAATTTACCTTGTTATAGTAGCGTTGTTGATTGAATACATGGGAGTCCACACTAAACCTTGGTTTGTGCCCATGGAAACGATCTGCAAGAAAGTGAGGTTGTCCGAGTGATAGAAAAACGTGATTCTCCTATCCTCATGCAAAATAATAGTTTGAGTGCGGGATGGATTGGCCCCCATACCGAATACTCTTATTATTCGATCTTGTATTGTTGGCTTTGCGAATCTTAAGTGCCTTTTCAACCTTAGTAGAGAGTCGGCGTTAAGCCTAGCCCTTAGAATGGTATGATCTGGCATCTTTACAAAAGCACTTGTTGCTAACCGTAGGAATTTACGGTAAGGATAAACCTTCAATAGTATTTAAAGGGGCAGCATGAAGAAAATGTTCCCTAGTTGACCACCATGAGGGTTTCGCTAGTTCAAGTAGTGTTTCTCTAGAATATGCAAATCCTGAAGAACAAAATGTGCAATAGACATCATGCCAATAAATGTCTAAAGGATGAATCCTCAAGAAGTGACATAGTAGATTTTCTTTTAAGGGTGGTAGAACTCTACTGTATCCTGAACCTATTTCTTTCTAGCTTTCCCGAATCTCGGGACGAGATTCCTTTTAAGGGTGCTAGTTTGTCACATCCTCAAATTTCTCCGAATTTTGGCATGTAAAGTAAATAAAATAACTTGGTTGAATTGTTTGACTTTGTTAAAATTTCTCAAAAGAAAAGAAACTTTCTGATATGATTTTCCTTCCTTGAATTCAGAAACTTGTATGAGATTGGATTAACATGACTATCCAACTTGTTTTCATTTTCTTTTCAACCATTTGATTCTTTAAATATCCAACCATGCTTAGATGAATAAAGAGGGGGAATAAAATGACTTTCCCAATTATGGTGGAGTGATATTCTAATTTCTTATTTGACCCTTTAAGTCTCTACTTCGATTTATGAAACCATTCTAGATGCTTTTCACCACTTGCTTGAAAAGAGAGAAGATAACATGACATCTTTATTTTCATTGGATGTTAAGAATGTGTTCCTTCATGTTACATGATTGAACTTGTTGTTTTGGGCATTTGTGACATTGTGTGTTTTGGTTGAGTGGTTAAAATAAAACCCTAAGAAACTATTTAGAAATATTGCATAGTAGCCATATAAGGCCAATTGCATAAAACCACATATCCTTTTGATAACACCTAAGTAGCCATATAGTCAAAAAGGCGTGAATTGAGTTTTAGTTTTAGTATATGTGTGAATATTTTCAAAAATGAAAATCATGAAGCATTCATAAGCATTGCATTGTATCCATGCAAAGTTCCCAAAAATTGAATCCAAATCCTATCTAGATCTGATAGTTGATTTGCCCAAATGTTCCTATAAGGAATATATAGACATTTATAAAGCAATTATCTTCAAACTAGTGAAAATGTTACAAATATGATCCTTTAATAATTTACTGAATTTTATAAAAAATTAGAAACAAAAATCATGTCATTTGGAGTTCGTATGCAAAAGATATTAAAAAAAACCAAAATAGAAAAAGAAAAACAAAACAAAAAACGAAATGGGCCACCGGCCGGCCCACTCAGCCGACCTAACCAGCCACCAGAGCAGGGAGAACCCATCGATCCCACCTCCGCTTTAAAATTCGTGCGGAATCGTTTTTCTCAAACATACCTCTACTAAAACTCTTATAACTTTTTATCTATAACTCCGTTTTGACTTCCATTTGTTTCTACTTGTTCTCTACTTCAAGATCTATCCTACCACCATCCTAAAAGCCTAAATAATCCCTCGAAGTCACAGCTATAACAATTTTCCTTCCTGAAATCCCGAATCTACACCCTACCAAATCGTATTTCGCTTCTAAACCCATCTAAACTACGTCGGATGCCTTCGGCTTCAACACGAAAGTTGTAGATCTCGTCGAAATCTTTCAATTCCGACAAACCTCACCTCTTTTCATCCACCACAGCCGGAAAATTTCGTAACGTAATACTTCAGATCTGATGGCGTAATTCCAAGATCTTCTCGCGCTCGTTTCTTCAAATCCAAATTCCTTTGGTGAAAAGGTAGATCTAATCATCCTCCACAACTTCCATGTTTAAAGTTTTTCGATTTGACCTACGGATTTATCTCTCTAACACAGATCTACTTCTAATCCTTTGTGAGGCAAAATCGGGTCTATTTTGAGCCAACTTCTCTTCTAGCCACCAGATCTCATCCCGACGATCGGGATTAAATCGTCCCGATCAGTTGCCTCATCACCGCCACGTCATTGTCAGGTCAGCGTCTAGTCCCAGTCAGCCTGCACGGTCAACTTGTCCAGTCAGCGGAATATTCCCTGTAATATTCCGTTCGAATTTAAAATTGCAGATTATAGATCTAACTTGTAAAATTCATAGAAAATTCATACTATGTTCAAACATTGCAAATAATATACCGTTGGAATCACAAAATTGTGTAGAATATTAATATGTATTTGTATCAGACATTTACTGTAAGTACTTGTCGTGATTATTTAAATGGTTTCATACACTATTTGGAGCAATTAATTCACAGAAAATAAAATACAACTCAGAAAAATACAAATGATATACCCCTGGATTCACAAAATTGTATAGAACATGATTATGGAATAAAATTACAAGTTTACTTTATATATTACTGGCGAATAATTAATTAGTAATATTGGCCTTTTAAATCATTAAATTCATAGTAAATAATCTACAGATCCGAAAAATATGAGTAATATGTCCCTGAGTTCATAATCTTGCGTAGTTTTCAGATCTGTACTTAGTTTTGTTTGTTGTCAGTATGATCTGTTCAGATTTATTAAACTCCATTAAACACTAAATAAATCCTAGAAAAAGATCTATAACTCCGATTAGGGTGAATCCAATTGCTACTGGTCCGTATTAAAGCCCTCTATTAATTACAGTTCAAATATAAATTTAATTAGGCAACTAGTACAGAAGCTACAATAGTTATGTTAAAACCCCTTTATTGGCAATTGAAATTGGATAACAAATACTGTATTGCATTAAAACACTTCTACATGCATCATGTGATCTAGTATTGTTTAGATAACTAATTACAACCATTATGACATATTAAATCATCATGCATGCATTGGATCATCACTGTTTTATTGTATTGTTGTATTGTTGCATGATTGCAATGTTTGAATGATATGTTGTTGTGCTTTTGCTTTTGAACGATAGATTGCGAGGAGTGTAACTACTATGATCGCTACAGCTATGATTGCGAGAGTTGTGATTGCAAGTCTTTTGAGTGCGACGAGTGCAATTATTGCAATTGTGAGGATTGTTTGAACGACTACATCAACTAAAGGCAAGTGGAGCTTCATAAATGTCCTACTTACTTTCTATATACATTGTAGCTTGTTTTGTTTTACAAGTTTTATCTATTGCTATGCTATATCCTATTATGTCGTAGCCTTTCTTGTTAGGTGAGCCGTCGTAAGTAGTTGTGCTTATGTAGACGAGGGTGGGATACACCATGGCAAAGCTTGTTTTGAAAGAACGTGTTTGGAAAGTGAAAACAACTTAATTAATGAACTATCTGGGTGGATTGGTAATTGCTTGGTTCGTGAATGCCGGGCCCATGTCTATGGTTTACCCGAGTAGTTCACTTGTGGATGGCCACCCAGGTTTCTGAGAAATGATTAGTGTCTTGATTTGGTAGCTCTGCAGCAACCATATGCCAGTGAGTTATGGGTGGCTGGATGGACTTAGTAGGTTGTGGCGACCCGAGCTCTTCGTATCCAGAGATGTAGTGATTGTGATAGGTTGGTACGGTGCGTGGATGGGCTTGGGGAGCTACTTCCCGAATTGTCTCTTCTTGGACTTCTCCCTATCATGACTCAATATGCGTGTCGTGGTACGAGCGGGTCGACCAAGTCATATGGGTAAAGTGTGCAACCCCTGCAGGGTGAAAAACTAAGTGCTTAGCCGTGTCCCCGGTAATGGACGTTTGAGTTGCTGAATTGTGGGTGCTATGACATATTCTCATCCATTCTAACTTGTAATTGCTAAAACTTGTGGTTGAAACATAATTGGGTTGTGTGAAGAAGATCAAATGTTTTACAAATGATTTACAAAAGATAGGATAAAGTATTTTGCTGCTGCAACTAAGCCTGAACCCCACAAGCCAGATATGCATATAGTTATTAGCCTTGTTGATTCTCTCATTGTTCCACTTGCCAGTGCATTCCAAGTGCTGACCCTTCGGGGATGCTACGTTTTATGTTGCAGGGTATACCGATTATGAGTGATCGAATAGGTCGCGATACTCCACTCAACAGTTGTTCGCCTGTGGCACAATTGAAGATGGAGCCTACTATCTGTTTATTCTTCTGTATGCTACTTTGTTATTTGAGCTAGCCTTTGAGCTACGCATTATGTAATAATTACATATTCTAGATCATTCGATGTAATAATGATGCACTGTTATATTCTTTGGTATTCATCTGTACTGTGTGTGCTAGTGAACCGATCGAGGGATTGGCACTATACACAGGAACTCAGCCTTATCAGGCGAGGGTGTTACAGCGCACAAATATAATGGACACCAAAGGACTGTACCATATCAACATACAACTCTAATGAACCAAAGATGTTTAACCATTCAATCTAAGAACAAAGAAACTACGCAAACATGACATAGATCATAGGATTATAACTTATAGCATCAAACACCATGTTTACATAGGACGGTACAGAGGTGTGTGGGAGGATGAACCACTACATACTAGGAGGATTAGGTGATGGATATGGCGGTGAAGATGGTGAAGAGGGCGGCGGCGGCACCGCGGGGGACTCCTTCCCCGCCGCCGGTATCATGGGGGAGCACCGTCCCTTAGCCCCCTTCCTTCATGGCTTTTTGGGAGCCCTCCCCAATGGAGATAGGATCCATGGGGGAGGCAAAAACGTGGCTTTGGTGGCTGCAAATTCGTGGGTGGAGATGCCTTGGGCGAATTAGGTTTCCTCCCTTTATATAGCTTCTCGAATTCCCGTTACCCCATCTTGGGCTGCAGTAAATCGGGTCTAAAAGGCCCGTCCGTACTCGGAATCAGCTAAATTTTATATCCAGAACGTTTGTTGCGAAATTTCCAACAACTTTGTAGTTGAAGAGGTATCTGTTTGACGCCATATTCGACCCGAAACGTGACCATCTTCAAAAAGAGTTCTGAGACAAATTTCTAGAAAAATCCCAATTTGACTCCAACAAGGTTTCCACTTGTATTCTTGGTAATTCCTACACATCAAAGTGTAAAACAAGAACATTGTGCACTTTTGCAACTATTAGTAGGTTAGTCCAAATAAATCATAAACTTTATACAAAAAGGAGTGTCAAAAGCATATTATTAGCATAAAACCATCAAAAATTATAGATACGTTATGGACGTATCACATAACCTGCTAGATAGTGGGTGGAAAACAGTACTTTCTCCACGGCATCTACTCCTGCAACTTCTAAGTTGTTCTCCATTGACTGCAGCTAGTCATCAGCATCTAAGGGCTCTTCAGATTTGCTAAACATATGAGGATTGGTGTTTTGAAAGTTCTTGAGCTTAGATCCATGGTGATCCTGATTTCCATGGCCTTGGTTGTTGTGCGCCATCTAGGCGATCTACTAAAGAGTGGCGAGATTGGTTTGACGCTCGGCTCTACCGACTTCTCGATCTGATACTAGCATTTGCAGAATCTAAACCATCGGATCCTGGGATGAGCTGCTTCCACCAGGGTTGCCGCGAGTCATCTGAAGATTGAGATAGATCATAAGACAAGAGGGAAATTTCTATGGCTTATGGATATGGTTCAAAAGCTTTAAACTTGAGTATTGCTAAGGTTTGAAAACCATAACTCCTTTTCATTCATTCCAAGCAACACATACAAACCACACATCACAAACAACACATCATAACTACCCAACAGATGGTTTGAAGAACCATTTTGTCATTCTACGATACATTGGGACCAGATACAAATTCACACCTATGACAGTGGTCTAGTGCTACTACTCATCATCGGAACTAGTGGGTTCTTCATCATTCAGGAAGTCTTTGTCCTCCACGTCTGTGTGGAAGTCCATGTTGATGTCCTCCAGATAGTCTTCGTCATCACTGAGGTAAGAGGTGATATCACTACGAATATCTTCACCTTCGTCTTCCTTCTCCTCAAGCTGAATTTCTTGGTCATGGATGGTTTCTTCAAGGGTTGCCACCTTCTGGCGGAGGCGAGCGATGATGCGGTCCTTCTTGTCACGCTGGCGACAAAGTGTCTTGTGCTCCTTAACTAGGATGGCGAGGGTTTGGTTCTTCTCTGCTGTAACAATGTGCTTCTGGTGGGCATAGGCACGGGCGTTGTCCAGCTCTTTCTGGGTCTCATGCAGCATGAAGTCAAGGTGATCCACATGATGCCTCAGTTCCGAATGTCCTGGCATGGCCAAGGGTTGTCTCGTGGAGTCACGTCTTGCGTAGTGAGCGAAGCGAGTGCCAATGATATGGTTGATATTCTGCCCACACAAACGGGCAAGTGCTTTCTACATAGCTCTTGCTAGTCCATCCAGCAAGTTGTTCTCCCGCACAGTGAACTGTATCTTCTCCGAGGTGGGTGGCTCCATCTTGCCTCTCAAATCTGCAGCGATCAACCACTGCAGTTCTCCTCCTGGCTGATCATTGAGTTGCGCTCCATAGAACTCCGGGTGCGGGCATCCAAGAAACTCCGCTAGCTGACTCAAGTCCCTCTCAAAGATGAGTTCTCCTCCGTTGCCAAGCTGATAGAACTTGCTGTACTTGACTTCCATCTATAAGAAATTAGGATGAGTAAGTTAGTGAGGTGATCAAGTGTGTCAAATTTTATGTAGGATTGCAAGAATTTTGAGGAACATGTCAACTCTTCTTTTTGAAAGAATCTCAAGGATAAGAGTGAGAATAGGTTTTCATAAATACTCACTTCCTTTGTTTTTGAAACTAAGTTTTTCAGATGTCCATTCTAACTAGGGTCTCGTATGGTCAACCTGTCTCTGATACCAACTTGTGAACACCCGGATTTTTAAGTCCAGATGCCTGTTATGCCGTACATCACAATCCCATGATTGCCATTTTTGCGAGACATAACAGAATTGATAGCACAGTACCTCATCCATTAGAAACCATAATAGTCTTACAAATAGTTGATCACATGATAAAGTCTTAATACATATCAAAGCAGCGGAAATAAATGTACTAGAGACTCCATCTTCATTGTCATAGGCAATGCTGACGATGGGAGATGATCCTAGTTATCATAGACATCCTGATGTTCGTCCTCTGAATAGTCCTCTTCATAGTCTGGCCATGGGAATAGCCAGGGACAAAGCCATGAGTACATTTAAAGTACTCGCAAACTATCACTAATGCAAGTAAGACAGTTCTAGTAGGAATCCTAAGCTCTAAGCTTGCTTGCAGTAAGCCAGTTTTATTTCAGAAGTACTTAGTAGTAAAATCTAATTTAGTTATCTAGATTACGTAAGTGGGAACCTAGTTTTCATGTCCACAACCCCGTTGTGGTCAAGTCAAGGTCATATTTTAAGTCACAAGTCATTTTGAAAACATCTGACAACGGAACAGTATGGCCATCCAACTGTCCATGACCGCAGACGCGACTATTCGAATAGTTTGACACTCTGCAGAGGTGGTACACTTTCACCACAAAATTTGATACATCCATCAGGGATAGCCCTGAATCATCATAGTTGGTATGCGGATAATCAATCCTAACCTTTCAATTACACACCATAGTATAGGCACCTCTCCTATGAGCTTGGCCTCCCAGCCATGGCCATCCGCCATCCCGGGAACCGCATAGGTGGGCATTCACACTCACGAGGTAGCCTCAGCTCAACCTCTTTCCACAAGGGAACCCATACTAAGACACATAAACTTCTAGTTAAGCACTACCCAACTCAGGTATTGTGGTTATACGATAAAGTTGGAACGGTATCGCGTCCGAACCCAACCATCAGTTTTTATTCAAAGTCAAGGCACATGCCTCATTCCTCATCATCTTCAAGTCATTGGGTTTCATAACCCATGTCAAAACATTTCAATAGAATGACTCATCATTCTAAGGTTTTCATAATCATTTGCTCCAAGTGTTCCCATCTAAAGTGATCAATATTAGTTTAGCACTAGCAACTATCATTGAGGGTGTCATTATTGAGGGGTGCTAATCAAGTATAACTACCTAAGCCTAGTTCTATACTCTTGATGGCATTCTTCCTATTTTTCCTACTAATCACCAATTAATTAACTATTTGAGAAACTTTGGTAAAGGGAAGAATAAAGCTTGCAAGTAAAACTTGGGATTGGTATAATCAAGGTTGCATCACAATAGTATGCATAGTGTATCTTGCATAGGTTAGCTTGCATAGTGGAGCTTGCCTTGGTTGGTATAGTTGTCGAAGTTCTCCTCTTCTTCTTTGTAGAAGTCTTCCTCCTCGTAGCCTGGGTTGGTATTAGCATTTATAAATGAATACGAGGTACACAATCACCAAACAATACTTAACCACTTCCATTTAGCACACAAAGGTTCACACTAGATGATCTAGTATCATCTCAATCATCACATGAATTAGTGACATAGTCTTATTTATCTTATTTTGGAAATGCAATTTGTACTCATTGAAAAATACTTAAGATTTAATATTCTCCAATTATAAAATATGGGATCATGTTGACACATTTATCACCACATATTGCATACTTGGGAATGTGATTTAAAGTGGATGGCATAAGTTACACAGTTTAATTTGCTATTTAATATGATTAAAATGTCTAGAAATGACTATATAGCCATTCTTTTAATACTAGCTCAAGACTACTACATGTTAAACTAAATATTTTTTACATATTTAGATAGAGCATGGCAAATGTGATTTTTGACAATTGGAAACAACCCAAAAGCATTTATGGATGATTTTAGAAAAATGTTTGAAGTTGGAAAAGTCTCTGCCTTGTTATTTTTACTATGGTTGATCTAGAAACTCAAACTATTTGAATCTAATGGGAGTGGTTAGATATTTTCATTGCCTTTCTAACAAAATTGGAATCATACAATTTGGTTTAGTAAATCTCCTTGAATTCAATTTTGAAATCAACTACAGAATAGGATGTTGGAATAAAAGGAAAATCTAAATTTTAATTTAGGGGCACGCGCAGGAAAATTACTGGGCCGGCCCAACTGCACGGCACACGCGCAGCGGGCTACACTTGCGCTGGTCCCACACGTCAGCGGGTTTTCTAACATGAAGCGGTATAAGCTAATCCTGGTCGCATGATTAGAACACAATCAACGGCTCAGCGTCATCATCTCTGTCGCACGGCACGCACGGGATTTCAACCCTAGTTCTATGGCGGGGGTCGTTAGGGGCTTACCAGGGCTCCAGCTAGGTACGGGGTTGCGGGCGAACAAGCTGGTAGACGATGGTGGTTTGAGCTATGGTCGCGGCAGCTCCTGGGGCTGCTCCTAGCGCTGGGGTCCGTTCCACCACTATGGTGGCAGGCTCCGGTGAAATTCCGGCGATGCACGCTTCGGCTTGCTCTGGGATAGGTCAGAGAGGTTGCTGGGTGAGAGGTGAGTCGAGTGGGTGCATTTTGAGGCAAGTGGAGGGGTCTATTTACACCCCGGCTAGAGGAGCATTGGGGCATGGCTCGGGCTCGTCGACGACGTTGATACAGGGTGCTATGGGCATGGCGGAGGGTGTAGGCCGATGCAGGGGTCCTTGGCGATCGTCATGCGCACATTGGCACGACGAGGCGTGGTCTCCATTAGTCGGGGACGTCCATGCCACTCTCGGGTACCGCGGGCATTCGTCACGGCATACGGTGGTCACAGGTCACGCGGGGTCAAATGGGCATGTCCGGGCGGTCGCTGGCATCGCGGCGAGGACATTGGTGCAAGGAGAGAGCGAGGCGCGGCGTGGTCGCGCGGGATTGCTCGGCGCTCTGGTGCGGTGTTTGGCATGGCGGACAAAGAAGTGGGCGCGGTTGTGCTGACGTCTCCACTGGTTGTTGTTGACCGAGGCTTACACAGGCAGGTGCGGTGAGGTCATGGTTATCTCCTAGACATCATGGGTGAGGACGGCGAGGATTGTGGCATCGTGTCCATGTCGGGTTGGCATGGTGAGATCGGGTACGGGATGGCACTGGTCTAAAGGGTGAGTGAGTGAGTCTCAGCTGCACGGGCTGGTACTGGGGTGATCATGGGCGAGTAGTGGAGGCTTAGTGAGGTACCAAGGTGATCACAAGATTTCTCCAAATAGTGTATAGTTGGTAGCTCTGTACTATGCATGCTAAGTGTTCGATCAAATGGCCGCAAGAGAAAATTATTTGAATTCTCAAATTCTTTTTGGTGGGTTGGATGATCATAAGGTTGAGAGTCTCTGGTTGCAAGGATTGGTTAAGTGGTGAAGGTTTTGATGGTTTTTGAAAAAGTGATATCTTGATGCCTATGATAGATTCAATTTTGAAATGTCCCTCAAATGAATTTGAATTTGTTTCTGTAAGTTTTGAAAGTTCACTTGGGTTCTTTGTCACTTGGTCTAGCAAGGTGATAAAAGAAATGGAATTTTTTCTATTTGAAAACATTTAGTAGAGATGCTCCAAGTGAGCTAGGTGTTAACTTTTGAAAAAATGACCATTAGGTCATATGCTTCATAATTTGATTTTCTTTTGATTTGATTTGGTTTGGATTTGACCTAGATGATATTGTTTTGATCTCTAACTAATTCTCATCACTTATAATAAACAAACATGGCATATCATGCATTCATACATTATTAACAAACACATACTTGTAATCATAGGGGTTTAGGATTAAAAAAAATGTTAACCCTAATTTTGGTTGATTGGAAATTGATATTTTCATTTTAATATTTTTGAGATGTTACACCTCGCCACCGAGTATGACTCGGCTGCCAGCAACGCGGCCAGGACCGACGCCCCTGCAGATGACGCGACTCTTCACGACGACACCGACTCCACGACCCCTGCCTCGGTCGCCGGATCCATCACCGCCGTGTCACGGGAGGACTCCATCACGCGGGTCTCCAACCCTGAGGACTTCGAGGACCCCTCCATCCTCGGGATCTTCGATTCCGATTCGGGCTCAGAGTACCCCAAGGACTTCTGCGCTAGATCCAATCGCTTTAACACGATCTACAACGTGGGCAGCATGATCGCCCCGCCAGATCCATTCTCCATGCCGATCCCGCCAACTGCCACGGCAACGGAGGTGGAGGAAGCCCGTCTGCGCCTGGAAGAGGCGACATGCAAGGAGCTCACCGAGCGCGAGAAATTCCACCTTGAGCGGGAAACGGAGCAGGAGCTATCGCTCTACCATCAGCGCCGCATCAGGACCCGCATGCACTCCAACGTCTAGGGCCACGTCTTGAACTTCAACGACGAGGGCAACCCCACATGCGTGGCCGAGCGCGAGTACTACAAGAACGCGCCGCCCGGCGGCAGCAGTCGCCCACCACCCGACGCACCGGAGCCCCACCACCACCCATAGGTCGCGCGCCTCCACCGGACCAGCCGCGAATCATCATCTCACCATAGGCCCGTGACGCCAACGAGCTCCCGCTGTACTCGACCCCCATGGACAACGTCATCACGGCAGACACCACGGTCACCCACCTCGACATCCAAGGAGAAGGCGCACTATAGATCTAGTACGCCAAGTCGCTACTTGCTAGGGCCGTCAAGCAGCAGGCCGCGGGAGTCGACCCGCGAGGGAGGATGTAGTCCCGCTCATCGGTAAGTAGGGCGGCCTCGAGCGGCCACCCAACCGTCGCCAACGCCCTCAACTGCCCGCTGCCCGAACTACCGCCGCACCAGCCATGGGCCGCCAACCCCGTGCTCTCAACCAATCAGCCGTGGCCGGCGAAAAACACGGTCGCTGCCAATGGTCAGCCCGTCGATGCACGCACGCACATCGTCAACAACCAGGCCTGGCAGGCGTGCCAGCCCAACAACTTGAGGCACACCCTCAACAACCGCGGCGACCCTGAACTAAAGGGCTCTCTCAGCCAAGTCGGCCCCTAGTGCTTCAGACCAATGATCCGAGGCGAGAAGTACCCCACCAACTTCAAGGCGCCCAAGGAGATCGAAAAATACAATCTCACGTATGACCCAGCGGTGTGGCTAGACACGTACCTTATGGCAATGGGAATCACCGACCACACTGACCTACTAGCCGCTCGCTACCTCCCCCTGATGATGGAGGGAGCGACCAGGCAATGGATCAACACCCTCCCCGCCGACAGCATAGACTCGTGGGAGAAAATGCACGACGCCTTCATCAGGCACTTCGAGGGCTCCTACACACGTGCCACCACCATCAAAGACCTGGAGCGCTGCATCCAGGGATACCGCGAGTCGACCCGCCACTGGATCTAGAGGTGGCAGGAACTATGGATCAACGCCTACGGCATCCACTCGGACACGGCGATCCACTTCTTCAAGAACGCCTACCGGTATGAGCCCCTGGTTGCCAAGATCAAGAGGGTATACGGACGCTCGACAACATCCCCGACCCCCTCGAAATCGCCAAGCGCTACGCGGAGGAGGACCCCAACCAAGATTCCGACAACGAGTCGGGAGGAAGACGCCGCACCAGCGGCAAGAAAAACTGGCGACAGCACGACATGCGCTACAGTAATACTCGCCTCATCGGCAAATGCCACGTTGATGGGCAAGTCAACTTCATCACCAATGCCGGCTACGACCAACGTGACCCGAAGAACTTCCGCTGCGATGGAGGAAACTAACGCGACAGCGGAAATTATCACGCCAACAACGTGGCGAGGCCGAAATTAAACCCCGCCGCCCTGCTCAACCAACCCTACGTTTACCACAGCAGGGAGGGGAAGCCCACCACCCACACCACCGCAGACTGCCACTCCCTAAAGGAGATCAAGAAGGCAAGGCAAGCATGGGACAACCCCAACAACAACCCGCCAAGGGACAACGGCAACGCCAGCGGCTTCGACAACACCGTCGGATCGCCCCATACCTTCATCGGGCTCGGCACCAAACGCGAGAAGAAGGTGATCGCCAGCGCAGTCGCTGTCAATGCGGTGACTCGGGCCGACATCCCCCGCTTCCTCAACTGGTCCAGGCAAAGCATCACCTGGAGTCGCCAAGACCACGCGCCTAGGATCGAGTACCCAGGGCGAGTTGCCCTCGTGGTAAAGCCCAAAGTGGCCGACTACTGGCTGCCCAAGACGCTGATGGACGGCGGGAGATCCATCAACATCATGTACTTGGACACATTCAAGAGGCTCCACCTCCCGAATTCAGTGATCGAGCCGACCCTCACAACCTTCCATGGCATCGTCCCCGGTCGGAAGGCGTACCCGATCGGCAAGGTGACGCTGCCAGTCACCTTCGACACACCAGCAAACTATCGCACCAAGCGGATCGTCTTCGAGCTGGTGAACTTCCGCAGCCCCTACCACTATGTCCTAGGGTGCCAGGCGTTCGCCAAATTTATGGCGACCCCACACTATGCCTACAATATGATGAAGCTCCCAGGGCCAAGCGGCATCATCACCATCCACGACGACACCGACATGGCCGTGGAATGCAAGGACAAAGGCACCAAGCTCACCGACACCGTCATCGCCGCGGAGACTAACCACGCGGATGAGCTCACGAAATACGCGGGCAGCATCGACAAGGACGACCCCACCATCTTGAAGAAACCAACCGTCGTGAATTTTACTTTCCAGGCGACTAGACACAACCGCACCGTCGAGCTCATCCCGGGCGACTCCAGACAGACGGTCACCATCGGGACGAATATGAGCCCCGCATAGGAAAGCGCCCTCATCGGGTTCCTACGTGAGAATCGCGACATCTTTGCATGGAAACCATCCGACATGCCCGGTGTCCCGAGGGAACTCGCGGAGCACAAACTCAACGCCGACCCCGAAGTGCGGCCGGTAAAGCAGTCGTTGCGCCCAAGAGCGTCACCGAGCAATCACTGAAGAAGTACAATGCCTACTCGCCCCAGGCTTCATTCAGCCCATCAAGTACTCCAAGTGGCTGGCAAACCTAGTCCTGGTTCTAAAAAGAACAACACCTGGAGAATGTGTATCGACTACACCAACCTCAACGGCGTCTGCCCGAAGGAGGAGGAGTCCTAACGCGCATCGACCAGATCATCGATTTGACCACAAGATCAGAGTCGTTGTGCTTCCTCGATGCGTACTCTGGCTACAACCAGATCAAAATGGCAGTCGAGGATGAGGAGAAGACGGTGTTCATCACGCTATTCAGCGCCTTCTACTACACGGCCATGATGTTCGGCCTCAAGAACGCCAGCGCAACCTACCAAACATGCATGCAGGAGTGCCTCGCAAGTCAAATTAGCCGCAACATTCACGTCTACATCGACGATATGGTGGTCAAATCCACCCGCCAGGACGACCAACTCACCGACCTGGCCAAGACCTTCGCGAATCTGTGGAGGTATAAGATCAAGCTCAATCCAGGGAAGTGCACCTTCAGTGTCCCCACTGGACAGCTCCTGGGGTACGTGGTCTCCAAGAGAGGCATAGAGGAAAACCCCACCAAGATTGACACCATCACGTGGCTTGGGAAACCCGAGTGCCTGCGCGACGTCCAGAAGTTGGCCGGGCGAGTCGTGGCTCTCAGTCGCTTCATCCCCTGGCTTGGAGAGAAGGCAATGCCTCTCTACCGCTTGATGCGCAAGAACCCCACGTTCCAACGGGACGCAGAAGCAGGCAACGCGCTCAAGGCACTCAAAGAAGTGCTACTCGCGGCGCCATTACTCGCTGCCCCAATTAGCAAAGAGCCAATGCTCGTCTATGTCATGGCCTCCACTCGAGTCGTCGGCGCCGTGATGGTCATCGAACGGCTAGAAGAGGGCAAGGAGCGCCCCATACAGCGCCCCGTCTACTACATCAGCGAGGTCCTGACGGACTCAAGGTAGCGCTACCCGCAGTACCAGAAATTGGTATACGCGGTATTCCAAGCTCAGCGGCGAGTCCCCTACTACTTCCAGGAGCACCCCATCAAGGCCGTCTCCTCCGTGTCGCTGCAGGACATCATCCGCAATCGCGAGGCGACTAGGTGAGTCGCCAAGTGGGCCGTCGAAATCGGCGTCCGCAACATCAAGTACGAGCCACACAAAGCGATCAAATCACAAGCCTTGGCCGATTTCCTTGCCAATTGGGAAGAGGCACAACAGCCGGAGAAGCTACCCTATCTCCATTACTGGTCGCTCCACTTTGGCGGCTCCAAGAACACCGATGGCGCGGGGGCTAGGGTCATACTGACCTCCCCCAAAGGCGACAAGCTCAGCTACATGATCCACCTCGACTTCAAGCCCCGCACCAACAACATGGCCGAATACGAGGCCCTCCTCCACGACATGAGGGCCGCCAAGGAGATGAACGTGAACCGCCTCAGGTGCTATGGCGAATCCGACCTAGTCACCGGCCAAGTTGCAGGGACATGCGATGCCGTCTCCCCATCCATGATAGCATACTGCCAAGCGGTGGACCAGCTAGGAGGACACTTCACCGGCTACTCAGTCGAGTGGATTGACAGGCGCAAAAATGAGGAGGCTGACGCCCTCTCCCACATCGGATCGGCCCGGCAAACGCCACCTGTGGGCGTCTTCCTCGACATCATCCACAAGCTTTCGGTCTCTCCTCCCAAGGAGATCGACATCGGGATACCTCTGCAACCCGATCCCGCCCTAGTCGCCATGGTCACCGAGCCCAGCGACTGTACCGCACCATATGTCGCCTTCCTCGAGCACAAGGTCCTTCCAAGCGACGATATAGCAGCGAATGATCGTGCACCGGTGCAAATCCTTCATCATCATCAACGGTGAGCTCCACAAACTCAATGTGACTGGCGTGTTCTAGTGTTGCGTACAACCAGAAGAGGGACGCAAGATCCTCCAAGACATCCACGCTGGTGATTATGGCCATCACGCCGGAGCCAGGTCGCTAGTCGCCAAAGCCATGCAACACGGCTTCTACTAGCTCACCGCGCATGCCGACGCCATCGACATCGTCCAATGGTGCGTCGGGTGCCAGAAATACACCAACCAGACGCACATCCCTGGTTCGGCACTAAAGATCATCCCCATTACCTAGCCATTCACCGTATGGGGCATGGACATGGTCGGCCATCTCAAGAAGGCCCCATCCGGCTTCACCCACCTCCTAGTCACGGTCGACAAGTTCACCAAGTGGGTCAAAGCCAAATCGATCATGAAGTGCAATGGCAAGACCACCACCAAGTTCCTCCGCGAGCTCATCTACCGGTACGGCTACCCGCACAACACCATAACAAACAACGGCACCAACTTCGCCAAGGGTGCCATGGCAGAATTCTATGGGGAGCACGGCATACGACTCGACCTCGCTTCAGTCGCTCACCCAGAGTCAAACGGCCAAGCAGAGCGCCAATCAAAGCATCCTCCACGGACTCAAGCCGCAACTTCATGTGCCCCTCGAGCGAACCCCAGGATGTTGGGTTGAAGAGCTCCCCTCCGTGATATGGGTCATTCGCACCTCCTTCAACCGTTCCACGGGGTTCACGCCCTTCTTCATGGTGTACGGCGCTGAGGCCGTAATGCCGACCGACTTGGAACACGACTCACCTCGGGTCGTCTACTACGTGGAGGCGGCGAACGAGATCGCCTGCCAAGACGGGGTCGACCAACTCGACAAAGCACGCGACCTTGCTCGCTCCTGCACCGCCATCTACCAGTAGGGACTCCACCGCTACCACAGCCGCCGAGTCTGGACCCGCACCTTACAAGAAGGCGACCTGGTCCTACGACTAGTCTAGGACAAGAAGGGCATGCACAAACTTTCTCCCCCATGGGAGGGGCCATTCTCCATAGGGCGAGTACTCGGCAATGACACCTACTATCTCCTTGATGTCAGAGGCAACGGCTAGCTAGAAGTTGGGAGGCCATGGAATGTAAACCTCCTCCGAAAGTTCTATACATAGAACTAAAACTTGTACTACGTCACTATATAATGAAATCAATTCGGATCGCACAAATTGTGTCTACTTGCCATCCTCTTGTGCTAATCGCACTCGTTTGTTCAGCAATACGCTACCCATGGAAGTCAACCCTTGGTCGAGTGATTGGCACGGCTAAGTAGTGCGACCCAAGGGCACCGAAGATATTCGGGCCTTGTGTCGTCCACGAACATGCCACCCCGGAGCCACCATCGAAGTCGCCCCGCTTGACTGGCCTGCCGGGCCAAGACAACCGATAAACGCCTCCCACAGCGACCCATTCTCCCCATCCTCGTGCAAAGCAACTCGAACGATTAAGTACCACGCACGGGGACTTCACACCGAAAACCCCCACGCGGCTCGGGAAAACACCAAGTAAGAGAGCTGCCTTGGACTCGCCACACGACTGACTTTCCGAGCCAGGAGGAGAGACGCGTTACAAACAACGCAGCAGATCCTCACCTACGATGGGCGTGCCTAGAACGGCTAAGTACCACGCTCGGGGACTCGCCTAAACCGACCCTGCTTGCGCCCGGGAAACCAGCTAAGTACAGAGCCCCCTCGGAGTCGCAAGGCGACCGGCCCCAAGCGCCATGACAAATCAGCCCCAACCAAAATAAAAACTCAAAGCAAACACACATACACATCCGAGGTAAACCCCAATAAAGGATGGACGCGCTCGAGGACTCGCTCACATAAAAATCAACATAGAACATACTTAACCATGCATTGCGAGTCGATTGAATCCTCTTACCTCCATACATATGAATTGTTCACATTACAAAAGTGGTATCTCGCCATAACTTACAACAGCCCCTCAGGGCGGTGACTCATTTTGCAGGATCTAACGAAGAAACGCCACCATCACCCTTAACCCGGATGAACGGCTCCCACGGGTTCGTTGGGTACGTCGTCAGCGACTTCGACAACACCGACCAAAAAGGCTACTCCGACTTCAGGTCACGATGCTCCGGCTCGGGGTCGCCCAGCGCCACCACCATCTCCTTGTATGGAAACAGATCCCCCATCGCCAATACTCGATCCACGAATGGCGCAGCCTTGGCGGTCAACCTTAGAACCTTCAAGATCTCCAATGAGCCAGTCGCCGATGGGTAGCCACTAGTGACGTCATCGAGGTCAAAGTCGTCAGGGAAATGAGCAAGCCCAAGGCTCAATGTTGTAGTGGCCCCGCGTCTGAAGGCCGACCGTGACATCCACTCAACGACGACGAGCGCCTCCTCCAGATAGCACCAGACTTCAGTCAACCCACCAGGAATAACCTCGGTAGGGGACATCCCCTGAAGCATGGCTTGGACACACAGCACCGAGGCGGTGGCCGCATTCACCACTGTAGTCACACATTGCGAGGCATTTAAGGTCTACACCATCGGGTCGCTTTGTCCTATCAAGGCTGCAATGTTAGAAACCCAACGTCGCTAAGGACTAACCCGCTCGGGGACTCGCTGCATACCAAAAAAGGAAAGAGGAGACACTCACCAAGAAGCTTATGACAGTTCTCTGTCACATGTTTCTCAAGGGCGCCAAGGTCACCCTGCAAACCAAGGATGACCGAGTCGGCGGCCTTACGTTCTTCCTCCGCCATGGCGACTACGGCCTTGGCCCTCTCTTCAGAAGAGATCATCGACGCCTTCGCCTCCTCCAGCTCCCTCACCAGCGAGTCGATTCGCTCCTTCACCGCATCTAGTTCAGCAGCCGGAACATACCCCTCGGGGGCCTTGGCAATCGCAGTCGGAAGTCCATCTATGATGCAAAGGCAACACAAGTCAGTCTCGCGTAAGGAGCATCGGCTCAAGCTTGCCAAAGGAAGCAACAACTCACCAGCAGTTTCTTGGAGTCGCCGGTTGGCTTCCTGCACCACACGCAAGTCGCGTTCCAGGCGCTCCTTCACGGCTTGTCGGTCAGACGATTCCCTCTGCAATCCCTGTCAACAGAACAACACTAAGTAACTAGACGACTAAAATCTTAAGCGCCTAGCCACTTAAATTCAGCGACTAGACACTCGGGGTCTGGACGACTAAAATCTTAAGTGCCTAGCCGCTGAAATTCAGCCACTAGACACACGAGGACTGGGCGACTAGAAGCTTTAAGTGCCCGACAGCTGAAATTCAGCGATCAGGCACTCGGGGACTGGACATACCTGAATGGCAGCACCAAGCATGTTATGTAGTTCACTAGCGTCCATCGAAGGAACCACAAAAGATGTGTGCCCGCGACGCTGCCCAACATCCTAGTGGTTCTGATGGCGGAGCCCCCTTGGCTGGCTCCGATTGGGCGGCTGTCACCTCTTCGGCACGGGTAGCGGAGTCACCCTCCTCCCCACTATCCCCTGTCGTGGTGTCAGTAACGTCCCCTTTCTTCTTCTTCTTCTTATTCTTCTTCTTCTTCTTCTCGCCTTCAGCTGGCACGTCTCCCGCAATAGGTTTCCTCTTTTTGGAGGGGTCGGCTTCCCTTCCGGTGTTGACCCGCGGAATCTTAGCCACCGTAGGGTGACCTATCTTCTTGGCGCCAGACCTATGAAATTTCCAAGGTCAGCAAGGAAATTACGCAAGAAAACATGAAAGTACGGAAAAGAGAATACTAGACTTACTTGGCGACCGGAAGGAAACACAGCCCCGAGCTAATACCGGCAGGCTTATCTAGCTCTGGGCCCAGCTTGCGTCAGAGCCCCTTCTCGAAGACACTCGCGACCCATGACACCGCGGGCTTCTTCGACGTTGAGGCCGCGGTTGCAGGAACCTCCGGCCCGGGCGACACGGCTGTTCCCACCGGTGGCGGCGATTTTGACCCTGCAGTTTCAGCAGCACCTGGTTCTGCGGCAGCCGGGACTATTGGCGCAATCGACACAAGCGGAACCTCCATCTCCACCACCACGCCTGCAGCTCCCAATCCCGTCGTTGGAGTTGTGTCCTCAGGGATCTCAGGTGAGGCTTTGGTCGCCTCATCATCAGACTCGTCATCTGAACCAAATGCCACCACCCACCTAGGTGGCGATGCTGCCTTCGTTGCTAGTTTCTTCGCGGGCAACTTCAGCTTCCGCGTAGGCTTCGCCGGCATGGCCACTCACCGTGAACTATGTTCTTGCAAGATCTCGTCATCATCATCGCGCTCTTCAAGGCTGCGACTCGCCTCGATCTCGTGCTATTTCTGCATGTGAGTCTTGCAGGCCACAGGCGCTGGTGGGGGGACCTCCCTCTCTTCTTCTTCGCTCTCGGAGGACTCCCCTTCGATCCCCTCTTCGAGTTCTTTGGGAATCTCGTCGTCAAGTGGGGGAAGCCAGCCTTCGAGGACCTGAAATAATTGAGAATGGACAAGGAAGAATGGTTCTGTTAGGAGCCACGAATGAACATTACAAGCCGCGGCTACAAATTTCCCCGCGTGAGTCATGACTGAAGACAAATGTAATGAGAGGGGATTAACGTAGGAGCCTCGTTCTTCTCGGGCACATATGGGGCAAGCCTAGCCGACGTGGTGGTAAATTCCGCGTCGGTGATCTTCTTCAAGGAGGTCTTGTAGTCTGTGGCGTCCCATGGCTCTTTGCTTGTCCGGGAAGGATCGTTCTTCCCGGTGTATTCATACATCCAGTGGGGACGGGTCACCAATGGGACCAGGTGCCGCCAAAGCCAGTAGTTGTACAGATTGATCATCATCAACCCCTTGTCCTTCAGCACCTAGATTTGATCCATCATCTCCGCAACAGCCATCCTCTGATTGTCGGGGAGCCTGGCCGCTATCAGCCGGCGGGGTTCGCTCCTCTCCGCGACATACGGGGAGCACCACTTCGCCGGAGGGAGTGGATTCCTTCACGTAGAACCAGCTCTACTTCCACTCGCTCACGGCCTTCTTCGGTAGCAGGAGCTTGAAGAAATTCACCTTCGGCTTCAGTTGAAATGTGGCGCCGCCTGCCGCCAGACCCGTCGCGCCTGATGCGGCTGTGGAACAGCTCTAGCCACAACGATAATAGGGTCGACATCCAAGATAACATTCACAGAAGGCGACAAAGATCGCCAACTGCTTGATACTGTGCGGACCAAGATCTGACGGCTTGATCGCGTAGTACACGCAGAACCACCAGAAGAAGATGGAGATGGGAAATCCCAAGCCCCTCTCCAGGTGGCTCGGAAAACATATGAGTTCGCCGATGCGAGGCTTCGGCTCAGTATTGGAGGGTGCGGGAATTCTCCAATTCCCCTTACAGAGAACCCCCGCGTCCTCGAACGACTTGAGTTGCGCGGCGGTACACTTGGATTTCCCCCACAAATCCCTTGGAGGTGCCATTGGGGAGAAGATGAGGTTGCTCGGCCTGGAAATTCTAGATCGCAGGGAGACAGAGAGACTAGGGGAGCGCGGGAGTAAGGAATGCGGAATAAGATCCGTGAGTCTCCTCGCCACTCTCCTTATAAGGGTAATGCTACCCGCCAATCTCGGGACAATCGTTAATTGCGGTAATTACGCCGAAGTTACCGTTGGGTTACCCAACACCTAGTTTGACCAAGTCGGCGGTCTGACTTCTGCCACTCGACTTGCTTGCTGGTACGCCTAAATCATTCGGTAATGGTAGCAAATCGAGCACAAATCCGCTCACCAAAGCTGCGACTGAAGACTTGGTAGGGAAAGTCCTTCCTTCATTGAGGGATCCCATCGCCGATTCGACTAGGCGTCCAAATTGGACCCGCCTACTCCGACTGCCAAATGAACACCTGCGCTAAATCGACACTGGCCTCGGGGACTACTGATGGGAATATGCCGAATGGGGTATGCCCAGCGGGACGTTCCGATTGGGTCAAAGGACTTGCGAGTGGGCCTGCAGGACGACGACTGGAATGCGACTAAGGAGCAAGCCTTGCGACTGGAAGCCGAGGCCCAGAAGCATAGCTGAAGCCTAGTCGGATTAGGTCAACTCATACGAATCATTAACTAGTTCGGTTGTAAACACTCTAAACCCTAGCGAGGTACCTCCTATATAAACCTCCCTAGGGTTCCCTTTGTACTCATGTTCCATCATACACCCCTTCAGGCGACTCGCTGCTTAGACGCCGAGCTCGCCACCCTTGTAACTCGCTCTCCACCAATACAATCTAGCAGGAGTAGGTCTTTACCCTTCGGGGGGGCGAACCTGGGTAAACTCATGTGCATCCGCCCCTATCTCGCACCGCAGATGGTCGTCAGCTCTCGCCCCCAATCTTATCAATCGCTACCCCTGGTAGCGACTGGCATGGTCATTCCCACAACAGTCTTGCTTAGCTAAGGGATGATCTCTGAGAAATAAGAGAAGGCTATTTTCTCCATTCTACCATATGCCTTCTCTTAGAAAACTAATTTCTTACTAAAAATAGTTAATCTAGAGATGGCAATAAGAGATAATGCATTGTACAAATTATATATATTGTCCTCTCCAGATGACATGGAGAGCTAAGGGAAGACATGACTTCTCTAGCATTGTACGTGTCCTGATTCCCTCCAAATGAAATGAAACAATAAATCCATCGGTCGTGTGCAACGCCACTGTCTTCATTCTTGTTGCGTTTTAAACGATCCGTCTAGTTGGAGAACTAAAGTCATGAATCTGTTTGACCGAATAACATGTAAGTTGTTTGACCACCGTCAGGTAGGATCCATTGTGAAACAACTTGAGGGACTGAATTGAGTGTCAAAAAATGTTGCACAAGGTTTCAAAGAAGAACACTTCTGAGATTGCTTCGGCGAATTGACTTCTTCTCAATGAGGGACATTCCATAGGGATTTCTAGAGTAGGTTCATTTTTTTCCAAATGGGGGGAACATCTCCCCGGCCTCTGCATCCAAGAGATGCACACAACCTTTTTTATTAGATTATTCACAACACCTTACAGTAGGAATTATAAAGATTAGAAAAAAGTCACCAGACTAGTGACAACTTGCTAAACCTACACCACTGATGAAGGGGGTGACCATGAACAGGGCCAAAAACCATGACATCCCACCAACACGCATCATTAAAAAACCAAAGGCCTCCACAAGTCGCTCAATGGCGAGCAAGTGGCACAATCGGTCTAGCAGGCCCTCAGTGCCTACCAGTATACACGATCAGGAGTCCTCGCTATCGCTGTCTTCCGCATACCCATCTTCTAGAGAAATCAGTGCAATGATCTTGCGAGGTATGCCATCAAAGCCACCATGACGCCAAACATCATCGCGACCCTACATGCATCCAACATGACGCATCCATCGCCTAAACCCCGCAACACCATGCTGCTGAGGCTCGTTGTTTTCTATGCGGTAGATAAACACCGCTCCACCCTCCTCGCCACTTCAGCTGACATTTGCTCCAAAAAAATGATTCCCTCAAGAGGGTTAACGATTCTAGGCACCGCCATCATATGATTCGGGATACCCAGATCTAGGGTTCCCCCGAAGCAGCCCGAGAGAAGAGACCAGCTATGAAAATGCCTTCAACAAGGTAGCGACGCCAAGTGATGCCATCATTGTCTGCCAAGACCTAGGTTGAGGCTTGGTTCTCACTAGCTATCACGCCTCCCTAAAATCGTCACCGGATGGACCACTAGAGGATCTCAGTGTGTGATACCGAGATCCACTAGACCCAGGCCCAAACCGGCCGACAACCTCCAGCGAGGAGGACGCCATCGCCATTCCCACGGCTGCCACTATGGTGTCCTTATGCTTCAGGCCTGCAAAATGTCAAAGATCACCTTACACTACACGAAAAGTTGCCATCTACCACGACCGGATTTCGTGGTACAAGACCTTTTTTGTGGTTAAAGGTCTTCTACTACGGATGGGCACCTATGGTAAAAGCCCCGTCACAAAACCATCTACCACGGTTTTTCACAAACCATGGTGGATGGAACCCATCTACCATGAAAATTTAGGTTGTGGTAGATGTGTTTCGCCAGCCCCATTGACTACTAACGTCATGCTAACTACCATTTGGCAAACACCGTTAACGGGTAATTACTGTTAGGAATGATGCCCTAGAGGCTCACATTCCGCCTTGTATTTGTAACCTGAAATCCGGCTTAGAGCTAGTTATATGTGTCACTGTAATTGTTGCAGTTGTAGAACCACATACTTATATCTAGCTCTAGCCAGTTTGTCCTTAGTCGTTTGAGGTTGGGAGGGAAACCCACTGCCGAGACTAATTTATAAGTCAAAAGATGACAATGTTTCACGTGTCATCAGCAGGGAGATGCTATCCTCCTTGCATTGGCTAGTCGGAAGAGGTACGATAGCCAGACCGATCCAAAGGTTAGTAGGACGTGAGCACACCATAATATGCTCCAACTAACACGATGTAATCCTTAGACCTGAGGGGATCGCACGATCCGAGTTGTGTAAAAGCTGGTTTTGACTCCATCTAACGCTCACCGTAACTAGGAGTCATAAGGGTGGTCTTGGGCCGACTTCGAAGCAAGCTCTGTGACGTGGATCAGACAAGACGGAATTTGCCCCTCCATCTCGGAGAGATATTATCTGGACCCTCTCGTGTGATATGATTCAGAATCATGACCATGCGCTACTCGATAAAGTGTTGATCGAGGTATTCCGACTTAGTGAAGTCGGAGGGAATCATTTATCACTACAACGAGAAGAGAGTTAAACCGACACTGGGATGATGAAATCTCCCCTGCGGTTTATTACCAATATCGTGAGGAAAAGGGACTCGGAAAGATCATCACATTAAGGGAACTTGCGTAAACAGGGAGTCAGAAAGTCTTGCTAGAGGCCGCTACCGATTATCAACTCTAGTCAGAAAGTCACTGAGCTACTACTCCGACTGAATAATTACTAAGTTGTGTACGACTTACCATAAGCCTATGGATCACACACTTAAGAGAGTGGGACTAGGCGGATTATGATCTGACTATAACAAGCTGGCAAGTTGTACTTGTTTAGACAAGGACATGTGTTAGTGGGTTGGACCCACTTTGACTAGGGTTAGGGTTTAAGATAGAGGGACACAAGTGTTGTGTGCCCTCACCTGCTCACCTATATAAAGGAAGGTGGGTGGCGGCGGAATAATCCAGTGTTTCTTCCTAGGGTTTCGCTAGACTTGGACAATTCCACCTTCATGTCCCGTGCTGGCAAGACCGAGACTAGCATCTCACCTGATGTTGTTCCACCTTGTATGTGTGTGAGATAGTAGAGGCACCACACCTGCGGTGCTCATCGGCGGTGTTAGGGGAAAAGTTGGAGGCGGAAGGAGGAGGAGCACGGAGCCAGCGACGAGGTGGTCCCGGGATCGAGCAGTTCGCCGGAGCCGGATAAGACGAGGGGAACGTACGACACCACCATGATGCGCTTCCTCAGCTTCCACACCTGCACGTCGAGAGGTACGAGCTATTGTCTTTGACCTTGGCTAGATCTTAGGGTGGCTTGCCGGAGTCCTTGCCGAAGCAGAAAAGTTTTTGTTTTCAGCCTGGCTCTGCGTGTTGCCCAATAGTGGTATTAGAGAGTCAGCTCTAGATTTTTGGCCTAGTTCTTGCGCATGAGATGCGCTAGTGCGAAAGATTGGATCTTTTTCACTGTTTTCATCTTACCATTGATGATGCTGCCCCATTTGTTTGCCCCGGTCACAAATTTAAGCCGCGTAGATGTGTTGCGTTTGAGGGCACAAATTCAGGGAGGAAGTTATATCTATGCTCAATGGAAAATGTGAGAATTCAGGTCCTTGTTTTCCCTGGTAGGTTTAGCATGCTATTTTAAAATCATTGAACTGGGAGGTACAATGATATATAAATAATAGAGTCTTCCTAATCTGTGACATCCCAGGATTAGCACCTCGAAATAGTATGGACATGGGTGTGCATTGCATTCATGCATAAGAAAATCCGGGAAAATTTTGGGCAAAACTAAAAGAATATATAGAGGGATCGAGATCTCTCTTGTACCGATAGAAACATCGGGATAAATGCGACAGATTTTGACATGACCTTTATCCTATCTTTGTGTTCAAGGAGAAATAATTCAAATGAGTATTTGAGTTAGGGATTTGAAAATTTAATTAGTTTAAAGCTTATAGTAGATTGTTAGTTAATGAATTTGAATATTGGATAATATTATATGATATTATCATAATAAATAAGTAATCTAAAAATACTTATATGAAATAAAAGAGATAATAAATATAAAATAAATACAAATATTACATTGTCCTTTATAATACAAGAACAAAAGAAAATGGAATTCAATTACTAAATAATATAAAGTGACACTACAATAAAGAAATTAATGTACAAGAATGAATAGAAGAATATCTTTAGTACATAATACCATATTACATTTTCATTTTTATTAAACAAAGTAAAAAGAACTACTAGAATAAGTAAATGGAATCAATTCCATAAAGAAATAAAGGAATGCTTTATTCCCTCATACAATAATACGTTGTTCCTTTACAATTGAGAAGTAATAAGAGAACTTGAAATTACAAATAGAAAAGTAAATTTTATTACATTAATAAAAGGATATAATATTCTTTACAATGTTTACGAATAAAAGAAAGTTACAAAAGAGTAAAAAGAAAATCTAAACTATTCCTTGTCTATTTCTTGATTCTTCTTTTCTTCTTCGCCTTGATTCCTCTAATATAAAAACAAAACAAAACAGTAGAACAGAAAATAGGAAGATGGGTTATGGTGAATATTTTACTCTCAGGTTGGCAAGGAAATACCTTGCTGAATCATCACTGAGTATATTATAATCAGGGGGCCAGGTGTAAATCTGTTCTTATCATGATTTTGCCTCAGTCCAACATCACGGGCTTGGAGGGCATGTTTCATCAAAAGTAGCAAAAGGAAAATGTCTATATTCTAGATAAGAGTAAACCAGCCGAGCTGATCTTCACAGAGTAAATATCTCAGTGCAATGAAACTTGAACCAGCACAGGTCCCACATGGAAGCAGCTTACACAACACATGCAGTGCATGCATTGTCCACACAGTAGAGAAATGGCTAAGCATATAAAAGAATCAGAACAACCGCAGCTCTGCTGCTAGCTATCACCATATCCTTCCTCCCACACCAGAATACCACCACCAGTTCATCTTCTAGCCCAAGAACACCATCAAGATCTACACTGTTTAACACCAAAAACAACCCTAGCACTTCTCAATACATATTCCCAGACCCACTTCTTCCACAACAAACACATCAACATTAGTTTATAAAGAATACATGAGCATCAATAGATACTAGCCCAGATCACCACCACATCACTTGCACCATGGTTGCTTCGAGAAGCCATCCAATAGTTAGTACAAGGAGGAGATCAAGATCAAACCAGCAACAAAGGAGAAGCTCAACACCAGCAGTAGATCTAGGAGGAGAAGGCCAGGATGCAGCTGCTGAAGTAGATCAAGTAGTAGAAGGAGAGGTGGAGCAGGATATCAAGATCCAGTAGCAGCTGAACCAGATCCATAGCAAAAACAGCCTCAACACAACTGCAGGTTGTTACCTCCAAAATCAAATCTAGCATCTGTTCTTATCATTTTATTTGAGAAAAGGGTTTGGAGGGAGAGGGAGCTCTCAGTAACATACAATTGCTATGCTAGTTCATCCTAAAGCTGAAGTCACATATTTAGCAGCCAATATATGTTCTTATCCAATATAAACCAAAGAATCAGCCTTTGCATCATAGGCCTGGCCAAGAATCAAGCAGAACATGCTACTAAGGTTACTACTGTGCACACTCCCAGATTGGGGGCACCATAGTAGCAACTAGGGCAGCAGAGGCCACTTGACCTAATAAAAAGTAATATAGGTGATTCCAGTCATCTTCCAAGTTTCAATTGCTGGAAATCATTTTTAGTGTATTCTTTAAGCATGACACCTACATATTTTAA
The DNA here is from genome assembly GCA_023614405.1 of Avena insularis. Taxonomy (NCBI): domain Eukaryota; kingdom Viridiplantae; phylum Streptophyta; class Magnoliopsida; order Poales; family Poaceae; genus Avena; species Avena insularis. The sequence goes on along the minus strand of CM042684.1, from coordinate 85,174,522 downwards.
ATAAACAACAAGCACACTTTGCATTTGACAACACAGATCTGTCCAAGATATTGTCAATGACCATTCAAATCAAGTAGCAAAGTTAAATTTACCTGAAGCGCTATATCATTTAATTATAAGTAAATATCAACAAATACACAGAAAAGCATTTCACATACTTTCACATACACACAAAAATCAAAAGCATGACATGCTTACTGCCATTTATATACTTAGCCATCCAACAATTAACCAAAATTATATGCATGCTCTAACATATTATAGTAATCTGTACCCACTCTTACACCTCATATATACACTGATTGTGAGTACATCAAATGTAAACCTGCCAAATTATTTTATTTGCATACCACAAGAACAAGTATATATATGATATCTATTTCTACAAGTTAATGATACCATAATTTTATCGTTTATATACACTTTAGCACATCATTTATGCAAACAAATGACAAGCATAGTAGGTGTATAATCTACTTAGACTAGATGCAATCATCTGAAGCAATAGGAGCATCTACCACCATCAGCACAACAATTAGAGACTAATAGAAACCAAACCCGCTAGCACATGATCAACAACACAACTTGCAGACTAACTAAAATCGAGCCGCCGATGTATATGCCATAACCAGAACCAGCAGCCCAATCCTAGAATTACCAAGAATCTAAACCCAAAATAATATAAGAACATTTCCTCGGCTCAAAGGCCGGTCACAACAGCAACTCACTTGACCCGAAGGCGTAGCTGTGGTGGAATGTCGAAATAGTCGACGAAGAAGAGTAAATTGTGACCAGTCGTAGTAGCAGCATCACCACCACACGTGCTTCAACACCACATCATGGTCACATAGGTAGAGGGACGTGGCTCCACATCATGGTCACATAGGTAAAGGGACGTGGACGCTGGGATTGCAGCCACGCTGCCGTACCGCCGGCATCGACTTGAGGAAGGCATGGCGGAGCAGGAGCCCGAGAAGGGGTAGTAGTCCGGGAGAAGCCAGGAGGGCTGAACTGCGTCGCCATTGACGCTGAGCCAGCCGACGAACCATAGGATCCTGCGAGGGCCAGGCAGAGTCGCGGGGTACATCTCTGAGAGGAGGCGACCTGAGGGTGGCGTCGGAGGGCACCGGAGGCAGGCCGCCATGGCGGCAGAGCCGGGACGGTCGGCATCATCCAGTACCACGAACGATAGCGGTGGAATCGTAGGGGATCGACGCGGGGGTGTAGAGCGTTGTGGTGGCGGGGAACTGGCGGAGCAGTCCGAGCCGGAGGCTCACCGGCATGTGGCTGCGCCGAGCTTGGTCGGCGGCCGGCCGGAGCCGTACCGGCGGCGTCGTCGGGGTTGGATGCGTGCGTGAGATGGGGAATTTCACGAGAGAGAGGGGACCGTGTATGCGTGCGTGCGTGTGCTGGTTTTTTTTTTTGGAAAAGTCCAAAATACTTGAACTAGTAGGCAAAAGCTAAATTAAACCCAGAATTCTCAATCCCTGAAATTAGCACCGTCAACTTGTGGAATCCCGGTCTGTTTTAAACCCTGGATTTGTTTGGCGCACCGGGAAAGTAACTATCCTGACCGGGTTAGATTTTAGTCTCACTGACACTACGGGCCTACACGTCATATCCATCTTCCTCCTTTGTTCTCTAAAATTCCCCAATCTCATGGCTGGTGGCTGAGACAGACACCTCCCCGATGCATCCACGGCCAGTCCAAAATTCTATTTAATGGCGGATGGGTAGCCCGCGGCCACCGCAAGCTCGCCAACCGGGGGTTGATCTATCGCGGCTCCCAAGCAGCACCGCCGCCGGCGTCCCTCACGCTGCCGGCCAGCGTCGTGCAGATCCTCCCTCATAGCTCCGTGCGGCTACCAGATCCCATGACGAACGTGCTCGTCGGGTCCTCTCTAGGTGACGATGCGGACACGATGCTGACTCATGGATGCAGTTCATCTCCAACGATTCCCTGATGCATATCATCCTGTACGACTATGTCAACGCTTTGAGAAACAAAACTGAATATACCTACACGACCATGGATGTTTCGCATTGTGATGTTTGCAAATTGAATTTGTGTTCTAATCTGCCAACAAACAATAAGAAATAACTCATTACTAGTTATTACATAGCACACAAATTCAGTATGAGTCCGCTTCCACGCGAGGAAAGTAAGAAAAAAAGAAAAAGAAGAAACATGAAAAATAGTACCGATTTGCCACATCAGCAAATCCCAGTTGAAACAGCCTCAAGGTTTAAAATAGACCGGGATAACAGAATTTAGTGTACCAATTTTAGGGATTTCGAGTTCAGGATTCTGTTTAGCTTTCGTCTATGAATTCAAAATTTATTTTGAACTTTTTCCTTTTTTTTAAAGCGCGTGCATGTGCTGGTTCTAATCGAACCAGTCTGCGTGCTTGCATGCCTGTGGTATGTCGTGTGTGTATTTGGGCTTAGCCCAAACCTTCCTATGATGCGACACATCTGTTTGTGAGTATATATACTAGATAAATAGTTCTTGTCCAATTCATTTTTTTTAGAAAAATTTAGATCTATTTCACAAGTTCACAAGAAATACAACGCACACCAAATATAATAAACATAACATTGAGATACTTGAACCACCTAACAACCACTACTGCTGCCAGAAGGAGTCAATGACACGCGTTATATCGCTCCCTTACAGAGCCTGAGCTTGCTGTTGATGTGACAATGGAAGTCTTCGTGCATGTGCCCTTAAGGACCAGCGCCCCAGAGCCAAAGTCGTCGCCGTTGAACCCTTGAATTGATCCGAATCTTCAAACACCAAACCTAGAACACACGTAGACTAAATAAGATCGACCACTCCATGAAAGCGAGATCGCCGACGACGAGGTGGAAGAGGAGGCGAGTATACCTTATTCTTGTCCCGCACAACGCTGCCATAGCCACCATAGTGTCGATGTCGGTTGACCAAACTCTAACTTTAGGGACCCTTCAACCGCGTTGAGCGCAGGTCCGAGGTCTCCACCCCCTCCGACCGTCGGAGCGACAACCGGAGAAGGCGGGGACCCGTCAAATTCCGATCGTAGACAGCGAAGACAAGGCACGGACGGCGGGCGGCAGGCTAAGGAGGAACCCTAGCCGCCGCCTCCTTTTCTTTGCGGGAGCCTTGTCCAATTCATTTGCATTACCGGTGCTGCTAGGCCATATACATGTACTATAAATCATCTAATTTACTAGTCTATTTGTGTGTCTAAATTTATACAAGTAATATTAGAGTATTAAAAAAACATATTCCTAAAATATAAATCAAATAAAAAAATAAGTTTTATTCATGTCATAAAAATATTACAATAAAAACTGTAAACAACTATTAAACAATAAGGAGCTCTATTTCTTTCATTTGTTTATGTGATTTCTTTAAATATACTATGCTCATAAAATAAATCTACTACTTTCTAAAAATACTAAATTAATTTTTTTACAAATAAAATTTGAAGCAAATATTCAAAGACATTTAATCTTTTGAGGAATTTTACAAAAATAAAGTTAATACCTATAAATAAATAAAATTCATTTTTAAGATCTTAAGTAAGTATATTTTACTATAAAAATACTAAGTATTTTATTCCAAAATTTTTTAAGGTTCTTAGTTAATAAAATTTCATTTATCTATTTTATTAAAATGAGATAATTGTTTTGTTAATTTTTTAAAATTATTTCCTAAGTAAGAAATAATCACATTTCTTTATAAACATGAAAACCTTCATAGTTACCAAATACAAAACCATAACTATAATTCCTTAAATGTAAATTATTAAACTTATAATAATCCTTTGAAATCTTAAATCAAATTTAAACCAACAACCTTTAAGCTAACCTTATACACCATTCACTTATATTGAGGATGAATGATCTTTATCTCGTAACTATACTTAACATGACTTTACACCCTAACAAATTAATAACATCATCTAATTATGCTTCCATTAATGAGTTGCATATTATTTTCATAATAACAAAACAAATTTAAACTAGTCATTCACTTAAATATAAAGTGAATGATCTCACACTCTTAATCATAATCATCAAAACTTTAAAACATGGTAATCATTTATACCATTACACCTTAATGTATTTATATTTTTATAGATAATTTTGGTCTGAAATACCTTAAACGTCAAGATTTAAGAATTCATCTTTACTTGTGTAGTCAACTTTGGTCTAAGATAAAACCAACCCAAAAGTATGATAACTCACCATCAACTGTAACTGTAAGAAATCATAAACCATAATACCAGAATTCTTCAACATTACTACACTTCTTATAAATAATATTTTCTTTAGATGTTATTCTTTGTGCCACTTCAAACAAACACCCTATGTTGTTTCTTTCGACTCTTAAACAACTCAATACATGGACTTTCATCATAGTCACCAAATGGCAATTAACTTAGATTACTTTATAGTCTACTTGTATATTTGGTGTATTGATACTTAAGTTCCTTATGAATATATTTGCTTGTGAAGTAAAATTAAAAATAAACCAATTCTTAAAGAAATCACCTAAGCTTAACTCATCCACCTTGTTGGGGAATTATCTCGGGATTTTGCAAAATGCATTACATTACTTTTGCATATTGGTGTATTAATACTTAAGTTCCTTATGAATATATTTTCTTGTAGGAACATGCAAGGGTGGGAACCATAAATTCCCCGATATTAGATGTCTACGATGGATTGCTCTCTTCAGGAGTGTAAACCGGCACAGCCGTTGTCCTGAGCTAGCAAAAGGGTGGGCATACAGGGTCGTGGAGAGGGACAACGAATGGCTTGGATCTTAGGTTGGGCCTTAAACTATGGAAGTTTGAACGGGGACATACTCCTGGATGTGCAACAAATCTTAAGGTCTCTTATGAGAAAGTGACGCACCTCTACAGAGTGTATAAAATTGTGACATGTTACTCCCTATTTAGGGAAGGAGCTATGAACGCGGCAGGAAAGGAACTCTACGAAGTTCTAGTAAACCTTTGAAGGCTGACGGACATAGCTTTTCAGAATAAAAGCAATCTTTGAAGAAATATTTACGAAAACATGCATAGCCTATGACCTATGGTCTGTGGCTAGATAGTGCATCAAACACTCCTTTTTAGTGAACTTGCTGAGTACGCTCGTACTCAACTGTACCTTCTTAACCCTTTCTAGGTTCTAAAGCCGATGAAGACGACGTCAATACCTATTTATGCTCAAGGAATCAACATCGAAAGCCCAAGTTCTTCAATGAAGTCAATGGAGTCGAGATATACATCAATTAAAGTGAAGACAAAGTACCTAATTAGATAGGAGTATAATCTCCAGCCCTAGAACCTATTTCTATAGAGCATTGCAATAGCAGCAATTGCAAACCAGATATAGTAGATACTAGTCTTAATAGTATGATAATTCTGAGTTCTTATTTCTGGTTCTTCTTTGTAAGAAGTTCCTTTCTTTCTATTTAATCTAGAATGTTCTCTGGATCTTTTGTAAAGAGTTGAGTTATAACCTATAGTCATGTCTTAGACCTGCTATGTTTCTATTGTACCACTCTGAGGGATGTAATACTAGTGGAACGGTGTTTCATTGGTGTTATATCAACGACTATAGTGTACTATATCATGCAGTGGTATGTTGGGTCACCGAATAATTTGTGGGTTGTTCTTGAATCATATACATGTACTCCAAATCTCTTACCTTTCTCTGCCATCAGCCTCTTTGTGTCTTCCTTGTTTGGTGCTCGGTTGTGAGGAATGCATAAACGTCCCACAGTTGATCCCCTCCTCCTCTTTCGGTTGTTCTCCTCGACTTCGAGTTTGTCAACCACAGAAGGCAGAAGGATGTCCTTTGTGTCTTCATCGTGGAACTCTATAGAGGTGACAGCGCGCCGCGGGCAGCAGCAGGCAGTGACGGCGCCCCGCAATCGCCCGGAACAGGTCGGATCTGATGGGGCGGTGGCGGTGGAGGAAGCGACGGACGCAGATTCTCTCATGGGTGTCCTGAATCTTTAGCGCGCGTCCACTGGCCAGTGGATCGGGGAGCGGCAAATGGGAATCGAGAAACCGTAGATATGCGAGAAGCGGGGGTCGATACGCGGGAAGCGGCAAAATATTTTCGGATGCGATACGATATGCAGCATCTAGAAAAGCCACTTTTTCGCCTCGTACCGCAAAGCGGCGGTTATTTTGCGGTTTCCCGCGGGATGCGGTATCTGCTAGAGATGCTCTAATAATTAAAACCCTCTGTCCAAACTGATCTTTGTTTCACTCTCAATGATGTCATGAAAAAGTCACAGTAATCATTGGTATCAGTATGCAACAAGGAGTGCTGACACTTTGTCATCATCGCCGAATGACTACCACAACCATTCTTGGCCATAGTGTGGCATTATCCACTCCCCTACCACCGATGGCTAAAAATACCGCTCTCTTCCTCCCTAACCTCCGGCTCCACCCCCTCACCCAGCTTAACCCATCCACGAGCACATGGAAGTTCATTGAGGGTCACCCATGTGCGTCCCCTCCTCTCTGGCCACTTCAAGCTATGAAAGACCGCCCAATGACTCATAATTTCCTTGCACATGTCCACTTTCTCCCCTTGGTCACACCGGTAGAAGAGCAACCTGAGGATTTCTTCTTCCTTCGATTCGAGATCCGCATAATCCTCGCCAGGCTTTCTGTCAATGCCGCCATAGCACCAAACATCGCCCTTCCCTGTGTGAGTCCAACATGTTAGGTTTGTCACTAAGAGACCCTATTGTGCCATGCAACCGAGACCACTGATGTCGGCTCGGTAGATGCAACACTACTCCAACTCTTGCCTCTTACGTCCAACACCTGCTCCAAAAAAACAATGCCCCAAGAGGAAGAACAACACCAAAAGCGCTGCCATCATCTAATCCAGGAGACCCAGATCTAGGGTTACCCCTGGAGCAGCATGAGTGAGTAGATGATGGCTGCAATGACGAACTTCATCAAGGTAAGAGCGCATAAATGCCACCATCGGCTTCCACGACCAGAGTCAGAGCTCGGTTTTCACCGTTAGCCACACCTCCCCAACTCGTCGCCATGACTAGATGTGCGATCTCGAGATCCTCCACAACCAGCCACATACCGGTCAACCACTTTTGGTGGAGGAGACCACCACCATGCACGAGGCCACCACCCCGGGCATCCTCGTGATGCAGGTCAAGACTAGGAGTGCCTTCGTGTGATGCCTCAGAAGGAGTTGAGAAGCAACATGAGCAGATATGCGAGACAGCTGCAACCTGCTCGGCCATTGTAACTACCTCGGTGAATTACACTCTTAGTTACATGCCTGGATGAGCGAAAATGGTTAAAATAGTACGATGGGGCCAAAGGCCACTCACAGGTAGACCTTTCGGCCGTCCTAACCATTTCCAGAACATCAGGACAAGAACGAGCGGCGTAATCGGCAGGCGAAGGGATCAACTACATACACAAGTGAGTACGTATGCAAGCCACATACAACAGTTCTCAGAGCCATTCCATCTAAAAGAAATAGAAATATTGCAACGCCATACGGCAAGAGCCAAATATCCTAGATAGAGATAATAATTTAGGATAGCTCCTCATACATCAAACATCAGAGTATCAGGCGGAAGCGGAAGACAAGATCCGAGTACGGATAAGAAGCAAATCGGCATAAGATGCCACATAAGTAAACACATCCCGCCCACAGATCTCACGGATCCACGTTCCCGGAATCTCTACACCGAGTGATCGTTGCCAACATCGTCCGTCTCCTCCACCCAGTATCCATCTTGCGAATATACCTGTGCATCTGAATCAAATAATTTATCGTGTGAGACCCTAGGGGTACTCAGCAAGTCTTTATGCCTCTAAAGGGGACATAACCTGGGGTGACGCAATTGCAGCAAAAAATAATAACTAACAAGGCTATAGATACTCGCTATCCATCCGCCTAACCAAAGATAGACGGATGTCCGTGAATTAATAACAACAGTTATAACAGTAATTAACAGATTCATCCTCCTCCTCGCTTACCAACGAGGAAGATTTAACAACCCCCATCCGTTGGCAGTTTTATTAACCATTCCATGAGTGTTGCACTATTTACTAGTCAGGTACTTAGTCAAATTAAAAGCGGTACTTTATTTATACTTGTCTATGATCGAGAAACTGTGTTCCAAGTCGTCCATAATCGCGGACACGGCTTTCAGAAAGATTTACCCTGCATGGGTGCACAAATAGCAACACACACTCGATCAACCTCGGAAAAACCAAATCAAACCCAACGAGGCATTCACGACAAAGCGATCACAGGATTCAGAAATGTTTCAGGGGGCCACCCCAATAAGCTATCCGCAACGAAGTTGGCCGACTCCGAGACGGACCCAGGGTTTGCGAGAACGGCTGTAAACAACTAGGAACCCGAAAATGTGACTAGGCTTATCGATACCGCGAAATCGTGCTGCGATCCCTAAACGGTACAGATGCTCCTCGCACAATCTTAAATAAAGCAGTAAACATGGCATACGTACAGGATAGTAATAAAGCCCCAAACTACTTTGTGGCCCCAAGAAATAAGAATGAATCAAGCTCTGGCTCAGGGGGGTCCACGGCCTCCCGGATGTGGATAGTGCGAATAGTCAAGGAACAGGAATCAAGTACTCGGGGTCCTACGGGACACAAGTGAGCATGAAAAACCAAATAGCAGATATTGCCCACCGGTGCCACTTTCATTAGTTATCCCATTACTACTCAGGTTAAGTTGTTTAGGTACCTCATTCTTCGACAGACACTCACATACCCTACTCATGCAGTTCTACGACTCGCATGGCTCAAACAACTCCTGTAGTAATGGCTCATGGGATGGAGGAACAAGCTTCGGTGGGGTTTAAAAGTAAAGGCTATGCAGTACTTGGGATTCAATTTAATGCAATCGCTACTCAATGATGCAAGAATAAGATAGAGGCAATAGGTACTATATGTATGCAAGCATGTGGTAGTGCTTGCCTGGCAGCTCAGTTGAAGCGAGGGACGGATCTGGGTAGTGTTCCTGGGATTCCTGATATATCCCCTGCTCAGCGTCTATTCGAAGAAGAACCAAACAAACAAGGGCCGACATAAATAGAGTGCACAAGCATATGAATTAAAATACGACAAGCAAACAATCATGCCATGATGAATGATGCACAATTTGCATGGCAATAAAGTAGCATGGCATGGGTGAGGTGTGAGGTACAAGATTAAAGCATTTTATTAAGTTTTTAGCTCGGTTTGCTATCATATAAGTTGCTGTAAACTTTATATTTATATGATGCATGCTGCAATTCAGAACATGGAATACACGGTTAGAACGGGCTCGTCGTGCTGATCGATTTGGACATATTATTTGTCAAATTTGGAGTTATGAAACTAAAGTTATTAATTAATTAAGAAAAAGGGCATTTTATTATAATTTTAATTATCTCGAAATTTTGAAGTGCTCAAACATTATTTTGAATAGCATATTTAAATTCCTCACATTTTTCTAATTCAAAAACATATATCATATGTATTATTTGGATTTATAATTTAAAAGTTAGTTAAAAACTGATTTGAATTTGTATTTAACAATTTCTATAACAGCTTAATTAAAACCAGAAATTGGGAAAATACTTTTTATATACCCAAAGTTCAGTTCAGATCCACGGTGGGCCAATGACGTGGCGTGACAGACGCTACCGAAAACTTTTCTCACCAGGACCCTTCTTAGCCGCAACCGTGGGGTGGGTCGACTCAATGAAGCCACCCACGCCTTGTCGCCCAAAGAGGACGTGACACGTGGGCGATCCAGGGCTGCGCGGGGGTGTTTCCCAGAAAACCAAGGGGCCTCTTCAAAAGAAAACGGCGGTGAATGACAGGTGGGGCTGCGGGGCTGCGGATTTAGGCGGGAAAAAGGCCAGGGGGCTAAGCGCAAAAGGGCATCATTTGTGGTCGTCACGACGGAAAGGCTCTGGGGACGGATCTGGTCTTCCGTAAATCCGTGGCGACGAATCCGCTGGGAATTTTGCGTCGCGGTAAAAACCAAAGTGGTAGAGGGGACAAAGCTCTAGATCTTTCGTCTAGGAGATTTTAGTAGAGGTGGGCCAGGTTGTCCGGGATCTAGTGATGAACAGAGGCCAAACACGGATCGGAAGTTACGTACTGACGGCAGATTTGACAGAGAAACCGTGATCTTCCGGAGACGATGGCAAGAGCTATGGTGGGCGGTTTCGGGCGTATAGACAGTCGTTTTGAAGAGGGAAGATAGGGCTACGTTTTTGGTGTTTGGGGATTTCGCGAAGGAGGTCTCCAGCATCGGGAAAAACGTGAAGAACAGAGGCACATGCGCGCGCAGATGCAGCGGGTGGCGGCGGCAGCCAGTATGCTCGACGGAGCCGGCGGGCCTTCTGGCCAGGAGGAAGAGGGGGACCATGTCTAGGAGATGCAGGGGCTCACCGCGGTGTCGCCGGCGTGGTCGCAACGCGCGGAGGTGGTGGAGATCTGGCGGCGGGCTCGCGGACGTTGAGCCCGGGCTGCGGCGGTGCACGGCGGCGCCAGGCTGCTCCGGCGAGGTTCCGGCCCAGGTTCTGGTTCGAGCCGAAGATGGAGATGCAGAGGAACTCGTCGGTGCTCCTGGCGGGCCTCGGAGAGCAACAGGTCGCGCAGATCCCGAACGAGGCCGAAGTAGCTAGGGTTTTTGCTAGGTGGTGGCTATGGCCTTCTGGTGGAGGAAGGAGGGAGGAAGGTGGGGTGCCTGGGGCTCCAGGTCTAGACCTGAGAGGTACTGGGGAGGTTGGGTGATAAGGGAGAGAGAGGAGAGGCACATGGGGTGGTGCACTTTTTGGCAAAGTAGAGGAAGGCCTCGGTTGATCTTTCTCTTCCCTCTCTCTTGTTGTCTTGCTAAGGGAGGAAGGGAGGGGACCAGGGGAGAGGCATGCGATGGCTGGTGGAGTACTTGCCAAGAAAAGAAAGGGGTGGTGGTGATTGGGTCTCCACTTCATAAACAAGCACCAAAAGCAACTCAAGGGCCACTTTATATTTGTAAAACAAATATAATTCACAAGGGCACTATATTGTGATGCATGCATTCAAATTTGAACCAAAGCCAAACAAGAAGCTTCAAGTTTGATTCCTCATATGGTATGGATGAAAATAAGCGTAGATGAATATAAATGGCTATACTAGTATGTGGTTCCACTAGATGATTATTTAGCCACAATTATATTTAAACATGCTCGATTGTTCAAAACAAACCCTATGGAAGATATATGAAGTATTCTACTCACATGGCATGTGAAGGTGGCCATGAGGCTCCACATATTGATTCTGGTGAAGACAACACATATCATATATGGGAGCATGTAGAAGTAGAAGTGGATCCATCTTAACACACATGAGCTAGATGTAACTATTGATAGAAAGGCAAGGGCTCACATATAGTTGGATGGTGGAATTATAGGGTGGTGACAAAGAAAAATGGTGGAGTTGAATAAAAGATATGCCCCAACTCAACTTGGGCATCAAGCATTTATCAAGAACCAAATACAATATATCAAGAGGCAAATACAATTAATAATGCATATGAGATAAGAACCAAATAAAAAGGGTTTTATATGATGCTCAAATGCAAGGTGGCATGATGACATGAGCATGATATAATTATGATGCAACAATTATATGTAGGAAGTAGCATTTATATAGACTAGGCTAGTAGCATTGCAATTGTTAGAGAATTAGACAATTGGGATGCTACAACTCTTCCCCACTAAACAGGAATCTCGCCCCGAGATTCTAGGAAGAAGAAGAAAACTCAAAGAGGGTAGGATACTTGGCACGGAGCTCATCTTCATGTTCCCAAGTGGCTTCATCAACGGAATGGTGCGACCACTGCACCTTGCAGAACTTGATGGACTTGTTGCGAGTCCTTCTTTCTACGACTTTAAGGATTTTTGTGGGGTGTTCTTGATAAGACAGGTCTTCTTGGAGATTGATAAGCTCATGGTCCACGGTCCTGCCGGGATCCTTGAAGCACTTCTTGAGTTGAGAGATGTGAAAAACATCATGGACCTTGAGTTTTTCAGGAAGTTCAAGAGCATAAGCAACTTCTCCTCTTCTTCCACGGATTTTGAATGGACCGATGTATCTAGGAGCCAGCTTTCCTTTGATACCAAAGCGGTGCATGCCTCTCATGGGAGTGACACGAAGGTAAACGAGATCACCAGGGACATACTCCATGTCCATGTGCTTTCTGTCATAATTGCTCTTCTGGCGACTTTGAGCAATCTTCAGATTTTCAAGAATGATGTGAACCTTCTCCTCTGCTTGAGTTACAATGTCGGGGCCAAACAATGTTCTTTCACCTGCGCCCGACCAACCAATCGGAGTTCTGCATTTGCGACCATAGAGAGCCTCAAATGGTGCCATCTTTAGACTTTTCTGAAAGCTGTTGTTGTAAGAGAATTCAGCATAAGGAAGACATTCTTCCCACTTTTCTGGAATCTTTAGACCAACTCAACTTCATAGATGATTGTCGAATACGGGGACGATCCTCCTACTGATTTAGCACCGATGATGCCGCTGAAGAATACATGTGACGTGAGAAGCCATTATTGTCGGACTATATACACATACAGAATAGTAGGAGGCTAAAAGGTAAACAGAATTCGCTACCGCATGCAGCCTGGTCTCGGCCTCCTGGTGGCGTACTGAAGCTGAACGTGGATGGTGCATTTATGGCGCATACTGGAGGTGCAGGTGCGGGTATGATTCTACGCCGCAGCGATGGCTCTATCGTATTCTCTGCCTGCAGGGAGCTTCGTCAGTGCTCTTCGGCGCTGGAGGCAGAACTACAAGCATGCATGGAAGGGCTTCGCTTTGCTCTCTATATGAGCGACGAGCGAATTATCGTCGAGACGGATAGTGCAGTCCTGGTACATATGGCGACGAGCATGGAGCGTGATGGCTCGCGGCTTGGCCATCTGGTGGAGGATCTTCGAATAACTTTATCTTCGGTTTGCATAGAGTCATTAGTTAAAATTCCTAGACTATGTAATAAGGCTAGCCATGAATTAGCTAGATTTGGGATGTTGTACCATAAGACTCAGGTTTGGCTAGGGTCGATTCCCGATGAACTTCGGGATCATATCCAGGAGGATTGTAACCACACTATTATCTAGTTAATACAATCCATTTCCCCGCAAAAAAAATGCATACCAAAGGGATGGAGGGGCAGTTAGCCTCCTTTTTTGCCGCCAACACGCATGTTGGTCGAACTTCTACAAAAGAACAAAAAACTCAGATGATGAAACAATGATGCCGTACTGTAGTATAAAGCTGATAATATGTCGTGCAAAACAAATGAAATTTTAAGAGGCAAAAAAACCATCTGTTCTCATTCTAAGTTATGAACTAGCACAAATTAAATCCAAGTACAGAATTCATAAACATCATTGAGTTCGATTAAAAGAGTATCTTAAGAATGCTACAAACGAGCATGCATATGAACGACAAGTAATTTATCAACACACACTTCAATCATGTACCTTTTTTGTGGTGATCACCATCATCCATAGAGTCAGAAACATAATTGGTGTCGGATGCCTCAACGTCACCATCATCAATAAAGTCAGATTCATAACTATCGTCATCGCTCTCAGAAAGGTGATACTCGCTATCAGACTCTCCAATGTCTTCTCCATAAGACTCCCTTGTTACAAGGTTAAAGAATGAACTCTGAGTCTAAAGAGCTACACAAAAAATTGAAATAAAGGGTAACGTCGATGAACGTTGGAAAAAGGATACGATGATGGTTGGTATTGTGCAATATCAATATAACTAGTGCTGCTCCGGAGGTAATATCCAGAGAGATGCACAGAACTTGGACCAAGTACTGAAAAGCGAACGTCGACACCTTCTTCAAACTCGAAGTCCAGATTGCACATCTCAGCCAGTCTAGGATTTAAACTACACATTATTATTGGTGTCCTGTTGCCACGAGTACATTGCACCAGTGTCCTTGTAACAGCGTCACAACTGACCAGTGCAGCCTAAAAATCATCACAGAAAAGCAAAATAGATTAAAAATCTTTAGAGGCTCAAGTTTGCAAAGATGTAATCGACCTGATGATTTCCAAAGGTACAGTGGCATATATTTTGTATTGCCAAGGCTATCATCCTTCATATATTGTACATTAGTGCTACATACATGTGTCCATAATACTCAACAAGATACGTTAATGTGATGGTCAAAGTTCTTCAAGTCTGAATTTTGTGTACGTCAAACGTTTCAGCTTTTGGTTTCACTGTCTATAAGTTCGAACGGTCCTTGACATGCATGCAAATTATTTTATTTCAGCAAGGAAAACCTCTTAGCTATGTGACACTTCCAAACTGAAGAATGCGAAGTACACATGTGTCGTAAAACTGGAAGAAGCTTCAGTTATCCAAGGGACTACAGGCTAGGGGGGCTACCATTCAGAATAGGCGGGTAGAAGTTACTGCCACTCTATTCTTTCTCGTTTAATTTAACACGGATGAGTGATCTAATCTAACATACCTATAAAGGAAAGAAGAGGTGTGTGAAAGTCATACATCTGTCTTCCAACTAATTTGCTATCATTTTTCAGCCTTATCCACCATGATCTGACAACTTTGTCATCACAGTCCCAAGGCAATTATCTCTGCATAGTGCAGTCTCACAATAGCCTCTTGTCGCTTTTTATGAACCACATGTGAATTTGTGTGTGGAAAATGGTGATAAATCTTTTAGGGCTCGTTCGTTTACGCCTAAACTCAGCTGGTTTAGCATGGATTGGGTTCCAATCCCGGCAATCCAACCCAGCGTGGTATTTTTTCCAGCCTAGATAATTCTTAGTCTTCGTTTAGCCCACGTCTGGATTATGGCCCAGTACAACCCATGCATTTTTGTCTGACCGGGCCTGGAAAAAATTCTCCCCACCTGACCTATGGAAATTTTTCCAGCAGAGAGATTGACGACAAGACACGCTGCGACCATGTCGTTCGCAGGGTTCGGTTTCTGCCAGGGTTGGGATAATCGAACGGAAACTTGTTGCATGGATTAGGATAATTATTTTCCGCAGGGATCGGGTGGAGCATGGCGATCAACCAAATCCATGTGGGCTCAGTTCCATACTCTGGATTCGTTCCATCGTAACCGAACGAGGCCTTAATGATTTTGATTTTCCAACCTAAACTAAGAAGATGGACCAAAGTTGCTTGAATACTTTATTCACAGGACGAAGTTATAATCTCCTGGGCGTCATACTACATCTGGATAAGAGAAAATATAATTGATTGCAAGATATAGTACTGTGCGTACAAATTTTCCGAGTCTGTTCGCTACGCACGGACACTTATTAGTGATGAGAAGTAATAATAATAATAATAATAATAATAATAATAATAATAATAATAAAAAGAAGGAACCTGGGAAACTCGGAGACGGCCACGGGCAGGGTGGTAGCGGTGGGTGTAGGGACTCCCTGGCCTCAGCTCCACGCCTGCATCCATAGACAAACAAATTAGCCTAGCAGATCATATCCATTCATATCAAGAGACGAGGGAGGGAGGGAGCAGATGCTTACCCCAGAACGCCATAGGAACAGGAAGCCCAAGGGAGGGAGGGAGGGAGAAAGGGAGGAAGGGCCCCAAATAAGCTGCCCCTCCCTCTCTGGCGCATGCCTTATAAAGGGCGCTCCCAGGCAAGTGATCTGGGCTTGCCTTGTAAAGCTGATTCCGAATTAATCAGTTGCCTTTGGAATGCTGTCAATCAATCAATCATCAAATAGAAAGATTTCCTACTACTACTCCTACACGCTGAATTAAGAGAGAAGGAGGAAACTAAGTAAATCGCAGAAAGTAAGGGATCACAATTATTCTGAAATGGTCAATTCTATTTAATGCAGCTTCCAAATACAAAAAATTTCCTTCCATCCTCCTAGCATAAAGTCATCGAGATCCACCGTCCCCATAAAGTCAGTTGATTTCCCCATATATCCTTCCAAAGATCTAAAGCTAAACCATAAACGCCTAGTAGAATCAAAGAAACAAAGAGGCAGATTGGATGGTGTGAGAGCCCAACAAACAGCTAAGCTGACCTGCATGAGGTTCAAGGAAATCTACAAGCTCAGGTATCTCTCCCCTCAAAACCCTTTTCATCTGCTTCCTACCTGCACACAAGAATTCGAATTATGCTGTCAGTAAGAATTAAAACCTAGAGTTTCTGTACAGATTATCTTCTATATTCAGTTCTTGTGGGTGCAAAAAGGCAGGTGTCAGCATGAAACACGAATAATACACCATCAAAATGCACCTATTCAGATTAAAAAGACAAAGAACATTGCAGCATGAGAACCAGTTCCTACACATAGCTTAAGGAAGTAGCTTTGTCTTTGTGGCTCTGAGGCTTACCCGTCCCCTCCACCTAGCCACCCTGGGCTCGCCGCCCCAATAGCCCAGCGCCGCGGGTCACTCCGGCCGCGGCGGCCACCCCATCCCCTGTTGGCGGCGTCGCCCACTCCCCTTGGTCGGGCGGCATGACGCCGCGGGCTCCCATGGATCTGAGGGCGGTAGGTGAGAGGCGCTCCCCGCTTGGATCCACCAGTTCTGCAGGTGAGGTCTCTCCCTGGAGCCCTTGTCGGTCGGCACAGCTGCTTCGGAACCTGCGCAGTCGCAGCCGCTCCCTGCCGTGCCCCGAGGACCGCTCGCCGGCCCACTCCTCCCAGGCTCTTGCACAACAGTCCTTTGCGCGGCCTCGTCTCCAATCGGTAATTGTGCGCCCTGACCCGCCGTCGGTCAACGAAGCTGCTCCCATCCCTCGCCAAGAATGGGTGACCGTTTCTTCGAGGCATGGCCGGCCCCGGGGCGCCTCCCCATTGGCGGCAGCGGACCTCTCGACCAGGCTTCCGCCGGACGGCCCGAGTCTCTGGGGCTCCTCGCTGCTGCGCATGCTGCCATTTTAAGGCGTTTCAGGGGCAAGTGTTTTCGATGCCTTAGCAAGAACCACCGTCGATCCGAGTGTAGAGAGCCTCTCCGCTGCATTGAGTGCCGCCTCTGGGGGCACTCCTCCTCTTCGCCCCGCTGCCCTGCTCGCCGTAGTCCGGTAGCTCCTCCCGCCGCTGCCCTTCCCCGGCAGCCTATCTGCGTCTTCCCGGCTCTGCCGCCGCCCGCGGAGATGCTGCGCCGCACCTCTGCCTTGTCCGCCCCCCCGTCGCCCTTCTGCTGGGCCTACGGTGATCATCAGCTCGCGCTTCATGGACCACGAGATGCGCACTCTGCGCAGTCACGGCGTGCTGGTCAAGGCGGTGGAACAGTTCCACAGCAGCAACCTGATGCTCGTCGGCAAGGAGCTCGAGGCTAGGTTGCGGCTGCCTCCTCATGTGCTGCGCGTCACCCGCCATCACCCGGAGGCATTCTTCATCAAGTTCGACTTCCCCAAGCACCGCGACGACGCGCTCCGCCTCGGCACCATCACCGTCGATGGTAGTGCCTTCCTTCTGCAGCCTTGGCTCGAGTCTGACCATGCGGTGCACCAGTCTTGGACGTTCCATGTCCGGGTGTGCGTTGAGCGCATGCCGCTGCACATGTGGAACATCGAGGGCGCGTAGGACGTCCTCGGCCCGCGGGTGCTGGTGGACCGGCTCGACAGCCGAACCTTCGGCCAGGAGAACACCGCCATCTTCAGCTGCTGGGTTTGGTGCTAGGATCTTGCTCACATTCCCAGCAGCCACGGCTTCGTCGTCTTCCCAGATGGTGCCGGCCGTGTCGTGGAGATGCTCGGCTACTCTCCGCCCTCCCGTCAGGTGGCTCCGCCGCCCAACGGCCTCCGCTACGACGCCCTGGTGCACGTGGACCTGGTGGAGGACTGGCGCGTGCCAGAGCGGCGCACGCCATCGTCCAGGCAGTGTGGCATCCCCTCCTCCAGCTCCGAGGAGGAGCTCCCGTTTCCGGCCCTGCATCCCTATACTTGGGTCATGATGGTGCTTGATGGTGAGTCCGTGCGCCGTGGCCCCTCTATAGGCACGTGCGCTGGAGGCTCGGGGGGCGGCTTCGGGGGCGATCGGCGTTGCGATGATGAAGGCGACTCCACCGGCCGGCGTCGTCGGCCTGGGCAGGATCCCACCTCCCTGCGTGACCGGAGCGGGCGCGACGCTGCCCCCGCCCAGGGCCTGCGTGGAGACCGTCATCGCACTCGCTCTCCTCCTGGCTCGCGTCGCCGTCGGGCGACATCGTCTCCTCCTCCCTCTGGCAGCGAGGAGCTCCCGCCGCCTCCGCCGCTGCCCTCGGACGGGTCAGTGCCCCTGCTGGCTTTCTCGGCCAGCGGCTCGGCGCCGGGCGCCAGGCCGCGTTCTCCTGCTCCTTTGCCGCCCTCGCCGACGCGCGCGCCTAGCCCTGTTTCAATTTGCTCCTCTGACCCCCTCTCTGACCTCATGATGGTTGACTTTCTTGAACTAGAGAAGTGGGCCCCACAGAGGTTTGACCCTATGGAGATGGAGTTCGATGCCGTTAAGGCCATGCCTTGGACCAGCCCATCTCCTTCTTGCTGGAGGACATGCTGCTCGAGGCCCAAGGGGCGGTGCCCTCCCCGCAGCACTCTCCTTCACCCCTGGGACGGATGCCGCCTCCATCATCTGCGGGTGAAAGCCTAACGGCTGTCACTAACCAGGTGGATGGCCTGCATCTGGCGGATAGCGGGGCCGCTGCCGAGGACCTGCTGCAGGGCCTCTTTTCTGCGCCGCCGGCGTCGATTCTGGGGGCCTCGCCTCCATCCTCACAAGACTTTGGCTCGTCCGGCGCCACCACCAGCAAGCACCCGCCGCGCCACGCGCCAATCTGCCAAGCTGTCAGCCATCCCCTTCTCGCAGCGAGCCTCGGTGCGCCTGGCTAAGGAGCTCGGGGCCATCGACCCGTCGGAGCAGAGCGCCGCCAAGGCGGCGACAGGTCTAGTGGCGCGTTTCAATACGCCGCTGGACGATGTGGACATCGACGGCCTCGCCCTCCTCACCCGCGTCGATCGGGAGGCCATTCTTCGGGCTGCTTCCAAGGCGGAAGTAGCGAGCGCCGCCGCCGTTGTGGCTCGCTAGTCATCTATGTTACCTATCTCTATTAGTCTTCGGTGGCGGCCAGCCTTAAGCTGGTTCAAGTTAGGGATGTTAGTGGCTTGTGGTTTAGTTAAAGTAGTCGTTGGATGATCATCTTGGGGCTGCTATGGTGTGGATTGTCCCTCCCCCTTGTACGGTGGTTTGGTGGTGTTTTTTAGTGATTTTCAGTCGCCGAATTTGTGTTGTATTCTCTGTCTCCTCAATGAGTGAACCCATTTTCCCAATCCTTGGTTGGAACCCGCGAGGACTCAATAACACTGCGCGTCGTGAGGTTGTGGCGGAAATGGCTTCCTTAGCCAAAGCGTCAATCCTCTGTGTACAAGAGACCAAGCTCGCGTCCATCTCTGATCGAGATGCAATCGATATTGCTGGGCCTGCTAGACGTGACTTCGTCTTCCTGCCCGCTGATGGCACGCGAGGCGGCATAGCTGTGTTTTGGGATGCCTCTATCGTCTCCCTCAACAACTGCGTCCTCCGCGCCTTCTCCGTCTCTGCCACAGTCACAATCCTGCGGACGGGAACCTCCTTCCTCCTCTCGACGGTATACGGCCCCACGGAGGATGAAGCCAAGCCGGCCTTCCTGCAAGAGATGAGGGCTTTGCAACCCAATCCTGTCCAGCCGTGGCTGGTCGCCGGGAATTTCAACCTCATCTACGAGGCTCGAGACAAGAACAACCTCAACCTCAACAGAAGACTTATGGGGCAATTCTGTGCAGCCATCAATCGGGCCGAGCTTAAGGAGCTCCGATGCCAAAACCGTGCCTTCTCCTGGAGCAATGAGCGGCTGCAGCCCACCCTAGTCAGGCTAGACAGGTTCTTCTGCAACGTCGCATGGGAATTGCTGTTTCAGTCCTGTGCGGTCCAGGCCATGTCGACATCGCAGTCTGATCACTGCCCCTTCTGCTCTCGGACATCCAATGCCCGCCACGCCGCGCCTCTTTTCGCTTTGAGTCGTTCTGGCCAAGTTGCCCTGGCTTCTTTGAGGTGGTTACCTCTGCATGGAACCAGCAGATAACTGCCCTGAACCCGCTCGTCCGCCTCCACGCCAAGCTGCGGTGCACTGCCCGCGGGCTGCGTCTGTGGAGCCGCCTACACTTCAGCGATGCACGCTTCCAGTTCCACCTTGCAACTGAAATAGTGCTTCGGTTCGACGTTGCCCAGGACACGCGCCCCCTCACGCCCCTGGAATCATCTTTCCGCAAGCTCGAAGCACGCATTCCTGGCCTGGCACGGCCTTGGCGACGTCAAGCCTCTCACCTGACTTGGCTAAAGGAAGGCGACGCCAACACCCGTTTTTTTCATTTGAAGGTCAATGCTCGGCGCCGCAAAAATCACATACACATTCTACAATCCGACTCTGCTGTCCACACTTGCCACGATGACAAGGCATCGCTCCTTCATCGCCACTTCTCCATAGCTCTAGGGACAACCGTGCATCACACGGATTCGATCAACTGGGACACCTTACCTCTCCCGGACATCAACCTCACCGGCCTCGACATCCCTTTCAGCGCCTCAGAAATCTGGGAGGCTATAAAAACCTCGCCATCTGAGAAGGCGCCAGGTCCCGACGGCTTCACAGGCATCTTCTACCGTCGCTGCTGGGCCATTATCAGAAACGACGTTGTTGCGGCCTTTGACCACCTGTACCGGTTAGCAGGCGGGGACTTTGCCAGCCTCAATGGAGCTCTCGTTTGTCTGCTCCCCAAAAAGGCGCAAGCTTCCTGCATCAAAGACTACCGGCCCATAAGCCTAATCCACTCCTTTGCGAAACTCTTTTCCAAGGTTCTTGCGCGTCGGCTGGCGCCTCTCATGGGAAAGTTGGTTTCGGACGCCCAAAGCGCGTTCCTGAAGTCCAGGTGCATACATGAGAATTTCCTCTATGTGCGAAACCTGGCCCGCTCAATGCATCGCCGCAAGAAGCCCTGCCTCTTGATAAAACTGGACTTCGCTCAAGCCTTTGATTCGATATCCTGGGAGTATCTTCTAGAGCTACTGCAGCGTCTTGGGTTCCCTCCCCGTTGGCGTGACTGGTTATCGCTCCTTTTTACCTCGGCATCTACGTCGGTCCTCCTTAATGGCATCGCTGGTCCTCCTCTGCACCATCGTCGTGGCCTGCGGCAAGGCGACCCGCTCTCCCCCTTGCTCTTCGATATAGCCATTGACCCCTTGCACGGCCTCCTACAGCAGGCATTTGCAACCGGTCTCCTACCTCCGCTCCCGGCAAGAGAGGCGTCATCTCGCATCAGCTTATATGCGGACGACACTATCATTTTCGCCAATCCGGACCGTGAAGAGCTATCTACCCTCCTCAGCATTGTGAGTAAGTTTGGCGACGCGTCTGGGCTTCGGATTAATGCCTCCAAATGCTCGGCTGCTCCTATTCGGTGCGATGGGATCAACCTCGATAACATCCTTCAAGGTTTCTAGGGGCAGCATCTTGGGTTCCCAATAACCTACCTTGGACTCCCCTTAGCTTTAGGGAGATTGCGTCTCGCACATCTGCAGCCTATCTTGGATCGAGCTCGGGCCAGGCTGGCAACATGGAAAGGGAAGCTCATGAATGCTGGAGGGCGTCGCGCCCTAATCAGATTAGTCCTTGACTCCCTGTCAGTTTACGCCCTCACCGCGTTGCGTTTGCCACAAAAGTTCACCACATCCTTCGATAAAGTGCGACGACAATTCACTTGGGACGTCGATGAAGATGAAGTAGCCGGCGGCAAATGTAAAGTTTCATGGCAGGTTGTTTGTTCCCCTATGAAGTTCGGTGGCCTCGGGATCCTGCATTTGGGGGTTTTCGCGCGGGCCTTACGGTTGCGCTGGCTCTGGCTCAAATGGCACCATCCCGAGCGGCCCTGGACTAGGTTTGGCACCCCGTGCGACAACCTAGACTAGGAACATTTTGCTGCGGCCACCAGTGTCACGATTGGGGACGACCAGGCGGCTTCTTTTTGGTGGTCCACTTGGATAGGATGCTCCCCTATTTGGTCTCGCTTCCCTCTGTTGTACAAGCTCTCAGCCCGCAAGCACCGCTCTGTCGCCGACGCGCTGCAGAACGATCGATGGGTCCTTGACCTGCGGCGCGCCCCCGCCCGGGCCATTAAGGCTGATTTCTTGCTGCTTTGGCGAGAGCTTAGCGGCCGTGGGGCATCTCTCATTGCAGGCCAAGACGATTCCATCCGCTGGCTGCTCTCCCCCGACGGAGTCTACTCCGCAACATCGGCATACAACCTTCAGATGGAAGGGCGGCAACTCAGTGTCATGCCCAATCTTGTTTGGGAGGCCTAGGCTCCGGCTAAGTGCAAGATGTTTGCATGGCTTCTCCTGCAGAACCAGCTTTGGTGTGCTGACCGTCTTATGATGCGGGAATGGCCCAATTGCTATTTTTGCCCAATGTGCCTCCATCATCTCGAGACAGCTAAGCACCTGTTCCTCGACTGTCCTTTCGCTCGTCTTCTATGGGCAGCCATTGCAGCGTGGCCGCACTGCGACGGGCTGGCGCCGCGTGCATGGAGTATGCACGCATCGCTCCTGGACGCATGGGAAGCAATGATCAGCGCCTCCGACAATGACTCAAAGGATGGTGTGCGCTCTCTGATCATATTAGTGGCTTTGGAGCTCTGGAAAGAGCGCAACAATCGTGTCCTCAAGGACAAGCCATCGTCTCTTCGGCGTCTTGTCCAACTCGTTCGAGACGAAGCTCAAAGTTGGGCTTTCGTGGGAGCAAAGAAGCTCAAAAGGCTGATTTGGGAGCCGCCTTGATCCCTTTGGCTATCTATTGTTATTGTTTTTTCTCCAATTCTTTTCTCTTCCCTTTCTTGTTTATCCCTTTGGCGTAATGCCTCCATGTAAATACTCTACCTTCTATTGAGTCATTGCATGTCTGTCCTTCTCACAAACCACATAAGGATCCACCAGTGTCATTGGATGTGTGTTCTTCTCACAAACCGCACATGGATCCACCAGTGTCATTGCATGTGTGTTCTTCTCATGAACCACAGCTAGAGTCATTGCATGTCTGTTATTCTCACAAACCACATCTAGAGTGATTGCATGTTTGTTCTTTTCACAAACCACATATGGATCCACCAGTGTCATTGCATGTCTGTTCTTTTCATGAACCACACTCAGTGTCATTGCATGTCTGTTCTTCTCATAAACCACACATGGATCCACCAGTGTCATTGCATGTGTGTTCTTCTCATGAACCACAACTAGAGTCATTGCATGTCTGTTATTCTCACAAACCACATAAGGATACACCAGTGTCATTGCATGTGTGTTCTTCTCATGAACTACACCTAGTGTCATTGCATGTGTGTTATTTTCATGAACCACACCCAGTGTCATTGCATGTATGTTCCTCTCATAAACCACACATGGATCCACCAGTGTCATTGCATGTGTGTTCTTCTCATGAACCACGGCTAGAGTCATTGTATGTCTGTTCTCACAAACCACATAAGGATACACTAGTGTCATTACATGTGTGTTCTTCTCATGAACCACACCCAGTGTCATTGCATGTGTGTTCCTCTAACAGTGTACACATAGATCCACCAGTGTCATTCAATGTGTGTTCTTCTCATGAACCACATCTAGAGTCATTGCACGTGTGTTCTTCTCACAAACCACATAAGGATACACCAGTGTCATTGCATGTGTGTTCTTCTCATGAACCACAACTAGAGTCATTGCATGGCTGTTCTTCTCACAAACCACATAAGGATCCCCCAGTGTCATTGGATGAGTGTTCTTCTCACAGGCCACACATGGATCCACCAGTGTCATTACATCTCTGCTCATTTCATTAACCACAGTTAGAGTCATTGCATGTCTGTTCTTTTCACAAACCACATATCACCAGTGTCATTGGATGTGTGTTCTTCTCATGAACCACATGGATCCACCCAGTGTGATTGCATGTCTGTTCTTTCACAAACCACATATGGATCCACCAGTGTCATTGCATGTGTGTTCTTTTCACAAACCACATATCACTAGTGTAATTGCATGTGTGTTATTTTCATGAACCACACCCAGGGTCATTGCATATGTGTTCCTCTCATAAACCACACATGGATACACCAGTGTCATTGCATGTGTGCTCTTTTCATTAACCACAGTTAGAGTCATTGCATGTGTGTTCTTTTCACAAACCACATATCACTAGTGTCATTGCATGTGTGTTCTTCTCACAAACAACATTAGGATCCACCAGTGTCATTGGATGTGTGTTCTTTTCATGAACCACACCCGGTGTCATTGCATGTCTGTTCTTCTCACAAACCACACAAGGATCCACCAGTGCCATTGAATGTCAGTTCTTTTCATGAACCACAGCCAGTGTCATTGCATGTGTGTTCTTCTCACAAACCAAACATGGATCCACCAGTGTCATTACATGTCTAGTCTTTTCATGAACCAAAGACAGAGTCATTGCATGTCTGTTCTTTTCACAAACCACATATCACTAGTGTCATTGCATGCGTGTTCCTCTCATAAACCACACATGGATCCACCAAGTGTGATTGCATGTGTGTTCTTCTCACAAACCACATAAGGATCCACCAGTGTCATTGGATGTATGTTCTTTTCATGAACCACAACCAGTGTCATTGGATGTGTGTTCTTGTCACAGACCACACATGGATCCACCAGTGTCATTGCATGTGTTTTCTTCTCATGAACTACACATGGATCCACCAAGTGTCATTGCATGTGTGTTCTTTCCACAAACCACATATGGATCCACCAGTGTCATTCCATGTGTGTTATTTTCATGAACCACACCCAGTGTCATTGTGTGTATGTTCCTCTCATAAACCACACATGGATCCACCAGTGTCATTGCATGTGTGTTCTTCTCATGAACCACAGCTAGAGTCATTGCATGTCTGTTCTTCTCACAAACCACATAAGGATCCACCAGTGTCATTGGATGTGTGTTCTTCTCACAAACCACACATGGATCCACCATTGTCATTGGATGTGTGTTCTTTTCATAAACCATAGCCAGTGTCATTGGATGTGTGTTCTTCTCACAGACCACACATGGATCCACCAGTGTCATTGAATGTGTATTCTTCTCATGAACCACACATGGATCCACCAAGTGTCGTTGCATGTGTGTTCTTTCCACAAACCCTTTCCACAAACCACATATGGATCCACCAGTGTCATTGCATGTGTGTTATTTTCATGAACCACACCCAGTGGCATTGCATGTCTGTTCCTCTCATAAACTTCACATGGATCCACCAGTGTCATTGCATGTGTGTTCTTCTCATGAACCACAGCTAGAGTCATTGCATGTCTGTTATTCTCACAAACCACATAAGGATACACCAGTGTTATTGCATGTGTGTTCTTCTCATGAACCACACCCAGTGTCATCGCATGTGTGTTCCTCTCACAGTGTACACATGGATACACCAGTGTCAGTGGATGTGTGTTCTTCTCATGAACCACATCAAGAGTCAACCAGTGTTATTGCATGCCTGTTCTTTTCACAAACTACATATGGATCCACCAGTGTCATTGCATGTCTCTTCTTTTCATGAACCACACCCAGTGTCATTGCGTGTCTGTTCCGCTCATAAACCACACATGGATCCACCAGTGTCATTGCATGTGTGTTCTTCTCATGAACCACATCTAGAGTCATTGCATGTCTGTTCTTGTCACAAACCACATAAGGATCCACCAGTGTCATTGCATGTGTGTTATTTTCATGAACCACACCTATTGTCATTGCATGTGTGTTATTCTAATAGACCACACATAGATCCACTAGTGCCATTGCATGTATGTTCTTCTCATGAACCACATCTAGAGTCATTGCATGACTGTTCTTCTCACAAACCACACATGGATCCACCAGTGTCATTGCATGTCTGTTATTCTCATGAACCACAGCTAGAGTCATTGTATGTCTGTTCTTCTCACAAACCACCGCTGTCATTGCATGTATGTTCTTTTCATGAACCACAGCCAGTGTCATTGCATGTGTGTTCTTCTCACAAACCACACATGGATCCACCAGGGTCATTGCATGTCTGCTCTTTTCATTAACCACAGTTAGAGTCATTGGATGTGTGTTCTTTTCACAAACCACATATCACCAGTGTCATTGCATGTGTGTTCCTCTCATAAACCACATATGGATCCACCTAGTGCGATTGCATGTGTGTTATTTTCACAAACCACATAAGGATCCACCAGTGTCATTGGATGTGTGTTCTTTTCATAAACCACACCCAGTGTCATTGGATGTGTGTTCTTCTCACGGACCACACATGGATCCACCAGTGTCATTGCATGTGTGTTCTTCTCATGAACCACACATGGATCCACCAAGTATCATTGCATGTGTGTTCTTTCCACAAACCACACATGGATCCACGAGTGTCATTGCATGTGTGTTCTTCTCATGAACCACAGCTAGAGTCATTGCATGTCTGTTCTTCTCAGAAACCACATAAGGATACACTAGTGTCATTGCATGTGTGTTCTTCTCATGAACCACACCAAGTGTCATTGCATGTGTGTTCTTCTCACAGTGTACACATGGATCCACCAGTGTCATTCAATGTGTGTTCTTCTCATGAACCACATCTAGAGTCATTGCACGTGTGTTCTTCTCACAAACCACATAAGGATACACCAGTGTCATTGCATGTGTGTTCTTCTCATGAACCACAACTAGAGTCATTGCATGGCTGTTCTTCTCATAAACCACATAAGGATCCACCAGTGTCATTGGATGTGTGTTATTCTCAGAGACCACACATGGATCCACCAGTGCCATTGGATGTCTACTCTTTTCATTAACCAAAGTTAGAGTCATTGCATGTCTGTTCTTTTCACAAACCACATATCACCAGTGTCATTGGATGTGTGTTCTTCTCATGAACCACATGGATCCACCCAGTGTGATTCCATGTCTGTTCTTTTCACAAACCACATATGGATCCACCAGTGTCATTGCATGTGTGTTCTTTTCACAAACCACATATCACTAGTGTCATTGCATGTGTGTTCTTTTCATGAACCACACCGAGGGTCATTGCATGTGTGTTCCTCTCATAAACCACACATGGATACAACAGTGTCATTGCATGTCTGCTCTTTTCATTAACCACAGTTAGAGTCATTGCATGTGTGTTCTTTTCACAAACCACATATCACTACTGTCATTGCATGTGTGTTCTTCTCACAAACAACATAAGGATCCACCGGTGTCATTGGATGTTTGTTCTTTTCAAGAACTACACCCGGTGTCATTACATGTCTGTTCTTCTCACAAACCACACAAGGATCCACCGGTGTCATTGCATGTCTGTTCTTTTCATGAACCACAGCCAGTGTCATTGCATGTGTGTTCTTCTCACAAACCACACATGGATCCAATAGTGCCATTGCATGTCTGGTCTTTTCATGAACCAAAGTTAGAGTCATTGCATGTCTGTTCTTTTCAAAAACCACATATCACTAGTGTCATTGCATGCGTGTTCCTCTCATAAACCACACATGGATCCACAAGTGTGATTGCATGTGTGTTCTTCTCACAAACCACATAAAGATCCACCAGTGTCACTGGATGTGTGTTCTTTTCATGAACCACACCCAGTGTCATTGGATGTGTGTTCTTTTCATGAACCACACCCAGTGTCATTGGATGTGTGTTCTTCTCACAGACCACACATGGATCCACCAGTGTCATTTCATGTGTGTTCTTCTCATGAACCACACTTGGATCCACCAAGTGTCATTGCATGTGTGTTATTTCCACAAACCACATATGGATCCACCAGTGTCATTCCATGTGTGTTATTTTCATGAACCACACCTAGTGTCATTTCATGTATGTTCCTCTCATAAACCACACAAGGATCTACCAGTGTCATTGCATGTCTGTTCTTCTCATGAACCACAGCTAGAGTCATTGCATGTCTGTTCTTGTCACAAACCACATAAGGATACACCAGTGTCATTGCATGTGTGTTCTTCTCATGAACCACACCAAGTGTCATTGAATGTGTATTCCTCTCACAGTGTACACATGGATCCACTAGTGTCATTGGATGTGTGTTCTTCTCATGAACCACATCTAGAGTCATTGCATGTGTGTTCTTCTCACAAACCACATAAGGATACACCAGTGTCATTGCATGTGTGTTCTTCTCATGAACCACAGCTAGAGTCATTGCATGTCTGTCCTTCTCACAAACCACATACGGATCCACCAGTGTCATTGGATGTGTGTTCTTCTCATAAACCACACATGGATCCACCAGTGTCATTGCATGTGTGTTCTTCTCATGAACCACATCTAGAGTCATTGCATGTCTGTTATTCTCACAAACCACATCTAGAGTGATTGCATGTCTGTTCTTTTCACAAACCACATATGGATCCAGCAGTGTCATTGCATGTCTGTTCTTTTCATGAACCATACTCAGTGTCATTCCATGTCTGTTCTTCTCATAAACCACACATGGATCCACCAGTGTCATTGCATGTGTGTTCTTCTCATGAACCACAACTAGAGTCATTGCATGTCTGTTATTCTCACAGACCACATAATGATACACCAGTGTCATTGCATGTGTGTTCTTCTCATGAACCACACCCAGTGTCATTGCATGTGTGTTCCTCTCACAGTGTACACATGGATCCACCAGTGTCATTGGATGTGTGTTCTTCTCATGAACCACATCTAGAGTCAACCAGTGTGATTGCATGTCTGTTCTTTTCACAAACTACATATGGATCCACTAGTGTCATTGCATGTCTCTTCTTTTCATGAACCACGCCCAGTGTCATTGCATGGCTATTCCTCTCTTAAACCACACATGGATCCACCAGTGTCATTGCATGTGTGTTCTTCTCATGAACCACATCTAGAGTCATTGCATGTATGTTCTTCTCACAAACCACATAAGGTTCCACTAGTGTCATTGCATGTGTGTTATTTTCATGAACCACACCTAGTGTCATTGCATGTGTGTTCTTCTCACAGACCACACATGGATCCACTAGTGTCATTGTATGTATGTTCTTCTCATGAACCACATAGATCCACCCAGTGTAATTGCATGTCTGTTCTTTTCACAAACCACATATGGATCCACCAGTGTCATTTCATGTGTGTTCTTTTCACAAACCACATATCACTAGTGTCATTGCATGTGTGTTCTTTTCATGAACCACACCCAGGGTCATTGCATGTGTGTTCCTCTCATAAACCACACATGGATACACCAGTGTCATTGCATGTCTGCTCTTTTCATTAACCATAGTTAGAGTCATTGCATGTGTGTTCTTTTCACAAACCACATATCACTAGTGTCATTGCATGTGTGTTCTTCTCACAAACAACATAAGGATCCACCAGTGTCATTGGATGTGTGTTCTTCTCATGAACCACATCTAGAGTCAACTAGTGTGATTGCATGTCTGTTCTTTTCACAAACTACATAGGGATCCACCAGTGTCATTGCATGTCTCTTCTTTTCATGAACCACACCTAGTGTCATTGCATGCCTGTTCCTCTCATAAACCACACATGGATCCACCAGTCTCATTGCATGTGTGTTCTTCTCATGAACCACATCTAGAGTCATTGCATGTCTGTTCTTCTCACAAACCACATAAGGATACACCAGTGTCATTGCATGTGTGTTCTTCTCATGAACCACACCAAGTGTCATTGCATGTGTATTCCTCTCACAGTGTACACATGGATCCACTAGTGTCATTGGATGTGTGTTCTTCTCATGAACCACATCTAGAGTCATTGCATGTGTGTTCTTCTCACAAACCACATAAGGGTGCACCAGTGTCATTGCATGTGTGTTCTTCTCATGAACCACAACTAGAGTCATTGCATGTCTGTCCTTCTCACAAACCACATGAGGATCCACCAGTGTCAATGGATGTGTGTTCTTCTCACAAACCACACATGGATCCACCAGTGTCATTGCATGTGTGTTCTTCTCATGAACCACAACTAGAGTCATTGCATGTCTGTTATTCTCACAAACCACATCTAGAGTGATTGCATGTCTGTTCTTTTCACAAACCACATATGGATCCAGCAGTGTCATTGCATGTCTGTTCTTTTCATGAACCACACTCAGTGTCATGGCATGTCTGTTCTTCTCATAAACCACACATGGATCCACCAGTGTCATTGCATGTGTGTTCTTCTCATGAACCACAACTAGAGTCATTGCATGTCTGTTATTCTCACAGACCACATAAGGATACACCAGTGTCAGTGCATGTGTGTTCTTCTCATGAACCACACCCAGTGTCATTGCATGTGTGTTCCTCTCACAGTGTACACATGGATCCACCAGTGTCATTGGATGTGTGTTCTTCTCATGAACCACATCTAGAGTCAACCAGTGTGATTGCATGTCTGTTCTTTTCACAAACTACATATGGATCCACTAGTGTCATTGCATGTCTCTTCTTTTCATGAACCACACCCAGTGTCATTGCATGGCTATTCCTCTCTTAAACCACACATGGATCCACCAGTGTCATTGCATGTGTGTTCTTCTCATGAACCACATCTAGAGTCATTGCATGTATGTTCTTCTCACAAACCACATAAGGTTCCACTAGTGTCATTGCATGTGTGTTATTTTCATGAACCACACCTAGTGTCATTGCATGTGTGTTCTTCTCAAAAACCACAAATGGATCAACGAGTGTCATTGAATGTGTGTTATTCTCATGAACCACATAGATCCACCCAGTGCATGTGTTCTTTTCACAAACCACATATGGATCCACCAGTGTCATTGCATGTGTGTTCTTTTCACAAACCACATATCACTAGTGTCATTGCATGTGTGTTCTTTTCATGAACCACACCCAGGGTCATTGCATGTGTGTTCCTCTCATAAACCACACATGGATACACCAGTGTCATTGCATGTCTGCTCTTTTCATTAACCATAGTTAGAGTCATTGCATGTGTGTTCTTTTCACAAACCACATATCACTAGTGTCATTGCATGTGTGTTCTTCTCACAAACAACATAAGGATCCACCAGTGTCATTGGATGTGTGTTCTTCTCATGAACCACATCTAGAGTCAACTAGTGTGATTGCATGTCTGTTCTTTTCACAAACTACATAGGGATCCACCAGTGTCATTGCATGTCTCTTCTTTTCATGAACCACACCTAGTGTCATTGCATGCCTGTTCCTCTCATAAACCACACATGGATCCACCAGTGTCATTGCATGTGTGTTCTTCTCATGAACCACATCTAGAGTCATTGCATGTCTGTTCTTCTCACAAACCACATAAGGATACACCAGTTTCATTGCATGTGTGTTCTTCTCATGAACCACACCAAGTGTCATTGCATGTGTATTCCTCTCACAGTGTACACATGGATCCACTAGTGTCATTGGATGTGTGTTCTTCTCATGAACCACATCTAGAGTCATTGCATGTGTGTTCTTCTCACAAACCACATAAGGGTGCACCAGTGTCATTGCATGTGTGTTCTTCTCATGAACCACAAATAGAGTCATTGCATGTCTGTCCTTCTCACAAACCACATGAGGATCCACCAGTGTCATTGGATGTGTGTTCTTCTCACAAACCACACATGGATCCACCAGTGTCATTGCATGTGTGTTCTTCTCATGAACCACAACTAGAGTCATTGCATATTCATTCTCACAAACCACATCTAGAGTGATTGCATGTTCTGTTCTTTCACAAACCACATATGGATCCACCAGTGTCATTGCATGTCTGTTCTTTTTCAACCACACTCAGTGTCATTGCATGTCTGTTCTTCTCATAAACCACACATGGATCCACCAGTGTCATTGCATGTGTGTTCTTCTCATGAACCACAACTAGAGTCATTGCATGTCTGTTATTCTCACAAACCACATCTAGAGTGATTGCATGTCTGTTCTTTTCACAAACCACATATGGATCCAGCAGTGTCATTGCATGTCTGTTCTTTTCATGAACCACACTCAGTGTCATTGCATGTCTGTTCTTCTCATAAACCACACATGGATCCACCAGTGTCATTGCATGTGTGTTCTTCTCATGAACCACAACTAGAGTCATTGCATGTCTGTTATTCTCACAAACCACATAAGGATACACCAGTGTCATTGCATGTGTGTTCTTCTCATGAACCACACCCAGTGTCATTGCATGTGTGTTCCTCTCACAGTGTACACATGGATCCACCAGTGTCATTGGATGTGTGTTCTTCTCATGAACCACATCTAGAGTCCACCAGCGTCATTGCATGTCTCCTCTTTTCATGAACCACACCCAGTGTCATTGCATGGCTGTTCCTCTTATAAACCACAGATGGATCCACCAGTGTCATTGCATGTGTGTTCTTCTCATGAACCACATCTGGAGTCATTGCATGTCTGTTCTTCTCACAAACCACATAAGCATACACTAGTGTCATTGCATGTGTGTTCTTCTCATGAACCACACCAAGTGTCATTGCATGTGTGTTCCTCTCACAGTGTACACATGGATCCACCAGTGTCATTGCATGTGTGTTATTTTCATGAACCACACCCAGTGTCATTGCATGTGTGTTCTTCTCACAGACCACACATGGATCCACCAGTGTCATTGCATGTATGTTCTTTTCATGAACCACATCTAGAGTCATTGCATGTCTGTTCTTCTCACAAACGACACATGGATCCACTAGTGTCATTGCATGTCTGTTATTCTCATGAACCACACCTAGAGTCATTGCATGTATGTTTTTCTCACAAACCACCGGTGTCATTGCATGTCTGTTCTTTTCATGAACCACAGCCAGTGTCATTGCATGTGTGTTCCTCTCACAAACCACACATGGATCCACCAGTGTCATTGCATGTCTACTCTTTTCATTAACCAAAGTTAGAGGCATTGCATGTGTGTTCTTTTCACAAACCACATATCACCAGTGTCATTGCATGTGTGTTCCTCTCATAAACCACATATTGATCCACCTAGTGCGATTGCATGTTTTTTCTTCTCACAAACCACATAAGGATCCACCAGTGTCATTGGATGTGTGTTCTTTTCATAAATCACACAGTGTCATTGGATGTGTGTTCTTCTCACAGAACACACATGGATCCACCAGTGTCATTGCATGTGTATTCTTCTCATGAACCACACATGGATCCACCAAGTATCATTGCATGTGTGTTCTTTCCACAAACCACATATGGATCCACTAGTGTCATTGCATGTGTGTTATTTTCATGAACCACACCTACTGTCATTGCATGTCTGTCCCTCTCATAAACCACACATGGATCCACGAGTGTCATTGCATGTGTGTTCTTCTCATGAACCACAACTAGAGTCATTGCATGTCTGTTCTTCTCACAAACCACATAAGGATACACTAGTGTCACTGCATGTGTGTTCTTCTCATGAACCACACCCAGTGTCATTGCATGTGTGTTCCTCTCACACTATACACATGGATCCACCAGTGTCATTCAATGTGTGTTCTTCTCATGAACCACATCTAGAGTCATTGCACGTGTGTTCTTCTCACAAACCACATAAGGATACACCAGTGTCATTGCATGTGTGTTCTTCTCATGAACCACAACTAGAGTCATTGCATGGCTGTTCTTCTCACAAACCACTAAAGGATCCACCAGTGTCATTGGATGTGTGTTCTTCTCACAGACCACACATGGATCCACCAGTGCCATTGCATGTCTACTCTTTTCATTAACCACAGTTAGATTCATTGCATGTCTGTTCTTTTCACAAACAACATATCACCAGTGTCATTGGATGTGTGTTCTTCTCATGAACCACATGGATCCACCCAGTGTGATTGCATGTCTGTTCTTCTCATAAACCACACATGGATCCACCCGTGTCATTGGATGTGTGTTCTTCTCATGAACCACATCTAGAGTCAACCAGTGTGATTGCATGTCTGTTCTTTTCACAAACTACATATGGATCCACCAGTGTCATTGCATGTCTCTTCTTTTCATGAACCACATCCAGTGTCATTGCATGGCTATTCCTCTCATAAACCACACATGGATCCTCCAGTGTCATGGCAAGTGTGTTCTTCTCATGAACCACATCTAGAGTCATTGCATGTATGTTCTTCTCACAAACCACATAAGTTTCCACCAGTGTCATTGCATGTGTGTTATTTTCATGAATGACACCTAGTGTCATTGCATGTGTGTTCTTCTCACAAACCACACATGGATCCACCAGTGTCATTGCATGTATGTTCTTCTCATGAACCACATGGATCCACCCAGTGTGATTGCATGTCTGTTCTTTTCACATACCACATATGCATCCACCAGTGTCATTGCATGTGTGTTCTTTTCACAAACCACATATCACTAGTGTCTTTGCATGTGTGTTCTTTTCATGAACCACACCCAGGGTCATTGCATGTGTGTTCCTCTCATAAACCACACATGGATACACAAGTGTCATTGCATGTCTGCTCTTTTCATTAACCACAGTTAGAGTCATT
Organism: Avena insularis; assembly: GCA_023614405.1. NCBI lineage: Eukaryota > Viridiplantae > Streptophyta > Magnoliopsida > Poales > Poaceae > Avena > Avena insularis. Next base: position 85,139,845 of record CM042684.1, on the reverse strand, counting down.
GCATGTGTGTTCTTTTCACAAACCACATATAACTAGTGTCATTGCATGTGCGTTCTTCTCACAAACAACATAAGGATCCACCAGTGTCATTGGATGTGTGTTCTTTTCATGCACCACACCCGGTGTCATTGCATGTCTGTTCTTCTCACAATCAACACAAGGATCCACCGGTGTCATTGCATGTCTGTTCTTTTCATGAACCACAGTCAGTGTCATTGCATGTGTGTTCTTTTCACAGGCCACACATGGATCCACCAGTGTCATTGCATATCTGGTCTTTTCATGAACCAAAGTTAGAGTCATTGCATGTCTGTTCTTTTCACAAACCACATATCACTAGTGTCATTGCATGTGTGTTCCTCTCATCAACCACACATGGATCCACCAAGTGTGATTGCATGTGTGTTCTTCTCACAAACCACATAAGGATCCACCAGTGTCATTGGATGTGTGTTCTTTTCATGAACCACACCTAGTGTCATTGGATGTGAGTTCTTCAAACAGACCACACATGGATCCACCAGTGTCATTGCATGTGTATTCTTCTCATGAACCACACATGGCTCCACCAAGTGTCATTGCATGTGTGTTCTTTCCAAAAACAACATATGGATCCACCAGTGTCATTCCATGTGTGTTATTTTCATGAACCACACCCAGTGTCATTGCATGTCTGTTCCTCTCATAAACCACACATGGATCCACCAGTGTCATTGCATGTGTGTTCTTCTCATGAACCACAGCTAGAGTCATTGCATGTCTATTCTTCTCACAAACCACATAAGCATACACTAGTGTCATTGCATGTGTGTTCTTCTCATGAACCACACCAAGTATCATTGCATGTGTGTTCCTCTCACAGTGTACACATGGATCCACCAGTGTCATTGGATGTGTGTTCTTCTCATGAACCACATCTAGAGTCATTGCATGTGTGTTCTTCTCAGAAACCACATAAGGATACACCAGTGTCATTGCATGTGTGTTCTCATGAACCACAACTAGATTCATTGCATGGCTGTTCTTCTCACAAACCACAAAAGGATCCACCAGTGTCATTGGATGTGTGTTCTTCTCACAAATCACACATGGATCCACCAGTGTCATTGCATGTGTGTTCTTCTCATGAACTACAGCTAGAGTCATTGCATGTCTATTATTCTTACAGACCACATCTACAGTGATTGCATGTCTGTTCTTCTCACAAACCATAGATGGTTCTACCAGGGTCATTGCATGTCTGTTCTTTTCATGAACCACACTCAGTGTCATTGCATGTCTGTTCTTCTCATAAACCACACATGGATCCACCAGTGTCATTGCATGTGTGTTCTTCTCATGAACCACAACTAGAGTCATTGCATGTCTGTTACTCTCACAAACCACATAAGGATACACAAGTGTCATTGCATGTATGTTCTTCTCATGAACCACACCAGTGTCATTGCATGTGTGTTCCTCTCACAGTGTACAAATGGATCCACCAGTGTCATTGGATGTGTGTTCTTCTCATGAACCACATCTAGAGTCAACCAGTGTGATTGCATGTCTGTTCTTTTCATAAACTACATATGGATCCACCAGCGTCATTGCATGTCTCCTATTTTCATGAACCACACCCAGTGTCATTGCATGGCTGTTCCTCTCATAAACCACACATGGATCCACCAGTGTCATTGCATGTGTGTTCTTCTCATGAACCACATCTAGAGTCATTGCATGTCTGTTCTTCTCACAAACCACATAAGGATCCACCAGTGTCATTGCATGTGTGTTATTTTCATGAACCACACCCAGTGTCATTGCATGTGTGTTCTTCTCACAGACCACACATGGATCCACCAGTGTCATTGCATGTATGTTCTTCTCATGAACCACATCTAGAGTCATTGCATGTCTGTTCTTCTCACAAACCACCGGTGTCATTGCATGTCTGTTCTTTTCATGAACCACAGCCAGTGTCATTGCATGTGTGTTCTTCTCACAAACCACACATGGATCCACCAGTGTCATTGCATGTCTGCTCTTTTCATTAACCAAAGTTAGAGTCATTGCATGTGTGTTCTTTTCACAAACCATATATCACCAGTGTCATTGCATGTGTGTTCCTCTCATAAACCACATATGGATCCACCTAGTGCGATTGCATGTTTTTTCTTCTCACAAACCACATAAGGATCCACCAGTGTCATTGGATGTGTGTTCTTTTCATAAATCACACCCAGTGTCATTGGATGTGTGTTCTTCTCACATACCACACATGGATCCACCAGTGTCATTGCATGTGTATTCTTCTCATGAACCACACATGGATCCACCAAGTATCATTGCATATGTGTTCTTTCCACAAACCACATATGGATCCACTAGTGTCATTGCATGTGTGTTATTTTCATGAACCACACCTAGTGTCATTGCATGTCTGTCCCTCTCATAAACCACACATGGATCCATGAGTGTCATTGCATGTGTGTTCTTCTCATGAACCACAGCTAGAGTCATTGCATGTCTGTTCTTCTCACAAACCACATAAGGATACACTAGTGTCACTGCATGTGTGTTGTTCTCATGAACCACACCCAGTGTCATTGCATGTGTGTTCCTCTCACACTATACACATGGATCCACCAGTGTCATTCAATGTGTGTTCTTCTCATGAACCACATCTAGAGTCATTGCACGTGTGTTCTTCTCACAAACCACATAAGGATACACTAGTGTCATTGCATGTGTGTTCTTCTCATGAACCACAACTAGAGTCATTGCATGGTTGTTCTTCTCACAAACCACAAAAGGATCCACCAGTGTCATTGGATGTGTGTTCTTCTCATAGACCACACATGGATCCACCAGTGCCATTGCATGTCTACTCTTTTCATTAACCACAGTTAGATTCATTGCATGTCTGTCCTTTTCACAAACCACATATCACCAGTGTCATTGGATGTGTGTTCTTCTCATGAACCAATTGGATCCACCCAGTGTGATTACATGTCTGTTCTATTCACAAACCCCATATGGATCCACCAGTGTCATTGCATGTGTATTCTTTTCACAAACCACATATCACTAGTGTCATTGCATGTGTGTTCTTTTCATGGACCACACCCAGGGTCATTGCATGTGTGTTCCTCTCATAAACCACACATGGATACAACAGTGTCATTGCAGGTCTGCTCTTTTCAATAACCATAGTTAGAGTCATTGCATGTGTGTTCTTTTCACAAACGACATATCACTAGTGTCATTGCATGTGTGTTCTTCTCACAAACAACATAAGGATCCACCAGTGTCATTGGATGTGTGTTCTTTTCATGAACCACACCAAGTGTCATTACATGTCTGTTCTTCTCACAATCCACACAAGGATCCACTGGTGTCATTGCATGTCTGTTCTTTTCATGAACCACATCCAGTGTCATTCCATGTGTGTTCTTCTCACAAACCACACATGGCTCCACTAGTGTCATTGCATGTCTGGTCTTTTCATGAACCAAAGTTAGAGTCATTACATGCCTGTTCTTTTTGACAAACCACATATCACTAGTATCATTGCATGCGTGTTCCTCTCATAAACCACACATGGATCCACAAGTGTGATTGCATGTGTGTTTTTCTCACAAACCACATAAGGATCCACCGGTGTCATTGGATGTGTGTTCTTTTCATGAACCACACCCAGTGTCATTGGATGTGTGTTCTTCTCACAGACCACACATGGATCCACCAGTGTCATTGCATGTGTGTTCTCATGAACCACACTTGGATCCACCAAGTGTCATTGCATGTGTGTTCTTTCCACAAACCACATATGGATCCACCAGTGTCATTCCATGTGTGTTATTTTCATGAACCACACCTAGTGTCATTGCATGTATGTTCCTGTCATAGACCACACATGGATCTACCAGTGTCATTGCATGTGTGTTCTTCTCATGAACCACATCTAGAGTCATTGCATGTCTGTTCTTCTCATAAACCACATAAGGATACCCTAGTGTCATTGCATGTGTGTTCTTCTCATGAACCACACCAAGTGTCATTGCATGTGTGTTCCTCTCACAGTGTACACATGGATCCACTAGTGTCATTGGATGTGTGTTCTTATCATGAACCACATCTAGAGTCATTGCATGTGTGTTCTTCTCACAAACCACATAAGGATACACCAGTGTCATTGCATGTGTGTTCTTCTCATGAACCACAGCTAGAGTCATTGCATGTCTGTCCTTCTCACAAACCACATAAGGATCCACCAGTGTCATTGGATGTGTGTTCTTCTCACAAACCACACATGGATCCACCAGTGTCATTGCATGGGTATTCTTCTCATGAACCACAGCTAGAGTCATTGCATGTCTGTTATTCTCACAAAACGAATCTAGAGTGATTGCATGTATATTCTTTTCACAAACCATATATGGATCCACCAGTGTCATTGCATGTCTGTTCTTTTCATGAACCACACTCAGTGTCATTGCATGTCTGTTCTTCTCATAAACCACACATGGATCCACCAGTGTCATTGCATGTGTGTTCTTCTCATGAACCACAACTAGAGTCATTGCATGTCTGTTATTCTCACAAACCACATAAGGATACACCAGTGTCATTGCATGTGTGTTCTTCTCATGAACCACACCCAGTGTCATTGCATGTGTGTTCCTCTCACAGTGTACACATGGATCCACCAGTGTCATTGGATGTGTGTTCTTCTGGTGAACCACATCTAGAGTCAACCAGTGTGATTGCATGTATGTTCTTTTCACAAACTACATATGGATCCACCAGTGTCATTGCATGTCTCTTCTTTTCATGAACCACACCCAGTGTCATTGCATGGCTATTCCTCTCATAAACCACACATGGATCCACCAGTGTCATTGCATGTGTGTTCTTCTCATGAACCACATCTAGAGTCATTGCATGTATGTTCTTCTCACAAACCACATAAGGTTCCACCAGTGTCATTGCATGTGTGTTATTTTCATGAACCACACCTAGTGTCATTGCATGTGTGCTCCTCTCACAAACCACACATGGATCCCCCAGTGTCATTGCATGTATGTTCTTCTCATGAACCACATGGATCCACCCAGTGTGATTGCATGTATGTTCTTTTCACAAACCACATATGGATCCACCAGTGTCATTGCATGTGTGTTCTTTTCACAAACCACATATCACTAGTGTCATTGCATGTGTGTTCTTTTCATGAACCACTCCCAGGGTCATGGCACGTGTGTTCCTCTCATAAACCACACATGGATACACCAGTGTCATTGCATGTCTGCTCTTTTCATTAACCACAGTTAGAGTCATTGCATGTGTGTTCTTTTCACAAACCACATATCACTAGTGTCATTGCATGTGTGTTCTTCTCACAAACAACATAAGGATCCACCAGTGTCATTGGATGTGTGTTCTTTTCATCAAGCACACCCGGTGTCATTGCATGTCTGTTCTTCTCACAATCCACACAAGGATCCACTGGTGTCATTGCATGTCTGTTCTTTTCATGAACCACAGTTAGTGTCATTGCATGTGTGTTCTTCTCACAAACCACACATGGATCCACCAGTGTCATTGCATGTCTGGTCTTTTCATGAACCAAAGTTAGAGTCATTGCATGTCTGTTCTTTTCACAAACCACATATCACTAGTGTCATTGGATGCGTGTTCCTCTCATAAACCACACATGGATCCACCAAGTGTGATTGCATGTGTGTTCTTCTCACAAACCACATAAGGATCCACCAGTGTCATTGGATGTGTGTTCTTTTCATGAACCACACCTAGTGTCATTGGATGTGTGTTCTTCTCACAGACCACACATGGATCCACCAGTGTCATTGCATGTGTGTTCTTCTCATGAACCACACATGGATCCACCAAGTGTCATTGCATGTGTGTTCTTTCCACAAACCACATACGGATCCACCAGTGTCATTCCATGTGTGTTATTTTCATGAACCACACCCAGTGTCATTGCATGTCTGTTCCTCTCATAAACCACACATGGATCTACCAGTGTCATTGCATGTGTGTTCTTCTCATGAACCACAGCTAGAGTCATTGCATGTCTGTTCTTCTCACAAACCACATAAGGATACACTAGTGTCATTGCATGTGTGTTCTTCTCATGAACCACACCAAGTGTAATTGCATGTGTGTTCCTCTCACAGTGTACACATGGATCCACTAGTGTCATTGGATGTGTGTTCTTCTCATGAACCACATCTAGAGTCATTGCATGTGTGTTCTTCTCATGAACCACAGCTAGAGTCATTGCATGCCTGTTCTTCACGCAAACCACATAAGGATCCACTAGTGTCATTGGATGTGTGTTCTGATCACAAACCACACATGGATCCACCAGTGTCATCGCATGTGTGTTCTTCTCATGAACCAAAGCTAGAGTCATTGCATGTCTATTATTCTCACAAACCACATCTATAGTGATTGCATGTCTGTTCTTTTCACAAACCACATATGGATCCACCAGTGTCATTGCATGTCTGTTCTTTTCATGAACCACACTCAGTGTCATTGCATGTGTGTTCTTCTCATGAACCACAGCTAGAGTCATTGCATGTCTGTTATTCTCACAAACCACATAAGGATACACTAGTGTCATTGCATGTGCATTCCTCTCACAGTGTACACATGGATCCACCACTGTCATTGGATGTGTGTTCTTCTCATGAAGCACATCTAGAGTCAACCAGTGTGATTGCATGTATGTTCTTTTCATAAACTACATATGGATCCACCAGTGTCATTGCATGTCTCTTCTTTTCATGAACCACACCCAGTGTCATTGCATGGCTGTTCCTCTCATAAACCACATATGGATCCACCAGTGTCATTGCATGTGTGTTCTTCTCATGAACCACATCTAGAGTCATTCCATTTCTGTTCTTCTCACAAACCACATAAGGATCCACCAGGGTCATTGCATGTGTGTTATTTTCATGAACCACACCCAGTGTCATTGCATGTGTGTTCTTCTCACAGACCACACATGGATCCACCAGTGTCATTGCATGTATGTTCTTCTCATGAACCACATCTAGAGTCATTGCATGTCTGTTCTTCTCACAAACGACACATGGATCCACCAGTGTCATTGCATGTCTTTTATTCTCATGAACAACAGCTAGAGTCATTGCATGTCTGTTCTTATCACAAACTACCGGTGTCATTGCATGTCTGTTATTCTCATGAACCATAGCTAGTGTCATTGCATGTCTGTTCTTCTCACAAACCACCGCTGTCATTGCATGTATGTTCTTTTCATGAACCACAACCAGTGTCATTGCATGCGTGTTCTTCTCACAAACCACACATGGATCCACAAGTGTCATTGCATGTCTGCTCTTTTTATTAACCACAGTTAGAGTCATTGCATGTTTGTTCTTTTCACAAACCACATATCACTAGTGTCATTGCATGTGTGTTCCTCTCATAAACCACATATGGATCCACCTAGTGCGATTGCATGTGTGTTCTTTTCACAAACCACATAAGGATCCACCAGTGTCATTGGATGTGTATTATTTTCATAAACCACACCCAGTGTCATTGGATGTGTGTTCTTCTCACATACCACACATGGATCCACCAGTGTCATTGCATGTGTGTTCTTCTCATGAACCACACATGGATCCACCAAGTATCATTGCATGTGTGTTCTTTCCACAAACCACATATGGATCCACTAGTGTCATTGCATGTGTGTTATTTTCATGAACCACACCTAGTGTCATTGCATCTCTGTTCCTCTCATACACCACACATGGATCCACGAGTGTCATTGCATGTGTGTTCTTCTCATGAACCACATCTAGAGTCATTGCATGTATGTTCTTCTCACAAACCACATAAGGTTCCACCAGTGTCATTGCATGTGTGTTATTTTCATGAACCACACCTAGTGTCATTGCATGTGTGTTCTTCCCACAGACCACACATGGATCCACCAGTGTCATTGCATGTATGTTCTTCTCATGAACCACATGGATCCACCAAGTGTGATTGCATGTCTGTTCTTTTCACAAACCACATATGGATCCACCAGTGTCATTGCATGTGTGTTCTTTTCACAAACCACATATCACTAGTGTCATTGCATATGTGTTCTTTTCATGAACCACACCCAGGGTCATTGCATGTGTGTTCCTCTCATAAACCACACATGGATACACCAGTGTCATTGCATGTCTGCTCTTTTCATTAACCAGAGTTAGAGTCATTGCATGTGTGTTCTTTTCACAAACCACATATCACTAGTGTCATTGCATGTGTGTTCTTCTCACAAACAACATAAGGATCCACCAGTGTCATTGGATGTGTGTTCTTCTTATGAACCACATCTAGAGTCAACCAGTGTGATTGCATGTCTGTTCTTCACAAAAACCACACATGGATCCACCAGTGTCATTGCATGTGTGTTCTTCTCCTGAACCACAGCTAGAGTCATTGCATGTCTGTTATTCTCACAAACCACATAAGGATACACTAGTGTCATTGCATGTGTGTTCTTCTCATGAACCACACCCAGTGTCATTGCATGTGTGTTCCTCTCACAGTGTACACATGGATCCACCAATGTCATTGGATGTGTGTTCTTCTCATGAACCACATATAGAGTCAACCAGCGTGATTGCATGTCTGTTCTTTTCACAAACTACATATGTATCCACAAGTGTCATTGCATGTCTCTTCTTTTCATGAACCACACCCAGTGTCATTGCATGGCTATTACTCTCATAAACCACACATGGATCCACCAGTGTCATTGCATGTGTGTTCTTCTCATGAACCACATCTAGAGTAATTCCATGTATGTTCTTCTCACAAACCACATAAGATTCCACCAGTGTCATTGCATGTGTGTTATTTTCATGAACCACACCTAGTGTCATTGCATGTGTGTTCTTCTCACAGACCACACATGGATCCACCAGTGTCATTGCACGTATGTTCTTCTCATGAACCACATGGATCCACTCAGTGTGATTGCATGTCTGTTCTTTTCACAAACCACATATGGATCCACCAGTGTCATTGCATGTGTGTTCTTTTCACAAACCACATATCACTAGTGTCATTGCATGTGTGTTATTTTCATGAACCACACCCAGGGTCATTGCATGTGTGTTCCTCTCATAAACCACACATGGATACACCAGTGTCATTGCATGTCTGCTCTTTTCATTAACCATAGTTAGAATCATTGCATGTGTGTTCTTTTCACAAACCACATATCACTAGTGTCATTGCATGTGTGTTCTTCTCACAAACAACATAAGGATCCACCTGTGTCATTGGATGTGTGTTCTTCTCACGAACCACATCTAGAGTCAACCAGTGTGATTGCATGTCTATTCTTTTCACAAACTACATATGGATCCACCAGTGTCATTGCATGTCTCTTCTTTTCATGAACCACACCCAGTGTCATTGCATGTCTATTCCTCTCATAAACCACACATGGATCCACCAGTTTCATTGCATGTGTGTTCTTCTCATGAACCACATCTAGAGTCATTGCATGTCTGTTCTTCTCACAAACCACATAAGGATCCACCAGTGTCATTGCATGTGTGTTATTTTCATGAACCACACCTAGTGTCATTTCCTGCGTGTTCTTCTAACAGACCGCACATGGATCCACCAGTGTCATTGCATGTATGTTCTTCTCATGAACCACATCTAGAGTCATTGCATGTCTGTTCTTCTCACAAACCACACATGGATCCACCAGTGTCATTGCATGTCTGTTATTCTCATGAACCACAGCTAGAGTCATTGCATGTCAGTTCTTCTCACAAACCACCGCTGTCATTGCATGTATGTTCTTTTCATGAACCACAACCAGTGTCATTGCATGCGTGTTCTTCTCACAAACCACACATGGATCCACCAGTGTCATTGCATGTCTGATCTTTTCATTAACCACAGTTAGAGTCATTGCATGTGTGTTCTTTTCACAAACCACATATCACCAGTGTCATTGCACGTGCGTTCCTCTCATAAACCACATATGGATCCACCTAGTGCGATTGCATGTGTGTTCTTTTCACAAACCACATAAGGATCCACCAGTGTCATTGGATGTGTGTTCTTTTCATAAACCACACCTAGTGTCATTTGATGTGTGTTCTTCTCACATACCACACATGGACCCACCAGTGTCATTGCATGTGTGTTCTTCTCATGAACCACACATGGATCCACCAAGTATCATTGCATGTGTGTTCTTTCCACAAACCACATATGGATCCACTAGTGTCATTGCATGTGTGTTCCTCTCATAAACAACATAAGGATCCACCAATGTCATTGGATGGTGTTATTTTCATGAACCACACCTGGTGTCATTACATGTCTGTTCTTCTCACAAACCACACAAGGATCCACCGGTGTCATTGCATGTCTGTTCTTTTCATGAACCACAGCCAGTGTCATTGCATGTGTGTTCTTCTCACAAACCACACATGGATCCACTTGTGTCATTGCATGTCTGGTCTTTTCATGAACCAAAGTTAGAGTCATTGCATGTCTGTTCTTTTCACAAACCACATTTCACTAGTGTCATTGCATGCGTGTTCCTCTCATAAACCACACATGGATCCACAAGTGTGATTGCATGTTTGTTCTTCTCACAAACCACATAAGGACCCACCAGTGTCATTGGATGTGTGTTCTTTTCATGAACCACACCCAGTGTCATTGGATGTGTGTTCTTCTCACAGACCACACATGGATCCACCAGTGTCATTGCATGTGTGTTCTTCTCATGAACCACAGTTGGATCCACCAAGTGTCATTGCATGTGTGTTCTTTCCACAAACCACATATGGATCCACCAGTGTCATTCCATGTGTGTTATTTTCATGAACCACACCTAGTGTCATTGCATGTATGTTCCTGTCATAAACCACACATGGATCTACCAGTGTCATTGCATGTGTGTTCTTCTCATGAACCACATCTAGAGTCATTGCATGTCTGTTCTTCTCATAAACCACATAAGGATACACCAGTGTCATTGCATGTGTGTTCTTCTCATGAACCACACCAAGTGTCATTGCATGTGTGTTCCTCTCACAGTGTACACATGGATCCACTAGTGTCATTGGATGTGTGTTCTTCTCATGAACCACATCTAGAGTCATTGCATGTGTGTTCTTCTCACAAACCACATAAGGATACACCAGTGTCATTGCATGTGTGTTCTTCTCATGAACCACAGCTAGAGTCATTGCATGTATGTCCTTCTCACAAACCACATAAGGATCCACCAGTGTCATTGGATGTGTGTTCTTCTCACAAACCACACATGGATCCACCAGTGTTATTGCATGTGTATTCTTCTCGTGAACCATAGCTAGAGTCATTGCATGTCTGTTATTCTCACAAACCAAATCTAGAGTGATTGCATGTCTGTTCTTTTCACAAACCACATATGGATCCACCAGTGTCATTGCATGTCTGTTCTTTTCATGAACCACACTCAGTGTCATTATATGTTTGTTATTCTCATAAACCACACATGGATCCACCAGTGTCATTGCATGTGTGTTCTTCTCATGAACCACAACTAGAGTCATTGCATGTCTGTTATTCTCACAAACCACATAAGGATACACCAGTGTCATTGCATGTGTGTTCTTCTCATGAACCACACCCAGTGTCATTGCATGTGTGTTCCTCTCACACTGTACACATGGACACTACTAGGAAACAGCCTATCTGTGGCGCATGAAAAGGGGACTTCTGTGGCGCATATCTTTATCACCACTATTACCTCGCCACTGATAACTACTTCCTGTGGCGCATATGGATATGCGCCACAGAAGTTCTGCACTGTGCGCATTCCTTCATATGCGCCACAGAAGAACTTCTATGGCGCATTTACGTGTATGCGCCACAGATATGCCATGCGCCACTAACTATATAATTATATGCGCCACTGATTGTGTAACATGTATTCGAAGTAAAATACTTTCCTGGTGTATAATCAGGTATTTATACAGGATTTATCCAGATGAGTATAAAATACATTGCACAAGTAGTAGATGCATGAAAACCGACATATATATAATACAAACACTTACAGCCCGATCGAGATACATATATAATGTCAAGTGGCAACTTTTTACACAAGCGCCGAATACAAAGTTCATATCATCTCACATTACAAATATGAAGTGGCCACCGCCGCCTACACTAGGATCAATAGAATACAACTGTGATAATGGTGAGCAAGAGCATTAGCCCGACCAATATCTTCATCCGGTTCTTCTTCCACAAGTGGTTCCTCCACTTGGCTATCGCCTCCTCTCTAGTCGCGTATCCTTTGTAGATGTTGCCGCTGAACTTGTTCAATTGTTTGTGGCAATCCTCCCACTCCTCGTAGACTCCTGGAACCCTACCCATGTACACCACATACCACCTCGTCGCCATCTCTATAGACAACAAGGTATATTAGTAAAAATACAACGAAAAGAATGAATAAAGGGTTCACATCCATATATATATATATGTTCATAGAATATAAAACAAAGGATCCATAAACCTAAAAGTTAGATCATCGTAGAAGCAATAAGTTCAACGATAGCACGACCACAAGGTAGTTTAAGTCTAACAACAATGACCATTTCGACCACGAGATAGTAAAGTTTATGACACACACACACTAATACAACATGCGTCCATCAAGAATATACACACACTGGATCATGCTAGAGGCACACATCGATCATGATGAAGACTTCCTCTTCTGGCATGGCTTCGGGAACAGTAGATAGCCCTCTTTCGTCATCCACGTCCTTGTGTCACCACGCCACGAGGCGTTCTTCGATCTCCCTCTTACTCAACCCTCTGGCTTGTTGTAGGGCACCGCCCCTTGTGTTGACATCTTCAATGATGATTTGCGACAACTTCATCTGAATGCGATGGAAGTCTTCTCTAAGATCAGCATCGTCGATTTTTGCCAAAGTTTCGGCCCATCCTCGGAGACTAGATGGTAGCGTTAGGTTATGGCAATCCCGAACATAGCCTTTAAGGTGATGGAGGACGTAGAAGGCCTCCTTGGCACCAGCAGTTGACTGCTTGACGCAGGGGAAGTCGAGCACGTGCTTGAACACGTGTTTTCCATCCTTGATACATTCCCCCTATCTACGAAGGTGCATCCCTTCTTGGTGTAGCCCTCGAGAGCCTCATTGATAACACCCCTTATTCTAGTGTAGTCTTTCTTCTTCGTCAAACTCCTCGAGTCGAAATACGTGGCTAGCGAATACCTCAGGGCAAGGACGATGAGCGTGCAGTATTTGTCTCTGCGCAACACAATTGGAATGGAATGTTGGAAAAAGAGCAAAGGAAAGAAATCTATAAGAAATGCATAAGTTATGGTGACGATGAGCGAGTGTGTGTACTTACTCGGGAAAGAAAGGCAAAATAAGTGTGCCCTTCCTCTTGTTGTCCACCATGAACTTCTCTAGGTACGCAGTCACCTTGGTCCGTGTCTCTGATCCTTCGACCAACTGGCTGTCCCGCATGTAGTAGGGATCCACTATCGCGATTTCCGGGGTACTTTCTCTCTTGATCGTGAGCGCGCCAGTTGGCGTATAGGAGGAGCAAGTTATAGTCCAGCCGTTTCGTGAGAAACAGCTTGAATATGTCCTCGAACGCTATGAAGAATATATCCGCGGGGGGTTCATCGACGAAGCCCACGTCCAATGGCACCTTGGCCATAAAAACCGGGTAATTTGGATCGTCCTATTTAAGAAGGAGGGCCTCTAGTGTCTTGACACCCTCGTGCAAAGTTAACATGGCTCCAACCGCAATGTGGATCATATCCGGAGTCAATATCGGATCACCAGCTACATGCACTCGGGGCAAGCCAAATTGTGTGGATGGTACGACGATGGCGTCCTGACCCCGGATCCTCTTCGGAAGAGGCTGGCTCGAACCCTTCTTCTTATTATTATTACCTCTCTTCCTGTAGTGCTTCTTCTTCACAACAGTGTCAGCCACTGCCATCTGCTCATCAGTCACCTTTTGTAGTGTGTTGGGGCTGAAAACCAATCCCGGTTTCTCTTGTGGTGGATCGGCGGCCGGAGGCGTCTCTTGAGAAAGACCATGGAAGACCAGGCGCTGCGTGCATGTATTGGGCCGATCAGCTTGATGGTCGTCGCGATGCTGGCGGTTCTTCATCCACAGAAGGCATATACAATCCTTTGGCGGCGTCGGTGTTGATGAAGTCGTCAACGTTGACCAATTCATCATCATCTTCATGGGTGCCATCATGTGGTGGTGGTAGCGGGGGCGTCGGCGGTTGCGGCACAACATCTTTGCCATGTGGTGGTGAACACGCTGCCAAGAGTTGATGGTGACGGCTGGTGGTGGCGACAACGGTGGCTACTGGCTTCCGAGGTGGTGGCCGAGCGATGATCGGTCGAGAGGTGGCGCCGGTGCTCCCCCCGCAAGACGAATCTGGGTCTTCGACCATGTCAAGGGCCAGTTGTAGCATTCCCCAAGGGTCTTGTGTTCGTCGGCTCCCTGAGGTTGAAAGGGGGGTCCATGTCGTTGCACCTTGGCAACACCCCAGCCAACCTGACCCTCATCACGTCATCATCCATTGGATTGTTGTGCATCGTGCGGCTCGCCGGTTGTATAAGAGTGCCCTTGGCAACATCCTTCAACTCACCGCCGATATCTTTAAGCAGGAGTATGCAAGAAGTGTCCTGAGGCAAAAACATGTTGTTGGGCGTCATGAGATGGCAACAGTCATGCATCAAAGGCATAAAGGAGATGACGTGCCCTAACTAATTAGTTACCTTGGTGATGGCGTGGATCTCGGCTAATGTAGAGACACGGCGGATGCCGGTGGCCGGCCTATCATCATCTGCAATCTCCCGCTCGGGTGCCTCACGAAGCACCGCCGCCGTCGGCTGCGCCTTATTGGTATCTTTGGCGGGAGGGGGCGTCGGTGTGACCAAAACGAGGGGCCGCGTCCCGACGTTGACGGCCGGTGGGGTCACCAGGTCCGGTGACACGGTAACATTGATGTCTGAGTTGCTTCCGCTTAATCTGGTTAGATGTATCGGCCCCTGTCGACCTCCTGCATTCCAAGCAGTAAGCCCCTCAAAAAACTCAGGGGGTATCATCGAGTGGAGCTTCTCTTCCACTAACTTGTCCACCGTTTTCTGGTCCACCGCCTTCTCCTCTAGTGTCTGCACCTTCATCTTCAGCTCTGCAATAGCGGCTTTATCCTAGTTCTTCCTCTCCCTTCTTTTCCTGGCGTCCTCTTTGTAGAACTCCTTGAACTTCATGCTCGTACCGAAGCCGGACACACGGCCAGCTGAGGACGGCGGCAACCCCTTGTCCCTTTTCTTGTAAGCATTGGTCGCCCTATTGAAAACCGTGTCCCACGGCTCCGTCGAATCCTGGGACGACTCTGTGGCAGTAGCGTTCAGTTCCTCCTCCTGCAGAGACAAGGAAAGGTGAACCCATTTAGATTCTTGGCTTCATTATCTTAATTAGAACGCAATAGACTTGAGATCAGCGATAAATTCCTTACCAGATTCTTCTTGAATTCCTTCACCTCCGGATCGTCGGTGATGAACTCCCCTGTTTCCTTGTCCAGGTAGTAGTGGGCCCGAACAAATTGCCTAAGCTGCAAGTCCGTGATTTTAAGCCAAGGGTTGTCTTTACCAAGGCGTTCAAGCTCGGCGTCCTCCTTGTCCCAAATGGCCTGTTTCCCCCTGTAACCGCCTCTTCCAAGGTGGTGGTTACCTATGTTCTGTTCCCGCATACTCCTTCCCCATTGAGTCCATTTTATAGCGTCAGCGGTAGCTATATCCGCCTTGAATATCCTAAACTCCTCTTCGTCGAGCATCGGATTTTTCTTACTAATAACCTCCCAGCTTTCACCTTTGTCAATGCTATTCTTCACCCGGGTTTTCCATCTGCTCAAGGCGTTGCTCATCTTCGTGAGGGCTAGTCTGTTCACCGGGTTCTTATTTCTCTCGAGGTTTCTAAACCGCTGGGGAATCAGACGCTTGTGAAGCTTCTTAAGGAGGTTATCGACCAAAGTTGCATGGTCAGCATGTCTGATGTACTTCATGTTGATCGACATGCTTTCCCGGACGGTGCACCCGAGTTGCAGGCCGTACCCTTTAGAAATCGCCTCTGGCGCAATGGGTTGGCCACTTTCTGTGACCTCAGTGAACTCATCACAGACGGTGGCGAGCACTGGCACCTTCCACTCCTTCTGTTCCTTCTTCTTCTTCTTCTTCTTCTGAGAAGTGGCCGGGTTGCCTCTACCGCCATCCGTCCTCTCGCCGCCATTGGTGGTGTCATCCTCTTTGCCGTCGCCTTCACTAGTTCCATCGTAGTCGTCTTCGTCCCCCTCGTAATCAGGATCTCTGCCCTCATTGGCCCCGGCAGCTCTGGCGACGGTCGCCTCCTCCTCCGGTGGTGGTGTCATCCTCATCGCCTCCTCCTCCTCCTCCTGTTGGGACCCCTGCCAGAATGACTGGTTGGCCTGACTAGCTTGTTCTTCGACGCTGATCATGTGCTTAGAAGGGCCAGACTCCTTGTTGCCCGACATGTTTGCACTACTCTATTTAAAAGAGGCAAAATGTTAGCACAAATCTCGGCCGAAAAATTCGGCATGACCTTTGCTAATTTTTTGACCTAGGAGTGCCCATTTCTCAACCGAAACGGAAGTGAATCGACACTTCGGGAGAAATGGGCAACTCAAATGAAATCCCTGCAAGACAAAACACCCCATCCCCATATTGACAGCCACATCCCCATATGACAACACCATATAGCAGCATCATATAACAACACCATATAGCAGCAAGAAAATAGCCCCAACCCCCATCCATAGCCCCAGCAGTAGTAATAACCATATAGTACCAATATTTGTAGTAATAGCAGCACCATATAGTAACAGCAGCACCAATCACTATACTGAGACCAGGATTTAGGTTGTTCTGGTGGCAATCTCATACAAGCTTATGGGTTTGAGTGTTGGTCATTACAGCAGGCCCTAGTACAAGTGTTATTCAGTACTCTAGAACTACAAGGCACCATATAGTACTAGAACTCTAGAACTACAAATAACCCAGGCCCTAGTACAATGTTATTCAGTACTCTAAGTATAGTGTTATTCAGTACTCTAAGTTCAGTATGTATAGTGCAGTATTGAATATATTACTCCCTTTTACCTCTACCATGGATAGTGCATACAGACTTCATAGTTTACTGAATTTGAGTACTCAGTACGGAGCATTAGTACATGATGATTGCAGTAGCACTGGATCTATTTTCGGTGTTACAAGTAGCATTTCACAGGATTTCGTACTACCATCATCTCCTTGCTGTTGGCCAATTGGTTTCCATTTTTTTTAGTTTCACTGTGCTGCATCTATTACAAGTAGAATATTGCACCTGCTATTTCCTAAAAAATTCCCTCAGCTTATTGATCCAGCACCAGCAGTCCAATATATGACTCTGTTATTTGCCAAAAAAATGCCTAGGCTTATTGACCCAACAGCAAGGTTCTATTAAGTGCTAAGTGTTGAGCGAGCGTTTTGCATCCGCCTTTCCCTTTTCTGAAGGAGTAAATCGCTAGGCGCTTATCCCCTGCTCAGGGCTTAAGTGTGTGGTTAGGAGCGCTTAATTTAACACTTCCCAGCAGTCCATTATATGACTCTGTTACTAGGATGTGTGGTTAGTCATCTGTATCTCATCAAGTACTCTCCAAGAAGATTGATTGCAGTAATCAAGTACTCTCCAAGAAGATTAATCTAGTCCTCAACTTACAGTAAATAAATCCTAAGTAATCAACTTACAGTAATCAAGCCCTAATTGCGCAGTTGATTGATTGCATCTACCAAAATACAACTGCAAAAGCAGGATGATGAGTAGGCGGTGAGAAGTGCTGCTGTCGCCACCTAGGCCTCATGACGGTGGCGTGCTCGATGTCGACGTGATCATCGTCGGCATCACAGCGTTGCAGTTGGTCTCCTAGGTCGGGGGAAAGAAGAGAGGGGGAAGTGTACCTGTGGATGGGGAGATGGTCGTCGACGAGGGTGGCGGCGGTGCTCCTCCTAGGTCGTAGGCGAGGCGGGGCGGGCCTCCTCCTCCACTGGCTCCGGAGCAGCGGTGGCGGGCCTCCTCCTCCTAGGTCGCAGGGTATGGGCGGGCGGGCCTCCTCCTCCACGGGCTCCGGCGCGGCGGTGATGGGGCTCTCCTCCACGGCGGCTTCGGCGGCGAGGGCGAATATCTAGGGTTTGCGCGCGGGCAGATGAGGGAAAGAAATGGAAGAAGGTACATGGGCCGAACCGTTTATTTTGGCTAAGTGTGAAAGTTCTGTGGCGCATGTCCTCTAAAATGCGCCACTGAGTTTACAAACTTCTGTGGCGCATTACTATGTTATGCGCCACAAAACGTTTGGGCATAGTCCAAAACAAAGTGGCATCGTAGTTTGACAAGATCATCTACATGTCCTAGTGGTCCATGCTCGCCAGCTTTCAACCTGGGCAGCTGTGTTGAATCTCGGCTGTCTTAGACTTTTTTTCCTTTTTAAAAAAATATTTTATTTATTCAAAAAAATCAAGAACCTATACACACATATGCATATTTATTCAAAAAAGCAAGAACATATACACATGCATACTTATAAAAAAAAACCTCCTTAATCATATATATGTGTGTGCTTGTCACACATAAATGTGAATTTGTCGAATATCACATTATATGTTTTTGTCTCTAACTAATACCCCCACACTAATAATATCACATTATACCCACACGAATTAATACACCAAAATGTCACACAATTGCTAGTGTCTCTTCACAATCTTCTTGCCCTTTTTGCCATCGGCGGATTTGAATACTTTAGCCCGTGCACTTTGAGATTTCTTCTTGTGAATGGACAACCTTTAGTAGGCAGTGTGGTCTTCCTTCTTACTTTAGTAGTAGTAGGCATGTCAAGTACTTGTCAATTCCTCTTCGATCTTGGTCGCCATTTTTGTCAAGTTTTGCTCGTTATGGCTCCTTCCATTCCGATGATGCTCCTCTTGCCCCTCCTAACTACAACACGGTTGGGCTTTGACGGGTCGGTAATAAAAAAGCATTGATCAACTTGGCTAGCGAGTACCCAAGGCTCATTTTTTGTGGAGGCGTTCTTTGTTGATTTGGCATCTGGTATAACCATTGTGGTGAAATAGCGGCCTTCTTTTTCCACGTTCTTGGCCCATCTAACACGGAACATCGGTACGATCTCTCCACAGTAGTCGAGTTCCCATATCTCCTCGATCCTTCCGTAGAATCTTTCCATCCAGTAGTCTCATCATCAGCAAAGGATAACATAGTTACTCCTGAGTTTTGATATTCACTATTCTTGTCCTTTTCCCCGGTGTAGAATCTGTAACCGTTTATGTCGTATGACTGATAGGTCCTTAGGTTGTTCCCTGGGCCCTGCGACAAGGAGAATATGAGTTTTTGATCTTCAATAGAAGGCGTTTGTGGGGGATTGTCCAGTTGCCTTTTCTTGAACTAACCCGTGAATCTAGAGTTGTGCTCTCTGGTTACGTCTCCCTTCTTCCTCAGCCGGCCCTGGTCGACGTACTCCTGCTCGATTAAGCTTCTGTGCTCTTCGACCCAAGGGCCGACCACTTCAATGTGTTATAGCGCGATTCGGTGTGCCCTTTCAAAATCAGTGCGTCGACCATCAATGCCGACATGTAGTGAGCGGCAGCCCTCACGGTGCCCATATCCACCGAGCCTACCGAGGTGCTTCTTTGTGGGTATTCCAACATCCTCGTTCTCGGTGGTTAGATAATTCTGGAAGAAGGAGATGCACTCGTAGATCAGAAAGCCCTTGGCTATGCTTCCATCTGGACGAGACCTGTTGCGAACGAATCCTTTGATGACACCGTTTAGCCTTTCAAACAGCATCATGTTGTGCAGGAATGTCGGCCCGAGCTGGATGATGTCGTCCACGACATGTACAAGAAGATGCACCATGATGTCGAAGAATGTGGGCAGGAAGTAAATCTCAAGCTCGCATAGTATCATCATGATCTCTTCCTGTAGCCTGTCGAGCTGCTTCACACTGATCGACTTCCTAGATATGACGTCGAAAAAGTTACAGAGGCCAAACAACGTCTCACGGACATGCTCGTCCATTATCCCACGGATCGCAACAGGGAGTATCTGCGTCATCAGCATGTGACAGTCGTGAGACTTCATACTGGTGAACCTCTTCTTCGACACGTACAGATATCTGCTTATCTTCCTCGAGTTACCGTGAGGAACTTTCACTCCTAAGAGGCACCTAAAAAACTGCTCGAGCTCCTCCAGACTCAGAGTGAAGCAGGAAGCACGAAGCACCACCTCATTCTTCTTAACTCTTTTGCGGCGACCTTGAGTCCCTTCCCGATGATGATGATGATGATCATCATCATCATCACTATCAGGGTACTGAAGATCTTTCTTTATGCCAAGCAATTTAAGGACCTATCTTGCTTCGGCCCATCCTTGGTCCTCTCCGGCATGTTCAGTAGAGTGCCAAGCAGAATCTCGGTAACGTTCTTTGTGATGTGCATTACATCGAGGCTATGGGGAGTGTGAAGGACCTTCCAATACGGCAGGTCCCAGAAAACAGACCTTGCTTTCCATACACCCAGCAGCGGCTTTGTCCTCGATTTTTTTCCGCAGCAGGCAATCTACCCAATTATTCAAAAGCTCCTCGATTTCTTCGCCCTTTTGACGCTGGGCTCTTTCGAGCCGTCCTTACCATTGAACAGGTCACCACGCTTTTCTCCACGGGTGATCCATGCGAACCACTTTCGAGTACCTTGGAACACGGTTTTCAAGACCCGGATCCCTTGGTAGCTGGAGATGCGTGTCTCATCCATGCACTTGACGCATGCATTGTGTCCGTGGTTCACTGGGCCGATACATATGCGTAACAGGATAGTCACCGCGATCGTGAGCAACACGGCTCTCAGATGGAAATATTATTTAGTGTAGGCGTCCCACGTACGGGCCGACGTCACCCATAAGCTGGCTAACTCCTCTCTCAATAGCCCGAGATACAGATGCATATCGATACCTGGTTGTTTCGGCCCCTGAATAAGAATGCTCATGTGTACATACCTTTGCTTCGTGCATAGCCACGGGGGGAGGTTGTATGGCCATACAAACACGGGCGGTGCTATCGTATACTGGTTTCCAAAAGGATTGAGTCCATCGGTGCTCATACCCAGCCTGATGTTCCTTGCATCACCCCCGAACTCTTCGAACTCGATGTCTAATGCGTTCCACTGGCTAGCGTATGAAGGGTGTGTCAGGATCTTGCCCTTCTCTGGATCATCTTCAGGTTTCTCTCTTTCCGCGTGCCATTACATGAACTTTGCTTCCTTAGGATCTATGAAATATCGCTGCAGACGAGGGGTGATAGGAAAGTACCATACCACTTTTCGAGGAACTTTCTTGTTCCCTCTCTTGTACCGTCCTTGGCCACACACCGGACAAGTGGTTCTATCCGCGTACTCGTTCCGATAAAGTGCACAATCATTGATGCATGCGTGGTATTAGTAAGGACAAATAGCGAGACGAGACCGCGCGATGAGAGAGTATGGACAAATAGATCTACAATGCAAGTTGGTGGAGAGGAAATTAGTAAACAAATAGAGAGATGTGAGAGAGAAAAGTAAGGAACTTTTGGATCTAGAAGTTGGTGCGAAGCTTCTACTTACCAATCTATGGATTAAAGTAGGTTTAGATATAAGAAAATGGAGAAACTATGGGCAAGATGGGGTGTGAGGGAGGAGGAAGACGAGTTGGGAGGAGGTAGAGATGTGAAATGGGTGGTGGTGGGATAGATAGATAGATAAGAAAGCTAGCTCATGTCACCTTTCTAACATATGGATCTAGACACCCTCATCTCATGGGCATATGGAGAAATGCATACAGATCTGAAACTCGTGGCGCATTTCTACCATGTGCGCCACAGAAGTGGGTGAATAAGATTCCCTCTGTGGGGCCCACCCCCAAGTTCTGTGGCGCACATTGACATATGCGCCACAGAACTTGGATGAATTAGATTTCGTGGTGGAGCCCTCCTCCATTTTCTGTGGCGCATATTACAGAATTAGCCACATAACTTGGATCATCCCCCACCGGCGAGTTCCACCAATCTTCTGTGGCGCATGCTCTGGAAAATGCCCCACAGAACTTCCAAACTTCTGTGGCGCATTCTTTCTAGTGCGCCACTGATGTCTTCCCGTGGCGCACATATTGGCCTATGCGCCACTGAACATCTTGTCTATCTATAGACTGTTTCCTAGTAGTGGGATCCACCAGTGTCATTGGATGTGTGTTCTTCTCATGAACCACATCTAGAGTCAACCAGTGTGATTGCATGTCTGTTCTTTTCACAAAATACATATGGATACACCAGTGTCATTGCATGTCTCTTCTTTTCATGAACCACACCCAGTGTCATTGCATGGCTATTCCTCTCATAAACCACACATGGATCCACCAGTGTCATTGCATGTGTGTTCTTCTCATGAACCACATCTAGAGTCGTTGCATGTATGTTCTTCTCACAAACCACATAAGGTTCCACCAGTGTCATTGCATGTGTGTTATTTTCATGAACCACACCTAGTGTCATTGCATGTGTGTTCTTCTCACAAACCACACATGGATCCACCAGTGTCATTGCATGTATGTTCTTCTCATGAACCACATGGATCCACCCAGTGTGATTGCATGTCTGTTCTTTTCACAAACCACATATGGATCCAACAGTGTCATTGCATGTGTGTTCTTTTCACAAACCACATATCACTAGTGTCATTGCATGTGTGTTCTTTTCATGAACCACACCTAGGGTCATTGTATGTGTGTTCCTCTCATGAACCACACATGGATACACCAGTGTCATTGCATGTATGCTCTTTTCATTAACCACAGTTAGAGTCATTGCATGTGTGTTCTTTTCACAAACCACATATCACTAGTGTCATTGCATGTGTGTTCTTCTCACAAACAACATAAGGATCCACCAGTGGCATTGGATGTGTGTTCTTTTCATGAACCACACCCGGTGTCATTGCATGTCTGTTCTTCTCACAATCCACATAAGGATCCACCGGTGTCATTGCATGTCTGTTCTTTTCTTGAACCACAGTTAGTGTCATTGCATGTATGTTCTTCTCACAAACCACACATGGATCCACCAGTGTCATTGCATGTCTGGTCTTCTCATGAACCAAAGTTAGAGTCATTGCATGTCTGTTCTTTTCACAAACCACATATCACTAGTGTCATTGCATGCGTGTTCCTCTCATAAACCACACATGGATCCGCCAAGTGTGATTGCATGTGTGTTGTTCTCACAAACCACATAAGGATCCACCAGTGTCATTGGATGTGTGTTATTTTCATGAACCACACCTAGTGTCATTGGATGTGTGTTCTGCTCACAGACCACACATGGATCCACCAGTGTCATTGCATGTGTGTTCTTCTCATGAACCACACATGGATCCACCCAGTGTCCTTGCATGTGTGTTCTTTCCACAAACCACATATGGATCCACCAGTGTCATTCTATGTGTGTTATTTTCATGAACCACCCCCAGTGTCATTGCATGTCTGTTCCTCTCATAAACCACACATGGATCTACCAGTGTCATTGCATGTGTGTTCTTCTCATGAACCACAGCTAGAGTCATTTCATGTCTGTTCTTCTCACAAACCACATAAGGATACACCAGTGTCATTGCATGTGTGTTCTTCTCATGAACCACACCATGTGTCATTGGATGTGTGTTCCTCTCACAGTGTACACATGGATCCACCAGTGTCATTGGATGTGTGTTCTTCTCATGAACCACATCTAGAGTCATTGCATGTGTGTTCTTCTCACAAACGACAGAAGGATACACCAGTGTCATTGCATGTGTGTTCTTCTCATGAACCACAACTAGAGTAATTGCATGTCTGTCCTTCTCACAAACCACATAAGGATCCAACAGTGTCATTGGATGTGTGCTCTTCTCACAAACCACACATGGATCCACTAGTGTCATTGCATGTGTGTTCTTCTCATGAACCACAGCTAGAGTCATTGCATCTCTGTTATTCTCACAAACCACATCTAGAGTGATTGCATGTCTGTTCTTTTCACAAACCACATATGGATCCACCAGTTTCATTGCATGTGTGTTCTTTTCATGAACCACACTCAGTGTCATTGCATGTCTGTTCTTCTCATAAACCACACATGGATCCACCAGTGTCATTGCATGTGTGTTCTTCTCATGAACCATAGCTAGAGTCATTGCATGTCTATTATTCTCACAAACCACATAAGGATACACCAGTGTCATTGCATGTGTGTTCTTCTCATGAACCACACCCACTGTCATTGCATGTGTGTTCCTCTCACAGTGTACACATGGATCCACCCATGTCATTGGAGGTGTGTTCTTCTCATGAACCACATCTAGAGTCAACTAGTGTGATTGCATATCTGTTCTTTTCACAAACTACATATGGATCCACCAGTGTCATTGCATGTCTCTTCTTTTCATGAACCACACCTAGTGTCATTGCATGGCTATTCCTCTCATAAACCACACATGGATCCACCAGTGTCATTGCATGTGTGTTCTTCTCATGAACCACATCTAGAGTCATTGCATGTATGTTATTCTCACAAACCACATAAGGTTCCACCAGTGTCATTACATGTGTGTTATTTTCATGAACCACACCTAGTGTCATTGCATGTGTGTTCTTCTCACAGACCACTCATGGATCCACCAATGTGATGGCATGTATGTTCTTCTCATGAACCACGAGGATCCACCCAGTGTGATTGCATGTCTGTTCTTTTCACAGACCACATATGGATCCACCAGTGTCATTGCATGTGTGTTCTTTTCACAAACCACATATCATTAGTGTCATTGCATGTGTGTTCCTTTCATGACCCACACCCAGGGTCATTGCATGTGTGTTCCTCTCATAAACCACACATGGATACACCAGTGTCATTGCATGTCTGCTCTTTTCATTAACCACAGTTAGAGTCATTGCATGTGTGTTGTTTTCACAAACCACATATCACTAGTGTCATTGCATGTGTGTTCTTCTCACAAACAACATAAGGATCCACCAGTGTCATTGGATGTGTGTTCTTTTCATGAACCACACCCGTTGTCATTGCATGTATGTTCTTCTCATAAACCACACAAGGATCCACCGGTGTCATTGCATGTCTGTTCTTTTCATGAACCACAGCCAGTGTCATTGCATGTGTGTTCTTCTCACAAACCACACATGGATCCACCAATGTCATTGCATGTCTGGTCTTTTCATGAACCAAAGTTAGAGTCATTTCATGTCTGTTCTTTTCACAAACCACATATCACTAGTGTCATTGCATGCGTGTTCCTCTCATAAACCACACATGGATCCACCAAGTGTGATTGTATGTGTATTCTTCTCACAAACCACATAAGGATCCACCAGTGTCATTGGATATGTGTTCTTTTCATGAACCACACCTAGTGTTATTGGATGTGTGTTCTTCTCACAGACCACACATGGATCCACCAGTGTCATTGCATGTGTGTTCTTCTCGTGAACCACACATGGATCCACCAAGTGTCATTGCATGTGTGTTCTTTCCACAAACCACATATGGATCCACCAGTGTCATTCCATGTGTGTTATTTTCATGAACCACACCAGTGTCATTGCATGTCTGTTCCTCTCATAAACCACACATGGATCCACCAGTGTCATTGCATGTGTGTTCTTCTCAAGAACCATAGCTAGGGTCATTGGATGTCTGTTCTTCTCACAAACCACATAAGGATACACCAGTGTCATTGCATGTGTGTTCTTCTCATGAACCACACCAAGTGTCATTGCATGTGTGTTCCTCTCACAGTGTACACATGGATCCACCAGTGTCATTGGATGTGTGTTCGTCTCATGAACCACATCTAGAGTCATTGCATGTGTGTTCTTCTCACAAATCACATAAGGATACACCAGTGTCATTGCATGTGTGTTCTTCTCATGAACCACACCCACTGTCATTGCATGTGTGTTCCTCTCACAGTGTACACATGGATCCACCCATGTCATTGGAGGTGTGTTCTTCTCATGAACCACATCTAGAGTCAACTAGTGTGATTGCATATCTGTTCTTTTCACAAACTACATATGGATCCACCAGTGTCATTGCATGTCTCTTCTTTTCATGAACCACACCTAGTGTCATTGCATGGCTATTCCTCTCATAAACCACACATGGATCCACCAGTGTCATTGCATGTGTGTTCTTCTCATGAACCACATCTAGAGTCATTGCATGTATGTTATTCTCACAAACCACATAAGGTTCCACCAGTGTCATTACATGTGTGTTATTTTCATGAACCACACCTAGTGTCATTGCATGTGTGTTCTTCTCACAGACCACACATGGATCCACCAATGTGATGGCATGTATGTTCTTCTCATGAACCACGAGGATCCACACAGTGTGATTGCATGTACGTTTCTTTTCTGCACACCATATGGATCCACCAGTGTCATTGCATGTGGGTTCTTTTCACAAACCACATATCATTAGAGTCATTGCATGTGTGTTCCTTTCATGACCCACACCCAGGGTCATTGCATGTGTGTTCCTCTCATAAACCACACATGGATACACCAGTGTCATTGCATGTCTGCTCTTTTCATTAACCACAGTTAGAGTCATTGCATGTGTGTTGTTTTCACAAACCACATATCACTAGTGTCATTGCATGTGTGTTCTTCTCACAAACAACATAAGGATCCACCAGTGTCATTGGATGTGTGTTCTTTTCATGAACCACACCCGGTGTCATTGCATGTATGTTCTTCTCATAAACCACACAAGGATCCACCGGTGTCATTGCATGTCTGTTCTTTTCATGAACCACAGCCAGTGTCATTGCATGTGTGTTCTTCTCACAAACCACACATGGATCCACCAATGTCATTGCATGTCTGGTCTTTTCATGAACCAAAGTTAGAGTCATTTCATGTCTGTTCTTTTCACAAACCACATATCACTAGTGTCATTGCATGCGTGTTCCTCTCATAAACCACACATGGATCCACCAAGTGTGATTGTATGTGTATTCTTCTCACAAACCACATAAGGATCCACCAGTGTCATTGGATATGTGTTCTTTTCATGAACCACACCTAGTGTTATTGGATGTGTGTTCTTCTCACAGACCACACATGGATCCACCAGTGTCATTGCATGTGTGTTCTTCTCGTGAACCACACATGGATCCACCAAGTGTCATTGCATGTGTGTTCTTTCCACAAACCACATATGGATCCACCAGTGTCATTCCATGTGTGTTATTTTCATGAACCACACCAGTGTCATTGCATGTCTGTTCCTCTCATAAACCACACATGGATCCACCAGTGTCATTGCATGTGTGTTCTTCTCAAGAACCATAGCTAGGGTCATTGGATGTCTGTTCTTCTCACAAACCACATAAGGATACACCAGTGTCATTGCATGTGTGTTCTTCTCATGAACCACACCAAGTGTCATTGCATGTGTGTTCCTCTCACAGTGTACACATGGATCCACCAGTGTCATTGGATGTGTGTTCGTCTCATGAACCACATCTAGAGTCATTGCATGTGTGTTCTTCTCACAAATCACATAAGGATACACCAGTGTCATTGCATGTGTGTTCTTCTCATGAACCACAGCTAGAGTCATTGCATGTCTGTTCTTCTCACAAACCACATAAGGATCCACCATTGTCATTGGATGTGTGTTATTTTCATGAACCGCAAGTAGTGTCATTGCATGTGTGTTCTTCTCACAGACCACACATGGATCCACCAGTGTCATTGCATGTATGTTGTTCTCATGAACCACATCTAGAGTCATTGCATGTCTGTTCTTCTCACAAACGACACATGGATCCACTAGTGTCATTGCATGTCTGTTATTCTCATGAACCACAGCTAGAGTCATTGCATGTCTGTTCTTGTCATAAACTACATATGGATCCACAAGTGTCATTGCATGTCTCTTCTTTTCATGAACCACACCCAGTGTCATTGCATGGTTGTTCCTCTCATAAACCACACATGGATCCACCAGAGTTATTGCATGTGTGTTCTTCTCATGAACCACATCTAGAGTCATTGCATGTCTGTTCTTCTCACAAACCACATAAGGATCCACCAGTATCATTGCATGTGTGTTATTTTCATGAACCACACCTAGTGTCATTGCATGTGTGTTCTTCTCACAGACCACACATGGATCCACCAGTGTCATTGCATGTATGTTGTTCTCATGAACCACATCTAGAGTCATTGGATGTCTGTTCTTCTCACAAACGACACATGGATCCACTAGTGTCATTGTATGTCTGTTATTCTCATGAACCACAGCTAGAGTCATTGCATGTCTGTTCTTCTCACAAACCACCGGTGTCATTGCATGTCTTTTCTTTTCATGAACCATAGCCAGTGTCATTGCATGTGTGTTCTTCTCACAAACCACACATGGATCCACCAGTGTCATTGCATGTCTGCTCTTTTCATTAACCAAAGTTAGAGTCATTGCATGTGTGTTCTTTTCACAAACCACATATCACCAGTGTCATTGCATGTGTGTTCCTCTCATAAACCACATATGGTTCCACCTAGTGCGATTGCATGTGTTTTCTTCTCACAAACCACATAAGGATCCACCAGTGTCATTGGATGTGTGTTCTTTTCATAAACCACACCCAGTGTCATTGGATGTGTGTTCTTCTCACATACCACACATGGATCCACGAGTGTCATTGCATGTGTGTTCTTCTCATGAACCACATGTGGATCCACCTAGTGTCATTGCATGTGTGTTCTTTCCACAAACCACATATGGATCCACTAGTTTCATTGCATGTGTGTTATTTTCATGAACCACACCTAGTGTCATTGCATGTCTGTTCCTCTCATAAACCACACATGGATCCACCAGTGTCATTGCATGTGTGTTCTTCTCATGAACCACAGCTAGAGTCATTGCATGTCTGTTCTTCTCACAAACCACATAAGGATACACCAGTGTCGTTGCATGTGTGTTCTTCTCATGAACCACACCCAGTGTCATTGCATGTGTGTTCCTCTCACAGTGTACAGATGGATCCACCAGTGTCATTGGATGTGTGTTCTTCTCATGTACCACATCTAGAGTCATTGCACGTGTGTTCTTCTCACAAACCATATAAGGATACACCAGTGTCATTGCATGTGTGGTCTTCTCATGAACCACAACTAGAGTCATTGCATGTCTGTTCTTCTCACAAACCACATAAGGATCCACCACTGTCATTGGATGTGTGTTCTTCTCACAGACCACACATGGATCCACCAGTGTCATTGCATGTCTGCTCTTTTCATTAACCATAGTTAGATTCATTGCATGTCTGTTCTTTTCACAAACCACATATCACAAGTGTCATTGGATGTGTGTTCTTCTCATGAACCACACATGGATCCACTATTCTTTTCACAAACCACATATGGATCCACCAGTGTCATTGCATGTGTGTTCTTTTCACAAACCACATATAACTAGTGTCATTTCATGTGTGTTCTTTTCATGTACCACACCCAGGGTCACTGCATGTGTGTTCCTCTCATAAACCACACATGGATACACTAGTGTCATTGCATGTCTGCTCTTTTCATTAATCACAGTTAGAGTCATTGCATGTGTGTTCTTTTCACAAACCACACATCACTAGTGTCATTGCATGTGTGTTCTTCTCACAAACAACATAAGGATCCACCAGTGTCATTGGATGTGTGTTCTTTTCATGAACCACACCCGGTGTCATTGCATGTCTATTCTTCTCACAAACCACACAAGGATCCACCGGTGTCATTGCATGTCTGTTCTTTTCATGAACCACAGCCAGTGTCATTGCATGTGTGTTCTTCTCACAAACCACACATGGATCCAGCAGTGTCATTGCATGTCTGGTCTTTTCATGAACCAAAATTAGAGTCATTGCATGTCTGTTCTTTTCACAAACCACATATCACTAGTGTCATTTCATGCGTGTTCCTCTCATAAACCACACATGGATCCACCAAGTGTGATTGCATGTGTGTTCTTCTCACAAACCACATAAGGATCCACCAGTGTCATTGGATGTGTGTTCTTTTCATGAACCACACCTAGTGTCATTGGATGTGTGTTCATCTCACAGACCACACATGGATCCACCAGTATCATTGCATGTGTGTTCTTCTCATGAACCACACATGGATCCACCAAGTGTCATTGCATGTGTGTTCTTTCCACAAACCACATATGGATCCACCAGTGTCATTCCATGTGTGTTATTTTCATGAACCACACCCAGTGTCATTGCATGTCTGTTCCTCTCATAAACCACACATGGATCCACTAGTGTCATTTCATGTGTGTTCTTCTCATGAACCACAGCTAGAGTCATTGCATGTCTGTTCTTCTCACAAACCACATAAGGATACACCAGTGTCATTGCATGTGTGTTCTTCTAATGAACCACACCAAGTGTCATTGCATGTGTGTTCCTCTCACATTGTACACATGGATCCACCAGTGTCATTGGATGTGTGTTCGTCTCATGAACCACATCTAGAGTCATTGCATGTGTGTTCTTCTCACAAACCACATAAGGATACACCAGTGTCATTGCATGTGTGTTCTTCTCATGAACCACAGCTAGAGTCATTGCATGTCTGTTCTTCTCACAAACCACATAAGGATCCACCAGTGTCATTGGATGTGTGTTCTTCTCACAAACCACACATGGATCCACGAGTGTCATTGCATGTGTGTTCTTCTCATGAACCACAGCTAGAGTCATTGCATGTCTATTATTCTCACAAACCACATCTAGAGTGATTGCATGTCTGTTCTTTTCACAAACCACATGTCACATCCCAAAATTTTCCAAATTTTGAAATGTGAAAATTTTAAACAAAATGAAGAACCAAGTTTTTTGAAATTCAGAAGGAACAAAAACTTTTGGAACATTTAAATATAATGCCTCCAAAACCCAAGCCAAACAAAATGATTTTTTGTTTGTGAATTGGTGTGCTTGTTTTAAAGTCCCAAATCATGAAGCATGCATGAGCATCTTGACTTGGTTGCATTTTAAAAACCCAAGAGAAGTGAAAAATATCTCAAACCCTAAAACTCTAATTATTTGTTAACACTAAGAACAACACAATACTTTGGATATACTCCATATGTATATTAAACAAAAGAACTCCTATGAGGGCTAAAAAGATAAAGGACAAAATAATAAAACAATAGAAATTGGTTTCATCCAATTTAGAGCCATGGATAAAAAGATATGAATTATTTTGAGAATATATTTAATAAAGGCAATATTAGCTATTAAAACCAAAGTGAATAAATTTGGTTAGAAAATTTTGAGTTGGAAAGTAAATGAGTTCTATAATGCCCTAAAAACCTAATTTGAGTTTTACAAATTTTTAGAAATTTGTTTGATTCAAATTGGATCATTAAATCAAAGGATATTTAAGAAAACAGAAATAGAAAAAGAAAAGGGAGAAAAAAATAAAGCAGCAGACAACTTCTAGCCTTTCGGCCCAAAACCAGCCCACCAGCCCCACCCGGCCTTTTCCCTCTCCCCTATTTTTCTTACCACGCCGCTGCCCACCCCCTTCCACTTACACCCCGACCCCACGCCCACGTCACCCGCCACCTCAGCTTCTTCAACCGAACGACGAATGGGCCGTCCCCCTCCTCTGCCGTTACCAAGTCCGGCCGAATTCGCGCATTTCCGTGAATTAATCTCCACTCCGACCCCTGCCTCTTAATCCCCACCCCCTCCTCTTCGTTTTCCCCTCAGACACTGCCACCTGAGAGCCACTAGGCTGCTCGGAATCGAGCTCGAACCACTGCGGCCACCGACGAGCTCCGGCGAGGATTCCGGCAAGAACTCACTGCCCCGCACCTTCCCCTCTGTCATGTTAGCTTCTCCATGTCCTGGCGCGTGTTTTAACCTCGGCTATGTGCCTTCTCGTGCTCCAGGTCG
Organism: Avena insularis; assembly: GCA_023614405.1. Lineage (NCBI taxonomy): Eukaryota > Viridiplantae > Streptophyta > Magnoliopsida > Poales > Poaceae > Avena > Avena insularis. Next base: position 85,107,656 of record CM042684.1, on the reverse strand, counting down.
ACGACATGGACCAAGTCCGGCGAGCTCCCTCTGCCGCCACCGTCTGACCGTTTTTCCGGTAAGGGCAAGGTTCCCGCCGCCCTATTTTGGCCACAACCAGCTCCTACACGACTAGGCATACTCCTCTGACCCCCTATTTTGTCTGCTCGAGCCCCAGGTCGACGACACCGCCTCGGAGACACGAGCTCCGCCGTCGGCAAGTACTCCGGCGAGGAATTCCCGGTGAATCTGAGCGCCCCTTCATCAAACGCGAGCATCCCCGAGACCACCTCGACCGCGGCGATCGCTGGTAATAGTCCACGGTCTCCCTGCCCCTCTAGAACCACCGGAGCACCACCCGTCGACGGCCGCCGCCAAGCGCCGCCAGCGCCGCCAGTCTGTGGTCGACACGCTGAGCACCGTCTGATCTTAATCCAACGGCTTAGATAAATCACTTAGCAAAACGGTACGGGCTAATCTGGATCGCCCGTTGCCACTTAAAATCCAACGGCCCGCAGCAGTCGATGCACCCGAACCGGTACCGGCCAATAAGAACACACCACGTCGCCCAGGCTATTTGTTTAAATTAGAAAATAGACAGAATAAATCTTAAACTTAGAAATTCAATAACTTTTGATCCACACATCAGAAAAATACAAATTTGGTGTCTATGGATTCAGAAAAATAAGACCTTTATTATAGAGGCCTTGTTTCACACTTTTGCTTCTGGAAAATTTGAATTTTAGGCAGAACCTTTTTAGGAGTATTTTACCCATAAAAATTGTTTTGTAAATTATTTTTGGGTGAATCTTTTTGCTATGGATTGCAAATTGAACCCTCTGTCCAGTAAGACCAAAATATAGATTTGGTTGACTATCCCTAATAGCATGGGAATTATTTAGTGAGTCTAGCCTTTCCAAATGCTAGAAATTATTGCTAATTGTTACAATTGCACAAATGGTTGCATTTATAATCTTGCAATTGTAAAATGTTCAGAAAACACTTAGTATTGTTCAAAGCCTTGTTATAACAATTTGTGCACTAAAATTTCCATCTTGCATGCTTGCATATTTTGCATGATTTTGCATTGCCATTAGTGTTGACTTTGTGCATGTTTTGTCTTGTTTGTTTTGTTTGATAGATTGTGTGGATTGTCAAGTGTGTTACTTCAAAGAGTGTACCAACACCACCAACTACTAAGGCAAGTGGCACTATCATCCATGTCCTACTATTTTTCATTACACTTAGTGGATTTTTGTAGTATGCATGATAGGACTACTATGATACTATGCTATGCTATATCCTATTAGGATATCCTTTATATATCCCTTAGTGGAAATACTGTAGTTGTAATATGCTTAGCCTTGCTATAGATTCAGGGTGGAATATACCATATTGTGATTATATGAAGTGTTGGAAAAAAATATATGTTTTATATAATAAAACAAGGACTCAATGAATCACCTGGGTGGAGTGTGGATACTCAGTTGAGAATAAGGTGGCAACGAAGGGAACCATGTCTATGGCTATCTCTTTCGTGTGTGCACTAGAAGAATACCATCCAGGAACTTAGAGATTGAACATGTTTCTCGTACAGTGGCTTTCGTGTACAGCCACATGCCAAATGGGCTTTGGCCTAGTCAATTACATAGTGGAAGACCCATGCATTGGTACCTCTTCAGGTTAACTGGAATTATGCATTGGAGGTTTATCCTTGCATTGGTGCCTGGTAGATGTGCTGGCATTATGTATTGGGAGGACTTCTATGGAAAGACTTTGTCACATTCTCGATCTGCCGGTACTCCATCTTGGTGAGTACTAATCCAGCAGCCACTGGTGGCGTCAAGACGAGATTGTGTCTTGTGGGTAAGGTGTACAACTTCTGCAGAAGATTAAATTCTAAGTACTTAGCCGTGTCCCCGGTTATGGACAACTCTGAGCAACTAAGGCCTGAAGCTATGGAAGATCTCGACATTCTAATTTCTCAAAGTAAAACTTAATGGTGACAACAAGAGATTAGAAGAACTTGGAGTTTGCCAAGGAGTTCAGAAAGTTATTGAAAGATCAAAACTATTTTTACAAACATAGGATAAAACCATATTGCTTTCTGCAAATGAGCCTAAGATCTACTTAGCCAAATGTGCATGTACTGATAGTACAACTTATATTCACAAACTTGTGACACTTGCCAATACATTCAAAGTATTGACCCTTTGTGGCTGTAACCTATCATGTTGCAGGTTATTCTATTGATGAGTATGGATTGATGATAGAGGTTATGAGTCTGCACCCAACATGTTTGACTGTGGCACATGAAGATGAAGGACTCCATGCTTTACTTGTATTCCGCTGCTTTGTAATAAGATAGCCTATGGCTATAGGTTTGTAATAAAGTATTCATATTCTGGATCATGCGATGTAATATGACCTTTGTATCTTGATATTACATCTTAAACTGTGGGTGCTAGCTATTCGATCCAGGGACTAGCACTGTAATCACAGGGATTCAAACCAAGCCAGGTTTGGGTTTTTACAGATGGTATTAGAGCATTGTGTGGCCTGTAGGTTCGTAACCCTAGGAATTGGACAAACCCCTTGTTAGGAGTGAACTTATATTTTTATACTTATTAGATTTTCTCGTATACCTTGATCATTATTTACTGAATCTCTCCTCCTTCAAACATGTAGAGGACCAGCCTTTGCTTTCTCCAAGGACTTTGAAGATGGATCATGCCAACAAGGAGATCAAGATACAAGTTGGGACAAGTCCTCGAGCTTGCAAAATATGTGGAGAAGTAGGCCACACCTCTAAGGAACATCAAGATCAATGTCCCTTTTGTGATCACAACCATCCAGTTGGAGAATGTCCCACATCTCAAGTTACTTGTTACCTATGTGAAGGAACTAACCACATTCCTGCCAAGTGCCATCTTGACTTCATAGTGCAACAAGTGAAAGAACAAGTGAAGGATGGAATGTATCAAGCTCTTGGGAAGAAAGAAGAAAACCTTAGCCATATCACTTGCTCCAAATGCAAGAAAGAAGGACATAATATCAATGAATGCCTAGAGAAGGAAGTTCAAGAAAACCACAACAACACTTCAAGAAAAAGTACTCGAGACATGACAAAAGCGTTTTGCCATCGCTGCCGGAAGATAGGACACTTCACCGATGATTGCCGAACTCGAAAGAGAGCTCCCACTAATGTTATCATAGTGCGAACCATGAGACATTAGATTGCCTACCAATTATCATGTTCGAGTTATCGATATCGTGTTAGCGTATGGATCATGCCAACCTATGTGGTATGACTATACTAGGTTGCTTGTTTCAAGAAAACTTGTTGTTTTCTTCTATAATGAGTTAAAGTCAGAAGTTGCTAAGTGATTGGCTGCTTGATGAATGTTTGATTAAACTGGTTTGTTTTGGGTTGAGTGTGTTAGAACTCCCTTAAACCTATCTATCTATCTGTCTATCTATCCTTACTTATCCCTATTAAACCAACAGATGCCTCCAAGACACGCCAACGACCATGATAACAATGGAGACAACAACAACAATGAAAATGAGATGCAACAGATGATGACTGCACAGACTCAGCTAATGCAAATGATGGCACAATTCATGGCAACCATCAACAATCAGAATCAGAACAACAACAATAACAACAACAATCCACCACCTCTGGATATGCTCACTAGATTTCTGAGGTTGAAACCTGCAAAGTTCTCTGGTACTTCTGATCCAATGGTAGCTGATGACTGGTTACGTTTAGTGAACAAAGACCTAGTGACTGTTGGATGCTCTGATGCTGAGAAAGTGAGATTTGCAGCGCACTTGCTTGAAGGCCCTGGAGCTACATGGTGGGACAACTTTCAAGTCACTCACCCCATTGAAGAAGTGACTTGGGAAATATTTGAAGATGGTTTTCGCACTAATCATATCTCTTCAGGCGTGATGAGTCTGAAGAAGAAGGAGTTTCACAACCTTAAGCAGCGTCACCGCAGCATTGCTGAATATATTGAGGAATTCAATAATCTATCACGTTATGCTCCAGATGATACTGATACTGATGCTAAGAGGAAGGAAAAGTTCCTAGATGGACTGAATGATGAACTTTCCATGCAATTATCACTCGCTTATGTTCCAACTTATCAATCACTGTGTGACAAAGCTAGAATTTTAGAGAGTAAGAAGGACAAAGTTGAGAACAGGAAGAGGAAGCATAGCTTTGTCAAATATCACTCAGGATCATCACAGAAGATGCGTTCATTCAGAAAGGACAATGGGGATTCTGGATCGCATCATCATGAAGGAAATGGACATAATCACCATCACCACAAGAATCACCACATCAACAATGGAAGTGGTAGTAACAATGTGAATGGTACTAACAATGGAAATAACCTTGGTCAGGACCAACATAATGATCCCAAGAAAGACATTAGCCAGTTGCAGTGTTACAATTGTAAGCAACTTGGACACTTTGTAGCAAACTGTCCTGAGAAGAAGAAGAAGAATGAGAATGTTGGAGATTCTAATGGGAGCAATTCCAATGTGACCCAGAAACGACATGTGAACCACATCAACATGTATGGAACCCTTGAAGAACTAGATGGTGTGGAAGGTAAGCTTTAGCTAACTTAATTCAGTGGTATAAAAATCTCAAGATGGAGAAATGTTAACAACCTTTGGATGTCAATCTTTTGGACCCTTAGCCAAGTGAATCGAATGCAACCCAACAAAGTTTCGTTTTAAGGGTGGTAGCACCCAAGTATCCTAAAACCCAACCTATTCTTTCTAGCCTTCTCGAATCTCGGGACGAGATTCCTTTTAAGGGTGGTAGTTTGTCACATCCCAAAATTTTCCAAATTTTGAAATGTGAAAATTTTAAACAAAATGAAGAACCAAGTTCTTTGAAATTCAGAAGGAACAAAAACTTTTGGAACATTTAAATATAATGCCTCCAAAACCCAAGCCAAACAAAATGATTTTTTGTTTGTGAATTGGTGTGCATGTTTTAAAGTTCCAAATCATGAAGCATGCATGAGCATCTTGACTTGGTTGCATTTTAAAAACCCAAGAGAAGTGAAAAATATCTCAAACCCTAAAACTCTAATTATTTGTTAACACTAAGAACAACACAATACTTTGGATATACTCCATATGTATATTAAACAAAAGAACTCCTATGAGGGCTAAAAAGATAAAGGACAAAATAATAAAACAATAGAAATTGGTTTCATCCAATTTGGAGCCATGGATAAAAAGATATGAATTATTTTGAGAATATATTTAATAAAGGCAATATTAGCTATTAAAACCAAAGTGAATAAATTTGGTTAGAAAATTTTGAGTTGGAAAGTAAATGAGTTCTATAATGCCCTAAAAACCTAATTTGAGTTTTACAATTTTTTAGAAATTTGTTTGATTCAAATTGGATCATTAAATCAAAAGATATTTAAGAAAACAGAAATAGAAAAAGAAAAGGGAGAAAAAAAAATAAAGCGGAGACGACTTACGGCCTTTCATTAAAACCAGCCCACCAGCCCCACCCGGCCTTTTCCCTCTCCCCTATTTTTCTTCTGCTGCCCACCCCTTCCACTTACACCCGACCCCACGCCCGTCACCCGCCACCTCGGCTTCTTCAACGAGCAGACAATGTGCCGTCCCCTCCTCTCTGCGTTACCAAGTCTGGCCGAATTCGTGCGTTTCCGTGAATTAATCTCCACTCCGACCCCTGCCTCTTAATCCCCACCCCTCCTCTTCGTTTTCCCCTCAGACACCGCCACCTGAGAGACACTAGGCTACTCGGAATCGAGCTCGAACCACTGCGGCCACTGACGAGATCCGGTGAGGATTCCAGCAAGAACTCACTGCCCCGCACCTTCCCCTCTGTCATGTTAGCTTCTCCATGTCCTGGCGCGTGTTTTAACCCCGGCTATGTGCCTTCTCGTGCTCCAGGTCGACGACACAGACCAAGTCCGGCGAGCTCCCTCTGCCGCCACCGTCCGACGGTTTTTCCGGTAAGGGCAAGGTTCCCGCTGCCCTCTTTTGGCCACAACCAGCTCGTACACGACCAGGCGTACTCCTCTGACCCCCTGTTTTGTCTGCTCGAGCCCCAGGTCGATGACACCGCCTCGGAGACACGAGCTCCGCCGTCGGCAAGTACTCCGGCGAGGAATTCCCGGGAATCTGAGCGCCCCTTCATCGACCGCGAGCATCCCCGAGACCACCTCGACCGCGGCGATCGCTGGTAATAGTCCACGGTCTCCCTGCCCCTCTAGAACCACCGGAGCACCACCCGTCCGACGCGTCGCCGCCGCGCACCGTCGCCAGCGCCGCCAGTCTGTGGTCGACACGCTGAGCACCGTCTGATCTTAATCCAGCGGCTTAGATAGATCACTTAGCGAAACGGTACGGGCTAATCTGGATCGCCCGTTGCCACTTAAAATCCAACGGCCCGCAGCAGTCGATCCACCCGAACCGGTACCGGCCAATAAGAACACACCATGTCGCCCAGGCTATTTGTTTAAATTAGAAAATAGACATAATAAATCTTAAACTTAGAAATTCAATAACTTTTGATCCACAAATCATAAAAATACAAATTTGGTGTCTATGGATTCAGAAAAATAGAGACCTTTATTATAGAGGCCTTGTTTCACACTTTTGCTTCTGGAAAAACTTTTAGGAGTATTTTACCCATAAAAATTGTTTTGTAAATTATTTTTGGGTGAATCTTTTTTCTATGGATTGCAAATTGAACCCTCTGTCCAGTAAGACCAAAATATAGATTTGGTTGACTATCCCTAATAGCATGGGAATTATTTAGTGAGTCTAGCCTTTCCAAATGCTAGAAATTATTGCTAATTGTTACAATTGCACAAATGGTTGCATTTATAATCTTGCAATTGTAAAATGTTCAGAAAACACTTAGTATTGTTCAAAACCTTGTTATAACAATTTGTGCAATAAAATTTCCATCTTGCATGCTTGCATATTTTGCATGATTTTGTATTGCCATTAGTGTTGACTTTGTGCATGTTTTGTCTTGTTTGTTTTGTTTGATAGATTGTGTGGATTGTCAAGTGTGTTACTGCAAAGAGTGTACCAACACCACCAACTACTAAGGCAAGTGGCACTATCATCCATGTCCTACTATTTTTCATTGCACTTAGTGGATTTTTGTAGTATGCATGATAGGACTACTATGATACTATGCTATGCTATATCCTATTAGGATATCCTTTATATATCCCTTAGTGGAAATACTGTAGTTGTAGTATGCTTAGCCCTGCTATAGATTCAAGGTGGAATATACCATATTGTGATTATATGAAGTGTTGGAAAAAAATATATGTTTTATATAATAAAACAAGGACTCAATGAATCACCTGGGTGGAGTGTGGATACTCAGTTGAGAATAAGGTGGCAACGAAGGGAACCATGTCTATGGCTATCTCTTTCGTGTGTGCACTAGAAGAATACCATCCAGGAACTTAGAGATTGAACATGTTTCTCATACAGTGGCTTTCGTGTACAGCCACATGCAAAATGGGCTCTGGCCTAGTCAATTACATAGTGGAAGACCCATGCATTGGTACCTCTTCAGGTTAACTGGAATTATGCATTGGAGGTTTATCCTTGCATTGGTGCCTGGTAGATGTGCTAGCATTATGTATTGGGAGGACTTCTATGGAAAGACTTTGTCACATTCTCGATCTGCCGGTACTCCATCTTGGTGAGTACTAATCCAGTGACCCATTGGTGGCGTCAAGACGAGATTGTGTCTTGTGGGTAAAGTGTACAACTTCTGCAGAAGATTAAATTCTAAGTACTTAGCCGTGTCCCCGGTTATGGACAACTCTTAGCAACTAAGGCCTGAAGCTATGGAAGATCTCGACATTCTAATTTCTCAAAGTAAAACTTAATGGTGACAACAAGAGATAAGAAGAACTTGGAGTTTGCCAAGGAGTTCAGAAAGTTATTGAAAGATCAAAACTATTTTTACAAACATAGGATAAAACCATATTGCTTTCTGCAAATGAGCCTAAGATCTACTTAGCCAAATGTGCATGTACTGATAGTCCAACTTATATTCACAAACTTGTGACACTTGCCAATACATTCAAAGTATTGACCCTTTGTGGCTGCAACCTATCATGTTGCAGGTTATTCTATTGATGAGTATGGATTGATGATAGAGGTTATGAGTCTGCACCCAACATGTTTGCCTGTGGCACATGAAGATGAAGGACTCCATCCTTTACTTGTATTATGCTGCTTTGTAATAAGATAGCCTATGGCTATAGGTTTGTAATAAAGTATTCATATTCTTGATCATGCGATGTAATATGACCTTTGTATCTTGATATTACATCTTAAACTGTGGGTGCTAGCTATTCGATCCAGGGACTAGCACTGTAATCACAGGGATTCAAACTGTGGGTGTCATTGGATGTGTGTTCTTCTCATGAACCACACATGGATCCACCCAGTGTGATTGCAGGTCTATTCTTTTCACAAACCACATATGGATCCACCAGTGTCATTGCATGTGTGTTCTTTTCACAAACCACATATAACTAGTGTCATTGCATGTGTGTTCTTTTCATGAACCACACCCAGGGTCATTGCATGTGTGTTCCTCTCATAAACCACACATGGCTACACCAGTGTCATTGCATGTCTGCTCTTTTCATTAACCACAGTTAGAGTCATTGCATGTATGTTATTTTCACAAACTACACATCGTTAGTGTCATTGCATGTGTGTTCTTCTCACAAACAACATAAGGATCCACCAGTGTCATTGGATGTGTGTTCTTTTCATGAACCACACCCGGTGTCATTGCATGTCTGTTCTTCTCACAAACCACATAAGGATCCACCAGTGTCACTGGATGTGTGTTCTTTTCATGAACCACACCCAGTGTCATTGGATGTGTGTTCTTCTCATAGACAATACATGCATCCACCAGTGTCATTGCATGTGTGTTCTTCTCATGAACCACACATGGATCCACCAAGTGTCATTGCATGTGTGTTCTTTCCACAAACAACATATGGATCCACCAGTGTCATTGCATGTGTGTTATTTTCATGAACCACACTGATGGCTCAATGCACGGCGCCTAGAAAAGTGTTGATGGCTCGTGGTTGATGTACAGCCTGTTGGGAACCCCAAGAGGAAGGTATGATGAGCACAACAGCAAGTTTCCCTAAGTTATGAAACCAAGGTTTAATCGAACCAGTAGGAGCAAGGAAACACCTCAAAGGTGTTACTAGCTGAGCCTTGGCAGGGCGCACTACCGGTGCTAGTAGCAACGTGGAGACCTGCACAACACAACCACAGAACTTTGTCCCCAACTTGCGATGAGGTTGTCAATCTCACCATGTTTTGCGGAAAACAAAGGATTAAACGTATCGAATGGAAAGAAGTAAAAGTTTGCAGAAAGTAAACACAAAGCAGTAAACAGTTTATAGATTGTATGTAAAGAAAGAGGACCGGGATCCATAGTTCACTAGAGGTGGCTCTCCTTAAGATAGATAACATGCTGGGTGAACAAATTACAGCGGGGCAATTGACTAACACCGAGAAAGCAATACATGCATATACTAATCATCTTGACTCCTTTGAGACTTGATTGGGCATTACAACATAATACATAGACCGCCATCCAACTGCATCTATGACTAATAATCCACCTTCAGGTTATCATCCGAACCCCTCCAAGATTAAGTTGCAAGCAATGATTATTGCTTCTGAACTACGTGTAAAGTAAACAATACGATTGTTCTATGAACAAAGGATTGTTGTTTTCTCCCTAGTAGCAACAACACATCTAGTACCTTAGAGATTTCTGTCACTTCCCCAGATTACCAGAGGCATGAACCCACTATCGAGCATAAATACTAACTCTTGGAGTTGCTAGCATCGACTTGGCCAAGATAGCTACTAACAACGGAAAGGATGCAAGAACACAAATAACAAAGACATGATAGAATCAATAATCAATCTGAAATAGCATCTCAATATCCATTGGATCCCCGTAAACACAACATGCAGAATTACAAATAGATGATCTTGATCATGAACGAAGCTCACAAGATCTAGACATGAAAGCACAAAGGAGGAGAACCAACCATCTAGCTACTACATGGATCCGTAGTCCAAGGATGAACTACTCACGCATCACACCGGAGGCTTGCATGGTGATGAAGAAGGCCTCCAGGGTGAATTCCCCTCTCCGGCAGGGTGCCGGGAAGAGCTTTAGGTCCCTCCTGATCTAGGGATGGAGATGACGGCGGCTACAAACTCTTACGTGGATTTTTGATTGGGCACTTAGGGTTTTCGTCCCGAGGGAAATATATAGGCGGAAGGAGAGGCCGAGGGGGTGCCAGGAGCGGCCACACCACCCCCTGGCACGGGCCAGGCCTGGCCGCGCGGCCAGGTGGTGTGGTGGCTCCCTGGCCCTTCTCCGTATCGTATTCTAGCACTTGATCCGTTCCGGAAAAATAGGCACTTCGGCTTTTGTCCCGTCCAATTCAGAGAATATTCATTTTCTGACTTTCCTGGAACCAAAAACAGCAGAAAACAAGCAGCTATCACTATGGCTCTTGTTAATAGGTTAGTCCAAGAAATCATATGAAAGTTACTCCAAAGTTGGAACAAAACACAAGAAAGTGGATAAAACCAAGCATGTAACATCAAAAATTATAGATACATTTGCAATGTATCAACATCCCCAAGCTTAACTCCTGCTCGTCCTCGAGTAGGTAAGTGATAAAAAGAAAGAATAATTTTTGAGGTGACATGCACCATCAAAGACTTGATCAAAGTATTTGCAAAACATTCAAAGCTGGGATCATAGTACTTCAATCATAACATGAAAGACAAAGTTCTAGCAATAAGCAAAGAAGCTATGATGCAACATCAAAAGGCACAAACAAAAGATTCATGAATAACAATGCTTTGCAAGACATTTGTTTGTTTCACATAAAGAAAACATAGCATACTAGTATTCAGCTTGTCCCTCATAGAGTAGCAAATATAAATGCATAGGACACCTTCAAAGTTCATAAGAGTGACTAGATACAATAGTTTAAAACAAGCAATAACAAGTTATGCATCAATCAACTAGTCTTGGGACAATGCACATAGAACTAAGAATGGCCACTATGCTCTCAAAGAATGTGCATAAAGATAGAAGGTGGAGACTCAATATAATGGTGGAAGAAAGGCTTTTGTAAAAGGAAGTAGGGATTCAAGTCTCATAAAGAGCTTCCAAAAATTATGGTACTTAAAGCTTTCAGCTCTCATTGCCCCTATCATAAGCATCTTGAAGTGATTAACGTTAAAGTGAACAAACTATGGTGTAAATGCTTGACAAAGTATAAGTCAGAAATCTCATGTCCCTTGTATATGAGGGTCGCTCCTCATGCTACTCAAGTTTAGTCACCGGTAAGTTCTTGTCATCGTAAGTACATGTGTATCATTGAGAACCGCCAACGGGGTACCCCTTGCCCGATGATACAGAAGAATCCCCATATCAAAATGACAAGGCAAGCAGACAACGAGCATCTCAGCATTCTTCTTATTTACCAAGGGAATATGGTGCCTTTTTCTCTCTTTCCTCTTTTCATAGTATCTCTCTTTTTTTCTTTTCTCTTTTTTTCTCAATATAGGACCCTTTTTTTATAAGAAGAATGCTTCATAGACAGCTCATTATGGTTACGCTGCAGGTTTGAACCATGTCAGCATGGATTAGACCAGCAGCCTAGGCATTTCTCTAACACATATACATAACTCCATGGACTTACAAGCTCCCCTTTCATTTCACACCGACGACATCCATATACAAAAGAGCATGATATCAACTAGGTACAAGTACCAAGTGCAATGTTGAAAGTGTTCCCCATGAAAGCATGGTTCTGCTAATTCCCAACAAATAAGTGCAAGCATATACAACATAGAAGACACAATGGTTCAAGTTTATTAGGGGAAAGTAAAGTAAAGTGTGCCATCAAGTTCGTGAGAGCTTTAATCACTAGTTTTCTCATAACAAGTGGAAGGTAAACAAAAGCATGAATATACTTGGAATAGCATAAGCTAGTAGGTAGGTATGGTGGACTCTTTGGAATAAGTTGGTTTAGGGAGTTGGATGCAGGAGTGGAACTCATACTTTGTTGTGGAGGCTAGCAAAAGACTGGGAGCGACAAACTAAGAGAGCAATAATGGCCATAATCATGCAGAGCGACAAAACATCATTGATCAAAGCATAAAGTGATACTACAAGTTGAAAAGTAAAGGATCATAAAGGATATGGTGACTTGAGATAGTCATAACATGGTGTGAGCATGTGCCAAGTCAACCCAAATAAAGCATCAAAGGAGAATACCACTATACTATGCTTTAATATGCTAAAACAATGCATGATTCATCCAAGGCACATTAAGCAATTTCAATTGTTTATAACAAGTCATGCTACAGAAAAGAATACTAAGCATAAAGCCAAAACAATATCGAGCATGGCATGACAAAGCATAGGCCACAATCAAAAACAAGCTCTTTTTACCACATAAGCATGAACTTTCCTACTCTTTTCCAAACCAAACCAAACTATTTGCAAACCAATGTATGAAAGAGGGGGTCCAACCAACTTATTCAGAAAACTAAGAAAACCAAGGCAAACGAAAAACCAAAACGAAAAAGAAGATGCTCCAAGAAAAACACAACTGTGCATGAAACAATAAAAATGAAGCGTTTGGAAGAAACCTGGGATTTTTATTGATGAAGGAGGGGATGCCTTGGGCATCCCCAAGCTTTGATGCTTGTATTTCTTGGATATTTCTTGGGGTGACATGCGTGGCATCCCCAATCTTGAGCTTTATTCCATCCTTCATCTCATTACTCATTCCTTCCAAACACCTGAAAACTTTTCCTTCATACAAAACTTCACACAATCTCATTAGCAACATTAGTGCACTTAAGATAAATAAGTCTTAAGGTTCAGCTCTAACACCAAATAAACTTCCATTAGAACACTAGCTACTGTAGCACTTCCCTCAAAAAGCTCAATTCCCCAAAAGAACTCAAAAAAGAACCCACAAGAAGCAAATGCGGAAAACGGCAGAAATCTGTCAAAACAGACCAGCAGGTAAAGCCGAATTTTTTTGAAGACCTTCTGTTGCTCAAATCAAAAAGTGTTGAACTAATGAAAGTTAGATAACAACCTGGGGCCGAATCACAAAAACTTACAGCTCAATCCGACATACAGAGCTATCTCACGCATGTTTACGGTGAAGCACAAGAATCTGTTTCGGGATAGTAACTTTCCCAATCATTACTTCACTCTCATTAGAGGTTACTCTTGGCACAAAAAGCAAATAAAAAGGATAAGGAGAGGTTATTACTGAGGTAATAACTTCCAAGACTCATCTAAAACTCTTGGGTTATCTCTCAACAAGTACTTTTCTTTAACGCCTTTAAGTTAGGCATAAGAAGCAAAGAAAGAATCAAGTGTTCTCAAATGAAGAAGCATTAAAACCAACTTTCTTGCCCTTACCTCTCTTATTTTTATTCTTAACCTTTGGGAAAATGTGATTGTTTGGTGGAGAAGAAAGGTGCATGGTCACTTTCCCACATCTATTATTGCTCCAAGGAGTTCTAATAGGGATCTTCCAAGTGTAATTTGTCCTTTTCCGGCACATTCAATAACAAGATAATCAGTAGAAATCATTTTCCCAAGAATCTTTATAAACACTCCTTCAGCTATTCCAATAGGAAATAAGGTAGCATTATTAGCAAGAGATATTTATTTTCCTCCTTTAGTAAGCCCCCAAAGATTCAAAGGTTCATAAATATCTTTGGGCATAAGACAAAATTCAGACATGATATCGCAGCGGGCTTGAAAAGTTTCAGTGTTTATCTCAATCTTTACTGTAGGGAGCCACTTTCAGAATTTATTGGAACATAGTTGTGACGCTCCCTAAGCGTATTATAGCAACTTTCTAAGCTAGTAGTGCTAGCCTCAAGAGTGTTCAACCTAGCAAATATTTTCGTGAAAGAAATATCAGTTTGGCTAGGATCAATTTCTTTATAGCATTAATAGCATCATCCTCATTACATTGGAGGAAATCTCCTCCCACAACAGCATCTAAAGCATATCTATAGCAAAGAGCAATCCCAAGGTAAAAACTGCTAAGGAACAAGCTTTGAGTCATTTTAGGCTCAGTTTTTTCATGTAGACTAGAGATTCTAGACCAAGCTTCCTTAAAACATTCCTCAATTCCTTGTTTAAAAGTGAAAATCATTTCCGCGGGTGACATAGTGATTGGAGCAAGGCTAGACATAGTGGCAACTCAAGATAGGAACTATTTTTTTTTATGTTTTTGAAATAAGAAAGCAAACTAAGCAAAAAGAAACTAAGAAAAACAAAAACAACAAAGTAAAGAGATTGGTTATGAAGGACTCCCCTTGTGAAGATGTCCTTTACTCCCCGGCAACGGCGCCAGAAAATTGCTTGATGGCTCAATGCACGGCGCCCAGAAAAGTGTTGATGGCTCGTGGTTGATGTAGAGCTTGTTGGGAACCCCAAGAGGAAGGTATGATGAGCACAGCAGCAAGTTTCCCTCAGTTATGAAACCAAGGTTTAACCGAACAAGTAGGAGCAAGGAAACACCTCAAAGGTGTTACTAGCTGAGCCGTGGCAGGGCGCACTACCGGTGCTAGTAGCAACGTGGAGACCTGCACAACACAACCACAGAACTTTGTCCCCAACTTGCGATGAGGTTGTCAATCTCACCGTGTTTTGCGGAAAACAAAGGATTAAACGTATCGAATGGAAAGAAGTAAAAGTTTGCAGAAAGTAAACACAAAGCAGTAAACAGTTTATAGATTGTATGTAAAGAAAGAGGACCGGGATCCATAGTTCACTAGAGGTGGCTCTCCTTAAGATAGATAACATGCTGGGTGAACAAATTACAGTGGGGCAATTGACAAACACCAAGAAAGCAATACATGCATACACTAATCATCTTGACTCCTTTGAGACTTGATTGGGCATTATAACATAATACATAGACCGTCATCCAACAACATCTATGACTAATAATCCACCTTCAGGTTATCATCTGAACCCCCTCCAGTATTAAGTTGCAAGCAACATATTATTGCTTTACGAACTGCGTGTAAAGTAAACAATATGATTGTTCTATTAACAAAGGATTGTTGTTTTCTCCCTAGTAGCAACAACACATCTAGTACCTTAGAGATTTCTGTCACTTCCCCAGATTACCAGAGGTATGAACCCACTATCGAGCATAAATACTAACTCTTGGAGTTGCTAGCATCTACTTGGCCAAGATAGCTACTAACAACGGAAAGCATGCAAGAACACAAATAACAAAGACATGATAGAATCTGTTGGGGGGATAACCCCGGGTAGGGTCACTCCGGGGTATAAGGGCCGAGTTAGCCGAGGGTAGGCAAGGTCAAAGCGGATGCTGGCCGAGTCACCTCAAGGCAGGACGGATCACTGGACGTGGGTCGCCTAACATTGTCTCGTCCGACTTAAGGAGTAAGTCGGAAATACTCGTCTAGCTTATATGTAGGAACAGGTGTGGCCGGATCAACCGTGATCCGGGTCCTCGCTCGGCTTCTAGGAGAAGGAAGGAATCTCTCTGGTCAAAAAAGAAGGTCCGGTGCGCACTGGATGAGCGAATAAAGCAAGGGCAGGACCACCGGATCATTGCCGACAAGGGTGACGACGCTCACGTCGGCTGACGTGGGCGCCGCAGAGGCTATGTCGCTAAAGCAAGTGTGACGCGGGGGAAAAAGCATCCCTGTCGGGTTACTAATTTGGGAGGGGGCATATTCTTAGGAATATGCCTCCACGTATGCCCTAGGCCAGGACCGAACCACCACTATATAAGGGGGGGTTAGGGTTCTGGTAGAGGGGTTTGGTTTTTTCTGATACAGAGGAAGGAGAATTCTAGTTAGTTGAGCACTAGTGGATCTAGGGTTCTTCGGGCTAGTTGGTAGGCAAGGGTAAGAGAGTTTCTTCTTCCTCCTCTTGTCAATACAGCTTGAGGAGCTCTTGTAATCTTGGAGATCGAACATCAATACAAAGCTTCTGTGTAGAGAATCACTCTACTATCCCTCCCTGGATTCCCCTAGCGCATATTAGTCCCCACCTTTAGCCTATCCATGGCATCTGCCGTGACACCACCACGACAGTTGGTGCCCACCGTGGGGCTAGCGGCGCTAGCAGGGGTGATGATCCGGACGGGAAACCTCATCGGCACCAGCGAACACATCGTCTCCGGGCTCGTTCAGCGCTTTGGAGCGCTGGACTACGTCAGCGACAACGCTAGCTGCTTTGGCACGCGCCCCCTTTCGCGCAACGGCATCTTCGTCAAGCTCGGTGCGCACAAGGTCTACGTTGCTGTGGACGTGTCTTGCGTTCATCCGCGTCGCGTCGTCGATGCAGGAGAACCACCCCTCACTGTGGCTCGCGGGGCGCGTATCGCTCGCTCCCCGGACCATGCAGAGGTGATGATGACTACGCCAGGCGCGGGCATGAGCAAGGATCCGGCGCCAGACCCAGAGGTAACGCCTAAGGCACCGAGGAAAGCTAGGGGTCCTCCGCTAGAGAGGCCTGAGAACGTGCTGAGGGAAGCTATGGATAGCTTGGCAAACCCAGTGGCAGCAGTGGTAGATCCGGCTCAGGCACAGGCCGAGCTAGAGGAGACCCGGCAAAAGATACTGGAGGGCGCAAACAAAATAGCAGCGGCTCAGCAGTCGTTGAACATGACGCTTCGCTGCTGACGCAAAGGCAAACAAGGTTGATGCAGTAAGGGTAAAAGGGAAAAATCTCATAAGTGAGATGAACAGAGAAGGTGATGATGGACCAGAAGGGTCGGAAAACTATCTGTCCGTGGGGTTGCCGAGGTATAGTACCCCGGCGAAGAACCTCAGAGCAGCAGATGCCGCGGCGTCCGAGCTAGAGGGTCTGACGGGTGAAGCCCGTCAAAGACAGCAAGACCGGGTTAACGAGCTGGTTTGGATCGCGAACAGGCAGAACGAGGAGCTGCTGAGAGGTAACCCGGAGAGAGTTGGAGCTTCTAAGATCATCCATTCGGCGATAGGTAACCCGGACAAATCCTCTGGAGCCGCATCATCGCCTCATGGTGGCCCAAGGAGAGAAGAGGTAGTAACCTCGGCCAGACAGAACAAGCAGATCGTTCCATACGACCCAACACGTGCGGGAAAGAAAAAGAGATGCGGAAAAAACCACGATCGACGAAGTGTGAGCCGAGGTGAAGCGGGCCGAGGTAATCACGACCAAGGCAATGCCGGTCAAGGGAATGCTGCCAACGGCAATGCCGGACAGCGAAACTCGGCAGGAGCAGGTCAACCGCAGTAGCGGAATGTACCAAGGCAAGAGCAAAGTGCTGGCCATGGTATACAACAGAGAGGAGCACAACGAGAGCAAGACCGATACAATGACGGAGACTCGGAAATGATGAACGCGGGATATGCAAGACCGTACTATCATGTGATAGGGTCGAGATTGGAAAGCAGGGATTTGATGCCGGATGACGCCAGGTTAAAGCTGGATCGCCTGTATAGGTCAGAACAAATCAAATGTCAAGGTCCTCCGGGTCCAGCGTGCTTTGGACCCCGGATCATGAAGGAACCGCGAGTACCCAATTTCCAATTACCCAGGGGCACGAAGATGTATGACGGCAGTACAAAGCCGGAGGATTGGCTGATCAACTGTGCAACACCTGTGAAAATTGCAACTGGCAACTTGAGATGGGCTGTTAGATATGTACCCCAAATGTTGGAAGGTCCGGCTAGGGTATGGCTGAATAATTTGCCACCCGGAAGCATCAATTGCTGGATAGATTTTGAAGAAATGTTTATCAGCAACTTCTCAAGTACATATCAGAGACCAAATAGACCGCAGACCCTGGCAATGTGCAAGCAGAGATCTAACGAAATGGATCGTGAATTCTTGACCCGGTGGTGTACCGTGAGAAACTCGTGTGATGGAGTCATAGAGTCACAGGCTATAGCATGGTTCGCACAAGGGTGCAGATATGGCAGCGAGTTGTGGATGAAATTGCAAAGGAAAATGCCAGTCACATTGGCAGAGATGATCCGGACCGCGGATTCTTATGCTTTAGGTGATCCGACTCAACCTAGGATCACGTCGAACGAGTCGAATCAGGAGTACTATCCGAGGGATGGAGCCGGGTCATCCCGGAGGAACGATTATAGGGGAAAAAGGAGAGACGATAGACCGGACCATCGATATAGTTTGCAACAAGTTGCAGCCGTGAATCAAGATCAGCCCGGAGCAGGGAGCGACCAACGCCAGAAAACGGGAGGGCAATGGACTCCTAGAAACGATGGCAAGAAAACGTGGACTCCGGAGCAGAAGAAGCAATGGCAAGAAACGAAAGATCGTCCGAGGTATACCTATGAGTCAATGTTGGACCAGCCGTGTAAATTTCACACGCCAAATCCGAACAGCCCGGCGGGTCACACCACGAGGCAATGTGAGTGGATCCGCAAGATAGAACAAGGTGGTTCGGGGAATGCTCAGGCACCCCGGAATGATCAACCTCGGCAGGAGTTACCCCGGCAGCAGCTGCTCTCTGGAGCAAACACGTAGCAACTGATGTTGCCTCCCCCTTCGGCGAGGTATGACAACAGTAAGAGAAGGGATGCAGTGCATCAGGTGGAAAACCAGCAACAATCGGATCCGAGGTACTCCGGAAACGAGGGGAGGAACGAGTACAGGGAACATCACCAGAGCTATTGTGTGTTCACAACAGAGGAAACAGATAGGAAGAGCTTGCAGCACCGGCATATGGAGGTCAACGCGGTTATGCCTGCGGTGACGAGGTACATGTCTTGGTCGGACCAGGAAATTACCTGGAGCGTCAAAGATCATCCCAAGCTTATGCCAAGTCCGGGCTCGTATGCACTAGTGTTAGATCCGACGTTCATTGGACCAAACATTAATGTGAGGTTCTCCAAGGTACTAATCGACAATGGCAGTAGCATTAACATCATGTACGCAGATATGATGCACAAGTTGGGCATCTCGCAAAACATGCTCCAGGCTACAAGAACAACTTTCCATGGTATCGTACCAGGCATATCCTGTGAGCCCATAGGCAAATTCCGGGTCGACGTGCTATTCGGTACGAGGGATAACTGCCGAACTGAGAATCTGGAGTTTGAGGTGGTGAACTTGGAGAGCGCATATCATGCATTACTCGGGAGACCAGCACTGAGCAAATTCATGGCAAGTTGCCATGTTAGTTATCTAACGATGAAGTTGCCCGGGCCAAATGGAGCAATTACTATCGCTGGGGATTTCCGATGTTCTATTGAGTGCGCCTCAGCCGGGTCTAACCTAGCCGAGTCACTCGTGATTGCGCAAGAGAAAAGAAAAATCCAAGAGGTAGCGGCATTAGCTCAGTCCGCGCAGCAGTATATGCCGGCGTTAAGCAACCCGCATGGAAGCGTTTTGTTTCAAGCCACGAAGGACACCAAGAAGATTCCAGTGGATAACATGTTTCCGGAGCGTACCATAACAATTGGTGCCGGGTTAACTGACAAATAGGAAAGCGAGCTCGTCAACTTCCTCTGTGAGAATCGGGATATTTTTGCTTGGTCCACACAGGACTTGCAAGGTGTTCCGAGGGAGTTGGCCGAGCACTCTTTGAACGTAAGACCCGAAGCAAGGCCGGTGAAGCAGCCTCTCTGACGCTTCACCGAGGATAGGAGAAAGGTCATTTGTGATGAGATAGCTCGGTTGCTGGCAGCAGGATTTATCATGGAAGCGTTGTATCCGGATTGGCTCTCTAATCCGGTGCTGGTAGAAAAGAAGAAGGATGATCCGAACGTGGCAGTGGTTTGGCGTATGTGTATCGATTACACGAACCTGAACAAGGCGTGTCCAAAAGATCCATTCCCACTGCGGAGGATAGATCAGCTCATCGACTCTACCGCAGGATGTGAACTATTGTCATTCATTGACGCTTATTCTGGTTTCCACCAGATACCTCTGAACCCGGATGATCAAATAAAAACTGCCTTTATTACCCCGTACGGGGCTTATTGCTATCGCACTATGCCGTTTGGTTTACGAAATGCAGGAGCAACGTACCAAAGATGTATGCAAAAATGTTTGCATGATCAAATAGGTCAAAATGTACAAGTCTACGTGGACGATGTGGTTATTAAGACCAAGGAAAGCGCAATGCTCCTTGACGACATAAGGAAAACATTCACGAACTTGAGGAGATTCCGGATGAAGCTGAACCCGGAGAAATGTACCTTCGGTGTCCCGGCTGGGAAATTACTCGGATTTCTCGTCTCCAGCCGAGGTATCGAGGTTAATCCAACTAAGATCTGAGCCATCGAACGAATGGAGCTGCCGAAGTGTCTCAACGACGTCCAGAATTTCACTGGATGCCTGGCGTCGTTGAGTAGGTTTGTATGTCGGTTAGGGGAAAAGGCACTGCCTCTCTACCAACTCATGAAAAAGTCAGATAAATTCGTTTGGACGGCGCAGGCCGATGAAGCTTTTGCACACTTGAAAAGATGTTGGCCACTTCACTAGTGTTAGCTTCTCCACTGTCAAAGGAGCCAATGTTGCTCTACATAGCCGCAACCAACCGAGTTGTAAGTGCAGTGATTATAGTGGAGCGAGATGAAGAGGGTAAGTCGGTGCAGAGGCCAGTGTATTACTTGAGCGAGGTATTGTCTGCCTCAAAACAGAACTACCCGCATTTTCAAAAGGTGGCATACGGGGTTTATATGGCGGCAAAGAAGTTAAAGCACTACTTTGAGGAGCATCCCATCAAAGTTATATGCGAAGCCCCCATATCCGAGATAATGGGTAACAAAGATGCGAATGGCAGAATTGTGAAATGGGCAATTGAGCTAGCACCTTATGCACCCCAATATGATAGGAGAGAAGCGATCAAGTCCCAGGATGTGGCGGACTTTTTCGTGGATTGGGCCGAGGTACAATACGAACCACCGCCACCAGATCCGAACTACTGGAAGATGCACTTTGACAGATCAAAAACCAAAACCGGGTTAGGTGTCGGGGTTGTGCTTACCTCGCCAAAGAAGGATCAGCTCAAGTACGTATTGCAGATCCATTTCGCGGCATCAAACAATGTTGCTGAGTACGAGGCTCTTGTGCATGGTCTCAAAGTGGCAAAGGAGATTGGCATACATCGGATAATCTGCTTTGGCGACTCGGATCTAGTAATACAGCAAGTGTCCGGAGTGTGGGACGCCCTGGATCCAAACATGGCACTATACAGATTTCATGTGCAGAAGATCTCGGGTTACTTTGAGGGATGCGAATTTCACCATGTACCTCGCGTGGAAAATGAAGTCGCCGACATCTTGTCAAAGCTCGGATCGACCCGATGTGCAATTCCATCGGCGTAGCATTGGAGCACCTCGAAAACCATCTATCGCCGCCCCTGTGAACCGACTCAATCTATGTCCCGGAAAACGCGGAATCTGGAGCTGAGCCCATGGACATTGACATGGGAGGTAGCACGCCGAACTCGGGGATTACCTCGGCAAACCCGAGGACTACCTCGCTAGACCCGGGGACTGTTCAGCATGATCCGGCTGAAGTTATGCCGGTGGATCGGATGGAAATTGATGAGGAGATGTTCCCTGCGCGAGCAATACCAGCTTGGGCACTGCCTATATAACAGTTCTTGAAAGATGGAACTTTACCCACTGAGGAAGTGTTAGCCAGGCAAACTCAGAGGAGAGCCAAAGCTTACACAATCATCAATTCCGAGCTGTACAAACGAAGTGTAACCAATGTCCTCCAGTGGTGTGTTGACCCGGAAGAAGGACTTAACATCCTACGAGATATACACCAAGGATAATGCGGGCATCATGCCTCATCCCGGGCCTTAGTGGCAAAGGCATTCCGGCATGGATTTTACTGGCCAAGTGCCTTGGAGCAAGCAGAAGATCTGGTGAGAAAATGCAATGGTTGCCAAAGATACGCCACCAAGACACATATGCCTATGTCGGAACTTAAAACCATACCAATTACATGGCCATTTGCTGTGTGGTGCTTGGATATGGTTGGCCCGTTCAAACCAGCAAGAGGAAACATGACACACATTCTGGTCATGGTGGACAAGTTTACAAAATGGATCGAAGTGAAGCCTATAAGAAAATGTGATGGAGCTACGGCCGTAACATTTCTCAAAGACATCATCTTGAGATATGGTTATCCTCACAGTATCATAACTGATAATGGCACAAATTTTGCTGAAGGAGCATTTGCACGATTCTACCGAGATAAGAAGATCCGGCTGGACGTAGCCTCGGTAGCCCACCCCGCATCGAACGGACAAGTGGAAAGATCCAACCGATTAGTATTATCCGGGATAAAACCTCAGCTCATTGAGCCGCTACAAAGATCAGCGGGGTGCTGGATAGAAGAACTACCAGCAGTATTGTGGAGTTTAAGAACAACTCCGAATCGATCAACAGGCTACACGCCGTTCTTTCTGGTATATGGGCAGAAGCTGTATTACCAACTGACATAGAGCATGATTCGCCTAGGGTCACCCAATACACAGAAGCCGAAGTGCAAGAAGCCCGGCAAAATGATGTTGATCTGCTGGAAGAAGCGAGAGAACTGGCACTGTCAAGATCCGCCATATATCAGCAAAATCTCCGACGCTATCATCGCCGGAAAGTGTGCCCCCGAGTCTTCTGGGAAGGCGATCTGGTGCTGGTACAGCGTACCTCTGGCATGCATAAATTATCCCCCCCATGGGAAGGACCATTTATTGTGAGCAAAGCATTGCACAATGATTCCTACTATCTTATAGATTCAAAGCCACAGGAAAAGAACAAGGCGGACAGGTCCGGAGAGGAATTGAAGCGACCATGGAATGTAGCATTACTTCGTCCCTTCTACTCTTAGCTAAGAAGTGTATTTATCCGAGGCATCTCATATGTCGGTATGTATGTCGGCAATGAGATTATCAATGAAATAGCGGAGCCTCGAGCAGTAACTCGGGGACTGCCTTAATAAATGATTGTTGTTACTTTTTATGCGTTAGCTAGAATGACTCATTTTGCTTAACCCGGATTAGTAATGTGTGAGCACCAAAAACCCAACCCTTCGACTTGCTGCTGTCCAACAAGAATTGGCTTCATGGCAAGCAAGGGAACAAGTTTGGAATTGCGTAGCACATGAAAAACTACTAAGGAAACGATCCTATTCCTGCTAACGTTTGTTTTTTCCGGACTAAACCCGTATTTACTTTCAATCTATTATGTTGAATTATTTTGAGCCAAGCCTCAAAGTTTCTCAGTATTGTTAAAACGATTCTTGAGGCTCGGATTCGTAAGTCATAAAACCGAATCAAGGTAGACACGGATCGAGCCGGAGAATTGGACGAACAAGAAAATGAAACTCGGGGACTACGCCCAAGTTAATCCGGCATACAAGCAGAGTAGCAAAATATCATGTATTCAGCATACAATTGCACCCGGCATACCGGGGATCTGATAAATTTTCAAGTTTTTTCAACTAAGGAGCGGTAGGAGGAGGAAGTTCGGCGTCATCATCACTGTCTTCAATATCTGAAGCAGCATCTTCTCCCTCATCGCCCGACCCATCCTCCACGTTCTCCATCTGCTCCTCCTCGCCAGATTCCAGAAAGCTCGGCCCCTCAACCCAGTCATGGATGGGAGAATATTCGACAAGGCTGTAGGCGCAAGCTTGGCACCGAGCTACCCACTCCGGATCATCGGTCCATTTGGATCTGGTGTGCCGGCGTGTGAGGAGGCTCAGGTCGATCTTCTCGTACCATGTAAGGATATGATGGAGGAGGGTATCTGCTGCGGCACGCCCGACGGATTCTCTCCAGAGATCAAGCTGTGTCTCGATTTCCAATAGCTTCTCAGCAAGGAGTGTGATCCTTTTCGGAGCGCTCTCGCTTGGCCAGAAAGTGTTGAAGATCCGGACCGCAACGTCGAGGAGATCTTTACCATAGTTCTTGATGGTTTCCACCCGAGTTGACACGCTGACCAACAGGTCCTCCATGTCTAAGGGGATGCTCTCACCATCAGGAGCGACGGGAGTACCCCTCTCTCGGCGGAATTTGGCAACGGCAGCACTAGCGATGGGAGTACCCTCCGGAAAGTTATCTGAAAATAAGGAAAGGGAAGATGCTGAAGCAAAGGCATATGAGCTAACCCGGAAAACTATGTCGGAAAAGGGGAAGAAACTTACGGGAGATATGACGATGGATCCGGGTCAACTCCTTGATACAACTGTCGCCTCGCAAAGTTGTTCAAGCTCGAAGCGCCGACCCAAGCTGGACCTCGGATTCCTTGAGCAGGTCCTGGTCCTTGAGATCTGGAGGGTAAAGCGCCACGCCTTTCGGTGAAGTTTTGGCCAACTTTTGGAGATCGGTTTTGTGTTGGGCCTTCATCTTCCATCTCGGCCTTGAGTTTGGCTATTTCGCCGTCCTTGGTCGGAGGAGGGCAAGCTCATCGTTCTTCTTCTTCAGCTCGGCTTGATGCTGTCCCCGCTTGTTCGAGAAAATGCAGCATCATATCAGTACGTGCACACTATCCTGCGATGCTGAAATAGTGTTGACTCCGCAAAGCCGAGGAGTGAACGTTTTAGCCAAGGAGAAGAAGGAATCGAAACACAACAACGTTGGCGAAAGCGGACATACCTCGATTTCCTCCAAGTTCTTCCAAGATAATTTTGTTTTCAGCCTCCACCCCAGCTGCAAAAAACCGAATAAGGAGGTTAGTCCGGCAGAAACAAATGAAACGGAGAGGTGTTAAGAGAGGAAATTACCCCTCTTTTCATGCTCCAGGCCAAGTGCAACATGTTTTGCGCGCAAGATCTTGTGGGTATCAAGCAGGCGCTGAAACTCGGTGCTCTGGCGATTGGTGGTTACCTAACAAAGGTATAGGCGTGTAAAATTAGTTCATTGCATATTTGAAGTGTACAAGATCCGGGCCAAGCGGAACTTAACCCGGATCTAGGTGTGTGCATATTCGAAGTGTACAAGATCCGGGCCAAACGGAACTTAACCCGGCTCTAGGTGTGTGCATATTCGAAGTATACGAGATCCGGGCCAAGCGGAACTTAACCCGGCTCTAGGTGTGCGCATATTCGAAGTATACGAAATCCGGGCCAAGCGGAACTTAACCCGGCTCTAGGTGTGTGCATATTCGAAGTATACGAGATCCGGGCCAAGCGGAACTTAACCCGGCTCTAGGTGTGTGCATATTCGAAGTGTTCGAGGTCCGGGCCAAGTGGAACTTAACCCGGCTCTAGGTGTGTGCATATTTGAAGTTTACATGAAGCTACGTTGATCTTCTAATGAGCATCCGGCCGAGTAACAAGTTACTCCGCCGGAGGCTCGGGGACTAATGGTTATTATCTATAGCATGTAAAGAAGAAACGACGTACCTCCATCATACGCCCAGCAAGGTTAATGGCCTTGGCGGCGGTATTCATCTGAGCGGAAAATTCAGCTGGGCCGAACTTTTCCGGAAGATCGTCGTTGTAGACGAACTCCGCCTTATTCCAGTTCATGACAAACTCGATGAGGCTCGGAGGGTACCGTTCGCCAGTGGGCATGTGAGGTGCCACCAAGCCCTTTGCATGAGCTTCTTTCCTTTCAATCACGGCAAGAGCTAGGCTAGTGTGAAGAACCATCTGCTGCGAATCGGTTGGCTCGGCAGGAGGATCCGTCGCTGCTGGTGACTTCTTTGGAAGCATTGACGACAAGGTTCGCTGCCCGGCCTCGACGAAGGTGGACTTGCCTTTGGCTTGCTGGGAGGATGTGACCATAGTGGATTTTCCCTTGGAAGCCGCTGGAGTGGTTCCTCGCCGAGCTTGGGATGACTCGGACAAGGCAGACGAACTTGGCACGAGAGCTTTGGTGGCTGGTGCTGGAGATGCTGTTGGTTTCTTTGGAGCCGAGACAGGCACTGGTTCGGTGGCTGGTGCTGGAGCTGCTGCTGGTGCCGGAGTTGCGGTAGACTTGGTGGTTGCTGGTTGCGGCAATGCCGAAGTGACGGACGCCGTTGCCTCGGCCGATCCGACCCCTCCCGATCCGAGGTCGCGTTCCTCTGAAGGAGATACTGCGGAACCCAGAGCGGCCGCAGAGCCCTCCGGAATAGGGCTCAGCGGGCGTGACTCGTCGTCACGAGGAGGGGAAGGACCAGACCGAAGGGGAGAGGAGATGCTCGATCCGCTCTGAGGGACCTCCACAGGAGCCCTGCAAAAGAAAATAATGTCAGGAGTGAAATTACCCCGATGCAGGGAGAAGTGTGTTGCGCAGTGAAAAATGACTTACGCATCTGAGGTCTCGGCCTCCTTAGGTTTCCGGGCCCTCCGTGTCGGGGCTTTGCCTGCCCGTTTGGAGGCAGTCTTGTCTCTGGCCTTCTTTTGCCTTTTGGTAGGCTGATAAGGTTCGGAAGAAGAACTTGACGCGGATCCGCGCTTCTTCTTCGACGCCACCGGAACAGGCTCGCCCGTGGCAAGTGGAGAATCCTCGTGGATGTGCCCACCGGGGTTAGCTGATGCCGGGAAGGCAAAAGAAAGAGGGACAGCCTCAACGGGTTCAATCACGTTGATATCCGAGTCATCCTCATCGTCGGGCCAATCTCTAAGAGAAGAGAATTTACCGCTGGGTCGTTTGGTGGCGTCGGTTGTGGGGAGGAACATCTCCTGGTCCGGCTCCTCCTCATCCGAGATTTCTCGGTCCGGGGCCCACTTAAGGGTCGGATCAGTACCATCCTCGAGGGTTTGCTGGAGAAACATCTGAGAAAAAAGCACAAGGAGCAGAGTCAAAAATACGATAAGAACCGACACGTAATTGATCCGAAATAAGTTTACTCCACGAAGCTTACCGCGGGAGGGAGCCTGTCACGGCAGTAATGCTCGATTCCCCACATCCATTCGGTGGAAAAATCCTTTTGGGTGGTGAAAAGAGCCTTGACCCGGTGGAAGATCTCCGTATTGCTCAACTCGAACGAGGAGGTTCGGTTGGGGTCGCGGCTGAAGCTCATATGGCACAACTTGTGAGTGTGCCTCTGGAGGGGAGAGATTCGGTTGCGCACGAATGTGACCATGGCATCCTCATTGCGCAATCTGAGCTTCTTCAGCTCCGCAAACCTTTTGTTGACTTGGTTGGCCAGAGTTGTAGGTTTTTTGGCGACCTCCTCCCAGAAATTCGTGTCCGGGGGACCCGAAGCGTAGGGCAGCAACCGGATCAAGTCTTCGGTGCCTTCGTTCCGGACGTAGAAGAAGGTCCGGGCCCATCCTTTGCAGGAGTCAAGCCCAGTGACCCGGGGAAAGATTGAAAACCTCCGGGGCGAGATCGAGGTAGCTCCGAACTGAGTGAGCTGCTTGTCCTCCGACTCGACGTGGATGTTGGGGACGACGTTGCGACGGAGGCCGAAGAACCGGATCCATAGCTCCTTCGTGGTCCATAGTCCGGTGTATCCCTCGATCGAAGAGACGAAAACGGACAGAGAGGTGATGGCGTTCGCCGGGAGATGATGTGGTTGCAGGTGATAGGTCCGGACCCAGTCCCGGAAGAAATCACTAACCGGAAGACCAAATCCCCGTTGGAAATGGGATAGGAAAACAACAAACTCACCCGGATTGGGTGAGGGGGCCAATTCCGAGGAGGCGAGACGAGCGGCGACGCCGGCGGGAATACGTCGGGTCCGGTAGAGCCAGTCGATGTCGTCCTTGCAGACCCACGAACCGGCCCACGCGCCGCGGTCCGCCGCGCCGGTGTCCTCCTCCATCTCCTGCTCGACGATGATGAGCTCCTCCTCCGTCATCTCGAATCCGCTATCCTCGCTGGAGCTGGCGGCGGCGGGGCTCTGCGGTCTAGATTGACGAGGACCCGTGGCTAAGCAGTGGTGCAGTGGTGGCTGCGGTGCGGAGGCACGGAGAAGGTGCGGTGGCGGCGCTGCTGCAACGGGCACTGGCGGCGGCGCGGTCACGAGGAAGAAGAAGAGGAACGGGCGAAGGGGCACGGAGATGGAAAAGTGCTAAGGGGCGCACCCCTCCCCTATTTAACTGCCCCTTACGTGGGTTGGCGTATGAGAGAAGGAAGCAAGGCCCGGATCCGAGCCTCCATGGTAACCCGGCCGACAAGTGAAAACTTGAAATGTGCAGAGGGAAAGTAAAACCATAGGATCCGAGCTACAATGGTAACCCGGCCGGCAAGTGAAAACTTGGAACGTGCGAAGGGAACATAAATCCATACAATCCGAGACAAGAAGTTAACCCGGAACTAGACGTCCGAGGCTCGAATACGAATGAACCTGATGTGGCCTTAACGACCAAGGCCGCTAAGGCCGCACTAGCTTCGGGGACTAATGTTGGGGGGATAACCCCGGGTAGGGTCACTCCGGGGTATAAGGGCCGAGTTAGCCGAGGGTCGGCAAGGTCAAAGCGGATGCTGGCCGAGTCACCTCAAGGCAGGCCAGATCATGGAGTAGCCCGGACCAGGGGGTCGCCTAACATTGTCTCGTCCGACTTAAGGAGTAAGTCGGAAATACTCGTCTAGCTTATATGCAGGAACATGTGTGGCCGGATCAACCGTGATCCGGGTCCTCGCTTGGCTTCTAGGAGAAGGAAGGAATCTCTCTGGTGAAAAAGAAGGTCCGGTGCGTACTGGATGAGCCAATAAAGCAAGGGCAGGACCACCGGATCATGGCCGACAAGGGTGATGACGCTCACGTCGGCTGACGCGGGCGCTGCAGAGGCTATGTCGCTAAAGCAAGTCTGACGCGGGGGAAAAAGCATCCCTGTCGGGTTACTAATTTGGGAGGGGGCATATTCTTAGGAATATGCCTCCACGTATGCCCTAGGCTAGCACCGAACCACCACTATATAAGGGGGGGTTAGGGTTCTGGTAGAGGGGTTGGGTTTTTTCTGATACAGAGGAAGGAGAATTTTAGTTAGTTGAGCACTAGTGGATCTAGGGTTCTTGGGGCTAGTTGGTAGTCAAGGGTAAGAGAGTTTCTTCTTCCTCCTCTTGTCAATACAGCTCAAGGAGCTCTTGTAATCTTGGAGATCGAACATCAATACAAAGCTTCTATGTAGAGAATCACTCTACTATCCCTCCCTGGATTCCCCTAGCGCATATTAGTCCCCACCTTTAGCCTATCCATGGCATATGCCGTGACACCACCATGACAGAATCAATAATCAATCTGAAATAGCATCTCAATATCAACACAACATGAAGAATTACAAATAGATGATCTTGATCATGAACAGAGCTCACAAGATCTAGACATGAAAGGACAAAGGAGGAGAAACAGCCATCTAGCTACTACATGGATCCGTAGTCCAAGGATGAACTAATCACACATCACACCGGAGGCTTGCATGGTGATGAAGAAGGCCTCCAGGGTGAATTCCCCTCTCCGGCAGGGTGTCGGGAAGAGCTTCAGATCCCTCCTGATCTAGGGATGGAGATGACGGTGGCTACAGACTCTTTCATGGATTTTTGATCAGGCACTTAGGGTTTTCGTCCCGAGGGCAATATATAGGCGGAAGGAGAGGCCGAGGGGGTGCCGGGAGTGGCCACACCACCCCCTGGCGCGGGCCAGGCCTGGCCGCGTGGCCAGGTGGTGTGGTGGCTCCCTGGCCTTCTCCGTCTCATATTCTGGCACTTGATCCCTTCCGGAAAAATAGGCACATCGGCTTTTGTCCCGTCCAATTCCGACAATATTCATTTTCCGACTTTCCTGGAACCAAAAACAACAGAAAACAGGCAGCTGGCACTGTGGCTCTTGTTAATAGGTTAGTGCAAGAAATCATATGAAAAGTACTCCAAAGTTGGAACAAAACAAAAGAAAGTGGATAAAACCAAGCATGGAAATCAAAAATTAGAGATACATTTGCAATGTATCACACACCCAGTGTCATTGCATGTCTGTTCCTCTCATAAACCACACATGGATCCACTATTGTCATTGCATGTGTGTTCTTCTCATGAACCACAGCTAGAGTCATTGCATGTCTGTTCTTCTCACAAACCACATAAGGATATACCAGTGTCATTGCATGTGTGTTCTTCTCATGAACCACACCAAGTGTCATTGCATGTGTGTTCCTCCCACAGTGTACACATGGATCCACTGGTGTCATTGGATGTGTGTTCTTCTCATGAACCACACCTAGATTCATTGCATGTGTATTCTTCTCACAAACCAAATAAGGATACACTAGTGTCATTGCATGTGTGTTATTCTTATGAACCATAGCTAGAGTCATTGCATGTCTGTTCTTCTCACAAACCACATAAGGATCCACCAGTGTCATTGGATGTGTGTTCTTCTCACAAACCACACAGGGATTCACCAGTGTCATTGCATGTGTGTTCTTCTCATGAACCACAGCTAGAGTCATTGCATGTCTGTTATTCTCACAAACCACATCTAGAGTGATTGCATGTCTGTTCTTTTCACAAACCACATATGGATCCACCAGTGTCATTGCATGTCTGTTCTTTTCATGAACCACACCCAGTGTCATTGCATGTCTGTTCTTCTCAAAAACCACATATGGATCCACCAGTGTCATTGCATGTGTGTTCTTCTCATGAACCACATCTAGAGTCATTGCATGTCTGTTCTTCTAACAAACCACATAAGGATCCACCAGTGTCATTGCATGTGTGTTATTTTCATGAACCACACCTAGTCTCATTTCCTGTGTGTTCTTCTAACAGACCGCACATGGATCCACCAGTGTCATTGCATGTATGTTCTTCTCATGAACCACATCTAGAGTCATTGCATGTCTGTTCTTCTCACAAACCACCGCTGTCATTGCATGTATGTTCTTTTCATGAACCACAACCAGTGTCATTGCATGCGTGTTCTTCTCACAAACCACACATGGATCCACCAGTGTCATTGCATGTCTATTCCTCTCATAAACCACACATGGATCCACCAGTGTCATTACATGTGTGTTCTTCTCATGAACCACAGCTAGAGTCATTGCATGTCTGTTATTCTCGTAAACCACATAAGGATACACCAGTGTCATTGCATGTGTGTTCTTCTCATCAACCACACCCAGTGTCATTGCATGTGTGTTCCTCTCACAGTGTACACATGGATCCACCAGTGTCATTGGATGTGTGTTCTTCTCATGAACCACATCTAGAATCAACCAGTGTGATTGCATGTCTATTCTTTTCACAAACTACATATGGATCCACCAGTGTCGTTGTATGTCTCTTCTTTTCATGAACCACACCGAGTGTCATTGCATGTCTGTTCCTCTCATAAACCACACATGGATCCACCGGTGTCATTGCATGTGTGTTCTTCTCATGAACCACATCCAGAGTCATTGCATGTCTGTTCTTCTAACAAACCACATAAGGATCCACCAGTGTCATTCCATGTGTGTTATTTTCATGAACCACACCTAGTGTCATTGCACGTGTGTTCTTCTCACAGACCACACATGGATCCACCAGTGTCATTGCATTTATGTTCTTCTCACGAACCATATATAGAGTCATTGCATCTCTGTTCTTCTCACAAACCACACATGGATCCACCAGTGTCATTGCATGTCTGTTCTTCTCATGAACCACAGCTAGAGTCATTGCATGTCTGTTCTTCTCACAAACCACCGGTGTCATTGCATGTCTGTTCTTTTCATGAACCACAGCCAGTGTCATTGCATGTGTGTTCTTCTCACAAACCACACATGGATCCAGCAGTGTCATTGCATGTCTACTCTTTTCATTAACCACAGTTAGAGTCATTGCATGTGTGTTCTTTTCACAGACCACACATGGATCCACTAGTGTCATTGCTTGTCTGCTCTTTTCATGAACCAAAGTTAGTGTCATTGCATGTCTGTTCTTTTCACAAAGCACATATCACCAGTGTCATTGCATGTGTGTTCCTCTCATAAACCACATATCACCAGTGTCATTCGATGTGTGTTCTTTTCATAAACCACACCCAGTGTCATTGGATGTGTGTTCTTCTCACAGACCACACATGGATCCACCAGTGTTATTGCATGTGTGTTCTTCTCATGAACCACACATGGATCCACCAAGTGTCATTGCATGTGTGTTCTTTCCACAAACCACATATGGATCCACCAGTGTCATTGCATGTATGTTATTTTCATGAACCACACCCAATGTCATTGCATGTCTGTTCCTCTCATAAACCACACATGGATCCACCAGTGTCATTGCATGCGTGTTCTTATCATGAACCACAGCTAGAGTCATTGCATGTCTGTTCTTCTCACAAACCACATAAGGATACACAAGTGTCATTGCATGTGTGTTCTTCTCATGAACCACAACTAGAGTCATTCCATGTCTGTTCTTCTCACAAACCACATAAGGATCCACCAGTGTCACTGGATGTGTGTTCTTCTCACAAACCACACATGGATCCTCCAGTGTCATTGCATGTATGCTCTTTTCATTAACTATAGTTAGAATCATTGCATGTCTATTCTTTTCACAAACCACATATCACCAGTGTCATTGGATGTGTGTTCTTCTCACGAACCAGACATGGATCCACCTAGTGTGATTGCATGTATGTTCTTTTCACAAACAACATATGGAGCCACCACTGTCATTGCATGTGTGTTCTTTTCACAAACCACATATCACTATTGTCATTGCATGTGTGTTCTTTTCATGAACCACACCCAGGGTCATTGCATGTGTGTTCCTCTCATAAAAAACACATGGATACAGCAGTGTCATTGCATGTATGCTTTTTTCATTAACCACAGTTAGAGTCATTGCATGTGTGTTCTTTTCACAAACCACATATCACAAGTGTCATTGCATGTGTGTTCTTCACACAAACAACGTAAGGATCAACCAGTGTCATTGGATGTGTGTTCTTTTCATGAACCAGACCCGGTGTCATTGCATGTCTGTTCTTCTCACAAACCAGACAAGGATCCACCGGTGTCATTGCATGTGTGTTCTTTTCAGGAACCACAGCCAGTGTCATTGCATGTGTGTTTTTCTCACAAACCACACATGGATCCACCAGTGTCATTGCATGTCTGCTCTTTTCATGAACCAAAGTTAGAGTCATTGCATGTATGTTCTTTTCACAAACCACATATCACCAGTGTCATTGCATGTGTGTTCCTCTCATAAACCACATATGGATCCACCCAGTGTGATTGCATGTGTGTTTTTCTCATAAACCACATAAGAATCCACCAGTATCATTGGATGTGTGTTCTTTTCATAAACCACACCCAGTGTCATTGGATGTGTGTTCTTCTCACAGACCACACATGGATCCACCAGTGATACGTCCATTTTGCATCACTATTCTATGTCTTAATTCTCTATTATTCATTGATATATTTCATATTGAGAGGTGATACTTATGTTATTTCATCTGTTTTTGCATGGTTGATGACTTTTGGAGCAAGGACCACTGCAGTCAGGATTCTGATGGAAAAGGTGCTGTTTGGAGGCAAATTTTGCGAAGATCAGAAAATCTGGGAAAATATACGGAAAATCCTATTTTTCCAGAAGACTAAGGATGCCAGAAGATGGAGTGGAGATGGGCCACAGGGGGCCCACACCACCCCATGGCACGGGCAGGCCTATGCAGCCAGAGGTGGTGTGGCCACCCTGCCCACCTCTCCTCCGGGCGATATCATCCTCCCGAAATCCTAAGACTCGGGGGGCGACCATGGAAAGATTCCGTCGCCTCTACGGGGTGGAAAACACCGAGAGAGAAAGATCTCTCTGGCAGACAGATTTTTGCCGGGGGAATTCTTTCTCGGAGAGGGGAGATCGTCGCCATCAACACCACCATCAAGCTGGACTTCATCGGGATCATCATCATCATCACCACCATCATCACCATCAGCACCCTCATCACCATCTCCATATTGCTGTAACAATTGAGTTGAATCTTGCATTAGTTCATAGGGGAAACTTTCCTGGTGTTGATTACTCCTTGTAGTTGATGCTATTGAGTGAACCATTGAATTATTGTTTATGTTAAGATTGTTATACATCATTATTCCATCTCTGATCATGATCCATCTGATGTCTTGTGAGTAGTTCGTTTTGTTCTTGAGGACATGGGAGAAGTCTTGTTGTTAGTAGTGGAGTTGCGTTAAGAAAGATTCAATAGATTGTTTTTTAAGTTGTGGTGTACTTCTTCTAGTGGTGTCATGTAAACATCGACTACATGACACTTCACCTATATGGGCCTAGGGGAATGCATTGTGTATTTGGCTACTAATCGTAGGGGTTGCCGGAGTGACAGAAACCTGAACCCCCGTTAGGAAACCATTGCACAAGGGACGTAAGGGTCTTAGAGTTTAAAGTTGTGGTTAGGTTTCTACCTTAATTACTTTCTTGTACTTACGGATGTTTACAAGGGGTATAATCACAAGTATGTATTAGTCTTGGATGGGGCGGTACATTAGCACAGGTTCACCCACACAACACTTAGCAAGCTAAAGAAGATTAATCAACTATATGAAGCGAAAGCACTTGACAGTCTTCCCATGTGTCCTCGAGAACGTTTGGTCATCTTAAGTAATACAACTGGCTTGTCCTTTGCTGCATAAAGGATTGGGCCACTTGCTGCATTTATTCCTACTGTCTTTTGTTTACTCATACTTTGTTTACTTGCTTTATCAAAAACCGCTAAAAATCCGTTTGCTAAGTATTTGCAGAGAATTCCTGATCCATACCACTAGCCAGCACCTTCTGCTCCTCGTTGGGTTCGACACTCTTACTTATCAAAAATACTACGATACACCCCATATACTTTTGGATCATCAAGACTATTTTCTGGCGCCGTTGCCAGGGAGTGAAGCGCTATTGGAGAGTGGAACTGGTAAAGGAAACTTCTACTGTGAGTATTGTTTACTCCTGTTAGTTGCTTTATTTTCGTTATGGATAATTCACTGAGTTTCTTATTTGGTAATGCTACTACCACTGCTAAGGTAGTAGATAAGCCACAACCTGCTGAGAATGATGTTTTCGAAATACCTACAAGAATTATTGATCGTGTTATGGATAACTATTACGTTGGGGATGGAACTGTCCATCCCGGTGATCATTTACTCTTTATACACGAATTATGCGGGTTGTTCAAGTGTGCAGGTATTACTACAGATCAAGTTAAGAAGAAGTTATTCTCATTATCACTGAAAGAAAGAGCTGAGGATTGGTATAAGCTGCTGAAGAATGGTCAAGCTCTGGA
This sequence comes from Avena insularis, assembly GCA_023614405.1. NCBI lineage: Eukaryota > Viridiplantae > Streptophyta > Magnoliopsida > Poales > Poaceae > Avena > Avena insularis. The sequence goes on along the minus strand of CM042684.1, from coordinate 85,072,328 downwards.
ATGGGAGGAAATAGTGCCTCTCTTTTATTCAAAGTTTTATCCTCCTAGTGAGATTCATAAAGATCGGAATCAAATATATAGCTTTTGGCCTATTGATGGAGAGAGTACAGCTCAAGCTTGGGGGAGATTGAAGTTACTAATGCTCAAATGTCCCATTCATGAGCTCCCCAACAATATTATTATCAATAACTTTTATGCAAGGCTTTCTCTACATGACAAGGATTTATTGGATGCTTCTTGCGCTAGATCATTCACTCGCATGGAAGAAGAAGCTAAATGGGATCTTCTGGACCGTATTCAAGACAATGCTGAAGCTTGGAAGAATGACAAAGGTAGAAAGTCAGGTATAAATTATGATTATGAATGCATTGAATCTTTTATGGGAACTGATGACTTTCAAAATATTAAAAATGCTTATGGTCTAGACTCTCAAGCTATTGCTTCTTATTTTAAGGCTTTTGCTTCCTATATTGAAGTGCCTAAAAAGAAGTGGAATAAGTATCATGAACCTTATAAAGATATTGTTAAGAGTGTTCCTTCAAGAAATACTAAAGTTTATACTGCTACTCATGTTTTACCTGAACCTTATATTGAGAAAATCTCTTTCCCATGTAAGATAAAGGAACATTCTATGATAGCTAGTATGGTTGATGAAAGTATGAATGAAGCTGTTGAACCTGAAAAACAAATGGTTGATGAACCTATAATAGCAAATGTGAAAGACTTTGTTACCAAAAATGAAAAAGAGGGACACCCTGTCCTTTGTAAGGATACCTCTAATATTGTTTCACAAAGTAGTGTTATGAGAGCTAGTATTCCCGTATTTTCTGTTAGAATAAGTGATCATTGCTATGATGGTCCTTGTGATAGCTATATTGTTAAGTTTATGCATGATACTGAAAGTTACTATGAGAGAGGGAAAAGTGTTCTTATGTATCTCAATAATATCAAGTTTCCTCGTTTTATGCTGAAATTTTTTATGTTGCACTTCTTTTGCCCTCTTATGCAAGTTGCTTCTGGTTTTAAAAACTTGTTTGTTTACAAAATACCCTTGCATAGGAAGTGGGTTAGACTTAAACGTGTGTATTTTTTGCTTCTTAATGCTCTCTTTCACCTCAATTCATATCCCTATGAGAGCTTCTTCAAAATTATCATGCCCATCTTAATGGCTATAAAGAAAGAGCTTTATGGGAGACAACCCAATTTGTTTTTTGCTTTCAGTTTGTTTTTGTTTCTTTGAGTCTTGGAAGTTATTACTTCGGTAATAACCGCTCCTTATCCGTTTTTTTGGTTTTTGTGTCAAGATCAACCTCTAATGAGAGAGAAGTAAGATTTGGGGAAGTTGCTATCCCGAAACAGATTTTTGTGCTTCACCGTAAAAATTCGTGAGAGACCTATGTTTGTCGGATTGAGCTGTAATTTTTTGTGCTTTTGCCCCAGGTTGTTATTTAACTTTCGTTAGTTTTGCACTCTTTGATTTGAGAAACAGAAGATTTTCGAAAAAATTGATCTTTACCTGCTGGTCTGTTTTGACAGATTTTGCCACTCTTGCATTTGCTTCTTTATTCGATTTCCTTTTTGAATTCTTTTTGGGTTTTTGGAAGGAGTTGCTACAGTAGCTTGTGTTTTGATGGTTTTCAGTTGAAGTTGGACTCAAAAGGGTTTACCACTTCACTTATACTAATGTTGCTAATGAGAACTGTGTGAAGTTTTGTGTGAAAGAAATTTCCAGGTTAGTGGAGATAATGGTGTAATAAGGAAGAGAAAGGTTTTATGACTCAAGTAATAAGTGTATGAAGATGAAGATATTGATGATTCAAGTGGTGACTCTGAAAGGATCCACTAAATACCAAATTCAGAGACCTGCAGAGTCTGTTTTCAAATAGGTAACAGTTCTGGTAAGAAAAGTTCCGCGAAAACACTATCCAACTATATTTTTGCAGTTTTTAGTCAATAAGGAGAGCTGATCTGAAAAGGGGCGGAGCCAGGGTGGCTCACACCACCCTGTGGCGCAGGCCCACCCGTGGCCATGCCACCAGGTGGTGAGGCCACCCCAGACTTCGTCTCCGACCCGTTTTCACCCAGTACCTTCCTTTTGTTATGAAACTTCGTAATATATAATCCCCCGGATCTCCCGAGGTCCGTATATCGTATTTTCTTCGAGTTTTTGTTTCAATCTGTTTCTGCCAGGACATACTCTTTGAAGGTTTAGAAGCACAATGGTGTTCGCCAAGGATAAGGGGAAGGAGCCTATGGAGGAAGATCTCCAAGACCCCAAGCAGGGGCTGGTACCTTTAGTCTCTTGCCCTGCATCAATGGAAGCCCTACGAGTCACTAAGGAGTTCTGCGCTAAGTACCGAGACTTGAGGAGGAAGGTGGACATGCTTCAATGGGAGAATAATAGGCTTCGCAAGATGATGGAAGATTTCCTCATGTCAACTAAGAAAATATTACCACCACCACCGAAGGAGTAACTCGTCATCAGGTTTGGCATCCCCTTAGTTTGTTCCAAGCTTGGGGGAGTGCCGCGGTATCACATCACTATCTTCTATCTTTTTACCTTTTTAGTAGAGTCATATCATGGATAGAGGAGTTATTATGTAGTATGGTTTGCATTATGGAAATGTCCCCTCTCTCGTTAGATATGTATCCCTTGGTGTGAGTTGCCGTTATGGAATATTAATGAGAAGTTCTATCATTCACTCTTTTGCATAGCTTATATTAGTTTTCAATTCGTGGTTATATGATTGATCTTATTGTTAGTATTGGTATCACTTTGGGATCATTGAGTTAATTTAGTTGGTTTTGGCAAACCTGGCTCCAAGTTAGCAACACTATTTTTGAGAGTTGAATGAAAAAGATAAAGGTACTCTAAAGAAAAATTATTTCATCGTCTTTCTTTCTTGATTTGCTCATAAGTTTAGTATTCTCTACTTAAGATCTTTTGTGCTTCCAAGGAAGATTGCATGTTTGTATTTATCACTTGTATGTTTGTTTGTTTCCTTCAACTCTTATACTTGCTACCCAGCCTTGCTAGCCAAAAACTTGTACTGAGAGGATTTCTTCTCGTGCATCCACCTCCTTTAAACCAAAACCTTTGCCATTTGTGTCCACCATACCTACCTAGTAGCATTATTGCTATTCCAAGTAAATTCTTGTTTTATCTACCTCCCAAATTAAACTTGTTATGTGAAAATTAGTGATTAAAGCTCTCACGAACTTGATGGCACACTTTACTTTCTTGCACTTAATAAACTTGAACCATTGTGCTCACCTATGTTGTGTATATGCTTGCGCCTTATAAGTTGTGAATTAGCAGAACCATGCTGTCATGGGGAACACTTTCAACATTGCACTGGTACTTTGTACCAAGTTGATATCATGTTCTTTTGTCTATGGATGTCGTCGGTGTGAAATGAAAGGGGAGCTTGTAAGTCCATGGAGTTATGCATGTGTGTTAGAGAAACGCCTGGGCCGCTGGTCTAATCCATGCTGACATGGTGGAAACCTGCAGCGTAACCATAACGAGTATCTATGAAGCATTCTTCTTATAAAAAAAAGAGTCGGATATTGAGAAAAAAGAAAAAAAGGAGATATTATGAAAAGAGGAAAGAGAGAAAAAAGCACCATATTCCCATGGTAAATAAGAAGATTGCTGAGATGCTTGTTGTCTGCTTGCCTTGTCATTTTGATATGGGGATTCTTCCGTATCATCGGGCAAGGGGTACCCTGTTGGAAATTCTCTATGATACACATATGCTTACGATGACAAGAACTTACCGGTGACTAAACTTGAGTAGCATGAGGAGCGACCCTCGTATTCAAGGGACATGAGATTCTCAACTTACAACTTGTCAATGCATATCCTCATTTTTGATCACTTTAACCTTAATCACCTAAAGATGCCTACGATAGGGGCAATGAGAGCTGAAAGCTAGCAAGTATCTTAATTTTTGGGAGCTCTTTATGAGACTTGCAATCCCTACTTCCCTCTTTGAAGGGCCCTTTCTTTTACTTTGTAGTTGAGTCAATAAACCTATTCCCTTCTATCTCAGCAAGTATTCTGAGTTGTCGTGTTTCATTCATTCATATGGTGATTTATTCATTCATGTTTCTTATGTTCCTTGTTTTGCACATTTCTCTTATCCTGATGTTTACTAATTTGAAAGCTTTCATTGAAAAACCAGTTGTTTGTGAACTCCAGCAAGTTATAAACTATTCTTCGACCAAGAGCTAAGTTTGTCATTACCAATTATGATTCACTTTATGTATCTTTATTGTGTTTCCTTTACTCATTACAAGTTGAGTTATATAATAGTGAGTTGTTTTCTTTTATGATCTATATATTGGATGAATGTGATGCTTCTTGTCCGTATTATTTTATCGACTCTTCACTCCATAAACCTGAGGCCATGTTTATTGAGCTCAGTTTCGCTTGGCGACAAGCGAAGTCTAAGCTTGGGGGGAGTTGATACGTCCATTTTGCATCACTATTCTATGTCTTAATTCACTATTATTCATTGATATATTTCATATTGACAGGTGATACTTATGTTATTTCATATGTTTTTGCATGGTTGATGACTTTTGGAGCATGGACCGCTGTAGTCAGGATTCTGATGGAAAAGGTGTTGTTTAGAGGCAAAATTCGAGAAGATCAGAAAATCCGGGAAAATATACGGAAAATCCTATTTTTCCAGAAGACTAAGGATGCCAGAAGATGGAGTGGAGATGGACCACAGGGGGCCCACACCACCCCATGGCGCGGGCTGGCCTAGGACGCGCCAGGAGGTGGTGTGGCCACCCTGGCCCACTCCAGCCTCTCCCCTCTGGCGTATATCATCCTCCCGAAACCCTAAGACTTGGTGTCGACCATAGAAAGATTCCGCCGCCTCTACGGGGCGGAAAACACCGAGAGAGAAAGATCTCTCCGGTAGACAGATTTCTGCCAGGGGAATTCCTTCTCGGAGAGGGGAGATCGTCGCCATCAACACCACCATCAAGCTGGACTTCATCAGGATCATCATCATCATCACCACCATCATCACCATCAGCACCCTCATCACCATCTCCATATTGCTGTAACAATTGAGTTGAATCTTGCATTAGTTCATAGGGGAAACTTTCCCGGTGTTGCTTACTCCTTGTAGTTGATGCTATTGAGTGAACCATTGAATTATTGTTTATGTTCAGATTGTTATACATCATTATTCCATGTATGATCATGATCCATATGATGTCTTGTGAGTAGTTCGTTTTGTTCTTGAGGACATGGGAGAAGTCTTGTTATTAGTAGTGGAGTTACGTTGAGAAAGATTCAATAGATTGTTATTTAAGTTGTGGTGTACTTCTTCTAGTGGTGTCATGTGAACATCGACTACATGACACTTCACCTATATGGGCCTAGGGGAATGCATTGTGTATTTGGCTACTAATCGTAGGGGTTGCCGGAGTGACAGAAACCTGACCCCCGTTAGGAAACCATTGCACAAGGGACGTAAGGGTCTTAGAGTTTAAAGCTGTGGTTAGGTTTCTACCTTAATTACGTTCTTGTACTTACGGATGTTTGCAAGGGGTATAATTGCAAGTATGTATTAGTCTTGGATGGGGCGGTACATTAGCACAGGTTCACCCACACAACACTTAGCAAGCTAAAGAAGATTAATCAACTATATGAAGCGAAAGCACTTGACAGTCTTCCCATGTGTCCTCGAGAATGTTTGGTCATCTTAAGTAATACAACCAGCTTGTCCTTTGCTGCATAAAGGATTGGGCCACTTGCTGCATTTATTTCTACTATCTTTTGTTTACTCGTACTTTCTTTACTTGCTTTATCAAAAACCCCTAAAATCCGTTTGCTAAGTATTTGCAGAGAATTCCTGATCCATACCACCAGCCAGCACCTTCTGCTCCTCGTTGGGTTCGACACTCTTACTTATCGAAAATACTGTGATACACCCCCTATACTTGTGGGTCATCACATTGCATGTGTGTTCTTCTCATGAACCACACATGGATCCACCAAGTGTCATTGCATGTGTGTTCTTTCCACAAACCACATATGGATCCACCAGTGTCATTGCATGTGTGTTATTATCATGAACCACACATGGATCCACCAAGTGTCATTGCATGTGTGTTCTTTCCACAAACCACATATGGATCCACCAGTGTCATTGCATGTGTGTTATTATCATGAACCACACCCAGTGTCATTGCATGTATGTTCCTCTCATAAAGCACACATGGATCCACCAGTGTCATTGCATGTCTGTTCTTCTCATGAACCACAGCTAGAGTCATTGCATGTCTGTTCTTCTCACAAACAACATAAGGATACACAAGTGTCATTGCATGTGTGTTCTTCTCATGAACCACACCCAGTGTCATTGCATGGGTGTTCCTCTCACAGTGTACACATGGATCCGCCAGTGTCATTGGATGTGTGTTCTTCTCATGAACCACATCTAGAGTCATTGCACGTGTGTTCTTCTCACAAACCACATATGGATACACCAGTGTCATTGCATGTGTGTTATTCTCATGAACCACAACTAGAGTCATTGCATGTCTGTTCTTCTCACAAACCACATAAGGATCCACCAGTGTCATTGGATGTGTGTTCTTCTCACAAACCACACATGGATCCACCAGCGTCATTGCATGTCTGCTCTTTTCATTAACCATAGTTAGAGTCATTGCATGTCTGTTCTTTTCACAAACCACATATCACCAGTGTCATTGGATGTGTGTTCTTCTCATGAACCACACATGCATCCACCTAGTGTGATTGCATGTCTGTTCTTTTCACAAACCACATATGGATCCACCAGTGTCATTGCATGTGTGTTCTTTTCACAAACCACATATCACTAGTGTGATTCCATGTGTGTTCTTTTCATGAACCACACCCAGGGTCATTGCATGTGTGTTCGTCTAATAAACCACACATGGATACACTAGTGTCATTGCATGTCTGCTCTTTTCATTAACCACTGTTAGAGTCATTGCCCGTGTGTTCTTTTCACAAACCACATATCACCAGTGTCATTGCATGTGTGTTCTTCTCACAAACAACATAAGGATCCACCAGTGTCATTGGATGTGTGTTCTTTTCATGAACCACACCTGGTGTCATTGCATGTCTGTTCCTCTCACAAACCACACATGGCTCCACCAGTATCATTGCATGTCTGTTCTTTTCATGAACCTTAGCCAGTGACATTGCAGGTGTGTTCTTCTCACAAACCACACATGGATCCACGAGTGTCATTTCATGTCTGCTCTTTTCATGAACCAAAGTTAGAGCCATTGCATGTCTGTTCTTTTCACAAACCACATATCACTAGTGTCATTGCATGCGTGTTCCTCTCATAAACCACACATGGACCCACCAAGTGTGATTGCATGTGTGTTCTTCTCACAAACCACATAAGGATCCACTAGTGTCATTGGATGTGTGTTCTTTTCAAAAACCACACCAAGTGTCATTGGATGTGTGTTCTTCTCACAGACCACACATGTATCCACCAGTGTCATTGCATGTGTGTTCTTCTCATGAACCACACATGGATCCACCAAGTGTCATTGCATGTGTGTTCTTTCCACAAACCACATATGGATCCACCAGTGTCATTACATGTGTGTTATTCTCATGAACCACAGCTAGAGTCATTGCATGTCTGTTCTTCTCACAAACCACATAAGGATCCACCAGTGTGGTTGGATGTGTGTTCTTCTCACAAACCACACATGGATCCACCAGTGTCATTGCTTGTCTACTCTTTTCATGAACCAAAGTTAGAGTTATTGCATGTTTGTTCTTTTCACAAAGCACATATCACTAGTGTCATTGCATGTGTGTTTCTCTCATAAACCACATATGGATCCACCAAGTGTGATTGCATGTGTGTTCTTCTCACCAACCACATAAGGATCCACCAGTGTCATTCGATGTGTGTTCTTTTCATGAACCACACCCAGTGTCATTGCATGTGTGTTCTTCTCATGAACCACACGTGGATCCACCAAGTGTTATTGTATGCGTGTTCTTCTCACCAACCACATAAGGATCCACCAGTGTCATTGGATGTGTGTTCTTTTCATGAACCACACCCGGTTTCATTGCATGTCTGTTCCTCTCACAAACCACACATGGCTCCACCAGTATCATTGCATGTCTGTTCTTTTCATGAACCTTAGCCAGTGACATTGCTGGTGTGTTCTTCTCACAAACCACACATGGATCCACGAGTGTCATTTCATGTCTGCTCTTTTCATGAACCAAAGTTAGAGTCATTGCATGTCTGTTTTTTTCACAAACCACATATCACTAGTGTCATTGCATGCTTGTTCCTCGCATAAACCACACATGGACCCACCAAGTGTGATTGCATGTGTGTTCTTCTCACAAACCACATAAGGATCCACCAGTGTCATTGGATGTGTGTTCTTTTCAAGAACCACACCAACTGTCATTGGATGTGTGTTCTTCTCACAGACCACACATGTATCCACCAGTGTCATTGCATGTGTGTTCTTCTCATGAACCACACATGGATCCACCAAGTGTCATTGCATGTGTGTTCTTTCCACAAACCACATATGGATCCACCAGTGTCATTGCATGTGTGTTATTCTCATGAACCACAGCTAGAGTCATTGCATGTCCGTTTTTCTCACAAACCACATAAGGATCCACCAGTGTGGTTGGATGTGTGTTCTTCTCACAAACCACTAATGGATCCACCAGTGTCATTGCTTGTCTGCTCTTTTCATGAACCAAAGTTAGAGTCGTTGCATGTCTGTTCTTTTCACAAAGCACATATCACCAGTGTCATTGCATGTGTGTTCCTCTCATAAACCACACATGGATCCAGCAAGTGTGATTGCATGTGTGTTCTTCTCACCAACCACATCAGGATCCACCAGTGTCATTGGATGTGTGTTCTTTTCATGAACCACACCCAGTGTCATTGCATGTGTGTTCTTCTCATGAACCACACATGGATCCACCAAGTGTCATTGTATGTGTGTTCTTTCCACAAACCACATATGGATCCACCAGTGTCATTGCATGTGTGTTATTATCATGAACCACACCAAGTGTCATTGCATGTATGTTCCTCTCATAAAGCACACATGGATCCACCAGTGTCATTGCATGTGTATTCTTCTCATGAACCACAGCTAGAGTCATTGCATGTCTGTTCTTCTCACAAACGACATAAGGATACACAAGTGTCATTGCATGTGTGTTCTTCTCATGAACCACACCCAGTGTCATTGCATGTGTGTTCCTCTCACAGTGTACACATGGATCCACCAGTGTCATTGGATGTGTGTTCTTCTCATGAACCACATCTAGAGTCATTGCACATGTGTTCTTCTCACAAACCACATATGGATACACCAGTATCATTGCATGTGTGTTCTTCTCATGAACCACAACTAGAGTCATTGCATGTCTGTTCTTCTCACAAACCACATAAGGATCCACTAGTGTCATTGGATGTGTGTTCTTCTCACAAACCACACATGGATCCACCAGTGTCATTGCATGTCTGTTCTTTTCACAAACCACATATCACCAGTGTCATTGGATGTGTGTTCTTCTCATGAAAACCACATGGATCCACCCAGTGTGATTGCATGTCTGTTCTTTTCACAAACCACATATGGATCCACCAGTGTCATTGCATATGTGTTCTTCTCACAAACCACATATCAGCAGTGTCATTGCATGTGTGTTCTTTTCATGAACCACACCCAGAGTCATTGCATGTGTGTTCCTCTCATGAACCACACATGGATACACCAATGTCATTGCATGTATGCTCTTTTCATTAACCACAGTTGGAGTCATTGCATGTGTGTTCTTTTCACAAACCACATATCACCAGTGTCATTGCATGTGTGTTCTTCTCACAAACAACACAAGGATCCACTAGTGTCATTGGATGTGTGTTCTTTTCATGAATCACACCCGGTGTCATTAGATGTCTGTTACTCTCACAAACCACACATGGATCAACCAGTATCATTGCATCTCTGTTCTTTTCATGAACCACAACCAGTGTCATTGCATGTGTGTTCTTCTCACAAACCACACATGGATCCACCAGTGTCATTGCATGTCTGCTCTTTTCATGAACCAAGGTTAGAGTCATTGCATGTCTGTTCTTTTCACAAACCACATATCACCAGATTCATTGCATGTGTGTTCCTCTCATAAACCACACATGGATCCACCAAGTGTGATTGCATGTGTGTTCTTCTCACAAACCACATAAGGATCCACCAGTGTCATTGGATGTGTGTTCTTTTCATGAACCACACCTAGTGTCATTGGATGTGTGTTCTTCTCACAGACTACACATGGATCCACCAGTGTCATTGCATGTGTGTTCTTCTCATGAACCACGCATGGATCCACCAAGTGTCATTGCATGTGTGTTCTTTCCACAAACCACATATGGATCCACCAGTGTCATTGCATGTGTGTTATTCTCATGAACCACACCCAGTGTCATTGCATGTATGTTCCTCTCATAAACCACACATGGATCCACCAGTGTCATTGCATGTGTGTTCTTCTCATGAACCACAGCTAGAGTCATTGCATGTCTGTTCTTCTCACAAACGACATAAGGATAGACAAGTGTCATTGCATGTGTGTTCTTCTCATGAACCACACCTAGTGTCATTTCATGTGTGTTCCTCTCACAGTGTACACATGGATCCACCAGTGTCATTGGATGTGTGTTCTTCTCATGAACCACATCTAGAGTCATTGCATGTGTGTTCTTCTCGCAAACCACATAAGGATACTCCAGTGTCATTGCATGTGTGTTCTTCTCATGAACCATAGCTAGAGTCATTGCATGTCTATTCTTCTCACAAACCACATAAGGATGCACCAGTGTCATTGAATGTGTGTTCTTCTCACAAACCACACATGGATCCACCAGTGTCATTGCATGTCTGCTCTTTTCATTAACTACAGTTAGAGTCACTACATTTCTGTTCTTTTCACAAACCACATATCACCAGTGTCATTGGATGTGTGTTCTTCTCATGAACCACACATGGATCCACCCAGTGTGATTGCATGTCTATTCTTTTCACAAACCACATATGGATCCACGAGTGTCATTGCATGTCTGTTCTTTTCACAAACAACATATCACTAGTGTCATTGCATGGGTGTTCCTATCATAAACCACACATGGATCCACCAAGTGTGATTGCATGTGTGTTCTTCTCACAAACCACATAAGGATCCACCAGTGTCATTGGATATGTGTTCTTTTCAAGAACCACACCCAGTGTCATTGGATGTGTGTTCTTCTCACAGACCACACATGTATCCACCAGTGTCATTGCATGTGTGTTCTTCTTATGAACCACACATGGATCCACCAAGTGTCATTGCATGTGTGTTCTTTCCACAAACCACATATGGATCCACTAGTGTCATTGCATGTGTATTATTCTCATGAACCATAGATAGAGTCATTGCACGTCTGTTCTTCTCACAAACCACGTAAGGATCCACCAGTGTGGTTGGTTGTGTGTTCTTCTCACAAACCACACATGGATCCACCAGTGTCATTGCATGTCTGCTCTTTGCATGAACCAAAGTTAGAGTCATTGCATGTCTGTTCTTTTCACAAACCACATATCACCAGTGTCATTGCATGTGTGTTCCTCTCATAGTGTACACATGGATCCACCAGTGTCATTACATGTGTGTTCTTCTCATGAACAACATCAAGAGTCATTGCATGCTGTTCTTCTCACAAGCGACATAAGGATACGCAAGTGTCATTGCATGTGTGTTCTTCTCATGAACCACACCTAGTGTCATTGCATGGGTGTTCCTCTCATAGTGTACACATGGATCCACCAGTGTCATTGGATGTGTGTTCTTCTCATGAACCACATCTAGAGTCATTGGACGTGTGTTCTTCTCACAAACCACATATGGATACACCAGTGTGATTGCATGTGTGTTATTCTCATGATCACAACTAGAGTCATTGCATGTCTATTCTTATCACAAACCACATAAGGATCCACCAGTGTCATTGGATGTGTGTTCTTCTCACAAACCACACATGGATCCACCAGCATCATTGCATGTCTGCTCTTTTCATTAACCATAGTTAGAGTCATTGCATGTCTGTTCTTTTCACAAACCACATATCACCAGTGTCATTGGATGTGTGTTCTTCTCATGAACCACACATGCATCCACCTAGTGTGATTGCATGTCTGTTCTTTTCACAAACCACATATGGATCCACCAGTGTCATTGCATGTGTGTTCTTTTCACAAACCACATATCACTAGTGTGATTCCATGTGTGTTCTTTTCATGAACCACACCCAGGGTCATTGCATGTGTGTTCGTCTCATAAACCACACATGGATACACTAGTGTCATTGCATGTCTGCTCTTTTCATTAACCACAGTTAGAGTCATTGCCTGTGTGTTCTTTTCACAAACCACATATCACCAGTGTCATTGCATGTGTGTTCTTCTCACAAACAACATAAGGATCCACCAGTGTCATTGGATGTGTGTTCTTTTCATGAACCACACCCGGTGTCATTGCATGTCTGTTCCTCTCATAAATCACACATGGCTCCACCAATATCATTGCATGTCTGTTCTTTTCATGAACCTTAGCTAGTGACATTGCAAGTGTGTTCTTCTCACAAACCACACATGGATCCACGAGTGTAATTTCATGTCTGTTCTTTTCACAAACCACATATCACTAGTGTCATTGCATGCGTGTTCCTCTCATAAACCACACATGGACCCACCAAGTGTGATTGCATGTGTGTTCTTCTCACAAACCACATAAGGATCCACCAGTGTCATTGGATGTGTGTTCTTTTCAAGAACCACACCCAGTGGCATTGGATGTGTGTTCTTCTCATAGACCACACATGTATCCACCAGTGTCATTGCATGTGTGTTCTTCTCATGAACCACACATGGATCCACCAAGTGTCATTGCATGTGTGTTCTTTCCACAATCCACATATGGATCCACCAGTGTCATTGCATGTGTGTTATTCTCATGAACCACATCTAGAGTCATTGCATGTCTGTTCTTCTCACAAACCACAAAAGGATCCACCAGTGTGGTTGGATGTGTGTTCTTCTCACAAACCACACATGGATCCACCAGTGTCATTGCTTGTTTACTCTTTTCATGAACCAAAGTTAGAGTCATTGCATATCTGTTCTTTTCACAAACCACATATCACCAGTGTCATTGCATGTGTGTTCCTCTCATAGTGTACACATGGATCCACCAGTGTCATTACATGTGTGTTCTTCTCATGAACAACATCTAGAGTCATTGCATGCTGTTCTTCTCACAAGCGACATAAGGATACGCAACTGTCATTGCATGTGTGTTCTTCTCATGAACCACACCTAGTGTCATTGCATGGGTGTTCCTCTCATAGTGTACACATGGATCCACCAGTGTCATTGGATGTGTGTTTTTCTCATGAACCACATCTAGAGTCATTGGACGTGTGTTCTTCTCACAAACCACATATGGATACACCAGTGTGATTGCATGTGTGTTATTCTCATGATCACAACTAGAGTCATTGCATGTCTATTCTTATCACAAACCACATAAGGATCCACCAGTGTCATTGGATGTGTGTTCTTCTCACAAACCACACATGGATCCACCAGCATCATTGCATGTCTGCTCTTTTCATTAACCATAGTTAGAGTCATTGCATGTCTGTTCTTTTCACAAACCACATATCACCAGTGTCATTGGATGTGTGTTCTTCTCATGAACCACACATGCATCCACCTAGTGTGATTGCATGTCTGTTCTTTTCACAAAACACATATGGATCCACCAGTGTCATTGCATGTGTGTTCTCTTCACAAACCACATATCACTAGTGTGATTCCATGTGTGTTCTTTTCATGAACCACACCCAGGGTCATTGCATGTGTGTTCGTCTCATAAACCACACATGGATACACTAGTGTCATTGCATGTCTGCTCTTTTCATTAACCACAGTTAGAGTCATTGCCTGTGTGTTCTTTTCACAAACCACATATCACCAGTGTCATTGCATGTGTGTTCTTCTCACAAACAACATAAGGATCCACCAGTGTCATTGGATGTGTGTTCTTTTCATGAACCACACCCGGTGTCATTGCATGTCTGTTCCTCTCATAAATCACACATGGCTCCACCAATATCATTGCATGTCTGTTCTTTTCATGAACCTTAGCTAGTGACATTGCAAGTGTGTTCTTCTCACAAACCACACATGGATCCACGAGTGTAATTTCATGTCTGTTCTTTTCACAAACCACATATCACTAGTGTCATTGCATGCGTGTTCCTCTCATAAACCACACATGGACCCACCAAGTGTGATTGCATGTGTGTTCTTCTCACAAACCACATAAGGATCCACCAGTGTCATTGGATGTGTGTTATTTTCAAGAACCACACCCAGTGGCATTGGATGTGTGTTCTTCTCATAGACCACACATGTATCCACCAGTGTCATTGCATGTGTGTTCTTCTCATGAACCACACATGGATCCACCAAGTGTCATTGCATGTGTGTTCTTTCCACAATCCACATATGGATCCACCAGTGTCATTGCATGTGTGTTATTCTCATGAACCACAGCTAGAGTCATTGCATGTCTGTTCTTCTCACAAACCACAAAAGGATCCACCAGTGTGGTTGGATGTGTGTTCTTCTCACAAACCACACATGGATCCACCAGTGTCATTGCTTGTTTACTCTTTTCATGAACCAAAGTTAGAGTCATTGCATGTCTGTTCTTTTCACAAACCACATATCACCAGTGTCATTGCATGTGTGTTATTCTCATGAACCACACCCAGTGTCATTGCATGTATGTTCCTCTCATAAGCACACATGGATCCACCAGTGTCATTGCATGTGTGTTCTTCTCATGAACCACATCTAGAGTCATTGCATGTCTGTTCTTCTCACAAACGACATAAGGATAAACAAGTGTCATGGCATGTGTGTTCTTCTCATGAACCACACCCAGTGTCATTGCATGTGTGTTCCTCTCACAGTGTACACATGGATCCACCAGTGTCATTGGATGTGTGTTCTTCTCATGAACCACATCTAGAGTCACTGCACATGTGTTCTTCTTTCAAACCACATATGGATACACCAGTGTCATTGCATGTGTGTTCTTCTCATGAACCACAACTAGAGTCATTGCATGTCTGTTCTTCTCACAAACCACATAAGGATCCACCAGTGTCATTGAATGTGTGTTCTTCTCACAAACCACACTGGATCCACCAGTGTCATTGCGTGTCTGCTCTTTTCATTAACCATAGTTAGAGTCATTACATGTCTGTTCTTTTCACAAACCACATATCACCAGTGTCATTGGATGTGTGTTCTTCTCATGAAAACCACATGGATCGACCCAGTGTGATTGCATGTCTGTTCTTTTCACAAACCACATATGGATCCACCAATGTCATTGCATGTGTGTTCTTTTCACAAACCACATATCAGCAGTGTCATTGCATGTGTGTTCTTTTAATGAACCACAGCCAGAGTCATTGCATGTTTGTTCCTCTCATAAACCACACATGGATACACCAATGTCATTGCATGTCTGCTCTTTTCATTAACCACAGTTGGAGTGATTGCATGTGTGTTCTTTTCACAAACCACATATCACCAGTGTCATTGCATGTGTGTTCTTCTCACAAACATCATAAGGATCCACTAGTGTCATTGGATGTGTGTTCTTTTCATGAATCAGACCCAGTGTCATTGCATGTCTGTTCCTCTCACAAACCACACATGGATCAACCAGTATCATTGCATGTTTGTTCTTTTCATGAACCACAGCCAGTGTCATTGCATGTGTGTTCTTCTCACAAACCACACATGGATCCACCAGTGTCATTGCATGTCTGCTCTTTTCATGAACCAAAGTTAGAATCATTGCATGTCTGTTCTTTTCACAAACCACATATCACCAGTGTCATTGCATGTGTGTTCCTCTCATAAACCACACATGGATCCACCAAGTGTGATTGCATGTGTGTTCTTCTCACAAACCACATAAGGATCCACCAGTGTCATTGGACGTCTATTCTTTTCATGAACCACACCCTGTGTCATTGGATGTGTGTTCTTCTCATAGACCACACATGGATCCACCAGTGTCATTGCATGTGTGTTCTTCTCATGAACCACACATGGATCCACCAAGTGTCATTGCATGTGTGTTCTTTCCACAAACCACATATGGATCCACCACTGTCATTGCATGTGTGTTATTCTCATGAACCACACCCAGTGTCATTGCATGTATGTTCCTCTCATAAACCACACATGGATCCACCAGTGTCATTGCATGTGTGTTCTTCTCATGAACCACAGCTAGAGTCATTGCATGTCTGTTCTTCTCACAAACGACATAAGGATACACAAGTGTCATTGCATGTGTGTTCTTTTCATGAACCGCACCTAGTGTCATTTCATGTGTGTTCCTCTCACAATGTAGACATGGATCCACCAGTGTCATTGGATGTGTGTTCTTCTCATGAACCACATCTAGAGTCATTGCATGTGTGTTCTTCTCGCAAACCACATAAGGATACTCCAGTGTCATTGCATGTGTGTTCTTCTCATGAACCCCAGCTAGAGTCATTGCATGTCTATTCTTCTCACAAACCACATAAGGATGCACTAGTGTCATTGGATGTGTGTTCTTCTCACAAACCACACATGGATCCACCAGTGTCATTATATGTCTGCTCATTTCATTAACTACAGTTAGAGTCACTACATGTCTGTTCTTTTCACAAACCACATATCACCAGTGTCATTGGATGTGTGTTCTTCTCATGAACCACACATGGATCCACCCAGTTTGATTGCATGTCTGTTCTTTTCACAAACCACATATGGATCCACGAGTGTCATTTCATGTCTGCTCTTTTCATGAACCAAAGTTAGAGTCATTGCATGTCTGTTCTTTTCACAAACCACATATCACTAGTGTCATTGCATGGGTGTTCCTCTCATAAACCACACATGGATCCACCAAGTGTGATTGCATGTGTGTTCTTCTCACAAACCACATAAGGATCCACCAGTGTCATTGGATGTGTGTTCTTTTCAAGAACCACACCCAGTGGCATTGGATGTGTGTTCTTCTCACAGACCACACATGTATCCACCAGTGTCATTGCATGTGTGTTCTTCTCACGAACCACACATGGATCCACCAAGTGTCATTGCATGTGTGTTCTTTCCACAATCCACATATGGATCCACCAGTGTCATTGCATGTGTGTTATTCTCATGAACCACAGCTAGAGTCATTGCATGTCTGTTCTTCTCACGAACCACAAAAGGATCCACCAGTGTGGCTGGATGTGTGTTCTTCTCACAAACCACACATGGATCCACAAGTGTCATTGCTTGTTTACTCTTTTCATGAACCAAAGTTAGAGTCATTGCATGTATGTTCTTTTCACAAAGCACATATCACCAGTGTCATTGCATGTGTTATTCTCATGAACCACACCCAGTGTCATTGCATGTATGTTCCTCTCATAAAGCACACATGGATCCACCAGTGTCATTGCATGTGTGTTCTTCTCATGAACCACAGCTAGAGTCATTGCATGTCTGTTCTTCTCACAAACGATATAAGGATACACAAGTGTCATGGCATGTGTGTTCTTCTCATGAACCACACCCAGTGTCATTACATGTGTGTTCCTCTCACAGTGTACACATGGATCCACCAGTGTCATTGGATGTGTGTTCTTCTCATGAACCACATCTAGAGTCATTGCACATGTGTTCTTCTTTCAAACCACATATGGATACACCAGTGTCATTGCATGTGTGTTCTTCTCATGAACCACAACTAGAGTCATTGCATGTCTGTTCTTCTGACAAACCACATAAGGATCCACCAGTGTCATTGGATGTGTGTTCTTCTCACAAACCACACTGGATCCACCAGTGTCATTGCATGTCTGCTCTTTTCATTAACCATAGTTAGAGTCATTACATGTCTGTTCTTTTCACAAACCACATATCACCAGTGTCATTGGATGTGTGTTCTTCTCATGAAAACCACATGGATCCACCCAGTGTGATTGCATGTCTGTTCTTTTCACAAACCACATATGGATCCACCAGTGTCATTGCATGTGTGTTCTTTTCACAAACCACATATCAGCAGTGTCATTGCATGTGTGTTCTTTTCATTAACCACACCCAGAGTCATTGCATGCGTGTTCCTCTCATAAACCACACATGGATACACCAATGTCATTGCATGTCTGCTCTTTTCATTAACCACAGTTAGAGTCATTGCATGTGTGTTCTTTTCACAAACCACATATCACCAGTGTCATTGCATGTGTGTTCTTCTCACAAACAACATAAGGATCCACGAGTGTCATTGGATGTGTGTTCTTTTCATGAATCACACCCGGTGTCATTGCATGTCTGTTCCTCTCACAAACCACACATGGATCAACCAGTATCATTGCATGTCTATTCTTTTCATGAACCACATCCAGTGTCATTGCATGTGTGTTCTTCTCACAAACCACACATGGATCCACCAGTGTCATTGCATGTCTGCTCTTTTCATGAACCAAAGTTAGAATCATTGCATGTCTGTTCTTTTCACAAACCACATATCACCAGTGTCATTGCATGTGTGTTCCTCTCATAAACCACACATGGATCCACCAAGTGTGATTGCATGTGTGTTCTTCTCACAAACCACATAAGGATCCACCAGTGTCATTGGATGTCTGTTCTTTTCATGAACCACACCCAGTGTCATTGGATGTGTGTTCTTCTCATAGACCACACATGGATCCACCAGTGTCATTGCATGTGTGTTCTTCTCATGAACCACACATGGATCCACCAAGTGTCATTGCATGTGTGTTCTTTCCACAAACCACATATGGATCCACCAGTGTCATTGCATGTGTGTTATCCTCATGAACCACACCCATTGTCATTGCATGTATGTTCTTCTCATAAACCACACATGGATCCACCAGTGTCATTGCATGTGTGTTATTCTCATGAACCATAGCTAGAGTCATTGCATGTCTGTTCTTCCCACAAACGACATAAGGATACACAAGTGTCATTGCATGTGTGTTCTTCTCATGAACCACACCTAGTGTCATTTCATCTGTGTTCCTCTCATAGTGTACACATGGATCCACCATTGTCATTGGATGTGTGTTCTTCTCATGAACCACATCTAGAGTCATTGCATGTGTGTTCTTCTCGCAAACCACATAAGGATACTCCGGTGTCATTGCATGTGTGTTCTTCTCATGAACCACAGCTAGAGTCATTGCATGTCTATTCTTCTCACAAACCACATAAGGATCCACCACTGTCATTGGATGTGTGTTCTTCTCACAAACCAGACATGGATCCACCAGTGTCATTGCATGTCTGCTCTTTTCATTAACTATAGTTAGAGTCACTACATGTTTGTTATTTTCACAAACCACATATCACCAGTGTCATTGGATGTGTGTTCTTCTCACGAACCACACATGGATCCACCCAGTGTGATTGCATGTCTGTTCTTTTCACAAACCACATATGGATCCACCAGTGTCAATGCATGTGTGTTCTTTTCACAAACCACATATCACCAGTGTCATTGCATGTGTGTTCTTTTCATGAACCACACCCATGGTCATTGCATGTGTGTTCCTCTCATAAACCACACATGGATACAACAGTGTCATTGCATGCCTACTCTTTTCATTAACCACAGTTAGAGTCATTGCATGTGCGTTCTTTTCACAAACCACATATCACCAGTGTCATTGCCTGTGTGTTCTTCTCACAAACAACATAAGGATCCACCAGTGTCATTGGATGTGTGTTCTTTTCATGAACCACACCCGGTGTCATTGCATGTCTATTCCTCTCACAAACCACACATGGATCGACCAGTATCGTGTATGTTCTTTTCATGAACCACAACCAGTGTCATTGCATGTGTGTTCTTCTCACAAACCACACATGGATCCACCAATGTCATTGCATGTCTACTCTTTTCATGAACCAAAGTTAGAGTCATTGCATGTATGTTCTTTTCACAAACCACATATCACTAGTGTCATTGCATGTGTGTTCCTCTCATAAACCACATATGGATCCATGCAGTGTGATTGCATGTGTGTTCTTCTCACAAACCACATAATGATCCACCAGTGTCATTGGATGTGTGTTCTTTTCATAAACTACACCTAGTGTCATTGGATGTGTGTTCTTCTCGCAGACCACACATGGATCCACCAATTTCATTGCATGTGTGTTCTTGTCATGAACCACACATGGATCCACCAAGTGTCATTTCATGTGTGTTCTTTCCACAAACCACATATGGATCCACCAGTATCATTGCATGTGTGTTATTCTCATGAATCACAACCAGTGTCATTGCATGTTTGTTCCTCTCATAAACCACACATGGATCCACCAGTGTCATTGCATGTGTGTTCTTCTCATGAACCACAGCTAGAGTCATTGCATGTATGTTCTTCTCACAAACCCCAGCTAGAGTCATTGCATGTCTGTTCTTCTCACAAACCACATAAGGTTACACCAGTTTCATTGCATGTGTGTTCTTCTCATGAACCACACCTAGTGTCATTGCATGTGTGTTACTCTCACAGTGTACACATCGATCCACCAGTGTCATTGGATGTGTGTTCTTGTCATGAACCACATCTAGAGTCATTGCATGTGTGTTCTTCTCACAAACAACATAAGGATACACCAGTGTCATTGCATGTGTGTTATTCTCATGAACCATAGTTAGAGTCATTGCATGTCTGTTCTTCTCACAAACCACATAAGGATCCACCAGTGTCATTGGATGTGTGTTCTTCTCACAAACCACACATGGATCCACCAGTGTCATTGCATGTCTGTTCTTTTCACAAACCACATATCACAAGTGTCACTGGGTGTGTGTTCTTCTCATGAACCACACATGGATACAATCAGTGTGATTGCATGTCTGTTCTTTTCACAAACCACATATGGATCCACGAGTGACATTGCATGTGTGTTCTTTTCACAAACTACATATAACCAGTGTCATTGCATGTGTGTTCTTTTCATGAACCACACCCACGGTCATTGCATGTGTGTTCCTCTCATAAACCACACATGGATACACCAGTGTCATTGCATGTCTGCTCTTTTCATTAACCACAGTTAGAGTCATTGCCTGTGTGTTCTTTTCACAAACCACATATCACCAGTGTCATTGCATGTGTGTTCTTCTCACAAACAACATAAGGATCCACCAGTGTCACTAGATGTGTATTCTTTTCATGAACCACACCCGGTGTCATTACATGTCTGTTCCTCTCACAAACCACACATGGCTCCACCGGTATCATTGCATGTCTGTTCTTTTCATGAACCATAGCCAGTGTCATTGCATGTGTGTTGTTCTCACAAACCGCACATGGATCCACAAGTGTAATTTCATGTCTGCTCTTTTCTTGAACCAAAGTTAGAGTCATTGCATGTCTGTTCTTTTCACAAACCACATATTTCAGGGGGATGATCCCCAGATACCCCATCCGAATAAGAAACAGGACAGTCGGGTCTCGGCTGGCTGACCAGATGTAGCCGGACAGGGTAGGAGGGACCGGCTACCACCCAGTAGTCGGACCCTGGAGAGGTAGCCGGATACAACTACGTAACCGAATCCAATCAGAGGGACAAGACGAGGTGCGTATCAGTGCATCGTACGCCCTGTACGAAGACAAGACGTGCAACCACCCGCCCATACCGAAGACTTGGCGTGGCTGACGCAGGAATAGTGGCTGGCGGCGACGACGCTCGACGGCGCCCATCAGTTTCTGACGACAGCCATACCGCCCATACACCGATGTGACACACCATGCCGGGTACTGTAGATGACTAGTTGGCTGGGACCCGCCTGTGGGGCCTGCCAGCCGGACTAGCCAGTGAGACCCTTGCCTCTCTTCCTATATAAGGGGAGGGAGGGCCTCAGTAGAAAGGGTTGGTCTCAGTTCATTTAAGGCAGTAGCTAAAGAATACACCTCGAGGAGCACTTGTAGCTCGTATATTCCACATAGTCAGATCAGGCAGGAGTAGGGGCTTTACCTCACCACGAGGGCCCCGAACCTGGGTACTTCTTGCGTCCCTTCTGGCCGTATCCAATCTCGCCTGCGGACGCCGTTGATAGCTTTCCTGCTAGTCCCCACACCTCTATCTAACCTTTTTAGGTACTGTCGTTCCCAATACAACGACAGTTGGCGCCCACCGTGGGGCTGATGGCTTCGACCGGAGTCACGTTCCGCACGGGACTCCGCACTTCAGCCGGTGAGCGCGTGGCCTCCGGCCTGGTGCTCACGCTCGGCAAGTTCGACTACGTCATCGACAACGCCTCCTGCTTCGCCGGAACTTCCTTCCCGGCAAACGGCACCGTTCTCCTATTCGGCGATCTCCCCGTCTACATCGCCACCGTCCTGGAGCGTTTCCCTAGGGAAATCGTCTTTGTCGCGGGGCCGCCATGCTCAAGTGGCGGCACATCCGCCGCACCTCGCGGCGTGGAGGTCATGATGGCTAGATCCAGCTCGCAGCCCGCCGGCCGTGGGAGCGAGGTGTGGACGAGGTCAGAACTTCCGCTCCCTCGCAGCCTCGGAACCCGGCCGAGGATGCCATTGATCGGCTCCTGAAGCCGGTTACCCTCAGGGACAACCCGGAGGAGGCGGAGGCCAACTTCACCATGGAGAGACAGATCCTCCTCCAGGAGGCCATGGAGCTGGCAGCAGCACGCAAGTAGCTGGAGATTGCTAGGCGCGAGTATGACCGCGCGCACGGCCTCACCCCGGCTACCGTGGAGCCGAGCCGGCGCGGCCAGGTACGACGTCGGGGCGGCGAGCTAGGCGGAAGGTTGGAGAAGGACGGAGAACCGGATCCCGCGCCTGCCCCTACACGGCCCACCTACAGCACGCCCATCAAGAACTTGCACGCGGCGCGAGCCGCGGCAGAAGAACTACCCAGCCTGGAGGGCGAGGAGCGGGCCCACTTGCGCACGCGTTCAGAGCTCCTCCGCGTCAGCGGGACGCAGGCAGCGCCAACCGGCGACGCAGGAGGACCTTAGCTACTCCAGAGGAAGCAGGCTACCCGCCAACAATGAGCGCACCACGACACGCAGCAGCGCCCTCCTCAGCCGGCTAGGGCCCGCAGCGACGTCGCAGCTCGGCAATAGGGGCCAGCAAGGCCAGAGCGAGCGAACAAAGAACTCCGCCACCTCCACCCCCACCAGCCGGAGCACCCAGACCAGCCGGTTCCCGCCTCTCGGGCCGGGTGGGCGCGCCCAACCCGGATTGTCCGGATGCCCGCGACCGCATCGAGCTGCTCGCTCAAGCGCGCGTCACGGAGGAGGAAGATTCTACCGGGCCAGTTTGTTTCGGACCCCGCATCCGGAACGAGCCGTTTCCGGATAAATTCTCCCGCCGAGGACACCCCATCTGGGCACGACAGCATGAAGCCGGAAGACTGGTTGACCGACTACGCCACGGCGGTCGGCATCGCCACGGAATAAGCGCCGCATCGGCGTTACGTCCCTCTCATGCTAACCGGGTCGGCAAGGACCTGGCTCAATAGCCTCGCACCCAACAGCATCAACGCCTGGCCTGATTTCGAGAAGGTTTTCGTCCGCAACTTCAACGGCATGTACAAGCGCCCAGGGCGCCCGCGCGACCTGGCCTTGTGCGTCCAGGGTGACCGCGAGACCGACCGCGAGTACCTCGCCAAGTGGATGGAGCTCCGCAACACTTGCAAGGGCATCCTGGAGAGCCAAGCCATCGGTTTCTTCATCGAAGGATGCCGAGAGGGCACTATGCTTCGCTACCGGCTATTGTGTGACGAGCCGAAAACCATGGCGGAGCTCATGACGGTTGCCGACCAGTACGCCACGGTAGATGCCGCCATGAGTAAGCCTCCCCGCAGCGAGGTCCGGCTCGCGACCGTCCGAACAATCCGGCTGGTGAAGCTGGATCCTCCAGACGCCACGACAACGACAACCGGTTCCACAGGGACCGCCAGGACAGGCAGTAGAAGCCTCGCTACCACGCGCGGCAGGTCAATGCCGTAGAGGGTGCACCTGACGCACCGGCTAACGACACAAGAAGGCAGAAGCCCCGACTCACCTTCGACCAGATTCGCCCAGTCGCATTCCACGAGGGTGACCTGGTTCTCCGGTTGGTGCAAGACACGAAGGGCATGCACAAGCTATCACCACACTAGGAAGGCCCCTTCATCATCAGCCGGGCGCTGCCCAACGACTCTTACTACCTCATCGACGCGCATGAGCCGCGCAAGAACAAGATGGACAAATCGGACGAGGAGACCGAACGTCCTTGGAACGCGGCCCTGCTGCGCCCGTTTTACACCTAGTCGCCAAACAGTGTATGTATCTCAAAAACCTCATAAATGAAAATGCGGACTCCCACGAGAATCTCGGGGGCTCCTTCTGAAAATGTGTGCGTACCTGTTCTCCGATTAAAATTTTCCGGCTCCGGCTACCCCTACCCGGGGGCTCGCCGGCTAGCCCGGCCTGTTAAACCAACAAACCGGCTGAGTAGTGTGCGATGATGTCAGAGGCCCACTCTTCGTCTCAGCTACAGACCGCAACCCGGCTGTCCGGCTAGCAAGAGCAAAAGCCCGAGGCATCCCACATGAAAAACGGGGAAGAGGCGTGACAGATCGGGCGTCCCGGCCCCGCAACTAGCTCAAACCAATTCAGCCACTAAGCCACTAGTACCGTGCATAATGTACTGTCGGCTCCCTTCGATTCCGGCTGCAGACCAAACCTTGTCCGGCAAGGACGCAATAAAATAGCGAATACACGTAGAAAGCGACTAGCGTTACCGGAAAGGAGCAAGCCAGTTTTTGAAAAAATAAGCCGTTCCCCGGCTACGATTTGACGGACTAACCTATTAACCTATGAAGATGTATGTGTATGCATATGTGCGTTCTTGTCCGACTACTTCGAGTCGGAATTCAGGAGAAAGAAAGAAGATTCGAAGCCCTTGCCTTCATCAAGCGCTCCGAATCTCGGGGGCTACACCCACTGGTGGCCGCGCCTAGTGGAATCTTGTAGTTCTGGCAGACCAAGAAGCGTGCGGCAGTTGAGCCAGTGAGGGCAGGGGCGGAGGGCAATAAAGACAAGGAAGATTGGCACCTGCTGCCAGCTACTCCGAATCTCGGTTACACCAGTGGAGTGCACGCCCCACCGGAATGTTGGTTCCCACTGCCCAGCCGATCGCAGGCCAGTCAGATAAAGTTAGAAGAGCGGGGAAGAACAAGGGAGATTGACACTGCTACGCCACTACTCGAATCTCGGGACTACACCAGGTGGGCGCCGCCTCATCGAGGTAGTTCGTCCGGCTAAGAGTGCGTAGCCGGACGATGATAGCCAGGCTGAGCGAGCCGACAAAGATATCAAAAGAAAATTCAAGACACAAGTTAAGAAAGACTCAAGAATTTAATATTAACAAGCAAAAGGGAGACGCTCGAGAGTTACCGACATCAAAGATAGCGATGCAGATGCACAAGTTTTACGATAATCTAAAATAAGACAAATACACCCGGCATCCCGGGGCAACAGCTAAACGGCAGGGCATTTGCCGTAGGGGCGTTCCTGGCTGGCAGATGCTGGAGGCGGGGGAGGAGCCGCTATGCTTGTTCCGGCTCCGGCGCTAGCAGACGGCGGCACCGAGGACTCCACATCCAGAGTGTCGGGGGACTCCGAGTCGGTGAGCACCTCGTCCGGATCCACGTAGTCGGCGATCTTGATGGCGGACCCGCGAAGCTCCGGATGGGCTTGGCGGACGGCGGCAAGGTCGGCTCCGGCGCGGAAGCCCCCATCGATCTTCTCGATGCGAGCATCCTTGTACCAGGAAAGCATCAGCGCCAAGGCCATCTCCGCTCTGCTCCGCGCCGCCAGATCCCGTAGCCGGTCCACCACAGCCGGCACCTCCCCCACCTTCTTCGCCAGCTGCGCCATATTCTCCGGAACCGGAACCTCCGGCCACACAAAGGAGAAGACGTCCCGTGCCGCCTGACGAAGCTTCACGGCCTCCTCGCCAAGAAGAACGACGAGCTCCTGCCGTCGGCTGTGCTCCCGGCCAGTTCTCCTACAGCCGGTTGTAGGCCAGCAGGTCTATGCCAGGGTAAAAGGCTGTCAGAAAAGAGGAGTCAAATCCGGCTACCGGATCCGGAAAGAAAAGAAGACGGAAGAAAGAACTCACCTTTGGCAGTGTTGCCGACTTGCATCAGCTCCTCCACCAGTGCCTTCTCCTTGACCGCCAGCCGTTTTATCTCCTTCTCTTGGTCCTTGTTCTGGGCCTCGAGAAGGGAGAAGGCTTCGGCCCGGCTAGCGAGCGAGGCGTCATGCTCCTTGACGGTAGCCTCCAAGCCGTCTACCCATGCGTGCCAGTCCTTGTTCTGCAAGCTCAGCGTGGAGTTGGACCTGCTCAGCCGGTCGTTCTCTTTCTTCAAGCGATCGATCTCGCGCTGAGCACACACGAGGATGGCTGCAACAAAGCCGGCTATTACAAAAAAAAGAGCCAGACGGATAAGGCGGACTTACTCTGGGAGGTCCCGTTGGCAGCAGCAAGCTTCTGCTCCAGGCTGCGGGTTCCACCGGCTGTGGCCTCAAGTAGCCGGATCTCCTTCACCGCCAACTCGAGCATGGTGGCAAGATCCGACAGCGAAGCGGCGGAAGAGGCGTCGTCGTCCACGGCTTTGACGGCCAAGGACTCCTTCGCTGCGAGCACCACCATCTGCCACTCCTCCCCGAGCGCCTCGTCGGAGTCGTCGTCGCCTACCACGACAAGCTCCTTGCCAGTAGCCCCCCGCGCGCCCGTGGAGGAACCTTCCGGCTGGGAGCAAGTTGCTTCCGGTTGGGGACCCTCCCGCTGGGAGG
Organism: Avena insularis; assembly: GCA_023614405.1. Classification (NCBI taxonomy): domain Eukaryota; kingdom Viridiplantae; phylum Streptophyta; class Magnoliopsida; order Poales; family Poaceae; genus Avena; species Avena insularis. The sequence continues at coordinate 85,045,252 of CM042684.1, read as the reverse complement.
GGGCAGCCGGCTCGGCTTGAGGAGGAGAAGGAGGCTGCACCTCAGAGGAAGGGGAGGCGCTAGTTGGATCAGTCGGGGCGCGAGGCGGTGACCCGGCTGGCGTCCGAGCCGGGATCGCGGCGCCGAAAGAAACCAGTGCGCTAAAGAGAAAGAAGAAAAGACAAGAGCAAAACAGGCTAAAGTCAGAAAAACAAGGACAAGGAAAAACAAACAGAAAGCACCGAGGGGGGGAAGGAGAAAAACGTACCCCGGCACAACCGGGGGCGGCCCTTTCTTCCGGCCAAGACGGCTTGGCGGCAGGGCGCTAGTCCGGCCCCTCTTCGGAGCCGGCTTCTCCGCCGCAGGCCGGCGGGAGCCGGAATGGCCTGAGCCGCTCCCGCCTGCTTCGTCGTCCGCTGCAGAGCGCGTCGCCGGCTCCGTGGTCGGCCCGGCCTCCTCCTCCTCGTGCACCTCCGCGTGCGGGTCGGCGACCGGCTCGTCGTTCTGGCTGGGGAAAGCATCGCCATCCCCATCCGATTCCTCGCCGGATCACCGAGCACGTGGCTCGGGCAAGTCCGGTGCGAACACCTCGAGAGGAGCGTCGCCCTCCTCGCGGAGGATGCAGGGGATGATCTGGCAAATGCAAAAGGTCAGCCAGACAGAACAAGGAGATAACAGAGGGAATAAGCAAAAGTTTCGGCTACAAGAACTTACCCGGGGGGCGCGGTTCTCCCGGCTATAGGGCGCCAGGCTGAACTTCCAGTTCTCCAGCAGCCGCTCCTTGCTGATCGTCCACAACCACTCCTTCAAGTTGTGGTAGCGGGGATCGCGGCGCGACAGCCGGGTCGTCTCTAGCCGGCCGGAGTAGAAGCACATTTTGTGCGCCCGCTCCTGGAGCGGCATCATCAGCCGGGACATCCAGCTAAGGGTGATGTCCCGACCGGTTAGCTGGCAGGTGACAAGGGAGCGCATGCGTGCCAGCATCGCGTCCGTCTCCGCCTTGTCGCCGTAGACCTTCAAGTCCTAGTTTTGCCGACTGGACTCGACGTCTTGGAAGGCCGGCAGGTTTATCCGGTCGACGCCGATGACGTTCTTGACATAAAAATACGAGTGCTTCCACAGCCGTACCATGTCCTAGAGCAAGAACTTCGGGTAGCCGGATTGGGAGCGGGAGCATATGGAGGCGCCACCACAGATGACTAGCAGGCCCTTCGTGTACTAGACCTGCGGCCGAACTCAGAAGAGCCGGCAGAAGAGCCCGAGATCCGGCTGGATCCCGAGGTAGCTCTCGCAGAATGCAATGAAGTGCGCCAGCGTTCCGATGGCGTTGGCGCCGAGGTGGTGGAGGCGGAGGTCGAAGAAGGCCAGAAACGTGAGGAACAAGGGATGCAGCGGCAGCGCGAACCCACGCGCCAGGTGCGAGAGGAAGATCACGCGCTCCCCCTCCGCCGGATGCAGTGACATTTCCCCCACCGGCGCCAACCGCACCGCCACCTCCTCCGCCGGCGGGAGGACGCGGGTCGCGCAATACTTCGCGATTTGGTCCTCGGTGACGGAGGAGCCGCACCAGGCTCCACGGTCAGCGGCCATTTCTGGCTGAAGGGAAGGAGCGGCAACGGAGGAGTGACGGTAGCCCGTAGCGTCGACGGCGGCGAGCGGGCGGCGCAGAGGACAAGAGCACAGGAGCAGCAGCGCGCGAGAAGGAGAGGAAGATTGCAGCGGGGGAGCGAAGGAAAAGAACTGCCTCCCCCGCGGCATCCCTTTAAAGGACCGGAAGGGAAACCGTCGGCGGGGCCACGTGGCGCGCATCCGGGCGACCCACATCCCAACCGCCGCCTAGATCCCATGTGCCGGGACGGGATGCGCAGAAGATCCTGGGACGGAAACCGAGGCGCCGGGCAAGAAGTTCCCCGAGGCGACGCGCGATGGGACGTTACGCTGCCCACCACAGAGCAATGATGGCGCGTGCGCGCGTGGCTGGCGTCAGCACTGACGTCACGGGTAGCGCAACCGCCAGGCTCAGCCGGATCAAAATTCGAAAAGCAAAAGGGAGCGCGCGCGCATTTCGCCCAAGGGCGGAATCCACACGCGCTCGGGGGCTAGTGTCAGGGGGATGATCCCCGGATACCCCATCCGAATAAGAAACAGGACAGTCGGGTCTCGGCCGGCGGACCAGATGCATCCGGACATGGTAGGAGGGACCGGCTACCACCCAGTAGCCGGACCCTGGAGAGGTAGCCGGATACAACTACGTAACCGGATCCAATCAGAGGGAGGGGCGGCGTGCGTATCGATTACCTGTATGCCTCAGATGGCGACAAGACGGGCAACCACCCGCCCATACCGAAGACTTGGCGTGGCTGACGCGGGAATAGTGGCCTGTGCTGACGACGGGCTCGCACGGCGTCCACTGTGCCTACGGCAGCCATACCGCCCATACACCGATGTGACACACCATGCCGGGTACTGCAGATGACTAGTCGGCTGGGACCCGCCTGTGGGGCCCGCCAGCCGGACTAGCCAGTGAGACCCTTGCCTCTCTTCCTATATAAGGAGGAGGGCCTCGAGAAAGGGTTGGTCTCAGTTCATTTAACGCAGTAGCTAAAGAATACAGCTCGAGGAGCAGTTGTAGCTCGTATATTCCACATAGTCAGATCAGGCAGGAGTAGGGGCTTTACCTCACCACGAGGGCCCCAAACCTGGGTACTTCTTGCGTCCCGCTACGCTCGCTCTTATCCAATCTTGCTTGCCGACGCTGTCGATAGCTTTCCTGCTAGTCCCCACACCTCTATCTAACCTTTTTAGGGACTGCCGTTCCCAATACAACGACAACATATCAATAGTGTCATTGCATGCGTGTTCCTCTCATAAACCACACATGGATCCACCAAGATTGATTGCATGTGTGTTCTTCTCACAAACCACATAAGGATCCACTAGTGTCATTGGATGTGTGTTCTTTTCATGATACACACCCAGTGTCATTGGATGTGTGTTCTTCTCACAGACCACACATGGATCCACCAGTGTCATTGCATGTGTGTTGTTCTCATGAACCACACATGGATCCACCAAGTGTCATTGCATGTGTGTTCTTTGCACAGACCACATATGGATCCACCAGTATCATTGCATGTGTGTTATTATCATGAACCACACCCATTATCATTGCATGTATGTTCCTCTCATAAACCACACATGGATCCACCAGTGTCATTGCATGTGTGTTCTTCTCATGAACCATAGCTAGAGTCATTGCATGTCTGTTCTTCTCACAAACCACATAAGGATACACCAGTGTCATTGCATGTGCGTTCTTCTCATGAACCACACCCAGTGTCATTGCATGTGTGTTCCTCTCACAGTGTACACATGGATCCACCAGTGTCATTGGATGTGTGTTCTTCTCATGAACCACATCTAGAGTCATTGCATGTGTGTTCTTCTCACAAACCACATAAGGATACACCAGTGTCATTGTATGTGTGTTCTTCTCATGAACCAAAGCTAGAGTCATTGCATGTCCGTTCTTCTCACAAACCACATAAGGATCCACCAGTGTCATTGGATGTGTGCTCTTCTGACAAACCACACATGGATCCACCAGTGTCATTGGATGTCTCCTCTTTTCATTAACCATAGTTAGAGTCATTGCATGTCTGTTCTTTTCACAAACCACATATGACCAGTGTCATTGGATGTGTGGTCTTCTCACGAACCACACATGGATCCACCCAGTGTGATTGCATGTCTGTTCTTTTCACAAACCACATATGAATCCACCAGTGTCATTGCATGTGTGTTCTTTTCACAAACCACATATCACTAGTGTCATTGCATGTGTGTTCTTTTCATGAACCACACCCAGAGTCATTGCATGTGTGTTCCTATCATGAACCACACATTGATACACCAATGTCATTGCATGTCTGCTCTTTTCATTAACCATAGTTAGAGTCATTGCATGTGTGTTCTTTTCACAAACCACATATAACCAGTGTCATTGCATGTGCGTTCTTCTCACAAACAACATAAGGATCCAACAGTGTCATTCGATGAGTGTTCTTTTCATGAACAATACCCGGTGTCATTGCATGTATGTTCCTCTCACAAACCACACATGGATCCACCAGTATCATTGCATCTCTGTTCTTTTCATGAACCACAACCAGTGTCATTTCATGTGTGTTGTTCTCACAAACCACACATGGATCCACCAGTGTCATTGCATGTCTGCTCTTTCCATGAACCAAAGTTAGAGTCATTGCATGTTTGTTCTTTTCAGAAACCACATATCACCAGTGTCATTGCATGTGTGTTCCTCTCATAAACCACACATGGATCCACCAAGTGTGATTGCATGTCTGTTCTTCTCACCAACCACATAAGGATCCACCACTGTCATTGGATGTGTGTTCTTTTCATGAACCACACCTAGTGTCATTGCATGTGTGTTCTTCTCATGAACCACATATGGATCCACCAGTGTCATTGCATGTGTGTTATTCTCATGAACCACACCCAGTGTCATTATATGTCTGTTCCTCTCATAAACCACACATGGATCCACCAGTGTCATTGCATGTGTGTTCTTCTCATGAACCATAGCTAGAGGCATTGCATGCCTGTTCTTCTCACAAACCATATAAGGATACACCAGTGTCATTGCATGTGTGTTCCTCTCATGAACCACACCCAGTGTCATTGCATGTGTGTTCCTATCACAGTGTACACATGGTTCCACCAGTGTCATTGGATGTGTGTTCTTCTCATGAACCACATATAGAGTCATTGCATGTGTGTTCTTCTCGCAAACCACATAAGGATACTCCAGTGTCATTGCATGTGTGTTCTTCTCATGAACCACAGCTAGAGTCATTGTATGTCTGTTCTTCTCACAAACCACATAAGGATCCACCAGTGTCATTGGATGTGTGTTCTTCTCACAAACCACACATGGATCCACCAGTGTCATTGCATGTCTACTCTTTTCATTAACCATAGTTAGAGTCATTGCATGTCTGTTCTTTTCACAAACCACATATCACCAGTGTCATTGGATGTGTGTTCTTCTCATGAACCACACATGGATCCACCCAGTGTGATTGCATGTCTATTCTTTTCACAAACCACATATGGATCCACCAGTGTCATTGCATGTGTGTTCTATTCACAAACCACATATCACTAGTGTGATTTCTTGTGTGTTCTTTTCCTGAACCACACCTAGGGTCATTGCATGTGTATTCCTCTCATAAACCACACATGGATACACCAATGTCATTGCATGTCTGCTCTTTTCATTAACCACAGTTAGAGTCATTGCCTATGTGTTCTTTTCACAAACCACATATCACCAGTGTCATTGCATGTGTGTTCTTCTCACAAACAATATAAGGATCCACCAGTGTCATTGGATGTGTGTTCTTTTCATGAACCACACCTAGTGTCATTGGATGTGTGTTCTTCTCACAGACCACACATGGATCCACCAGTGTCATTGCATGTGTGTTTTTCTCATGAACCACACATGGATCCACCAAGTGTCATTGCATGTGTGTTCTTTGCACAGACCACATATGGATCCACCAGTATCATTGCATGTGTGTTATTATCATGAACCACACCCATTATCATTGCATGTGTGTTCCTCTCATAAACCACACATGGATCCACCAGTGTCATTGCATGTGTGTTCTTCTCATGAACCATAGCTAGAGTCATTGCATGTCTGTTCTTCTCACAAACCACATAAGGATACACCAGTGTCATTGCATGTGTGTTCTTCTCATGAACCACACCCAGTGTCATTGCATGTGTGTTCCTCTCACAGTGTACACATGGATCCACCAGTGTCATTGGATGTGTGTTCTTCTCATGAACCACATCTAGAGTCATTGCATGTGTGTTCTTCCCACAAACCACATAAGGATACACCAGTGTCATTGCATGTGTGTTCTTCTCATGAACCAAAGCTAGAGTCATTGCATGTCTGTTCTTCTCACAAACCACATAAGGATCCACCAGTGTCATTGGATGTGTGCTCTTCTGACAAACCACACATGGATCCACCAGTGTCATTGGATGTCTCATCTTTTCATTAACCATAGTTAGAGTCATTGCATGTCTGTTCTTTTCACAAACCACATATCACCAGTGTCATTGGATGTGTGTTCTTCTCACGAACCACACATGGATCCACCCAGTGTGATTGCATGTCCGTTCTTTTCACAAACCACATATGAATCCACCAGTGTCATTGCATGTGTGTTCTTTTCACAAACCACATATCACCAGTGTCATTGCATGTGTGTTCTTTTCATGAACCACACCCAGAGTCATTGCATGTGTGTTCCTCTCATAAACCACACATTGATACACCAATGTCATTGCATGTCTGCTCTTTTCATTAACCATAGTTAGAGTCATTGCATGTGTGTTCTTTTCACAAACCACATATAACCAGTGTCATTGCATGTGCGTTCTTCTCACAAACAACATAAGGATCCAACAGTTTCATTGGATTTGTGTTCTTTTCATGAACAATACCCGGTGTCATTGCATGTATGTTCCTCTCAAAAACCACACATGGATCCACCAGTATCATTGCATGTCTGTTCTTTTCATGAACCACAGCCAGTGTCATTTCATGTGTGTTGTTCTCACAAACCATACATGGATCCACCAGTGTCATTGCATGTCTGCTCTTTCCATGAACCAAAGTTAGAGTCATTGCATGTCTGTTCTTTTCAAAAACCACATATCACCAGTGTCATTGCATGTGTGTTCCTCTCATAAACCACACATGGATCCACCAAGTGTGATTGCATGTGTGTTCTTCTCACCAACCACATAAGGATCCACCACTGTCATTGGATGTGTGTTCTTTTCATGAACCACACCTAGTGTCATTGCATGTGTGTTCTTCTCATGAACCACACATGGATCCACCAAGTGTCATTGCATGTGTGTTCTTTCCACAAACCACATATGGATCCACCAGTGTCATTGCATGTGTGTTATTCTCATGAACCACACCCAGTGTCATTACATCTCTGTTCCTCTCATAAACCACACATGGATCCACCAGTGTCATAGCATGTGTGTTCTTCTCATGAACCATAGCTAGAGGCATTGCATGCCTGTTCTTCTCACAAACCATATAAGGATACACCAGTGTCATTGCATGTGTGTTCCTCTCATGAACCACACCCAGTGTCATTGCATGTGTGTTCCTATCACAGTGTACACATGGTTCCACCAGTGTCATTGGATGTGTGTTCTTCTCATGAACCACATATAGAGTCATTGCATGTGTGTTATTCTCACAAACCACATAAGGATACTCCAGTGTCATTGCATGTGTTTTATTCTCATGAACCACATCTAGAGTCATTGTATGTCTGTTCTTCTAACAAACCACATAAGGATCCACCAGTGTCATTGGATGTGTGTTCTTCTCACAAACCACACATGGATCCACCAGTGTCATTGCATGACTACTCTTTTCATTAACCATAGTTAGAGTGATTGCATGTCTGTTCTTTTCACAAACCACATATCACCAGTGTCATTGGATGTGTGCTCTTCTCATGAACCACACATGGATCCACCCAGTGTGATTGCATGTCTGTTCTTTTCACAAACCACCTATGGATCCACCAGTGTCATTGCATATGTGTTCTATTCACAAACCACATATCACTAGTGTGATTGCTTGTGTGTTCTTTTCCTGAACCACACCTAGGGTCATTGCATGTGTGTTCCTCTCATAAACCACACATGGATACACCAATGTCATTGCATGTCTGTTCTTTTCATTAACCACAGTTAGAGTCATTGCCTATGTGTTCTTTTCACAAACCACATATCACTAGTGTCATTGCATGTGTGTTCTTCTCACAAACAATATAAGGATCCACCAGTGTCATTGGATGTGTGTTCTTTTCATGAACCACACGCGGTGTCATTGCATGTCTTTTCCTCTCACAAAACACACATGGATCCACCAGTATCATTGCATGTCTATTCTTTTCATAAACCATAGCCAGTGTCATTGCATGTGTGTTCTTCTCACAAACCACACATGGATCCACCAATGTCATTGCATGTCTGATCTTTTGATGAACCAAAGGTAGAGTCATTGCATGTCTATTCTTTTCACAAAGCACATATCACTAGTGTCATTGCATGTGTGTTCCTCTCATAAACCACACATGCATGTGTGTTCTTCTCACAAACCACATAAGGATCCACCAGTGTCATTGGATGTGTGTTCTTTTCATGAACCACACAAGTGTGATTGCATGTTTGTTCTTTTCACAAACCACATATGGATCCACCAGTTTCATTACATGTGTGTTCTTTTCATGAACCACACCCAGGGTCATTGCATGTGTGTTTCTCTCATAAACCACACATGGATACACCAGTGTCATTGCATGTCTGCTCTTTTCATTAACCACAGTTAGAGTCATTGCCTGTGTGTTCTTTTCACAAACCACATATCACTAGTGTCATTGCATGTGTGTTCTTCTAACAAACAACACAAGGATCCACCAGTGTCATTGGATGTGTGTTATTTTCATGAACCACACCCGGTGTCATTGCATGTCTGTTCCTCTCACAAACCACACATGGCTCCACCAGTATCATTGCATGTCTGTTCTTTTCATTTACCACAGCCAGTGTCATTGCATGTGTGTTCTTTTCACAAACCACATATCACCAGTGTGATTGCATGTGTGTTCTTTTCATGAACCACACCCAGGGTCATTGCATGTGTGTTCCTCTCACAAACCACACATGGATACACCAGTGTCATTGCATGTCTGCTCTTTTCATTAACAATAGTTAGAGTCATTGCATGTGTGTTATTTTCACAAACCACATATCACCAGTGTCATTGCATGTGTGTTCTTCTCACAAACAACATAAGGATCCACCAGTGTCATTGGATGTGTGTTCTTTTCATGAACCACACCCGGTGTCATTGCATGTCTGTTCCTCTCACAAACCACACATGGCTCCACCAGTATCATTGCATGTCTGTTCTTTTCATGAACCATAGCCAGTGTCATTGCGTCTGTGTTCTTCTCACAAACCACACATGGATCCACCAGTGTCATTGCGTGTCTGCTCTTTTCATGAACCAAAGTTAGAGTCATTGCATGTCTGTTCTTTTCACAAACCACATATCACCAGTGTCATTGCATGTGTGTTCCTCTCATAAACCACACATGGATCCACCAAGTGTGATTGCATGTGTGTTCTTCTCACAAACCACATAAGGATCCACTAGTGTCATTGGATGTGTGTGCTTTTCATGAACCACACCCAGTGTCATTGGATGTGTGTGGTCTTCTCACAGACCACACATGGATCTACCAGTGTCATTGCATGTGTGTTCTTCTCATGAACCACACATGGATCCACCAAGTGTCATTGCATGTGTGTTCTTTCCATAAACCACATATGGATCCACCAATGTCATTGGATGTGTGTTATTCTCATGAACCACACCCAGTGTCATTGCATGTATGTTCCTCTCATAAACCACACATGGATCTACCAATGTCATTGCATGTTTGTTCTTCTCATGAACCACAGCTAGAGTCATTGCATGTCTGTTCTTCTCACAAATGACATAAGGATACACAAGTGTCATTGCAGGTGTGTTCTTCTCATGAACCACACCTAGTGTCATTTCATGTGTGTTCCTCTCACAGTGTACACATGGTTCCACCAGTGTCATTGGATGTGTGTTCTTCTCATGAACCACATATAGAGTCATTGCATGTGTGTTCTTCTCGCAAACCACATAAGGATACTCCAGTGTCATTGCATGTGTGTTCTTCTCATGAACCACAGCTAGAGTCATTGTATGTCTGTTCTTCTCACAAACCACATAAGGATCCACCAGTGTCATTGGATGTGTGTTCTTCTCACAAACCACACATGGATCCACCAGTGTCATTGCATGTCTGCTCTTTTCATTAACTACAGTTAGAGTCATTGCATGTCTGTTCTTTTCACAAACCACATATCACAAGTGTGATTGGATGTGTGTTCTTCTCATGAACCACACATGGATCCACCTAGTGTGATTGCATGTCTGTTGTTTTCCCAAACCACATATGGATCCACCAGTTTCATTGCATGTGTGTTCTTTTCACAAACCACATATCACCAATGTGATTGCATGTGTGTTCTTTTCATGAACCACACCCAGGGTCATTGCATGTGTGTTTCTCTCATAAACCACACATGGATACACCAGTGTCATTGCATGTCTGCTCTTTTCATTAACCACAGTTAGAGTCATTGCCTGTGTGTTCTTTTCACAAACCACATATCACTAGTGTCATTGCATGTGTGTTCTTCTCACAAACAACACAAGGATCCACCAGTGTCATTGGATGTGTGTTATTTTCATGAACCACACCCGGTTTCATTGCATGTCTGTTCCTCTCACAAACCACACATGGCTCCACCAGTATCATTGCATGTCTGTTCTTTTCATTTACCACAGCCAGTGTCATTGCATGTGTGTTCTTTTCACAAACCGCATATCACCAGTGTGATTGCATGTTTGTTCTTTTCATGAACCACACCCAGGGTCATTGCATGTGTGTTCCTCTCACAAACCACACATGGATACACCAGTGTCATTGCATGTCTGCTCTTTTCATTAACAATAGTTAGAGTCATTGCATGTGTGTTCTTTTCACAAACCACATATCACCAGTGTCATTGCATGTGTGTTCTTCTCACAAACAACATAAGGATCCACCAGTGTCATTGGGTGTGTGTTCTTTTCATGAACCACACCCGGTGTCATTGCATGTCTGTTCCTCTCACAAACCACACATGGCTCCACCAGTATCATTGCATGTCTGTTCTTTTCATGAACCATAGCCAGTGTCATTGCGTGTGTGTTCTTCTCACAAACCACACATGGATCCACCGGTGTCATTGCGTGTCTGCTCTTTTCATGAACCAAAGTTAGAGTCATTGCATGTCTGTTCTTTTCACAAACCACATATCACCAGTGTCATTGCATGTGTGTTCCTCTCATAAACCACACATGGATCCACCAAGTGTGATTGCATGTGTGTTCTTCTCACAAACCACATAAGGATCCACTCGTGTCATTGGATGTGTGTGCTTTTCATGAACCACACCCAGTGTCATTGGATGTGTGTGGTCTTCTCACAGACCACACATGGATCTACCAGTGTCATTGCATGTGTGTTCTTCTCATGAACCACACATGGATCCACCAAGTGTCATTGCATGTGTGTTCTTTCCATAAACCACATATGGATCCACCAATGTCATTGGATGTGTGTTATTCTCATGAACCACACCCAGTGTCATTGCATGTATGTTCCTCTCATAAACCACACATGGATCCACCAATGTCATTGCATGTGTGTTCTTCCCATGAACCACAGCTAGAGTCATTGCATGTCTGTTCTTCTCACAAATGACATAAGGATACACAAGTGTCATTGCAGGTGTGTTCTTCTCATGAACCACACCTAGTGTCATTTCATGTGTGTTCCTCTCACAGTGTACACATGGTTCCACCAGTGTCATTGGATGTGTGTTCTTCTCATGAACCACATATAGAGTCATTGCATGTGTGTTCTTCTCGCAAACCACATAAGGATACTCAAGTGTCATTGCATGTGTGTTCTTCTCATGAACCACAGCTAGAGTCATTGTATGTCTGTTCTTCTCACAAACCACATAAGGATCCACCAGTGTCATTGGATGTGTGTTTCTCACAAACCACACATGGATCCACCAGTGTCATTGCATGTCTGCTCTTTTCATTAACTACAGTTAGAGTCATTGCATGTCTGTTCTTTTCACAAACCACATATAACCAGTGTCATTGCATGTGCGTTCTTCTCACAAACAACATAAGGATCCAACAGTGTCATTGGATGTGTGTTCTTTTCATGAACAATACCCGGTGTCATTGGATGTGCGTTCTTCTCACAAACAACATAAGGATCCACCAGTGTCATTGCATGTGTGTTCTTTTCACAAACCACATATCACCAATGTGATTGCATGTGTGTTCTTTTCATGAACCACACCCAGGGTCATTGCATGTGTGTTCCTCTCATAAACCACACATGGATACACCAGTGTCATTGCAAGTCTGCACTTTTCATTAACCACAGTAAGAGTCATTGCATGTCCGTTCTTTTCACAAACCACATATCACCAGTGTCATTGCATGTGTGTTCTTCTCACAAACAACATAAGGATCCACCGGTGTCATTGGATGTGTGTTCTTTTCATGAACCACACCCAGTGTCATTGCATGTCTGTTCCTCTCACAAACCACACATGGATCCACCAGTGTCATTGCATGTCTGCTCTTTTCATTAACCACAGTTAGAGTCATTGCATGTGTGTTCTTTTCACAAACCACATATCACCAGTGTCATTGCATGTCTGCTCTTTTCATTAACAATAGTTAGAGTCATTGCATGTGTGTTATTTTCACAAACCACATATCACCAGTGTCATTGCATGTGTGTTCTTCTCACAAACAACATAAGGATCCACCAGTGTCATTGGATGTGTGTTCTTTTCATGAACCACACCCGGTGTCATTGCATGTCTGTTCCTCTCACAAACCACACATGGCTCCACCAGTATCATTGCATGTCTGTTCTTTTCATGAACCATAGCCAGTGTCATTGCGTCTGTGTTCTTCTCACAAACCACACATGGATCCACCAGTGTCATTGCGTGTCTGCTCTTTTCATGAACCAAAGTTAGAGTCATTGCATGTCTGTTCTTTTCACAAACCACATATCACCAGTGTCATTGCATGTGTGTTCCTCTCATAAACCACACACGGATCCACCAAGTGTGATTGCATGTGTGTTCTTCTCACAAACCACATAAGGATCCACTAGTGTCATTGGATGTGTGTGCTTTTCATGAACCACACCCAGTGTCATTGGATGTGTGTGGTCTTCTCACAGACCACACATGGATCTACCAGTGTCATTGCATGTGTGTTCTTCTCATGAACCACACATGGATCCACCAAGTGTCATTGCATGTGTGTTCTTTCCATAAACCACATATGGATCCACCAATGTCATTGGATGTGTGTTATTCTCATGAACCACACCCAGTGTCATTGCATGTATGTTCCTCTCATAAACCACACATGGATCTACCAATGTCATTGCATGTTTGTTCTTCTCATGAACCACAGCTAGAGTCATTGCATGTCTGTTCTTCTCACAAATGACATAAGGATACACAAGTGTCATTGCAGGTGTGTTCTTCTCATGAACCACACCTAGTGTCATTTCATGTGTGTTCCTCTCACAGTGTACACATGGTTCCACCAGTGTCATTGGATGTGTGTTCTTCTCATGAACCACATATAGAGTCATTGCATGTGTGTTCTTCTCGCAAACCACATAAGGATACTCCAGTGTCATTGCATGTGTGTTCTTCTCATGAACCACAGCTAGAGTCATTGTATGTCTGTTCTTCTCACAAACCACATAAGGATCCACCAGTGTCATTGGATGTGTGTTCTTCTCACAAACCACACATGGATCCACCAGTGTCATTGCATGTCTGCTCTTTTCATTAACTACAGTTAGAGTCATTGCATGTCTGTTCTTTTCACAAACCACATATCACAAGTGTGATTGGATGTGTGTTCTTCTCATGAACCACACATGGATCCACCTAGTGTGATTGCATGTCTGTTGTTTTCCCAAACCACATATGGATCCACCAGTTTCATTGCATGTGTGTTCTTTTCACAAACCACATATCACCAATGTGATTGCATGTGTGTTCTTTTCATGAACCACACCCAGGGTCATTGCATGTGTGTTTCTCTCATAAACCACACATGGATACACCAGTGTCATTGCATGTCTGCTCTTTTCATTAACCACAGTTAGAGTCATTGCCTGTGTGTTCTTTTCACAAACCACATATCACTAGTGTCATTGCATGTGTGTTCTTCTCACAAACAACACAAGGATCCACCAGTGTCATTGGATGTGTGTTATTTTCATGAACCACACCCGGTTTCATTGCATGTCTGTTCCTCTCACAAACCACACATGGCTCCACCAGTATCATTGCATGTCTGTTCTTTTCATTTACCACAGCCAGTGTCATTGCATGTGTGTTCTTTTCACAAACCGCATATCACCAGTGTGATTGCATGTGTGTTCTTTTCATGAACCACACCCAGGGTCATTGCATGTGTGTTCCTCTCACAAACCACACATGGATACACCAGTGTCATTGCATGTCTGCTCTTTTCATTAACAATAGTTAGAGTCATTGCATGTGTGTTCTTTTCACAAACCACATATCACCAGTGTCATTGCATGTGTGTTCTTCTCACAAACAACATAAGGATCCACCAGTGTCATTGGGTGTGTGTTCTTTTCATGAACCACACCCGGTGTCATTGCATGTCTGTTCCTCTCACAAACCACACATGGCTCCACCAGTATCATTGCATGTCTGTTCTTTTCATGAACCATAGCCAGTGTCATTGCGTGTGTGTTCTTCTCACAAACCACACATGGATCCACCGTGTCATTGCGTTCCGCTCTTTTCATGAACCAAAGTTAGAGTCATTGCATGTTCTTTTCACAAACCACATATCACCAGTGTCATTGCATGTGTGTTCCTCTCATAAACCACACATGGATCCACCAAGTGTGATTGCATGTGTGTTCTTCTCACAAACCACATAAGGATCCACTCGTGTCATTGGATGTGTGTGCTTTTCATGAACCACACCCAGTGTCATTGGATGTGTGTGGTCTTCTCACAGACCACACATGGATCTACCAGTGTCATTGCATGTGTGTTCTTCTCATGAACCACACATGGATCCACCAAGTGTCATTGCATGTGTGTTCTTTCCATAAACCACATATGGATCCACCAATGTCATTGGATGTGTGTTATTCTCATGAACCACACCCAGTGTCATTGCATGTATGTTCCTCTCATAAACCACACATGGATCCACCAATGTCATTGCATGTGTGTTCTTCCCATGAACCACAGCTAGAGTCATTGCATGTCTGTTCTTCTCACAAATGACATAAGGATACACAAGTGTCATTGCAGGTGTGTTCTTCTCATGAACCACACCTAGTGTCATTTCATGTGTGTTCCTCTCACAGTGTACACATGGTTCCACCAGTGTCATTGGATGTGTGTTCTTCTCATGAACCACATATAGAGTCATTGCATGTGTGTTCTTCTCGCAAACCACATAAGGATACTCAAGTGTCATTGCATGTGTGTTCTTCTCATGAACCACAGCTAGAGTCATTGTATGTCTGTTCTTCTCACAAACCACATAAGGATCCACCAGTGTCATTGGATGTGTGTTCTTCTCACAAACCACACATGGATCCACCAGTGTCATTGCATATACGCTCTTTTCATTAACTTCTGTTAGAGTCATTGCATGTCCGTTCTTTCACAAACCACATATAACCAGTGTCATTGCATGTGCGTTCTTCTCACAAACAACATAAGGATCCAACAGTGTCATTGGATGTGTGTTCTTTTCATGAACAATACCCGGTGTCATTGGATGTGCGTTCTTCTCACAAACAACATAAGGATCCACCAGTGTCATTGCATGTGTGTTCTTTTCACAAACCACATATCACCAATGTGATTGCATGTGTGTTCTTTTCATGAACCACACCCAGGGTCATTGCATGTGTGTTCCTCTCATAAACCACACATGGATACACCAGTGTCATTGCAAGTCTGCACTTTTCATTAACCACAGTAAGAGTCATTGCATGTCCGTTCTTTTCACAAACCACATATCACCAGTGTCATTGCATGTGTGTTCTTCTCACAAACAACATAAGGATCCACCGGTGTCATTGGATGTGTGTTCTTTTCATGAACCACACCCAGTGTCATTGCATGTCTGTTCCTCTCACAAACCACACATGGATCCACTAGTATCATTGCATGTCTGTTCTTTTCATGAACCATAGCCACTGTTATTGCATGTGTGTTCTTCTCACAAACCACACATCGATCCACCAATGTCATTGCATGTCTGCTCTTTTCATGAACCAAAGTTAGAGTCATTGCATGTCTGTTCTTTTCACAAACCACATATCACCAGTGTCATTGCATGTGTGTTCCTCCCATAAACCACACATGGATCCACCAAGTGTGATTGCATGTGTGTTCTTCTCACAAACCAGATAAGGATCCACAAGTGTCATTGGATGTGTGTTCTTTTCATGAACCAAACCCAGTGTGATTGCATGTCTGTTCTTTTCACAAACCACATATGGATCCACCAATGTCATTGCATGTGTGTTCTTTTCACAGACCACATATCACCAGTGTCATTGCAAGTGTGTTCTTTTCATGAACCACACCCAGGGTCATTGCATGTGTGTTCCTCTCACAAACCACACATGGATACACCAGTGTCATTGCATGTCTGCTCTTTTCATTAACAACAGTTAGAGTCATTGCATGTGTGTTCTTTTCACAAACCACATATCACCAGTGTCATTGCATGTGTGTTCTTCTCACAAACAACATAAGGATCCACAAGTGTCATTGGATGTGTGTTCTTTTCATGAACCACACCCGGTGTCATTGCATGTTTGTTCCTGTCACAAACCACACATGGCTCCACCAGTATCATTGCAATGTATGTTCTTTTCATGAACCATAGCCAGTGTCATTGCATGTGTGTTCTTCTCACAAACCACACATGGATCCACCAGTGTCATTGCGTGTCTGCTATTTTCATGAACCAAAGTTAGAGTCATTGCATGTCTGTTCTTTTCACAAACCACATATCACCAGTGTCATTGCATGTGTGTTCCTCTCATAAACCACACATGGATCCACTAAGTGTGATTGCATGTGTGTTCTTCTCACAAACCACATAAGGATCCACAAGTGTCATTGGATTTGTGTTCTTTTCATGAACCACACCCAGTGTCATTGGATGTGTGTGGTCTTCTCACAGACCACACATGGATCTACCAGTGTCATTGCATCTGTGTTCTTCTCATGAACCACACATGGATCCACCAAGTGTCATTGCATGCGTGTTCTTTCCATAAACAACATATGGATCCACCAATGTCATTGGATGTGTGTTATTCTCATGAACCACACCTAGTGTCATTGCATGTGTGTTCCTCTCATAAACCACACATGGATCCACCAAGTGTCATTGCATGTGTGTTCTTTTCACAAACCACATATCACAAGTGTGATTGCATGTGTGTTCTTTTCATGAACCACACCAGGGTCATTGCATGTTTGTTCCTCTCACAAACCACACATGGATACACCAGTGTCATTGCATGTCTGCTCTTTTCAATAACAACAGTTAGAGTCATTGCATGTGTGTTCTTTTCACAAACCACATATCACCAGTGTCATTGCATGTGTGTTCTTCTCACAAATAACATAAGGATCCACCAGTGTCAATGGATCTGTGTTCTTTTCATGAACCACACCCGGTGTCATTGCATGTCTGTTCCTCTCACAAACCACACATGGCTCCACTAGTATCATTGCTTGTCTGTGCTTTTCATGAACCATAGCCAGTGTCATTGCATGTGTGTTGTTCTCACAAACCACACATGGATCCACCAGTGGCATTGCGTGTCTGCTCTTTTCATGAACCAAAGATAGAGTCATTGCATGTCTGTTGTTTTCACAAACCAAATATCACCAGTGTCATTGCATGTGTGTTCCTCTCATAAACCACACATGTATCCACCAAGTGTGATTGCATGTGTGTTCTTCTCACAAACCACATAAGGATCCACTAGGGTCATTGGATGTGTGTTCTTTTCATGAACCACACCTAGTGTCATTGGATGTGTGTGGTCTTCTCACAAACCACACATGGATCTACCAGTGTCATTGCATGTGTGTTCTTCTCATGAACCACACATGGATCCACCAAGTGTCATTGCATGTGTGTTCTTTCCATAAACCACATATGGATCCACCAATGTCATTGGATGTGTGTTATTCTCATGAACCACACCCAGTGTCATTGCATGTATGTTCTTCTCATAAACCACATATGGATCCACCAATGTCATTGCATGTGTGTTCTTCTCATGACCCACAACTAGAGTCATTGCATGTCTGTTCTTCTCACAAACGACATAAGGATACACAAGTGTCATTGCATGTGTGTTCTTCTCATGAACCACACCTAGTGTCATTTCATGTGTGTTCCTCTCACAGTGTACACATGGTTCCACCAGTGTCATTGGATGTGTGTTCTTCTCATGAACCACATATAGAGTCATTGCATGTGTGTTCTTCTCGCAAACCACATAAGGATACTCAAGTGTCATTGCATGTGTGTTCTTCTCATGAACCACAACTAGAGTCATTGTATGTCTGTTCTTCTCACAAAACACATAAGGATCCACCGGTGTCATTGGATGTGTGTTCTTCTCACAAACCACACATGGATCCACCAGTGTCATTGCATGTCTGCTCTTTTCATTAACTACAGTTAGAGTCATTGCATGTCTGTTCTCTTCACAAACCACATATCACAAGTGTCATTGGATGTGTGTTCTTCTCATGAACCACACATGGATCCACCTAGTGTGATTGCATGTCTGTTCTTTTCACAAACCACATATGGATCCACCAGTGTCATTGCATGTGTGTTCTTTTCACAAACCACATATCACCAATGTGATTGCATGTGTGTTCTTTTCATGAACCACACCCAGGGTCATTGCATGTGTGTTCCTCTCACAAACCACACATGGATACACCAGTGTCATTGCATGTCTGCTCTTTTCATTAACAACAGTTAGAGTCATTGCATGTGTGTTATTTTCACAAACCACATATCACCAGTGTCATTGCGTGTGTGTTCTTCTCATGAACCAAAGTTAGAGTTATTGCATGTCTATTCTTTTCACAAACCACATATCACCAGTGTCATTGCATGTGTGTTCCTCTCATAAACCACACATGGATCCACCAAGTGTGATTGCATGTGTGTTCTTCTCACAAACCACATAAGGATCCGCTAGTGTCATTGGATGTGTGTTCTTTTCATGAACAACACCCAGTGTCATTGGATGTGTGTGGTCTTCTCACAGACCACACATGGATCTACCAGTGTCATTGCATGTGTGTTCTTCTCATGAACCACACAGGGATCCACCAAGTGTCATTGCATGTGTGTTCTTTCCATAAACCACATATGGATCCACCAATGTCATTGGATGTGTGTTCTCATGAACCACACCCAGTGTCATTGCATGTATGTTCCTCACATAAACCACACATGGATCCACCAATGTCATTGCATGTGTGTTCTTCTCATGAACCATAGCTAGAGTCATTGCATGTCTGTTCTTCTCACAAACGACATAAGGATACACAAGTGTCATTGCATGTGTGTTCTTGTCATGAACCACACCTAGTGTCATTTCATGTGTGTTCCTCTCACAGTGTACACATGGTTCCACCAGTGTCATTGGATGTGTGTTCTTCTCATGAACCACATATAGAGTCATTGCATGTTTGTTCTTCTCTCAAACCACATAAGGATACTCCAGTGTCATTGCATGTGTGTTCTTATCATGAAACACAGCTAGAGTCATTGTATGTCTGTTCTTGTCACAAACCACATAAGGATCCA
The DNA here is from genome assembly GCA_023614405.1 of Avena insularis. Lineage (NCBI taxonomy): Eukaryota > Viridiplantae > Streptophyta > Magnoliopsida > Poales > Poaceae > Avena > Avena insularis. Next base: position 85,025,550 of record CM042684.1, on the reverse strand, counting down.
ACAGTGTCATTGGATGTGTGTTCTTATCATGAACCACATATAGAGTCATTGCATGTGTGTTCTTCTCGCAAACCACATAAGGATACTCCAGTGTCATTGCATGTGTGTTCTTCTCATGAACCTGCCTAGAGTCATTGTATGTCTGTTCTTCTCACAAACCACATAAGGATCCACCATTGTCATTGGATGTGTGTTCTTCTCACAAACCACACATGGATCCACCAGTGTCATTGCATGTCTGCTATTTTCATTAACTACAGTTAGAGTCATTGCATGTCTGTTCTTTTCAGAAACCACATATCACAAGTGTCATTGGATGTGTGTTCTTCTCATGAACCACACATGGATCCACCTAGTGTGATTGCATGTCTATTCTTTTCACAAACCACATATGGATCCACCAGCGTCATTGCATGTGTGTTCTTTTCACAAACCACATATCACTAGTGTGATTGCATGTGTGTTCTTTTCATGAACCACACCCAGGGTCATTGCATGTGTGTTCCTCTCATAAACCACACATGGATACACCAGTGTCATTGCAAGTCTACACTTTTCATTAACCACAATTAGAGTCATTGCATGTCCGTTCTTTTCACAAACCACATATCACCAATGTCATTGCATGTGTGTTCTTCTCACAAACAACATAATTTCCACCGGTGTCATTGGATGTGTGTTCTTTTCATGAACCACACCCAGTGTCATTGCATGTCTGTTCCTCTCACAAACCACACATGGATCCACCAGTATCATTGCATGTCTGTTCTTTTCATGAACCATAGCCACTGTTATTGCATGTGTGTTCTTCTCACAAACCACACATGGATCCACCAATGTCATTGCATGTCTGCTCTTTTCATGAACCAAAGTTAGAGTCATTGCATGTCTGTTCTTTTCACAAACCACATATCACCAGTGTCATTACATGTGTGTTCCTCCCATAAACCACACATGGATCCACCAAGTGTGATTGCATGTGTGTTATTCTCACAAACCAGATAAGGATCCACAAGTGTCATTGGATGTGTGTTCTTTTCATGAACCACACCCAGTATGATTGCATGTCTGTTCTTTTCACAAACCACATATGGATCCACCAGTGTCATTGCATGTGTGTTCTTTTCACAAACCACATATCACAAGTGTGATTGCATGTGTGTTCTTTTCATGAACCACACCCAGGGTCATTGCATGTGTGTTCCTCTCACAAACCACACATGGATACACCAGTGTCATTGCATGTCTGCTCTTTTCATTAACAACAGTTAGAGTCATTGCATGTGTGTTCTTTTCACAAACCACATATCACCAGTGTCATTGCATGTGTGTTCTTCTCACAAATAACATAAGGATCCACCAGTGTCAATGGATCTGTGTTCTTTTCATGAACCACACCCGGTGTCATTGCATGTCTGTTCCTCTCACAAACCACACATGGCTCCACTAGTATCATTGCTTGTCTGTGCTTTTCATGAACCATAGCCAGTGTCATTGCATGTGTGTTCTCACAAACCACATGGATCCACCAGTGGCATTGCGTGTCTGCTCTTTTCATGAACCAAAGATAGAGTCATTGCATGTCTGTTGTTTTCACAAACCACATATCACCAGTGTCTTTGCATGTGTGTTCCTCTCATAAACCACACATGTATCCACCAAGTGTGATTGCATGTGTGTTCTTCTCACAAACCACATAAGGATCCACTAGGGTCATTGGATGTGTGTTCTTTTCATGAACCACACCTAGTGTCATTGGATGTGTGTGGTCTTCTCACAAACCACACATGGATCTACCAGTGTCATTGCATGTGTGTTCTTCTCATGAACCACACATGGATCCACCAAGTGTCATTGCATGTGTGTTCTTTCCATAAACCACATATGGATCCACCAATGTCATTGGATGTGTGTTATTCTCATGAACCACACCCAGTGTCATTGCATGTATGTTCTTCTCATAAACCACATATGGATCCACCAATGTCATTGCATGTGTGTTCTTCTCATGACCCACAACTAGAGTCATTGCATGTTTGTTCTTCTCACAAACGACATAAGGATACACAAGTGTCATTGCATGTGTGTTCTTCTCATGAACCACACCTAGTGTCATTTCATGTGTGTTCCTCTCACAGTGTACACATGGTTCCACCAGTGTTATTGGATGTGTGTTCTTCTCATGAACCATAGCTAGAGTCATTGCATGTGTGTTCTTCTCGCAAACCACATAAGGATACTCCAGTGTCATTGCATGTGTGTTCTTCTCATGAACCACAACTAGAGTCATTGTATGTCTGTTCTTCTCACAAACCACATAAGGATCCACCGGTGTCATTGGATGTGTGTTCTTCTCACAAACCACACATGGATCCACCAGTGTCATTGCATGTCTGCTCTTTTCATTAACTACAGTTAGAGTCATTGCATGTCTGTTCTTTTCACAAACCACATATCACAAGTGTCATTGGATGTGTGTTCTTCTCATGAACCACACATGGATCCACCTAGTGTGATTGCATGTCTGTTCTTTTCACAAACCACATATGGATCCACCAGTGTCATTGCATGTGTGTTCTTTTCACAAACCACATATCACCAGTGTGATTGCATGTGTGTTCTTTTCATGAACCACACCCAGGGTCATTGCATGTGTGTTCCTCTCACAAACCACACATGGATACACCAGTGTCATTGCATGTCTGCTCTTTTCATTAACAACAGTTAGAGTCATTGCATGTGTGTTCTTTTCACAAACCACATATCACCAGTGTCATTGCGTGTGTGTTCTTCTCATGAACCAAAGTTAGAGTCATTGCATGTCTATTCTTTTCACAAACCATATATCACCAGTGTCATTGCATGTGTGTTCCTCTCATAAACCACACATGGATCCACCAAGTGTGATTGCATGTGTGTTCTTCTCACAAACCACATAAGGATCCGCTAGTGTCATTGGATGTGTGTTCTTTTCATGAACAACACCCAGTGTCATTGGATGTGTGTGGTCTTCTCACAGACCACACATGGATCTACCAGTGTCATTGCATGTGGGTTCTTCTCATGAACCACACAGGGATCCACCAAGTGTCATTGCATGTGTGTTCTTTCCATAAACCACATATGGATCCACCAATGTCATTGGATGTGTGTTATTCTCATGAACCACACCCAGTGTCATTGCATGTATGTTCCTCACATAAACCACACATGGATCCACCAATGTCATTGCATGTGTGTTCTTCTCATGAACCATAGCTAGAGTCATTGCATGTCTGTTCTTCTCACAAACGACATAAGGATACACAAGTGTCATTGCATGTGTGTTCTTCTCATGAACCACACCTAGTGTCATTTCATGTGTGTTCCTCTCACAGTGTACACATGGTTCCACCAGTGTCATTGGATGTGTGTTCTTCTCATGAACCACATATAGAGTCATTGCATGTTTGTTCTTCTCTCAAACCACATAAGGATACTCCAGTGTCATTGCATGTGTGTTCTTATCATGAAACACAGCTAGAGTCATTGTATGTCTGTTCTTCTCACAAACCACATAAGGATCCAACAGTGTCATTGGATGTGTGTTCTTATCATGAACCACATATAGAGTCATTGCATGTGTGTTCTTCTCGCAAACAACATAAGGATACTCCAGTGTCATTGCATGTGTGTTCTTCTCATGAACCACAGCTAGAGTCATTGTATGTCTGTTCTTCTCACAAACCACATAAGGATCCACCAGTGTCATTGGATGTGTGTTCTTCTCACAAACCACACATGGATCCACCAGTGTCATTGCATGTCTGCTATTTTCATTAACTACAGTTAGAGTCATTGCATGTCTGTTCTTTTCACAAACCACATATCACAAGTGTCATTGGATGTGTGTTCTTCTCATGAACCACACATGGATCCACCTAGTGTGATTGCATGTCTATTCTTTTCACAAACCACATATGGATCCACCAGCGTCATTGCATGTGTGTTCTTTTCACAAACCACATATCACTAGTGTGATTGCATGTGTGTTCTTTTCATGAACCACACCCAGGGTCATTGCATGTGTGTTCCTCTCATAAACCACACATGGATACACCAGTGTCATTGCAAGTCTGCACTTTTCATTAACCACAATTAGAGTCATTGCATGTCCGTTCTTTTCACAAACCACATATCACCAATGTCATTGCATGTGTGTTCTTCTCACAAACAACATAATTTCCACCGGTGTCATTGGATGTGTGTTCTTTTCATGAACCACACCCAGTGTCATTGCATGTCTGTTCCTCTCACAAACCACACATGGATACAGCAGTGTCATTGCATGTCCGTTTCTTTTCATGAACCATAGCCACTGTTATTGCATGTGTGTTCTTCTTACAAACCACATGGATCCACCAATGTCATTGCATATGCTCTTTTCATGAACCAAAGTTAGAGTCATTGCATATGTTCTTTTCACAAACCACATATCGCCAGTGTCATTGCATGTGTGTTCCTCCCATAAACCACACATGGATCCACCAAGTGTGATTGCATGTGTGTTATTCTCACAAACCAGATAAGGATCCACAAGTGTCATTGGATGTGTGTTCTTTTCATGAACCACACCCAGTATGATTGCATGTCTGTTCTTTTCACAAACCACATATGGATCCACCAGTGTCATTGCATGTGTGTTCTTTTCACAAACCACATATCACAAGTGTGATTGCATGTGTGTTCTTTTCATGAACCACACCCAGGGTCATTGCATGTGTGTTCCTCTCACAAACCACACATGGATACACCAGTGTCATTGCATGTCTGCTCTTTTCATTAACAACAGTTAGAGTCATTGCATGTGTGTTCTTTTCACAAACCACATATCACCAGTGTCATTGCATGTGTGTTCTTCTCACAAATAACATAAGGATCCACCAGTGTCAATGGATCTGTGTTCTTTTCATGAACCACACCCGGTGTCATTGCATGTCTGTTCCTCTCACAAACCACACATGGCTCCACTAGTATCATTGCTTGTCTGTGCTTTTCATGAACCATAGCCAGTGTCATTGCATGTGTGTTGTTCTCACAAACCACACATGGATCCACCAGTGGCATTGCGTGTCTGCTCTTTTCATGAACCAAAGATAGAGTCATTGCATGTCTGTTGTTTTCACAAACCACATATCACCAGTGTCATTGCATGTGTGTTCCTCTCATAAACCACACATGTATCCACCAAGTGTGATTGCATGTGTGTTCTTCTCACAAACCACATAAGGATCCACTAGGGTCATTGGATGTGTGTTCTTTTCATGAACCACACCTAGTGTCATTGGATGTGTGTGGTCTTCTCACAAACCACACATGGATCTACCAGTGTCATTGCATGTGTGTTCTTCTCATGAACCACACATGGATCCACCAAGTGTCATTGCATGTGTGTTCTTTCCATAAACCACATATGGATCCACCAATGTCATTGGATGTGTGTTATTCTCATGAACCACACCCAGTGTCATTGCATGTATGTTCTTCTCATAAACCACATATGGATCCACCAATGTCATTGCATGTGTGTTCTTCTCATGACCCACAACTAGAGTCATTGCATGTCTGTTCTTCTCACAAACGACATAAGGATACACAAGTGTCATTGCATGTGTGTTCTTCTCATGAACCACACCTAGTGTCATTTCATGTGTGTTCCTCTCACAGTGTACACATGGTTCCACCAGTGTCATTGGATGTGTGTTCTTCTCATGAACCACATATAGAGTCATTGCATGTGTGTTCTTCTCGCAAACCACATAAGGATACTCCAGTGTCATTGCATGTGTGTTCTTCTCATGAACCACAACTAGAGTCATTGTATGTCTGTTCTTCTCACAAACCACATAAGGATCCACCGGTGTCATTGGATGTGTGTTCTTCTCACAAACCACACATGGATCCACCAGTGTCATTGCATGTCTGCTCTTTTCATTAACTACAGTTAGAGTCATTGCATGTCTGTTCTTTTCACAAACCACATATCACAAGTGTCATTAGATGTGTGTTCTTCTCATGAACCACACATGGATCCACCTAGTGTGATTGCATGTCTGTTCTTTTCACAAACCACATATGGATCCACCAGTGTCATTGCATGTGTGTTCTTTTCACAAACCACATATCACCAGTGTGATTGCATGTGTGTTCTTTTCATGAACCACACCCAGGGTCATTGCATGTGTGTTCCTCTCACAAACCACACATGGATACACCAGTGTCATTGCATGTCTGCTCTTTTCATTAACAACAGTTAGAGTCATTGCATGTGTGTTCTTTTCACAAACCACATATCACCAGTGTCATTGCGTGTGTGTTCTTCTCATGAACCAAAGTTAGAGTCATTGCATGTCTATTCTTTTCACAAACCACATATCACCAGTGTCATTGCATGTGTGTTCCTCTCATAAACCACACATGGATCCACCAAGTGTGATTGCATGTGTGTTCTTCTCACAAACCACATAAGGATCCGCTAGTGTCATTGGATGTGTGTTCTTTTCATGAACAACAGCCAGTGTCATTGGATGTGTGTGGTCTTCTCACAGACCACACATGGATCTACCAGTGTCATTGCATGTGTGTTCTTCTCATGAACCACACAGGGATCCACCAAGTGTCATTGCATGTGTGTTCTTTCCATAAACCACATATGGATCCACCAATGTCATTGGATGTGTGTTATTCTCATGAACCACACCCAGTGTCATTGCATGTATGTTCCTCACATAAACCACACATGGATCCACCAATGTCATTGCATGTGTGTTCTTCTCATGAACCATAGCTAGAGTCATTGCATGTCTGTTCTTCTCACAAACGACATAAGGATACACAAGTGTCATTGCATGTGTGTTCTTCTCATGAACCACACCTAGTGTCATTTCATGTGTGTTCCTCTCACAGTGTACACATGGTTCCACCAGTGTCATTGGATGTGTGTTCTTCTCATGAACCACATATAGAGTCATTGCATGTTTGTTCTTCTCTCAAACCACATAAGGATACTCCAGTGTCATTGCATGTGTGTTCTTATCATGAAACACAGCTAGAGTCATTGTATGTCTGTTCTTCTCACAAACCACATAAGGATCCAACAGTGTCATTGGATGTGTGTTCTTATCATGAACCACATATAGAGTCATTGCATGTCTGTTCTTCTCGCAAACCACATAAGGATACTCCAGTGTCATTGCATGTGTGTTCTTCTCATGAACCACAGCTAGAGTCATTGTATGTCTGTTCTTCTCACAAACCACATAAGGATCCACCATTGTCACTGGATGTGTGTTCTTCTCACAAACCACACATGGATCCACCAGTGTCATTGCATGTCTGCTATTTTCATTAACTACAGTTAGAGTCATTGCATGTCTGTTCTTTTCACAAACCACATATCACAAGTGTCATTGGATGTGTGTTCTTCTCATGAACCACACATGGATCCACCTAGTGTGATTGCATGTCTATTCTTTTCACAAACCACATATGGATCCACCAGCGTCATTGCATGTGTGTTCTTTTCACAAACCACATATCACTAGTGTGATTGCATGTGTGTTCTTTTCATGAACCACACCCAGGGTCATTGCATGTGTGTTCCTCTCATAAACCACACATGGATACACCAGTGTCATTGCAAGTCTGCACTTTTCATTAACCACAGTTAGAGTCATTGCATGTCCGTTCTTTTCACAAACCACATATCACCAATGTCATTGCATGTGTGTTCTTCTCACAAACAACATAATTTCCACCGGTGTCATTGGATGTGTGTTCTTTTCATGAACCACACCCAGTGTCATTGCATGTCTGTTCCTCTCACAAACCACACATGGATCCACTAGTATCATTGCATGTCTGTTCTTTTCATGAACCATAGCCACTGTTATTGCATGTGTGTTCTTCTCACAAACCACACATGGATCCACCAATGTCATTGCATGTCTGCTCTTTTCATGAACCAAAGTTAGAGTCATTGCATGTCTGTTCTTTTCACAAACCACATATCACCAGTGTCATTGCATGTGTGTTCCTCCCATAAACCACACATGGATCCACCAAGTGTGATTGCATGTGTGTTATTCTCACAAACCAGATAAGGAACCACAAGTGTCATTGGATGTGTGTTCTTTTCATGAACAACACCCAGTATGATTGCATGTCTGTTCTTTTCACAAACCACATATGGATCCACCAGTGTCATTGCATGTGTGTTCTTTTCACAAACCACATATCACAAGTGTGATTGCATGTGTGTTCCTCTCACAAACCACACATGGATACAGCAGTGTCATTGCATGTCTGCTCTTTTCATTAACAACAGTTAGAGTCATTGCATGTGTGTTCTTTTCACAAACCACATATCACCAGTGTCATTGCATGTGTGTTCTTCTCACATATAACATAAGGATCCACCAGTGTCAATGGATGTGTGTTCTTTTCATGAACCACACTCGGTGTCGTCGCATGTCTGTTCCTCTCACAAACCACACATGGCTCCACCAGTATCATTGCTTGTCTGTGCTTTTCATGAACCATAGCCAGTGTCATTGCATGTGTGTTCTTCTCACAAACCACACATGGATCCACCAGTGTCATTGCGTGTCTGCTCTTTTCATTAACCAAAGATAGAGTCATTGCATGTCTGTTGTTTTCACAAACCACATATCACCAGTGTCATTGCATGTGTATTCCTCTCATAAACCACACATGTATCCACCAAGTGTGATTGCATGTGTGTTCTTCTCACAAACCACATAAGGATCCACTAGGGTCATTGGATGTGTGTTCTTTTCATGAACCACACCCAGTGTCATTGGATGTGTGTGGTCTTCTCACAGACCACACATGGATCTACCAGTGTCATTGCATGTGTGTTCTTCTCATGAACCACACATGGATCCACCAAGTGTCATTGCATGTGTGTTCTTTCCATAAACCACATATGGATCCACCAATGTCATTGGATGTGTGTTATTCTCATGAACCACACCCAGTGTCATTGCATGTATGTTCTTCTCATAAACCACATATGGATCCACCAATGTCATTGCATGTGTGTTCTTCTCATGACCCACAACTAGAGTCATTGCATGTCTGTTCTTCTCACAAACGACATAAGGATACACAAGTTTCATTGCATGTGTGTTCTTCTCATGAACCACACCTAGTGTCATTTCATGTGTGTTCCTCTCACAGTGTACACATGGTTCCACCAGTGTCATTGGATGTGTGTTCTTCTCATGAACCACATATAGAGTCATTGCATGTGTGTTCTTCTCGCAAACCACATAAGGATACTCCAGTGTCATTGCATGTGTGTTCTTCTCATGAACCACGGCTAGAGTCATTGTATGTCTGTTCTTCTCAAAAACCACATAAGGATCCACCAGTGTCATTGGATGTGTGTTCTTCTCACAAACCACACATGGCTCCACCAGTATCATTGCTTGTCTGTGCTTTTCATGAACCATAGCCAGTGTCATTGCATGTGTGTTCTTCTCACAAACCACACATGGATCCACCAGTGTCATTGCGTGTCTGCTCTTTTCATTAACCAAAGATAGAGTCATTGCATGTCTGTTGTTTTCACAAACCACATATCACCAGTGTCATTGCATGTGTATTCCTCTCATAAACCACACATGTATCCACCAAGTGTGATTGCATGTGTGTTCTTCTCACAAACCACATAAGGATCCACTAGGGTCATTGGATGTGTGTTTTTTTCATGAACCACACCCAGTGTCATTGGATGTGTGTGGTCTTCTCACAGACCACACATGGATCTACCAGTGTCATTGCATGTGTGTTCTTTTCATGAACCACACATGGATCCACCAAGTGTCATTGCATGTGTGTTCTTTCCATAAACCACATATGGATCCACCAATGTCATTGGATGTGTGTTATTCTCATGAACCACACCCAGTGTCATTGCATGTATGTTCTTCTCATAAACCACATATGGATCCACCAATGTCATTGCATGTGTGTTCTTCTCATGACCCACAACTAGAGTCATTGCATGTCTGTTCTTCTCACAAACGACATAAGGATACACAAGTGTCATTGCATGTGTGTTCTTATCATGAACCACACCTAGTGTCATTTCATGTGTGTTCCTCTCACAGTGTACACATGGTTCCACCAGTGTCATTGGATGTGTTCTCTTCTCATGAACCACATATAGAGTCATTGCATGTGTGTTCTTCTCGCAAACCACATAAGGATACTCCAGTGTCATTGCATGTGTGTTCTTCTCATGAACCACGTCTAGAGTCATTGTATGTCTGTTCTTCTCACAAACCACATAAGGATCCACCAGTGTCACTGGATGTGTGTTCTTCTCACAAACCACACATGGATCCACCAGTGTCATTGCATGTCTGCTCTTTTCATTAACTACAGTTAGAGTCATTGCATGTCTGTTCTTTTCACAAACCACATATCACAAGTGTCATTGGATGTGTGTTCTTCTCATGAACCACACATGGATCCACCTAGTGTGATTGCATGTCTGTTCTTTTCACAAACCACATATGGATCCACCAGTGTCATTGCATGTGTGTTCTTTTCACAAACCACATATCACCAGTGTGATTGCATGTGTGTTCTTTTCATGAACCAGACCCAGGGTCATTGCATGTGTGTTCCTCTCACAAACCACACATGGATACACCAGTGTCATTGCATGTATTCTCTTTTCATTAACAACAGTTAGAGTCATTGCATGTGTGTTGTTTTCACAAACCACATATCACCAGTGTCATTGCATGTGTGTTCTTCTCACAAACAACATAAGGATCCACCAGTGTCATTGGATGTGTGTTCTTTTCATGAACCACACCCGGTGTCATTGCATGTCTGTTCCTCTCACAAACCACACATGGATACACCAGTGTCATTGCATGTCTTCTCTTTTCATTAACAACAGTTAGAGTCATTGCATGTGTGTTCTTTTCACAAACCACATATCACCAGTGTCATTGCATGTGTGTTCTTCTCACAAACAACATAAGGATCCACCAGTGTCATTGGATGTGTGTTCTTTTCATGAACCACACCTGGTGTCATTGCATGTCTGTTCCTCTCACAAACCACACATGGCTCCACCAGTATCATTGCATGTCTATTCTTTTCATGAACCATAGCCAGTGTCATTGCGTGTGTGTTCTTCTCACAAACCACACATGGATCCACCAGTGTCATTGCGTGTCTGCTCTTTTCATGAACCAAAGTTAGAGTCATTGCATGTCTGTTCTTTTCACAAACCACATATCACCAGTGTCATTGCATGTGTGTTCCTCTCATAAACCACACATGGATCCACCAAGTGTGATTGCATGTGTGTTCTTCTCACAAACCACATAAGGATCCACTAGTGTCATTGGATGTGTGTTCTTTTCATGAACAACACCCAGTGTCATTGGATGTGTGTGGTCTTCTCACAGACCACACATGGATCTACCAGTGTCATTGCATGTGTGTTATTCTCATGAACCACACATGGATCCACCAAGTGTCATTGCATGTGTGTTCTTTCCATAAACCACATATGGATCCACCAATGTCATTGGATGTGTGTTATTCTCATGAACCACACCCAGTGTCATTGCATGTATGTTCTTCTCATAAACCACATATGGATCCACCAATGTCATTGCATGTGTGTTCTTCTCATGACCCACAACTAGAGTCATTGCATGTTCTTCTCTGGCGACATAAGGATACACAAGTGTCATTGCATGTGTGTTCTTCTCATGAACCACACCTAGTGTCATTTCATATGTGTTCCTCTCACAGTGTACACATGGTTCCACCAGTTTCATTGGGTGTGTGTTCTTCTCATGAACCACATATAGAGTCATTGCATGTGTGTTCTTCTCGCAAACCACATAAGGATATTCCAGTGTCATTGCATGTGTGTTCTTCTCATGAACCACAACTAGAGTCATTGTATGTCTGTTCTTCTCACAAACCACATAAGGATCCACCAGTGTCACTGGATGTGTGTTCTTCTCACAAACCACACATGGATCCACCAGTGTCATTGCATGTCTGCTCTTTTCATTAACTACAGTTAGAGTCATTGCATGTCTGTTCTTTTCACAAACCACATATCACAAGTGTCATTGGATGTGTGTTCTTCTCATGAACCACACATGGATCCACCTAGTGTGATTGCATGTCTGTTCTTTTCACAAACCACATATGGATCCACCAGTGTCATTGCATGTGTGTTCTTTTCACAAACCACATATCACCAGTGTGATTGCATGTGTGTTCTTTTCATGAACCACACCCAGGGTCATTGCATGTGTGTTCCTCTCACAAACCACACATGGATACACCAGTGTCATTGCATGTCTTCTCTTTTCATTAACAACAGTTAGAGTCATTGCATGTGTGTTGTTTTCACAAACCACATATCACCAGTGTCATTGCATGTGTGTTCTTCTCACAAACAACATAAGGATCCACCAGTGTCATTGGATGTGTGTTCTTTTCATGAACCACACCCGGTGTCATTGCATGTCTGTTCCTCTCACAAACCACACATGGCTCCACCAGTATCATTGCATGTCTGTTCTTTTCATGAACCATAGCCAGTGTCATTGCGTGTGTGTTCTTCTCACAAACCACACATGGATCCACCAGTGTCATTGCATGTCTGCTCTTTTCATGAACCAAAGTTAGAGTCATTGCATGTCTGTTCTTTTCACAAACCACATATCACTAGTGTCATTGCATGTGTGTTCCTCTCATAAACCACACATGGATCCACCAAATGTGATTGCATGTGTGTTCTTCTCACAAACCACATAAGGATCCACTAGTGTCATTGGATGTGTGTTCTTTTCATGAACAACACCCAGTGTCATTGGATGTGTGTGGTCTTCTCACAGACCACACATGGATCTACCAGTGTCATTGCATGTGTGTTCTTCTCATGAACCACACATGGATCCACCAACTGTCATTGCATGTGTGTTCTTTCCATAAACCACATATGGATCCACCAATGTCATTGGATGTGTGTTATTCTCATGAACCACACCCAGTGTCATTGCATGTATGTTCTTATCATAAACCACATATGGATCCACCAATGTCATTGCATGTGTGTTCTTCTCATGACCCACAACTAGAGTCATTGCATGTCTGTTCTTCTCACAAACGACATAAGGATACACAAGTGTCATTGCATGTGTGTTCTTCTCATGAACCACACCTAGTGTCATTTCATGTGTGTTCCTCTCACAGTGTACACATGGTTCCACCAGTGTCATTGGATGTGTGTTATTCTCATGAACCACATATAGAGTCATTGCATGTTTGTTCTTCTCTCAAACCACATAAGGATACTCTAGTGTCATTGCATGTGTGTTCTTATCATGAAACACAGCTAGAGTCATTGTATGTCTGTTCTTCTCACAAACCACATAAGGATCCACCAGTGTCATTGGATGTGTGTTCTTCTCACAAACCACACATGGCTCCACCAGTATCATTGCTTGTCTGTGCTTTTCATGAACCATAGCCAGTGTCATTGCATGTGTGTTCTTCTCACAAACCACACATGGATCCACCAGTGTCATTGCGTGTCTGCTCTTTTCATTAACCAAAGATAGAGTCATTGCATGTCTGTTGTTTTCACAAACCACATATCACCAGTGTCATTGCATGTGTATTCCTCTCATAAACCACACATGTATCCACCAAGTGTGATTGCATGTGTGTTCTTCTCACAAACCACATAAGGATCCACTAGGGTCATTGGATGTGTGTTCTTTTCATGAACCACACCCAGTGTCATTGGATGTGTGTGGTCTTCTCACAGACCACACATGGATCTACCAGTGTCATTGCATGTGTGTTCTTCTCATGAACCACACATGGATCCACCAAGTGTCATTGCATGTGTGTTCTTTCCATAAACAACATATGGATCCACCAATGTCATTGGATGTGTGTTATTCTCATGAACCACACCCAGTGTCATTGCATGTATGTTCTTCTCATAAACCACATATGGATCCACCAATGTCATTGCATGTGTGTTCTTCTCATGACCCACAACTAGAGTCATTGCATGTCTGTTCTTCTCACAAACGACATAAGGATACGCAAGTGTCATTGCATGTGTGTTCTTCTCATGAACCACACCTAGTGTCATTTCATGTGTGTTCCTCTCACAGTGTACACATGGTTCCACCAGTGTCATTGGATGTGTGTTCTTCTCATGAACCACATATAGAGTCATTGCATGTGTGTTCTTCTCGCAAACCACATAAGGATACTCCAGTGTCATTGCATGTGTGTTCTTCTCATGAACCACGGCTAGAGTCATTGTATGTTTGTTCTTCTCACAAACCACATAAGGATCCACCAGTGTCATTGGATGTGTGTTCTTCTCACAAACCACACATGGATCCACCAGTGTCATTGCATGTCTGCTCTTTTCATTAACTACAGTTAGAGTCATTGCATGTCTGTTCTTTTCACAAACCACATATCACAAGTGTCATTGGATGTGTGTTCTTCTCATGAACCACACATGGATCCGCCTAGTGTGATTGCATGTCTGTTCTTTTCACAAACCACATATGGATCCACTAGTGTCATTGCATGTGTGTTCTTTTCACAAACCACATATCACCAGTGTGATTGCATGTGTGTTCTTTTCATGAACCACACCCAGGGTCATTGCATGTGTGTTCCTCTCACAAACCACACATGGATACACCAGTGTCATTGCATGTCTTCTCTTTTCATTAACAACAGTTAGAGTCATTGCATGTGTGTTCTTTTCACAAACCACATACCACCAGTGTCATTGCATGTGTGTTCTTCTCACAAACAACATAAGGATCCACCAGTGTCATTGGATGTGTGTTCTTTTCATGAACCACACCTGGTGTCATTGCATGTCTGTTCCTCTCACAAACCACACATGGCTCCACCAGTATCATTGCATGTCTGTTCTTTTCATGAACCATAGCCAGTGTCATTGCGTGTGTGTTCTTCTCACAAACCACACATGGATCCACCAGTGTCATTGCGTGTCTGCTCTTTTCATGAACCAAAGTTAGAGTCATTGCATGTCTGTTCTTTTCACAAACCACATATCACCAGTGTCATTGCATGTGTGTTCCTCTCATAAAACACACATGGATCCACCAAGTGTGATTGCATGTGTGTTCTTCTCACAAACCACATAAGGATCCACTAGTGTCATTGGATGTGTGTTCTTTTCATGAACAACACCCAGTGTCATTGGATGTGTGTGGTCTTCTCACAGACCACACATGGATCTACCAGTGTCATTGCATGTGTGTTCTTCTCATGAACCACACATGGATCCACCAAGTGTCATTGCATGTGTGTTCTTTCCATAAACCACATATGGATCCACCAATGTCATTGGATGTGTGTTATTCTCATGAACCACACCCAATGTCATTGCATGTATGTTCTTCTCATAAACCACATATGGATCCACCAATGTCATTGCATGTGTGTTCTTCTCATGACCCACAACTAGAGTCATTGCATGTCTGTTCTTCTCACAAACGACATAAGGATACACAAGTGTCATTGCATGTGTGTTCTTCTCATGAACCACACCTAGTGTCATTTCATATGTGTTCCTCTCACAGTGTACACATGGTTCCACCAGTGTCATTGGGTGTGTGTTCTTCTCATGGACCACATATAGAGTCATTGCATGTGTGTTCTTCTCGCAAACCACATAAGGATACTCCAGTGTCATTGCATGTGTGTTCTTCTCATGAACCACAACTAGAGTCATTGTATGTCTGTTCTTCTCACAAACCACATAAGGATCCACCAGTGTCACTGGATGTGTGTTCTTCTCACAAACCACACATGGATCCACTAGTGTAATTGCATGTCTGCTCTTTTCATTAACTACAGTTAGAGTCATTGCATGTCTGTTCTATTCACAAACCACATATCACAAGTGTCATTGGATGTGTGTTCTTCTCATGAACCACACATGGATCCACCTAGTGTGATTGCATGTCTGTTCTTTTCACAAACCATATATGGATCCACCAGTGTCATTGCATGTGTGTTCTTTTCACAAACCACATATCACCAGTGTGATTGCATGTGTGTTCTTTTCATGAACCACACCCAGGGTCATTGCATGTGTGTTCCTCTCACAAACCGCACATGGATACACCAGTGTCATTGCATGTCTTCTCTTTTCATTAACAACAGTTAGAGTCATTGCATGTGTGTTCTTTTCACAAACCACATATCACCAGTGTCATTGCATGTGTGTTCTTCTCACAAACAACATAAGGATCCACCAGTGTCATTGGATGTGTGTTCTTTTCATGAACCACACCTGGTGTCATTGCATGTCTGTTCCTCTCACAAACCACACATGGCTCCACCAGTATCATTGCATGTCTGTTCTTTTCATGAACCATAGCCAGTGTCATTGCGTGTGTGTTCTTCTCACAAACCACACATGGATCCACCAGTGTCATTGCGTGTCTGCTCTTTTCATGAACCAAAGTTAGAGTCATTGCATGTCTGTTCTTTTCACAAACCACATATCACCAGTGTCATTGCATGTGTGTTCCTCTCATAAACCACACATGGATCCACCAAGTGTGATTGCATGTGTGTTCTTCTCACAAACCACATAAGGATCCACTAGTGTCATTGGATGTGTGTTCTTTTCATGAACAACACCCAGTGTCATTGGATGTGTGTGGTCTTCTCCTGAACCACACATGGATCTACCAGTGTCATTGCATGTGTGTTCTTCTCATGAACCACACATGGATCCACCAAGTGTCATTGCATGTGTGTTCTTTCCATAAACCACATATGGATCCACCAATGTCATTGGATGTGTGTTATTCTCATGAACCACACCCAATGTCATTGCATGTATGTTCTTATCATAAACCACATATGGATCCACCAATGTCATTGCATGTGTGTTCTTCTCATGACCCACAACTAGAGTCATTGCATGTCTGTTCTTCTCACAAACGACATAAGGATACACAAGTGTCATTGCATGTGTGTTCTTCTCATGAACCACACCTAGTGTCATTTCATGTGTGTTCCTCTCACAGTGTACACATGGTTCCACCAGTGTCATTGGATGTGTGTTCTTCTCATGAACCACATATAGAGTCATTGCATGTGTGTTCTTCTCGCAAACCACATAAGGATACTCCAGTGTCATTGCATGTGTGTTCTTCTCATGAACCACAGCTAGAGTCATTGTATGTCTATTCTTCTCACAAACCACATAAGGATCCACCTGTGTCATTGGATGTGTGTTCTTCTCACAAACCACACATGGATCCACCAGTGTCATTGCATGTCTGCTCTTTTCATTAACTACAGTTAGAGTCATTGCATGTCTGTTCTTTTCACAAACCACATATCACCAGTGTCATTGCATGTGTGTTCCTCTCATAAACCACACATGGATCCACCAAGTGTGATTGCATGTGTGTTCTTCTCACAAACCACATAAGGATCCACTAGTGTCATTGGATGTGTGTTGTTTTCATGAACAACACCCAGTGTCATTGGATGTGTGTGGTCTTCTCACATACCACACATGGATCTACCAGTGTCATTGCATGTGTGTTCTTCTCATGAACCACACATGGATCCACCAAGTGTCATTGCATGTGTGTTCTTTCCATAAACCACATATGGATCCACCAATGTCATTGGATGTGTGTTATTCTCATGAACCACACCCAGTGTCATTGCATGTATGTTCCTCTCATAAACCACACATGGATCCACCAATGTCATTGCATGTGTGTTCTTCTCATGAACCATAGCTAGAGTCATTGCATGTCTGTTCTTCTCACAAACGACATAAGGATACACAAGTGTCATTGCATGTGTGTTCTTCTCATGAACCACACCTAGTGTCATTCCATGTGTGTTCCTCTCACAGTGTACACATGGTTCCACCAGTGTCATTGGATGTGTGTTCTTATCATGAACCACATATAGAGTCATTGCATGTGTGTTCTTCTCTCAAACCACATAAGGATACTCCAGTGTCATTGCATGTGTGTTCTTATCATGAACCACAGCTAGAGTCATTGTATGTCTGTTCTTCTCACAAACCACATAAGGATCCACCAGTGTTATTGGATGTGTGTTCTTCTCATGAACCACATATAGAGTCATTGCATGTGTGTTCTTCTTGCAAACCACATAAGGATACTCCAGTGTCATTGCATGTGTGTTCTTCTCATGAACCACAACTAGAGTCATTGTATGTCTGTTCTTCTCACAAACCACATAAGGATCCACCAGTGTCATTGGATGTGTGTTCTTCTCACAAACCACACATGGATCCACCAGTGTCATTGCATGTCTGCTCTTTTCATTAACTACAGTTAGAGTCATTGCATGTCTGTTCTTTTCACAAACCACATATCACAAGTGTCATTGGATGTGTGTTCTTCTCATGAACCACACATGGATCCACCTAGTGTGATTGCATGTCTATTCTTTTCACAAACCACATATGGATTCACCAGCGTCATTGCATGTGTGTTCTTTTCACAAACCACATATCACCAGTGTGATTGCATGTGTATTCTTTTCATGAACCACACCCAGGGTCATTGCATGCCTCTCATAAACCACACATGGATACACCAGTATCATTGCAAGTCTGCACTTTTCATTAACCACAGTTAGAGTCATTGCATGTCCGTTCTTTTCACAAACCACATATCACCAATGTCATTGCATGTGTGTTCTTCTCACAAACAACATAAGGATCCACCGGTGTCAGTGGATGTGTGTTCTTTTCATGAACCACACCCAGTGTCATTGCATGTCTGTTCCTCTCACAAACCACACATGGATCCACCAGTATCATTGCATGTCTGTTCTTTTCATGAACCATAGCCACTGTTATTGCATGTGTGTTCTTCTCACAAACCACACATGGATCCACCAATGTCATTGCATGTCTGCTCTTTTCATGAACCAAAGTTAGAGTCATTGCATGTCTGTTATTTTCACAAACCACATATCACCAGTGTCATTGCATGTGTGTTCCTCCCATAAACCACACATGGATCCACCAAGTGTGATTGCATGTGTGTTCTTCTCACAAACCAGATAAGGATACACAAGTGTCATTGGATGTGTGTTCTTTTCATGAACCACACCCAGTATGATTGCATGTCTGTTCTTTTCACAAACCACATATGGATCCACCAGTGTCATTGCATGTGTGTTCTTTTCACAAACCACATATCACCAGTGTGATTGCATGTGTGTTCTTTTCATGAACCACACCCAGGGTCATTGCATGTGTGTTCCTCTCACAAACCACACATGGATACACCAGTGTCATTGCATGTCTGCTCTTTTCATTAACAATAGTTAGAGTCATTGCATGTGTGTTCTTTTCACAAACCACATATCACCAGTGTCATTGCATGTGTGTTCTTCTCACAAACAACATAAGGATCCACCAGTGTCAATGGATGTGTGTTCTTTTCATGAACCACACCCGGTGTCATTGCATGTCTGTTCCTCTCACAAACCACACATGGCTCCACTAGTATCATTGTATGCATGCTTTTCATGAACCATAGCCAGTGTCATTGCATGTGTGTTCTTCTCACAAACCACACATGGATCCACGTGTCATTATGTACGCTCTTTTCATGAACCAAAGATAGAGTCATTGCATGTCTGTTGTTTTCACAAACCACATATCACCAGTGTCATTGCATGTGTGTTCCTCTCATAAACCACACATGGATCCACCAAGTGTGATTGCATGTGTGTTCTTCTCACAAACCACATAAGGATCCACTAGGGTCATTGGATGTGTGTTCTTTTCATGAACCAGACCCACTGTCATTGGATGTGTGTGGTCTTCTCACAAACCACACATGGATCTACCAGTGTCATTGCATGTGTGTTCTTCTCATGAACCACATATGGATCCACCAAGTGTCATTGCATGTGTGTTCTTTCCATAAACCACATATGGATCCACCAACGTCATTGGATGTGTGTTATTCTCATGAACCACACCCAGTGTCATTGCATGTATGTTCCTCTCATAAACCACATATGGATCCACCAATGTCATTGCATGTGTGTTCTTCTCATGAACCACAACTAGAGTCATTGCATGTCTGTTCTTCTCACAAACAACATAAGGATACACAAGTGTCATTGCATGTGTGTTCTTCTCATGAACCACACCTAGTGTCATTTCATGTGTGTTCCTCTCACAGTGTACACATGGTTCCACCAGTGTCATTGGATGTGTGTTCTTCTCATGAACCACATATAGAGTCATTGCATGTGTGTTCTTCTCGCAAACCACATAAGGATACTCCAGTGTCATTGCATGTGTGTTCTTCTCATGAACCACGGCTAGAGTCATTGTATGTCTGTTCTTCTCACAAACCACATAAGGATCCACCAGTGTCATTGGATGTGTGTTCTTCTCACAAACCACACATGGATCCACCGGTGTCATTGCATGTCTGCTCTTATCATTAACTACTGATTAGAGTCATTGCATGTCATTCTTTTCACAAACCACATATCACAAGTGTCATTGGATGTGTGTTCTTCTCATGAACCACACATGGATCCACCTAGTGTGATTGCATGTCTATTCTTTTCACAAACCACATATGGATTCACCAGCGTCATTGCATGTGTGTTCTTTTCACAAACCACATATCACCAGTGTGATTGCATGTGTATTCTTTTCATGAACCACACCCAGGGTCATTGCATGCCTCTCATAAACCCCACATGGATACACCAGTATCATTGCAAGTCCACTTTTCATTAACCACAGTTAGAGTCATTGCATGTCCGTTCTTTTCACAAACCACATATCACCAATGTCATTGCATGTGTGTTCTTCTCACAAACAACATAAGGATCCACCGGTGTCAGTGGATGTGTGTTCTTTTCATGAACCACACCCAGTGTCATTGCATGTCTGTTCCTCTCACAAACCACACATGGATCCACCAGTATCATTGCATGTCTGTTCTTTTCATGAACCATAGCCACTGTTATTGCATGTGTGTTCTTCTCACAAACCACACATGGATCCACCAATGTCATTGCATGTCTGCTCTTTTCATGAACCAAAGTTAGAGTCATTGCATGTCTGTTATTTTCACAAACCACATATCACCAGTGTCATTGCATGTGTGTTCCTCCATAAACCACACATGGATCCACCAAGTGTGATTGCATGTGTGTTCTTCTCACAAACCAGATAAGGATACACAAGTGTCATTGGATGTGTGTTCTTTTCATGAACCACACCCAGTATGATTGCATGTCTGTTCTTTTCACAAACCACATATGGATCCACCAGTGTCATTGCATGTGTGTTCTTTTCACAAACCACATATCACCAGTGTGATTGCATGTGTGTTCTTTTCATGAACCACACCCAGGGTCATTGCATGTGTTCCTCTCACAAACCACACATGGATACACCAGTGTCATTGCATGTCTGCTCTTTTCATTAACAATAGTTAGAGTCATTGCATGTGTGTTCTTTTCACAAACCACATATCACCAGTGTCATTGCATGTGTGTTCTTCTCACAAACAACATAAGGATCCACCAGTGTCAATGGATGTGTGTTCTTTTCATGAACCACACCCGGTGTCATTGCATGTCTGTTCCTCTCACAAACCACACATGGCTCCACCAGTATCATTGCTTGCCATTTTTTTATGAACCCATAGCAGTGTCATGCATGCTTTTCATGAACCATAGCGGTGTCATTGCATGTGTGTTCTTCTCAAAAACCACACATGGATCCACCACTGTCATTGCGTGCTCTTTTCATGAACCAAAGATAGAGTCATTGCATGTACATTGTTTTCACAAACCACATATCACCAGTGTCATTGCATGTGTGTTCCTCTCATAAACCACACATGGATCCACCAAGTGTGATTGCATGTGTGTTCTTCTCACAAACCACATAAGGATCCACTAGGGTCATTGGATGTGTGTTCTTTTCATGAACCAGACCCACTGTCATTGGATGTGTGTGGTCTTCTCACAAACCACACATGGATCTACCAGTGTCATTGCATGTGTGTTCTTCTCATGAACCACATATGGATCCACCAAGTGTCATTGCATGTGTGTTCTTTCCATAAACCACATATGGATCCACCAACGTCATTGGATGTGTGTTATTCTCATGAACCACACCCAGTGTCATTGCATGTATGTTCCTCTCATAAACCACATATGGATCCACCAATGTCATTGCATGTGTGTTCTTCTCATGAACCACAACTAGAGTCATTGCATGTCTGTTCTTCTCACAAACAACATAAGGATACACAAGTGTCATTGCATGTGTGTTCTTCTCATGAACCACACCTAGTGTCATTTCATGTGTGTTCCTCTCACAGTGTACACATGGTTCCACCAGTGTCATTGGATGTGTGTTCTTCTCATGAACCACATATAGAGTCATTGCATGTGTGTTCTTCTCGCAAACCACATAAGGATACTCCAGTGTCATTGCATGTGTGTTCTTCTCATGAACCACGGCTAGAGTCATTGTATGTCTGTTCTTCTCACAAACCACATAAGGATCCACCAGTGTCATTGGATGTGTGTTCTTCTCACAAACCACACATGGATCCACCAGTGTCATTGCATGTGTGCTCTTTTCATTAACTACAGTTAGAGTCATTGCATGTCTGTTCTTTTCACAAACCACATATCACAAGTGTCATTGGATGTGTGTTCTTCTCATGAACCACACATGGATCCACCTAGTGTGATTGCATGTCTGTTCTTTTCACAAACCACATATGGATCCACCAGTGTTATTGCATGTGTGTTCTTTTCACAAACCACATATCACCAGTGTGATTGGATGTGTGTTCTTTTCATTTCACAAACCACATATCACCAGTGTCATTGCATGTGTGTTCTTCTCACAAACAACATAAGGATCCACCAGTGTCATTGGATGTGTGTTCTTTTCATGAACCACACCCGGTGTCATTGCATGTCTGTTCCTATCACAAACCACACATGGCTCCACCAGTATCATTGCATGTCTGTTCTTTTCATGAACCATAACCAGTGTCATTGCGTGTGTGTTCTTCTCACAAACCACACATGGATCCACCAGTGTCATTGCGTGTCTGCTCTTTTCATGAACCAAAGTTAGAGTCATTGCATGTCTGTTCTTTTCACAAACCACATATCACCCGTGTCATTGCATGTGTGTTCCTCTCATAAACCACACATGGATCCACCAAGTGTGATTGCATGTGTGTTCTTCTCACAAACCACATAAGGATCCACTAGTGTCATTGGATGTGTGTTCTTTTCATGAACAACACCCAGTGTCATTGGATGTGTGTGGTCTTCTCACAGACCACACATGGATCTACCAGTGTCATTGCATGTGTGTTCTTCTCATGAACCACACATGGATCCACCAAGTGTCATTGCATGTGTGTTCTTTCCATAAACCACATATGGATCCACCAACGTCATTGGATGTGTGTTATTCTCATGAACCACACCCAGTGTCATTGCATGTATGTTCCTCTCATAAACCACATATGGATCCACCAATGTCATTGCATGTGTGTTCTTCTCATGAACCACAACTAGAGTCATTGCATGTCTGTTCTTCTCACAAACGACATAAGGATACACAAGTGTCATTGCATGTGTGTTCTTCTCATGAACCACACCTAGTGTCATTTCATGTGTGTTCCTCTCACAGTGTACACATGGTTCCACCAGTGTCATTGGATGTGTGTTCTTCTCATGAACCACATATAGAGTCATTGCATGTGTGTTCTTCTCGCAAACCACATAAGGATACTCCAGTGTCATTGCATGTGTGTTCTTCTCATGAACCACGGCTAGAGTCATTGTATGTTTGTTCTCACAAACCACATAAGGATCCACTAGTGTCATTGGATGTGTTCTTCTCACAAACCACACATGGATCCACAGTGTCATTGCATGTGCTCTTTTCATTAACTACTGATTAGAGTCATTGCATGTCTGTTCTTTTCACAAACCACATATCACAAGTGTCATTGGATGTGTGTTCTTCTCATGAACCACACATGGATCCACCTAGTGTGATTGCATGTCTGTTCTTTTCACAAACCACATATGGATCCACCAGTGTCATTGCATGTGTGTTCTTTTCACAAACCACATATCACCAGTGTGATTGGATGTGTGTTCTTTTCATGAACCACACCGGGGTCATTGCATGTGTGTTCCTCTCACAAACCACACATGGATACACGGTGTCATTGCATGTGCTCTTTTCATTAACAGATAGAGTCATTGCATGTGTGTTCTTTTCACAAACCACATATCACCAGTGTCATTGCATGTGTGTTCTTCTCACAAACAACATAAGGATCCACCAGTGTCATTGGATGTGTGTTCTTTTCATGAACCACACCCGGTGTCATTGCATGTCTGTTCCTATCACAAACCACACATGGCTCCACCAGTATCATTGCATGTCTGTTCTTTTCATGAACCATAGCCAGTGTCATTGCGTGTGTGTTCTTCTCACAAACCACACATGGATCCACCAGTGTCATTGCGTGTCTGCTCTTTTCATGAGCCAAAGATAGAGTCATTGAATGTCCATTTTCTTTTCACAAACCACATATCACCCGTGTCATTGCATGTGTGTTCCTCTCATAAACCACACATGGATCCACCAAGTGTGATTGCATGTGTGTTCTTCTCACAAACCACATAAGGATCCACTAGTGTCATTGGATGTGTGTTCTTTTCATGAACAACACCCAGTGTCATTGGATGCGTGTGGTCTTCTCACAGACCACACATGGATCTACCAGTGTCATTGCATGTGTGTTCTTCTCATGAACCACACATGGATCCACCAAGTGTCATTGCATGTGTGTTCTTTCCATAAACCACATATGGATCCACCAACGTCATTGGATGTGTGTTATTCTCATGAACCACACCCAGTGTCATTGCATGTATGTTCCTCTCATAAACCACATATGGATCCACCAATGTCATTGCATGTGTGTTCTTCTCATGAACCACAACTAGAGTCATTGCATGTCTGTTCTTCTCACAAACGACATAAGGATACACAAGTGTCATTGCATGTGTGTTCTTCTCATGAACCACACATAGAGTCATTTCATGTGTGTTCCTCTCAGTGTACACATGGTTCCACCAGTGTCATTGGATGTGTGTTCTTCTCATGAACCACATATAGAGTCATTGCATGTGTGTTCTTCTCGCAAACCACATAAGGATACTCCAGTATCATTGCATGTGTGTTCTTCTCATGAACCACGGCTAGAGTCATTGTATGTCTGTTCTTCTCACAAACCACATAAGGATCCACCAGTGTCATTGGATGTGTGTTCTTCTCACAAACCACACATGGATCCACCAGTGTCATTGCATGTCTGCTCTTTTCATTAACTACAGTTAGAGTCATTGCATGTCTGTTCTTTTCACAAACCACATATCACAAGTGTCATTGGATGTGTGTTCTTCTCATGAACTACACATGGATCCACCTAGTGTGATTGCATGTCTGTTCTTTTCACAAACCACATATGGATCCACCAGTGTCATTGCATGTGTGTTCTTTTCACAAACCACATATCACCAGTGTGATTGCATGTGTGTTCTTTTCATGAACCACACCCAGGGTCATTGCATGTGTGTTCCTCTCACAAACCACACATGGATACACCAGTGTCATTGCATGTCTGCTCTTTTCATTAACAACAGATAGAGTCATTGCATGTGTCTTCTTTTCACAAACCACATATCACCAGTATCATTGCATGTGTGTTATTCTCACAAACAACATAAGGATCCACCAGTGTCAGTGGATGTGTGTTCTTTTCATGAACCACACCCGGTGTCATTGCATGTCTGTTCCTCTCACAAACCACACATGGCTCCACCAGTATCATTGCATGTCTGTTCTTTTCATGAACCATAGCCAGTGTCATTGCGTGTGTGTTCTCCTCACAAACCACACATGGATCCACCAGTGTCATTACGTGTCTGCTCTTTTCATGAACCAAAGATAGAGTCATTGCATGTCTGTTGTTTTCACAAACCACATATCACCAGTGTCATTGCATGTGTGTTCCTCTCATAAACCACACATGGATCCACCAAGTGTGATTGCATGTGTGTTCTTCTCACAAACCACATAAGGATCCACTAGGGTCATTGGATGTGTGTTCTTTTCATGAACCACACCCAGTGTCATTGGATGTGTGTGGTCTTCTCACAGACCACACATGGATCTACCAGTGTCATTGCATGTGTGTTCTTCTCATGAACCACATATGGATCCACCAAGTGTCATTGCATGTGTGTTCTTTCCATAAACCACATATGGATCCACCAACGTCATTGGATGTGTGTTATTCTCATGAACCACACCCAGTGTCATTGCATGTATGTTCCTCTCATAAACCACATATGGATCCACCAATGTCATTGCATGTGTGTTCTTCTCATGAACCACAACTAGAGTCATTGCATGTCTGTTCTTCTCACAAACGACATAAGGATACACAAGTGTCATTGCATGTGTGTTCTTCTCATGAACCACACCTAGTGTCATTTCATGTGTGTTCCTCTCACAGTGTACACATGGTTCCACCAGTGTCATTGGATGTGTGTTCTTCTCGTGAACCACATATAGAGTCATTGCATGTGTGTTCTTCTCGCAAACCACATAAGGATACTCCAGTATCATTGCATGTGTGTTCTTCTCATGAACCACGGCTAGAGTCATTGTATGTCTGTTCTTCTCACAAACCACATAAGGATCCACCAGTGTCATTGGATGTGTGTTCTTCTCACAAACCACACATGGATCCACCAGTGTCATTGCATGTCTGCTCTTTTCATTAACTACAGTTAGAGTCATTGCATGTCTGTTCTTTTCACAAACCACATATCACAAGTGTCATTGGATGTGTGTTCTTCTCATGAACCACACATGGATCCACCTAGTGTGATTGCATGTCTGTTCTTTTCACAAACCACATATGGATCCACCAGTGTCATTGCATGTGTGTTCTTTTCACAAACCACATATCACCAGTGTGATTGCATGTGTGTTCTTTTCATGAACCACACCCAGGGTCATTGCATGTGTGTTCCTCTCACAAACCACACATGGATACACCAGTGTCATTGCATGTCTGCTCTTTTCATTAACAACAGATAGAGTCATTGCATGTGTGTTCTTTTCACAAACCACATATCACCAGTGTCATTGCATGTGTGTTCTTCTCACAAACAACATAAGGATCCACCAGTGTCATTGGATGTGTGTTCTTTTCATGAACCACACCCGGTGTCATTGCATGTCTGTTCCTCTCACAAACCACACATGGCTCCACCAGTATCATTGCATGTCTGTTCTTTTCATGAACCATAGCCAGTGTCATTGCGTGTGTGTTCTTCTCACAAACCACACATGGATCCACCAGTGTCATTGCGTGTCTGCTCTTTTCATGAACCAAAGTTAGAGTCATTGCATGTCTGTTCTTTTCACAAACCACATATCACCAGTGTCATTGCATGTGTGTTCCTCTCATAAACCACACATGGATCCACCAAGTGTGATTGCATGTGTGTTCTTCTCACAAACCAAATAAGGATCCACTAGTGTCATTGGATGTGTGTTCTTTTCATGAACAACACCCAGTGTCGTTGGATGTGTGTGGTCTTCTCACAGACCACACATGGATCTACCAGTGTCATTGCATGTGTGTTCTTCTCATGAACCACACATGGATCCACCAAGTGTCATTGCATGTGTGTTCTTTCCATAAACCACATATGGATCCACCAATGTCATAGGATGTGTGTAATTCTCATGAACCACACCCAGTGTCATTGCATGTATGTTCCTCTCATAAACAACACATGGATCCACCAATGTCATTGCATGTGTGTTCTTCTCATGAACCATAGCTAGAGTCATTGCATGTCTGTTCTTCTCACAAACGACATAAGGATACACAAGTGTCATTGCATGTGTGTTCTTCTCATGAACCACACCTAGTGTCATTTCATGTGTGTTCCTCTCACAGTGTACACATGGTTCCACCAGTGTCATTGGATGTGTGTTCTTCTCATGAACCACATATAGAGTCATTGCATGTGTGTTCTTCTCGCAAACCACATAAGGATACTCCAGTGTCATTGCATGTGTGTTCTTATCATGAACCACAGCTAGAGTCATTGTATGTCTGTTCTTCTCACAAACCACATAAGGATCCACCAGTGTCATTGGATGTGTGTTCTTCTCATGAACCACATATAGAGTCATTGCATGTGTGTTCTTCTTGCAAACCACATAAGGATACTCCAGTGTCATTGCATGTGTGTTCTTCTCATGAACCACAGCTAGAGTCATTGTATGTCTATTCTTCTCACAAACCACATAAGGATCCGCCAGTGTCATTGGATGTGTGTTCTTCTCACAAACCACACATGGATCCACCAGTGTCATTGCATGTCTGCTCTTTTCATTAACTACAGTTAGAGTCATTGCATGTCTGTTCTTTTCACAAACCACATATCACAAGTGTCATTGGATGTGTGTTCTTCTCATGAACCACACATGGATCCACCTAGTGTGATTGCATGTCTATTCTTTTCACAAACCACATATGGATCCACCAGCGTCATTACATGTGTGTTCTTTTCACAAACCACATATCACCAGTGTGATTGCATGTGTGTTCTTTTCATGAACCACACCCAGGGTCATTGCATGTGTGTTCCTCTCATAAACCACACATGGATACACCAGTGTCATTGGAAGTCTGCACTTTTCATTAACCACAGTTAGAGTCATTGCATGTCCGTTCTTTTCACAAACCACATATCACCAATGTCATTGCATGTGTGTTCTTCTCACAAACAACATAAGGATCCACCGGTGTCATTGGATGTGTGTTCTTTTCATGAACCACACCCAGTGTCATTGCATGTCTGTTCCTCTCACAAACCACACATGGATCCACCAGTATCATTGCATGTCTGTTCTTTTCATGAACCATAGCCACTGTTATTGCATGTGTGTTCTTCTCACAAACCACACATGGATCCACCAATGTCATTGCATGTATGCTCTTTTCATGAACCAAAGTTAGAGTCATTCATGTCTGTTCTTTTCACAAACCACATATCACCAGTGTCATTGCATGTGTGTTCCTCCCATAAACCACACATGGATCCACCAAGTGTGATTGCATGTGTGTTCTTCTCACAAACCAGATAAGGATCCACAAGTGTCATTGGATGTGTGTTCTTTTCATGAACCACACCCAGTATGATTGCATGTCTGTTCTTTTGACAAACCACATATGGATCCACCAGTGTCATTGCATGTGTGTTCTTTTCACAAACCACATATCACAAGTGTGATTGCATGTGTGTTATTTTCATGAACCACACCCATGGTCATGGCATGTGTGTTCCTCTCACAAACCACACATGGATACACCAGTGTCATTGCATGTCTGCTCTTTTCATTAACAACAGTTAGAGTAATTGCATGAGTGTTCTTTTCACAAACCACATATCACTAGTGTCATTGCATGTGTGTTCTTCTCACAAACAACATAAGGATCCACCAGTGTCAATGGATGTGTGTTCTTTTCATGAACCACACCCGGTGTCATTGCATGTCTGTTCCTCTCACAAACCACACATGGCTCCACTAGTATCATTGCTTGTCTGTGCTTTTCATGAACCATAGCCAGTGTCATTGCATGTGTGTTCTTCTCACAAACCACACATGGATCCACCAGTGTCAATGCGTGTCTGCTCTTTTCATGAACCAAAGATAGAGTCATTGCATGTCTGTTGTTTTCACAAACCACATATCACCTGTGTCATTGCATGTGTGTTCCTCTCATAAACCACACATGGATCCACCAAGTGTGATTGCATGTGTGTTCTTCTCACAAACCACATAAGGATCCACTAGGGTCATTGGATGTGTGTTCTTTTCATGAACCACACCCAGTGTCATTGCATGTGTGTGGTCTTCTCACAGACCACACATGGATCTACCAGTGTCATTGCATGTGTGTTCTTCTCATGAACCACATATGGATCCACCAAGTGTCATTGCATGTGTGTTCTTTCCATAAACCACATATGGATCCACCAACGTCATTGGATGTGTGTTATTCTCATGAACCACACCCAGTGTCATTGCATGTATGTTCCTCTCATAAACCACATATGGATCCACCAATGTCATTGCATGTGTGTTCTTCTCATGAACCACAACTAGAGTCATTGCATGTCTGATCTTCTCACAAACGACATAAGGATACACAAGTGTCATTGCATGTGTGTTCTTCTCATGAACCACACCTAGTGTCATTTCATGTGTGTTCCTCTCACAGTGTACACATGGTTCCACCAGTGTCACTGGATGTGTGTTCTTCTCATGAACCACATATAGAGTCATTGCATGTGTGTTCTTCTCGCAAACCACATAAGGATACTCCAGTGTCATTGCATGTGTGTTCTTCTCATGAACCACGGCTAGAGTCATTGTATGTCTGTTCTTCTCACAAACCACATAAGGATCCACCAGTGTCATTGGATGTGTGTTCTTCTCACAAACCACACATGGATCCACCAGTGTCATTGCATGTCTGCTCTTTTCATTAACTACAGTTAGAGTCATTGCATGTCTGTTCTTTTCACAAACCACATATCACAAGTGTCATTGGATGTGTGTTCTTCTCATGAACCACACATGGATCCACCTAGTGTGATTGCATGTCTGTTCTTTTCACAAACCACATATGGATCCACCAATGTCATTGCATGTGTGTTCTTTTCACAAACCACATATCACCAGTGTGATTGCATGTGTGTTCTTTTCATGAACCACACCCAGGGTCATTGCATGTGTGTTCCTCTCACAAACCACACATGGATACACCAGTGTCATTGCATGTCTGCTCTTTTCATTAACAATAGTTAGAGTCATTGCATGTGTGTTCTTTTCACAAACCACATATCACCAGTGTCATTGCATGTGTGTTCTTCTCACAAACAACATAAGGATCCACCAGTGTCATTGGATGTGTGTTCTTTTCATGAACCACACCCGGTGTCATTGCATGTCTGTTCCTCTCACAAACCACACATGGCTCCACCAGTATCATTGCACGTCTGTTCTTTTCATGAACCATAGCCAGTGTCATTGCGTGTGTGTTCTTCTCACAAACCACACATGGATCCACCAGTGTCATTGCGTGTCTGCTCTTTTCATGAACCAAAGTTAGAGTCATTGCATGTCTGTTCTTTTCACAAACCACATATCACCAGTGTCATTGCATGTGTGTTCTTCTCATAAACCAAACATGGATCCACCAAGTGTGATTGCATGTGTGTTCTTCTCACAAACCACATAAGGATCCACTAGTGTCATTGGATGTGTGTTCTTTTCATGAACAACACCCAGTGTCATTGGATGTGTGTGGTCTTCTCACAGACCACACATGGATCTACCAGTGTCATTGCATGTGTGTTCTTCTCATGAACCACACATGGATCCACCAAGTGTCATTGCATGTGTGTTCTTTCCATAAACCACATATGGATCCACCAATGTCATTGGATGTGTGTTATTCTCATGAACCACACCCAGTGTCATTGCATGTATGTTCCTCTCATAAACAACACATGGATCCACCAATGTCATTGCATGTGTGTTCTTCTCATGAACCATAGCTAGAGTCATTGCATGTCTGTTCTTCTCACAAACGACATAAGGATACACAAGTGTCATTGCATGTGTGTTCTTCTCATGAACCACACCTAGTGTCATTTCATGTGTGTTCCTCTCACAGTGTACACATGGTTCCACCAGTGTCATTGGATGTGTGTTCTTCTCATGAACCACATATAGAGTCATTGCATGTGTGTTCTTCTCGCAAACCACATAAGGATACTCCAGTGTCATTGCATGTGTGTTCTTATCATGAACCACAGCTAGAGTCATTGTATGTCTGTTCTTCTCACAAACCACATAAGGATCCACCAGTGTCATTGGATGTGTGTTCTTCTCATGAACCACATATAGAGTCATTGCATGTGTGTTCTTCTCGCAAACCACATAAGGATACTCCAGTGTCATGGCATGTGTGTTCTTCTCATGAACCACAGCTAGAGTCATTGTATGTCTGTTCTTCTCACAAACCACATAAGGATCCGCCAGTGTCATTGTATGTGTGTTCTTCTCACAAACCACACATGGATCCACCAGTGTCATTGCATGTCTGCTCTTTTCATTAACTACAGTTAGAGTCATTGCATGTCTGTTCTTTTCACAAACCACATATCACAAGTGTCATTGGATGTGTGTTCTTCTCATGAACCACACATGGATCCACCTAGTGTGATTGCATGTCTATTCTTTTCACAAACCACATATGGATCCACCAGCGTCATTGCATGTGTGTTCTTTTCACAAACCACATATCACCAGTGTGATTGCATGTGTGTTCTTTTCATGAACCACACCCAGGGTCATTGCATGTGTGTTCCTCTCATAAACCACACATGGATACACCAGTGTCATTGCAAGTCTGCACTTTTCATTAACCACAGTTAGAGTCATTGCATGTCCGTTCTTTTCACAAACCACATATCACCAATGTCATTGCATGTGTGTTCTTCTCACAAACAACATAGGGATCCACCGGTGTCATTGGATGTGTGTTCTTTTCATGAACCACACCTAGTGTCATTGCATGTCTGTTCCTCTCACAAACCACACATGGATCCACCAGTATCATTGCATGTCTATTCTTTTCATGAACCATAGCCACTGTTATTGCATGTGTGTTCTTCTCACAAACCACACATGGATCCACCAATGTCATTGCATGTCTGCTCTTTTCATGAACCAAAGTTAGAGTCATTGCATGTCTGTTCTTTTCACAAACCACATATCACCAGTGTCATTGCATGTGTGTTCCTCCCATAAACCACACATGGATCCACCAAGTGTGATTGCATGTGTGTTCTTCTCACAAACCAGATAAGGATACACAAGTGTCATTGGATGTGTGTTCTTTTCATGAACCACACCCAGTATGATTGCATGTCTGTTCTTTTGACAAACCACATATGGATCCACCAGTGTCATTGCATGTGTGTTCTTTTCACAAACCACATATCACAAGTGTGATTGCATGTGTGTTCTTTTCATGAACCACACCCATGGTCATTGCATTTGTGTTCCTCTCACAAACCACACATGGATACACCAGTGTCATTGCATGTCTGCTCTTTTCATTAACAACAGTTAGAGTCATTGCATGAGTGTTCTTTTCACAAACCACATATCACTAGTGTCATTGCATGTGTGTTCTTCTCACAAACAACATAAGGATCCACCAGTGTCAATGGATGTGTGTTCTTTTCATGAACCACACCCGGTGTCATTGCATGTGTTCTTCCTCTCACAAACCACACATGGCTCCACTAGTATCATTGCTTGTCTGTGCTTTTCATGAACCATAGCCAGTGTCATTGCATGTGTGTTCTTCTCACAAACCACACATGGATCCACCAGTGTCATTGCGTGTCTGCTCTTTTCATGAACCAAAGATAGAGTCATTGCATGTCTGTTGTTTTCACAAACCACATATCACCAGTGTCATTGCATGTGTGTTCCTCTCATAAACCACACATGGATCCACCAAGTGTGATTGCATGTGTGTTCTTCTCACAAACCACATAAGGATCCACTAGATTAGATGTGTGTTCTTTTCATGAACCACACCCAGTGTCATTGCATGTGTGTGGTCTTCTCACAGACCACACATGGATCTACCAGTGTCATTGCATGTGTGTTCTTCTCATGAACCACACATGGATCCACCAAGTGTCATTGCATGTGTGTTCTTTCCATAAACCACATATGGATCCACCAACGTCATTGGATGTGTGTTATCTCATGAACCACACCCAGTGTCATTGCATGTATGTTCCTCTCATAAACCACATATGGATCCACCAATGTCATTGCATGTGTGTTCTTCTCATGAACCACAACTAGTGTCATTGCATGTCTGATCTTCTCACAAACGACATAAGGATACACAAGTGTCATTGCATGTGTGTTCTTCTCATGAACCACACCTAGTGTCATTTCATGTGTGTTCCTCTCACAGTGTACACATGGTTCCACCAGTGTCATTGGATGTGTGTTCTTCTCATGAAGCACATATAGAGTCATTGCATGTGTGTTCTTCTCGCAAACCACATAAGGATACTCCAGTGTCATTGCATGTGTGTTCTTCTCATGAACCACAGCAAGCGTCATTGTATGTCTGTTCTTCTCACAAACCACATAAGGATCCACCAGTGTCATTGGATGTGTGTTCTTCTCACAAACCACACATGGATCCACCAGTGTCATTGCATGTCTGCTCTTTTCATTAACTACAGTTAGAGTCATTGCATGTCTGTTCTTTTCACAAACCACATATCACAAGTGTCATTGGATGTGTGTTCTTCTCATGAACCACACATGGATCCACCTAGTGTGATTGCATGTCTGTTCTTTTCACAAACCACATATGGATCCACCAGTGTCATTGCATGTGTGTTCTTTTCACAAACCACATATCACCAGTGTGATTGCATGTGTGTTCTTTTCATGAACCACACCCAGGGTCATTGCATGTGTGTTCCTCTCACAAACCACACATGGATACACCAGTGTCATTGCATGTCTGCTCTTTTCATTAACAATAGTTAGAGTCATTGCATGTGTGTTCTTTTCACAAACCACATATCACCAGTGTCATTGCATGTGTGTTCTTCTCACAAACAACATAAGGATCCACCAGTGTCATTGGATGTGTGTTCTTTTCATGAACCACACCCGGTGTCATTGCATGTATGTTCCTCTCACAAACCACACATGGCTCCACCAGTATCATTGCACGTCAGTTCTTTTCATGAACCATAGCCAGTGTCATTGCGTGTGTGTTCTTCTCACAAACCACACATGGATCCACCAGTGTCATTGCGTGTCTGCTCTTTTCATGAACCAAAGTTAGAGTCATTGCATGTCTGTTCTTTTCACAAACCACATATCACCAGTGTCATTACATGTGTGTTCCTCTCATAAACCAGACATGGATCCACCAAGTGTGATTGCATGTGTGTTCTTCTCACAAACCACATAAGCATCCACTAGTGTCATTGGATGTGTGTTCTTTTCATGAACAACACCTAGTGTCATTGGATGTGTGTGGTCTTCTCACAGACCACACATGGATCTACCAGTGTCATTGCATGTGTGTTCTTCTCATGAACCACACATGGATTCACCAAGTGTCATTGCATGTGTGTTCTTTCCATAAACCACATATGGATCCACCAATGTCATTGGATGTGTGTTATTCTCATGAACCACACCCAGTGTCATTGCATGTATTTTCCTCTCATAAACCACACATGGATCCACCAATGTCATTGCATGTGTGTTCTTCTCATGAACCATAGCTAGAGTCATTGCATGTCTGTTCTTCTCACAAACGACATAAGGATACACAAGTGTCATTGCATGTGTGTTCTTCTCATGAACCACACCTAGTGTCATTTCATGTGTGTTCCTCTCACAGTGTACACATGGTTCCACCAGTGTCATTGGATGTGTGTTCTTATCATGAACCACATATAGAGTCATTGCATGTGTGTTCTTCTCTCAAACCACATAAGGATACTCCAGTGTCATTGCATGTGTGTTCTTATCATGAACCACAGCTAGAGTCATTGTATGTCTGTTCTTCTCACAAACCACATAAGGATCCACCAGTGTCATTGGATGTGTGTTCTTCTCATGAACCACATATAGAGTCATTGCATGTGTGTTCTTCTCGCAAACCACATAAGGATACTCCAGTGTCATTGCATGTGTGTTCTTCTCATGAACCACAGCTAGAGTCATTGTATGTCTGTTCTTCTCACAAACCACATAAGGATCCAGCAGTGTCATTGGATGTGTGTTCTTCTCACAAACCACACATGGATCCACCAGTGTCATTGCATGTCTGCTCTTTTCATTAACTATAGTTAGACTCATTGCATGTCTGTTCTTTTCACAAACCACATATCACAAGTGTCTTTGGATGTGTGTTCTTCTCATGAACCACACATGGATCCACCTAGTGTGATTGCATGTCTATTATTTTCACAAACCACATATGGATCCACCAGCGTCATTGCATGTGTGTTCTTTTCACAAACCACATATCACCAGTGTGATTGCATGTGTGTTCTTTTCATGAACCACACCGAGGGTCATTGCATGTGTGTTCCTCTCATAAACCACACATGGATACACCAGTGTCATTGCAAGTCTGTTCTTTTCACAAACCACATATCACCAGTGTCATTGGATGTGTGTTCTTCTCATGAAAACCACATGGATCCACCCAGTGTGATTGCATGTCCGTTCTTTTCACAAACCACATATCACCAATGTCATTGCATGTGTGTTCTTCTCACAAACAACATAAGGATCCACCGGTGTCATTGGATGTGTGTTCTTTTCATGAACCACACCTAGTGTCATTGCATGTCTGTTCCTCTCACAAACCACACATGGATCCACCAGTATCATTGCATGTCTGTTCTTTTCATGAACCATAGCCACTGTTATTGCATGTGTGTTCTTCTCACAAACCACACATGGATCCACCAATGTCATTGCATGTCTGCACTTTTCATGAACCAAAGTTAGAGTCATTGCATGTCTGTTCTTTTCACAAACCACATATCACCAGTGTCATTGCATGTGTGTTCCTCCCATAAACCACACATGGATCCACCAAGTGTGATTGCATGTGTGTTCTTCTCACAAACCAGATAAGGATCCACAAGTGTCATTGGATGTGTGTTCTTTTCATGAACCACACCTAGTATGATTGCATGTCTGTTCTTTTCACAAACCACATATGGATCCACCAGTGTCATTGCATGTGTGTTCTTTTCACAAACCACATATCACAAGTGTGATTGCATGTGTGTTCTTTTCATGAACCACACCCATGGTCATTGCATTTGTGTTCCTCTCACAAACCACACATGGATACACCAGTGTCATTGCATGTCTGCTCTTTCCATTATCAACAGTTAGAGTCATTGCA
The DNA here is from genome assembly GCA_023614405.1 of Avena insularis. Lineage (NCBI taxonomy): Eukaryota > Viridiplantae > Streptophyta > Magnoliopsida > Poales > Poaceae > Avena > Avena insularis. The sequence goes on along the minus strand of CM042684.1, from coordinate 84,988,216 downwards.
TGTGTGTTCTTTTCACAAACCACATATCACCAGTGTCATTGCATGTGTGTTCTTCTCACAAACAACATAAGGATCCACCAGTGTCAATGGATGTGTGTTCTTTTCATGAACCACACCCGGTGTCATTGCATGTCTCTTCCTCTCACAAACCACACATGGATCCACTAGTATCATTGCTTGTCTGTGCTTTTCATGAACCATAGCCAGTGTCATTGCATGTGTGTTCTTCTCACAAACCACACATGGATCCACCAGTGTCATTGCGTGTCTGCTCTTTTCATGAACCAAAGATAGAGTCATTGCATGTCTGTTGTTTTTACAAACCACATATCACCAGTGTCATTGCATGTGTGTTCCTCTCATAAACCACACATGGATCCACCAAGTGTGATTGGATGTGTGTTCTTCTCACAAACCACATAAGGATCCACTAGGGTCATTGGATGTGTGTTCTTTTCATGAACCACACCCAGTGTCATTGGATGTGTGTGGTCTTCTCACAGACTACACATGGATCTACCAGTGTCATTGCATGTGTGTTCTTCTCATGAACCACACATGGATCCACCAAGTGTCATTGCATGTGTGTTCTTTCCATAAACCACATATGGATCCACCAATGTCATTGGATGTGTGTTATTCTCATGAACCACACCCAGTGTCATTGCATGTATGTTCCTCTCATAAACCACATATGGATCCACCAATGTCATTGCATGTGTGTTCTTCTCATGAACCACAACTAGAGTCATTGCATGTCTGTTCTTCTCACAAACGACATAAGGATACACAAGTGTCATTGCATGTGTGTTCTTCTCATGAACCACACCTAGTGTCATTTCATGTGTGTTCCTCTCACAGTGTACACATGGTTCCACCAGTGTCATTGGATGTGTGCTCTTCTCATGAACCACATATAGAGTCATTCCATGTGTGTTCTTCTCGCAATCCACATAAGGATACTCCAGTGTCATTGCATGTGTGTTCTTCTCACAAACCACACATGGATCCACCAGTGCCATTGCATGTCTGCTCTTTTCATTAACTACAGTTAGAGTCATTGCATGTCTGTTCTTTTCACAAACCACATATCACAAGTGACATTGGATGTGTGTTCTTCTCATGAACCACAGATGGATCCACCAGTGTGATTGCATGTTTGTTGTTTTCACAAACCACATATGGATCCACCAGTGTCATTGCATGTGTGTTCTTTTCACAAACCACATATCACCAGTGTCATTTCATGTGTGTTCTTTTCACAAACAACATAAGGATCCACCAGTGTCATTGGATGTGTGTTCTTTTCATGAACCACACCCAGTGTCATTGCATGTCTGTTCCTCTCACAAACCACACATGGATCCACCAGTATCATTGCATGTCTGTTCTTTTCATGAACCATAGCCATTGTTATTGCATGTGTGTTCTTCTCACAAACCACACATGGATCCACCAATGTCATTGCATGTCTGCTCTTTTCATGAACCAAAGTTAGAGTCATTGCATGTCTGTTCTTTTCACAAACCACATATCACTAGTGTGATTGCATGTGTATTCCTCTCATAAACCACACATGGATCAACCAAGTGTGATTGCATGTGTGTTATTCTCACAAACCACATAAGGATCCACCAGTGTCATTGGATGTGTGTTGCTTTCATGTACCACACCCAGTGTCATTGGATGTGTGCTCTTCTCACATACCACACATGGATCCACCAGTGTCATTGCATGTGTGTTCTTCTCGTGAACCACACATGGATCCACCAAGTGTCATTGCAAGTGTGTTCTTTCCACAAACCACATATGGATCCACCAAGTGTGATTGCATGTGTGTTCTTCTCACAAACCACATAAGGATCGACTAGTGTCATTGGATGTGTGTTCTTCTCACTGACCACACATGGATCCACCAGTGTCATTGCATGTGTGTTCTTCTCATGAACCACACATGAATCCACCAAGTGTCATTGCATGTGTGTTCTTTCCACAAACCACATATGGATCCACCAGTGTCATTGCATGTGTGTTCTTCTCATGAACCACACCCAGTGTCATTGCATGTATGTTCCTCTCATAAACCACACATGGATCCACTAGTGCCATTGCATGTGTGTTCTTCTCATGAACCATAGCTAGAGTCATTGCATGTTTGTTCTTCTCACAAACCACATAAGGATACACCATTGTCATTGCATGTGTGTTCTTCTCATGAACCACACCCAGTGTCATTGCATGTATGTTTCTCTCACAGTGTACACATGGATCCTCCAGTGTCATTGGATGTGGGTTCTTCTCATGAACCACACCTAGAGTCATTGCATGTGTGCTATTCTCACAAATCACATAAGAATACACCAGTGCCATTGCATGTGTGTTCTTCTCATGAACATTAGCTAGAGTCATTGCATGTCTGTTCTTCTCACAAACCACATAAGGATCCACTAGTGTCATTGGATGTGTGTTCTTCTCACAAACCCGACATGGATCCACCAGTGTCATTGCATGTGTGTTCTTCTCATGAACCACAACTAGAGTCATTGCATGTCTGTTATTCTCACAAACCACAACTAGAGTGATTGCATGTTTGTTCTTTTCACAAACCACATATGGATCCACCAGTGTCATTGCATGTATATTCTTTTCATGAACCACAACCAGTGTCATTGCATGTCTGTTCTTCTCATAAACCACACATGGATCCACCAGTGTCATTGCATGTGTGTTATTCTCATGAACCACAGCTAGAGTCATTGCATGTGTGTTATTCTCACAAGCCACATAAGAATACACTAGTGTCATTGCATGTGTGTTCTTCTCATGAACCACACCCAGTGTCATGGCTTGTCTGTTCCTCTCACAGTGTACACATGGATCCACTAGTATCATTGGATGTGCGTTCTTATCATGAACCACATCTAGAATCAACTAGTGTGATTACATGTCTGTTCTTTTCACAAACCACATATGGATCCACTAGTGTCATTGCATGTCTCTTCTTTTCATGAACCACACCCAGTGTCATTGCATGTCTGTTCCTCTCATAAACCACACATGGATCCACCAGTGCCATTTCATGTGTGTTGTTCTCATGAACCACATCTAGAGTCATTGCATGTCTGTTCTTCTCACAAACCACACATGGATCCACCAGTGTCATTGCATGTCTCTTCTTCTCATGAACCATAGCTAGAGTCATTGCATGTCTGTTCTTCTCACAAACCACACAAGGATCCACCGGTGTCATTGCAGGTCTATTCTTTTCATGAACCACATCCGATGTCATTGCATGTGTGTTATTCTCACAAACCAGACATGGATCCACCGGTGTCATTGCATGTCTGCTCTTTTCTTTAACCATAGTTAGAGTTAATGCATGTGTGTTCTTTTCACAAACCACAATATCACCAGTGTCATTGCATGTGTGTTCCTCTCATAAACCATATATGGATCCACTCAGTGTGATTGCATGTGTGTTCTTCTCACAAACCACATAAGGATCCACCAGTGTCATTGCATGTGTGTTATTCTCATGAACCACACCTAGTGTCATTGCATGTCTGTTCCTCTCATAAACCACACGTGGATCCACTAGTGTCATTGCATGTGTGTTCTTCTCCTGAACCACAGCTAGAGTCATTGCATGTCTGTTCTTCTCACAAACCACATAAGGATACACCTATGTCATTGCATGTGTGTTCCTCTCACAGTGTACACATGGATCCACCAGTGTCATTGGATGTGTGTTCTTCTCATAAACCACATCTAGAGTCATTGCATGTGTGTTCTTCTCACAAACCACATAAGGATACACCAGTGGCATTGCATGTGTGTTCTTCTCATGAACCACAGCTAAAGTCATTGCATGTCTGTTCTTCTAACAAACCACATAAGGATCCACCAGTGTCATTGGATGTGTGTTCTTCTCATGAACCACATCTAGAGTCATTGCATGTGTGTTCTTCTCATGAACCACATATAGAGTCAATGCATGTGTGTTCTTCACACAAACCACATAAGGATACACAAGTGTCATTGCATGTGTGTTCTTTTCATGAACCACAGCTAGAGTCATTGCATGTCTATTCTTCTCACAAACCACATAAGGATCCACCAGTGTGATTGGATGTGTGTTCTTCTCACAAACCACACATGGATCCACCAGTGTCATTGCACGTCTGCTCTTTTCATTAACCACAGTTAGAGTCATTGCATGTCTGTTCTTTTCACAAACCACATATCACCAGTGTCATTAGATGTGTGTTCTTCTCATGAACCACACACGGATCCAGCCAGTGTGATTCCATGTCTGTTCTTTTCACAAACCACATATGGACCCACCAGTGTCATTGCATGTGTGTTCTTTTCACAAACCAGATATCACTAGTGTCATTGCATGTGTGTTCTTTTCATGAACCACACCCAGATTCATTGCATGTGTGTTCCTCTCATAAACCACACATGGATACACCAGTGTCGTTGCATGTCTGCTCTTTTCATTAACCACAGTTAGAGTCATTGCATGTGTGTTCTTTTCACAAACCACATATCACCAGTGTCATTGCATGTGTGTTCTTCTCACAAACAACATAAGGATCCACCAGTGTCATTGGATGCGTGTTCTTTTCATGAACCACGCCCGGTGTCATTGCATGTATGTTCCTCTCACAAACCACACATGGATCCACCAGTATCATTGCATGTTTGTTCTTTTCATGAACCACACATGGATCCACCAAGTGTCATTGCATGTCTGCTCTTTTCATGAACCACATATGGATCCACCAGTGTCATTGCATGTCTGTTATTCTCACAAACCACAGCTAGAGTGATTGCATGTGTGTTATTTTCACAAACCACATATGGATCCACCAGTGTCATTGCATGTATGTTCTTTTCATGAACCACACACATTGTCATTGTCGTCGGATTGATGACAAGTACGCCATGAGGGGGTCCTCGAGGTGTGTGGAAGAGAGGGGGGTGAGACGTACGGTATTCCAGGACGGTGAGCACACAAGTTTACCCAAGTTCGAATCCGCCAGCTTTGGACGGATCCTACTCCTGCTAGCAATCTAGTAATACGGCAGAGCCGAAATATGGGCTACAAGGGTTTCGCCTGTGCGAGTTGAGATTGTAGACTATTGAGGTTATGCCCTAAAGGCTCTCCCTAGGACGGCTTCTATAGATATCCGGCCTAGGGTTTACATGAGAGATCTATCCGGCTACGACTAAGAGTCTGTTACAGAGTACATCTTGAACTACAAGTAACATCATGGCCTAAGTCGGTAAGTCTTCTGGGCCTTCCCGTAACCGGATTGGACTCCATCTTCTCTTCCTGACTGGGCCGCCCGTGAAGCAATGCTCTAACCCAAAGTGGGCCACCCTGGTCAATGTGGAACTGTGAGGATACCCGGAAAGTATATCCCCAACAGCAGCCCCTAGAGGCCTCCAAGATCCAAAGTCGGATTTATCATTGTCTAGCTTGATCTTCGGCTTGCAGAATCTTGAAGGGTTCCTAAAACTTCAAAACAAAAGATACAATCCGGGTCTTAAAAAATAAGTCGGACCTTTCAGTGGGTAACTCGGATTTTCCAGTTCATTTTCAAACTAAGCCGGAACTTGGTCTCTAACGCCACCTGACACAAGCATGGTCAAGTCACGTCATCTGATAGGGTTCCATCAGCACGACCGTTGGTGGGTCCGCGGTCTGTGGAACCGAGGCGCCGTTTCAATGCGTGCGTGGAGATCGAGGCGACGCAATGATCGCGCGGGTCCTTCCCAATTCTTTCCACGACGCGTGGCGATTGCACTGTAGCATTTGCACGAATCTTGGTGCAGGTAGGTGGATATAAGGGGTTTAGATTTCCTCTTCTCCTTTCCACCAGTCCTTTGCCATATCCTTTCTTCTCCTTTGCACTAGCTTCTTCATCTTCTTGCTCCGGTTTGGCGGCAGCGGCGGCGACGGCGAAGGCGGAAGCTGCAGCGGAGAAGGAAAGCTACAGGGGAATCTGGATCCCCTGCGCCCTCGATGAGGCAGACCTCAAGAATGTGGAGAAGGAGGGGTTGCTCGTCGCCGGCGACTGGCGGAGGGGCTCCGGCGAAACTGTCCCCAACCCACACGAGGGGCGAGCGAGTTCACTTCGGTACTCATCTGGACCGAGGTTTGTCCTTTCCTCCCTCAGAATTCTTCTCCGAGGTGATAGATCACTATGGAGTTCAACTCCATAATATTCCTCCCAATTCTCTTCTAGAAATGAGCGCATATGCTGCGCTTTGCGAGGGCTTTCTCGGCATTAGGCCGAGTTTGCTTCTCTTCCGGTTTTATTTTCATGTCCGGAGGAATTCCATCACTGCTGGTGTTCCTTACATCACCGGCACTATTAGTTTTTCTCTTAGACGAGACCGGGCATATCCCAAAATTTCTACCAGTGACTCGGTCAAGCAATGGCCAGCCACTTTTTTCTACCATAGGAATATTCCGGCTCCCGGGAAAGCTACTGCTTTGCCGTCTTTTGTCGACGGAGCCGCCATGGCCCAACCTTCCTGGGACGAGGCTGCTCCGGCTCTCACAGATGATCTGATCCTTGCTAAGAGGCGGATCAAATATCTGATCAAGCACAATAGTCTGAAGGGATCCGACTTGGTCCAGTGCTGGGTCTCACGCCGGATCCAGCCACTTCAGTACCACGGGGATAGACTGATGCATTCCGTCACGTCTTCTCTGACCGAATCCCTCCGCATCAGCCCTAAGGCCTACACCACTCAAGGCTACATAAGCCAAATTAAGTGGCTGATCAAGGAGCGGATCGAAAGGCGGATTCCAGAGGTTTCTTTGGACATGCACACGGCGGAAAACCCCGTGGTGCCAGTAAGCTTTTATCATCACATCTTTTATGTGTTTCTATCTTCGAGTTATTTTGCAATACTGATATGTTTTCTTATTTTTAGCTTGCTGATATCCCCGAGTCGGAACTTGCTCCACTCGAAGGATACCCTCCAGAGTTCTCTCAGGAGGTGGAAGTAGTTCCACTGCTGGATCTTGCACTCAAGAAGCGCAAAGCTCCGACAATAGCGGTTGGCACAAAGGAGGTGCCAGTCGTGAAGAGGTAACCTTCTGTCACAACTTTTCCGCCTTTGTTCTTTACTCAAGTTTCTTTCTGAGATGTAATATTTCCGACTTTACTACTTTCTCAGAGCAAAATCAATCATCAAGGGCAAGGGGAAGGGGACTTCTTTGAAGCCCTTGCACCAGACAAAGCTTACAATAGCTTCCCCTGCCGTGGCTCCTCCGACTCCGGTCCCTCAACCTTCTGCAACTCCGGCGATCATCCCTTCTCTGGTGATTGCAGAAGATCTGGCTCCTCAAGCGGAGCCGACGATCCTTGGGTCGATATCTTGATGTCACCTTGAAAGGCCAGGTCAAGATAAGGGTGAACCCGCTTCGGGTAATGATCCCTCGGCTGAAGTCTTCGCCGAAAACCTCCTCAACAATCCGGGTCTTGCCAAATTTGGCCTAACCCAGAAATCTGTAGAGGAGATCCAGCGGCTATCCAGGCAAGTCCTGGACAAAAGCCATCTATCCCCCGAAGAGGAGGCGCAAGAAGCAGAGGACGTCAAGTTCTCGACCTTCTCACTCAAGTCCGCCTTCGCGACGAGAGGATCAGGACTGGCGAGCTTCCAACAGCTCCAGTGATCCCTCTTACTCTCGCTGAGAAGGTGGCAGCTGAAGTGAACGCGGGTTTAGACAAACTCACCCGCGAGCAATATGTAAGTCAGAATTCCAACTCTTGTTTTTACATTATGTTATATAATATCCTCTAGCCCCCAAGTGTAGCATCCCAATTGTCTAACAATTGTAATGCTACTTGGTCTAGTAATATAATGGCTACTTCAAATATATAATTGTTGCATCATCATTTTATCATGCTTAGGTCATCATGCCACCTTTCATTTGAGCATCATATAAAACCCTTTTCATTTGGTTCTTATCTCATATGCATTAGTAATTGTATTTGCTTCTTGATATTGCATTTGGTTCTTGATATATTGCTTAATGCCCAAGTTGAGTTGGGGGCATATCTCTTATTAACTCCACCACCTTTCTTTCACCACCTTATAATTCCACCATCCAACTAGATATGAGCTTGGCATTTATTGGTTTTACTTCTAGCTCATGTGGGTTGGGATGGATCCAATTCTACTTCCCACATGCTCTCATCTTAGCATCATGTTGTTTTCACATCATTGATATATGAGAGCCACATGGCCACTTATGCATGCCTTGTGAGTGGGACCCTTTTTCCTAGCTTCCACATGGATTATTATGGATTATGCTCATGTTGGGATATTTTTGGGACTATTGAGCATCTAGTGGCACATACACACTAGCAAGTCCCATTTGTATTTCAAAATGGTCTTCTCCATCTACTCCACATGGGGCATCCTTGTTAATTCTTTTTGCTTGGCCTTTATACCAATTTGGGAGTGCAAAATAATAATGCCATGTAATAATATTGTTTCACAAAAACAAGCATGGCATTAATTAATTTTGCATGGGCCATGCAAGTACCCCTTTAGCTTGTCATTTGGATTTTTATTTGATTTTTGAGTGGATCATCCCTCTCTCTCTACCTCTATCTTTTCTTTTGGCTTGATCTATGATGATCTTGCTTAAACCCTAGCACTCCATCCCTCTCTTACTCTTGTCTTGATCTTGTTTGATCTTGGTTGTTCTTGGCATGATCTTGTCCAAGGCAAACCCTAGCTACAAACCTCTCCATCTCTCTCTAAACCCTAAGCCCTACCCTCTCTTCTTTATCTTTTCTCCCATCTACATCTAATCTACCCATACCCCATCTAAACCCTAATCTTACCTAATCCAAACCAAACCCTAAACCTACCTCTCTCTCTCACCTAGCTGGCCCCACCGGCCACCCTCTCTCCCTGAACCATCACCCCTGCCCTAGCTACCAACCCCCAAACCCTAAACCGAGCCTAGCTCTAACCCTACCCGAGCCTCACCTCTCTCTCCCTAGCTCCCTCTCTCCACCAAGCGGGTCCTACACCGAGCCTCCCTCCACGGCCTCGCCTCTGGTCCCACACAGAAGCCCCATGCACCACCTGCCTGCCCAGGCCGAGCACGTGAGGAGGAAGGAGAAAAAGGTGGCACCGAGGCCACCTTTTCCATCTACCCCACTCCCCACGGCATCCTCTCCTCCCCTGTCCCTATCTACTCCCTCCCGGCCCCTCCTGCCTCTCCAGATCTGGCCGAGGCGCCCTGCCTCTCCCCTCTCTTCTTCACCGCCTCCGTCTACCCCCGACGCCGACCACCGTCGGCCTCCACCGATCTCCCTCTTCCAGCAGTGCAGCACGACGTGGAGGTGATCGAGGAAGGCCACGCAGTGCTCCTGCAACCCCCTGTACCCGCCGTCGAGGAGGAGAAGGACCGGAGCCGAAGGACCCCGCGACGCCGACCCCGAAACCCTAGCTCGCTGGGCCTCTGCATCATCGTCGTCCTGCTGCTCGCCGACCCGATCCAACGCCACCGACACACTCGCGGTGAGCTGACCTACCTCCTAGACAACCCCCTCTGGTCGATCCCGCCCTAGCGCCGCCGTGCGTTGCGTCGAACGGCCTCCGCGCGTCGGAGTGCACCGGCGTCTGCACGCTCGCGCTCTGCGTAGAACCCTATCTAGGCCTCGCCCGCTTCCCTGACACCAACCCCAACCTACCGCAGTGGCTCCGCCTCCGCGCGCGCGCCGCGTCGCGCGTTCGATCCCTGCGCGCGCCCGCTCTGCCGAACACCGACCTATCGCAAGAGGCAGAGAAGATCAACAGTACGGCGCCTCCCTTTTTGCACAAAACCCCCTGCCCTTTTGACTCCTGCAACCCGCGCTCCCCTGAGCCCCACCAGTCAGCGTCTGCTACCCTTTTCCAAAAAGCACCCTACACGTTGGTCGCATCAGCCGCGGTCCGCCCACGAGCCACGTGGTGACCCTCGGCATCTCTCTCATCAAGTGGGCTGCGAGCCGGGGTCCCACCTATCATCTCTCGAGACTAGAGCGGTCGGTGTAAAAACGTTCTTCTGGCAGCGTGTGTCCCGGTCGTGAGAGGCCCAGCCGTCAGCGTCAGGGGCTAGGCTAGTCTGGGTATAAAAAGTATGTCTGCTTTTCTGTTTAAATTCAAATCTTTTCCAAATTAAATCAAATTCAAATTTTAATTCTGTTTTAAATATCTTTTCAAATATAATTCCAAATAATGCAAATAATATATGTTTTCAAATCAGAAAAATATGAGGAATTCAAATATAGCCTTCAAAATATATTTTGAACACTTTATTTTCCAAGTTAATTAAAATTACAATAAAATGCCCTTTTGTCTTAATTAATTAATAACTTTTGTTTTATAACTCCAAATTTGACAAATAATATGTCTAAAATGATTAGCTCGTCGAGATCCCCATGTGTGACCCCGATCCCGACCCACTATTTTATAATATACCTACTTGTTGCATTTGATTGAACATGCTCGCACGCATATCATGTGGTTTGGGGGCCTTTTGCCGATTCATCTCATAATTAAATATGGAGGCCGCATACGGACAAATCTAGTCTTATATTGGTCCCATTTAAATTTGTGTAGCGAACCGGTGATACTTTTTGCCATGTTAAGATAACATTTAAATTGTGGGGCTTCTAAACAACATGAACCTATTAATTAATTGCCGGGGCCTCGGTTCCGCTTAATATGACCTAATTGCATCGCACCTTTGCCATGTCATACATCATACATGCATCATGCCGATTTTCTACCGTAGTATTAAATAGTGCATCCGGTGTTTCTTCTAGTGCTTTGCTTCTTCACGGATTAGGACGATGAGTTGATGCGAGTGTCGACCCGATCTTCGGATGAAACTTCAGCAATGTTTTCATGCGAGCACCTCCCCCTTTCTACCTATCTTACTTTTATAGTCTTTATTTCCTCCTGTTGATCTATTGCTATCGTATGTGTTGCTATCTATAGTTTTGCCGTGATATCCCTTGCATTATATTGCCTTACACATCCTATTACATTGTTGGTAGATAGTTGGACTTGTTGGTAGATCGTTGAGCTTGCTCTAGTTGTTGCTTGCGTCTCATCCGTTACCATAGTTGTTGGAGTGTTGCCGCATGTTTAATGTTGGAGTTGATCAAGACTTTAATTACTGTTTAATAACTAAAATTGAAGTAGGTAATGGCACCGGTGGGTGATAGACAATATTTGGTTTCCGACCGCTCCTTTGGTGTCCGTGGGACCCAGAGTTCTTGACACCTGTTAGAGATCGGCGCTAACCACATGTGGGATGTGTGGGCACCCCATCGATTAGTACCTGATTTCAAAGTATTGTACCGGGGCCACAACTAGTTTGAGGTTTTATTTACTATTCTGTACTTATGCCATGCTTCTTTGCTTTATTTAAATTGTGCGATGTCTTTTTGTCTTTGTTAGGATCGGGACACGTTTTGTGTCGACAAGCCAGTCATCTTTCGGGTTCGATCGTTTAACCGTCCACAAACCACGAGTCCGTCTGGGAGACCGGCGACTTTGTTGTGGGTAGACTTAGTGGGGTGGCCCCATGTACTTGCTTTGGGTGCAGGAAATGTCATGACTTAGGCCCCGCCGACATACCCGATGGGTGTATGTTAATTGATGCAAAAAGGGTCGAATGCGTGTGGATACTTTGGTGCACCCCTGCAGGGTTAAATCTTTTCGAAATCCGTGTCCGATGTTATGGACGACATGGAGCACAGTTTCTCGATCATAGACAAGAATAACTCAAGTACAACTTTTAATTTGACTAGACTAGGTACGACTAGTAAATAGTGCAATACTCACGGAATGGATAATAAAGCGCCAGCGGATGGGGGTTGTTTGTCGCTTCCTCGTCGGTAAGCAAGGAGGAGGATGGATCATTAAGATTACCATTATAACTGTTGTTATTAATTCACGGACATCCGTCTATCTACGGTTAGGCGGATGGTTAGCATATCTATAGAATTGCTAGGGTTTATCTTTTGCTGCAATTCGTCACCCAGGTTGTGTCCCCTTTAGCGGCATAAAGACTTCTTGAGTACCCTAGGGTCTCACACGATAAATTATTGGTTCAGATGAGCAGGTACTTTCAAGATGGATCTTTGGGTGGAAGAGGCAGACGATGTGGGCAGCGATCATTGATTGTAGAGATTAGGGAGGGGATCCGTGAGATCTGTGGGCGGGATGTGCTTATTTATGGGGCATCTTATGCCGATTTGCTTCTTATTCGTACTCGGATTTTGTCTTCCGCTTCCGCTTGATACTCTGATGTTTGATGTATGAGGAGATATCCTAAACTATTATATCTATCTAGGATATTTGGATCTTGCCGTATGGCGTTGCTATATTTCCTTTCTTTTTAGATGGAATGGCTCTGATGTACTGTTGTATGGTGGCTTGCATACATACTCATTTGTGTATGTAGTTGATCCCTTCGCTTTGCCGATTCGCCGCCCGTTCTTGTCCCGATGTTTGGAAATGGTTAGGACGGCGAAAGGTCTACACTGAGTGGCATTTGGGCCCCGTACTATTTTAACCATTTCAGCGCATCGGGCTTGTAACTAGGGCGTAATTCACGAGTAGTTACAATTGGTATCGAGCCATCCCACCCTTGAGGTCTCAGCCAAATGGTCGTTGTGCATCTAGCAAATATTTTGGTAGTTATGTATATTAGGGAAAAACAAAGCGAGTAGGACTGCTTCCACTTTTCTTCTAACCCAACCACCACCCTTTTCTGGTAAGGAAGTGTAATGTTTTCTATCCTCTTCTTAAAATTCAAACTAGGATTCACGTGTTCTGGGTTTCCGTAGTACCATAGGTTGTGTATCTGTGTGTGTGTGTGTAATCCCTTGTCTATCTGTTGCATCCAAGTTGTTATCTTATCGGCCTTTTGGTTATCAACTGTTGGTACATTCCATACCGACAGGCTTTTGCAAACCGACGTGATCTATCTGATTCGTTGTATACCGTCGCGATCTGTCTTACTCTTTGTTATCGGCGTTATCTTCTTTGTGGTGTTCGTTTCGTAGTTGCTAATCTTTAGGTTATCATTGAGAAGAAGGTGTTGAGATATGTGTTTTACTTCTTCATGTGCGGGGTAATGATTTGAGTGCGGGATGGAGTCGCGACCATACCACTACTCTTATCATTCGCTCTTGTATATTGAATTGGTAGAGTCACTAATCTTGATTCGTTAAGGGATTTTGCGCATCTATTGGTATTTTAATGCCGAAATTTGTGGAAAATTTTTCTTTGATATATTTGTGTACCACACTCCTTTTCAGTCGTGTGCGATATGCTTAATATCTTCTAGGTGCTTTGAACTTTGTTGATATTTTAATATCATCTTAGTAAATTGTATCCTTTAATCTTGAGTAATTCCATCTTGGTACTATTTTGGATTATTATTATTCTCCATCATAATCTTGACTTGTGTGTTATATCAATCACGGATGGCACCACCACGCGTTACGAGGAGGACATACAACCTGAACTGGGGGCAGCGTTGTCGAGCATCGCCAATGCCTTGGCAGCAATGCAGCAGAACCAGCAGCGGTTTGAGGAAAGTGTCAGGAGGAACGAGTTTGTGCCGCTACCTCCACCTCCCAAGCGAGGAGACATCAAGAGCTTCCTGAAGTTCAACCCATGGCAGTTTGATGTTTCTGATCAACCACTTGATGCTGATGATTGGTTGCGTGAGATGTCAAGGTTCTTGCAAGCGCTGATGTTCTGAGCAAGAATGGGTAAAGTGTGCTACTCACCTTACGAAGGGAGATGCAGCTCTACGGTGGGAGAATTACGAAGGCCAAGCGCCGGTTTTCAGCCTACTTGGGGACAGTTCATGGAGCTTTCAAAAGCGATGTCATCAGAAATTGTCATGGAGAGGATGAAGGAAGTGTTTCTCAACCTCAAGCAGGGCAATGATAATGTCAATACCTACATCAGGAACTTCATGAACCTTTCTCGTTATGGTGGCGATGAGATCTCTGACGACAAGAAGAAGCAAAAGAGGTTCAGGCAAGGGCTCAATGCATCGATTAAGTATGCAATCACACATGCAAGGCCGGCATCTTTTCTGGAACTTCAGCATACAGCTCTGCAGGAAGAGGCAAGTAGGCAAGTGTTTGAGGAGTCAAAGAAACACAACCGTGATGCAGCAAGCTCTTCAGCTATGTCAGCTCCTTCTAAGCGTCGTGTATGGGTTCCTAACACCCCACCGTCGCTCCCGGCTCCCCCAAGACCTTCAAGCTACACGGCAAGGCCACCAAACTTCCTCACTGCTGCTCCCAGGGGCTACAACCACCACTACCCTGGAGCGCCTGGCGGAGTCCCTGGCTACGTTGCTCCTCGTCCAGCTGGTGCTTGTTACACGTGTGGAGACACTGGACATCAAAGCTGGAATTGTCCGATGAAGAACAAGGCTCTTCCTCCACCACCTCCAAGATCTGCGGCAAGCTCTCCTTTGGTTCGTGCACCACCACCTCGGGCTCTCAACATCAACACCAAGCCCGGGTCTCTTGCTCGTGCTAAGCTGCATCAACGCCGCTCAAGCTGAGCATGCACAGGTTGTGATGGGTATGCTTCTGTTAACTCAGTCCTGCAAGAGTTTTGTTTGATTACGGTGCTTCGCATTCTTTTGTTTTAGCATAAGTTTGCGAGCAGGATCTGGATAAGGTTCCTTTATCACATCGTGCGGTGGTACAATCTCTGGGGTCAAACATGAGGGCTGCTCATATCAGCCATGGCAATCAAATTGAGATTGGTGGCTCTTCGTTCTCGGCGTCCTTAATCCTACAGGAAATTCGACATTGATGTCATCTTGGGCATGGATTGGTTGGACAAATGCAGCTGTGATTGATTGTCTTTGAACGCTTCGGTTTCTCGAAGATTCACGAAGGCCATATAGTCTATTCTCCAAGTCGACTCTGCTATCCAGCTTTTCTCTTTGGCGACTCTGAATGTTGATGCTATGGAAGCTATTGAGTGTTCGGTCTGTGAGTTCCAGATGTCTTTCTGAAGAGTTGCGGTATGCCTCCGAATCGTGAGGTTGAGTTTGTTATTGAGCTTGAACTGGTACGCTCCTATCTCCAAGCGGCCTTATAAGATGGGTCCTGCTGAGTTGAGTTGGTGAACTCAAGCGACAACTTGATGAACAAGAGAAGTTGGGTTTTATTTAGCCTGATACTTCTTCTTGGGGTAGCCCAACTCTCTTTGTGAAGAAGCGAGATCGGTGATAGACTTTGTGTTGACTATCGGGCTCTCAATGCTAAAACCATCAAGAATAAATATCCCTTCCGGATTAATGATCTCTTGATCAGCTAGCTGGAGCTGTGGTATTCTCTAAGCTTGACTTGAGAAGTGGTTATCACCAAATCAAGATTCATGAGGAAGATGTTCCTAAGACAGCTTTCACCACCCGCTATGGCTGTGAGTACACGGTCATGTCTTTCGGTCTCACCTTTTTTGCCACCTTCTCGAGGCTCATGAACT
Source organism: Avena insularis (assembly GCA_023614405.1). NCBI lineage: Eukaryota > Viridiplantae > Streptophyta > Magnoliopsida > Poales > Poaceae > Avena > Avena insularis. The sequence goes on along the minus strand of CM042684.1, from coordinate 84,972,649 downwards.
CGGTTTTCATGGAGTATCTTGATAAGTTAGTTGTGGTCTATCTGGATGACATCCTAGTCTATTCCAAGTCACAGGAAGAGCATGAAGAACACCTTCGGTGTGTCCTAAACAAGCTTCATGAGAACCGCTTGTATGCAAAGTTCTCCAAGTGTGAGTTTTGGTTGCCTCAAGTTACCTATCTTGGTCACGTCATCTCTGCCAAGGGCATTGCGTCAATCCGAGCGTGAAGACAATTGTTGAATGGCTTCCTCCTGTTAATGTCAAAGAAGTGCGGAGTTTCCTTGGTTTGGCTAGTTATTGCCGTCGCCGTTCAGAACTTTCGAATATAGCGAAGCCTCTTACGATCTCCTCAAGAAAGGCAAGAAATACCTTTGGACTCCATGTCAAGCAAGCTTTGAGACACTCAAAGAAGCTCACTTCCACACCAGTCTTGGTTCCTCCGGATACATCCAAGCCGTTCGGATATTCATGGCGCCTCTTTGCAAGGATTGGGTGCAGTCCTCATGCAAGAAAAACAAGTTGTTGCTTATGCCTCTCGTCAGTTGAAGACGCATGAGATCAACTATCCTACACATGACCTCGAGCTCGCAGCAGTTGTCTTTGCTTTGAAAGTATGGAGGCACTACTTGCTTGGCAGTTGTGAAATCTTTTATGATCACAAGAGTAAAGTATATCTTTACTCAGCCTGATCTCAACCTTGGCAGAGGAGATGGATTGAAGCAATCAATGACTTGATTTGACCATCAACTACACTCAGGGCAAAGCTAATGTCATGGAAGATGCTCTCGCAAAGCTTATGTCAACAACCTCGTGATGGAAGAACAACAGCCTCTCTTGTGCGAGGAATTCCGTCGACTCAACACGGAAATTGTGGAACAAGGGTATCTCCTGAACCTTCTAGCAACACCTCTCTTGGAAGAAAAGGTTCGCTCTTCTCAGCTTGGTGATCCGTACACAAGAAAGATCATCTCCAGATTCAGCTTCAGTATGAGTCCTTCCACGTCGATGATCAAGGCACGCTTTTCTTTGAACACGGATGTTTGTTCGAACTACCCGGGTTTGAGAAACAAGTTCTCAAGGAGGCGCATGATTACATTCTTTCTATCCACCTGGCAGCACAAAGATGTACATGGACTTGAAAACACAATATTGGTGGCCTGGTTTGAAGCGGTATTGTGCTAAGTATGTCTCGGTGTGATGTCGCCATAGAGTGAAAGCTGTCCATCGAAACCTTGGGTCTTCTACAGCCATTGAAACCCCCGGAATGGAAATGGGAGAAAGTAGAGATGGACTTCATCACTGGTTTTCCAAGGTCGTAGAAGGGCAACAATGCAATCTGTGTTGTCATTGACAGGCTTTCTAAAGTGGCTCACTTCTTCCCGTCAAGGAAACCATTTACGCAATTCGGTTGGCGGAGCTCTATATCAACAATTGTCTCTACGTATGGGGTTCCGCTTGAGATCGATTCAGACCGTGGAAGCATCTTCACTTCCAAGTTAGGAAAGTTTCCAAAATGCTTTGGGAACAAAGTTGAACTTCAGCACAGCTTACCACCCTCAGTCGCAAGGGCAAGTTGAAAGGATCAATCAGATTCTGGAGGATATGCTTCGTGCTTGCGTCATCTCTTTTGGCATGAAGTGGGAAGAATGTCTTCCTTATGCTGAATTCTCGTACAACAACAGCTTCGGAAAAGTCTAAAGATGGCACCATTTGAGGCTCTCTATGGTCGCAAATGCAGAACTCCGATTGGTTGGTGGTCTTGGTGAAAGGATCTTGTTTGGCCCTGACATTGTGACTCAAGCGGAGGAGAAGGTTCACATCATTCTTGAAAATCTGAGGATTGCTCAAAGTCGCCAGAAGAGCAATTATGACAGGAAGCACACGGACATGGAGTATGTCCCTGGTGATCTCGTTTACCTTCGTGTCACTCCCATGAGAGGCACGCACCGTTTTGGTATCAAAGGAAAGCTGGCTCCTAGATACATCGGTCCCTTCAAAGTTCGTGGAAGAAGAGGAGAAGTTGCTTATGCTCTTGAGCTCCCGGAAAAACTCAAGGTCCATGATGTTTTCCACATCTCTCAGCTCAAGAAGTGCTTCAAGGATCCCGGCAGGACCGTGGATCATGAGCTTATCAATCTCCAAGAAGACCTGTCTTATCAAGAACACCCCACAAAAATCCTCGAAGTCGCAGAAAGAAGGACTCGCAACAAGTCCATCAAGTTCTGCAAGGTGCAGTGGTCGCACCATTCCGTTGATGAAGCCACTTGGGAACGTGAAGATGAGCTCCGTGCTAAGTATCCTACCCTCTTTGTGTCTTCTTCTTCTTCCTAGAATCTCGGGGCGAGATTCCTGTTTAGTGGGGGAGAGTTGTAGCATCCCAATTGTCTAACAATTGTAATGCTACTTGGTCTAGTAATATAATGGCTACTTCAAATATATAATTGTTGCATCATCATTTTATCATGCTCAGGTCATCATGCCACCTTGCATTTGAGCATCATATAAAACCCTTTTCATTTGGTTCTTATCTCATATGCATTAGTAATTGTATTTGCTTCTTGATATTGCATTTGGTTCTTGATATATTGCTTAATGCCCAAGTTGAGTTGGGGGCATATCTCTTATTAACTCCACCACCTTTCTTTCACCACCTTATAATTCCACCATCCAACTAAATATGAGCTTGGCATTTATTGGTTTTACTTCTAGCTCATGTGGGTTGGGATGGATCCAATTCTACTTCCCACATGCTCTCATCTTAGCATCATGTTGTTTTCACATCATTGATATATGAGAGCCACATGGCCACTATGCATGCCTTGTGAGTGGGACCCTTTTCTAGCTTCCACATGGATTATTATGGATTATGCTCATGTTGGGATATTTTTGGGACTATTGAGCATCTAGTGGCACATACACACTAGCAAGTCCCATTTGTATTTCAAAATGGTCTTCTCCATCTACTCCACATGGGGCATCCTTGTTAATTATTTTTGCTTGGCCTTTATACCAATTTGGGAGTGCAAAATAATAATGCCATGTAATAATATTGTTTCACAAAAACAAGAATGGCATTAATTAATTTTGCATGGGCCATGCAAGTACCCCTTTAGCTTGTCATTTGGATTTTTATTTGATTTTTGAGTGGATCATCCCTCTCTCTCTACCTCTATCTTTTCTTTTGGCTTGATCTATGATGATCTTGCTTAAACCCTAGCACTCCATCCCTCTCTTACTCTTGTATTGATCTTGTTTGATCTTGGTTGTTCTTGGCATGATCTTGTCCAAGGCAAACCCTAGCTACAAACCTCTCCATCTCTCTCTAAACCCTAAGCCCTACCCTCTCTTCTTTATCTTTTCTCCCATCTACATCTAATCTACCCATACCCCATCTAAACCCTAATCTTACCTAATCCAAACCAAACCCTAAACCTACCTCTCTCTCTCGGCCTCTCTCTCTCTCTCACCTAGTTGGCCCCACCGGACACCCTCTCTCCCTGAACCATCACCCCTGCCCTAGCTACCAACCCCCAAACCCTAAACCGAGCCTAGCTCTAACCCTACCCGAGCCTCACCTCTCTCTCCCTAGCTCCCTCTCTCCACCAAGCGGGTCCTACACCGAGCCTCCCTCCCTGGCCTCGCCTCTGGTCCCACACAGAGCCCCATGCACCTGCCCCTGCCCGACCCGAGCACGTGAGGAGGAAGGAGAAAAAGGTGGCACCGAGGCCACCTTTTCCATCTACCCCACTCCCCATGGCATCCTCTCCTCCCCTGTCCCTATCTACTCCCTCCCGGCCCCTCCTGCCTCTCCAGATCTGGCCGAGGCGCCCTGCCTCTCCCCTCTCTTCTTCACCGCCTCCGTCTACCCCCGACGCCGACCACCGTCGGCCTCCATCGATATCCCTCTTCCAGCTGTGCAGCACGACGTGGAGGTGATCGAGGAAGGCCACGCAGTGCTCCTGCAACCCCCTGTACCCGCCGTCGAGGAGGATAAGGACCGGAGCCGAAGGACCCCGCGACGCCGACCCCGAAACCCTAGCTCGCTGGGCCTCTACATCATCGTCGTCCTGCTGCTCGCCGACCCGATCCAACACCACCGACACACTCGCGGTGGGCTGACCTACCTCCTAGACAACCCCCTCTGGTCGATCCCGCCCTAGCGCCGCCGTGCCTTGCGTCGAACGGCCTCCGCGCGTCGGAGTGCACCGGCGTCTGCACGCTCGCGCTCTGCGTAGAACCCTATCTAGGCCTCGCCCGCTTCCCTGACACCAACCCCAACCTACCGCAGTGGCTCCGCCTCCGCGCGCGCGCCGCGTCACGCGTTCGATCCCTGCGCGTGCCCGCTCTGCCGAACACCGACCTGTCGCAAGAGGCAGAGAAGATCAACAGTACGGCGCCTCCCTTTTTGCACAAAACCCCCTGCCCTTTTGACTCCTGCAACCCGCGCTCCCCTGAGGCCCCCACGGTCGGCGTCTGCTACCCTTTTTCCAAAAAGCACCCTACCGTTGGTCGCATCAGCCGCAGTCCCCACAGGCCACGTGGTCAGCCCTCAGCATCTCTCTGTCAAGTGGGCCTGCGAGCCAGCGGGTCCCACCTGTCTGTCTCTGAGACTAGAAGCGGTCAGGTGTAAACGTTCTTCTGGCGTGTGTCCCGGTCGTGAGAGGCCCAGCCGTCAGCGTCAGGGGCTAGGCTAGTCTGGGTATAAAAAGTATGTCTGCTTTTCTGTTTAAATTCAAATCTTTTCCAAATTAAATCAAATTCAAATTTTAATTCTGTTTTAAATATCTTTTCAAATATAATTCCAAATAATGCAAATAATATATGTTTTCAAATCAGAAAAATATGAGGAATTCAAATATAGCCTTCAAAATATATTTTGAACACTTTATTTTCCAAGTTAATTAAAATTACAATAAAATGCCCTTTTGTCTTAATTAATTAATAACTTTTGTTTTATAACTCCAAATTTGACAAATAATATGTCTAAAATGATTAGCTCGTCGAGATCCCCATGTGTGACCCCGATCCCGACCCACTATTTTATAATATACCTACTTGTTGCATTTGATTGAACATGCTCGCACGCATATCATGTGGTTTGGGGGCCTTTTGCCGATTCATCTCATAATTAAATATGGAGGCCGCATACGGACAAATCTAGTCTTATATTGGTCCCATTTAAATTTGTGTAGCGAACCGGTGATACTTTTTGCCATGTTAAGATAACATTTAAATTGTGGGGCTTCTAAACAACATGAACCTATTAATTAATTGCCGGGCCTTAATATGACCTAATTGCATCGCACTTTTGCCATGTCATACATCATACATGCATCATGCCGATTTTCTCGTAGTATTAAATAGTGCATCCGTGTTTCTTCTAGTGCTTTGCTTCTTCACGGATTAGGACGATGAGTTGATGCGAGTGTCGACCCGATCTTCGGATGAAACTTCAGCAATGTTTTCAGGCGAGCACCTCCCCCTTTCTACCTATCTTACTTTTATAGTCTTTATTTCCTCCTGTTGATCTATTGCTATCTGTGTTGCGATGCTATAGTTTTCGTGCATTGATATCCCTTGCAGCCTTATATTGCCTTGGACACATCCTATTACACGTTGTTGGTAGATAGTTGGACTTGCAGCGTGAAGTCGCTTGTCTAGTCTTGCGCGTCGTCGATTACCACGGTTGTTGGAGTGCCGCATGTTTAATGTTGGAGTTGATCAAGACTTTAATTACTGTTTAATAACTAAAATTGAAGTAGGTAATGCAGAGGCACCGGTGGGTGATAGACAATATTTGGTTTCGACAGCTCCTTTGGTGTCCGGGACCAGAGTTCTTGACACTTGTTAGAGATCGAGGCGCTAACCACATGTGGGATGTGGGCACCCCATCGATTAGTACCTGATTTCAAAGTATTATACCGGGGCCACAACTAGTTTGAGGTTTTATTTACTATTCTGTACTTATGCCATGCTTTCTTGCTTTATTTAAATTGTGCGATGTCTTTGTATTGTTTAGGATCGGGACACGTTTTCGCTGTATCGACAAGCCCAGTCATCTTTTCGGGTTCCCAGTCGTTTACAGCCGTCCACCCAAACCCTGAGTCCGTCTCGGAGACCGGCCGACTTCGTTGCGGGTAGACTTAGTGGGGTGGCCCCCCGTGCTTGCTTTGGGTCTGGGAAACGTCATGACTTAGGCCCCGCCGACATACCGATGGGTGTATGTTAATTGATCTGGCAAAAAGGGTCGAAGTGCGTGTGGATACTTTGGTGCACCCCTGCAGGGTTAAATCTTTTCGAAAGCCGTGTCCGCGGTTATGGACGACTTGGAGCACAGTTTCTCGATCATAGACAAGAATAACTAAAGTACCGCTTTTACTTTGACTAGACTAGGTACCTGACTAGTAAATAGTGCAATACTCACGGAATGGATAATAAAACTGCCAACGGATGGGGGGTTGTTCGTCCGCTTCCTCGTCGGTAAGCGAGGAGGAGGATGGATCTGTTAAGACTACCATTATAACTGTTGTTATTAATTTACGGACATCCGTCTATCTCTGGTTAGGCGGATGGTTAGCGAGTATCTATAGAATTGCTAGGGTTTATCTTTTGCTGCAATTGCGTCACCCCAGGTTGTGTCCCCTTTAGCGGCATAAAGACTTGCTGAGTACCCCTAGGGTCTCACACGATAAATTATTGGTTCAGATGAACAGGTACTTTCGCAAGATGGATACTGGGTGGAAGAGACGGACGATGTGGGCAACGATCATTCGGTGTAGAGATTCCGGGAACGGGGATCCGTGAGATCTGTGGGAGGGATGTGCTTATTTATGGGGCACCTTATGCCGATTTGCTTCTTATCCATACTTGGATTTTGTCTTCCGCTTCCGCTTGATACTCTGATGTTTGATGTATGAGGAGATATCCTAAACTATTATATCTATCTAGGATATTTGGATCTTGCCGTATGGTGTTGCTATATTTCCTTTCTTTTTAGATGGAATGGCTCTGATGTACTGTTGTATGGTGGCTTGCATACATACTCATTTGTGTATGTAGTTGATCCCTTCGCCTGCCGATTACGCCGCCCGTTCTTGTCCCGATGTTTGGAAATGGTTAGGACGGCCGAAAGGTCTACCTGTGAGTGGCATTTGGGCCCCACCGTACTATTTTAACCATTTCCGCTCATCTAGGCTAGTAACTAGGAGCGTAATTCACCGAGGTAGTTACACCAAGCATGAAGTAGGATATAGAATCCGAGTTTATGCTTTCATTAGGATGCCAAAGAACGAACTAGTGTAGCCCCCAAGGCTCGTGCTGATATTTAGTAAAAATATTAGCCCGAGTCTTAAGTAGCTTTCTGACTTTATGTATTCTGACTTACAGAAAGTATGTTCCTATAACCAGGAATTATTGTCCAATGTCTGTAATAAGCGGAGAGAGATCAAAGCTCTCCGGCTTAAAAATGCTGACCTCAAGGTAGCCAAGGATGAAGCTGAAGGTAAATATTTCGAGATTCAAACCTTGTCTTTCTTTTTGTCTTACAGCATTGGTGAAACAATCCATCGCTATGATTGAAGAGGCCAAGAACCTCAAAACCCTGGTGGTGGAAAACAAGGGACTTCGCCAAGAGCTGGATAAGCTCAAGGTGGATCATGAAACGAGCATAACTCAAGTCCTGGAATCCTCCTCCATGGCCACTGAAGAGCGTGATCGCAATATTGACTCTCAAGATAAAGTAATCTCGGACCTCAAGAATGAGCTTGGCAGAGAGAAGGATATATCCCAGGCACTCCAGGCTGAACTCTAGAGTCTCCGGGAGGAGAAGACCAAGATTGACGATGTCATTCTTGGTACGTTCCACCTTTCTGACTTATCTTTTCTTTGACTGTTATCAATGTCGGATTTTTCTTGACATGTTTTGTGTATAAGTCCTCTAAAGTTGTCGGACTCTTCCTCGTCCGAGCCCCGCACTCACCGGCTTACCCAAGTCGGTGATCTTCTTCATGACTACCGCCAGTCCCTTGAGGACATTGGCGAGTCTCTCAGGATTCTGGACATGCGAAGCATGTCGGATTTTGAGGTGCGGGACAGGGCCAAGGAGATGCCGCAGCTTGTTCGGGACTAGAATATGTCCTACCCGCGGACTGCCGCGCAGAATGCCCTCTCCATGGTCATGAGCCACCATGGAAACATGGAAATATGGCAAGTGACTAAAGGGTACTGGAAGGTAGACGAAGATGGCCAGGAGCAGGACCTTTAAGCCATCATGCACTCCTACGCCGGATATGGGTGCCACGTAGCTGATCTGACCAGCTACGAGATCCCCTTCTTCACCCGCGTGGATACTCCGCCTCCTCCTGTAGAAGAAGCCGAAGAAGTTTCCGACGATGAACACACCAACTCGGATGCGGATATCTCGGAATGATATCAAGGCGGAGTGACCAGCGAGCCAGTAGATCCTTTATCTCCTCCTGCATCATAGACCACAAACATATGTATTATTCTGTGAAAGAACATGATGCGTTTTGTAAATATTAAGTACTATGACTTTTTGTTAGTGCTAAGTTTTTTATCTATTTAGCACTTTTGTCCTTAGACTTTTTTTGTGTGCCTGAAATGTTTTTACAAGCACTTATATTTTTCGTCTCGACTTATCATTTATCTGGCTTTCCACCTCGTCCCTTTCGTGGGCCGGCTAAACCTTCAGCCGAAAAGTTTGCCGAGCAACGGAGCTCAATTGCTAAACCAGTTTAAACTCGGAAACAAAGCCGGCTTCCAGTACCAATAATTCACTACTCGGAAAATGCCCGCATCTGGCAATCAGATAAATAACCAAAGTAAAGACTAGAAATTTTTAGAGTTATACCCGAAGGTAGCATTTTTTAGAAATCGGAAATCTAGACCAGAACGAACATGAGCATAAAGTACTTTCAAGCATTCTGGGATTTTCGACTATGACATGATCATTCGGAAATAAGATGGTTTAAGAACTTCTCAGAAAAAACTTGAGGCAACCAAAACTTTTATTTCTCACAGAACATGTACATATATATGATTACAAAGAAGGATAAACTAAGAATAAAAGGGACGTAGCTGAGCAATATTCCACGGTCTGTCTAACTCCTCCGGGTTTGTACTGCCTCCAGCTCTCTTTCTCTTCTTAGTAGCAGGTCTTTCTTTGACTGGCCTCATGTCAGTTAAGTAGTACGATCCATTGTGTAATACTCGACTAACTAAAAAGGGCCCTTCCCATACTGGGGAAAGTTTGTTCTTTCTTTGTTGCACAAGCCGGAGAACCAAATCACCTTTATTGAAAGATCTATTTCAGACTCTCTGGCTATGATACTTGCGTAACCTGGCGATAGTTTGTAGATCTCATTTCAGCAACGACGCGAACTTCTTCGACTAAGTCGAGATCATTTTGTCGAGAAACCTCGGCATCCTCTTCGATATACGCGGCAACTCTAGGATAAGTATGAATCAAATCACTAGGAAGAACTGATTCTGCACCATAAACCAAGAAGAAAGGTGTGTATCCTGTTGACCTATTCGGAGTTGTTCGTAAACTCCAAATTACAGAAGGTAGTTCTTCTGCCCAATCCCCCGCAGCACGTCGTAATGGTGCTTCGAGTCTTGGTTTCAAGCCTTGTAGAATTAAACCATTTGCTCTTTCAACTTGTCCGTTAGCTTGTGGATGTGCGACTGACGCAATGTCAAGCCGGATATTTTGCTCATCGCAGAATTTAGCCAGTTCTCCCATAGAAAAGTTACTCCCGTTGTCCGTGATAATGCTATGTGGATAACCATACCGGATTATAACATCCTCGACAAATCTTTTGGCTGTTGCTCCATCACAACTAGTGACAGGTTTAGCCTCGATCCATTTGGTGAATTTATCCACCATCACTAAGAGGTGGGTAAATCCACTTGGAGCTCGTTTAAAGGGTCCTACCATATCAAGCCCCCAGACCACAAAAGGCCATGTTATAGGTATTGTTCGCAGCTGATCAGCTGGAACATGAGCTTGCTTGGCGTACTTTTGGCAACCTTTGCATGTCTTGACTAACCGTTCGGCATCCGCCTGAGCTGTAAGCCAGAAAAAACCATGTCAAAAAGCTTTTGCCACTAAAGATTTGGCTGCAGCGTGGTGACCACACTCGCCTTCATGGATTTCCCTTAAGATTTCCACTCCTTCTTCCGGAGATACACAGCACTGAAAAACCCCAGAAACACTCCGTTTATGGAGCTCACCCTTAACAATAGTATAGACTTTTGCTCGTCGGATAATCTGCCGGCTCAGCACTTCGTCTTCGGGTAATTTGCCATCCCCCAAATAATCGAGGTAGGGTTGAGTCCAGCTAGGAATTACAGCCAGAACTGCTATTAAAGGTGAGTCAGATTTGGTCGGATATTCCTCATCTACTCCCTTTATCGAGGGAACTTTGAGGTCCTCTAAAAATGCACCATCCGGGACCTCTTTCCGCGCAGAGCCTATTCGAGATAGTGCATCTGCTTCCTATTTTCTGCTCGAGGGATGTGTTGAACTTCAAACCCTTCAAACGATTTAGATAGATCATCCACGACGGCTTTGTATGCTGCCATGTGATTATTTGCATTACAAATATCTGAGACTTGCTGAGCAACAAGATCCGAATCTCCGTAACACATCAAACGTCGGATGCCAATATCCTTGGCAATCCGGATTCCATGCAGCAGTGCTTCATACTCGGCAATATTGTTTGTCGCTGTGAAGTGGATCTGCAACACGTATAATAGTTTATCTCCTTAGGGTGATTTGAGCACCACGCCAGCCCCCTCGAGCCTTAGACCCATCGAAAAAGAGGGTCCAATATTCCGACTCAGGGAGGACCATGTTCTCCTTCGTCTCTGTCCAATCAGCGACAAAGTCGGCAAGGATCTGGGATTTGATTGTTGTCCGAGGTTTATACTCAATATCGAAAGCTGAGAGCTCTATGCCCTATTTGGCGACACGTCCTGTGGCGTCGCTGTTGTTGATTATGTCTCTCATGGGAGCTTTGCTCACCACGGTAATTGGATGCTCCTGAAAATAGTGTCGTAACTTACGAGATGCTAGGAAAACACCGTAAGCCAACTTTTGATAGTGCGGATATCACTGTTTTGATTCTGTCAAGACCTCGCTGACAAAATAAGTCAGACGCTGCACCAAGTGTTCCTGATTTTCCTCTGGTCTCTCCACCACCATGACGATACTAACGACCTTATTTGTCGCAGCAATATAAAGCAACATCGGTTCCTGAGGTTCTGGCGCTGCGAGGATAGGAGCAGACGAGAGTACTTTCTTCAGGTCTTGCAGTGCAGCTTTAGCTTCATCAGTCTAGAAAAAATCCTTAGTTTTCTTTAGGAGTTTGTATAACGGTGCGGCTCTTTCACCAACACGGCTTACAAATCTACTGACCGCAGCAATGCAACCAGTTAGTCTTTGTACGTCCTTCAGGCGAGTTGGCCTGGAAATATTGAGTATAGCCTTGATTTTGTCGCGGTTCACCTCTATGCCTCTTTGAGACACGATGAAACCTAACAATTTTCCGGCTGGTATTCCAAAGAAGCATTTCTTCGGGTTAAGCATGATGTTGTATTTTCGTAGATTGGCGAACGTTTCCTCCAAGTCGGAAATGAGTGTTTCCTTCTTTTTGGACATCACTGTGATATCATCCACGCATGCATGTACATTGCGTCCGAGTTGGTCATGAAGGCAACGCTGCATCGTGCAGTGGTACGTAGCTCCTGCGTTCTTCAACCCAAAGGGCATCGTAACAAAATAGAAGGTTCCGAAGGGGGTTATCAATGAAGTTCTGACTTTGTCAGATTCCTTCATCCGGATTTGGTGATAACCGGAGTATGCGTCGAGAAAACAGAGGAGTTCCGTGCCTGCCGTAGAATCGATAACTTGATCAATTCTAAGCAAAGCGAACGGATCTTTTGGACAAGCCTTGTTCAAGGCAGTATAATCAACACACATCCTTAAATCAATGGTGTCCTTTTTTGGGACCATTACAGGATTGGCCGACCACTCCGTGTGGATGACCTCTTCTATGAATCCGGCTAACTCGAGCCGTGCTAGTTCCTTAGCTATTGCCTTACGCTTTTTGTCGCCAAACCGTCGTAAGGACTGTTTGACGGATTTAGAGTTCGGGTTTACATTTAGAGAGTGCTCGGCAAGTTCCCTAGGTACTCCGGTCATGTCAGATGGCTGCCATGCGAAGATATCTTCATTTGCTTGGAGGAACTTGACGAGCGCGCTTTCCTATGCGCTATATGGGCCTACGCCTATCTGGTTCACCTTGGAGGGGTCATCTTCCTTCAATGGCGCTTTCTTTGTCTCTTCTGATGCCTTGAACTCTGGATTTGGCTTGGTAACTCTGGATCTATGCTCTTCTTGATCTCCTGGTACTCCTAGGCGTGCATCACGGCTTCAGCAAAGGCGGCATTTCCATCCTTGCACTCTCGCGCTTTCTTCGGGTCTCCCCTGATGGTGATCACGCCGTTGGGACCTGGAATTTTGATCATATTGTAAATGTAACACGGGCGAGCCATAAAAGCCCAGTAAGCCGGACGTCCGAATATAGTGTGGCATGCGCTCTTGAACGGGACCACTTCGAAGGAAAGCGCCTCCGTCCGATAATTCTTTGGAGTTCCAAAGGTAACATCCAAAGTGATCTCTCCTAGGGAATTAGCTTGTCTTCCTGGGACAACTCTGTGAAAAATCACAGAGCTATGGTTTAGCTGGGTCTCCGAGATCTTCATCCGGCGTAGCGTTTCGACATAGAGAATATTGATGTTGCTACCACCATCCACGAGGGTCTTGGAGAAACCATAACCGTCAATAAGTGGGTTGACGATTAAGGCGTATTTTCCTCGCCTATGTAACTTAGGCAGATGATCATCGCGATCAAACGTGATTGCCACTTCCGACCAGTCCAAATACTGGGGGACAGGTGGAACTGTTGCATTGAGCTCGTGTAGAACTGCTTTCTTGACCTTTGCTGGTTGAGATCCGAGGAAGGTGACATAAGTGTCCTTCTTGGTGGGAAAAGTCTTCTTCCCTTCCGACTTGGGATTTGAAGCATCAGCTTCCTCCATGTCAGAATCCTCCTTGGTCTCTTTGTCTTTTTCGGGATTTTTCATTCCCTTCTTTCTCTTAGCTTTGTAGCCCGTGGTGTCATCTCTTTTGATGTCGTTGTTGAAACGACATTCAGCGTTGGTGTGGGACGAGCCCCCACTGGCGTCTAGGTGATGCACACATGGGTTGTTGGCAATGTCGGCCGAATAGTAGGTTTTGCCTGGTTGTTGTTCTCCTCTACCTTGGACACTTGATGTCCCATGGCCACGCCCGCGGCCTCCGCCACGTCCTCCTCGTCCTCCAGACCCAGAAACAGTAGTTACTACCGCTGTTTCCGTGTTGTTTTTTCTTCCGAGGTGTTTTTGCGCTTCTAAGCTTGTTGCTTTGGTTGTTTTGTCGACTGAGGCACAGCTAGGGCATTGAGTAGTCCTTCTGCATCATCGTTAGCGTCTACATACTTGCTCGTTGTTTCTATCATCTCTCCCAAATCGGTAACCTTGTCACACTTCAAGTGATGGCGTAGTAAACCAATAGGGAGACCTACGATGAAAGCTTCAATCGCAGTTTGATCATTTACTCCTTCGCAGGAGTTCTTGGTGTCGATCCATCGTCCGGGGTAATCCCGGCAAGTTTCTCCGGCTTTCTAGGTGCAACGCTGTAGGTCTCCAACCGTACAGGGCCTCTGATATGTGCCTTCAAAATTCCGAAAGAACGCGGTTTGTAAATCATATCAGTTATGGATGGTGTTTGCCGAAAGTTCATTGAGCCATGATCGTGCCGTCTTCCGCAACATAAGTGGGAGATATCGGGTTGCGACCAGGCTGTTTCCGCCTTTGGCGATGCAGCAAGCTTGGAAGAAATCCTGTAACCAGGTGTCTGGGCGAGCAATGCCGTCGTAGGCTTGGATATGTCTTGAGATAGCAAATCCTTCCGGGAATTTTGTAGCTCTGATGCGTGGACCGAAGCACTTTGGGCCCACGTACATGTCATCGTTTTCATAGCGTCGAGCCTCTATGTTGGAGTTAATCCCGTGCCTTGCATCATTCGGGGATAGAGATCGTCCCGAATGCCGGCTGTGGCTGCGCTGCCATGGAGACGGACTTCGGCTTCTACCACCACCTCCTCCGCCATGTCGTCCTCCTTGCCCTCCATGGGAGCCGTTGTGATGACTATCTGGTGGAGAGAGTGGAGCAGCTGGATAGTTTCCGGCTGATCGCCGGCCTCCATCCGGAACATCATTATTTCGATTCCGCGGAGGGTCTTGACTACGACGAGCCCCCTGCCGGCTTGTACCTGCATGGTTTCCGCCGTTCCTTCGTCCGTCGTTCCCACCATAGTGAGGCTCAGCCGGACGGTTCTCATGTCTAGGAGGCGGCATTCTCTGACGATCCTCCTCCCGACATTTCTCTTTATCTTCTCCCCTTCGATCCTTAGATTCTTGTCAGGGAGGATTCGTCGGATTCAGGGAAGCGATGGCGTCTTTCTTGGCCGCTGGTGCGACATTGCCCCAACCGCGTGTGGTTTTGTGATGTTGTCCTGCGGTTCTCGAATAATTGTCTTCCCGTCGTTCGGGGCGATAATACTGCTCCAGAACGTAATGGGGTCTTACGTCAGCCCATGCCGGGTCTGTGCGACATTGGTCAGCATCTGAGACCAGTTTTTGACTTCCGGACAGGGCGACCTTTTGCTGCTCCAGTCCCTTGTTGAGTAGCTTGATACCCAAATGGATCTCCTCTGGTCCTGGATTAGCCGATAGAATTTCTCGGACTGCCACGGTATTTTGTACTGGTGTTGGGTATACCCAATCTTCGTTTCTATCTTTCCGTGGCTTCCCCATCTCATCTCCAAAAAGGACGGCACGGACACATGGGAATTGGTTGTCATCTATGTGACGCTTCCGTATTTTCTGATGCAGACGAGTCATGTACTCCTTGTTCGACATGCGTTTCTTCTCCACCTCGATGTTTTTGGCTTCATCGAGGAGTTGTTGACGACACGCTTCTAGGGCTTGCGCCCTTTCATCCAGCTCATCTGCAGTAAGTTCTGCAGCTGTAGGGATAGGTGTAGTTAATGCCGCATCGATGAGTTTACGCGCACCTTCAGTGATCACGTGTCCATCCATCGATGCTTCTTTCTTCAGCTCGTCTGGGATCAGTGCTCCGTCCGTGTCTTCTTCGTATTCCTCGGCAATTACTTCCTCGGTCAGAGGGTCTTTTGCCATGGTCTTGTTTTTGTTGTTCTTCTTCTTTGCCTTATTGGCAGCACCGGTAGCAAAGATGGCTTTGGGCCCGTTTCCCGGAGTCAAGCTCTGATCAGTACTTTCAGACATTTGGACTTCGGGATTGTCTTCGAGGTCCATGTCATCCTGCGCTTTGGGAGAGTGTTCCCCGGATCCTTCATCCATGGCTTCTCCTTCTTCTGCAGCTTTGGAGTTGTACTCCTCTTCATATTCCACGGAGAACTTTCGGAAATCTGCTGGCGTCATCGATTCATCCGAGGATGCGGGTACGTCGGCGTTTGTTCCAATTGCCTCCAACACCGAGTCGGTGTTTTCTCCAGCATCGGCAGAGCCGGATCCGGATCCCACGTATCCGATGAAGTGTGACGCGTGCTTCCTGAGGTACCTGCGGCTTTCGCGATCAGCCATATCGAAACTTTTGATAGTCTCGAGGATTGCATCTGTGCTTTTGCCTTGCAATATCATACGTTTTAGTGTGTACCTTAGGAAAGGTCTGTCTGTCCCGGCATCATCAGATCCGGAATTAGTGTCGTTGATATGCTCCTCCTGAATTTCGACTTCCATGGGTGGGTCGATCTGGGATCCGGATTCTCCGGGGAGATCCACTCCAGATTCGACTTGGTCCGCTAGGTCTTCTTCAGGCTCGGGTTTCTCCACTATCTTCGCAACTGGTGCGGGCTAGGTGGGATTAGGGTTTTCTGAGATCCGGAACTCTGCCGCCTCCGTGGACAAAGGGGACCCAAAAGATTCTTCTGCCTCTATCATCACCGCTGGGGTGGGTTGGGCAGGTTCAGTGAAACCGATGTAAACATCGATCTCACCAAAAGACATGATTGTGTAAGCAGTCACGGCCTCCCGAGCCAGAATCCAAGTCTCGTCGAGAACGATGAGAGGGACGTCGCTGGTGTAGAGGATGCGACCGACGGTGATAGTCTCGCCAATTCCGATTCTTGTAGATTCCGCTCGGAACATAGATCTGAAGCTCACTTGCCCCAAGGTGGGAGCCAACTGTCGTCGGATTGATGACAAGTACGCCATGAGGGGGTCCTCGAGGCGTGTCGAAGAGAGGGGGGGTGAGACGTACGGTATTCCGGGACGGTGGGCACACAAGTTTACCCAGGTTCAAATCCGCCGGCTTTGGACGGATCCTACTCCTGCTAGCAATCCAGTAATACGGCAGAGCCGGAATATGGGCTACAAGGGTTTCGCCTGTGCGAGTTGAGATTGTAGACTATTGAGGTTATGCCCTAAAGGCTCTTCCTAGGACGGTTTATATAGATATTCGGCCTAGGGTTTACAGGAGAGATCTATCCGGCTACGACTAAGAGTCTGTTACAGAGTACATCTTGAACTACAAGTAACATCATGGCCTAAGTCGGTAAGTCTTCTGGGCCTTCCCGTAACCGGATTGGACTCCGTCTTCTCTCCCTGACTGGGCCGCCCGTGAAGCAATGCTCTAACCCGAAGTGGGCCACCCTGGTCAGTGAGGAACTGTGAGGATACCCGGAAAGTATATCCCCAACAGTCATTGCATGTCCGTTCTTCTCATAAACCACACATGGATCCACCAGTGTTATTGCATGTGTGTTCTTCTCATGAACCACAGCTAGAGCCATTGCATGTCTGTTATTCTCACAAGCCACATAAGGATACACCAGTGTCATTGCATGTGTGTTCTTCTCATGAACCACACCCAGTGTCATTGCCTGTGTGTTCCTCTCACAGTGTACACATGGATCCAGCAGTGTCATTGGATGTGTGTTCTTCTCATGAACCACATCTAGAGTCAACCAGTGTGATTGCATGTCTATTCTTTTGACAAACCAAATATGGATCCAACAGTGTCATTGCATGTCTCTTCTTTTCATGAACCACACCCAGTGGCATTGCATGTCTGTTCCTCTCATAAAACACACATGGATCAAATAGTGCCATTGCATGTCTGTTCTTCTCACAAACCACATAAGGATCCACCAGTGTCATTGGATCTGTGTTCTTTTCATGAACCACACCTAGTGTCATTGCATATGTGTTCTTCTCACAAACCAAACATGGATCCACCAGTGTCATTGCATGTGTGTTCTTCTCATGAAACACATGTAGGGTCATTGCATGTCTGTTCTTCGCACAAACCACACATGGATCCACCAGTGTCATTGCATGTCTGTTCTTCTCATGAACCATAGCTAGAGTCATTGCATGTCTGTTCTTCTCACAAACCACACAAGGATCCACCGGTGTCATTGCATGTCTGTTCTTTTCATGAACCACATCCAATTTCATTGCATGTGTGCCCTTCTCACAAACCACACATGGATCCACCAGTGTCATTGCATGTTTGCTATTTTCATTAACCACAATTAGAGTCATTGCATGTGTGTTCTTTTCACAAACCACATATCACCAGTGTCATTGCATGTGTGTTCCTCTCATAAACCACATATGGATCCACCTAGTGTGATTGCATGTGTGTTCTTCTCACAAACCACATAAGGATCCACCAGTGTCATTGCATGTGTGTTATTCTCATGAACCACACCCAGTGTCATTGCATGTCTGTTCCTCTCATAAACCACACATGGATCCACCAGTGTCATTACATGTGTGTTCTTCTCCTGAACCACAGCTAGAGTCATTGCATGTCTGTTCTTCTCACAAACCACATAAGGATACACATGTGTCATTGGATGTGTGTTCTTCTCATGAACCACACCCAGTGTCATTGCATGTGTGTTCCTCTCGCAGTGTACACATGGATCCACCAGTGTCATTGGATGTCTGTTCTTCTCATGAACCACATCTAGAGTCATTGCGTGTGTGTTCTTCTCACAAACCACATAAGGATACACCAGTGTCATTGCATGTGTGTTCTTCTCATGAACCACATCTAGAGTCATTGCATGTTTGTTCTTCTCACAAACCACATAAGGATCCACCAGTGTCATTGGATGTGTGTTCTTCTCATGAACGAAATCTAGAGTCATTGCATGTGTGTTCTTATCATGGACCACATCTAGAGTCATTGCATGTGTGTTCTTCTCACAAACCACATAAGGATACACCAGTGTCATTGCATCTGTGTTCACATCATGAACCACAGCTAGAGTTATTGCATGTCTGTTCTTCTCACAAACCACATAAGGATCCAGCAGTGTGATTGGATGTATGTTCTTCTCAAAACCCACACCTGGATCCACCAGTGTCATTGCATGTCTGTTCTTTTCACAAACCACATTTCTCCAGTGTCATTGGATGTGTGTTCTTCTCATTAACCACACACGGATCCACCCAGTGTGATTGCATGTCTGTTCTTTTCACAAACCACATATGGATCCACCAGTGTCATTGCATGTTTGTTCTTTCCATGAACCACACCAGTGCCATTGCATGTCCGTTCTTCTCATAAGCCACACATGGATCCACCAGTGTCATTGCATGTGTGTTATTCTCATGAACCACACCCAGTGTCATTGCATGTCTGTTCCTCTCATAAACCACACATGGATCCACCAGTGTCATTACATGTGTGTTCTTCTCCTGAACCACAGCTAGAGTCATTGCATGTCTGTTCTTCTCACAAACCACATAAGGATACACATGTGTCATTGGATGTGTGTTCTTCTCATGAACCACACCCAGTGTCATTGCATGTGTGTTCCTCTCACAGTGTACACATGGATCCACCAGTGTCATTGGATGTCTGTTCTTCTCATGAACCACATCTAGAGTCACTGCGTGTGTGTTCTTCTCACAAACCACATAAGGATACACCAGTGTCATTGCATGTGTGTTCTTCTCATGAACCACATCTAGAGTCATTGCATGTGTGTTCTTCTCACAAACCACATAAGGATCCACCAGTGTCATTGGATGTGTGTTCTTCTCATGAACGAAATCTAGAGTCATTGCATGTGTGTTCTTATCATGGACCACATCTAGAGTCATTGCATGTGTGTTCTTCTCACAAACCACATAAGGATACACCAGTGTCATTGCATCTGTGTTCACATCATGAACCACAGCTAGAGTTATTGCATGTCTGTTCTTCTCACAAACCACATAAGGATCCAGCAGTGTGATTGGATGTGTGTTCTTCTCAAAACCCACACATGGATCCACCAGTGTCATTGCATGTCTGTTCTTTTCACAAACCACATTTCTCCAGTTTCATTGGATGTGTGTTCTTCTCATTAACCACACACGGATCCACCCAGTGTGATTGCATGTCTGTTCTTTTCACAAACCACATATGGATCCACCAGTGTCATTGCATGTGTGTTCTTTTCACAAACCACATATCACCAGTGTGATTGCATGTGTGTTCTTTTCATGAACCACACCCAGGGTCATTGCATGTGTGTTCCTATCATAAACCACACATGGATACACCAGTGTCGTTGCATGTCTGCTCTTTTCATTAACCACAGTTAGAGTCATTGCATGTGTGTTCTTTTCACAAACCACATATCACAAGTGTCATTGCATGTCTGTTCTTCTCACAAACAACATAAGGATCCACCTTTGTCATTGGATGCGTGTTCTTTTCATGAACCACACCCGGTGTCATTGCATGTCGGTTCCTCTCACAAACCACACATGGATCCACCAGTATCATTGCATGTTTGTTCTTTTCATGAACCACAGCCAGTGCCATTGCATGTGTGTTCTTCTCACAAATCACACATGAATCCACCAGTGTCATTGCATGTCTGCTCTTTTCATGAACCACTGTTAGCTTTATTGCATGTCGGTTCTTTTCATAAACCACATATCACCAGTGTCATTGCATGTGTCCTCCTCTCATAAACCACACATTGATGCACCAAGTGTGATTGCATGTGTATCTTCTCACAAACCACATAAGGATCCACCAGTGTCACTGGATGTGTGTTCTTTTCATAAACCAGACCCAGTGTCATTGGATGTGTGTGGTCTTCTCACAGACCACACATGGATCCACTAGTGTCATTGCATGTGTGTTCTTCTCATGAACCACACATGGATCCACCAGTGTCATTGTATGTGTGTTCTTTACACAAACCACATATAGATCCACTAGTGTCATTGCATGTGTGTTATTTTCACGAACCACACCCAGTGGCATTGCATGTATGTTCCTCTCATAAACCACACATGGATCCACCAGTGTCAATGCATGTGTGTTCTTCTCATGAACCACAGCTTGAGTCATTGCATGTCTGTTCTTCTCACAAACCACATAAGGATACACCAGTGTAATTGCATGTGTGTTCTTCTCATGAACCACACCCAGTGTCATTGCATGTGTGTTCCTCTCACAGTGTACACATGGATCCACCAGTGTTATTGGATGTGTGTTCTTCTCATGAACCACATCTAGAGTCATTGCATGTGTGTTCTTCTCACAAACCACATAAGGATACACAAGTGTCATTGCATGTGTGTTCTTCTCATGAACCACATCTAGAGTCATTGAATGTCTGTTCTTGTCACAAACCACATCAGGATCCACTAGTGTCATTGGATGTGTGTTCTTCTCACAAACTTCACATGGATCCACCAGTGTCATTGCATGTCTGTTCCTCTCATAAACCACACATGGATCCACCAGTATCATTGCATGTTTGTTCTTTTCATGAACCACATCTAGTGTCATTGGATGTGTGTTCTTCTCACAAACAACATAAGGATCCACCTTTGTCATTGGATGCGTGTTCTTTTCATGAACCACACCCGGTGTCATTGCATGCCTGTTCCTCTCGCAAACCACACACGGATCCACCAGTATCATTGCATGTTTGTTCTTTTCATGAACCACAGCCAGTGTCATTGCATGTGTGTTCTTCTCACAAATCACACATGAATCCACCAGTGTCATTGCATGTCTGCTCTTTTCATGAACCACAATTAGCTTCATTGCATGTCTGTTCTTTTCACAAACCACATATCACCAGTGTCATTGCATGTGTGCTCCTCTCATACACCACACATTGATCCACCAAGTGTGATTGCATGTGTATCTTCTCACAAACCACATAAGTATCCACCAGTGTCATTGGATGTGTGTTCTTTTCATGAACCACACCCAGTGTCATTGGAGGTGTGTTCTTCTCACAGACCACACATGGATCCACCAGTGTCATTGCATGTGTGTTCTTCTCATGAACCACACATGGATCCACCAGTGTCATTGTATGTGTGTTCTTTACACAAACCACAGATGGATCCACCAGTGTCATTGCATGTGTGTTATTTTCACGAACCACACCCAGTGGCATTGCATGTATGTTCCTCTCATAAACCACACATGGATCCACTAGTGTCATTGCATGTGTGTTATTCTCATGAACCACAGCTAGAGTCATTGCATGTCTGTTCTTCTCAGAAACCACATAAGGATACACCAGTGTCATTGCATGTGTGTTCTTCTCATGAACCACACCGAGTGTCATTGCATGTGTGTTCCTCTCACAGTTTACACATGGATCCACCAGTGTTATTGGATGTGTGTTCTTGTCATGAACCACATCTAGAGTCATTGCATGTGTGTTCTTCTCACAAACCACATAACGATACACCAGTGTCATTGCATGTGTGTTCTTCTCATGAACCACATCTAGAGTCATTGAATGTCTGTTCTTCTCACAAACCACATCAGGATCCACTAGTGTCATTGGATGTGTGTTCTTCTCACAAACTTCACGTGGATCCACCAGTGTCATTGCATGTCTGTTCCTCTCATAAACCACACATGGATCCACCAGTGTCATTACATGTGTGTTCTTCTCCTGAACCATAGCTAGAGTCAATGCATGTCTCTTTTTCACAAACCACATAAGGATACACCTGTGTCATTGGATGTGTGTTCTTCTCATGAACCACACCCAGTGTCATTGCATGTGTGTTCCTCTCACAGTGTACACATGGATCCACCAGTGTCATTGGATGTGTGTTCTTCTCATGAACCACATCTAGAGTCATTGCATGTGTGTTCTTCTCACAAACCAAAAAAGGATACACCAATGTCATTGCATGTGTGTTCTTCTCATGAACCACATCTAGAGTCATTGCATGTTTGTTCTTCTCACAAATCACATAAGGATCCACCAGTGTCATTGGATGTGTGTTCTTCTCATGAACGAATCTAGAGTCATTGCATGTGTGTTCTTATCATGGACCACATCTAGAGTCATTGCATGTGTGTTTTTCTCACAAACCACATAAGGATACACCAGTGTCATTGCATCTGTGTTCTTCTCATGAACCACAGCTAGAGTTATTGCATGTCTGTTCTTCTCACAAACCACATAAGGATCCAGCAGTGTGATTGGATGTGTGTTCTTCTCACAAACCACACATGGATCCACCAGTGTCATTGCATGTCTGCTCTTTTCATTAACCATAGTTAGAGTCATTGCATGTCTATTCTTTTCACAAACCACAGATCTCCAGTGTCATTGGATGTGTGTTCTTCTCATGAACCACACACGGATCCACCTAGTGTGATTGCATGTCTGTTCTTTTCACAAACCACATATGGATCCACCACTGTCATTGCATGTGTGTTCTTTTCACAAACCACATATCACCAGTGTGATTGCATGTGTGTTCTTTTCATGAACCACACCCAGGGTCATTGCATGTGTGTTCCTCTCATAAACCACACATGGATACACTAGTGTCGTTGCATGTCTGCTCTTTTCCTTAACCACAGTTAGAGTCATTGCATGTGTGCTATTTTCACAAACCACATATCACAAGTGCCATTGCATGTGTGTTCTTCTCACAAACAACATAAGGATCCACCAGTGTCATTGGATGCGTGTTCTTTTCATGAACCACACCCGGTGTCATTGCATGTCTGTTCCTCTCACAAACCACACATGGATCCACCAGTATCATTTAATGTTTGTTCTTTTCATGAACCACAGCCAGTGTCATTGCATGTGTGTTATTCTCACAAACCACACATGGATCCACCAGTGTCATTGCATGTCTGCTCTTTTCATGAACCACAGCTAGAGTCATTGCATGTCTGTTCTTTTCACAAACCACATATCACCAGTGTCATTACATGTGTGATCCTCTCAGAAACCACACATTGATCCACCAAGTGTGATTGCATGTGTATCTTCTCACAAACCGCATAAGGATCCACCAATGTCATTGGATGTGTGTTCTTTTCATGAACCACACCCAGTGTCATTGGAGGTGTGTTCTTCTCACAGACCACACATGGATCCACCAGTGTCATTGCATGTGTGTTCTTCTCATGAACCACACATGGATCCACTAGTGTCATTGTATGTGTGTTCTTTACACAAACCACATATGGATCCACCAGTGTCATTGCATGTGTGTTATTTTCATGAACCACACCCAGTGGCATTGCATGTATGTTCCTCTCATAAACCACACATGGATCCACCAGTGTCATTGCATGTGTGTTCTTCTCATGAACCATAGCTAGAGTCATTGCATGTCTGTTCTTCTCACAAACCACATAAGGATACACCAGTGTCATTGCATGTGTGTTCTTCTCATGAACCACACCCAGGGTCATTGCATGTGTGTTCCTCTCATAGTGTACACATGGATCAACCAGTGTTATTGGATGTGTGTTATTCTCATGAACCACATCTAGAGTCATTGCATGTGTGTTCTTCTCACAAACTACATAAGGATACACCAGTGTCATTGCATGTGTGTTCTTCTCATAAACCACATCTAGAGTCATTGAATGTCTGTTCTTCTCACAAACCACATCAGGATCCAGTAGTGTCATTGGATGTGTGTTCTTCTCACAAACTTCACATGGATCCACCAGTGTCATTGCATGTGTGTTCTTCTCATGAACCACAGCTAGAGTCATTGCATGTCTGTTATTCTCACAAACCATATTTAGAGTGATTGCATGTCTGTTCTTTTCACAAACAACATATGGATCCACCAGTGTCATTGCATGTTTGTTCCTTCCATGAACCACACCAGTGCCATTGCATGTCCGTTCTTCTCATAAACCACACATGGATCCACGAGTGTCATTGCATGTGTGTTCTTCTCATGAACCACAGCTAGAATCATTGCATGTCTATTATTCTCACAAGCCACATAAGGATACACTAGTTCATTCCATGTGTGTTCTTCTCATGAACCAGACCCAGTGTCATTGCCTGTGTGTTCCTCTCACACTGTACACATGGCTCTACCAGTGTCATCGGATGTGTGTTATTCTCATGAACCACATCTAGAGTCAACCAGTGTGATTGCATGTCTGTTCTTTTGACAAACCACATATGGATCGACCAGTGCCATTGCATGTCTCTTCTTTTCATGAACCAAACCACACATGGATCCACCAGTGCCATTGCATGTCTGTTCTTCTCACAAACCACATAAGGATCTACCAGTGTCATTGGATCTGTGTTCTTTTCATGAACCACACCTAGTGTCATTGCATGTGTGTTCTTCTCACAGACCACACATGGATCCACCAATGTCATTGCATGTGTGTTCGTCTCATGAAACACATCTAGAGTCATTGCATGTCTGTTCTTGTCACAAACCACACATGGATCCACCAGTGTCATTGCATGTCTGTTCTTCTCATGAACAATAGCTAGAGTCATTGCATGTCTGTTCTTCTCATAAACCACACATGGATCCACCAGTGTCATTGCATGTCTGCTCTTTTCATTAACCATAGTTAGAGTCATTGCATGTTTGTTCTTTTCACAAACCACATATCACCAGTGTCATTGGATTTGTGTTATTCTCATGAACCACACACGGATCCACCCAGTGTGATTGCATGTTTGTTCTTTTCACAAACCACATATGGATCCACTAGTTTCATTGCTTGTGTGCTCTTTTCACAAACCACATATCACTAGGGTCATTGCATGTGTGTTCTTTTTATGAACCACACCTAGAGTCATTGCATGTGTGTTCCTCTCATAAACCACACATGGATACACCAGTGTCGTTGCATGTCTGATCTTTTCATTAACCACAGTTAGAGTCATTACATGTGTGTTCTTTTCACAAACCACATATCACAAGTGTCATTGCATGTGTGTTCTTCTCACAAACAACATAAGGATCCACCAGTGTCATTGGATGCGTGGTCTTTTCATGAACCACACCCGGTGTCATTGCATGCCTATTCCTCTCACAAACCACACATGGATCCACCAGTATCATTGCATGTTTGTTCTTTTCATGAACCATAGCCAGTGTCATTGCATGTGTATTTTTCTCACAAACCACACATGGTTCCACCTGTGTCATTGCATGTCTGCTCTTTTCATGAACCATAGTTAGAGTCATTGCATGTCTGTTCTTTTCACAAACCACATATCACCAGTGTCATTGAATGTGTGCTCCTCTCATAAACCACACATTGATCCAGCAAGTGTGATTGCATGTGTATCTTCTCACAAACCACATAAGGATCCACCAGTGTCATTGGATGTTTGTTCTTTTCATGAACCACACCCAGTGTCATTGGATGTGTGTTCTTCTCACAGACCACACATGGATCCACTAGTGTCATTGCATGTGTGTTCTTCTCATGAACCACACAAAGATCCACCAAGTGTCACTGCATGTGTGTTCCTTCCACAAACCACATATGGATCCACCAGTGTCATTGCATGTGTGTTATTTTCTTGAACCACACACAGTGTCATTGCATGTATGTTCCTCTCATAAACCACACATGGATCCACCAGTGTCATTGCATGTGTGTTCTTCTTATGAACCACAGCTAGAGTCATTGCATATGTCATTCTTCTAAACCACGTAAGGATACTCCAGTGTCATTGCATGTGTGTTCTTCTCATGAACCACACCCAGTGTCATTGCATGTGTGTTCCTCTCACAGTCTACACATGGATCCACCAGTGTTTTTGGATGTGTGTTCTCATGAACCACATCTAGAGTCATTGCATGTGTGTTCTTCTCACAAACCACACAAGGATACACCAGTGTCATCGCATGTGTGTTCTTCTCATGAACCACAGCTAGAGTCACTGAATGTCTGTTCTTCTCACAAACCACATAAGGATCCACCATTGTCATTGGATGTGTGTTCTTCTCACAAACCTCACATGGATCCACCAGTGTCATTGCATGTGTGTTCTTCTCATGAACCACAGCTAGAGTCATTGCATGTCTGTTCTTCTCACAAACCACATAAGCATAGACTAGTGTCATTGAATGTGTGTTCTTCTCACAAACCATAGCTAGAGTGATTGCATGTCTGTTCTTTTCACAAACCACATATGGATCCACCAGTGTCATTGCATGTGTGTTCTTTTCATGAACCACACCCAGTGTCATTGCATGTCTGTTCTTCTCATAAACCACACATGGATCCACCAGTGTCATTGCATGTGTGTTCTTCTCATGAACCACAGCTAGAGTCATTGCATGTCTGTTATTCTCACAAGCCACATAAGGATACACCAGTGTCATTGCATGCGTGTTCCTCTCATAAACCACACATGGATCCACTAGTGTCATTGCATGTGTGTTATTCTCATGAACCACAGCTAGAGTCATTGCATGTCTGTTCTTCTCAGAAACCACATAAGGATACACCAGTGTCATTGCATGTGTGTTCTTCTCATGAACCACACCGAGTGTCATTGCATGTGTGTTCCTCTCACAGTTTACACATGGATCCACCAGTGTTATTGGATGTGTGTTCTTGTCATGAACCACATCTAGAGTCATTGCATGTGTGTTCTTCTCACAAACCACATAACGATACACCAGTGTCATTGCATGTGTGTTCTTCTCATGAACCACATCTAGAGTCATTGAATGTCTGTTCTTCTCACAAACCACATCAGGATCCACTAGTGTCATTGGATGTGTGTTCTTCTCACAAACTTCACGTGGATCCACCAGTGTCATTGCATGTCTGTTCCTCTCATAAACCACACATGGATCCACCAGTGTCATTACATGTGTGTTCTTCTCCTGAACCATAGCTAGAGTCAATGCATGTCTGTTCTTCTCACAAACCACATAAGGATACACCTGTGTCATTGGATGTGTGTTCTTCTCATGAACCACACCCAGTGTCATTGCATGTGTGTTCCTCTCACAGTGTACACATGGATCCACCAGTGTCATTGGATGTGTTCTTCTCATGAACCACATCTAGAGTCATTGCATGTGTGTTCTTCTCACAAACCAAAAAAGGATACACCAGTGTCATTGCATGTGTGTTCTTCTCATGAACCACATCTAGAGTCATTGCATGTTTGTTCTTCTCACAAATCACATAAGGATCCACCAGTGTCATTGGATGTGTGTTCTTCTCATGAACGAATCTAGAGTCATTGCATGTGTGTTCTTATCATGGACCACATCTAGAGTCATTGCATGTGTGTTTTTCTCACAAACCACATAAGGATACACCAGTGTCATTGCATCTGTGTTCTTCTCATGAACCACAGCTAGAGTTATTGCATGTCTGTTCTTCTCACAAACCACATAAGGATCCAGCAGTGTGATTGGATGTGTGTTCTTCTCACAAACCACACATGGATCCACCAGTGTCATTGCATGTCTGCTCTTTTCATTAACCATAGTTAGAGTCATTGCATGTCTATTCTTTTCACAAACCACAGATCTCCAGTGTCATTGGATGTGTGTTCTTGTCATGAACCACACACGGATCCACCTAGTGTGATTGCATGTCTGTTCTTTTCACAAACCACATATGGATCCACCACTGTCATTGCATGTGTGTTCTTTTCACAAACCACATATCACCAGTGTGATTGCATGTGTGTTCTTTTCATGAACCACACCCAGGGTCATTGCATGTGTGTTCCTCTCATAAACCACACATGGATACACTAGTGTCGTTGCATGTCTGCTCTTTTCCTTAACCACAGTTAGAGTCATTGCATGTGTGCTATTTTCACAAACCACATATCACAAGTGTCATTGCATGTGTGTTCTTCTCACAAACAACATAAGGATCCACCAGTGTCATTGGATGCGTGTTCTTTTCATGAACCACACCCGGTGTCATTGCATGTCTGTTCCTCTCACAAACCACACATGGATCCACCAGTATCATTTAATGTTTGTTCTTTTCATGAACCACAGCCAGTGTCATTGCATGTGTGTTATTCTCACAAACCACACATGGATCCACCAGTGTCATTGCATGTCTGCTCTTTTCATGAACCACAGCTAGAGTCATTGCATGTCTGTTCTTTTCACAAACCACATATCACCAGTGTCATTACATGTGTGCTCCTCTCAGAAACCACACATTGATCCACCAAGTGTGATTGCATGTGTATCTTCTCACAAACCGCATAAGGATCCACCAATGTCATTGGATGTGTGTTCTTTTCATGAACCACACCCAGTGTCATTGGAGGTGTGTTCTTCTCACAGACCACACATGGATCCACCAGTGTCATTGCATGTGTGTTCTTCTCATGAACCACACATGGATCCACTAGTGTCATTGTATGTGTGTTCTTTACACAAACCACATATGGATCCACCAGTGTCATTGCATGTGTGTTGTTTTCATGAACCACACCCAGTGGCATTGCATGTATTTTCCTCTCATAAACCACACATGGATCCACCAGTGTCATTGCATGTGTGTTCTTCTCATGAACCATAGCTAGAGTCATTGCATGTCTGTTCTTCTCACAAACCACATAAGGATACACCAGTGTCATTGCATGTGTGTTCTTCTCATGAACCACACCCAGGGTCATTGCATGTGTGTTCCTCTCATAGTGTACACATGGATCAACCAGTGTTATTGGATGTGTGTTATTCTCATGAACCACATCTAGAGTCATTGCATGTGTGTTCTTCTCACAAACCACATAAGGATACACCAGTGTCATTGCATGTGTGTTCTTCTCATAAACCACATCTAGAGTCATTGAATGTCTGTTCTTCTCACAAACCACATCAGGATCCAGTAGTGTCATTGGATGTGTGTTCTTCTCACAAACTTCACATGGATCCACCAGTGTCATTGCATGTGTGTTCTTCTCATGAACCACAGCTAGAGTCATTGCATGTAAGTTATTCTCACAAACCAAATTTAGAGTGATTGCATGTACATTCTTTTCACAAACAACATATGGATCCACCAGTGTCATTGCATGTTTGTTCCTTCCATGAACCACACCAGTGCCATTGCATGTCCGTTCTTCTCATAAACCACACATGGATCCACCAGTGTCATTGCATGTGTGTTCTTCTCATGAACCACAGCTAGAATCATTGCATGTCTATTATTCTCACAAGCCACATAAGGATACACTAGTTCATTCCATGTGTGTTCTTCTCATGAACCAGACCCAGTGTCATTGCCTGTGTGTTCCTCTCACACTGTACACATGGCTCTACCAGTGTCATCGGATGTGTGTTATTCTCATGAACCACATCTAGAGTCAACCAGTGTGATTGCATGTCTGTTCTTTTGACAAACCACATATGGATCGACCAGTGCCATTGCATGTCTCTTCTTTTCATGAACCAAACCACACATGGATCCACCAGTGCCATTGCATGTCTGTTCTTCTCACAAACCACATAAGGATCTACCAGTGTCATTGGATCTGTGTTCTTTTCATGAACCACACCTAGTGTCATTGCATGTGTGTTCTTCTCACAGACCACACATGGATCCACCAATGTCATTGCATGTGTGTTCGTCTCATGAAACACATCTAGAGTCATTGCATGTCTGTTCTTGTCACAAACCACACATGGATCCACCAGTGTCATTGCATGTCATTCTTCTCATGAAAAATATCTAGAGTCATTGCATGTCTGTTCTTCTCATAAACCACACATGGATCCACCAGTGTCATTGCATGTCTGCTCTTTTCATTAACCATAGTTAGAGTCATTGCATGTTTGTTCTTTTCACAAACCACATATCACCAGTGTCATTGGATTTGTGTTATTCTCATGAACCACACACGGATCCACCCAGTGTGATTGCATGTTTGTTCTTTTCACAAACCACATATGGATCCACTAGTTTCATTGCTTGTGTGCTCTTTTCACAAACCACATATCACTAGGGTCATTGCATGTGTGTTCTTTTTATGAACCACACCTAGAGTCATTGCATGTGTGTTCCTCTCATAAACCACACATGGATACACCAGTGTCGTTGCATGTCGATCTTTTCATTAACCACTTAGAGTCATTACATGTGTGTTCTTTTCACAAACCACATATCACAAGTGTCATTGCATGTGTGTTCTTCTCACAAACAACATAAGGATCCACGGTCATTGGATGCGTGGTCTTTTCATGAACCACACCCGGTGTCATTGCATGCCTATTCCTCTCACAAACCACACATGGATCCACCAGTATCATTGCATGTTTGTTCTTTTCATGAACCATAGCCAGTGTCATTGCATGTGTATTTTTCTCACAAACCACACATGGTTCCACCTGTGTCATTGCATGTCTGCTCTTTTCATGAACCATAGTTAGAGTCATTGCATGTATGTTTTTCACAAACCACATATCACGGTGTCATTGAATGTGTGCTCTCATAAACCACACATTGATCCAGCAAGTGTGATTGCATGTGTATCTTCTCACAAACCACATAAGGATCCACCAGTGTCATTGGATGTTTGTTCTTTTCATGAACCACACCCAGTGTCATTGGATGTGTGTTCTTCTCACAGACCACACATGGATCCACTAGTGTCATTGCATGTGTGTTCTTCTCATGAACCACACAAAGATCCACCAAGTGTCACTGCATGTGTGTTCCTTCCACAAACCACATATGGATCCACCAGTGTCATTGCATGTGTGTTATTTTCTTGAACCACACACAGTGTCATTGCATGTATGTTCCTCTCATAAACCACACATGGATCCACCAGTGTCATTGCATGTGTGTTCTTCTTATGAACCACAGCTAGAGTCATTGCATGTACATTTCTTAGAAACCACGTAAGGATACACGGTGTCATTGCATGTGTGTTCTTCTCATGAACCACACCCGTGTCATTGCATGTGTGTTCCTCTCACACATGGATCCACCAGTGTTTTTGGATGTGTGTTCTTCTCATGAACCACATCTAGAGTCATTGCATGTGTGTTCTTCTCACAAACCACACAAGGATACACCAGTGTCATCGCATGTGTGTTCTTCTCATGAACCACAGCTAGAGTCACTGAATGTCTGTTCTTCTCACAAACCACATAAGGATCCACCATTGTCATTGGATGTGTGTTCTTCTCACAAACCTCACATGGATCCACCAGTGTCATTGCAT
Source organism: Avena insularis (assembly GCA_023614405.1). Classification (NCBI taxonomy): domain Eukaryota; kingdom Viridiplantae; phylum Streptophyta; class Magnoliopsida; order Poales; family Poaceae; genus Avena; species Avena insularis. Next base: position 84,941,010 of record CM042684.1, on the reverse strand, counting down.
GTGTGTTCTTCTCATGAACCACAGCTAGAGTCATTGCATGTCTGTTCTTCTCACAAACCACATAAGCATAGACTACTGTCATTGAATGTGTGTTCTTCTCACAAACCATAGCTAGAGTGATTGCATGTCTGTTCTTTTCACAAACCACATATGGATCCACCAGTGTCATTGCATGTGTGTTCTTTTCATGAACCACACCCAGTGTCATTGCATGTCTGTTCTTCTCATAAACCACACATGGATCCACCAGTGTCATTGCATGTGTGTTCTTCTCATGAACCACAGCTAGAGTCATTGCATGTCTGTTATTCTCACAAGCCACATAAGGATACACCAGTGTCATTGCATGCGTGTTCTTCTCATGAACCACACCCAGTGTCATTGCTTGTGTGTTCCTCTCACAGTGTACACATAGATCCCACCAGTGTTATTCGATGTGTTCTTCTCATGAACCACATCTAGAGTCAACCATGTGATTGCATGTCTGTTCTTTTCACAAACCACATATGGATCCACCAGTGTCATTGCATGTCTCTTCTTTTCATGAACCACACCCAGTGTCATTGCTTGTCTGTTCCTCTCATAAACCACAGATGGATCCACTAGTGCCATTGCATGTGTGTTCTTCTCATGAACCACATCTAGAGTCATTGCATGTGTGTTCTTCTCACAAACAACATAAGGATCCACCAGTGTCATTGGATGTGTGTTCTTTTCATGAACCACACCCGGTGTCATTGCATGTTTGTTCCTCTCACAAAGCACACATGGATCCACCAGTATCATTGCATGTTTGTTCTTTTCATGAACTAAAGCCAGTGTCATTGCATGTGTGTTCTTCTCACAAACCATACATGGATCCACCAGTGTCATTGCATGTCTGCTCTATTCATGAACCACAGTTAGATTCATTGCATGTATGTTCTTTTCACAAACCACATATAACCAGTGTCATTGCATGTGTGCTCCTCTCATAAACCACACATTGATCCACCAAGTGTGATTCCATGTGTATCTTCTCACAAACCACATAAGGATCCATCAATGTCATTGGATGTGTGTTCTTTTCATGATCCACACCTAGTTTCATTGGATGTGTGTTCTTCTCATAGACCACACATGGATCCACCAGTGTCATTGCATGTGTGTTCTTCTCATGAACCACACATAGATCCACCAAGGGTCACTGCATGTGTGTTCTTTCCACAAACCACTTATGGATCCACCAGTGTCATTGCATGTGTGTTATTTTCTTGAACCACACCTAGTGTCATTGCATGTATGTTCCTCTCATAAACCACACATGGATCCACCAGTGTCATTGCATGTGTGTTCTTCTCATGAACCACAGCTAGAGTCATTGCATGTCTGTTATTCTCACAAACCATAGCTAGAGTGATTGCATATGCTTTTTTTCACAAACCACATATGGATCCACCAGTGTCATTGCATGTCTGTTATTTTCATGAACCACACCCAGTGTCATTGCATGTCTGTTCTTCTCACAAACCACACAAGGATACACTAGTGTCATTACATGTGTGTTCTTCTCATGAACCACATATAGAGTCATTGCATGTCTATTCTTCTCACAAACCACATAAGGATCCACCAGTGTCATTGGATGTTTATTCTTCTCATGAACCACATCTAGACTCATTGCATGTGTGTTCTTCTCATGAACCACATCTAGAGTCATTGCATGTGTGTTCTTCTCACAAACCACATAAGGATACACCAGTGGCATTGCATGTGTGTTCTTCTCATGAACCACAGCTAGAGTTATTGCATGTCTATTCTTCTCACAAACCACATAAGGATCCACCAGTGTGATTGGATGTGTGTTCTCACAAACCACACATGGATCCACCAGTGTCATTGCATGTCTGCTCTTTTCATTAACCACAGTTAGAGTCATTGCATGTTTGTTCTTTTCACAAACCACATATCACCAGTGTCATTGGATTTGTGTTCTTCTCATGAACCACACACGGATCCACCCAGTGTGATTGCATGTTTGTTCTTTTCACAAACCACATATGGATCCACTAGTGTCATTGCTTGTGTGTTCTTTTCACAAACCACATATCACTAGGGTCATTGCATGTGTGTTATTTTTATGAACCACACCTAGAGTCATTGCATGTGTGTTCCTCTCATAAACCACACATGGATACACCAGTGTCGTTGCATGTCTGATCTATTCATTAACCGCAGTTAGAGTCATTACATGTGTGTTCTTCTCATGAACCACACCGAGTGTCATTGCATGTGTGTTCCTCTCACAGTTTACACATGGATCCACCAGTGTTATTGGATGTGTGTTCTTGTCATGAACCACATCTAGAGTCATTGCATGTGTGTTCTTCTCACAAACCACATAACGATACACCAGTGTCATTGCATGTGTGTTCTTCTCATGAACCACATCTAGAGTCATTGAATGTCTGTTCTTCTCACAAACCACATCAGGATCCACTAGTGTCATTGGATGTGTGTTCTTCTCACAAACTTCACGTGGATCCACCAGTGTCATTGCATGTCTGTTCCTCTCATAAACCACACATGGATCCACCAGTGTCATTACATGTGTGTTCTTCTCCTGAACCATAGCTAGAGTCAATGCATGTCTGTTCTTCTCACAAACCACATAAGGATACACCTGTGTCATTGGATGTGTGTTCTTCTCATGAACCACACCCAGTGTCATTGCATGTGTGTTCCTCTCACAGTGTACACATGGATCCACCAGTGTCATTGGATGTGTGTTCTTCTCATGAACCACATCTAGAGTCATTGCATGTGTGTTCTTCTCACAAACCAAAAAAGGATACACCAGTGTCATTGCATGTGTGTTCTTCTCATGAACCACATCTAGAGTCATTGCATGTTTGTTCTTCTCACAAATCACATAAGGATCCACCAGTGTCATTGGATGTGTGTTCTTCTCATGAACAAATCTAGAGTCATTGCATGTGTGTTCTTATCATGGACCACATCTAGAGTCATTGCATGTGTGTTTTTCTCACAAACCACATAAGGATACACCAGTGTCATTGCATCTGTGTTCTTCTCATGAACCACAGCTAGAGTTATTGCATGTCCGTTTCTTCTCACAAACCACATAAGGATCCAGCAGTGTGATTGGATGTGTGTTCTTCTCACAAACCACACATGGATCCACCAGTGTCATTGCATGTCTGCTCTTTTCATTAACCATAGTTAGAGTCATTGCATGTCTATTCTTTTCACAAACCACAGATCTCCAGTGTCATTGGATGTGTGTTCTTCTCATGAACCACACACGGATCCACCTAGTGTGATTGCATGTCTGTTCTTTTCACAAACCACATATGGATCCACCACTGTCATTGCATGTGTGTTCTTTTCACAAACCACATATCACCAGTGTGATTGCATGTGTGTTCTTTTCATGAACCACACCCAGGGTCATTGCATGTGTGTTCCTCTCATAAACCACACATGGATACACTAGTGTCGTTGCATGTCTGCTCTTTTCCTTAACCACAGTTAGAGTCATTGCATGTGTGCTATTTTCACAAACCACATATCACAAGTGTCATTGCATGTGTGTTCTTCTCACAAACAACATAAGGATCCACCAGTGTCATTGGATGCGTGTTCTTTTCATGAACCACACCCGGTGTCATTGCATGTCTGTTCATCTCACAAACCACACATGGATCCACGATCATTTAATGTTTGTTCTTTTCATGAACCACAGTGTCATTGCATGTGTGTTATTCTCACAAACCACACATGGATCCACCAGTGTCATTGCATGTCTGCTCTTTTCATGAACCACAGCTAGAGTCATTGCATGTCTGTTCTTTTCACAAACCACATATCACCAGTGTCATTACATGTGCTCCTCTCAGAAACCACACATTGATCCACCAAGTGTGATTGCATGTGTATCTTCTCACAAACCGCATAAGGATCCACCAATGTCATTGGATGTGTGTTCTTTTCATGAACCACACCCAGTGTCATTGGAGGTGTGTTCTTCTCACAGACCACACATGGATCCACCAGTGTCATTGCATGTGTGTTCTTCTCATGAACCACACATGGATCCACTAGTGTCATTGTATGTGTGTTCTTTACACAAACCACATATGGATCCACCAGTGTCATTGCATGTGTGTTATTTTCATGAACCACACCCAGTGGCATTGCATGTATTTTCCTCTCATAAACCACACATGGATCCACCAGTGTCATTGCATGTGTGTTCTTCTCATGAACCATAGCTAGAGTCATTGCATGTCTGTTCTTCTCACAAACCACATAAGGATACACCAGTGTCATTGCATGTGTGTTCTTCTCATGAACCACACCCAGGGTCATTGCATGTGTGTTCCTCTCATAGTGTACACATGGATCAACCAGTGTTATTGGATGTGTGTTATTCTCATGAACCACATCTAGAGTCATTGCATGTGTGTTCTTCTCACAAACCACATAAGGATACACCAGTGTCATTGCATGTGTGTTCTTCTCATAAACCACATCTAGAGTCATTGAATGTCTGTTCTTCTCACAAACCACATCAGGATCCAGTAGTGTCATTGGATGTGTGTTCTTCTCACAAACTTCACATGGATCCACCAGTGTCATTGCATGTGTGTTCTTCTCATGAACCACAGCTAGAGTCATTGCATGTCTGTTATTCTCACAAACCATATTTAGAGTGATTGCATGTCTGTTCTTTTCACAAACAACATATGGATCCACCAGTGTCATTGCATGTTTGTTCCTTCCATGAACCACACCAGTGCCATTGCATGTCCGTTCTTCTCATAAACCACACATGGATCCACCAGTGTCATTGCATGTGTGTTCTTCTCATGAACCACAGCTAGAATCATTGCATGTCTATTATTCTCACAAGCCACATAAGGATACACTAGTTCATTCCATGTGTGTTCTTCTCATGAACTGACCCAGTGTCATTGCCTGTGTGTTCCTCTCACACTGTACACATGGCTCTACCAGTGTCATCGGATGTGTGTTATTCTCATGAACCACATCTAGAGTCAACCAGTGTGATTGCATGTCTGTTCTTTTGACAAACCACATATGGATCGACCAGTGCCATTGCATGTCTCTTCTTTTCATGAACCAAACCACACATGGATCCACCAGTGCCATTGCATGTCTGTTCTTCTCACAAACCACATAAGGATCTACCAGGTGTCATTGGATCTGTTCTTTTCATGAACCACACCTAGTGTCATTGCATGTGCGTTCTTCTCATACACCACACATGGATCCACCAATGTCATTGCATGTGTGTTCGTCTCATGAAACACATCTAGAGTCATTGCATGTCTGTTCTTGTCACAAACCACACATGGATCCACCAGTGTCATTGCATGTCTGTTCTTCTCATGAACAATAGCTAGAGTCATTGCATGTCTGTTCTTCTCATAAACCACACATGGATCCACCAGTGTCATTGCATGTCTGCTCTTTTCATTAACCATAGTTAGAGTCATTGCATGTTTGTTCTTTTCACAAACCACATATCACCAGTGTCATTGGATTTGTGTTATTCTCATGAACCACACACGGATCCACCCAGTGTGATTGCATGTTTGTTCTTTTCACAAACCACATATGGATCCACTAGTTTCATTGCTTGTGTGCTCTTTTCACAAACCACATATCACTAGGGTCATTGCATGTGTGTTCTTTTTATGAACCACACCTAGAGTCATTGCATGTGTGTTCCTCTCATAAACCACACATGGATACACCAGTGTCGTTGCATGTCTGATCTTTTCATTAACCACAGTTAGAGTCATTACATGTGTGTTCTTTTCACAAACCACATATCACAAGTGTCATTGCATGTGTGTTCTTCTCACAAACAACATAAGGATCCACCAGTGTCATTGGATGCGTGGTCTTTTCATGAACCACACCCGGTGTCATTGCATGCCTATTCCTCTCACAAACCACACATGGATCCACCAGTATCATTGCATGTTTGTTCTTTTCATGAACCATAGCCAGTGTCATTGCATGTGTATTTTTCTCACAAACCACACATGGTTCCACCTGTGTCATTGCATGTCTGCTCTTTTCATGAACCATAGTTAGAGTCATTGCATGTCTGTTCTTTTCACAAACCACATATCACCAGTGTCATTGAATGTGTGCTCCTCTCATAAACCACACATTGATCCAGCAAGTGTGATTGCATGTGTATCTTCTCACAAACCACATAAGGATCCACCAGTGTCATTGGATGTTTGTTCTTTTCATGAACCACACCCAGTGTCATTGGATGTGTGTTCTTCTCACAGACCACACATGGATCCACTAGTGTCATTGCATGTGTGTTCTTCTCATGAACCACACAAAGATCCACCAAGTGTCACTGCATGTGTGTTCCTTCCACAAACCACATATGGATCCACCAGTGTCATTACATGTGTGTTATTTTCTTGAACCACACACAGTGTCATTGCATGTATGTTCCTCTCATAAACCACACATGGATCCACCAGTGTCATTGCATGTGTGTTCTTCTTATGAACCACAGCTAGAGTCATTGCATGTCTGTTCTTCTCAGAAACCACGTAAGGATACACCAGTGTCATTGCATGTGTGTTCTTCTCATGAACCACACCCAGTGTCATTGCATGTGTGTTCCTCTCACAGTCTACACATGGATCCACCAGTGTTTTTGGATGTGTGTTCTTCTCATGAACCACATCTAGAGTCATTGCATGTGTGTTCTTCTCACAAACCACACAAGGATACACCAGTGTCATCGCATGTGTGTTCTTCTCATGAACCACAGCTAGAGTCACTGAATGTCTGTTCTTCTCACAAACCACATAAGGATCCACCATTGTCATTGGATGTGTGTTCTTCTCACAAACCTCACATGGATCCACCAGTGTCATTGCATGTGTGTTCTTCTCATGAACCACAGCTAGAGTCATTGCATGTCTGTTCTTCTCACAAACCACATAAGCATAGACTAGTGTCATTGAATGTGTGTTCTTCTCACAAACCATAGCTAGAGTGATTGCATGTCTGTTCTTTTCACAAACCACATATGGATCCACCAGTGTCATTGCATGTGTGTTCTTTTCATGAACCACACCCAGTGTCATTGCATGTCTGTTCTTCTCATAAACCACACATGGATCCACCAGTGTCATTGCATGTGTGTTCTTCTCATGAACCACAGCTAGAGTCATTGCATGTCTGTTATTCTCACAAGCCACATAAGGATACACCAGTGTCATTGCATGCGTGTTCTTCTCATGAACCACACCCAGTGTCATTGCTTGTGTGTTCCTCTCACAGTGTACACATAGATCCACCAGTGTTATTCGATGTGTGTTCTTCTCATGAACCACATCTAGAGTCAACCAGTGTGATTGCATGTCTGTTCTTTTCACAAACCACATATGGATCCACCAGTGTCATTGCATGTCTCTTCTTTTCATGAACCACACCCAGTGTCATTGCTTGTCTGTTCCTCTCATAAACCACAGATGGATCCACTAGTGCCATTGCATGTGTGTTCTTCTCATGAACCACATCTAGAGTCATTGCATGTGTGTTCTTCTCACAAACAACATAAGGATCCACCAGTGTCATTGGATGTGTGTTCTTTTCATGAACCACACCCGGTGTCATTGCATGTTTGTTCCTCTCACAAAGCACACATGGATCCACCAGTATCATTGCATGTTTGTTCTTTTCATGAACTAAAGCCAGTGTCATTGCATGTGTGTTCTTCTCACAAACCATACATGGATCCACCAGTGTCATTGCATGTCTGCTCTATTCATGAACCACAGTTAGATTCATTGCATGTATGTTCTTTTCACAAACCACATATAACCAGTGTCATTGCATGTGTGCTCCTCTCATAAACCACACATTGATCCACCAAGTGTGATTCCATGTGTATCTTCTCACAAACCACATAAGGATCCATCAATGTCATTGGATGTGTGTTCTTTTCATGATCCACACCTAGTTTCATTGGATGTGTGTTCTTCTCATAGACCACACATGGATCCACCAGTGTCATTGCATGTGTGTTCTTCTCATGAACCACACATAGATCCACCAAGGGTCACTGCATGTGTGTTCTTTCCACAAACCACTTATGGATCCACCAAAGGTCATTGCATGTGTGTTATTTTCTTGAACCACACCTAGTGTCATTGCATGTATGTTCCTCTCATAAACCACACATGGATCCACCAGTGTCATTGCATGTGTGTTCTTCTCATGAACCACAGCTAGAGTCATTGCATGTCTGTTATTCTCACAAACCATAGCTAGAGTGATTGCATGTCTGTTTTTTTCACAAACCACATATGGATCCACCAGTGTCATTGCATGTCTGTTATTTTCATGAACCACACCCAGTGTCATTGCATGTCTGTTCTTCTCACAAACCACACAAGGATACACTAGTGTCATTACATGTGTGTTCTTCTCATGAACCACATATAGAGTCATTGCATGTCTATTCTTCTCACAAACCACATAAGGATCCACCAGTGTCATTGGATGTTTATTCTTCTCATGAACCACATCTAGACTCATTGCATGTGTGTTCTTCTCATGAACCACATCTAGAGTCATTGCATGTGTGTTCTTCTCACAAACCACATAAGGATACACCAGTGGCATTGCATGTGTGTTCTTCTCATGAACCACAGCTAGAGTTATTGCATGTATATTCTTCTCACAAACCACATAAGGATCCACCAGTGTGATTGGATGTGTGTTCTCACAAACCACACATGGATCCACCAGTGTCATTGCATGTCTGCTCTTTTCATTAACCACAGTTAGAGTCATTGCATGTTTGTTCTTTTCACAAACCACATATCACCAGTGTCATTGGATTTGTGTTCTTCTCATGAACCACACACGGATCCACCCAGTGTGATTGCATGTTTGTTCTTTTCACAAACCACATATGGATCCACTAGTGTCATTGCTTGTGTGTTCTTTTCACAAACCACATATCACTAGGGTCATTGCATGTGTGTTATTTTTATGAACCACACCTAGAGTCATTGCATGTGTGTTCCTCTCATAAACCACACATGGATACACCAGTGTCGTTGCATGTCTGATCTATTCATTAACCGCAGTTAGAGTCATTACATGTGTGTTCTTTTCACAAACCACATATCACAAGTGTCATTGCATGTGTGTTCTTCTCACAAACAACATAAGGATCCACCAGTGTCATTGGATGCGTGGTCTTTTCATGAACCACACCTGGTGTCATTGCATGCCTATTCCTCTCACAAACCACACATGGATCCACCAGTATCATTGCATGTTTGTTCTTTTCATGAACCATAGCCAGTGTCATTGCATGTGTATTTTTCTCACAAACCACACATGGATCCACCTGTGTCATTGCATGTCTGCTCTTTTCATGAACCACAGTTAGAGTCATTGCATGTATGTTCTTTTCACAAACCACATATCACCAGTGTCATTGCATGTGTGCTCCTCTCATAAACCACACATTGATCCACCAAGTGTGATTGCATGTGTATCTTCTCACAAACCACATAAGGATCCACCAGTGTCATTGGATGTGTGTTCTTTTCATGAACCACACCCAGTGTCATTGGATGTGTGTTCTTCTCACAGACCACACATGGATCCACTAGTGTCATTGCATGTGTGTTCTTCTCATGAACCACACATAGATCCACCAAGTGTCACTGCATGTGTGTTCTTTCCACAAACCACATATGGATCCACCAGTGTCATTGCATGTGTGTTATTTTCTTGAACCACACACAGTGTCATTGCATGTATGTTCCTCTTATAAACCACACATGGATCCACCAGTGTCATTGCATGTGTGTTCTTCTCATGAACCACAGCTAGAGTCATTGCATGTCTGTTCTTCTCAGAAACCACGTAAGGATACACCAGTGTCATTGCATGTGTGTTCTTCTCATGAACCAGACCCAGTGTCATTGCATGTGTGTTCCTCTCACAGTGTACACATGGATCCACCAGTGTTTTTGGATGTGTGTTCTTCTCATGAACCACATCTAGAGTCATTGCATGTGTGTTCTTCTCACAAACCACACAAGGATACACCAGTGTCATTGCATGTGTGTTCTTCTCATGAACCACAGCTAGAGTCACTGAATGTCTGTTCTTCTCACAAACCACATAAGGATCCACCATTGTCATTGGATGTGTGTTCTTCTCACAAACCTCACATGGATCCACCAGTGTCATTGCATGTGTGTTCTTCTCATGAACCACAGCTAGAGTCATTGCATGTCTGTTATAATCACAAACCATAGCTAGAGTGATTGCATGTCTGTTCTTTTCACAAACCACATATGGATCCACCAGTGTCATTGAAGGTCTGTTCTTTTCATGAACCACACCCAGTGTCATTGCATGTCTGTTCTTCTCATAAACCACACATGGATCCACCAGTGTCATTGCATGTGTGTTCTTCTCATGAACCACAGCTAGAGTCATTGCATGTCTGTTATTCTCACAAGCCACATAAGGATACACCAGTGCCATTGCATGTGTGTTCTTCTCATGAACCACACCCAGTGTCATTGCTAGTGTGTTCCTTTCACAGTGTACACATAGATCCACCAGTGTTATTCGATGTGTGTTCTTCTCATGAACCACATCTAGAGTCAACCAGTGTGATTGCATGTCTGTTCTTTTCACAAACCACATATGGATCCACCAGTGTCATTGCATGTCTCTTCTTTTCATGAACCATACCCAGTGTCATTGCTTGTCTGTTCCTCTCATAAACCACAGATGGATCCACTAGTGCCATTGCATGTGTGTTCTTCTCATGAACCACATCTAGAGTCATTGCATGTGTGTTATTCTCACAAACAACATAAGGATCCACCAGTGTCATTGGATGCGTGTTCTTTTCATGAACCACACCCGGTGTCATTGCATGTTTGTTCCTCTCACAAAGCACACATGGATCCACCAGTATCATTGCATGTTTGTTCTTTTCATGAACTACAGCCAGTGTCATTGCATGTGTGTTCTTCTCACAAACCACACATGGATCCACCAGTGTCATTGCATGTCTGCTCTATTCATGAACCACAGTTAGAGTCATTGCATGTCTGTTCTTTTCAAAAACCACATATCGCCAGTGTCATTGCATGTGTGCTCCTCTCATAAACCACACATTGATCCACCAAGTGTGATTCCATGTGTATCTTCTCACAAACCACATAAGGATCCATCAGTGTCATTGGATGTGTGTTCTTTTCATGAACCACACCCAGTTTCATTGGATGTGTGTTCTTCTCATAGACCACACATGGATCCACCAGTGTCATTGCATGTGTGTTCTTCTCATGAACCACACATAGATCCACCAAGGGTCACTGCATGTGTGTTCTTTCCACAAACCACATATGGATCCACCAGTGTCATTGCATGTGTGTTATTTTCTTGAACCACACCCAGTGTCATTGCATGTATGTTCCTCTCATAAACCACACATGGATCCACCAGTGTCATTGCATGTGTGTTGTTCTCATGAACCACAGCTAGAGTCATTGCATGTCTGTTCTTCTCAGAAACCACGTAAGGATACACCAGTGTCATTGCATGTGTGTTCTTCTCATGTACCACACCCAGTGTCATTGCTTGTGTGTTCCTCTCACAGTGTACACATGGATCCACCAGTGTTATTGGATGTGTGTTCTTCTCATGAACTACATCTAGAGTCATTGCATGTGTGTTCTTCTCACAAACCACATAAGGATACACCAGTGTCATTGCATGTGTGTTCTTCTCATGAACCACAGCTAGAGTCACTGAATGTATGTTCTTCTCACAAACCACATAAGGATCCACCATTGTCATTGGATGTGTGTTCTTCTCACAAACCTCACATGGATCCACCAGTGTCATTGCATGTGTGTTCTTCTCATGAACCACATCTAGAGTCATTGCATGTCTGTTATTCTCACAAACCATAGCTAGAGTGATTACATGTCCGTTCTTTTCACAAACCACATATGGATCCACCAGTGTCATTGCATGTCTGTTCTTTTCATGAACCACACCCAGTGTCATTGCATGTTTGTTCTTCTCATAAACCACACATGGATCCACCAGTGTCATTGCATGTGTGTTCTTCTCATGAACCACAGCTAGAGCCATTGCATGTCTGTTATTCTCACAATCCACATAAGGATACACCAGTGTCATTGCATGCGTGTTCTTCTCATGAACCACACCCAGTGTCATTGCTTGTGTGTTCCTCTCACAGTGTACACGTAGACCCACCAGTGTTATTTGATGTGTGTTCTTCTCATGAACCACATCTAGAGTTAACTAGTGTGATTGCATGTCTGTTCTTTTCACAAACCACATATGGGTCCACCAGTGTCATTGCATGTCTCTTCTTTTCATGAACCACACCCAGTGTCATTGCTTGTCTGTTCCTCTCATAAACCACAGATGGATCCACTAGTGCCATTGCATGTGTGTTCTCATGAACCACATCTAGAGTCATTGCATGTGTGTTCTTCTCACAAACAACATAAGGATCCACCAGTGTCATTGGATGAGTGTTCTTTTCATGAACCACACCCGGTGTCATTGCATGTCTGTTCCTCTCACAAACCACACATGGATCCACCAGTATCATTTAATGTTTGTTCTTTTCATGAACCACAGCGAGTGTCATTGCATGTGTGTTCTTCTCACAAACCACACATGGATCCACCAGTGTCATTGCATGTCTGCTCTTTTCATGAACCACTGTTAGAGTCATTGCATGTCTGTTCTTTTCACAAACCACATATCACCAGTGTCATTGCATGTGTGCTCCTGTCATAAACCACAAATTGATCCACCAAGTGTGATTACATGTGTATCTTCTCACAAACCACATAAGGATCCACTAGTGTCATTGGATCTGTGTTCTTTTCATGAACCACACCTAGTGTCATTGGATGTGTGTTCTTCTCACATACCACACATGGATCCACCAGTGTCATTGCATGTGTGTTCTTCTCATGAACCACACATAGATGCACCAAGTGTCACTGCATGTGTGTTCTTTCCACAAACTACATATGGATCCACCAGTGTCATTGCATGTGTGTTATTTTCTTGAACCACACCTAGTGTCATTGCATGTATGTTCCTCTCATAAACCACACATGGATCCACCACTGTCATTGCATGTGTGTTCTTCTCATGAACCACAGCTAGAGTCATTGCATGTCTGTTATTCTCACAAACCATAGCTAGAGTGATTACATGTCCGTTCTTTTCACAAACCACATATGGATCCACCAGTGTCATTGCATGTCTGTTCTTTTCATGAACCACACCCAGTGTCATTGCATGTCTGTTCTTCTCATAAACCACACATGGATCCACCAGTGTCATTGCATGTGTGTTCTTCTCATGAACCACAGCTAGAGCCATTGCATGTCTGTTATTCTCACGATCCACATAAGGATACACCAGTGTCATTGCATGCGTGTTCTTCTCATGAACCACACCCAGTGTCATTGCTTGTGTGTTCCTCTCACAGTGTACACGTAGACCCACCAGTGTTATTTGATGTGTGTTCTTCTCATGAACCACATCTAGAGTTAACTAGTGTGATTGCATGTCTGTTCTTTTCACAAACCACATATGGGTCCACCAGTGTCATTGCATGTCTCTTCTTTTCATGAACCACACCCAGTGTCATTGCTTGTCTGTTCCTCTCATAAACCACAGATGGATCCACTAGTGCCATTGCATGTGTGTTCTCATGAACCACATCTAGAGTCATTGCATGTGTGTTCTTCTCACAAACAACATAAGGATCCACCAGTGTCATTGGATGAGTGTTCTTTTCATGAACCACACCCGGTGTCATTGCATGTCTGTTCCTCTCACAAACCACACATGGATCCACCAGTATCATTTAATGTTTGTTCTTTTCATGAACCACAGCGAGTGTCATTGCATGTGTGTTCTTCTCACAAACCACACATGGATCCGCCAGTGTCATTGCATGTCTGCTCTTTTCATGAACCACTGTTAGAGTCATTGCATGTCTGTTCTTTTCACAAACCACATATCACCAGTGTCATTGCATGTGTGCTCCTGTCATAAACCACAAATTGATCCACCAAGTGTGATTACATGTGTATCTTCTCACAAACCACATAAGGATCCACTAGTGTCATTGGATCTGTGTTCTTTTCATGAACCACACCTAGTGTCATTGGATGTGTGTTCTTCTCACATACCACACATGGATCCACCAGTGTCATTGCATGTGTGTTCTTCTCATGAACCACACATAGATGCACCAAGTGTCACTGCATGTGTGTTCTTTCCACAAACTACATATGGATCCACCAGTGTCATTGCATGTGTGTTATTTTCTTGAACCACACCTAGTGTCATTGCATGTATGTTCCTCTCATAAACCACACATGGATCCACCACTGTCATTGCATGTGTGTTCTTCTCATGAACCACAGCTAGAGTCATTGCATGTCTGTTATTCTCACAAACCATAGCTAGAGTGATTACATGTCCGTTCTTTTCACAAACCACATATGGATCCACCTGTCATTGCATGTCTTCTTTCATGAACCACACCCAGTGTCATTGCATGTCTGTTCTTCTCATAAACCACACATGGATCCACCAGTGTTATTGCATGTGTGTTCTTCTCATGAACCACAGCTAGAGCCATTGCATGTCTGTTATTCTCACGATCCACATAAGGATACACCAGTGTCATTGCATGCGTGTTCTTCTCATGAACCACCCAGTGTCATTGCTTGTGTGTTCCTCTCACAGTGTACACGTAGACCCACCAGTGTTATTTGATGTGTGTTCTTCTCATGAACCACATCTAGAGTTAACTAGTGTGATTGCATGTCTGTTCTTTTCACAAACCACATATGGGTCCACCAGTGTCATTGCATGTCTCTTCTTTTCATGAACCACACCCAGTGTCATTGCTTGTCTGTTCCTCTCATAAACCACAGATGGATCCACTAGTGCCATTGCATGTGTGTTCTCATGAACCACATCTAGAGTCATTGCATGTGTGTTCTTCTCACAAACAACATAAGGATCCACCAGTGTCATTGGATGAGTGTTCTTTTCATGAACCACACCCGGTGTCATTGCATGTCTGTTCCTCTCACAAACCACACATGGATCCACCAGTATCATTTAATGTTTGTTCTTTTCATGAACCACAGCGAGTGTCATTGCATGTGTGTTCTTCTCACAAACCACACATGGATCCACCAGTGTCATTGCATGTCTGCTCTTTTCATGAACCACTGTTAGAGTCATTGCATGTCTGTTCTTTTCACAAACCACATATCACCAGTGTCATTGCATGTGTGCTCCTGTCATAAACCACAAATTGATCCACCAAGTGTGATTACATGTGTATCTTCTCACAAACCACATAAGGATCCACTAGTGTCATTGGATCTGTGTTCTTTTCATGAACCACACCTAGTGTCATTGGATGTGTGTTCTTCTCACATACCACACATGGATCCACCAGTGTCATTACATGTGTGTTCTTCTCATGAACCACACATAGATGCACCAAGTGTCACTGCATGTGTGTTCTTTCCACAAACTACATATGGATCCACCAGTGTCATTGCATGTGTGTTATTTTCTTGAACCACACCTAGTGTCATTGCATGTATGTTCCTCTCATAAACCACACATGGATCCACCACTGTCATTGCATGTGTGTTCTTCTCATGAACCACAGCTAGAGTCATTGCATGTCTGTTATTCTCACAAACCATAGCTAGAGTGATTACATGTCCGTTCTTTTCACAAACCACATATGGATCCACCAGTGTCATTGCATGTCTGTTCTTTTCATGAACCACACCCAATGTCATTGCATGTCTGTTCTTCTCATAAACCACACATGGATCCACCAGTGTCATTGCATGTGTGTTCTTCTCATGAACCACAGCTAGAGCCATTGCATGTCTGTTATTCTCACGATCCACATAAGGATACACCAGTGTCATTGCATGCGTGTTCTTCTCATGAACCACACCCAGTGTCATTGCTTGTGTGTTCCTCTCACAGTGTACACGTAGACCCACCAGTGTTATTTGATGTGTGTTCTCATGAACCACATCTAGAGTTAACCAGTGTGATTGCATGTCTGTTCTTTTCACAAACCACATATGGATCCACCAGTGTCATTGCATGTCTCTTCTTTTCATAAACCACACCCAGTGTCATTGCTTGTCTGTTCCTCTCATAAACCACAGATGGATCCACTAGTGCCATTGCATGTGTGTTCTTCTCATGAACCACATCTAGAGTCATTGCATGTGTGTTCTTCTCACAAACAACATAAGGATCCACCAGTGTCATTGGATGCGTGTTCTTTTCATGAACCACACCCGGTGTCATTGCATGTCTGTTCCTCTCACAAACCACACATGGATCCACCAGTATCATTTAATGTTTGTTCTTTTCATGAACCACAGCCAGTGTCATTGCATGTGTGTTCTTCTCACAAACCACACACGGATACACCAGTGTCATTGCATGTCTGCTCTTTTCATGAACCACAGTTAGAGTCATTGCATGTCTGTTCTCTTCACAAACCACATATCACCAGTGTCATTGCATGTGTGCTCCTCTCATAAACCACAAATTGATCCACCAAGTGTGATTGCATGTGTATCTTCTCACAAACCACATAAGGATCCACTAGTGTCATTGGATGTGTGTTCTTTTCATGAACCACACCTAGTGTCATTGGATGTGTGTTCTTCTCACATACCACACATGGATCCACCAGTGTCATTGCATGTGTGTTCTTCTCATGAACCACACATAGATGCACCAAGTGTCACTGCATGTGTGTTCTTTCCACAAACCACATATGGATCCACCAGTGTCATTGCATGTGTGTTATTTTTTTGAGCCACACCTAGTGTCATTGCATGTATGTTCCTCTCATAAACCACACATGGATCCACCAGTGTCATTGCATGTGTGTTCTTCTCATGAACCATAGCTAGAGTCATTGCATGTTTGTTCTTCTCAGAAACCACATAAGGATACACCAGTGTCATTGCATGTGTGTTCTTCTCATGAACCACACCGAGTGTCATTGCATGTGTGTTCCTCTCACATTGTACACATGGATCCACCAGTGTTATTGGATGTGTGTTCTTCTCATGAACTACATCTAGAGTCATTGCATGTGTGTTCTTCTCACAAACCACATAAGGATCCACCAGTGTCATTGCATGTGTGTTCTTCTCACGAACCACAGCTAGAGTCATTGAATGTCTGTTCTTCTCACAAACCACATAAGGATCCACCAGTGTCATTGGATGTGTGTTCTTCTCACAAACCTCACATGGATCGACCAGTGTCATTGCATGTGTGTTCTTCTCATGAACCACAGCTAGAGTCATTGCGTGTCTGTTATTCTCACAAACCATAGCTAGAGTGATTGCACGTCTGTTCTTTTCACAAACCACATATGGATCCACCAGTGTCATTGCGTGTATGTTCTTCTCATAAACCACGCATGGATTCACCAGTGTAATTGCATGTGTGTTCTTCTCATGAACCACAGCTAGAGTCATTGCATGTCTGTTATTCTCGCAAGCCACGTAAGGATACACCAGTGTCATTGCATGTGTGTTCTTCTCATGAACCACACCTAGTGTCATTGCCTGTTTGTTCCTCTCACAGTGTACACATGGATCCACCAGTGTTATTTGATGTGTGTTCTTCTCATGAACCACATCTAGAGTCAACCAGTGTGATTGCATGTCTGTTCTTTTCACAAACCACATATGGATCCACCAGTGTCATTGCATGTCTGTTCTTTTCATGAACCACACCCAGTGTCATTGCTTGTCTGTTCCTCTCATAAACCACAGATGGATCCACCAGTGCCATTGCATGTGTGTTCTTCTCATGAACCACATCTAGAGTCATTGCATGTCTGTTCTTCTCACAAACCACATAAGGAATCACCAGTGTCATTGGATCTATGTTCTTTTCATGAACCACACCTAGTGTCATTGCATGTGTCTTCTTCTCACAGACCACACATGGATCCACTAGTGTCATTGCATGTGTGTTTGTCAGGGGGGTGATCCCCGGATACCCCACCCGAATAAGAAACATGACAGTCGGATCTCGGCCGGCTAACCAGATGCAGCCGGACAGGGTAGGACGGACCGGTTACCACCCGGTAGCCGGACCACGAGGAGGTAGCCAGATACAACAAGCATAGCCGGATCCAATCAGAGGGACAGGACGACGTGCGTATCAGTCAGATGATTTACACCTGTAGCGACAGGCAACCACACGCCCATACCAAGACTTGGCGTGGTTGGGGAAACGATGGCTTTGTCTTGACGACAGGCTCACACGGCGTCCACTGTGCCTACGACAGCCATACCGCTCATACACCGATGTGACATACCATGCCGGGTACTGTAGATGACTAGCCGGCTGGGACCCGCCTGTGGGGCCCGCCAGCCAGACTAGCCAGTGAGACCCTTGCCTCTCTTCCTATATAAGGAGAGGGAGGGCCTCAGTAGAAAGGGTTGGTCTCAGTTCATTTAAGGCAGTAGCTAAGGGATACAGCTCGAGGAGCACTTGTATCTCGTATATTTCACATAGTCAGATCAGGCAGGAGTAGGGGCTTTACCTCACCACGAGGGCCCCAAACCTGGGTACTTCTTGCGTCCCGCCGCCAGATCCAATCTCATGGACGCCCGCCGATAGCTTTCTGCTAGTCCCCACACCTCTATCTAACCTTTTTAGGTAATCGCTGCTCCCAATACAACGACAGGGCTACGCCACCATGGGGCAAATGGCTTCGACCGGAGTCACGTTCCGCACGGGACCCCGCACTTCAGCCGGTGAGCGCGTGGCCTCCGGCCTGGTGCTCACGCTCGGCAAGTTCGATTGCGTCATCAACAATGCCTCCTGCTTCGCCGGAACTTCCTTCCCGACAAACGACACCGTTCTGCTATTCGGTGATCTCCCCGTCTACATCGCCACCGTCCCGGAGCGTTTCCCTAGGGAAATCGTCTCTGTCGCGGGGCCGCCATGCTCAGGCGGCGGCACCTCCGCCGCACCTTGCGGCGTGGAGGTCATGATGGCCAGATCCAGCTCACAGCCCCGCCGGCCGTGGGAGCGAGGCGTGGACGAGGTCGGAACTTCCGCTCCCTCGCAGCCTCGGAACCCGGTCGAGGATGCCATTGATCGGCTCCTGACGCCGGTTACCCTCGGGGACAACCCGGAGGAGAAGGAGGCCAACTTCACCATGGAGAGATGATCCTCCTCCAGAGGCCATGGAGCTGGCAGCAGCCCAGCAGCGGAGATCGCCAGCGCGAGTATGACCGCACACGATCTCACCCTGCCATCAGAGAGCCGAAGCGGCCAGGTACGACGTCGGGGCGGTGAGCTAGGCGGCAGGATGGAGAAGGACGGAGAACCGGATCCCGTGCCTGCTCCTACACGGCCCACCTACAGCACGCCCATCAAGAACTTGCGCGCGGCGTGAGCCGCAGCAGAAGAACTACCCAGCCTGGACGGCGAGGAGCGAGCCCGCCAAAGACGCTGGTTCAGAGCTCCTCCGCGTCGCGGACGAGCAGGCCGGCGCCAACCGGCAGACGCAGGAGGACCTGAGCTACTCTAGAGGAAGCAGGCTACCCGCCAACAGCAGGGGCGCACCACGTGACACGCAGCAGGCATCCTCCCCTCAGCCGGCTAGGGCCCGCAGCAGGCGTCGTAGCTCCGGCAACAGGGGCCAGCCGTGCCAGGAGCAGACGGTCAATAGCAACCCGCCACCTCCACCCACACCAGCCGGAGCACCCAGACCATCCGGTTCCCGCCTCTCGGGCCGGGTGGGTGCGCCCAACCCGGATTGTCCGGATGCCCGCGACCGCATCGAGCTGCTCGCTCAAGCACGCGTCACGGAGGAGGAAGATTCTACCGGACCAGTTTGTTTCGGACCTCGCATCCAGAACGAGCCATTTCTGGATAAATTCTCCCTGCCCAGGGACACCCCCAAGTACGACAGCAACATGAAGCCGGAAGACTGGCTGACCGACTATGCCACGGCAAACGGCATCGCCCACAGGAATAAGCGCACAGCCGTGCGTTACGTCCCTCTCATGCTAACCGGGTCGGAAAGGACCTGGCTCAATAGCCTCGCGCCCAACAGCATCAACGCCTGGCCTAATTTCGAGAAGGTTTTCATCCACAACTTCAACGGCACGTACAAGCGCCTAGGGTGCCCGCGCGACCTGGCCTTGTGCTTCCAGGGCGACCGCGAGACCGACCGCGAGTACCTCGCCAAGTGGACGGAGCTCCGCAACACTTGCGAGGGCATCCTGGAGAGCCAAGCCATTGGTTTCTTCATCGAAGGATGCCGAGAGGGCACCATGCTTCACCACCGGCTACTGTGTGACGAGCCGAAAACCATGGCGGAGCTCATGACGGTTGCCGACTAGTACGCCACGGCAGATGCCGTCATGAAGAAGCCCCTCCGAGTAAACGCGGAAGGCCGCCCGACTCCCACGGAGCCGGCTCGCGACCGTCCGAGCAATCCGGCTGGTGAAGCCGGATCCTCCAGACGCCACGGCAACGACAACCGGTTCCACGGGGACCGACAGGATAGGTAATAGAAGCCTCGCTACCACGCGCGGCAGGTCAATGCCGTAGAGGGTGCGCCCGACGCACCGGCTAACGACACAAGAAGGCAGAAGCCCCGTCTCACCTTTGACCAGATGATTGACGGCCCGTGCAAGTGGCATAGCGGTCCCTTCAAACCGGCTACGCACACCACCCGGAACTGCAGCTGGACTCGCCAGCTAAAGGACCAGGGCAACCAGCCCCGTCTCCCGCCTCCCCCACCGGGTGGATCCCCACCACCGGCTAGGGGAGCCGGTAATGATGGTAACGGTGGCAACGGCGGCAACAACAACAACGGCTACCCCTAGCCGCACACCGCCTACCACATCTTTCGAGACGGAGCAGGACGACAAGCACAGCCGCAGGCGATGCTCCAAGGAGGTCAACGCCATCGTTTCTCCGGTCCCCCAGTACCTGAACTGGTCGAAAACCCCCATCACCTAGAGCCGAGCAGATCAACCGGAGCACCTGCCGACTCCCGGGGGCTACGCCATGGTGCTCGACCCCCTCATCGTCTCCAACGCGTGCACCTGCCGATTTTCACGCGTCCTCATCGACGGACGCAGCAGCCTCAACCTCCTCTACCAGTCCTTGCTGGAGAAGCTGGGCATTCGCGAAAGCGACCTGCGCCCGACTACCACGACGTTCCACGGCTGTGATCCGAGATAGCCTGCGCTCCGCTGGGAAAAATCCAGCTGGACGTTATCTTCGGGACCGAGGAGAACTTCCGCCGCGAACCAATCTGGTTCGAGGTGGTAAATTTGACGAGCTCCTACCATGCTCTCCTCGGGCGCCCCGCCCTCGCCAAGTTCATGGCCGTCCCCCACTATGCATACCTCAAGACGAAGATGCCAGGACCCCACGGCGTGATCACCATCGCCGGCTGCTTCAGGCGATCGATGGAGTGCGCCTCAGCCGGTTCCAAACTAGCAGAGGCCCTCATCAGCCGAAGAAAAGCACGCGATCATGCGTAGTGTGGCCATGGCCCAGCAGGACATTCTGGCTAGCAGCAAACCGTCTGGAGAAGGAGCTTTCCATCCGGCAAAGGAGACGAAGAGGATCATGCTCGACCCCTCCGACCCGACTAAGTTCATCACCATTAGTGCCAGCTTGGACAGCAAATAGGAAGGCGCGCTCGTCGACTTCCTCTGTGAGAATCGGGACATCTTCGCATGGTCTCCCAAAGACATGCCGGGTGTGCCGAGGGAGTTCGCCGAGCACACACTTCATGTGCGTCCGAATGCCAAGCCGGTCAAGCAACCTCTGCGCCGGTTCGCAGAAGAGAAGAGAAAGATAATCGGTGATGAGATCACCCGGCTCCTCGCAGCCGGGTTCATTATGGAAGTATACCACCCGGACTGGTTGGCGAACCCAGTCCTGGTGTTGAAAAAGAACAAGACCTGGCGCATGTGTATCGACTACACCAGCCTGAACAAGACATGCCCGAAAGACCCCTTCGCATTGCCCCGTATCGATCAAGTCATCGATTCCACGGCCGGCTATGATTTGTTGTCTTTTCTAGATTGTTATTCTGGATACAATCAGATCCGGCTAAACCCGGCTGACCAGATTAAGACATCATTTATTACCCCCTACGGGGCTTTCTGCTATGTAACCATGCCTTTTGGCCTAAAGAACGCAGGCGCAACCTCTCAACGATGTATGCAGAAATGCTTGCACTCACAGATAGGCCAAAACGTGCAAGCTTACGTGGATGACGTGGTCATCAAGACCAAGGAAAAGCGCACCCTCCTCGAGGATCTGCGAGAAACATTTGGCAACCTCCGCCAGCACCGTATGAAGTCGAACCCGAAAATGCGTCTTCGAGTACCATCCGCCAGCTACTCGGTTTCCTCAGATCTCAGCGAGGCATCGAGGCAAATCCGAGAAGATCGCGCCATCGAAAGGATGCAACCGCCAAGAACCTGCTTGAGTCCAAGTTCACCGGATGCCGGCTTCCCTTAGTCGCTTTCACCCTACTGGGGAGAAGGCACTTCCGCTGTACCACCGATGAAAAAACAGACAAGTTCTCCTGGACTTCGCAGTCGACACCGCATTTCACGACCTCAAGCGATGCTGTCCATAGCCGGTTCTAGCCACACCGCTAGCAAGGAGCCGATGTTTCTATATAGCAGCCACCAGCCGGTCGTCATTGCCGCCCCGGTGGTGGAGCTCCCCGAGGAAAGCAAGGCTCAGCAAGTTCAAAGACCCGTCTACTACCTCAGAGGTTCTTCCCTCTCCAAGCAGAACTACCCCACTACTAAAAGATGTGCTACAGCGTACCTAGCATGCAAGAAGCTCAAGCACTACTTCCAGGAGCACCCGATCAACGTCGTGTGCACTGCACCCCTTTCGGAAATCATCGGCAACAAGGACGCCACCGGCCGGGTCGCCAAATGGGGCATCGAGCTCGCCGCCTACTCCATCCAGTACGAGCCCCGGCTCACGATCAAGTCACAGGAAACGGCGGACTTCCTCGTTGACTGGGCCGAGACCCAGTATCTCCCACCGGTTCCGGATTCGGACCACTGGAGATGCACTTCGACGGGTCGAAGATACTCGAGGGCTTGGGAGCCGCATCGTGCTCACCTCGCCTAAGGGAGACCGGCTGGAGTACGATGCGGTTGCATCCACTTCAAGGCCTCCAACAACGAGCCGAATACGAGGCATCGGGCGCACGGGTTCGCTGGCCAAGGAAATCGGCGCCAACCGGATCCTGCTTCGCGATTCGGACCTGGTGGTACAACAAGTATCCGGGGAATGGGACGCCAGAGATGCCAACATGGCCCTCTACCGGTTCCACATCCAGAAGCTCAGCTCCTCCTTCGACGGGTGTGAATTTCATCACATCCCCCGCACCAACAACGAGGCAGCCGACACGCTCTCCAAGATAGGGTCCACCAGGCAGGCCATCCCGCCAGGGGTCTCCCTGGAGCACCTACGCAAGCCATCCATCAACCCGTCGCCGGAATCAGATTCCATCATCTGGGCGGGGAGCGTTCTGGCGGCCGGGGCAGCGGAGGCGGAGCCGACGGAGCCGGCGGAGCCACCAAAGAAGAAAACTCGTGCCAACTCCGGCCAGGCGGTGCCCTCCGGCTCACAGGACCCGAGGGCTTCCGGCTCGCCCAGTGGCTCAGGGGCTGCCGCCCCGGATATCCAACGCAGACGGCCCACCGACACCCGAGAGCCGGAGGACATGAGCGTCCTCGTCATCCAGGAAGTGCCATCCTGGGCACAGCCCTTTATGAACTACATCGCCAACAACGAGCTCCCGGACGACGAGGTGGAGGCCAGACAAATCCGACACCGCGCGCACACATACACCATCATAAACGGCGAGCTCTACAAGCGCAGTGTATCCGGTATATTCCAAAGATGTGTCGACATAGACACAGGCTACCGGCTACTCAAGGACATCCACCAGGGCGAGTGCGGGCACCACGCTTCGTCAAGGGCGATAGTCGCCAAGGCGTTTCGCCACGGTTTCTATTGGCCCACCGCCCTCGAGGATGACGAGCAGCTGGTCCGCGCGTGCAACAGGTGCCAACGCTTCGGGCAACTCAGGCACATGCCAACCTCGGTGCTCAAGACCATAACGATCACCTGGCCCTTCGCGGTTTGGGGCCTCGACATGGTCGGGCCCTTCAAGCGAGCTCGCGCGGGAATGACCCACCTGCTGGTAGCGGTGGACAAGTTCACAAAGTGGATCGAGGCCAAGCCTATCCGGAAGCTGGACGGGGCGACGGTTGTTACCTTCTTCACTGACATCATCAACCGCTTCGGCTACCCCAACAGCATCATCACCGACAATGGCACGAACTTCGCCAAGGGGGCCTTCGCCCGGTTCTGCAGCAACAAGGCCATCCGGCTAGACCTCGCCTCCGTCGCACATCCGCAGTCCAACGGGCAGGTCGAACGAGCAAACGGCTTGGTGCTAGCCGGCATCAAACCACGTCTCATCGAGCGGTTGGAGCGATCACCAGGATGCTGGATCAAGAAACTTCCGGCAGTGCTGTGGAGCCTCTGCACCACACCGAATAGGTCAACCGGCTACACGCCGTTCTTCCTGGTTTATGGATCGAAAGCCGTCCTCTCCGCCGACATCGAATTCGACTCCCCCGCAAGCTCCTCTACGATGAGCAGGCCAACAAGGAGGCGCGGGAGGACGGGGTAGATCTCCTGGAGGAGGCCCGCGAGCTGGCCCTGTCCAGATCCGCCCTGTACCAGCAGCGACTACGCCGCTACCATTCTAGCCGGATTCGCCCAGTCGCATTCCGCGAGGGTGACCTGGTTCTCCGGCTGGTGCAAGACACGAAGGGCATGCACAAGTTATCACCACCCTGGGAGGGCCCCTTCATCATCAGCCGGGCGCTGCCCAACGACTCTTACTACCTCATCGACGCGCAGCAGCCGTGCAAGAACAAGATGGACAAATCGGACGAGGAGACCGAACGTCCTTGGAACGCGGCCCTGCTGCGCCCGTTTTACACCTAGTCGCCAAACAGTGTATGTATCCCGAAAACCTCATAAATGAAAATGCGGACTCCCACGAGAATCTCGGGGGCTCCTTCTGAAAATGTGTGCGTACCTGCTCTCCGATTAAAAAATTTCCGGCTCTGGCTACCCCTACCCGGGGGCTCGCCGGCTGGCCTGGCCTGTTAAGCCAACTAACCGGTTGAGTAGTGTGCGATGATGTCAGAGGCCCACTCTTTGTCTCAGCTACAGACCGCAACCCGGTTGTCCGGCTAGCAAGAGCAAAAGCCCAAGGCATCCCACATGAAAAACGGGGAAGAGGCGTGACAAATCGGGCGTCCCGGCCCCACAACTAGCTCAAACCAATCCAGCCGCTAAGCCGCTAGTACCGTGTGTAATGTACTGTCAGCTCCCTTCGATTCCGGCTGCAGACCGCAACCCGGCTGTCCGACAAGGACGCAGCGAAAAAAGAAGAACACATCAGAAAGCGACTAAGTGCCTAGAAAGGAGCAAGCCAGTTTTTGAAAAAATAAGCCGTTTTCCGGCTACGATTTGATGGACTAACCTATTAACCTATGAAATATATGTGTATGCATATGTGCGTTCTTGTCCGACTACTTCGAGTCGGAATTCAGGAGAAGGAAAGAAGATTCGAAGCCCTTGCCTTCATCAAGCGCTCCGAATCTCGGTTACACTCCACCGGAGGCCGCCTCAAAGTGGAATCTTGTAGTTCCTGGCCGACTAAGGGCGTTTAGCCGGTAGTTCGGAGCCCAGGTGAGGGCAAGGGCGGGAGCAATAAAGGACAAGAAAGATTCGAAGCACCTGGCTACACCAGCTACTCCGAATCTCGGGGGCTACACTATGGGAGGCCATGCCCCACTGAATCGGAATGTTGGTGCCCCCGGCTAAAGGCGTCCAGCCGACGAAAGCAGCCGACTGGGGCGAGGCCAGTCGGATAAACTTAGAAGAGCGGGGAAGAACAAGGAAGATTCAAGCACTGCCACGCCACTACTCCGAATCTGGGGTTACACCTAGTGGGGCCATGCGCCCCCACTGGAGGTGTAGTTCATCCGGCTAAAAGTGTGTAGCCGGGCTAGGTCAGCCGAGCGAAGTGAGCCGGCAAAGATATCAGAGGAAAATTCAAGACACAAGTTAAGAAAGACTCAAGAATTTAATATTAACAAGCAAAAGGGAGACAAAGCTCCCGAGAGTTACCCGGCATCAAAGGTAGCCGGTATAGACAGACAAGTTTTACGATAATCTAGAACAAGACAAATACACCCGGCATCCCGAGGCAACAGCTAAACGGCAGGGCCTTTGCCGTGGGGACGCTCCTGGCTGGCAGATGCTAGAGGCGGGGCGGAGCTGCAATGCTCGTTTCGGCTCCGGCGCTGGCAGACGGCGGCACCGAGGACTCCGCATCCGGAGTGTCGGGGGACTCCGAGTCGGTGAGCACCTCGTCCGGATCCACGTAGTCGGCGATCTTGATGGCGGACCCACGAAGCTCCGGATGGGCTTGGCGGATGGCGGCAAGATCGGCTCCGGCGCGGAAGCCCCCGTCGATCTTCTCGACGCGAGCATCCTTGTACCAGGAAAGCATTAGCGCCAGGGCCATCTCTGCCCCACCCCGCGCCGCCAGATCCCGCAGCCGGTCCACCGCAGCCGGCACATTTCCCACCTTCACCGCCAGCTGAGCCATCGTCTCCGGAACCGGAGCCTCCGGCCACATAAAGGAGAAGATGTCCCGCGTCGCCTGACGAAGCTTCGCGGCCTCCTCGCCAAGAAGAACGACAAGCTCCTGAGCCGTCGGCTGCGCTCCCGGCCAGTTCTCCTGCAGCCGGTTGTAGGCCAGCAGGTCTATGCCGGGGTAAAAGGCTGTCAGAAAAGAGGAGTCAACCGCCACCGGATCCGGAAAGAAAAGAAGACGGAAGAAATAACTCACCTTTGGCGTGTGGCCGACTTGCATCAGCTCCTCCACCAGCTTCTCCTTGACCGCCAATTGCTTTATCTCCTTCTCTTGGTCCTTGTTCGGGCCTCGAGAAGGAGAAGGCTTCGCCCGGCTAGCGAGCGAGGCGTCACGCCCTTGACGGTAGCCTCCAAGCCCGCAACGTGCAATCCTTGTTCTGCATGCGCAGCATGGAGTTGGACCTGCTCAGCCGGTCGTTCGCTTTCTTCAAGCGATCGATCTCGCGCTGAGCACACACGAGGATGGCTGCAAAAAAGCTGGCTATTACAAAAAAAAAAGAGTCGGACAGATAAGGCGGACTTACTCTGGGAGGTCCCGTTGGTAGCAGCAAGCTTCTGCTCCAGGCTGCGGGTTCCACCGGCTGTGGCCTCAAGCATCCGGATCTCCTTCACCGCCAGCTCGAGCATGGCGGCAGGATCCGACAGCGAAGCGGCGGAAGAGGCGTCGTCATCCACGGCGTTGACGGCCAAGGACTCCTTCGCCATGAAAGCACTGTCGTCGCCACTCCTCCCGGCGCCTCGGAGTCGTTGTCGCCTACCACGACAAGCTCCTTGCCAGTAGCCCCCCGCGCGCCCGCGGAGGAACCTTCCAGCTGGGGACCCTTCGGCTGGGAGGAGGCAGCTGGCTCGGCTCGAGGAGGAGAAGGAGGCTGCGCCTCAGAGGAAGGGGAGGCACCGGTTGGATCAATCGGGGCGCGAGGCGGCGACCCGGCTGGTGTCCGAGCCGGGCTCGCGGCGCCGAAAGAAACCAGTGCACTAAAGAGAAAGAAGAAAGGACAAGAGCAAAACAGGCTAAAGTCAGAAAAACAAGGACAAGGAAAAACAAACAGAAAGCATCGAGGGGGGAAGGAGAAAAACGTACCCCGGCACAACCGGGGGCGGCCCTTTCATCCGGCCAAGCCGGCTTGGCGGTAGGGCGCTAGTCCGGCCCCTCTTCGGAGCCGGCTCCTCCGCCGCGTGCTGGCGGGAGCCGGAATGGCCGGAGACGCTCCCGCCTGCTTCGCCGTCCGCCGCGGCGCGCGTCGCCGGCTCCGCGGTCGGACCGGCATCCTCCTCCTCGTGGACCACCGCGTGCGGGTCGGCATCCAGCTCGTCGTTCCGGCTGGGGAAGGCATCGCCGTCCCCATCCGATTCCTCGCCGGATCGCCGAGCGTGCGGCTCGGGCAAGTCCAGCGCGAACACCTCGAGAGGAGCGTCACCCTCCTCGCGAAGGATGCAGGGGAAGATCTGGCAAACGCAAAAGGGTCAGCCAGACAGAACAAGGAAATAACAGAGGGAATAAGCAAAAATTCTGGCTACAAGAACTTACCCGGGGCGCGCGGTTCTCCCGGCTGTAGGGCGCCAGGCTGAACTTCCAGTTCTCGCAGCCGCCTTGTTGATCGTCCACAACCACTCCTTCGTTGTGGTAGCGGGTCGCGCGCGCGACACCGGTCGGGTCCAGCCGGCCGGAGTAGAAGCACATCTTGTGTGCCCGCTGCTGGAGCGGCATCATCAGCCGGGACATCCAGCTAAGGGTGATGTCCCGACCGGTTAGCTGGCAGGTGACAAGGGAGCACATGCGTGCCAGCATCGCGTCCGTCTCCGCCTTGTCGCTGTAGACCTTCAAGTCCCAGTTTTGCCGGCTGGACTCGACGTCTTGGAAGGCCGGCAGGTTTATCCGGTCGACGCCGTTGACGTTCTTGACATAAAAGTACGACTGCTGCCACAGCCGTACTGTGTCCTGGAGCAGGAACTTCGGGTAACCGGATTGGGAGCGGGAGTATATGGAGGCACCACCGTAGACGACTAGCGGGCCCTTCGTATACTGGACCTGGGGCCGGACTCAGAAGAGCCGGCAGAAGATCCCGAGATCCGGATGGATCCCGAGGTAGCTCTCGCAGAACGCCATGAAGTGCGCCAGCGTTCCGATGGCGTTGGCACCGAGGTGGTGGAGGCGGAGGTCGAAGAAGGCCAGAAACGTGAGGAAGAAGGGATGCAGCGGCAGCGCGAACCCGCACGCCAGGTGAGAGAGGAAGATCACGCGTTCCCCCTTCGCCGGATGCGACGACTCTTCCCGCACCGGCGCCAACCGCACCGCCACCTCCTCTGCCGGCGGGAGGACGCGGGTCGCGTGCTACTTTGCAATCTGATCCTCGGTGACGGAGGAGCCGCACCAGGCCCCGTGGTCAGCGGCCATTTCCGGCTGAGGAGAGGGAGCGGCGACGGAGGAGTGACGGTGGCCCGTAGCGTCGACGGCGGCGAGCGGGCGGCGCAGAGAGCAAGAACACAGGAGCAGCAGCACACGAGAAGGAGAGGAAGATTGCAGGGGGAGCAAAGGAAAATAACTGCCTCCCCCGCGGCATCCCTTTAAAGGACCGGAAGGGCAACCGTTGGCGGGGCCACGTGGCGCGCATCCGAGCGACCCACATCCCAACCGCCGCCTAGATCTTGTGTGCCAGGACGGGATGCGCAGAAGATCTTGGGACGGAAAACGAGGCGCCGGGCAAGCAGTTCCCCGAGGCAACGCGCGACGGGACGTTACGCTGCCCGCCACAGAGCAATGATGGCGCTGGCAAGACGCGGGTCGGCCAAGACCGACGTCACGGTAGCGCAACCGCCATGCTCAGCCGGATCAAAATTGAAAGAAGGAGCGCCACAAGATTTCGCCCAAGGGCGGAATCCACACGCGCTCGGGGGCTAGTGTCAGGGGGATGATCCCTGGATACCCCACCCGAACAAGAAACAGGACAGCCGGATCTCGGCCGGCTGACCAGATGCAGCCGGACAGGGTAGGACGGACCGGTTACCACCCGGTAGCCGGACTATGAGGAGGTAGCCAGATACAACAAGCATAGCCGGATCCAATCAGAGGGACAGGAAGACGTGCGTATCAGTGCACGATACGCCCTGTACGACGACAAGACGGGCAACCACCCGCCCATACCGAAGACTTGGCGTGGCTGACGGGGGAACAGTGGCCTGTGCTGACGACGGGCTCGCACGGCATCCACTGTACCTACGACAGCCATACCGCTCTACACCGATGTGACATACCATGCCGGGTACTGTAGATGACTAGCCGGCTGGGACCCGCCTGTGGGGCCCGCCAGCCGGACTAGCCAGTGAGACCCTTGCCTCTCTTCCTATATAAGGAGAGGGAGGGCCTCAGTAGAAAGGGTTGGTCTCAGTTTATTTAAGGCAGTAGCTAAGGGATACATCTTGAGGAGCACTTATAGCTCGTATATTTCACATAGTCGGATCAGGCAGGAGTAGGGTCTTTACCTCACCACGAGGGCCCGGAACCTGGGTACTTCTTGCGTCCCACTATGCTCGCTCGTATCCAATCTCGCCTGCGGACGCCGTCGATAGCTTTCCTGCTAGTCCCCACACCTCTATCTAACCTTTTTAGGTACTGCCGTTCCCAATACAATGACAGTGTTCTTCTCATGAACCACATCTAGAGTCATTGCATGTCTGTTCTTCTCACAAACCACACATGGATCCACCAGTGTCCTTGCATGTCTATTCTTCTCATGAACCATAGCTAGAGTCATTGCATGTCTGTTCTTCTCACAAACCACACAAGGATCCACCGGTGTCATTGCATGTCTGTTCTTTTCATGAACCACAGCCAATGCCATTGCATGTGTGTTCTTCTCACAAACTAGACATGGATCCACCAGCGTCATTGCATGTCTGCTCTTTTCATTAACCACAGTTAGAGTCATTGCATGTGTGTTCTTTTCACAAACCACAGATCACCAGTGTCATTGCACGTGTGTTCCTCTCATAAACCACATATGGATCCATCCAGTGTGATTGCATGTGTGTTCTTGTCACAAACCACATAAGGATCCACCAGTGTCATTGCATGTGAGTTATTCTCATGAACCACACCTAGTGTCATTGCATGTCTGTTCCTCTCATAAACCACACATGGATCCACCAGTGTCATTGCATGTGTGTTCTTCTCATGAACCACAGCTAGAGTCATTGCATGTCCGTTCTTCTCACAAACCACAAAAGGATACACCTGTGTCATTGGATGTGTGTTCTTCTCATGAACCACACCTATTGTCATTGCATGTGTGTTCCTCTCACAGTGTACACATAGATCCACCAGTGTCATTGGATGTGTGTTCTTCTCATGAACCACATCTAGAGTCATTACATGTGTGTTCTTCTCACAAACCACATAAGGATACACCAGTGTCATTGCATTTGTGTTCTTCTCATGAACCACAACTTGAGTCATTGCATGTTTGTTCTTCTCACAAACCACATAAGGATCCACCAGTGTCATTAGATGTGTGTTCTTCCCATGAACCACACATGGATCCACCAGTGTCATTGCATGTCTACTCTTTTCATTAACCACAGTTAGAGTCATTGCATGTCTGTTCTTTTCACAAACCACATATCACCAGTGTCATTGCATGTGTGTTCTTCTCATGAACCACACATGGATCCACCCAGTGTGATTGCATGTCTGTTCTTTTCACAAACCACATATGGATCCACCAGTGTCATTGTATGTGTGTTATTTTCACAAACCACATATCACTTGTGTCATTGCATGTGTGTTCTTTTCATGAACCACACCCAAAGTCATTGCATGTGTGTTCCTCTCATAAACCACACATGGATACACTAGTGTCATTGCATGTCTTCTCTTTTCATTAACCACAGTTAGAGTCATTGCATGTGTGTTCTTTTCACAAAACACATATCACCAGTGTCATTGCATGTATGTACTTCTCACAAACAACATAAGGATCCACCAGTGTCATTGGATGTGTGTTCTTTTCAGGAACCACACCCGGTGTCATTGCATGTCTGTTCCTCTAACAAATCACACATGGATCCACCAGTATCATTGCATGTCTGTTCTTTTCATGAACCACAACCAGTGTCATTGCATGTGTGTTCTTCTCACAAACCACACATGGATCCACCGGTGTCATTGCATGTCTGCTCTTTTCATGAACCACAGTTAGAGTCATTGTGTGTCTGTTCTTTTCACAAACCACATATCACCAGTGTCATTGCATGTGTGTTCCTCTCATAAACCACACATGGATCCACCAGGTGTGATTGCATGTGTGTTCTTCTCACAAACCACATAAGGATCCACCAGTGTCATTGGATGTGTGTTCTTTTCATGAACCACACCCAGTGTCATTGGATGTGTGTTCTTCTCACAGACCACACATGGATCCACAAGTGTCATTGCATGTGTGTTCTTCTCATGAACCACACATGGATCCACCAAGGGTCATTGCATGTGTGTTCTTTCCACAAACCACATATGGATTCACCAGTGTCATTGCATGAGTGTTATTTTCATGAACCACACCCAGTGTCATTGTATGTCTGTTCCTCTCATAAACCACACATGGATCCACCAGTGTCATTGCATGTGTGTTCTTCTCATGAACCACAACTAGAGTCATTGCATGTCTGTTCTTCTCACAAACCACATAAGGATACACCAGTGTCATTGCATGTGTTATCTTCTCATGAACCACACCTAGTGTCATTGCATGTCTGTTCTTCTCACAAACCACATAAGGATCCACCAGTATCATTGGATGTGTGTTCTTCTCACAAACCACACATGGATCCACCAGTGTCATTGCATGTGTGTTCTTCTCATGAACCACATCTAGAGTCATTGCATGTATGTATTCTCACAAACCACAGCTAGAGTGATTGCATGTATGTTCTTTTCACAAACCACATATGGATCCACCAGTGTCATTGCATGTCTGTTCTTTTCATGAACCACACACAGTGCCATTGCATGTCTGTTCTTCTCATAAACCACACATGGATCCACCAGTGTCATTGCATGTGTTTTCTTCTCATGAACCATAGCTAGAGTCATTGCATGTCTGTTATTCTCACAAGCCACAAAAGGATACACCAGTGTCATTGCATGTGTGTTCTTCTCATGAACCACACCTAGTGTCATTGCCTGTGTGTTCCTCTCACAGTCTACACATAGATCCACCAGTGTCATTGGATGTGTGTTCTTCTCATGAACCACATCTAGAGTCAACCAGTGTGATTGCATGTTTGTTCTTTTCACAAACCACATATGGGTCCACCAGTTTCATTGCATGTCTCTTCTTTTCATAAACCACACCCAGTGTCATTGCATGTCTATTCCTCTCATAAACCACACATGGATCCGACAGTGCCATAGCATGTGTGTTCTTCTCATGAACCACATCTAGAGTCATTGCATGTCTGTTCATCTCACAAACCACATAAGGATCCAGCAGTGTCATTGGATCTGTGTTCTTTTCATGAACCACACATAGTGTCATTGCATGTGTGTTCTTCTCACAGACCACACATGGATCCACCAGTGTCATTGCATGTGTGTTCTTCTCGTGAACCACATCTAGAGTCATTGCATGTCTATTCTTCTCACAAACCACACATGGATCCACCAATGTCATTGCATGTCTGTTCTTCTCATGAACCATAGCTAGAGTCATTGCATGTCTGTTCTTCTCACAAACCACACAAGGATCCACCGGTGTCATTGCATGTCTGTTCTTTTAATGAACCATAGCCAATGCCATTGCATGTGTGTTCTTCTCACAAACCAGAAATGGATCCACCAGTGTCATTGCATGTCTGCTCTTTTCATTAACCATAGTTAGAGTCACTGCAGGTGTGTTCTTTTCACAAAGTACAGATCACCA
This sequence comes from Avena insularis, assembly GCA_023614405.1. Taxonomy (NCBI): domain Eukaryota; kingdom Viridiplantae; phylum Streptophyta; class Magnoliopsida; order Poales; family Poaceae; genus Avena; species Avena insularis. The sequence goes on along the minus strand of CM042684.1, from coordinate 84,907,126 downwards.
GTGTCATTGCATGTGTGTTCCTCTCATAAACCACATATGGATCCACCCAGTGTGATTGCATGTGTGTTCTTGTCACAAACCACATAAGGATCCACCAGTGTCATTGCATGTGTGTTATTCACATGAACCACACCCAGTGTCATTGCATGTCTGTTCCTCTCATAAACCACACATGGATCCACTAGTGTCATTGCATGTGTGTTCTTCTCATGAACCACTGCTAGAGTCATTGCATGTCCGTTCTTCTCACAAACCACATAAGGATACACCTGTGTCATTGGATGTGTGTTCTTCTCATGAACCACACCTAGTGTCATTACATGTGTGTTCCTCTCACAGTGTACACATGGATCCACCAGTGTCATTGGATGTGTGTTCTTCTCATGAACCACATCTAGAGTCATTGCATCTGTGTTCTTCTCATAAACCACATAAGGATACACCAGTGTCATTGCATGTGTGTTCTACTCATGAACCACAACTTGAGTCATTGCATGTTTGTTCTTCTCACAAACCACATAAGGATCCACCAGTGTCATTGGATGTGTGTTCTTCCCACGAACCACACATGGATCCACTAGTGTCATTGCATGTCTACTCTTTTCATTAACCACAATTAGAGTCGTTGCATGTCTGTTCTTTTCACAAACCACATATCACTAGTGTCATTGGATGTGTGTTCTTCTCATGAACCACACATGGATCCACCCAGTGTGATTGCATGTCTGTTCTTTTCACAAACCACATATGGATCCACCAGTGTCATTGTATGTGTGTTCTTTTCACAAACCACATATCACTTGTGTCATTGCATGTGTGTTCTTTTCATGAACCACACCCAAAGTAATTGCATGTGTGTTCCTCTATTAAACCACACATGGATACACTAGTGTCATTGCAAGTCTGCTCTTTTCATTAACCACAGTTAGAGTCATTGCATGTGTGTTCTTTTCACAAACCACATATCACCAGTGTCATTGCATGTGTGTTCTTCTCACAAACAACATAAGGATCCACAAGTGTCATTGGATGTGTGTTCTTTTCAGGAACCACACCCGGTGTCATTGCATGTCTGTTCCTCTCACATACCACACATGGATCCACCAGTATCATTGCATGTCTGTTCTTTTCATGAACCACACCCAGTGTCATTGCATGTTTGTTCCTCTCATAAACCACACATGGATCCACCAGTGTCATTGCAAATGTGTTCTTCTCATGAACCATAGCTAGAGTCATTGCATGTCTATTCTTCTCACAAACCACATAAGGATACACCAGTGTCATTGCATGTGTGTTCTTCTCATGAACCACACGTAGTGTCATTGCATGTGTGTTCCTCTCACAGTGTACACATGGATCCACCAGTGTCATTGGATGTGTGTTCTTCTCATGAACCACATCTAGAGTCATTGTATGTGTGTTCTTCTCGCAAACCACATAAGGATACACCAGTGTCATTGCATGTGTGTTCTTCTCATGAACCACAAATAGAGTCATTGCTTGTTTGTTCTTCTCACAAACCACATACGGATCCACCAGTGTCATTGGATGTGTGTTCTTCTCACAAACCACACATGGATCCACCAGTGTCATTGCATGTGTGTTCTTCTCATGAACCACAGCTAGAGTCACTGCATGTCTGTTATTCTCACAAACCACAGCAAGAGTGATTGCATGTTTATTCTTTTCAAAAAGCACATATGGATCCACCAGTGTCATTGCATGTCTGTTCTTTTCATGAACCACACCCAGTGTCATTGCATGTTTGTTATTCTCATAAACCACACATGTTCCACCAGTGTCATTGCATGTGTGTTCTTCTCATGAACCACAGCTTGAGTCATTTCATGTCTGTTATTCTCACAAGCCACATAAGGATACACCAAAGTCATTGCATGCGTGTTCTTCTCATGAACCACACCCAGTGTCATTGCCTGTGTGTTCCTCTCATAGTTTACACATGGATCCACCAGTGTCATTGGATGTGTGTTCTTCTCATGAACCACATCTAGAGTCAACCAGTGTGATTGCATGTCTATTCTTTTCACAAACCATATATGGATCCACCAGTGTCATTGCATGTCTCTTCTTTTCATGAACCACACCAAGTGTCATTGCATGTCTGTTCCTCTCATAAACCACACATGGATCCACTAGTGCCATTGCATGTGTGTTATTCTCATGAAACACATCTAGAGTCATTGCATGTTTGTTCTTCTCACAAACCACATAAGGATCCACCAGTGTCATTGGATATGTGTTCTTTTCATGAACCACACCTAGTGTCATTGCATGTGTGTTCTTCTCATGAACCACATCTAGAGTCATTGCATGTTCGTTCTTCTCACAAACCACACATGGATCCACCAGTGTCATTGCATGGCTGTTCTTCTCATGAACCATAGCTAGAGTCATTGCATGTCTGTTCTTCTCACAAACCACACAAGGATCCACCGGTGTCATTGCATGTCTGTTATTTTCATGAACCACATCCATTGTCATTGCATGTGTGTTCTTCTCACAAACCACACATGGATACACCAGTGTCATTCCATGTCTGCTCTTTTCATTAACCATAGTTAGAATCATTGCATGTGTGTTCTTTTCACAAACCACATATTACCAGTGTCATTGCATGTGTGTTCCTCTCATAAACCACATATGGATCCACCCAGTGTGATTGCATGTGTGTTATTATCACAAACCACATAAGGATCCACGAGTGTCATTAGATGTGTGTTATTTTCATAAACCACATATGGATCCTAACCTTAGGTGAGCCCTAACCTTAGCCCCCCAATGGATCCACCGTCAGTCCGAGTCTTGTAGAAGGCACGCCCTAACACAGTTATTCTGCTTGATGATTGTTACATACCGTTCGATCGGGGCGCTTGGACGATTGGGATGGTCTTCGCGTGAGCGATTCGCGAGTAGTCTGTTCTGCGGCATGATTGTTCATGCTTGCTCTGGACAAACTGGCAACACCGAGAGCTCCCCTGTTGCGAGTGTCACGACTCAAGAGTTCAGTGGGCCATATCCCAGTGTCACGTCCCCATAACTTCTCTTCCTCCTCGTACTTCTCTTCCTTCCCCTCGAAGCCACTTTCCCCACTTCACTCCCATCCTGCCGTAGCCGCAAGCCGACAGTGCGTCCATCCCAATCCCCTCTCCGGCAGCCACCCCCTCCCCTCTCACCATGGGTTCAAGGACACGCGTCATGATGACAGGGATGGTGATTTCATTGTGAGTCGTCTCATCTCTATCTCTATCATTTGTGGCCAGTTATCTATTTTTTGAGCTAGATCTACTCTGTTTACTCATGCACGTATGATGTGTTAGGCCAACCAGACGATGTATGACTCCAACTATCACGGTTTAGCGGATGAAGACAGTCCTCTGCTATGTAAACATGTATATGTGCCCGCTAAATTTGTATCGTTCGAAGGACGAAACGCAGGCAGGAGGTTTCAACGGTGTCAAGGACATCGTGCAATGATGCAAGGCGGAAGTTGTGGTGTTATCAAAGGGGTAGATCCAGAGTGGCCCAAATCGATGCAGAAAACGCTGGACAAACTATGGGAAATGACTGTTGAGTTGAAAGAATCTGTATTCAGCTGACTTCTTGACAGTGTTGAGATGAAGCTATGGGAACTAGTTGACACGACCAAGCATAAGCGAGATCTCAGGTGGGTGCAAGACAAGGTTAGCAAAGTCGTGAAGGAGAGGGACGCGGTGTTGGCCCTGAAGGCTAAAGCAGAGCAAGAAATGACTCAAGCAAGGAATGATCTTCACCGGGCCAAAGTCCTGCAGTTCACAAGTACGAGTATTGACAAGTGCATGAGGAAAAATGCAGAGAAACAATTGAAGCTGTGCAAGGAAGATGCTAAAAGGAAGGAGCAGACGATTCGATCCTTGCTCTCGCAGGAAGATGCACATTGGGCTAAGATTAGGAAGATCAAGGATATTTGTGATAACTAGTTCTATTTAGCTTGAGCTCCGTGCCTTTTTAAGTTCTAATAGTTGTACTTGTTGACCTAGCGGTCTGAACTATTGGCCCCAGAGTCCTGGGAGGAAAAATATTGGTCGCCCGTTAATCTATCTTAACCATGCATTACTTCCTTTTGCCTGACCAATGCCCCTTGGATATTATGCCCGTCGCTTCGTCGTCCTCGTGTACAAATAGGAGGCGCCACAGCGCATCGCTTCGTCGTCCATCCCCTCGCCCTCTCCAATCTCCACCGCGTCGTCGCTTCGTCGTCCATCCCCTCGCTCCCTCTCCAATCTCCACCACGCCGCCATGGAGATGCCCGCTCTGAACTTCTACGAGGCGGTGATGTTCGCGCACTTTGACATCCTCACGCTGCCGGCCGCGACGGTGCCCCACGGATGGCGCATCAGCTATGCGGGGGTGTCGGTGGCTCCGCTCCTCGTCCCCGGCGGAGCCAGGATAGAGAGCGAAATCGCGGCGTGCCGCCGCCAGATGCCCGCGTGGAAGAGGGCGCTGCCCCGGTATGCGGTGGACAGCCCGTACTGGCCGGTGCTGTTCAAGAAGGAGCGGAAGGCCAAGATTGGCAACCGCATTGTTTACGGGCACGCGGTGCACCGGGATCTCCGCAACCGAGAAGGGAGGGTGAGGTTCTGGTCCGTCCCTGGACAGACCAAGTACACCGTCATCGCCACCGCTCGCCGCGAAGAGGTGCTCCATCTCGCGAACAATGCGGAAATCGTGGGGGTTTCATCCGACGACAACGAGGAAGCCGATGGCTCGGAGGACAGTGGCAGTGGAAGTGAAATTGTTGACTAGTGGTTGAATTAATGTAGGATGTGAAATCACACCTTTGTTTAGAAGAATTTGTGGTTGAATTAATGAAATGCCTCGATTTAGATCTCTGTCTCGATTAATTTGTGGAAGAATTTGTGATTTAGATCAATTTCTGCCTCGATTTAGATCTCTGTCCCGGATTGGGAACGTGACCGTGGACCAAAGACCCTTTTTCTACTAGTGTATTCTGACATTGGTGGTTTGTTTAAACATAATCTACGTGGATTGTGCTGCATGCAAATGGCACAACCACATTTTATAAAGTAGAAGCACATACACCCGGTTACTGGAGATCTGGGAGCTTCGCCAGATGCAGGGGATGCAGGAGCAGAGAGGCGGTGAGATAAACGGGATCAAGATTAGGCCAGAAAGTGGTACCGATTTCCTCCTCATCTGGGTATTATCGGTTGCCATTGCTATTTATATTGCCATGTCGTTGTGCAGCATCTGAAATAAGTTGCTGCTTCGTGGAGTGTGGCAGCTTAAATAATTTATTTCTGTGCCAGTTACATTCCATCGAATTTGGAGACCTCCTGCCCCTCAGCAATCGTGGAACCGGTGCTGCGTGTTTTCAGATAGCAGTGGCACAATCACAATTTCGGATTCAAACAACTGACTCGAGCGTTTCCAAACCCTAAGCCGCGGTACATTTTACTTAGAGAATATGGGTAGATTGTTTCGCCAAGCAAAGTTTCACACACAGAGCTCCAAAATTTAACTGAATTACATATATAGGTTCAAGTTCAACACATTACTATGCATCTTCATTGCCAGCAGCCTTCTTCCATAGCCTGGGTGCCAAGCCTTCACGTCCACTGGCTTCTTCATTTCCTGCCTTCTTCCTCTTCCTCGGTGCTAATTTTCTTAGCTTCACGTACTCTGCATCGCCGGGACAATGGACACCAGAATCGTGTCCAGCATCATCTTTCCACTCGTTTTTAATTTCTTCGGGCAGCAAAATGACTGATCCGGCAGTCATGTTTCTAACCTTGCAGCGCTTCCTGTCAAAGAAACAAGACTGTTGCATAACTGCCCAATATCTACAGAGTAAATAAAACAAAATTACAATTCAGCACAAACATGCGAACCCCAAGAGACTTTTGCTTACCAAGAGCTAATTGGGTTTGAGCAACCACCCTGTCCAAGAATAGAAGGGCGACTCCCAGTTGCAGCAGCTTCCACATCTAGTACATCACAATTCAGCTCAAACATGCAAGCCGAAGCATACTTTTTCATCAACCCAATTAGTTGTCTGTCACACGTTAGAGGAACCATGATGCCATGTTCATCCATGAAGCTGAACTTTGCAGTTGGCTTCGGCCATAATTCATCATGATTACGCAGAGCAGCAACCATACCAGAAATAGTGCAGATCTGCGCACGCGCTTCTTCCATCGTGATACAATGGTGTCCATACCACTTGCCCTTAGAGTCGTACCTGAAGAGGACTACCATAACCAGGTAAGGGTGGTCCGCGGAGATCCCACTTGACAGAAAACTGTGGACAAAATATGTTTGTCAGTGTTGGGCTAACAAACAATTTTAGGTTAAGTAGCCAACTAGCAGTTATAATTAGTGCGAATAGCAAAGAGAAGGATAGCTCACCCGCTTGTAGCCAGAACTTCTTCTTCCTTGGTAGTAGGATCTGCCATCCTCCGAGCTGCTCGGCTCGTCGGCGGCGGAGGCGGGCTAGAGCCTCGCAACGGCGGCTACGGCATGCGCCATTGGAGTTCGGGATCAGCGACTGGGCGCAGCAACTTGGCGCCGGAAGTCAAATGTCCGAAGGGATCGTCCTGCCCGGAGGGTGGATTCCGACGCCGCAGGTGCTAGGGGAAAGGTGGGAATAGATTTTTGAAATTGGTCACCGCATCCAATCCACTTAGTTACTCGATTTGTCTAAGAGGTTGCCGCGTTGGCACTCGCGTCACGAATAGATGACCGATATGAGGGTCCCGACCGTCTACTTCACCGGGCAGTTTAACGGAATGTTTGAATTTGGAAGGGGTGAGATGAGTTTGCCTCGAAATGGCCCCTCTCAGTAGTTGGCGGCCCAACATTTCGAAATGCGGCAATTTCAGGCAACTTAGGTACCGCGGTGCGCTGGCCTGCGAACTTTAGTACCACAGACAAACAGGCCCCGCTCCTCTCCCCCTCTAGACGATTCCGTCAATTTTGCTCGCTAGCGCGTGACATGAGGTGAAGGTTTCGCTTAAATAACCTCTTTATGGGCTTGGCCCATTAACGCATTCATTTGTGCCGCTAGTTCATTGGGTACGAAACATAATGGTTCATTTGTTTCCTTCTTTTTTTATTTTCTTTTTTCTTTACTTGTTAAAGTATTGTACGTACACGGTTCTTGTAATAGTTTAGGATAGTTAGGATTATAGCCTAACTTGTCTTGTACTCCAAGTTGATCCTTGTACGTCTATATATACTCGCTCATGAGGCTCAATAATACATCCATCATATTCCGCCAACCTCTCTCACTATCGTTCTACATGGTATCAGAGCAGCAAGATCTTTGACCTAGCCCCCGCCGCATCCACCTAGCATCACTGCAACCACTTCCCAAACCCTAGCATCCCCGCCCGCCATGGCGCCGCGCTAGCCGAGCAACACGCTTCCGCCACGCCACCCCCGGGGAGGTCGATCTCCATGATCTCCACCAGAGCCGCACAACCCGTACGCAGGGTTCGTCCGCCGATCCGTGATTGGCTACCCTGTAAGTCATTTTTTTCCAATATCTTGATCGGTTTTCTTTTTTGGTTTACCGATCTTAGACCGGATTAGGTCGCCCATCGCCATCGTCATCGACGCGCCTCTACTCCGACCATCGGCATCGAAGTTCTACATCGCGTTCGCCGGCGCTCGCTCTCCGCTGTTGCGCTGCCTCGGCAGTCGGCGCTCACGGTAGGCTGCCGCACACTACGGACGGCTACTACGCCTTCCTTGGAAGACTATCGCGGACGCCCCCTCAGATCCTCTTTGTTGTCATCGTCCAGGACTTCACCGACAACGCTGTCATCGACTCCGATCTACGAGTTGCTGACACCATGGCGCCTACGGCGCACCGTCGGTCTGATCAACCGATCTCGTGCCTGTCTACGCCAAGCACGTCCCCGAGCACGCGCCTACCGCCAATTGAGCTACGGGCTACCGCTGCGTCGCCCCTTCGAGCCGCAGCGCCGCCGCCTTTGGTCCATACTACCGGCTTTCAAAACGCCTTCCTTGGAGCGTACGTCGCTGGTGGTCTCCCAATCGCTGCACCGACTTGCGTCCTGCAGCTATACCGCCCCCTGGGTTGTAGCGTGGCTGCACGCAGTCTACTTCGTCGTCCTCGTGCATCGATGGCCTCGGCTTTCACCGCGCTATCTCCTACGGTGCGAATCGCCGCTGTCTATACATGGTCTTCGTCATGTCACCGGGTTCTTCCTGGCCTACTTCGAGCACCGCCGCCACACTTCACAAGGTAACCTGTAGGGCACCCTCTCACCGTCGCAGGTCCCACCGTCTACCCCATCGCCCTCCAGGCATCCCGCATGACTACGATAGGTCGTCGCTGTTTTCGCCGCCTTCTACATCTTCGTCCACTACAACTTTGCCGCTAGCGTCATCGCCTCCTCCCCGACTACACCACCTGCTACTCTACTCCGACAACCGCCGACAGCATCGGCATCTCACCCTTAGCCGCTCTGCGCATCGCAACCGCTCTGGAGGCCTCCTCTGCTAGTCTTTCTGACATGGCAACAAGTTCATGATGGCCTGTGCCCCCGCACGCCTGGTACTGGCAACACCGGGAGTGCCTTCGTCCTCCACACGCCTCGTATTCATCGGCTTCGACAACGTCTTCTTCAGCATCGATCCCTCTATGACTGCCTCGACCGCGTCACCGACAAGTTCTTCTTTGCATACTCGGTTCTAGCAAAACCGGAGTGTGCATTCGTCCTCGATATGCACCTAGTTTTGGCAAAACTATGGCCGTACCTCGTCCTCGACGGCTCAGACTGCATCGGCTTCGGCATCGACACCCTCGACGACTGCCACTATGCGTCTCCGTCATCCTCCTCGCGCATTATGCGCATGCGGCTTCACGTGCGGCTACCTCGAAACCGGCATTCCCGACCACGACATCGACCACGGCTACCTCGACCATGGCACCGCCTCACGCTCTTGGCTCCCTCGACATCAGCACAAGGGCTACCACCTCGCTTGAGCATCACCAGCTTCCTCTACAGTCCAAGCAATTACGACACGATACCGTCAACGACGTTCCTGCTATGACTGCGGGGGGATGTCAGCCTACTGGATGCTACTTCGGTTTATCTCTAGTCTGACCGTCCGCGACATTCCAGTTGTTCACGACGCTACTACTACGACTGCGGGGGGGGGGGTGTTAGAGTATTGTACATACACGATTATTGTGGTGGTTTAGGATAGTTAGGATTCTAGCCTAACTTGTCTTGTACTCCAAGTTGATCCTTGTACGCCTATATATACTCACCCATGAGGTTCAATAATACATCAATCATATTCTGCCAATCTATCTCTCTCTATCATTCTACATTACTCCATCCGATCCATATTAACATTCTCAGATTGATCTAGATTTTTTAGACGTATCTAGTCATATGCGAATATTAATTTAGATCGGAGGGAGTAGTACTTTTTCTGTCTATTTGTGTTTACACTTTTACATTATGTGTCTTGTATTCCTTTCTTTTCTTCCATATTTGTCTAAACTTTTGTTCCTATCAGTAATCCTAATTTCTTTCTCATTTATTTACACTTCTTATCACATGATTTAAATTTTGTTCTAATAGTGATAAATTTTGTTTCCAATATCCTATTTTTTCTTCTGTAGTAGTCATGATTTATTCCTCATGTATTAAAATTTGTTCCGCATGATTCAAATAGCTTTCTTCTTTTTCTAATCATGATTTGTTCCATCCACGTGGAAGAAACCTCTAGAAATTTCCTCCCCGATTGGCTAGCGTACAAATCTTGCTAGGGTGTAACCAATGAATGCTCCATGTTGGCTTTCGTAGACAGACTGGAAGAGAGTTGTTTACTCCAACACCACTGAAGCACAAGCAGGACAAGGAAACTTGACCTGCTCAAGATGATCGAAATAGCCAGCAACTTTGTCGGGCCGATGATGATTCTCATGGTTCTCTAAAAGCCAAGGCGACCAACGTGGACATGGTCGGGGAGGTGACCGGCGGTAGCAGCTTAGTGACGAGTTCATGCTAGCAGCGCCCCGCCTTCCCCTGTCATACAAAGGGTACATGGATATGCCTTATGTGGCTCATCTCGACGCAAATGGAAAATCCAATCACACAAACCGCACTTGCAAGGTTGTCAACAACCTCAAGGCGGACCCGGAAGCAGGCTACAAGCATAGTTGGAGGAACAAGCCACACGGAAAGGGCAAGATGGACAAGGAGTCCAAGGAGTCTAGAGATATGGATGAATATACCATACCAAAGTCGGTCCAGAAGACCGACGGCGAAGGAAAAAGGCAAAAACCCATTCAAGAAGAAAAATGGTGTTTTCACGCCTTTCTTGACACTCCAATAATGAGAGCACATAAGACCACCTTGAGGGTTCTAAACGATATTGTCCATAAAGTACCTCGGTATGTCCAATGGTCGGAAGTTCCAATACTCTAGGATCTCAAAGATCACATAGTGAAGTGACCCGAACCGGCAGGGGTCCAAGTCTATGTGCTCTTTAGTGCTAGTCCCTAGATCGACTCACTAGCACACACAGTTCAAGATGTAATATCATGAAACAAAGGTCATATTTTTATTACATTGTATGATCCAGAACTTTACATAGTCACATACGAGTTGCATAGTAGAAGGGCTAGCTCCTCATAAACAAAGATCAACAACGGAAGACTATTAACTACAAAGAAATCCATCAAGAGCCACTGGCGAACACATGCTGAGTATAGACTCGTAACCATAACATCATACCTCACTCATCTTAAAGGCAACCTGCAACATGAAAGGTTGCAGCCACGAATGGTCAAAACTTTGAATGAATTCGCAAGTACACAATTTATGGTAGACACAATTCTCAACCTCTACTATATATGCATTTTGGCTTGGTGGGGTTTGGCTGAATTTTTGCATAAAGCAAGGGTTTTATCCTATCATTTTATAAAAACAATTTCCATCTGTTAAGAGGTACCACCGGTTGAAAGTAGTGAACCTGGGTACCACCGATAGAAACCGGTGAACTTCCATCAAAATTTTAATTAAAGAAATTGGAATGATGAGATCCTCGGTTAGCTTCAGAGTCAAGTTGCTCACAATTGTCTATAACCAGGGACATGACTAAGTACTTAGATTTGATACTCTCGAGAGGTTTGTACACTTTACCCACAAGACCCGGTAAACTCCCACACATGTACCACCCAGATGTGGCACGGCCGGAAGAAGACCCAGACAAGACCTTTCAGAAGTAGTCCCCCGATCCCCTGATGGACCCATACATCCTACCCAAGCTACATCTTCTAGTCATGCCGGGCGGGGTTTCCACAACATACTTAGTGAGGACAGAGCCATGTGACATGTGGCTATACATGGAAGCTTCAAAAACACTGGGCTCCTCCAATCTCTTTAAGCCTAGGTGGCTTTTCGCATGCGCACATAAGACAGGAGTGAGCCGTTGAAAGGGCTGAATCTTGATTGGCACCCCACCATAAAATATCAATTACGACACCCAGGTAGTTCATTAAATTAAGTTTTTTTTCAACCTTTGAAAAAGACACTTTCAATATCATAAACTTGTTGTGAAGTCATTCACGGAACTACTTCAGGGCTAAGCATTCAACTCCTACATTGTCTTCTATTCAATAGTTACGGATACATGTGACTAACCTATCTAGGTTCCATTGCATAGCATAATACTATATAAGACTACACATGCAAACTAATAAAACACTAAGTGCATAGGAAAGTATCGGGACAAATATGTAGTGAACTTGCCTCTTGTTGAAGTTTTCATATTCACTCTCTTCACAACTCAACGGTTACTCTCCGGTCAATCTACACGATTCACAAACATTGCAACGAATAAACAAACCAAACAAGCACACCAATCAATGCAATGCAATACAATAAAATCAAGCAAGGCATGCTAAAGGGTTTGGTTTAGGTTACACAAGCTTTATTAAACCCATACTTGGTTCTCAAAATACTTTACTAGTCCTAGTGCTTATAGTGGCACTAGGTCATGTGCCTCTAATATGTTATAGTTATGTTTGGAAAAGTGTTTCATTTAACTCTGTTGGATAAATAAACATTTCTGGATATTTTACAAAAATGATTTTGTTCCAAAACTATTTTCTTAATTTAATAATGTTCAAAATAACATTTGAAGGAGGTAAGGATTTCTAATTTAAATAACCTCATTATACATCTTAAAAACAATTTTACTCTTTGGTCCTAATTGTTAAGGTATTAAAACAAGATCATTTTACAAAAAGATTCATTTAAAGATCATTTTTATGATTGAAGTTATGCCTATAATGGCTAAATGGCATTTCTGTAATATTGTTCAATTTAAAATGATCAAATTTTAAAACTAACAGTGGGTTTATGTAGTACTATTCACAAGGATTTCATAAAGGTATTATTTGCAATTTTTGGATATACAGAATATTTACTATAATTTAATTACCCTATATTAGAGTTTAAATATTTAAAATATTTTTGTTTGGCAAACTCATTTTTTAAATCACTATAGTATTATACACATCTTTCTAAATCCATACATATATCATATGCAATTTTCTGATAAGTATATTATTTTCTACAAATTTTACAAGCTAAAACAATATTTTGCCTATTTAAAAATAAAACATGGAAACATAGTGGATAATGTTGCCACACAGTGGCACATGATTGGCCTGGTGTGCTGACTGGCTGCCTACACGATGCTGACTCGGCAGCCATGCGGCGCTGACACAGCACTGACGGAGCAACTGCCACGCGGGAGGCGATGATTGGAGGGTACCTCTTCACGGCAGGATCTAATCCTGATCGTCGATCAATGATCTCGCGGTTGTGAACAAAAGCAAGCTAGGGAAGGAGCTCACCTGCGTGGCTAGGCGCCGGATTTGGGGAAGACGGTGGCGCACGACATAGTGGTTGACGGTGAGGTGGCTGCGGTGGTGGGCGGCGCGACGAGGGGAGGCCCAAGGTGGCAACGTCGTGAAGCCTGGCTTCCTGTTGCGACGGGGGCAAGCGACCGGAGAGGCTCGGGCGGCAGCAGCTTCAGTAGCTCGTCGCAGCGACGCCTAGCTGCATGAGGAAGAGAGAAAAGGGGGTGAGAAGGAGAACTAGAACTAGGGGAAGGGAAAGAGCCAAGAAAGGGCGGTGCTAGCACACGGATTCATCGACAGCGTCAGAAAAACGACGGCAGAGGCGGCAATGCCGGCGAGCAATAGCAGGAGCCTGGCGGCGTGTTGGATAGGGGAAAAAGATGGGAATGAGAGAGGGTGGTGGGGGATTTATAGAGGGGTGTCAGAGGGGAGCGGGGTGAGTGGGGGAGGTGGGGGAGTGGAGCGACGGTGAGGTGGTCGTCGGAGTCATCCGCGTCGGTTGGAGGAAGGGGGCGAGGGGTGGGGCCCGGGTGTCGGTGAGTGAGGGAGTGAGGGAGGTGGGTACAATGGGCCACTATGCGACGTGCATGCGGTAGATAGGGGCAGCGGGGAGAGAGGGGAGAGACGGGCTGGGCTGGGTCGGCTTACTGGGTTGGCCCAGCAGCTGGCTGGCCCTTTTTTCTTTTCTGTTTTTTTATTTCTTTTAGTCTCAAACTAGTTCAAAAACCATTTAAACTTTTTACGAAAAATTCTTAAAATTAGAAACTGATATATTTCATTTATTTGTATGCCTTTTCAAAACAAAAACAAAATAATATTTTAAATTAGATATTAAAATCTATACGGGTGTTTTCCCTATAAAACATAAATACCCCTATTAAGTTTTGGAAATATTGCTTTTTCCCTAGTCTCTTGTCGCAAAACCTTTTGTTTAGAAATAAGATTTGCTTTATTTTTCATAAACCTTTAAAAGTTTCTTTTCTTTTGAAAATTCAAATAAGGGAAAGAAAATTTCCGCAACAATTTTTTTATTTTTTTAACTTTCGAAAATTTGAAAAGTTTTGAGATGTTACAGACTACCACCCTTAAAAGGAATCTTGTCCCGAGATTCGGAAAAACTAGAAAGAAAAGAGTTTGGAAAAACCTTAGGGTGCTACCACCCTTAAAAGAAAAAAACCGTCTAGGTTATAAATATTTATTTCACTTTGAGTAGTTGTGATTCTTATTCTGACATTACTCTAGGTAGTGTCTTTTCTAGGAGGGTTTAGTTATGTGCAGGTATAGGCAAAAGGGATCTAAGGAAGGGATACTACTCAAGTGACATAATAATCCAACAATCATACCAAAGCAAATGGTTCAACACAAACAAACAAGCATATGGATTCAAGGTTCCAAAGAGCGAAAGCAAACGATCTAGTGATGCCATATCTTACAAGCAGATATGGTCAACGAACTAACACGATAACAATGAACTAACAGTATGGCTTGATGTTGGTGATCCGACCTAAGCACCGGGCCTGAGGTGCTTCTTGTACTCAATGCTCCTCTCAAGCCTCTGCTGCATCAGTGCCTCCTTGCTTGAGATCTGTGGCTGTATCCCAACAGGCTCTATCTTCGTGTCCTCATCGGGCTATTCCTTCTTAGATTTCTTCACCAGTTGATATATTAGGGTGGAAGAAGCTCCAGGTATGGCCTGAAGGATCTCTTGCATCTGCTTCTTTAGTGATGCATTCTCCTTGAGAAGCTCATCAATATGTTGTCCTGCATTTAGTGATGTAGTCTCTAGGGTGCTAATGTAAGCATGCTGACCATCCATAGTGTTCTTCATCTGCTGCATAGTGACCTGGGAATCAACATTCTTCCCCATCTCATACTGAATCATGTCCTCCATGTTGGCAGTGAGGCCTTCCATCTCCATCAACTGAAAGGCACATGGGGTCATCTTCTCTTTCCTGTTGTTGTACCAAATGGGAGTACCATCAATAGTGCGCCTTCCAAACTGACAGAAGGAGTCATTCGGAAGAACATACTTGAACATGAAGTAGAGGCGGGACATGGCGTCATGCATGGCTATCTCGAGTCCACCTTCCAAGTCATTGCACTTCTAGACATACACTAGGTCTTGGGTCATTGGGGAGATGAGTGGCACATGGATCCTGGTCTCAATCTCAAAGCGTGTAGGTCCAGGCTCCATGGACACCTGCTTGTGTAACACCCCAAAAATATTAATCAAGATTTTTATTATTAAATTGAATATGAGTGTATGTGTGATTTGCATTAGTGTATAAATGAGTGCAATTGCCATGTTTGATTGCTACGAATGATAAGGAATAGTTTAAATATGAATACTACATCATCTAGGCCAATTACAAACAAAATCAAAAGAAAAGAAATTCAAATATGAATCATATGATCAAACGGTCATTTTGACCAAAATTAACCACTAGACCACTTTGAGTGTTCCTAGTAGAAGATTTCTAATAGAAACATTTCCAATTCTTTTCACCCCTTGCTAGACCAAGTAAAAGTGAACCCAATCCCACATTACAAACTCATAGAAACTATTTTCAAATCTATTTAAAGGATAATTCAAAATTGAATGAAGTGTATGTACTAAGATCACCATTTTGCAAAAACCACTCAAATCAATTCACCTTGACTTTTCCAAGCACCCATAGACATTCAAGCAAGTGCTCAGATCACTCACCAAATTTCATTCAAAAATTTCAAATTTGAATTCATGCGGCCATTTGGTCAAGCACCTGGCAGACACAGGAAACCCTAGCCTAACTTCCACTGTTTTGAGCAGTGATCACTCACCCATTTGTCCCCTCTTCACTCCCCTGGTCTCCCCAACACCCAGCAGCGCAGGACACACATCCCCCTTTGTCGTTGCGCCAATGCAGTGCCTGCCGAAGCTCGCCGCGCCGGACGACCAAAAACCGCTCTCTACAGCCAGTGCCGCCCTTGTCATGATGTCCAGGAGACAGGCCACCATCCACCGCCACCCCTGGCCAACCCTCGACCACAGGCAAGCCGTGGACCACCCAAGACCGCTGCGCCCATTTTCTCTGCGCCATGCCGAGAGCGCGCCAGAGTGCCATGACCGAACAGCGCACACACGTCGCCCCTTGCCAACGCCGCGTGTGCCCGCACTCGCCATGGCCCTAGCTACTCCCGAGACATGCCCGTTCACCATCGTGTGGACCGTAGCCACTGTACGCCGTCTCGAACGCTGCCGCTCCTGCGTAGAACACCGCCCGCGCCCGAACAATCTTGACCGCCCCGTGCCGCGCCATTAAGTGTGTGACGACCGCCCTGAAGCACCGCATTGACCCCTACCCCCATCCATGTCGATAGCTCACTGTGTAGGGTTTCGTAGCATGGAAAACAAAAATTTTCTACCGCATACAAACAAACAAGCCAAGATCTATCTACTAGATTGTAGCAACGAGTTGATGGAATAACTCACCCTCGAAGATTCCAAAGTGTTTAACGAGAGCGGATTCTCGTGGGTGATGTAGTCGATCTTTCCGATCTCAAGATCGCGAGACGATCCTTCCTGGCTCAAGGCAGCGCTCACACGCTCCTGGTCACACGTTCGACGAAGACCTTCCTCTCCTTGTTCCAGCAGGCAGCGGAGGTTGTAGCACTCTCCTCGCGATTCCGGCAAAGACAACGTGTGGTACAGGAGTAGAGGGGAGATCTCGCAGGGCTTCGCCTTAAGCCGGAGCGAGTATGGTGGAGTATGAGAGGGCTCCTCGGCGATCTAGGTTTTAGACACACCAAGGAGGAGGTGCTAGAGCTGGCGGCTAGGGTTTGGGGCACCCCAAGTCGGCGGCTAGGGCAACCCTGGGAGGTGGCGGCAGCAGCAGGAGGTGGTGGCGCCAATCTAGGGTTTTGGAGGAGAGGTACTTGTGTGCTAGGAGGGGCAGCCCTGCCCCTCCCTTTATAGGTGGGAGGCACGGCCAAGGGAGGAGTCCCTCCCAACTCGGCTTGGAGGTGGGCGGCGGTTGGAGGAGGGAATCCCTCCCCAACTCGGTTTCCCACTCCTCCTCCTCTTTCCAAAGCTTGTCGTTTGACTTTCAAACTAGCCGTTTGACTTTTCAAATTAGGATTTAAATAAACCCTTTATTTTGGACAGAAAAGACACCTAGTACATGATGCAATCATTCCAACTTACAATGACACATTCATGTACCCTTCCCCCTCCCGGAGTGCCGGACATTTCGGAACATTCTAGAACATTCCCGATGAAAACACCGGAACCATTCCCCAACTCTGAAACGGGACTTTCTTTATATGAATCTTATTTTCTGGACCATTCCGGATCTCCTCGTGATATCCCGAATCCCATTCGAGACTCCGAACAACATTCAGACTCTTTCTCATCATTCCATAACTACTCAAACAACGTCGAATCCTTAAGTCTGTCTCCCTACGGTTCGTGAATTATGCAGACATGATCGAGACACTTCTCCGAACAATAACCAATAGAGGAATCTGGAAATTCATATGGCTCCCACATATTTCTACGATTACTTTGCGATCGAATGAACCACTTACATACGATATCAATTTCCCTTTGTCTCACGATAGTTTACTTATCCGAGGTTATGATCGTCGGTATCTCTGCATACCTAGTTCAACCTCATCGATAAGTACTCTTTTTCTCCCCGTGATATGTGATCCTCAGAGCCACCACATGCTTGCAAGCTAATTGGATGACATTTCACCGAGAGGGCCCAGAGTATATCTATCCGTCATATGGATGGACAAATCCCACTTGATCCATGTGTTTCAACCAATACTTTCGAACACACAATACCACCTTTATAGCCACCCGATTACGGTGGTGTTTGATGTCATCAAAGCATCCATCCGGTAAAGGTGATATGCATGATCTCATGGTCAAAGGAATTAGATAACTATGTATCAGAAAGCATATAGCAATTGAACTATTAAAATGACTTGATCTTTATGCTACGCTTATCTATAGGAGTATGTCCACCATATCATTCTCCTAACGATATGATCTTGTTGTTAATAACATCTCAATGTTCATGATAGGGAAACCACAATCATCTATTAACCAACAAGCTAGTATTATATAGAGGCTTTACTAGGGACTTCAAATTAAGTTTACAAATCACACAAGTATTAATGTTTCCTTGTTAATACTATTATAGCATGAATGTAAACATTTATCATAAACACAAAGATATAATAATAACTACATTTATTATTGCCTCTAGGGCATATCTCCAACAGTCTCCCACTTGCACTAGAGTCATCTAATCTAGATTACATGGTAATATACCTAACACCCATGGCAGTTTGGTGTTGGTCATGTTTTGCCCTGGAGAGGTTTAGTCAACGGATCCGCCACATTCAGATCTGTGTGTACTTTGCAAATCTTTATATCCCCATCTTGGAAATGTTCTCGAATAGCGTGAAAACGTAGCTTGATGTGCTTCAGCTTCTTGTGTGACCTAGGTTCTTGCGCATTTGCTATGGCTCCCATGTTATCACAAAGAGATAGACATTGGGTCCAGCAGACTAGGAACCACACCCAGCTCTGTAATGAACTCTTTCATCCACATTGCTTCTTGTGAAGCCTCCGGCGACCATGTATTCCGATTCAGTTGAAGATCTCGCCACAACGCTTTGCTTTGCACTCCTCCAGCTAACTGCTGCACCATTCAAAATAAATACGTATCCAGATTGTGATTTAGAATCATCCGGATTGGTGTTCCAACTAGCGTCGGTGTAACCATTAACAACGAGCTGTTCATCACCTCCATAAGAAAGAACCATATCCTTAGTTCTTCTCAAGTACTTAAGGATGTTTTTGATCATTCAATGATCCACTCCTGGATCACTTTGATATCTGCTAGTCAAACTAACAGCATATGCAATGTCGGGTCTAGTACATAGCATGGCATACATTAGAGATCCTATGGCTGATGCATAGAGAGTCTTACTCATCCTTTCTCTATCTTCTGCCGATGTCGGAGTCTAAGTTTTACTCAAGGTCGTATTGGGCAACATGGACAAGAACCCTTTCTTGCTATATTCCATTCCAAACCTCTTTAGAACTTTGTCCAAATATGTACTTTGTGACAATGATATTTGGCGTTTTGATCTATCTCTATAAATATTTATGCCTAATATGTAAGCTGCTTCGCCAAGATCCTTCATTGAAAAACTATTATTCAAATATTCTTTGACACTATTAAGAAGGTCTACATCATTCCCAATCAATAATATGTCATCCACATATAGTATTAAGAATTCTACAGAGCTCCCACTCACTTTCTTGTAAATACAAGCTTCTCCATAAGTTTGTATAAAACCAAAACTTTTGATTACCTTATCAAAACGTTGATTCCAATTTCAGGATGCTTGCTTCAATCCATAGATGGACCGTTGAAGTTTGCATACCTTGTTAGCATCTTTAGGATCGACAAAACCTTTGGGTTGCATCATATACAACTCTTCATCAATGTCACCATTGAGGAATGCTGTTTTGACATCCATCTGCCATATTTCATAATTGTAATATGCAGCGATTGCTAACATAAATCTCATGAACTTTTAGCTTCGCATCGGTGAGAAAGTCTCATCGTAGTCAACTCCTTGAATTTGTCGAAACCCTTTTGCGACAAGTCGAGCTTTATAGACAGTAACATTACCATCAGCATCTGTTTTTCTTCTTGAAAATCCATTTGTTCTCGACAGCCTTCCGGCCATCCGGTAAGTCCACCAAAGTCCATACTTGGTTTTCGTACATGGATCCAATCTCGGATTTCATGGCTTCCTGCCATTTATTGGAATCTGGGCTCATCATCGCTTCCTCATATGTTTCAGGGTCATCGGTGTTGTCCACCAACATGACACTCATAACGGATCATACCAACTGGAGTGGTACGAGTTCTCGTTGACTGCGAGGCTCAGAGCAACTTCGGATCAAGTTTCATGATCATCATCATTAGCTTCCTCTCTAATTTTGCAGGCACCACAGAACTTCTTCCAGTGCGCTACTGCAATTTCGAGAGAAGGTTCACAACCTCGCCGAAGTTCTACTTTCCTTCCAATCACTTCTTTCGAGAGAAATTCTTCTAGAAAGGATCCATTCTTGGCAACGAATATTTTGCCTTCGGATCTATGATAGAAAGTATACCCAATAGTTTCCTTCGGTATCCTATGAAGACGATTTTTCCGCTTTGGGTTCAAGCTTGTCCGGCTGTAACTTTACATAGGCTTCAGATCCCCAAACTTTAAGGAACGACAATTTAGGTTTCTTCCCAAACCATAATTCATACGGTGTCGTTTCAACGGATTTAGACGGTGCCCTATTTAAAGTGAATGCGGCTGTTTCTAATGCATAACCCCAAAATGATAGCGGTAAATCTGTAAGTGACATCATAGAACTAATCATATCTAAGAGAGTTCGATTACGACGTTCGGACACACCATTATTACGTGGTGTTCCCGGTGTCAATTGTGAAAGTATTCGCATTTCTTCAAATGCTCGCCAAACTCGTAACTTAGATATTCACCTCCACGATCGTAACATAGAAATTTAATCTTCTTGTTACGTTGATTCTCTACCTCACTTTGAAATTCCTTAAACTTCTAAAGTTTCGGACTTATGTTTCATGAAATAGATATACCCATATCTACTCAAGTCATCCGTGAAGGTAAGAACATAACGATAACCATCACATGATGCTACACTCATTGGACCACACATCGGTATGTATGATTTCCAATAAGTCCGTAGCTTGCTCCATCATACCGTAAAATGGAGTCTTAGTCATTTTACCCATCGACATGCTTCGCATCTTTCAAGTGATTCAAAATCAAGTGATTCAAGAAGTCCATCGAATGGAGTTTCTTCATACGCTTCACTCCAATGTGACCAAGACGACGATTGCCACATATAGGTCGAGTTATCGCTCGATTTCAAACGTTTAGCCTCAATGTTATTAATATGTGTATTTCCACTATCGAGATTCAATAAGAATAGACCATCTATCAAAGGTGCATGTGCATAAAACATATTACTCATATAAATCGAACAACCATTATTCTCGGATTTAAACAAGTAACCGTCTCGCAATAAACAAGATCCCGATATAATGTTCATGCTCAACGCAGACACCAAATAACAATTATTTAAGTATAAAACTAATCCCGATGGTAGATGAAGGGGTAGCGTGCCGACCGCGACCACATCAACCTTTGATCCGTTTCTCACGCGCATCGTCACCTCGTTCTTCACTAGCTTCCGTTTATTCTGCAGCTCCTGTTTCGAGTTACAAATATGAGCAACTGAACCAGTATCAAATACCCAGGCACTACTACGAATACTAGTGAGATACACATCAATAACATGTATATCAGATATACCTTTCTTTTTGATGTTGCCGTTCTTCAAATCCGCCAAGTACTTTGGGCAATTCCGCTTCCAGTGACCTTCTCCTTTGTAGTAAAAGCACTCAGTATCAGGCTTGGGTCCAGCCTTGGTCTTCTTCGTCGGTGTGGCAACTTTCTTGCCACCCTTCTTGAAGTGTCCCTTCTGCTTAGACTTTCCTTTCTTGAATTTGGTGGTCTTATTGACCAACAACACTTGGTGCTCTTTCTTGATCTCCACTTCTGCAGATTTTAACATAGCAAACAGTTTTGGCAACTGCTTGTTCATGTTCTGCATGTTGTAGTTCATCACAAAGTTCTTGTAACTTGGTGGTAGTGATTGGAGGACACGGTAAATCCCCAAAGCCTTAGGAATCACTATACCCAAGCTTTGAAGTTTGTTTGCGTGCCCAGACATCTTAAGCACATGCTCACTGACGGAGCTGCCCTCTTCCATCTTGCAGTTAAAGAACTTTTCAGAAGCCTCATAGCTCTCAATTGCCGCATGAGTCTCAAAGATCAATTTGAGGTCACAGACAATATCATGTGGGTCTGAATTCTCAAACCTTTTCTGAAGCTCCGATTCTAAACCATACAAGATAGCACATTGAACTATGGAGTACTGATTCTTCCGAGCAAGGTAAACATTCTTTACTTCATCGGTAGCATCACCGCAGTGTGTCACCTAGCGGTGCATCCAAAGACATAGGTCAAATTACCACTGTGAGGACAATCCTCAAATTGCGGAACCAATCCGAAGTTGCTTCCATTGTTTTCAACTTTTCTTTCTCTAGGAACGCATTAAAATTGATGGTAGGGCTGCCATTGATCTACAATATATTTGCAATAGTTTAGACTAAGTTTATGACAAATTGAGTTCTAATTAATAGTAAAGTTTAATCTAGGTGAACTCCCACTCAAAACAACATCCCTCACATTGTTTTAGTGATCACACGAACCAAATCCACCATATCAAAACCGATCATCACGAGAGTTGATATAGTTTCAATGGCGAACAATCGACATGTTCATCATATCTACTATATGACTCATGCTTTACCTTTCGGTGATCCGTGTTCACGAGACCATGTCCGTACATGCTAGGCTCGTCAAGATCAAACCTTAGCTTCCGTGATAAGCAAATCTGGCTTGCTTACGTTGTATACACTTATGGAATCTAACACACCCGATCATCACGTGGTGCTTCAAACAACAAGCTTTAGCAACGGTGCATACTAAGGGTGAACACTTTAGAACTTGAAATTTATGTGCATGAGGGATCATCTTATAATGCTACCGCCTACTAAGCAATACAAGATGCATAAAGGATTAACATCACATGCAATTCATAATATGTGATATGATATGGCCTTTCTTCTTTGTGCTTCCGATCTCCATCTTCAAGCACGAACATGATCTCCATCATCACCGGCATTGCATCAAGGTCAATGACACTTCTCCATGGTTGTCGTCCACCGGCTTCAACTATTACAACTACTTTGAATAGATACGCGGATCTTAACATAAATTAAAGACAACCATATGGCTTCGCCGTTGCCAACTTACAATAAGGAACATTGCATACATCAAATATAATCACAATCATGGCCATATCACATCACAGCACACCCCTGCAAAACAAAGTTAGACGCCTCTACTTTCTTTGCATATTTTACGTGGTTTGGGGCTTTCAATAAGTGTCGTTCTAACTTACGAACAAGAACCACAACATTGATACTAGTATTGTTAAGCACCCATTGTAAATTGGATCTCCACTATGCTGGGAGAAACAGGCACCCGCAAAGCCACTTATGCAATACAAGTTGCATGTCAAGCGTGGAGCAAGTCTCATGAACGATGTCATGTAAGGTTAGCCCGGGCCGCTTCATCCCAACATCCCGCAAGATGCAAAGTACACAAGAAGCAATTGACAATAAAAGCATCAATACCCACAATGACCATTGTGTTCTACTCGTGCAACAGATCTACATATAGACATGGCTCTGATACCACTGTAGGGTTTCGTAGCATGGAAAACAAAAAAATTCTACCGCATACAAACAAACAAGCCAAGATCTATCTACTAGATTGTAGCAACGAGTTGATGGAATAACTCACCCTCGAAGATTCCAAAGTGTTTAACGAGAGCGGATTCTCGTGGGTGATGTAGTTGTACTCTTTCCGATCTCAAGATCGCGTAGACGATCCTTCCGGCGCGTTCGCAGCCCCTGATCGGTCACATCGCTCGTACTTTCGACTAATACCTTCCTCTCCCTTGTTCCAGCATAGCGGAGGTTGTAGCACTCTCTCGATTCCCAGAAGACAACGGCGTACCGAAGTAGAGGAGATCTCGCAGGCTCACTTGCCGAGCGAGTATGGTGGAGTATGAGAGGGCTCTCGGCGATCTAGGTTTTAGAAACACCAAGGAGGAGGTGCTAGAGCTGCCAGGGTTTGGGGCACCCCAAGTCGTGGCTAGGGCAACCCCGGGAGGTGGCGCAGCAGCAGGAGGTGGTGGCGCCAATCTAGGGTTTTGGAGGAGAGGCACTTGTGTGCTAGGAGGGCAGCCTGCCCTCCCTTTATAGGTGGGAGGCGGCCAAGGGAGGAGTCCCTCCCCAACTCGGCTTGGAGGTGGGCTGGTTGGAGGAGGGAATCCTCCCAACTCGGCTTCCCACTCCTCCTCCTCTTTCCAAAGCTTGCTGCTTGACTTTCAAACTAGCCGCTTGACTTTTCAAATTAGGATTTAAATAAACCCTTTATTTTGGATAGAAAGACACCTAGTACATGATGCAATCATTCCAACTTACAATGACACATTCATGTACCCTTCCCTCCCGAGTGCCGACATTTCGAACATTCTAGAACATTCCCGATGAAAACACCGTAACCATTCCCCAACTCAAACGGGACTTTCTTTATATGAATCTTATTTTTCGACCATTCCGGATCTCCTCGTGATATCCGAATCCCATTCGAGACTCAACAACATTCGACTCTTTCTCATCATTCCATAACTACTCAAACAACGTCAATCCTTATGTGTCTCCTACGGTTCGTGAATTATGCAGACATGATCGAGACACTTCTCAACAATAACCAATAGAGGAATCTGAAATTCATATGGCTCTACATATTTCTACGATTACTTTGATCGAATGAACCACTTACATACGATATCAATTTCCCTTTGTCTCACGATAGTTTACTTATCCGAGGTTATGATCGTCGGTATCTCGCATACCTAGTTCAACCTCACATCGATAAGTACTCTTTTCTCGCTCCTGATATGTGATCCCTTGTACCACATGCTTGCAAGCTAATTGGATGACATTTCACCGAGAGGGCCCAGTATATCTATCCGTCATATGGATGGACAAATCCCACTCTTGATCCATGTGTTTCAACCAATACTTCTGAACACTCAATACCACCTTTATAGCCACCCATTCACGGTGGTGTTTGATGTCATCAAAGCATCCATCCGGTAAAGGTGATATGCATGATCTCATGGTCGAAGGAATTAGATAACTATGTATCAGAAAGCATATAGCAATTGAACTATTAAAATGACTTGATCTTTATGCTACGCTTATCTATAGGAGTATGTCCACCATATCATTCTCCTAACGATATGATCTTGTTGTTAATAACATCTCAATGTTCATGATAGGGAAACCACAATCATCTATTAACCAACAAGCTAGTATTATATAGAGGCTTTACTAGGGACTTCAAATTAAGTTTACAAATCACACAAGTATTAATGTTTCCTTGTTAATACTATTTTAGCATGAATGTAAACATTTATCATAAACACAAAGATATAATAATAACTACATTTATTATTGCCTCTAGGGCATATCTCCAACACACTGTACCGCCGTCGTCGGAGGAGCCAGACCATGCCGTAATGTCCCCATCGTCAGTGTATAAATAGAGGCCACCCCGCCTCAATTATCCACACCATTACACTCCCCACTCCTCACAGAACCTCCCACACCTCTCCCCGGAACAAGGCGAGCACCACATCGCCGGAATTTAGCTGGAGTCCGCCGCTGTAGAGGAGGAAGGATCCCGTTGATTGCGATCGCCCCAGGAGCCGCCGCGATCACCATTCGAACCGCCGTTGTCTACAACGGAGTTCTCCCCCATCGCCGACCCTAGTTGGAGCCCAGGTGAGCCTCACCCATCCCCCACCATCAAGTTAGGGTTCGTTTCTTGCCGGAGCTATTCACGGGAGACGACGAACCACAGCCGTAGATCCTAGTCTAATCGCACGGCCCAAATTGAAACATACTGTTTCGGGTTAAATGAGCCACTGACTAGTGGGACCCCCTATCAGCAGCCCGCTGCGCCAGCACAGTGCAGCTAGGCCGACCCGTTTACTTTCCCGCGCAAGCCTCTTGATTCAAATAGGATTTTTCCAATTTAGTTAAAACCAGATTCTGTCAGTAGATTCAAAAATTAATTCAAAGAGATTTACTGAACCAAATTGCATGATTCCAATTTTGTTAGAAAGATATTCAAATTATCTATCCAAGCCCATTGGATTCAAACCATTTGAAATAATAGATCACCTATACCAAAAATAACAATACAGAGACTTTTACAACTTCAAACATTTTTCAAAAATCAACCATAAATGCTTTTGAGTTGATTCCAACTCTCAAAAATCACATTTAACAATATCTATCTGAATATGTAAAAATATTTAGGTTACATGAAGTGATCTTGGACTAGTACTAAAAGAAGGCTATCTAGGATTTTCTAGTCAATTTAATTATATTAAATAGCAATTTTAAACTTTATAAAATATGACCAACACTTTAAATCACATTCCCATGTATTAGAATATGTGGTGATGACATGTGTCAACATGATCCCATATTTTAATTGGAGAATATTAAATCTTAAGTATTTTCAATGAGTAGAAATTACTTTTCTAAAATAAAATAAATAAGACTAAGTATTTATTTCATGTGATGATTGTGATGATGCTAGATCATCTAGTGTGAACCTTAGTTTGCTAAATAGAAATATTTAAGTATTGTTTGGTGATTGTGTACCCCGTATTCATTTATAGATGCTAGTACCAACCCGGGATACGAGGAGGAGGAGTACTACGAAGAAGGAGAAGAAAACATTAACCACTACACTACCCAAGGCAAGCTAGAACTATGCAAGTTAACACTTGCCAACTTCATAACCTATGCAATATGCAATAGGCATGCTTTGGTTATGCAACCTTGATTATACCAATCCCAAGTTTTACTTGCAAGCTTTATTCTTTTACTTTTACCAAAGTTCTTTACTTTTGGTTAGTGATTTGTGAGTATCAGAAAAATAGGATAGATACCATAAAGCGTATAAAACTAGGCCTAGCTAGGTATACTTAGATGTCATTAAAAAGGCATAAAACTAGATTTGGATAGTTACACTTGATTACCACCCCGTATTAGTGAATACCCTCAACTTTAGTGGCTAGTGCTAAGCATAAAAGTTGATCACTTTAGATGGGAATACTTGGTGATAATGATTATGAAAACCTTGGAATGAGGATTCATTCTATTGAAATGTTTTGACATGTGTTGAGAAACACAATGATTGATGATGAAAATGTTGAGGCATTAGCCTTGGCCCCTTTATAAAAAAAACTGATCGTTGGGTTCGGATGTGATACCATTCTAATTTTACCGTACAACCACAATACCTTAATTGGGTAGGGCTTAGCTAGAACTTTATATTCCTTAGTATGGGTTCCCTTGTGGAAGAGGTTGAGCTAAGGCTACCTCGTGATGAATGTCCACCTATGCAGTGCCTAGGATGGCAGAGGGCCATGGCTGGGAGGCCAAGCTCATAGGGGAGGTGCCTATACTAGAGTGTGTAATTGAAAGGTTATGATTGATTATCCGCATACTAAGTATGATGATTCAGTGTTATCCCTGACGGATGTATCGAATTTTATGGTGAAAGTGTACCACCTCTGCAGAGTGTCAAACTATTCAAATATCCATGTCTGCGGTCATGGACAGTTGGAGTGGCCATACTGTTCCGTTGTCAGATGTTTTCAAAAATGACTTGTGAATTGAACTATGACTTTGACATGACCACAACGGGATTGTGAACATGAAAACTAGGTTCCCACTTAAGTGATGTAGAACATTAAATTATTTTTCTTTACTTCTAAACTCAGTATGAGATAAACCTAGCTTTTTGCAAATAAACCTAGAGCTTAAGATTCCTAGTAGAACTACCTTACTTGCTAGTGATAGTTTGCGAGTACTTAAAGAGTACTCATGGCTTTGTCCCTGGCTATTCCCATGGCCAGATTATTAGGAGGACTACCAGGATGATGGACAACAGGAGGTCTATGACAACTAGGATCATCTCCCATCGTCAGCATTGCCTGTGACTCTAAAGATGGAGCGCCTACTACGTTTAATTTCCGCTCCTAGATTTGTATTAAGACTGGGTCATGAGATCCTTTATTTGTAACACCTTTATTATGGTTTGTAATGGATGATGTACTCTGGTACCAATTCTATTATGTCTCGCACAAATGGTAATCCTGGGATTGCGAGGTATGGCATAACAGGCATCTGGGATTAAAAATTCGGGTGTTGACAAGTTGGTATTAGAGCCAGGCTGACCATAGGAGACCCTAGTTAGAATGGACGTACGAACAAAAACTTAGTTTCAAAATAAAAGAAGTGAGTATTTATGAAAACCTATTCCCACTCTTATCCTTGAGATTCTTTCAAAAAAATTCATGTTACTAAAAAATTCTTGCAAGTCTACATAAAATTTGACACACTTGCTCACCCCACTAACTTGCTCACCCTAAATCCTTATAGATGGAGGTCCAGTATTGCAAATTCTACCAGCTGGGCAACAAAGGCCACCCAATCTTTGAGAGGTATCTAGATGCAGTGTCAGAGTATATGAAGCGCCCGCACCAGGAATTATTCGGGGCACAACTCAACGATCACGTAGGAGGAGATCTACAATGGCTGATAGTTGCAGATATCAGAGGCAAGATGGAAGCATCCACTTCAGAGAAGATCCAATTCAGCTTGAGGGAGAACAATTGGCTAGACGGATTAGCCAGGGCTATGCATGAAGCTCTTGTCCGTCTGTGTGGGCAAAACATCAACCAGATCAGTGGAACTCGCTTTGCTCACTACGCAAGGCGTGATTATATGGGAATGCCTTTGGAGATGCTAGGACACCCGGAGCTGAAGCACCAGGTGGATAATCTTGAATTCATGTTGTATGATAGATAGAAGGGGTTGGACAAGCCCGTGCCAACGCCATCCACAACCATGCCATTGCAGTCAAGAAGGACCAGACCCTCACAATCCTCGCCAAGGAGCGCCATTCACTTCGTCGTCAACGTGACAGGAAGGATCGCATCATTGATCGTATTCACAAAAATGTGGCCACTCTCGAGAAGACCTTCCGTGAACAAGAGATCCAGTTTGAAGCGAAGGAGGAGGAAGGTGAAGATATCCAAGGAGATATCTACTCTTACCTCAGTGATGACAATGACTACCTAGAGGACGATGCCATGGAGTTCCACACTGATGATGATGATTTCGCCTTCATTGATGATGATTAGATGCACTTGAGCACTACCATAGGAGTGAGTTGTACTGGTCACATTGTATCGTAGTTTCACAGAATGGTTCTTAAAACCATCTGTTTTCTATTTTGTGTTGTGGTGTCTTTGTATTGTCTTCTTTGAATGAATGAATGAGAGGAAGTTGTTAGTTTGCAAAACCCGAGTCAAATTCAAAGTTTAAAGATTTTGAAACAAAACTATGAACCTTAGAAATTTCCCTCTTATCTCTTTATCTATCTCAATCTTGAGATGACTTGCAGAAATCCCGGAGGGAGCAGTTCATCTCAGGACCCAATGCTGCAAATTCTGCAAATGTTAGTTTCTGACCATGAAGCCAGTAGAGCCAAATGTCAAGCCAACTTAGCCACTCTGCAACAGATAGCTCAGATGGTCCACAATAATCAAGGCCACAGAAACCAGGATAACCATGGATCCAAGCTCAAGAACTTTCAGAATACCAACCCACCTATATTTAGTAAGTCTGAGGATCCCTTAGATGCTGATGACTGGCTGCAAACCATGGAGAACAATTTGGAGGTCGCAGGAGTTGAAGCCAATGAAAAAGTACTATTTGCCACCCATTATCTGGCAAGTGATGCAAGAGCCTGGTGGAATAGTACTCGTACCATGAACAAAGGTCAGATGATGACTTGGGAAGCATTCAAGGTCATGTTCAATCGCACCCATGTGCCCCAAGGTTTGGTTACTAGGATGAGGGATGAGTTCAGGGAACTGAAGCAAGGAAGGATGACCGTAGTTGAATACCGTGACAAATTCTTATCTTTAGCTAGATATGCCCCTAATGAGATTAACACTGAAGACTGTGTTAGTCAACATCCATTTTGCGGATCTAGAAGAACTAGTGGACTCTGCTATCTAGATGGAAGGAAACATCAACCAAGCCAATGACAATCGCAAGCGCAGAATGATGCACCAGAGTGGATCCAACCATACCCAGAAGTATCACCCCAACCCGTCTGCAGGATATGCCCCAAGAAACAACATACCCCCTATGTCCCGTCCAAACTATCCCAATCTTAGCGGAGGAAACTTGAAGTCTGGCGGAAACAACAACAACAACAACCCCGAAAACTCGAATAACTTCAACCGTGCACCGCCCAAGTCCAACAACAACAACAACAATACTGCCCCAAGGACTGGAAGCAATATTGTGCCTATTGTAGGAAAAGACAAGTCCCTGATTACTTGCTTTGAATGCGGAGTCAAGGGTCACTACTCCAACGAGTGCCCCAAGAAGCTTGCTGCAGACTCCAATGTGAATGCACCCGCTCAACAGCAACACTGTGTTTAGCCTGGAAAGAGATTTGCCCCAGGGAACCCGCTCAACCGCAACGACCGTCTGTTCCACATGAATGCTGAAGAAGCTCAGGAAGCGCCAGATGTCGTGCTGGGTATGTTTTATGTTAACTCAGTACTTGCAAGAGTGTTGTTTGATTCTGGAGCATCGCACTTGTTTGTTATAGAAGAATTTGCATGCACTAGTATGATTCAACCAACAAAATTGAAGCATGTTATGATAGTTCAAATACCTGGGTCAACCACCAAAGATAGAAAATTTGCAAAGCTATACCTATCAGAATCCATGGAATAGATTTTTATGCTAATATAATAGCACTTGGAACCAAAGGTTTGGAAGTAGTACTAGGAATGGATTGGATGTTGAAACATAAAGGATTAATCGACTGTGCCAAGAAAGCCATAACCATGACCAGTAGCACTGGAGTATCAGAGCATGTATCTGAGACGCTGCCCCGTCAATTCAAATGCAACAAGAGTCTAGCCCAACCAACCCTAGACCAAGTCAGAGTAGTCTGTGAATACCCCGACATGTTCCCAGATGAACTTCCCGGTATGCCCCCAGATCAGGATATCGAGTTCATCATTGAACTAGTTCCTGGAACTAGACCCATAGCTCAGAGACCTTATAGTATGAACCCATCTGAATTAGTGGAGATGAAGAAACAACTTGATGCTATGCTGGAGAAAGGTCCGATTCAACCAAGCGCATTGCCATGGAGATTGCCTATTTTGTTTGTGGATAAGAAAGATGGAGGTGACCGTTTGTGTACAGATTACCGGAAGCTGAATGACGTCACCATCAAGAACAAGTACCTACTACCGAAGATAGAAGATCTGTTTGACCAGTTGACTGGTGCCAGAGTGTTTTCTAAGATTGATCTTAGAACTGGTTATCATCAACTCAAGATTCGTGCAACGGATATCCCAAAGACCGCCTTTACCACTAGATATGGATTGTATGAGTACACTATCATGTATTTTGGATTAACCAATGCCCCCGCTTATTTCATGAATCTCATGAATAAGATTTTTATGAACTTCCTAGATAAGTTTGTCCTTGGTTTTATTGATTATATTCTGATCTATTCCAAGTCAAAAGAACACCATGAGCTACACATGAGAACCATCCTTGATACCCTTAGAGAACATCAGTTGTATGCTAAGTTTAGCAAATGTGAGTTCTGGTTAAAGGAAGTAGGATTCCTAGTACATATTGTGTTGGCAGGAGGGGTCGCTGTCGATCCTGCCAAGATCAAAGATGTTGAAGAATGGAAAGCCCCAACCACTCAAGCCCAAGTCCGTGCATTTCTCGGATTAGCGGGATATTACCGTAAGTTTGTTGAAGGATTTTCGAGCATCGCAAGACCGATGACCCAGTTATTGAAGAAAGATCAGAAGTTTGAATGGACGGACAAATGTGAAGCAAGTTTTCAGGAGATCAAGAAGATTTTGATTTCATCCCCAATTCTGATTATGCCGGATATCAAGAAGCCTTTTGATGTGTATTGTGATGCATCTAAGATTGGTCTCGGATGTGTGTTGATGCAAGAAGGCAAAGTCATATCATACCTGTCCCGACAATTGAAGCAACATGAGCAAAACTACCCTACCATGACTTAGAACTAGCAGCCATAGTTTTAGACTTGAAGACATGGCGTCATTACCATATGGGTAACCGCTATGAGATTTATTCGGATCAGAAGAGTCTGAAGTATATTTTCACCCAGAAGGAGTTGAATATGAGGCAAAGGAGATGGATAGAGTTAATCAAGGATTATGACCTTGACATTCACTATCACCCTGACAAAGCCAATGTGGTAGCGGATGCTCTTAGCAGATTGCCGTGTAGATTAAACACCATGATTAAAGAAGCCCAACCAAGTTTGCATGAAGAGTTGGAGAAGTTTAGAACAGAGTTAGTTAGCAAAGGATTTTTATCTAGCATAGAACTTTAACCCACTTTGATCAGTCAGATCAAGGAAGCCTGGAAAGGAAATGCAAGTATCAACGGAATCAAGCATCATATCGGTACAGGGAAGGTACCCGGATTCACTGAAGATGAAGAAGGATTTTTGTGGTACAAAGGACGTATCTGTGTACCAGTAGATTCCGAGTTGAAACAAGTTATCATGTAGGAAGCTCATGATACTCTTTATTCTATCCATCCCGGAGGAACGAAGATGTATCAGGATTTGAAGGAGTAATTTTGGTGACACAAGATGAAGAGAGAAATCGGAAGCTACATCGCCAAGTGTGATATTGATACGTTGCTAACGTATCCATAATTTTTGATGTTCCATGCTTGGTTTTATCTACTTTATTAAGTTTTGTCCACACTTTGGAGTACTTTCTTTACACTTTCTTGGACTAACCTATTAACAAGTGCCACAGTGCCAGTTGCCTGTTTTCTACTGTTTTTGGTTCCAGGAAAGTCAGAAAATGAATATTCTTGGAATTGGATGGGACAAAAGCCAAAGTCAGTTTTTCACCGAGGGACACCCAGAGCCAGAATATGAGACGGAGAGGGGCCAGGGGGCCGCCACACCACCTGGCCGCACGGCCCAGCCTGGCCTACGCCAGGGGGTGGTCTAGCCGCCTCCGACACCCCCTCGGCCTCCCCTTTAGCCTATAAGATGCCTCCGATACAGAAACCCTAAGTACCCGATCAAAAATTCCACGAAAGAGTCTGTAGCCGCCATCATCTCCATCCCTAGATCGAGAGGGATTTGAAGCTCTTCCCGGCACCCTGCCGGAGGGGATAATTCACCCTGGAGGCCTTCTTCATCACCATGCAAGCCTCCGGTGTGATGCGTGAGTAGTTCATCCTTGGACTACGAGACCATGTAGTAGCTAGATGGCTGGTTATCCTCCTTTGTGCTACAATGTTTAGATCTTGTGAGCTCCGTTCATGATCAAGATCATCTATTTGTAATTCTGCATGTTGTGTTTGCGGGGATCCGATGGATATTGAGATGTTATTTCAGATTGATTATTGATTCTATCAAGTCTTTTTTATTTGTGATCTTGCATGCTTTCCGTTGTTAGTAGCTATCTTGGCCAAGTAGATGCTAGCAACTCCAACAGTTAGTATTTATGCTCGATAGTGGGTTCATGCCTCTAGTAATCTGGGGAAGTGACAGAAATCTCTAAGGTACTAGATGTGCTGTTGCTACTAGGGATAAAACAACAATCCTTTGTTCATAGAACAATCATATTGTTTACTTTACACGTAATGCGTAATGCAATTATCCATTGCTTGCAACTTAATACTGGAGGGGGTTCGGATGATAACCTGAAGGTGGATTATTAGTCAGAGATGCAGTTGGAGTACGGTCTATGTATAATGTTGTAATGCCCAATTGAATCTCAAAGGAGTCAAGATGAGTAGTATATGCATGATTTCTTTCTCGATGTTTGTCAATTGCCCCGCTGTAATTTGTTCACCCAACATGTCATCCATCTTAAGGAGAGCCACTACTAGTGAACTATGGACCCCGGTCCTTTCTTTTACCATCAATCTACAACTGTTTACTGCTTTCTGTTTACTTTCTGCAAATTATTACTTTCTTCCACTCGTTACGTTTAATCCTTTGTTTTCAGCAAAACCGGTGAGATTGACAACCTCATCGCAAGTTGGGGGCAAAGTTCTGTGGTTGTGTTGTGCAGGTTTCCACGTTGCTGCTGGCACCGGTAGTGCGCCCTCCCAAAGTCCAGCGAGCAACACCTTTGAGGTGTTTCCTTGCTCCTACTGGATTGATAACCTTGGTTTCATAACTGAGGGAAAACTTGCTGCTGTGCTCATCATACCTTCCTCTTGGGGTTCCCCAATAGGCTCGATATATTTTGGGCTAAGCAACTGATGTTCTGGCACCGTTGCCGGGGAGTCAAGGACATCTTCAGAAGGGGAGTGCCTCATAACCAATCTCTTTACTTTGTTATTTTTGTTTTTCTTAGTTTATTTTTGCTTTGTTTGCTTATTTCTTTATCAAAAACACAAAAAAATTAGTTCCTACTATAGTTGTTATTTTCATTGGTCTGCTATTGTCTTGCTTTATCATGCTTTCTATCAATGGTTGGTTTTTTGAAACAGAATCTTATTGGCAAGGTGGGTTCACGGAAGAACAAAAATATTATTATAAGGAACACCACTTGTCACAAGAAGGGAAACACTTATGGGAACAAATTGATAAACTGTGTACCATTGCTATAAACGTGTGCTCTACTTATAATATTACTTATGCTTTGATAAATCTTGTCGCTGTAGGAGGTATAAACACCTCCCTTTTCAATGTGAGTATAATGATAATGTTACCATATCTTCTTATGTTAAAGGTAATTATGACTTTTATGATGTGGAACAAATTGAAGAATTTATTCCTTGGAAGGGTGCATTTGAACTTGCTAGTTTGCTTGAAAATACTGATGATTCACCTTATAAATATGAGGTTTATGATATACTTAAATTTTTCTTTGATAATTACAAGGTATAAAATCGCTATATTCTTGAATATCTTAATAGATGCTCTCCACCAATGGAAGAGACTAATGCCTTGCAGGAGCCTATGGAAGAAGAAATTGCTGAAACTAGAAGCACATTGGATGAAAAAGAGGAGGAGAGTGATGATCAAGAGCAGGATGAATGGATCTACCCATCCCTACCTTCTAATGTGAGTAACTCTTTACCCCTTACATTATTTGATTTTCCCCCATGCTTACCAAAGGAGGACGAATGTCATGTTCCTGAGGATTTTTTTGAAAATGTTTATAATAAATCTCTAGTGTTTGTAGATCATGAAAAGCATGATCTATGTGATAGTTATATTGTTGAGTTTATTCAAGAGGCTACTGAAAATTATTATGAGAGAGTAAAATATGGTTGTAGAAGTTTTCATGGTATTGAAACACCTCTCTATGTGCTGAAAGTTTTGAAGTTATTCTCGTTTTATCTTCCTATGCATGTCACTTTGTTCTTTGTGAATTTATTTGCAGACGGGATTCCTATGCATAGGAAGTGGGTTAGACTTAAATGTGTTTTGAATTTGCTTATGTATGCTCGCTTTTACTTCAATTCATCTTTTTTATGTGAGCATTCTCAAACTATCATGCCTAACTTAAAGGCGTTAAAGAAAAGTACTTATTGGGAGATAACCCAAAAGTTTTAGATGAGTCTTGGAAGTTATTTCTTCAGTAATAACCGCTCCTTATCGTTTTTATTTGCTTTTTGTGCCAAGAGTAACCTCTAATGAGAGAGAAGTAATGTCTGGGAAAGTTGCTGTCCCAAAACAGATTTCTGTGCTTCACCATAAAAATTTGTATAAAATCTCTGAACGTCTGTTTCAGGCATGAATTTTTGTGCTTCTGCCCCATGATGTTATCTAACTATCATTAGTTCAACACTTTTCGATTTGAGCAACAGGAGGTCTTATAAACAATTCATCTTTACCTGCTGGTCTGTTTTGATAGATTTCTGCCAATATTTGCATTTGCTTCTTGTTGATTCCTTTTTGAGTTCCTTTGGGGAATTGAGCTTTTTGAGGGAAGTGCTACAGTAGCTTGTGTTTTA
This sequence comes from Avena insularis, assembly GCA_023614405.1. NCBI lineage: Eukaryota > Viridiplantae > Streptophyta > Magnoliopsida > Poales > Poaceae > Avena > Avena insularis. Next base: position 84,871,270 of record CM042684.1, on the reverse strand, counting down.
ATGGAAGTTTTATTGGTTTTGGGACTGAACCTAAAGACTTATTATCTTGAGTGCACTAATGTTGCTAATAAGATTGTGTGAAGTTTTGTATGAAGGAAAAATTTCAGGTGTATGGAAGGAATGAGTAATGAGATGAAGGATGGACTAAATCTCAAGCTTGGGGATGCCACGCGTGTCGCCCCAAGAAATAATCAAGAAGTACAAGCATCAAAGCTTGGGGATGCCCAAAGCGTCCCCTTCTTCATCAATAAAAATCTCAGGTTTCTTCCAAACACTTCATTTTTATTGTTTCATGCACAGTTGTGTTGTTCATGGAGCGTCTTCTTTTTCGTTTTTGTTTTGGTTTTTCGTTTGCTTGGTTTGCTTAGTTTTCTGAATAAATTGGTTAGACCCCCTCTTTCATGCATTGGTTTTCAAATAGTTTGGTTTGGATTGGAAAAGAGTAGGAAAAGTTCACGCTTAAGTGGTAAAGAGAGCTTGTTTTGACTGTGGCCTATGCTTTGTCATGCCATGCTCGATATTGTTTTGGATTTATGCTTAGTATTCTTTTCTGTAGCATGAAATGTTATAAACAATTGAGATTGCTTAATGTGCCTTGGAAGAATCATGCGTTGTTTTAGCATATTAAAGCATAGTATTGTGGTATTCTCCTTTGATTCTTTATTTGGGTTGACTTGGCACATGCTCACACCATGTTATGACTATCCCAAGTCACCATAAGCCTTTATGATCCTTTAGTTTTCAACTTGTAGTATCACTTTATGCTTTGATTAATGATGTTTTGTCGCTCTGCATGATTCTGGCCATTATTGCTCTCTTAGTTGGTCGCTCCCAGTCTTTTGCTATCCTCCATAACCAAGTGTGAGTTCCACTCATGCATCCAACTCCTAAAACCAAGTTATTCCAAAGATTCCACCATACCTACCTATTAGAATTTGCTATTCCAAGTATATTCATGTTTTTATCTACCTTCCGAATTAAACTTGTTATGAGAAAATTAGTGATTAAAGCTCTCACGAACTTGATGGCATACTTTACTTTTCTTGCCCTGAATAAACTTGAACCATTGCGTCCACCTTTGTTGCGTATGCTTGTGCTTTATAAGTTGAATTTAGCAGAACCATGTATCATGGGGAACACTTTCAACATTGCACTTGTACTTTGTACCCCGTTGATATCATGTTCTTTTGCTTATGGATCCCGACGGTGTGAAATAAAAGGGGAACTTGTAAGATCATGGAGTTTGTATTTGTGTTAGAGAAAGCATGGGCCGCTAGACTAAGCCATGCCTAATCATGGTGGAAACTTGCAGCATAACCATAATGAGCACTCTATGAAGCATCCTTAATAAAAACCTATGCAAATAGCAATTACAAAGATCGAGCAGATGCTTAGTGCCTGCTTGCCTTGTCATTTTGATTATGGGATAGCTCCTGTATCATGTGCAAGGGGTACCCCGTCGGCGGTTCTCTATGATACATATGTACTTACAATGACAAGAGCTTACTTGTGACTAAAGTTGAGTAGCATGAGGTTTGGTCTTCGTATGTAAGGGGCATGAGATTTCATCTTATAACTTGTCAAGCATATCCTCTTAGTTGTGTCACTTTAACCTTAATCGCCTAAAGATGCTTATGATAGGGGCAATGAGAGCTGAAAGCTAATAAGTACCATAATTTTTGGAAGCTCTTTATGAAATTGAATCCCTACTTCCTTCTATGAAGGCCTTTCTTTTACTTTTATGTTGAGTCTCCACCTTCTATCTTTATGCACCTACTTTGAGAGCATAGTGGCCATTCTTAGTTCTATGTGCATTGTCCCAAGACTTGTTGATTGATGCATAGCTTTGATATTGCTTGTTTTAAACTATTTGTATCTAGTCACTCTTATGAACTTTGAAGGTATCCTATGCATTTATGTTTGCTACTCTATGAGGGACAAGCTGAATGCCACTATGTTATGTTTTCTTTATGTGAAATAAACAAACGGCTTGCAAAACATTGTTATTCATGAATCTTTTGTTTGTGCCTTTTCATGTTGCAACTTAGTTGCTTTATCTTATTGTTAGAACTTTGTCTTTCATGTTATGATTGAAGTACTATGATCCCAGCTATCAATGTTTTACAAATACTTTGATCAAGTTTATGACGGTGCATGTCACCTCAAAAATTATTCTTTCTTTTTATCACTAACCTACTCGAGGACGAGCAGGAGTTAAGCTTGGGGATGATGATACGTTGCTAACGTATCCAAATTTTTTGATGTTCCATGCTTGGTTTTATCTACTTTCTTATGTTTTGTCCACACTTTGGAGTACTTTCTTTAAACTTTCTTGGACTAACCTATTAACAAGAGCCACAGTGCTAGCTGCCTGTTTTCTGCTATTTTTGGTTCCAGGAAAGTCAGAAAATGAATATTCTCGGAATCGGACGGCATAAAAGCCAAAGTTAGTTTTTCACCGAGGGACACCCGGAGCCACAATACGAGACGGAGAGGGGCCAAGGGGCTGCCACACCACCTGGCCGCGTGGCCCAGCCTGGCCCGTGCTAGGGGGTGGTATGGCCGCCTCCGGCACCCCCTCGGCCTCCCCTTTCGCCTATAAGATGCCTCCAATACAGAAACCCTAAGTACTCGATAAAAAATTCCACGAAAGAGTCTGTAGCCGTCGTCATCTCCATCCCTAGATCGGGAGGGATCTGAAGCTCTTCCCAGCACCCTGCCGGAGGGGGGAATTCACCCTGGAGGCCTTCTTCATCACCATGCAAGCCTCCGGTGTGATGCATGAGTAGTTCATCCTTGGACTACGGGTCCATGTAGTAGATAGATGGCTGGTTCTCCTCCTTTGTGCTATTATGTTTAGATATTGTGAGCTCCGTTCATGATCAAGATCATCTATTTGTAATTCTGCATGTTGTGTTTGCGGGGATCCGATGGATATTGAGATGCTATTTCAGATTGATTATTGATTCTATCATATCTTTGTTATTTGTTATCTTGCATGCTTTCCGTTGTTACTAGCTATCTTGGCCAAGTAGATGCTAGCAACTCCAAGAGTTAGTATTTATGCTCAATAGTGGGTTCATGCCTCTAGTAATCTGGGGAAGTGACAGAAATCTCTAAGGTACTAGATGTTTTGTTGCTACTAGGGAGAAAACAACAATCCTTTGTTCATAGAACAATCATATTGTTTACTTTACACGCAATGCGTAATGCAATTATCCATTGCTTGCAACTTAATACTGGAGGGGGTTCGGATGATAACCTGAAGGTGGATTATTAGTCATAGATGAAGTTGGATTATGGTCTATGTATAATGTTGTAATGCCCAATTGAATATCAAAGGAGTCAAGATGAGTAGTATATGCATGATTGCTTTCTCGATGTTTGTCAATTGCCCCGCTGTAATTTGTTCACCCAACATGTCATCTATCTTAAGGAGAGCCACCACTAGTGAACTATGGACCCCGATCCTTTCTTTTACCATCAATCTACAACTGTTTACTGCTTTCTGTTTACTTTCTGCAAACTATTACTTTGTTCCACTCGTTACGTTTAATCCTTTGTTTTCAGCAAAACCGGTGAGATTGACAACCTCATTGCAAGTTGGGGGCAAATTTCTATGGTTGTGTTGTGCAGGTTTCCAAGTTGCTGCTGGCACCGGTAGTGCGCCCTGCCAAAGTCTAGCTAGCAACACCTTTGAGGTGTTTCCTTTCTCCTACTGGATTGATAACATTGGTTTCATAACTGAGGTAAAACTTGCTGCTGTGCTCATCATCCCTTCCTCTTGGGGTTCCCGAACGGGCTCGACATATTTTGGGCTAAGCAACTTATTTTTTGGCACCGTTGCCGGGGAGTCAAGGACATCTTCACAAGGGGAGTCCCTCATAACCAATCGCTTTACTTTGTTATTTTTGTTTTGCTTAGTTTATTTTTTCTTTGTTTGCTTGTTTCTTTATCAAAAACACAAAAAATTAGTTCCTACTATAGTTGTTATTTTCATTGGTCTGTTATTGTCTTGCTTTATCATGCTTTCTATCAATGGTTGGTTTCTTTGAAACTGAATCTTATTGGCAAGGTGGGTTCACGGAAGAACAAAAATATTATTATAAGGAACACCGCTTGTCACAAAAAGGGAAACACTTATGGGAACAAATTGATAAATTGTGTACCATTTCTATAAACGTGTGCTCTACTTATAATATTACTTATTGCTTTGATAAATCTTGTTGCTGTATGAGGTATAAACACCTCCCTTTTCAATGTGAGTATAATGATAATGTTACCATTCTTATGTTAAAGGGAATTATGACTTTTATGATGTGGAACAAATTGAAGAATTTATTGCTTGGAAGGGTGCATTTGAACTTGCTAGTTTTCTTGAAAATACTAATGATTCACCTTATAAATATGAGGTTTATGATATACTTAAACTTTGCTTTGATAATTACAAGGTAGAAAATGGCTATATTCTTGAATATCTTAATAGATGCTCTCCACCAATGGAAGAGACTAATGCCTTGCAGGAGCCTATGGAACAAGAAATTGTTGAAACTGGAAGCTCATTGGATGAAAAAGAGGAGGAGAGTGATGATCAAGAGGAGGAAGAATGGATCTACCCATCCCTACCTTCTAATGAGAGTAACTCTTTACCCCATACATTATTTGATTGTCCCCCATGCTTACCAAAGGAGGACGAATGTCATGTTCCTGAGGATTCTTTTGAAAATGTTTATAATAAAGCTCTAGTGTTTGTAGATATTGAAAAGCATGCTTTATGTGATAGTTATATTGTTGAGTTTATTCATGAGGCTACTAAAAATTATTATGAGAGAGGAAAATATGGTTGTAGAAGTTTTCATGGTATTGAAACACCTCTCTATGTGCTGAAAGTTTTGAAGTTATACTCGTTTTATATTCCTATGCATGTCACTTTGTTCTTTGTGAATTTATTTGCATACGGGATTCCTATGCATAGGAAGTGGGTTATACTTAAATGTGTTTTGAATTTGCTTCTTGATGCTCTCTTTTACTTCAATTCATATTTTTTATGTGAGCATCTTCTCAAACTATCATGTCTAACTTAAAGGCATTAAAGAAAAGTACTTATTGGGAGATAACCCAAAAGTTTAAGATGAGTCTTGGAAGTTATTTCTTCAGTAATAACCGCTCCTTATCCTTTTTATTTTCTTTTTGTGCCAAGAGTAACCTCTAATGAGAGAGAAGTAATGATTGGGAAAGTTGCTATCTCGAAACAGATTTCTGTGCTTCACCGTAAAAATTCGTGTAAACTCTCTATATGTCCTTTTGAGGCATGAATTTTTGTGCTTCTGCCCCATGATGTTATCTAACTATCATTAGTTCAACACTTTTTGATTTGAGCAACAGGAGGTCTTAGAAACAATTCATCTTTACCTGCTGGTCTGTTTTGACAGATTTCTGCCATTATTTGCATTTGCTTCTTGTTGATTCCTTTTTGAGTTCCTTTGGGGAATTGAGCTTTTTGAGGGAAGTGCTACAGTAGCTTGTGTTTTAATGGAAGTTTTATTGGTGTTGGAACTGAACCTAAAGACTTATTATCTCGAGTGCACTAATGTTGCTAATAAGATTGTGTGAAGTTTTGTATGAAGGAAAAATTTCAGGTGTATGGAAGGAATGAGTAATGAGATGAAGGATGGACTAAAGATCAAGCTTCGGGATGCCACGCGTGTCACCCCAAGAAATATCCAAGAAGTACAAGCATCAAATCTTGGGGATGCCCAAAGCGTCCCCTTCTTCATCAATAAAAATCCCAGGTTTCTTTCAAACACTTCATTTTTATTGTTTCATGCACCCTTGAAGGGAATGCAACGTTTTCGTCTAAAAGGGAAGTTAGCCCCCAGATATATTGGACCCTTCAAGATTTTGAATCGCCGAGGAGAAGTATAATATCAATTGGAACTGCCAGAGGAGATGCCATCCATACATGATGTGTTCCATATCTCGTTACTTCGCAAATGCCTAGAAGTTCCGGAGAAGACCGAAGTGTTCAAGAACATCGATCACCGAGACATAGATATCAACAAGGATCTAACCTATCGTGAAGTACCCATTCGTATTTTGGAAGAAGCCTTCAGAACCACCAGGACCCAAAGTATCAAGTTTCTCAAGATCCAGTGGAGCAACCATACTGAAGAAGAAGCTACTTGGGAGCAAGAAGATTACATTAGGACTGAATTTGCAGATCTCTTTAGTTCCTAGTTTTTCTTAAATATCAGGACGAGATTTTGTTTAAGGAGGGAAGGTTTGTAACACCCCAAAAATATTAATCAAGATTATCAAGTTCAAATCACCTAAGTTTAGGGTTAACAAAAACTTTTCTTATTAAATTGAATATGAGTGTACGTGCAATTTCCATGTTTGATTGCTACAAATGATAAGGAATGGTTTAAAGATGAATACTACATCATCTAGGCCAATTACAAACAAAATCAAAAGAAAAGAAATTAAAATATGAATCATATGATGAAATGGTCATTTTGACCAAAATTAACCACTAGACCACTTTGAGTGTTCCTAGTAGAAACATTTCCAGTTCTTTTCACCCCTTGCTACACCAAGTAAAAGTGAACCCAAGCCCACTTTACAAACTCACAGAAACTATTTTCAAATCTATTTAAAGGACAATTCAAAATTGAATCAAGTGTATGTACTAAGATCACCATTTTGCAAAAACCACTCAAATCAATTCACCTTGACTTTTCCAAGCAACCATAGACACTCAAGCAAGTGCTCACATCACTCACCAAATTTCATTCAAAAATTTCAAATTTGAATTCATGCAGCCATTTGGTCGACCACCTGGCAGACACAGAAAACACTAGCCTAACTTCCACTGTTTTGAGCAGTGATCACTCACCCATTTGTCCCCTCTTCATTCCCCTGGTCTCCCACAACAACCAACAGTGCAGGACACGCCTCCCTCCTTTGCCGTTGCACCAGTGCAGTGCCGCCCGAAGCTCGCCGCGCCGGCCGACCAAGAAGCGCTCGCCACAACCAGCGCCGCCTTCATCCATGATGTCTAGGAGGCAGGCCACCGTCCACCGGCACCCCTTGTCCAACCCTCGACCACAGGCAAGCCGTGGACCACCCAAGAGCACCGCGCCCATTTTCTCTGCACCATGCCGAGAGCGCGCCAGAGCGCCGCGGCCGACCAACGCACACACGTCGCCCCTTGCCATCGCCACGTGTGCCCGCACTCGCCGTGACCCTAGCTACTCCCCAAACATGCTCGTTTGCTTCCGCGTGGAACGTAGCCACTGTACGCCGTCTCGAACACCGCCTCTCCTGCGTAGAACACCTCCCGCGCCCGACCATTCTCGACCGCCACGTGTCGCGCCATTAAGTGTGTGATGACCCACAAGTATAGGGGGTGTATTGCAGTATTTTCGAGGGAAGTGAAACTCAATTTATTGATTCGACACAAGGGGAGCCAAATAATATTTATAAGCCTTAACAACTGAGTTGTCAATTCAGCTGCACCTGGAAAAAATCTTGCTCACAACAGTTTATCAGTAGCAACAATTTTGTAGTAGGAATAGTTAAGTAACAACAGTACTAAAGAAAAGACAGCAGTAACAATAGCAGTAAACAGTGGGATTCGAGTGCGGTAGGCATAGGAATGGATGGACGGGCGTTGCATGGACAAGACAATTCACATAGATATCAGAACATAGGGCAATTGCAGATAAATAAGATAAAACATCCAAGTACTAGATAATCCCATGCCCTGGCCCTCCTCCGTCTCATATTCTGGCTCCGTGAGTCTTCCAGTAAAATAGGAACTTTGGCTTTTTCCTGTCCAATTCGGAGAATATTCATTTTCTGACTTTCCTGGAACCAAAAACAACAGAAAACAGGCAGCTGGCACTATGGCTCATGTTAATAGGTTAGTACAAGACATCATATGAAAAGTACTCCAAAGTGTGGAAGAAACACAAGAAAGTAGATAAAACCAAGCATGGAACATCAAAAATTAAAGATACATTTGCAATGTATCAGTGTGTGACGACCGCCCTGAAGCACCGCGTCGACCCCTACCCCCAGCCACGCCGATAGCTCGCTGTACCGCCATCACCGGAGGAGCCAGACCATGTCGTAATGTCCCCATCACCGGCTGTCAAAAAAAAGTCCCCATCGCCGGTGTATAAATAGAGGCCACCCTCGCCTCAATTCTCCACACCATTCCACTCCCCACTCCTCACAGAACCTCCCACACCTCTCCCGGAGCAAGGCGAGCACCACATCGCTGGAATTTAGCCGGAGTCCACCGCTGCAAAGGAGGAAGGAGCCTATTGATTGCGACAGCCCCAGGAGCCGCCACGAGCACCATTTGAACCGCCGTCATCTACAAAGTCCTTCGCCCCCATCACCGACCCTAGCTGGAGCCCAGGTGAGCCCCACCTGACCCCTACCGTGGCGTTAGGGTTCGTTTCTTGCCGGAGCTGTTCGCCGGAGTCGATGAACCACAACCGTAGATCCTAGTCTAATCGCAGGACCCAGATTGAAACATACCGTTTCGGGTTAAATGAGCCACTGGCTAGTGGGAACCCCTGTCAGTAGCCCGCTGCGCCAGCGCATTGTAGCTGGGCCGGCCCGTTTACTTTCCCGCGCAAGCCTGTTGATTCAAATAGGAATTTTCCAATTTAGTTAAAACCAGATTCTGTCAGTAGATTCAAAAATCAATTCAAAGATATTTATTGAACCAAATTGCATGATTCCAATTGTGTTTGAAGGATATTCAAATTATCTATCCAAGACCGTTGGATTCAAACCATTTTAAATTATAGATCACCTATACCAAAAATAACAAGACATAGAGTTTTCCAACTTCAAACATTTTTCAAAAATCAACCATAAATGCTTTTGAGTTGATTCCAACTCTCAAAAATCACATTTAACAAGATCTATCTGAATATGTAAAAATATTTAGGTTTACATGCAGTGATCCTAGACAAGTACTAAAAGAAGGCTATCTAGGCTTTTCTAGTCAATTTAATTATATTAAATAGCAATTTTAAACTTTATAAAATATGACCAACAGTTTAAATCACATTCCCATGTATTAGAATATGTAGTGATGACATGTTTCAACATGATCCCATATTTTAATTGGAGAATATTAAATCTTAAGTATTTTCAATGAGTAAAAATTACTTTTCTAAAATAAAATAAATAAGACTAAGTCTTTATTTCATGTGATGATTGTGATGATGCTAGATCATCTAGTGTTAATCTTGGTTTGCTAAATAGAAATAGTTAAGTAATGTTTGGTGATTGTGTACCTCGTATTCATTTATAGACGCTAGTACCAACTCGAGATACGAGGAGGAGGAGTACTACGAAGAAGAAGAAAACTTCAACCACTGCACTATCCAAGGCAAGCTAGAACTATGCAAGTTAACACTTGCCAACTCCATAACCTATGCAAGATGCATTAGGCATGCTTTGGTTATGCAACCTTGATTATACTAGATTGGAGGTGCCTATACTAGAGTGTGTAATTGAAAGGTTATGATTGATTATCCGCATACTAAGTATGATGATTCAGGGTTATCCCTGATGGATGTATCAAATTTTGTGGTGAAAGTGTACCACCTCTGCAGAGTGTCAAACTATTCGAATCGCCGCGTCCGTGGTCATGGACAGTTGGAGTGGCCATACTGTTCTATTGTCAGATGTTTTCAAAAATGACTTGTGAATTGAACTATGACTTTGACCTAACCACAACGGGATTGTGGATATGAAAACTAGGTTCCCACTTAAGTGATGTAGAACATTAAATTAGTTTTATTTACTTCTAAACTCATTATGCGATAAACCTGGCTTTTTGCAAATAAACCTAGAGCTTAAGATTCCTACTAGAACTACCTTACTTGTTAGTGATAGTTTGCGAATACTTAAAGAGTACTCATGCCTTTGTCCCTGGATATTCCCATGGCCAGATTATGAGGAGGACTACCAGAATGATGGACATCAGGAGGTCTATGATAACTAGGATCATCTCCCATCGCCAGTATTGCCTGTGACTCTGAAGATGGAGCCCCTACTACGTTTAATTTCCGCTATTGGATTTGTATTAAGACTGGATCATGCGATCCTTTATTTGTAAGACCTTTATTATGGTTTGTAATAGATGATGCACTATGGTACAATTTCTGTTATGTCTCGCAAAAATGGTAATCCTGGGATTGCAAGGTATGTCATAACAAGCATCAGGGATTAAAAATCCGGGTGTTGACAACTTTCCCCTAAACTCTGGGCGAGGTAATGACAGGCTGTTAGTCAGCTTGGCCATGTTGTGGCTAAAGTGGTGGTCTCCAACATCTCCGATGGTGAAGAAAAGCATGTACTCATCTGCCATCTATCATTTTGAAAATTAAGAAGAGTGTGAGAACATTTGACAACGATAGAATTACGAGGAGTAAAATATATTGAAAACAATTTATATTAAAACATCATAATTAAAATATGTGTTCTCAAATTCTCTATGCGTCCTGGTTTCTAACCGGCTAACTAGACAAACACTCATCCATGAGATAAAACATAACAAACAAAGTACAATCCACTCATAATTTCAAACATGACCAATTCAATTCTCAAACAACAAGGTTCATCACAACAAAGCAAACAAACAAATAATATATGCCATACCCCAAAGGTGGATATGATCAATAAACTAACATGGTAGATATTTACTAAATGAAAATGCTATGGTGGTAGTCACACTATAGGGTGCAACTAGAGGAGTTCCATCTTCCTTCGCATTCATGGCTTCATGGATGCAACAAGACCATCCTTGGTGGAAATCACTTTGTCTTGGTCACATAGATCCAAGACCGTGCCAATGATATCCTTCCTAAGCTTCTTTTCCTCTTTCTCCAGTTCATGGTTCTTCTTCTTTTCTTCCTTGAGGTCCTCTTGAGTGTTGTGCAGCCTCCACTTGAGTCTTTCTCCAACTTCATCAATAGCACTCCATGTTGCACTTCTTGCTGAGTCGAAGAATGATGTATGGAGCTTCGAGTTAGTGAACATCCAGTGTCCCATCTTCTTGTGGTCATCCTCCTTGTTCTTGTACAGATGGAGTTGCACCCACCAATAATCCTGGCCTTCATCCATCACAGGAAAGCCGTTGTACACTGATTCTCCTTCGAGTACCATGCTTAACATGATAGCCTTCAGTGCTTTGGGGAACTCGGTCTCACACTCCAGTGTCATGGTCATCATGGGTCCCTTCTTGATGGATTCATTGATGGTGGCCATCTAAAATTTGGAAATCGAGAAAAATGTTAAGAAGAGTCATACGAGAATAACCAAGGTGCAAAAATACCATATTTTGAATGAACAAAATATTTTCATTTGCCTAGGGTCTTTCCTAGTTTCTAAACCAGTTCTAGGGTCACGAACCTATAGTCAACACAATGCTCTGATACCATCTAAAGTGACCCAACCCGGTAGGGGTCCAAGTCTCTGTGCTCTTTAGTGCTAGTCCCTGGATCGACTCGCTAGCACACACAGTTCAAGATGTAATATCATGAAACAAAGGTCATATTTCTATTACATCGCATGATCTAGAACATTACATAGTCACATACAAGTTGCATAGCAGAAGGGCTAGCTCCTCATAAACATGTACCAACAGCGGAAGGCTATTAACTACAAATAGCTCCATCAAGAGCCATAGGCGAACACATGCTGAGTATAGACTCGTAACCCTAACATCATACCTCAATCATCTTAAAGGCAACCTGCAACATGAAAGGTTGCAGCCACGGATGGTCAATACATTGAATGTATTGGCAAGTACACTATTTATGGTGGACACAATTCTCAACCTATACTATATAAGCATTTTGGCTTGGTGGGGTTTGGCTGAATTTTTGCATAAAGCAAGGGTTTTATCCTATCATTTGATAAAAACAAATTCCATCTGTTAAGCGGTACCACTGGTTGAAAGCAGTGAACCTGGGTACCACCGATAGAAACCGGTGAACCCTCCTACCCTTGTACACCCATCAAAATTTTAATTAAAGAAATTGGAATGATGAGATTCTCGGTTAGCTTCAGAGTCAAGTCTCTCATAATTGTCCGTAACCAGGGACATGGCTAAGTACTTAGATTTGACACTCTCAAGAGATTTGTACACTTTACCCACAAGACCCGGTAAACTTCCGCACACGTACCACCCAGATGTGGCACGGCTGGAAAAAGACCGAGACAAGACCTTTCAGAAGTAGTCCTCCAATCCCCTAATGGACCCATACAACCTACCCAAGCTACATATGCTAGTCACGTCGGGCCGGGTTTCCACAACATACCTAGTCAGGACAGAGCCATGTGACATGTGGCTGTACATGGAAGCTTCAAAAACACTGGGCGCCTCCAATCTCTTTAAGCCTAGGTGGCTTTCCGCATGCACACATAAGACAGGAGTGAGCCATTGAAAGGGCTGACTCCTGATTGGCACCCCACCATAAAATATCAATTCCAACACCCAGGTAGTTCATTAAATGAAGTGGTTTTTTTCAACCTTTAAAAAAGACACTTTCAATATCACAAACTTGTTGTGAAGTCATTCACAGAACTACTGCAGGGCTAAGCATTCAACTCCTACGTGTCTTCTATTCAATAGTTACGGATACATGTGACTAACCTATCTCAGTTGCATTGCATAGCATAATACTATATAAGACTACACATGCAAACTAAGAAAACACTAAGTGCATAGGAAAGTATTGGGACAAATATGTAGTGAACTTGCCTCTTGTTGAAGTTGTTAGATTCACTCTTTTCACAACTCAACGGTTACTCTCCGGTCAATCTACACGGTTCACAAACATTGCAACGAATAAACAAACCAAACAAGCACACCAATCAATGTAATGAAATATAATAAAATCAAGCAAGACATGCTAAAGGGTTTGGTTTAGGTTGCACAAGCTTTATTAAACCCATACTTGGTTCTCAAAATACTTTACTAGTCCTAGTGCTTATAGTGGCACTAGGTCATGTGCCTCTAATATGTTATAGTTATGTTTGAAAAAGTGTTTCATTTAACTCTGTTGGATAAATAAACATTTTTGGACATTTTACAAAAATGATTTTGTTCCAAAACTATTTTCTTAATTTAATAATGTTCAAAATAGCATTTAAAGAAGGTAAGGATTTATAATTTAAATAACCCCATTGTACACCTTCAAAAAAAATTTACTCTCTGGTCTTAATGGATAAGGTATTAAAACAAGAGCATTTTACAAAAAGATTCATTTAAAAATCATTTTTATAATTGAAGTTATGCCTATAATTGCTAAATGGCATTTCTATAATATTGTTCAATTTAAATTTTTCAAAATTTAAAACTAACAGTGGGGTAATGTAGTACTATTCACAAGGATTTCAAAAAGTTATTATTTGCTATTTTTGGATATACAGAATATTTACTATAATTTAATTACCCTATATTAGAGTTTAAATATTTAAAATAATTTTGTTTGGCAAAGTTCAAATTTTAAATCACTGTAGTATTCTATACATTTTTCTAAATCTAGGCATATATGATATGCATTTTTCTGATAAGTATATTATTTTCTACAAATTTTACAAGCTAAAACAAATTTTTGCCTATTTAAAAATAAAACATGGAAATAGAGTGGATAATGTTGCCACACAGTGGAATGATATTGGCCTGCTACGCTGATTGGCTGCCTACGCGGTGCTGACTCGGCATCCACGCGGCACTGACAGAGCAGCTGCCATGCGGGAGGCGCTGATTCGAGGGTACCTGTTCGCGGCAGGATCTAATCCTGATTGTCGATCGACAATCCGGCGGTTGTGAATGAAAGTGAGCTGGGGAGGAGCTCATCTACGCGGCTGGGCACCGGATTTGGGGAAGACGGCAGTGCACGGCACAGTGGTTGACGGCGAGGTGGCTGCGGTGGTCGGTGGCGAGCTTGGAGGGGACGATGAGGGGCGGCGTGACGAGGGGAGGCCCAAGGTGGCAATGTCGTGAAGCCTGGCTTCCTGCTGCGACGGGGGCAAGTGACCAGAGAGGCTCGGGCGGCAGTGGCTTCCAGAGCTAGTCGCAGCGACACTCAGCTGCATGAGGAAGAGAGAAGAGGGGGTGAGAAGGAGAACTAGAACTATGGGAAGGGAAATGGCCTCGAAGGGGCGGCGCTAGCACACATATTCGTTGACGACGACAGAAAAACGACGGCAGAGGCGGCAAATCCGGAGAGCAGTAGCAGCAGCCTGGCGGCATGTTGGAGAGGGGAAAAAGAGGGGAATGAGAGGGGGCGGTGGGGGATTTATAGGGGAGGTGTCAGAGGGGAGCGGGGTGAGTGGGGGAGTTGGGGCAGTGGAGCGACGGCGAGGTGGTCGTCGGGGTCATGTCGCCGTGCGCGTCGGTTGGAGGAAGAGGACAAGGGGTGGGGCCCGAGTGTCGGTGAGTGAGGGAGTGAGGGAGGTGGGCCCAATGTGTCGCTGTGCGACGTGCGTGCGGTAGATAGGGGCAGCGGGGAGAGAGGGGAGAGGCGGCCTGGGCTGGGTCGGCTTACTGGGTTGGCCCAGCAGCTGGCTGGCCCTTTTTTCCTTTCTGTTTTTTATTTCTTTTAGTCTCAAACTAGTTCAAAAACCATTTAAACTTTTTAGAATTTTTTTTAAAATTAGAAACTGAATATATTTCATTTATTTGTATGCCTTTTCAAAACAAAAACAAACTAATATTTTAAATTAGATATTAAAATCTATAGGGGTGTTTTCCCTATAAAACATAAATACCCCTATTAAGTTTTGGAAATATTGTTTTTCCCTAGTCTCTTGTCCCAAAACCTTTTGTTTACTAATAAGATTTGCTTTAATTTTCATAAAACTTTAAAAGTTTATTTTCTTTTGAAAATTCAAATAAGGGAAAGAAAATTTTAGCAACAATTCTTTTTAACATTTCAAAATTTGAAAAGTTTTAGGATGTTACACATAGAGACAATTCCAACAGGTGGATGCTACGCCATGGCTGTCAATCCATTAATTGACGGCTACAAATTCACAAAGTGCCTCATGGACGGCGAAAGCATTATCAATATTACGTACATTGAAATGCTCATAATGTGCACCTATCTGAGACCTAACTTAAGCGCAGTACCATCATATTACAAGTTGTGGACGGTAGGCTCGGTCCCTTTGGAAACATCACCCTCAATATGGCATTTGGTTATGTGAATAATTATCGCGAAGAGACCATCATGTTTGAGGTTGTGCCTTCCAAAAGTGCATATCATGTCATCTTAGGACGATCAATCTACCACTACTTCCATGCATGGCCGTGCTACATCCGCAACAATCAAGATACTGGGACCAAATGTTGTTATCACAATTTCAACAAGGATCCGGAGTGTGAGCTAGGAGAAGCCGCATTCATTGAATATGTCCTATAAGGAGAAGAATTCAAGGAAATCTAGAATGAAACTAATGCCCCGAACATGACGGTTTCAAAGAAGTGGATTTCTTACTCTCATCCCATCTAATGATACCAAGCAAGTGGAACTTGTTTAAGGTGATGCCTTCAAGGTCACCACCATATTGGTACAACACTAGATGCCAAATAGGAAAGCGCGCTTGTCGAGATGTTGTTGGAGAGGCTAGAGATGCGAACTGATGGTGTTCCAGCCGCGTTTCTCCCTCCAATGTAATTGCGATAAGGGCATTATATATAGGTGTTTTAAGGTCAAGATGAATTCATGGGCATCAAGATTGATGGCAATGGAGATTCGAGCGGGTCCCCACTCATGCGGCCAGGGTATCAGGTCGCGTGGTGGGCCCTATCTTGCCTCCCGGGATCTTGGTGAGCTTTAGGTGCTCCAGGTCTTCCTCTTCCGTAAAAACTTGTGTGAAAAAAATCCAATGTCTTTTTGATTTTATGAAGGTACCTGAAAGTCAAAAATACGCAAAACATGGTTTTTCTGTCTGTAGAGTTATACTACAAACAGAAGGGGTCTCTTAAAAAAATCCCCAAAATGATTCTAAAACATAATTATAACATCTTATATGAATCAATTATGATGGAATATGGCACAATAAGCTACAAAGATCATAGATGCATTTCACATACATCATCAACCCGGAGAAAATCAAAGCTATCATGAACATCAAAAGACCATTGTGCGACATACAACAACTCACTGACTATGTCGAAGCAGTTAATAGGTTCATCAGACACCTTGGAGAGAAGGCCATGTTAGCTCTACATGCTACTGAAGAAATCCAACAAGTTTGTATGGACGGACAAAGTAGATACTGCTTTGCAAGAGTTGGAAAGAATAATCTCCTCTACGCCAATCCTTGCAGAATTGGAGCCTAGGGAACCCATGTTACTTTACATGGCGGCAACCAGCCGGGTTGCTAGCATCGTCGTCGTCGTGAAATGGAAGGAAGAAGCGCACCAATATGGAGTCCAACGAACAGTCTACTACGTCAGCAAGGTCTTGATGGAATCAAAGCAGCTCTACCCTCACTACTATAAGATTGCTTACGAGATTTTCTTGCCTCTTAAAAGCTAAGGCAGTACTTCCAAAATCATCCAAGGATAGTTGTGAGCAAAGATCCATTGTCCAACATGATCAAAAACAATGACGCTACAAGACGGATGTCTAAGTGGGACATTGAACTTGCCACCTTCGATATCACTTACAAGCCTCGTGATGCCAGGGGTGGAGGCTAACGTGCTGACCCCGATGCATAGGACACGGGGTCCAAAAAAGATTTAGAGACACTTGACATGTCAAATCGGCAGCGGCATCAGGATGGTACAGAGGTCGTGCATCAGGGATGGCCAGTCCGTCGAGTGCTGCTCGCGACCCGCACTCGAGGTCGGTCCACCATAGTTCCGATCGATCAATCATTAAAAAAGCAGTTCAAGTCAACGCACGTAGCCATAGTTCTGTCCTGCATGCAAAACTGAGGAAGTTTATATTCAGTAACACCTCATTGTCTGGTTTGATCGATTCGATCTATCCGGAAAATATGGCGAGACGGAAACCGGCGTGCTTCACCTAGCAGTCGCATGCCGCAGGCGATTCCTGATGCTTGGACGCAGCAAGTGTGCAGCTCGGTGACTCGGAAGCTCCTCCGATAAGGCGATATCCTCTCTCAATTTTTCTCCGTCCGTCTAGTCTCCATTCCAGCAGCCCGTGTATAGACTTTATCAATTTAAAAATCTACAGATTCAACTTGCGGTAATTCTTCAAACTCTTTTCAAGTCTGACGCGTGAATTTATTTGTCAAATGCAGGTGTATTATGGACCGGTTTGTTTTCAAAAGAAAAACCCCCATAACTAGATGTCCTGAAAGACATGAATTAGAAAGAGGAGATTTAATATGATCGAGGGAAGAGATGACTGATAGTTCATTATCATCCTAATTTGAAAGAAGTGGTAAGAAAAAAATACTTAGTTAATGGACTTTGCCAACCAATAGAATTTAATTTTAGGTACTCGAGTTTTGAGGTAAAAAGCAAAAGGTTCAATCCTGATTGTACTAAAACATAAAAAGGTAATATGAAAACTTTAGCTGCCCCGATACTATAATTATGGTCATTCAACTATTTCACTTGAAAACTAAACCTACTTTTTATTTTGCAGCTTATTGAGTGTTGGGATATACTTTCCGGGTATCCTCACTGTACCTCACTGACCAGGGTGATCCACTTCGGGTTCGAGCTTTGCTTCACAGGCGGCCCAGTCAGGGAGAAGAGACGGAGTCCAGTCCGACTAGGGAAGGCCCAGAGGACTTACCGACATAGGCACATAGTGTTACTTGTAGTTCAAAATATACTTTATAACCGACTCTTAGTCGTATCCGGATAGACCTCTCCTGTAAACCCTAGGTCGGATATCTATATAAGCCGTTCTAGGGAGAGCCTTTAGGGCACCCTCACAATAGTCTACAATCTCAACTCGCACATGCGAAATCTTTGTAACCCATATTCCGGCTCTGCCGTATTATTGGATTGCTAGCAGGAGTAGGATCCGTCCAAACCCGGCGGATTCGAACCTGCGTAAACTTGCGTACTTGTCATCAATTCAAAGTCCGACTCCAAGGCACCGCAGCCATAGCCGTCTTTCAGGGCGATCTCTGTCCCCAAGTGACGTGAGGCACAGGATTAATTCCAACATAGAGGCGCGACGCTACGAAAACAATGATATATACGTGGGACCAAAATGGTTCGGACCACGCATAAGAGCAACAAAATTCTCAGAAGGATTCGCTATCTCAAGACACATCCAAGCCTACGACGGCTTAGCTCGGCCAGATACTTGGCTCCAGGATTTTTCCCAAGTTTGCTGCATCGCCAAAGGCGGAAACAGCCTGGTCGTGACCCGATATCTCCCACTCATGTTGCGGAAGACGGCACAATCATGGCTCAATGAACTTCCGGAGAACACCATCCACAATTGGTATGACATGCAAAGCGCGTTCTTTAGGAATTTTGAAGGCACATATCGGAGGCCCTGTACGGTAGGAGACCTACAACGTTGCACCTAAAAAGTCGGAGAAACTTGCCAAGATTATCTCGGACGATGGATCGACACTAAAAACTCATGTGAAGGGTAAATGACAAAACTGCAATTGAAGCTTTCACTGCAGGACTCCTAATTGGCTTACTACGTCATCGCTTGAAGTGCGACAAGGTAACTGATTTGGGAGAGATGATAAAAACAGCGAGCAAGTATGCAGATGCTGACGACGACGCAAGTGGATCACTGAATGCCCTAGCTGTGCCATAGTCGGCAAAACAACCAAAGCAACAATCTCAAAAGCGCAAGAACACCTCAGAAGAAATGCCCAACGCGAAAACGGCAGTGGTCACTTCTACTTTCAGTTCTGGAGGACAAGGAGGGCACGACGGAGGCCGTGGACGCGGTCGTGGGACATCAAGGGTCTAGGGTAGAGGAGACCAGCAACCTGGGAAAACCTACTCTTGGGCCGACATTGCCAATAACCCGTGTGTGCATCACTGAGATGCCACTGGGGGCTCGTCTCACACAAACGCCGAGTGTCGTTTTAATGACGACATGAAGAAAGACGATACCGCTGGCTATAGGGCTAAGAGGAAGAAGGGAAAGAAGAACCCCGAAAAAGATAATGAGACCAAGGAAGATTCCGACATGGAGGAAGCTGATGCTTCGAATCCCAAGCCGCATGGGAAGAAGAACTTCCCGACAAATAAAGACAGTTACGTCACCTTCCTCGGATCTCAACCAGCTAAGGTCAAGAAAGCAGTTCTACATGAGCTCAATGCAACAGATCCGGCTGTCCCTTAGTTCCTGGACTAGTCGGAAGTGGCAATCACCATTGATCGTGCTGATCATCTGCCTAAGTTGCACAGGCGAGGAAAATACGCCTTAGTCGTTAATCCACTTATTGATCGCTATGGTTTCTCCAAGACTCTCATGGACGGTGGCAGCAACATTAACATCCTGTATGTTGAAACGCTACGCCGGATGAAGATCTCGGAGACCCACCTGAATTACAGTTCTGTGATCTTTCACGGAGTTGTCCCAGGAAGACAAGCAAATTCCCTGGGAGAAATCACCTTGGATGTGACCTTTAGAACTCCAAAGAACTATCGGACGGAAGCACTTTCCTTTGAAGTGGTCCCGTTCAAGAGCGCGTACCACACTATATTCGGACGTCCGGCTTACTGGGGTTTTATGACTCGTCCATGTTACATTTACAATATGATGAAAATTCCCGGTCCCAACAGCGTGATCACCATCAGGGGAGACCCGAAGAAGGCGCGAGAGTGCGAGGACGGAAATGCCGCCTTTGCTGAAGCCGTGCTGCACGCCCAGGAGTACCAGGAGATCAAGAAAACCGTTGATCCATCCGAGATGCCCGTGACAAAGAAGGAGGTGACAAAGCCGAATCCGGAGTTCAAGGCATCAGAAGAGACGAAGAAGACACCGTAGAAGGATGATGACCCCTCCAAGGTGACCCAGATAGGCGTAGGCCTAGATAGCGCATAGGAAAGCGTGCTCGTCAAGTTCCTCCAAGCAAATCAAGATATCTTCGCATGGCAGCCATCTGACATGACTGGAGTACCTAGGGAACTTGCCGAGCACTCTCTAAATGTAGACCCGAACGCTAAACCCGTCAAACAATCCCTACGATGTTTTGGCAATGAAAAGCGTAAGGCAATAGCTAAGGAACTAGCACGGCTCGAGTTAGCTGGATTCATAGAAGAGGTCATCCACACTGAGTGGTCGGCCAATCCTGTAATGGTCCCTAAAAAGGACACCACTGATTTAAGGATGTGTGCTGATTATACTGCCTTGAACAAGGCTTGTCCCAAAGATCCATTCGCCTGCCCATAATTGTTCAAGTTATCGATTCTACGGCAGACTCAGAACTCCTATGTTTTCTCGACGCATATTCCGGTTATCACCAAATCCGGATGAAAGAATCTGACAAAGTCAAAACTTCATTTATAACCCCCTTCCGAACCTTCTGCTTTGTTACAATGCCCTTTGGGCTCAAAAACGCAGGAGCTACGTACCAACGCACTATGCAGCATTTCCTCCACGACCAAATCGGACGCAATGTACATGCATATGTGGATGATATTGCGGTGATGTCCAAAAGGAAGGAAACCTTGATTTCTGACTTGGAGGAAACGTTCGCTAATCTACGAAAATACAACATAATGCTTAATCCGAGGAAGTGTTTCTTTGGAGCTGGAAAATTGTTAGGTTTTATCGTGTCTCAAAGAGGCATAGAGGTGAACCGGGACAAGATCAAGGCTATACACAATATTTCCAGGCCAACTCGCCTGAAGGACGTTCAAAGACTAACTGGTTGCATTGCCGCAGTCAGTCGGTTTGTAAGTCGGCTCGGTGAAAGTGCCGCACCACTATACAAACTCCTGAAAAAGACCTAGAAATTTATTTGGACCGACGAAGCTGAAGCTGCGCTACAAGACCTGAAAGCAGTACTCTCATCTTCTCCCATCCTTGCAGCACCGGAACCATGGGAACCGATGTTGCTCTATCTCGCTGTGACAAACAAGGTCATCAGTATCGTCATGGTGGTGGAGAGACCAGAGGAAAATCAGGAACACCTTATGCAGCGTCCGACTTACTATCTCAGCGAGGTCTTAACGGAATCAAAACAGCGATATCCGCACTATCAAAAGCTGACTTACAGTGTGTTCTTAGCATCTCGTAAGTTGCAGCACTATTTTCAGGAACATCCAATTACCGTGGTGAGCACAGTTCCCATGAGAGGTATAATCAACAATAGTGACGCCACAGGACGTGTCGCCAAATGGGGCATAGAGCTTTCAGCTTTCGACATTGAGTACAAACCTCGTACATCAATCAAGTCCCAAATCCTCGCTGACTTTGTAGCTGATTGGACATAGACAACAAAGAATATGACCCTGCTAGAGTCAGAATACTGGACCTTGCATTTTGACGGGTCTAAAGCGCTCGGGGGCTGGGGGGCTGGCGTGGTGCTCAAATCACCCCAAGGAGATAAACTTTTCTATGTATTGCACATACACTTCACGACGACAAACAACATTGCCGAGTATGAAGCATTACTGCATGGATTCAAGATTGCTAAGGACATCAGCATCAGACGTTTAATGTGTTATGGAGATTCGGATCTTGTTGCCCAACAAGTGTCAGATATCTGTAAGGCAAACAAGCACATGGCAGCATATAGGGTTGTCGTGGATGAACTATCTAAATCTTTTGAAGGGTTTGAAGTTCAGCACATCCCTCGAACAGAAAATGAGGAAGCATATGCACTATCTCGAATAGGCTCTGCCCTGAAAAAGGTCCCGGATGGTGCTTTTTTGGAGCACCTCAAAGTTCCCTCTATAAAAGGAGTGGACGAGGAATATCCGACCAAATCCGACTCACCTTTAGTAGAAGTTCTGGCTGTGATTCCCAGCTGGACTCAAGCCTACCTTGATTACTTGGTAGACGGAAAATTACCCAAAGACGAAGTTCAGAGCCGATAGATCGTCCGACGAGCAAAGGCCTACACTATAATTAGTGGAGAGCTCTATAAGCGGAGTGCATCTGGGGTCTTTCAGCACTGTGTATCTCCGAAATAAGGAGTGAAAATCTTACGAGAAATCCATGAAGGCGAGTGTGGTCACTAATACGTCCAAAACATATCTACTTTCCCGAACACTTTTGCTATTGTTTCTCCTCTAAACTTGTGTGATTTGGATGCAACTAACACGGACTGACACTGTTTTCAGCATAATTGCCTTGGTGTCTAGTTTTTGTGCAGAAAATCAACTATCAGGCAAAATCCCGGAAAATATGCCAAAAATCCTATTTCACCAGAAGACTCCCGGAGCCAGAATATGAGACGGAGTGGGGCTGGGGCCCAGCCAAACCACCTGGCCGCGCGGGCTGGGCCTGGCCGCACCAGGGGGTGGTCTGGCCGCCCTAGACACCCCCTCGGTCTCCCTCTTCGCCCATAAGATGCCTTCTAACCTAAAAACTCAGGGGGGGGTCGACGTTTTTCTAGAAAGGGTTCCGCTCTGCCGCCACCACTAGATTCCACGATTCGGAACCAGAAACTCCGTTTCTGGCACCCTGCCGGGACGGGGAATTGGAGGAGATCATCGCCATCATCATCACCATCGCTTCTCCATCGACCATCCATGTTTCCCCCATCTATGAGTGAGTAATCCCCCGCTGTGCAAAACTAACAAAAGTTAATTAACAACCTGGGACAGAAGCACAAAAAATTACAGCTCAATCCGACAGACAAAGATCTCTCACGAATTTTTACGGTGAAGCACAAAAAATTTGTTTCGGGACAACAACTTCCCCAAATATTACTTCTCTCTCATTAGAGGTTGATCTTGACATAAAAACCAAACAAAACGGATAAGGAGAGGTTATTACCGAAGTAATAACTTCCAAGACTCAAAGAAACAAAAACAAACTGAAAGCAAAAACAAATTGGGTTGTCTTCCAAAAAATCTCTTTCTTTATAGCCATTAAGATGGGCATGATAATTTTGGAGACGCTCTCATAGGAATATGAATTGAAGCAAAAGAGAGGATTAAGAAGCAAAAATACACATGTTTAAGTCTAACCCACTTCCTATGCAAGGGAGTTTTGTAAACAAACAAGTTGTTGAAACCAAATGCTACTTGCATAAAACGGGGAAACTTGATATTATTGAGATAAATAAGAACACTTTCCCTCTCTCATAGTAACTCTCAGTATCATGCATAAACTTAACAATATAACTATCACAAGAACCATCATAGCAATGATCACTTATTCTAACAGAAAACACAGGAATACTAGCTCTCATAACACTACTTTGTGAAACAATATTAAAGGTATCCTTACAAAGGATAGTGTGTCCCTCTTCTTCATATTTAGTGACAAAGTCTTTCACATTTGCTATTATATGTTCATCAACCATTTGTTTATCAGGTTCAACAACTTTACTTGTACTTTCATTAACCATACTAGCTATCATAGAATGTTCCTTTATCTTAACTGGGAAAGGCATTTTCTCAATGTAAGGTTCAGGTAAAACATGATTGGCAGTATAAACATCAGTATTTCTTGCAGGAACACTCTTAGCAACATCTTTATAAGGTCCATGATACTTATTCCACTTCTTTTTAGGCACTTCAATGTAGGAAGCAAAAGCCTTTAAATAAGAAGCAATAGCTTGAGAGTCTAGACCATAAGCATTTTTAATATTTTGAAAATCATCAGTTGCCATAAAAGATTCAATGCATTCATAACCATAATTTATGCCTGACTTTCTACCTTTGTCATTCTCCCAAGCTTCAGCATTGTCTTGAATACGGTCCAGAAGATCCCATTTAGCTTCTTCTTCCATGCGAGTGAATGATCCAGCACAAGAAGCATCCAATACATCCTTATCATAAAGAGAAAGCCTTGCATAAAAGTTATTGATAATAATATTGTTCGGGAGCTCATGAATGGGACATTTGAGCATTAGTAACTTCAATCTCCCCCATGCTTGGGTTGTACTCTCTCCATCAAGAAGCCAAAAGTTGTATATTTGATTTCGATCTTTATGAATCTCACTAGGAGGATAAAACTTTGAATTAAAGAGAGGCACCATTTACTCCCATTTCAGAGCTTGACCATTCTTCAGCAGCTGATACCATTCTCAGCTCTTCCTTTCAGCGGTAATGAGAATACCTGCGTCTTAACTTGATATGTAGTAATACCTGCACACTTGAACAACCCGCATAATTTGTGTATAAAGAGTAAATGATCACCAGGATGGACAGTTCCATCCCCAACATAGTAGTTATCCATAACATGATCAATAATCCTTGTAGGTATTTTAAAAACATCATTCTCAGCAGGTGGTGGTTTATTTACTACCTTAGCAGTGGTAGTAGCATTACCAAATAAGAAACTCAGCGAATTATCCATAACGAAAATAAAGCAACTGACAGAAGTAAATAATACTGACAGTAGACGTTTCCTTTACCAGTTCCACTCTCCAATAGCGCTTCACTCCCCGGCAATGGCACCAGAAAATAGTCTTGATGACCCACAAGTATAGGGGGTGTATCGCAGTATTTTCGATAAGTAAGAGTGTCGAACCCAACGAGGAGCAGAAGGTGCTGGATAGTGGTATGGATCAGGAATTCTCTGCAAATATGTAGCAAACGGATTTTTAGGGGTTTTCGATAAAGCAAGGAAACAAAGTACGAGTAAATAAAAGACAGTAGGAATAAATGCAGCAAGTGGCCCAATCCTTTATGCAGCAAAGGACAAGCTGGTTGTATTACTTAAGATGACCAAACGTTCTCGAGGACACATGGGAAGACTGTCAAGTGCTTTCGCTTCATATAGTTGATTAATCTTCTTTAGCTTGCTAAGTGTTGTATGGGTGAACCTATGATAATGTACCGACCTTCCTAGGACTAATACATACTTGTGCTTATACCCCTTGCAAACATCCGTAAGTACAAGAAAGTAATTAAGGTAGAAACCTAACCACATCTTTAAACTCTAAGACCCTTACGTGCCTTGTGCAATGGTTTCCTAACGGGGGTTCAGGTCTCTATCACTCCGGCAACCCCTACGATTAGTAGCCAAATACACAATGCATCCCCCAAGGCCCATATAGGTGAAGTGTCATTTAGTCGACGTTCACATGACACCGCTAGAAGGAGTACACCACAACTTAAATATCAAACTATTGAATCTTTCTCAACCCAACTCCACTACTAACAACATGACTTCTCCCATGTCCTCAAGAACAAAACGAACTACTCACAAGACATCATATGGATCATGATCAGAGATGGAATAATGATGTATAACAATCTGAACATAAACAATAATTCAACGGTTCACTCAATAGTATCAACTACAAAGAGTAATCAACACCGGGAAAGTTTCCCCTATGAACTATGCAAGATTCAACCCAATTGTTACAGCAATATGGAGATGGTGATGAGGGTGCTGAAGGTGATGATGATGATGATCCCAATGAAGTACAGTTTGATGGTGGTGTTGATGGTGACGATCTCCCCTCCTCGGGAAGGAATTCCCCCAGTAGAAATCTGTCTGCCGGAGAGATCTTTCTCTCTCGGTGTTTTCCGCCCCGCAGAGGCGGCGGAATCTTTCTGTGGTCGCTCCTCGAGTCTTAGGGTTTTGGGAGGATAATATATGCCAGAGGGGAGTACCAGGGGTGGACCAGGGTGGCCAAACCACCTGGTGGCGAGGTGTGGGCCCCTGTGGGCCCATCTCCAGCTTCCTGCTTCCTTCGTTCGGAAAATAGGATTTTCCATGTATTTTCCTGGATTTTCTGATCTTCGCGAATTTTGCCTCCAAAAAGCACCTTTTCCATCAGAATCCTGACTGCAGCGGTCCATGCTCGAAAAGTCATCAACCATGCAAAAATAGATGAAATAACATAAGTATCACCTCTCAATACGAAATATATCAATGAATAACAGTGAATTATGACATAGAATAGTGATGTAAAATGGACGTATCATTAAGGATTATAAATATTCTTTGGCTCCCCTTGTGTCGAATAAATAAATTGGGTTTCACTTCCCTCGAAAATACTGTGATACACCCCTATACTTGTGGGTCATCAAGACTATTTTCTGGCGCCGTTGCCGGGGAGCATAGCTTTATTTATCAAGTTCACTTGGATTCATTATGGTTCGCTGCTATCCATCCATCAGGGGTAAGTCTCGTGATGGCAAGGTTCCTATTTTACCATCCACTACAAGAAGAGGTACGGTTCTGAACACCTCTGTTGCTCTTGATTCACCATTTGTTATGAGTAAGCTCGTTACAGCACCACATACACATGCTACACACACTGCTACTACTACTGAATCTGAAACTTCTGATACTTATGATGTTGCTTCTATTGTGCTTGATAAAAGTGGTTCATTAGGTACTTTCCTAGATGCTATGATTGCTAGAACTATAGATAGAAATACTGAAACTCCTAATGAAGACACTACTACACTTGTTAGTTCATCCATGATAGGAGTGCTGCTAAGAGTCTCCATGAGAGGCGTACTATTAGACCCAAATTGTCTCCTATTGCTAAGTTCGTTGCTTCTCCCATAAACATTAAGGATAAAGATTATGATTTCTCTCTTGATCTATCTTACATAGCTATTGTTGAGAAGAACCTTTTTGTGGGACTAAGAATGAAAGTGGGTGCTTTATATGGTGAGCTTTCTACCATGAGTGGCTTGTTTTCTGATGATATTAAGATGCGTACTTACTTTGTTGCTAAGATTTTCCCCTTTTCATTGAAAGGAGAAGCTAAAACTTGGTTTAGCAATTTACCTCCTAGATCTATTGATAGCCCTGATTGCTTGATTAGTACTTTCCTGCAGAAATATTTTCCTCCTACTGCTAGACATGCTATTTTGCAGGAACTTTTTGACTTTAAACAGGGAGAAAAAGAGATATTACCTGAATCATGGGCAAGGTTTTGTGCTTTGATTCATGCACAGGTTGGATGTCCATTACCTAAGAATGAGCTTCTTGATATATTTTATAATGGACTAACTGAAGAATCTAGGACATACCTAGATAGTTGTGCTGATTGTGCTTTTAGGAATAGGACTCCCAAGGAAGCTGAGGAATTAATGGCTAAGGTAAGCAAGAACTATGAAGATTGGACTCCTCCTAAACCAGCTATACCTGAAACAATTATACCTGAACGAACTATTCCTGTGCCTAATCCAACATCAAAGAAGATGGGAGTTATGGAATTAAATGATGAAGTGATGAATGAAGCTAAGAAATGTCTTAAGGAGAAGGATATTAAAGTTGCAGATGTCAAGAATTTACCTCCTATAGAAGAATTATGTAAGCCAATTCCCCATTCATCCACTATTGAGGTACACTCTCTCCAACACTTTGATGAAGGTGATATCCCTTACTCTAAACCTTCTGATCAATGCTTAGAAGAATTTGATATTTTTATTGTTAAGCAAGATAATTTTAATAAAAGGGTGCAAAATCATTTAATGGAAAACTCTAGAGCTATTGCTGAGTTAAAAGATATTGTGGAAAGAACCTCTAATGATGTTAAAATGCTTGTCAAACATTTTCAAATGGTTCAAACTCAAATTGATCAGCTTATTAAAGTGCAAAAAGACTTGCTAGTTAATGCTGCTAAAGAAAAACATGCTTATGAAATTAGAACTAGAAGTGGTGCTGCTACCCAGGATCCTCTATATCCTGAGGGGCATCCGAAAATAATCAGGCAGGATTCTCAACAAGCTAAAAATAGTGGTACTACTCGTAAGAAAAGAAAAAAGAAACATAAAACTATTGTAGAACCCTCTGAACCTGCTAAAGATCCTAATAGTATATCTATCTCTGATGCTGAAACTGAAAGTGGTAATGAAGAAAATGATGTTCCTGATAAAGAAAAAGTTGAAGAAGAACCTGAAAAGCACACTAAGAATACTAAATACACTAAAGAAGATTTTATTGCTAAGAAACATGGTAGTGAAAGAGAGCCTTGGATCCAAAAACCTATGCCTTTCCCGGATAAGAAACACAAGTCATAGGAAGATGAACACTATAATAAGTTTTGTGAGTGGATGAAACCTTTATTCCTGCAAATTCCTTTGACTGATGCTATTAAATTGCCTCCTTACTCAAAGTATATGAAGGATATTGTCTCGAATAAAAGGAAGAAAACTAATGAAGAAATCTCTACTTTGCTTGCTAATTATTCCTTTAATGGTAAGGTTCCAAAGAAACTTGGAGACCCAGGGATTCCAACTATTCCTTGCTCTATTAAAAATAGTTATGTTAGAAATGCTTTGTGTGATTTGGGAGCAGGAGTTAGTGTTATGCCTTTTTCTCTCTACAAGAGACTTCAACTGGAAAAATTAATACCAACTGATATATCTTTGCAAATGGCTGATAAATCTACCACTATTCCTGTTGGTATATGTGAGGATGTACCTGTTCAAGTGGCTCATAACTGCTTGATATTAACTGATTTTGTTGTGCTTGAAATGCATGAAGATGATAATATGTCTATTATTCTTGGGAGACCTTTTCTTAATACTGCATGAGCTGTTATTAATTGTAATCAAGGAAAGGTGACTTTCAATGTTAATGACAAGGAACATACTGTCTATTTCCCCAAGAAGATTGATAGGACTTATGGTTTGAATTCAATTGAACATATTGAGGGCATTCAAGTTGGACAAGTATATTGTCCCATACCAAGAGAAAAATTTGAAACTATTATGATTGGGACCATTGCTATCAAAGTTGAGGTACCATAATCATTAGTGGAATACAAAGTTTTGACTCATATGAAATTGTTTTGGTAACAAGACCTGATCAACCTTGTTAAC
This sequence comes from Avena insularis, assembly GCA_023614405.1. Lineage (NCBI taxonomy): Eukaryota > Viridiplantae > Streptophyta > Magnoliopsida > Poales > Poaceae > Avena > Avena insularis. The sequence continues at coordinate 84,842,343 of CM042684.1, read as the reverse complement.
AAAAGGATTTCATTGAGCAAAACAATGTTTTCACCATGATTATCTCCGCTTACTTATATTCTATCCATTTAGTTTTTGCTTTCGTTTAGTTTTCTTTTTTGTTGTTAGTTGTTTGCATGTTAGAGTGTCTTAGAACTTCTGAAGTCCTAGCCTTGTTTTGTCTTTACATCATTCCAAAAAAAATCTTTCTATCAGAAAATCATTCATCTATGCCTGAAAATGCCCAAAAATAAGGTGTCTCGAAAAATTCCAGAAAATTCATATTAATTTTTTACATGAAAAAAGGGGAAGAGGAGTGCCTGGAAGGTACCAGGGGGGCCCCACTAGGCAGGCACACCACCTGGTGGCACGACCAGCCCTGGGGCGCGCCTGCCTATGGTGTGGGCCACCCCTGGCCCTCCACTCACTCTATCACTTGCCACTTTCTTATCTCTCCCGAGCAAACACTAGTTCATTGCTTGAAATCGCGTTCTTGATGTGCTTGTCCTCGATTTTTTGATCTCCTTGCTCAGCCCATCTTTGCTGCTGAAATTTGGAGCATTTGTTCTCTAGTATGTGACTCCTCCGCTTGTCCAAGTAGATTTGTGTTTAGTGGTTTATATCTTGAGTATTTTGCTACTGTAGGTGACAGGTTATGAGAGCTTGTAAGCTTGTTTGATGTTTAGAGATATAGTTTTGATGCATGTTTAGGCCTCATACAAGTCCCTATGAGTAGTGCCCTTCATTATATTCACTTTGCAATCACTTGTTTAATAGATGTTTAAATTTCATAATAGAAGATGAATGAGCATCAACTAAACCAACATGAACTGAGGGTGCCTGAGGTTATGAAGGTTCATCGAGAAGAGGAAGTCTTTCCTTCCATCTACCCATGCTCCGAATTCATGAGGGCTGCAGGAATTTCCCAGGACTTCCATACTTTGGTTGCTAATGCAGGATTGGAGCACTGTGGAGGATGAACCTTGTCAATTTGTGAAACTAACGATGTGTGTAGTGCAGAACTTCCAATTTAGTTACTCTTTGCCTAACCCCATGGTCCACTACAAAATTTACAATATAGCTGTCGACCTCTCTCTCGATGACTTTTGTGCAGCTATTAAGGTACCTCAGTGGGGATCATGTGGAAGGATTAAAGAGCGACCTGCACCACTCATGGACTTGTACACAGAGATTTGCCAAGGGAGCATCTTCTCGAAGGAGAGCGGGAAAATCCGTAACATTCATCTCCCCTCTATTCGCTACTTTGCTTACTTTATTGCCAAGTGTGTTCTTGCTAGGAAAACTGCCAATAAGTTATCTTCATATGATCTAGCATTCATCTCTGCTTCTCTTAAATGAGATAGGTCTTACAACTTGGGTGCTTTGATAGCTTTCCACCTTGCTGCTAACCGCGAGAAAGGTGGAATTTGTGGGGGCCTCATTGCTTCTCGTTTACTAGCATTGCATGGTTTAGTGCCTCATCATCTAGACCTACAGTTTCCCATAGAAAGGCTTGATCTTAATTCCATGATACAGCATAAATTTGTTTCTTTGTGGGCTAGTTTGAGTGAGTTGTCTTATGAAATAACCTTTCTCAAAGCTGGTTGGAGAAGGAGCAAGTCCGAGTGTGTTGTTCTTTTGCCTGCACCTGTTTTGTTTAACCTTGATAACAGGGTAGGATGGTCCCTCATGGAAGAGGAGTTTGATACGTATTTGGGAGAGCTCTCTCAACAGGAGCAGGATATTAGAAGGGAGGTCACAGATGATTCGGTCCAGCCCTTGAATGAGGGGGAGTCTTCATATCAGCATCCTACCTATGATTGGGGAGCTTCTTCTTCTTCCCACGGGCCTAACTATGATGATTCTTACAATGACCCACCTGCTTGGAACCCTTACTCGTACTTGGATTAACACCCACTTAGGATAAAAGCCTAAGCTTGGGGGGAGGTACACCGACACCACACACATCTCCATATCATTTTGTGTCGGTACTTTGTATATTCATGTTTCATTCTCTTTTTAGCTTTCGTTCTTTCTTTGCTTTTTCTTTCTAAAACACAAAAATACCAAAAATATTTCTGTTGTTTCTCTTTGTTTGCTTCTTATTTTTTCCTTGGTTTGCTTGCTTTGTTTGAACTATTCGAAAAACCCAAAAAGTTTGCTTTGCTTGTTCTTCCTTGTTGGTTCTTGTTTTAAAAATCGAAAACACCAAAAATATTTTTTGTTGTTCTTCTTTGGTTTTGTGAGTTTGTTGCAGGGTTCAGTAGTCCTTAGTGAAATTTGGTTTCATATTATTATTATTCAAGCCACACAAGTGAAGGGCAATAATGAGGATTAATGACATCTTGAGATGTGGTAAGAGGCTAGTAACGAACTCTATTTGTTTTCATTTTTGTACATATACTCATCATTGTGGGCATGCTTAGCCAGTTCGTGTAGAGTGTATGTTATTTATGGATGCTTAGTAGTACTTGCTTTCATATGATTAGTTCCATCTTGCTAATAGTTTGTAGCATGTCATATGAATGTTTGCTTGCATTACTCTATTCATAACTTGGTATGACACCGTGGTATACTCCTCTAAATGTTTCATTTGAATTGACTTGGAACATTCTCATGCATGCATATGACTGAAATAATCAGTTAAGACTCGATGAATTATTTTGCCTTGAGGGTCTTGAATCACTTTCATGCCATGATTAGTCCTGTTTTGTTGCAAGCATGATTATGACAGCTATTGCTCTCTCGTTTGTCGCTCCCTTACTATTGCTAGCCTTCACTTACACTGAGTATGTTTTACTCATGTTTCCAACTCCCTAAAACCAAATATTGCCAAAAGTGTCCACCATACCTACCTATTAGCATCATTTGCTATTTCCGTGCATATTCAATATGCCTTGTTTTCTTCTGAATAAAATGTTTGCTTGTTATGAGAAAGTTAGTTAGTAAAGCTCTCACGAACTTGATGGCACACTTTATTTCCTGCACTTAATAAACCTGAACCATTGTGACTGTCCATGAAAGTTATATGCTTGCAAATTATAGGCTGGGGATTAGCAGAACCGTGCTGTCACGGGGAACGCTTTCGACACCTGTAAATATATACCCAGTTGATACCATGCTCTTTTGTTTGTGGATGTCATCGGTGTGAAATAAAAGGGGAGCTTGTAAGTCCCTGGAGTTATGTATGTGTGTTAGAGAAACGCCTGGGCCACCAGTCTAATCCATGATGTCATGGTGGAAACCTGCAGCGTAACCATAATAAGTATCTATGAAGCATTCTTCTTATAAAAAATAGAGAGAGATAGTTATTGAGAAAAAAGAAAAAAAAGAGATTTGAGAAAAGAGGAAAGAGAGAAAAAAGCACCATTTTCCCATGGTAAATAAGAAGATTGCTGAGATACTCATTGTCTGCTTGCCTTGTCATTTTGATATGGGGATTCTTCCGTATTATCGAGCAAGGGGTACCCCGTTGGCGGTTCTCTATGATATGCACGTATTAACGATGACAAGAACTTATCGGTAACTAAAGTTGAGTAGCATGAGGAGCGGCCCTCGTACTCAAGGGACATGGGATTTCCAGTTTATAGTCTGTCAAGCATATAACTCAGATTGGACCTCAATTTCACCTTAACCATATTAAACATTCTTATGATAGGGGCAATGAGAGCTCAAAGCTAATGAGTACCATACTTTCAGCATTTGGAAGCCTTTCAAACTATTCAAAACCTTTTCATTTCCTTGTTGAGTCTCCACATATTCTATGAGCACCTTCTTGAGAGCATAGTTGTCATTCTTAGTGTAATGTGTTTGTCTCAAAACTTGATTATTTGTGTTATGACTTTGATGCTTGTATCTTTGATATCTTTACTTCTAGTCTTCACCTGAACTTCAGAGGTGCCTTGGCAGTCATAATAAAAAGGCAAGCGAGATACCACTCTATCATACCTTGTTATGAGCATTGTAATGTTGCTTATGTTTATGTTTCATGCTACTTATTATTTTTGAGTTGGAATCTCTTCATAGCTTGCAATGCCTATTAAGTAAACTTAGTTGCATACTCCATATTATGAATTGTCTAAGTAGTTGATCACATGCTGAGAATATATACATCATATGAAGCAAATGTGTTCGTGAAAGTTTCTTTTATCGCACTCAGTTTTCAACTGAATTGCTTGAGGACAAGTAATAAGCTAAGCTTGGGGGGAGTTGATACGTCCAAAACGTATCTACTTTCCCGAACACTGTTGCTATTATTTCTCCTCTAAACTTGTGTGATTTGGATACAACTAACACGGACTAACGCTGTTTTCAGCAGAATTGCATTGGTGACTAGTTTATGTGCAGAAAATCAACTATCAGGAAAAATCCCGAAAAATATGCCAAAAATCCTATTTCTCTAGAAGACTCCCGGAGCCAGAATATGAGATGGAGGGGGGCTGGGGCCCAGCCACACCACCAGGCCGCACGGGCTGGGCCTGGCCGTGCCAGGGGGTGGTCTAGACGCCCCAGACACCCCCTCGATCTCCCTCTTCGCCTATAAGATGCCTTCTGACCTAAAAACTCAGGGGGGGTTCAACGTTTTTCCAGAAAGAGTTCCGCTCCACCGCCACCACCAGATTCCACGTTTCGGAACTAGAAACTCCGTTCTGGCACCCTGCCGGGATGGCAAATTGGAGGACATCATCGCCATCATCATCACCATCGCTTCTCCATCGACCATCCATGTTTCCCCCATCTATGAGTGAGTAATCCCCCACTGTAGGCTATGGGGATGGTAGTGATTGGATGAGACCGTTCATGTAATGGCATCAGATTGTTAGGGCATGGTGCCTAGTATCTACTATTAGTGCTTTTTGACTTTGTTGCAGCTTGTTATGCTTAATGCTTGTCACTAGGGACCGAGTGCCATGATTTCAGATCTGAACATGTTATTGATTCATTACAATAGTATTTTTTTTGGTCTTACCTACAAGATGTATACACACATTGTTGTCCGGAACCAAAGGCCCTGAAGTGACAGAAATCGGGATAACTGGAGGGAATGGCTTTGATGTGAGGATCACATGTGCTCACAGAGTCTTAATGCTTTGATCCGGTGCTCTATTAAAAGGAGCACCTTAATTGCCAGTAGTTCCCTTGAGGCCCTGTTGCAAACGGGCTGGCAGGACAACAGATGTTGTGCAAGTTCTCATTGCGAGCACGTATGACTATATATGGAACACATGCCTAGGATTATCTAGTACTTGGATGCTTTACTACTGCTGATTGCTATTGCCCTATGTTCTGATTGCTATGTGAATTGTCTTGTCCATGCAACGCCCGTCCATCCATCCCTATGCCTAGCGCACTCGAATCCTACTGTTACTGCTATTGTTACTACTGTCTTTACTTTACTACTGCTGTTACTTTACTATTCCAACTACAAAACTGTTGCTACTGATAAACTGCTGTGAGCAAGATTGTTTCTAGGTGCAGCTGAACTGACAACTCAGTTGTTAAGGCTTATAAATATTCTTTGGCCCCCCTTGTGTCGACTCAATAAATTGGGTTTCACTTCCCTCTAAAATACTGCGATACACCCCCTATAATTGTGGGTCATCAGTCACCACGCTGCAGCAATATCTCTAGTGGCAAAATCCTCCGACATGGTTTTTTCTGGCTTACAGCCAAGGCAGATGCCGAACGGCTGGTCAAGACATGCAAGGGATGCCAAAAATACACCAAACAAGCTCACGTTCCGGCTGATCAGCTGCGAACAATACCTATAACATGGCCTTTTGCGGTCTGGGGGCTTGACATGGTAGGACCGTTTAAACGGGCTCCAAGTGGATTTACTCACCTCTTACTGATGGTGGATAAATTCAGCAAATGGATTGAGGCTAAACCCGTCACTAGTTGTGATGGAGCAACATCCAGAAGATTTGTTGAGGATGTCATAATCCGATACGGTTATCCGCATAGCATTATCACAGACAACAGGAGTAACTTCTCTATGGGAGAACTTGCCGAATTCTACAATGAACAAAATATCCGGCTTGACATTGCTTCAGTCGCACATCCGCAGGGTAATGGAAAAGTCGAAAGAGCAATTGGTTTAATCCTACAAGGCCTAAAACCAAGACTCGAAGCACCACTACGACGTGCTGTGGGGGCTTGTGCAGAGGAATTACCTTCTGTAATATGGAGTTTGCGAACAACTCCAAACAGGTCAACCGGATACACACATTTCTTCTTGGTCTATGGCGCAGAAGCAGTTCTTCCTAGTGATTTGATTCACACTTCTCCTAGAGTGGCCGCGTATATTAAAGAGGATGCCGAAATTCCTCGACTTAGTCGAAGAAGTTCGCATCGTTGCTAAGATGAGATCAACAACCTATCAGCAGAAGTTACACAAGTATCATAGCCAAAGAGTCAGAAATCGGTCTTTCAATAAAGGCGATTTGGTTCTCCGGCTTGTGCAGCAAAGAAAGCACAAACTTTCCCCAATATGGGAAGGGCCATTTTTAGTTAGTCGAGTATGTCATAATGGTTCATACTACCTAACTGATATGCGGCTAGTCAAAGAAAGACCTGCTACTAAGAAGAGAAAGAGAGCTGGAGGCAGTACAAACCCGGATGAATTAGACAGACCATGGAATATTGCTCAGCTACGTCCCTTTTGTTCTTAGTTTATTTTTCTTTGTAATCATATGTGTACATGTTCAATGAGAAATAAAGTGTTGATTGCCTCAAAATCTTTCTGCGAAGTTTTTACCATCTTATTTCCAAATGATCATGTCACAGTCAAAAATCCCAGAATACTTGAAAGTACTTTATGCTCATGTTTGTTCTAGTTTAGATTTACGATTCTAAAATTGCTACCTTTGGGTATAAATCTAAATTTTCTAGTCTATACTTTGGTTATTTGTCTGATTGCTGGATGCGGGCATTTTCCGAGTAGTAAATTGTTGGTACTAGAGGCCGGCTTTGTTTCCGAGTTTAAACTGGTTTAGAAATTGAGCTCCGTTGCTCGGCAAAGTTTCGATGCTAAAGTTGGCCGGCTCACGAAAGGGACGAGACGGAAAGCCAGATAAACGATAAGTGCAGACAAAAAATACAAAGTGCTTATGCAAGCATTTCAGGCACATAACATTAAAGCCAAAAGTGCTGAATAGATAAAATAAAGCTTAGCACTAGCAAAAGTATCATACTACTACTTATTTACAGACCCAAATTGTTTTCAGAATAACACATTGTTCTTTCTGATACTCTATGATGCAGGGGGAGAGGTAGGAGCTGCCGTCTCACTGGATACATCGGCCTCGCTTTGATAACGTTCCGAGATGTTCAAATCTGATACGGTTTGATCATCGTCGGAAACTTCAGCTGTTTCTTCGGAAGGCGGAGGTGGCGTGTCCACGCGGGTGAACAAAGGACTGTCGTAGCTGGTTAAGTCAACTACGTGGCACCCATATCCGGCATAGGAGTCCATGATAGCCTTGATGTCTTGCTCCTGTCCATCTTCATCCACTCTGCAGTACCCTCTGGTTACTTGCTAGATTTCCATGTTTCCATGGTGGCTCATAACCATGGTGAAAGTGTTCTGTGTTGCGGTTCGTGCGTAGGACATGTTCCAGTCCTGGACAAGCTGCGGCATCTCCTTGGCCTTATCTCACACTACAAAGCCGGACATGCTATGCATATCCGGAACCTTGAGAACTTTGCCAATATCTTCGATGGATTGGCGGGAGTCATGTAGACAATCACCGACTTGGGTAAGCCGGCTGGTGCGAGATTCGGCAGAGGTTGAGTCCAGTAAGTTCAGAGGACCTATGCATTCAATGCAAAAGGGTTAATCAAATAAATCCAGACTCCAAAAAGTTGGAAGATGCAGATAAGTCAGAAAAAGGGAAACATACCAAAGATGACATCGTCGACTTTGGCCTTCTCTTTCCGAAGACTCTAGAGTTCATCCCGGAGTGCCTCGGCAATGTCCCTCTCTATGAACAAATTGTTGCTGAGATCCAAGATTTTCTTATCTTGGAGCATAATCTTACGATCACACTGCTCGGTGGCCATGGAGGAGGATTCGAGAATTTGAGCAATGCTCTTCTCATGATCTGCCTTAAGCTTATCCAGCTCTTGGCGGACATCCTTGTTTTCCACCACCAAGGTTTTAAGATTCCCGGCTTCTTCAATCATAGCACAGGACTACTTTACTAGTGTTGTAGTCAAAAGAACAAAAATTCGACTATGAAATACAAGACAAGGTGTGAGTTCTGGAATGTTTACCTTCTGCCTCATCCTTGCAAACTTTCAATTGAGCATTTTCAAGTCGGAGAGCTTTGATTTCTTTCCACTTGTTGTAAACATTCTTCAATAAATCCTGGTTATAGGAACATACTTTCTGTAAGTCAGAATACCAAGAGTCAGAAGTCTACTAAAGAATCGGGCTAATATTTTTACTAATATCAGCACGAGCCTTGGGGGCTACACTAGTTCATTCTTTGGCATCCTAAGGAAGCATAAAACCGGATTTGACTATCTAGCTTCATGCTTGGGGGCTAGAGGATATGATATGAAATAAGGAAAAACGAGAGTTGGAATTCCGACTTACATATTGTTCACGACCGAGTTTGCTCAAACTCGCATTCACTTTGGTGGTAACCTTCTCGGCGAGGGTTAGGGGGACCACTGGCGCAGTTGGAAGCTCCCCGGTCCTCAGCTTCTCGTCGCAAAGACGAACTTGTTCAAGAAGATCAAAGTGCTTGATGTCCTCTGCTTCTTGTGCTTCTTCTTTGGCAGAGACAGTCCGGCTTTCTAGGAATTGTCGAGCTAGCTGTTGGATCTCCTCCACAGACTTCCGAGATAAGCCAAGTTTGGCAAGTACCGGATTATCCAGGAGATTGTCGGCGAAGATCTCTGCCGAGGGGTCATTACCCGAAGAAGGTTCACCCTTATCAAAACCTGAGTCACCCATGGTGACATCAGTTTGTGATTCAAGGATCGCTGGCTCTACTGAAGGAGCCGGATCTTCTACAACGGTCGGAGATGGTGTAATCTCCGGCGCTGCAGAAGGCTGAGGGGCAAGAGTCGGAGGAGCTATGGCAGGACAAGACAAATTTAGCTTCGAATGATGTAGGGGCTTGGAAGTAACTCCCTTCCCCTTTGCCCTCGATGAGCTGTTTAGCTCTGAGAAGTTAATAGAACAAAGAACATTACATCTCGGAAAGAATTACGAACAAAATACAGAGACCTTGTGAGGAAAGATTACCTCTTCACAACAGGAACTTCCTTTGTGCCAATGGCCACTGTCGGAGCTTTGCCCTTCCGAGGAACAACATCTGGCAGTGGAACCAATTCTCCCTCATCCTGAGAAAACTCAGGTGGATATCCCTCGATAGGAGCAAACTCTGACTTAGGGAGGTCGGAAAGCTGAAAAGAAGAAGTATCTCAGTATTGCGAAATAATATAAAGATGAGCACATGAAAAGAGCTGCTACTAAAGCTTAGCATCACAATGGGATTTTCCGTTGTATGCATGTCCAGGGACAGCTCCGGAATCTTCCTCTCGATCCGCTCCCTTATGAGCCATTTGATCTGGCATACATAATATTTTGCCGTATAGGCTCTGGGGCTGATGCGGAGGGAATCCTTCTTCGACGACGTGATGGAGTGCATCAGTCGATCTCCATGATGTTGAAGAGGCTAGATCCGACGTGCCAGGCAGCAGTGAACTAAGTCGGGCCCTCTCAGGCCCTTAGCATCTTGGCAAGGAGTAGATCGTCACTGAGAGATGGAGCGACCTCATCCCAAGATTCTTGGGGCGTGACGGCTCTGTCGATGAAAGTCGGCAAAGCAGTATCTTTGCCGGGAGCAGGAATATCCTTTTGATAGAAAAAAGTGGACGGCCATTGTTTGACCGACTCACTGGCCATAATCCGAGGATAGATGCGCTCTCGCCTAACCGAAAAACTAATAGTACCGGTAACATAAGGATTACCGGCAGTAATGGAATTTCTCCGGACATGGAAATAATACCAGAAGAGAGTAAGGCTCGGTCTAATGCCGAGATACCCCTCGCACAAAGATGAGTACGCGCTCATCTCTAAGATGGAGTTCGGGGGGAGATGATGGAGATGAACTCCGTAATGATCTATGACCTCGGAAAACAAATTTGAGGGAGGAAAGCTCAGACCTCTGTCAAGGTGAGTGCCGAAGTGCACTCGCTCGTCGTCGCGAGGGTTGGGGATGGTTTCGCCGAAGCCGCTCCGCCAGTCGCCGGCGTGGAGGATCCCTTCTTCTTCCACACCATGGAGCTTGGCATCGTCAAGGACGCACGAGATCCAAACCCCGCGATTGCTCTCCTTCTCCCCCGCCGCTGCCGTCACTGCCGTCACCACCGTGCCGGAGGATGATGCAGAAGCCATTTTGCCAGTGTGCCGGTGACCTTGGATGGGCAGCGCTGGAGATTTCTGGGGAGCAGAGGAGCTTTGGGTTCGTGGGAGGTGTAGGGGAGAAGGAAACGGCGCAAAGTGCTGGTGAGGGGAGATGAGGAATAGGATCCTCACTTCTTATATCCACTGTCCGTGTCAAGATTTGTGTAAACGCTACAGTGTACGTGCCATGCGTCGTGGAAGGAGCTAGGAAACCCCCACGTGATGATTACGTCACCTCGATCTCCACGCACGCATTGAAACGGTGCTTTGGTTCCACGAAAGGCGGACCCACCAACGGTCGTGCTGAGAGGAAATGTCTGTCAGTGATGTGACTTGACCATGACTAGTGTCAGATGACGTCAGAGACCCAGTTCCGGCTTAGTTTGAATTTCGAGCTAGAAACCCGAATAACATATTCCTAGGTCCGACTCGTTTTTTGAGACCCGGATCTATCTTTTCTTTTGAAGTTTTAGGAACCCTTCAAGATTCTGCAAGCCGAAGATCGAACTAGATGATGATGAATCCGACTTTGGATCTTGGAGGCCTCTAGGGGCTACTGTTGGGGATATACTTTCCGGGTATCCTCACTGACCAGGGTGGCCCACTTCGGGTTAGAGCTTTGCTTCACGGGTGGCCCAGTCAGGGAGAAGAGACAGGGTCTAGTTCGTCTACGGGAAGGCCCAGAAGACTTACCGACATAGGCCCATAGTGTTACTTGTAGTTCAAGATGTACTCTGTAACCGACTCTTAGTCGTAGTTGGATAGACCTCTCCTATAAACCCTAGGCCGGATGTCTATATAAGCCATCATAGGGAGAGCCTTTATGGCACCCTCACAATAGTCTACAATCTCAACTCGCACAGGTGAAACCCTTGTAACCTATATTTCGGCTCTGTCATATTATTGGATTGCTAGCAGGAGTAGGATCCGTCCAAAGCCGGCGGATTTGAACCTGGGTAAAATTGTGTGCTCACCATCCCGGAATACGGTACGTCTCACACCCCTCTCTTCCACGTGCCTCGAGGACTCCCTCATGGCGTACTTGTCATCAATTCGACGACATTGAGCCTTTGTGGGTTGACGATATATTTTGCAAATTAAGAATACAAGGCGTCTTTTGCAAGTAACTTTATCTTTTGTTTTATCCATATAGAAAGAATTTTGATTCTTTTATTACATGATTCTTTGTACTATATACTGTATTTATGTATTTCGAAGATATAAACCATACTTTTATATAGTAGATGCTTGAAAATTTTATGCCAAGTAAAGCGTGCGTCGAGGTGACTCGAGCTCTAGCTACGCCCTTGCGTGATGCTGTCAAATCACAAACTTTGGCAGAATTTCTTGTAGATTGGACTAAAGCTCCGGCTAACACACCCTTTTCAGAACCTAAGTATTGGATGATGCATTTTGATGTCTCCAAAATGCTCAATGGCTCGGGGATGGTGTAGTGCTCAAATCACCCACGGAGCTGAATTAAGTACTATATGTTCTGCAGATCCACTCAATGCTACCAATAACATGGAAGAATTTTAAAATCTTCTTCATGGACTTCACATTGCCAAGGATATTGGCATGAAGAGAATCATATGTTGTGGAGACTTCGATTTTGTTGCTGAGTATTTGGGTGGCACCGGGAACACGCAGAACCCAACGATGGCGTCATATCGTGATGAAGTAGACAATGGACAAGTGCTTTGATGGTACAAAGTCAAATATGTGCCACGGGAAGAGAACATAGTGGCACATATCCTATCCTAGGTAGGAACTGCACGGACACTAATCCCACCAGGCGTGTTCATGGAGCATCTCCATGTACTGTTAGTCCAAGGAGAAGATCTAGAGAACCCAGATCATGTCGGCTCACCATTTAACATTGTTACAGTGGTCCCTTTGTCTTGGACAAAACCCTTCCTAGATTTCCTCAAAGGCGGTACACTACCGTCTAACAAAGTCGAAAGGTGGTAGATAGTACACATTGAAAAAGATTATATCAGTATCAATGGTCCAATCTACAAATGAAGCACCACCAAAACCTTCCTATCATGCATATCACAATGGCAAGGCATTGAGATTCTTAGGGAAAACCATCTTCTTGATCGCACGCATCATGCCACTCACAAATCGCTAGTTTCCAAAGCTTTTAGGTAGGGGTTTTATTAGCCAACCTCTAAGGCGGACGTATATAAGCTAGTTGAGACATGTCTTGGGTGCTTTTTATATTAAAGGAAGCCACATATACCTGAAGGGGTTCGTTGCATAGAAACCAAAGAAAATCCTACGGTTACAACCACCAAGATCATATCTAGGAGATACATGTAACGATTTCAGATAGAATCACCCTCGAAGACCGTAACATGGGATAACATCCCCGCAAACAAACATGGTTGATGTAGAGTGTACATGACCATCCTCAAGGACGCGCAGACGATCAACACCACAAGGGGCAGCGCTTCCATTAACGGTCACACATATGGTGTGCTGACGACTCCCGAACCCTCGCTCCAGCCAGGCAGCAAAAGTAGCAGATCCTCGGGAACTCCAACAGAAATACGCCATGGTAGAGATGGTGGAGGGGAAGATATCGAGCAGGGTTTCGCCTAAGCACCTTTTCAAGTGGCAATGGACAAGGCTAGCAAGAGGGAGAAGATGCCAACCAGATGACATATGAGAGAATGGGCAAGTGAGTTTGAGAGAGGGGGGTTTCCACCTCCTTTTATAGGGGGAGGGGGGCAAGCCCCTCCCTTGGCCGGCGGCCAAGAGGGTGCCCCTCCCCTCCACTCATTCATGTGGGTGGACCCTCCACTCACATATCTCCACTTTTTCCCATTTATTCTCCACTGAAAAACCAAAGGTCTTTCCATTAAAGGACTTTAATTATCTTGTTTTAATGCAACTCATTTTAATGAACACTTCATTTAATGGTCATTTCATTTAACATTTTGATCCCTTGCTTTGTTTTGATACCCTGAAACCATTTTGGCAGATTCAACAGAACAAATTCCTGCAATGTCCATTGTCTTCCCCTGTGTTCCCTATCCACTCAATTGCGTCGACTAACCTTAAGTGTGTCTCCCTACGGGTTCGATAACTATGCATACATGATTAAGACTTTCTCCAATCAATAATCATTATCGGGATATGGAGATCCATAATGACTCCCACTAGTTCCACGAAAATCTAATGATCGTCTGAACCTTTTTCACTGTAGTCAAATTCCTTTTGTCTCGCGATATTTTACTTGTCCGAGATTCGATCACTTGGTATCTTCCATACCTTGTTTAATCTCGTTCCTGACAAGTACTATTTTTCTCTTTTCTATGATATAACATTCTAGTGATCAAATCACTTGTTTGCGAGCTATGTTAATGTGATATCACCAAGAGGGCCCTGAGTATATCTCTCCGTCATCTGGATGGACAAATCCCAATCTTGATCGACGAGCCTCAACTAATACTTTCCAAGTACCCGACAATACCTTCATGATCACATAGTTACGAAGTGATGTTTGATGTAATCAAAGTACCTTTTAGGTGAAAGTGATTGACGTGATCTCATGGTCTAAGGACATTGAGTTACTATGAATGTGATAGCAATATAAACTTGAGGACATGATCGTATTGCTACATCTACTTTGGGTGACTGCTTATCATATCATTCCCAAATGTTATGACCCTATTATTAACAACATCCAATGTCCATGATCAAGAAACCTGTGATCATTAGTTAATCAACAAGACAGTATTAAGAGATGATTTATTAGGAACCTTTTCTGTTTATAAATAACACATGTACAATGTTTCCTATTAACGCAATAGTAGCATGAAAAATAAACATCTGTTATAAACTTGGAATATCATAATAACCACTTATTATTGCCTCTCGGGCATATTCCTTCCAGTCTCCCACTTGCACTAGAGTCAATAATCTAGTTTACATAGTCATGAATCTAACACCCATAGACTTCTGGTGCTGATCATGTTTTTCCCTTGGGAGAGCTTTAGTCAACGGGTCTACTACATTCAGATACGTGTCTACTTTGCAAATCTCTACATTGCCATCTTAAACATGTTCCCGGATGGAGTTAAGCTGGCACTTTATATGCTTGGAATTCTTGTGAGACCTTGGTTACCTATCATTGTCTATGCAACCATTGTTGTCACAATAGATTACCATTGGATCCAAAGCACTTGGAACCACACTTAGTTTAGAAATGAACTCCTTCAACCAAACTGCTTCCGCCACTGCTTCTGAAGCAGAGATATATTCTACCTCCATTGTAGATCTTGCTTAGAGCTCCTCCAACTCACCGTTGCACCATTCATTAAAAACACATATCCGGATTGTGACTTAAGAGTCATCCAGATCGGTGTCGAAGCTAGCATCGACGTAACACCTTGTGACGAGCTCTTCTTCACCGCCATATACGAGAAACATGTCTTTAGTTCTTCTCAAGTACTTAAAGACATTCTTTACTGCCTTCAAGTGTTCCAAACCTATATTAGATTGGTACCTGCTAGTCAAACTAACAACACATGACACTTCTGGTCTTGTACATAACATAACATACGTAAGAGAACATATGGATGAGGCATAGGGGAAACGGTCCATTAATTCTCTATCTGTTGTTGTAGCCAGTCATTGAATGTTACTAAAAATAGTGCCTTGCAACATAGATAAGAACCCTTTCTTACTTTTGTCCATCCTGGACTTCTTCAAAATCTTGTCAAGGTATGTACTTTGTGACAATCCTATTAAGCATCTTGATCTATCTCTATAGATCTTGATCCCTAATATGTACGCAGCTTCACCAAGATCTTTCATTGAAAACTTACTATTTAAGTAATCCTCTATGCTTTTCAAGAGTTCTATATCATTTCCAATCAACAATATGTAATCCACATATAATATTATAAATGCTACAGATATCCCACTCACTTTGTTGTAAATATAATCTTCTTCGACGGTTTGGACAAATCCAAAACCTTTATTACTTCATCAAATCGTAGATTCCAACTTCGGGATGCTTGCTTCAGTCCATAAATGGTTCGCTGAAGTTTGCATACCTTGTTAGCATCCTTAAGATTGACAAAACCTTTAGGTTGCATCATATACAACTCTTCCTCAATGTTTCCATTAAGGAACGCTGTCTTGACATCCATCTGCCAGATTTCATAATCAAAAAATGCAGCAATTACTAACATAATCCTAACAGACTTTAGCATCATTACCGGTGAGAAAGTCTCATCATAGTCAATACCTTCAACGGATTTCCAAATCATAATTCATACAGTGTCATTTCAACGGATTTTGATGATGCCCTATTTAAAGTGAATGCAGTTGTCTCTAATGCATGACCCCAAAATGACAATGGCAAATTGGTAAGGGACATCATAGATCGTACCATATCTAATAAAGTTCGATTACGATGTTCGGATACACCATTACATTGTGGTGTTCCGGCAGGAGTGAGTTGTGAAACTATTCCATATTGTCTCATGTGTGTGTCAAACTTGTAACTAAGATATTCTCCTCCACGATCGAATTGTAGAAACTTGATCTTTCTATTATGATGATTTTCTACTTCACTCTGAAATTCCTTGACTTTTCAAATGTTTTAGATTTGTGTTCATTAAGTAAATATACACATATCTACTTAAATCATCCATCAAGGTTACAAAATAACGATATCCTCCACGTGTTGACACACCCATCGGACCGCATACATCGATATGTATTATTTCCAACAAGCCGGTCACACGCTCCATTGTTCCGGAGAATGGAGTTCTAGTCATCTTGCCCATAAGGCATGGTTCACATGTTTCAAATGATTCATAATCAAGTGATTCCAATATTCCTTCAGAACAGAGCTTCTTCATGCGTTTAACACCAATATGACCTAAATGGCAATGCCACATATATGCAGCAATATCATCATTCAACTTGATTCTTTTGGCATTCACATTATGAATATGTGTATTACTAATATCAAGATTCAAAAAAAATAAACCATTCAACATAGGTGCATGACCATAAAAGATATTATTCATATTAAAGGAACAACCATTGTTCTCGGATACAAATGAATAACCATCTTGCATTAAACATGATCTAGACATGATGTTCTTGCTCAACGCAGGCACATAATAACAATTATTTACGTTTATTGTCAATCCCAATGGTAGATGAAGTGGCATCGTCCCAACGGTGATCACATCAACCTTCTATCTATTGCTTACGCGCATCATCACTTCATCCTTCGCTAGTGGTCGACTATTTCTTCGCCCCTGCTTCGAGTTAAATATATTAGCAACCAAACCAGTATCAAATACCTAGGTACTACTTCGATTACTAGTTAGGTACACATCAATAACTTGTATATTACATATACCTTTGTTCACTTTCCTGGCCTTCTTATCTCCCAAGTACTTCAGGAAATTCTGCTTCCAGTGACTAGCCCCTTTGCAGTAATAACACTCAGCATTGCGCTTAGGGCCTCCCTTAGTCTTATTCTCAGGCACAATAATAGATTTGATATCCTTCTTGAAGTTACCTTTGGGCTTGCCTTTCTTGCCTCTTTTCTTGAAACTGGTGTTTTTATTGACCATCAACACTTGATGTTCCTTTTTGATGTCTACCTCGGCAGTCTTAAGCATATCTGCAAGTTCAGTGAGCGACTTGTCCGCACCATTCATCTTGTAATTAATTACAAACCCTTTGTTACTTGGTGGGAGCAGTTGTAGAACCCTGTCAGTCGTGAGATCAGCTGGAATCTCACATCTGAGTGTCTCAAGACGTTGAGCGTAGCCCGTCATCTTAAGGACGTGCTCGTTCACAAATTTGTGCTCCTCCATCTTAGTGCTAAAGAACTATTCAGAGATCTCACATATTTCAGCACGGATTTGGTCCCCAAACATAGTTTTGAGTTCCTCCACCATGATATCAGCATCGGTAAGTTCAAAGCGCTTTTGGAGTTTAGGCTCCAGCGACTGGAGGATTCCACACCACACAAGATTGTAGTCATAAAATTTCACGTCATACATGTCGCGCTCTTATTGAGTCATGCTAGATGCAGGGGCATCACCTAAAAGACTGTCTAGCAAATAGCACTTCTTCATTCCCGTGAGGATAATCCTCAAGTTGCGGTGTCAGTTGGTGAAGTTAGACCCATTGTCTTGCAATTTTTATTTCTCAAGGAATGAATTAAAATTGAATGCAAGGGGTGCCATGGTCTACAATGTATTTGCAGCGACTATTTAGACTAGGTTTAAAATAGATAGAGTTCAAGTAAATTCTAAAATTACTTATAAGAACTCTCACTCAAAATGACATCCCTCTAGTTATTTTAGTGACTACAAGAACCAAATTCACTATGCCACGACCGATCATCACGAGTGGTGGCATAGCACCAATGGCGAGCATCGTATGTGTATCATATCATCCATATGATTCATGCTTTACCTTTCGGTTCATGTTTCGAGGCCATGTCTGTACATGCTAGGCTCGTCAAGTAAGAACCTAAGTACTCGCGTGTGTAAAATTGTCTTACACCCGTTGTATGCGAATGTAGAATCTATCTCACCCGATCATCACATGGTGCTTCGAGACGACGCAGTTTCTTAACAATGCATACTAAGGAAGAACATATTATTATCTTGATATTTAGTGGGAGGGATCATCTTATAATGCTACCGAGGCAATCAAATACTACCGAGGCGATCAAATCAACGCAAAATAAGATGCATCAAAGGATAAACATCATGTGCATATATAATGTGGTATGAGATGGTCCTTCTCGCACTCGATCTCCATCATTCCAGTGGCGTGCCACCAAGGCCCATGGCACCACCACCATGGTTGTTCTCCACTAATCTAATTATATGGATTTCAATTTTTTGGCATGCATGCCATAAAATAAAATAACAACTATATGGCTCCTTCCGGTTGTTTTACAATAAAACACATTGCATACAATAGTTTTTGCATACAACAGTTTTTGTATCACATCACATGCCCTGCAAAAACAAGTTAGACGCCTCTAATTTATTTTTGCATATTTTACGCGGATGTGGGCTTTCTAGGAAAGAATCCTTCTACCTACGAACTTCAGCCACAATGGTGACAACCATGTTATGTGCAAACCGTTTTAAATTAGATCACGATTATTTTGGGAGAGATAGACACCCGTTGGGCCACTTATGCAATATGAGTTGCATGTCAAGAGTGAGACAGGTCTCATATGCGAGGACATGTAAAGTTAGTCTGGGTCTCTTCATCCCAACATTCCACCATGATTAAAATTTACGCAAGTATGAAACAACAAGACTATCAACGCCCACATCTCTATGTGTCCTAACCGTACACATCATCTATGCATAGACACAGCTCTGATACCACTAAATGGGTTCATTGCAGAGAAAACAAAAAAATTCTAGGGTTGCAACAACCAAGATCATATCTAGGAGATACATGTAACGGTTTCAGATGGACTCACCCTCGAAGACCGTAACGCGGGATAACATTCCCGCAAACAAACATAGCTGATGTAGAGTGTACACGACCGTCCTCAAGGACGCGCATACGATCAGCGCCACAAGAGGCAGCGCCTCCATTATCGGTCACACGCACGGTGTGCCGATGACTCCGGAACTCTCGCTCCAGCCGGGCAATGGAAGTAGCGGATCCCCGAGAACTCCAACAACGCTATGCCTTGGTATATATGGTGGAGGGGAAGATCTCTAGCAGGTCTTTGCATAAGCGCCTTTTCTAGTGGCAATGGACAAGGCTAGCAAGAGGGAGAAGATGCCAACCAAAGGGCATATGAGAGAATGGGCAAGTGATTGAGAGAGGGGGAGGTCTCAACCTCCTTTTATAGGGGGGAGGGGGAAATCCCCTCCCCTAGCCAGCGACCAAGAGGGTGCCCCCTCCCCTACTCTCATTCATGTGGGTGGACTCTCCACTCACATAATTTCAATCTCCACTTTCTCCCATTTATTCTCCACTCAAAAACCAAAGATCTTTCCATTAAAGCACTTCAATTCTCTTGTTTTAATGCAACTCACTTTAATGAACACTTCATTTAATGAGTACTTCATTTAATGATCACTTCATTTAATAAACACAATAACATTTTGATCCCTTGCTTTGTTTTGATACCCGGAAACCATTTCTGTAGATTCGATAGAACAAATTCCTGCGATGTCCATTGTCTTCCCCTATGTTCCCTATGCACTCAATTGCGTCGACTAAACTTAAGTGTGTCTCCCTATGAGTTTTATAACTAGCAGACATGATTGGGACTTTCTTTGATCAATAATCAATAGCGGGATCTAGAGATCCATAATGACTTTCACTAGTTCCACAAAAATCCAATGATCGTTTGAACCTTTTTCGCTGTAATCAAATTCCTTTTGTCTCATGATATTTTACTTGTTCGAGATTCGATCACTTGGTATATTCCATACCTTGTTTAATCTCATTCCTGACAAGTACTTTTTTTTCTCATTCCTGTGATATAATATTCTAGTGATCAAATCACTAGCTTGCAAGCTATGTTAATGTGATATCACCGAGAGGGCCCTGAGTATATCTCTCCATCATCTGGTAGGAAAAATCTCAATCTTGATCCATGAGCCTCAACTAATACTTTCCAAGTACCCGATAACACCTTTATAATCACCTAGTTACGAAGTGACATTTGATGTAATCAAAGTACCTTTCTGGTGAAAGTGATTGACGTGATATCATGATCTAAGGACATTGAGTTACTATGTATATGGTAGCAATAGAAACTTGAGGGCATGATCGTATTGCTACATCTACTTCGGGTGACTGCTCATCGTAACGCTGTTATTAACAACATCCAATGTTCATGATCAGTAAACCTGTGATCAGCAGTTAATCAACAAGCTAGTATTAAGAGAGGCTTTACTACGAACCACTACAATAAATGTTTCCTTCTGCAACAACTTGGCCAATGGTCGTCGTAGAAGGCGCGTCCTCCGCGATGAATTTCTCGGCTCGACCGTGTCTGATGGAGAACTTTTTTTCCGGTTTCGTGGCCCTCTACTACGACGGAACCGCTAAAAACATGGAGGAAGCTTGACTAGCGCGTGGCAGAAGCAAGATTTTCATTTCCTCGCGCGATGTTCACTTGCCGAAGTCTTTTGAGGCATGTGGGTCCCAAACATCAGTGTCTCTACCGAACCATACTTTTCGGTCATGCCTCCCTGATTTGAACTAGATAACGTTGCTCGATGCGTCTGCCGTTTAGTCAGGCTGCTGGGTCCTACATGTCAGCCTCTCATTAGAAGAATCGTGTGTATGATGGAATATTTTTCCTTCGCTCGCGCTACCCTTTTCCGAAGTTGATAGCGTTACTCGATGCATCTACCATTTAATCAGGCTGATAGGACCCACATGTCATCCTCCCACTAGAAGAAACATGTGTATGATGGAATTTTTTTCCTTCGCTCGTGCTACCCTGTTTTGAAGTTGATTGCGCTGCTCGATTCATCTACCGTTTAATCAACCTTTTGGGCCCCACATGTCATCCACTCATTAGAAGAAATGTGTGTATGATGGATTTTTTACCCTCGGTCGTGCCTTTGTGTTCCGAACTTGATAGCGTTGCTCTCTGCATCTGCTGTTTATTCAGGCTGGTGGGTCCCCTATGTCAGCCTCACATTAGAAGAATCATGGGTATGATTGAATTTTTTCGTCTCTAGCGCTACCCTGTTCCGAACTAGATAGCGTTTCTCGATGAATGTGCCATTTGTTCACGCTGCTAGGTCCCTCATTTCAGGCTCTTATTACAAGAAACATGTGCATGCTGAAATTTTTTCTCGCTCGCGCCTCCCTGTTTCGAACTGGCAACATTTCTCGATGCACCGTTTATAAAAGGTCGTGCTACCAGGTCCCACATATCAGCCTCTCTGTAAATGAAACGTGCGTATGATGAACTTTTTTTTGGCCGTGTCCGCTGTTTTGACCTTGGCAACTTGTTGGGTCCCATATGTCAACCTCCTTTGTGCAGGAAACGTGTCTATGCTAGGTCTAGATGACAGCCTCTATTTGAAAGAAATGTGTGTATGTTGGATTATTTTTTGGGTCCCATATGTCATCCTCAGAGTACAAAAAATGCTCATAAAGGCTGAACTAAAAGGATTTTAGGCTAACTTGGGGCGGATGCCATATTTGTCATTGCTTGTAGTCCATGGGCTCACTCCTAAATTGAATGGGCTATGGTTAGTGGACACAAGACCACGAAAAGGCCGAATTATAAGGATTTAGGCTATGCTTTAGGTTGATACGCTAATTTCATGGGCTATGCTTGGGCCTGCTGGGTCCGACATGTCAGCTTCTCTGTAAGTGCAATGTGTGTATGATGGACTTTTTTTTTGGCCGTTTCTGCTGTTTTCACTGTAGCAGCCATGTATGGTCTTACTGCTGTGGCCATTATGTTAGCCTCTTTGGTATGTTCTAGCTCATCGGTCCCCGAGGCAGCCTTGTATGTTCTGTCCGGTGGGTTCCCAATGCCAGCCTCTCTGCACAAGTATTTAAACTTTTTTCAAACCCACCCTCAAAAATAAACTCGAGACACACACACAGGCAATTCGAACAAAAGACCAGCCTCTCTGTAATGCGATGTTACTAGAAGAAAAAAATGTAAACCCAAGACACACACACAGGCGATTCGAACAAAAGACCTTCAAATCAAATAAACGTAAACCGAGTGTGTTCCCACTACAACAAAGTTATTTATAGAAAAATATCATTGGCTGAATTAAAAAGAGTTTGACTATTCTACATAGGCTGCTCTACGTGGGGTATACTCCATAGGCTATGCTCCATGGACTTCATTTTCAAATTTCACTGGGCTACGCCCATCAGTCCCCTGGCCCCTAAAAGGCTGAATTAATATGTTCTCGGCTATGCTCCATGGGCTCCTTTCTCAAATTTCACTGGGATGTGGTCAACAGTGCCCTGACCCCAAAAATACCGAATTAAAATGTTCTGGGATAAAGAGGGGCCGAATGAGCTACTATATTTATTCTCCTGGTTAATATAAAAATTGCATTGTGATGTGCTCGGCCGGATTTAAACAAAGATCTCAGAGAGGGAGGGGAAAATAGATAATTCTTTTTGGCAGATATGCATGTCAAAATTCAGCAGTACAGAATAAGATAGAAAAATTATCAACAGATTTGAAGTTCATATTCAGCAGCACTTGACCAATCCAGCAGCATTTCAAAAGTGACCAATTCAGCAATACAGACACTGAAATACAATAGTAGTACAAAGAGAACCAGTTCTTGTTTCATCTCTAAAAACCTTGTCGCGCGATCAGTTTTCCCTTTTCACCAGACACACTCGACCATTGGAGCAAGAAAAACTGACGATCAAGTCTGCTTTGAGTGCCTTCTTCTCACACCAATGCCTGTGTGACCCCCATATCCAACCCAAAATGCCCAAGTCTCATCTAGATTGTGACATGGCCATGTTTCAAAAGAAAAGCAACACTATCTACTTCCCTTGATATAAAAAAGTACCAGTACATCAATATTAGTTCCACAAAATGCTTTAGTAATAGCAACGATAAAATATTTGAGAGATTCGGTAGCTTTCCTTTTGAAACTCAATAGTAGTACAGAGATAATAAGTGCTTGTTCCATCTCAAAAAACCTGGGCGCATGATTAGTTTTCCCTATTCTCCGAATAGGCTCGATCACAGGAGCAAGCAAAACTGATGATCAAGTCTGCTTCTGTGTGAATACCACCTCATTTCATCAATGCCCGTGTGACCCCCATAAGCAACCCAAAATACCCAAGACTCATCTAGATAATTGTGACAATGCTAGGTTTCAAAAGAAAAGAAATAAAATCTGCTGCACTTGATCTAAACAAGTAACAGTACATCATTATTAGTTCAATAAAATACTTTGGTAATAGCAACAACAGAACAAAGGTAAAGCAAGACCATCTCCTTCCCTTGACCTAAACAAGTAGTACCACTATATAGTAGTACAAGAACTAGTAGTATACTAGTACGACTATGCATCCAAAATCCATCCTCCAACACAGAGATCCCTAAGCGGGTTAAATAAATTTTATGTCAATTGGAGATTCTCTCCCGCGATTGATGCATATTGAGTAATGCAGGCCCTGAGTAATATGAGATGGTTCATGGTACAACATAAAGGAATGCTTTTTCCTCCGGATGATGCCTGCCACCCAGCTCCTAGGCATGGAGGAACTATAGATTGCACAGGTCCAAAACCCTAGCTCTATTGTCGGGTAATAGGCAATGATCAGCACATTGTACAAGGGCGCCGAGCACACGTCCGGCCTGATGCACACAACGGATACGCTGATGTCGCCCAACTCGCGCATGTCAAATAACAGAGCAAACACCATACCATCATCCCCTAATCCGATTTTCTCTACTCTTAATGAGGGCGATGCCAATAGCGGAGATGTACCTAGAGTTTCTAAAGGAAGTAAGATTTAGTGGACTAAATTGCAACATGCTAAATATTATAAGAAAAAATGATAAAGTAAATATGAGTAACCTGACTGCGATAAAACATACGTAGTACTCCCTCCGGTTTCAAAATATAAGATGTTTTAGCTTTTGTGAAACGAGTGTATCTAGACCCCTTTTAGTATATGGGTTCACTCCGAACTACACACTAAAAAGAGTCCAGATACACTTGTTTCACAAAAGCTAAAAAATCATTATATATTTTGAAACGAAGGGAGTAGCTATGGAGTACATGTGAAGGCCATTGTTTCAAAGGAAAAGCTACTTGATCTAAGCAAGTAGTGCTAGCTCCCAATATAGAGAGCCATGTTTGAAAGGAAATGCTCGACCATTGGAGCATGGTAATCTGACAATCAATGCATGTGTGACCCCCATATGGAACCCAAAATGCCCAGGTCTCATCTAGATTGCGACAAGGACATGTTTCAAAATAAAAGCAAGACTATCTACTGCCCTTGATTTAAACAAGTATCAGTACATTAGTATTAGTTCAAAAAAATGTTTTAGTAATAGCAACGACAGAACATTTGAGAGATTCAGTAGCTTTCCTTCTTGAAATTCAATAGTAGTATAGAGAGAATTAGTTCTTGTTCCAGCTCAAACAATAGACTCAATCATTGGAGCAAGAAAACTGACAATCAAGTGACAATGCCTGTGTGACCCCCCATATGCAACCCAAAATGCCCAAGACTAATCTAGATAATTGTGACAATGTTAACTTTCAAAAGGAAAGCAAGACAAACTGCTGCACTTGATCTAAACAAGTAACAGTACATCACTATTAGTTCAACAAAATATATTAGTAATAGCAATGATAGAATAAAGGCAAAGCAAGACCATCTCCTATCCTTGACGTAAACAAGTACTACCAGTATAAAGTAGTACAAAATTGTCAACACCCCGGATTTTTAATACCAGATGCTTGTTATGCCATACCTCGCAATTCCAGGAATACCATTTTTGCGAGACATAACAGAATTGGTACCATACTACATCATCCATTACAAACCATAATAAAGGTCTTACAAATAAAGGATCTCATGATCCAGTCTTAATACAATCAAAGCAACGGAAAGTAAACGTAGTAGGGGCTCCATCTTCAGGGTCACAGGAAATGCTGACGATGGAAGATGATCCTAGTTGTCATAGACCTCCTGCTATCCCTCTTCCTGGTAGTCCTCCTCATAGTCCGGCCATAGGAATAGCCAGGGACAAAGCCATGAGTACTCTTTAAGTACTCGCAAACTATCACTAACAAGTAAGGTAGTTCTAGTAGGAATCTTAAGCTCTAGGTTTATTTGCAAAAAGGCAGGTTTATTTCATACTAAGTTCAAAAATAAAGAAACTAATTTAATGTTCTACATCACCTAAGTGGGAACCTACTTTTCATGTCCACAATCCTGTTGTGGTTAAGTCAAAGTCATAGTTGAATTCACAAGTCATTTTTTAAAACATCTGGCAACGGAACAGTATGGCCACTCCAATTGTCCATGACCACGGACACGGCTATTCGAATAGTTTGACACTCTGCAGAGGTGGTACACTTTCACCACAAAATTCGATACATCCGTCAGGGATAACCCTAAATCATCATACTTAGTATGCGGATAATCAATCATAACCTTTCAATTACACACTATAGTATACGCACATCCCCTATGAGCTTGGCATCCCAGCCATGGCCATCTGCCATCCTGGGCACTGCATAGGTGGACATTCACATTCACGAGGTAGCCTCGGCTCAACCTCTTTCCGTGAGGGAACCCATACTAAGGCACATAAACTTCAAGTTAATCCCAACCCAATTCAGATATTGTGTTTGTACGGTAAAATTAGAATGGTATCGCATCCGAACCCAACCATTAGTTTTTATAAAAGGGCCAAGGCTCATGCCTCAACATTTTCATCATCAATCATTGTGTTTCTCAACACATGTCAAAACATTTCAATAGAATGAATCATCATTCCAAGGTTTTCATAACCATTTTCACCAAGTATTCCCATCTAAAGTGATCAACTTTTATGCTTATCACTAGCCACTAAAGTTGAGGGTAGTCAGTAATGAGGGTTGCTAATTAGCTGTAACTATCTAATCTAGTTTTTATGCCTTTTTATGACATCTAAGTATAACTACTTAGGCCTAGTTTTATACTCTTTATGGTATATATCCTATTTTTCCAATACTCATAAATCACTAACTAAAAATAAAGAACTTTGGTAAAAGTAAAAGAATAAAGCTTGCAAATAAAACTTGGGATTGGTATAATCAAGGTTGCATAACCAAAGCATGCCTAATGCATCTTGCATAGGTTATATTGCAAAGATGGCTTGCATAGTTATGAAGTTTGCAAGTGTTAGCTTGCATAGTTCTAGCTTGCCTATTTATGACACTTGCAAGTGTTAGCTTTCTTTGAGTATTGCAGTGGTTGAAGTTTTCTTCTTCTTCTTCTTCTTCTTCTTCTTCTTCTTCTTCGTACTCCTACTCCTCGTATCCCGGGTCGGTACTATCGTCTATAAATGAATACGAGGTACACAATCACCAAACAATACTTAACTACTTCTATGTAGCATACTAAGGCTCACACTAGATAATCTAACATCATCACAATCATTACATGAAATAAAGACCTAGTCTTATTTATCTTATTTTAGAAAAGTAATTTCTACTCATTGAAAAATACTTAAGATTTAATATTCTCCAATTAAAATATGGGATCATGTTGACAAATGTCATCACCACATATTCTAATACTTGGAAATGTGATTTAAAGTGGTGGTCACATTTTATAAAGTTTAAAATTACTATTTAATAAAATTAAAGTGACTAGAAAAGCCTATATAGAATTCTTAGTACTAGTCCAAGATCACTTCATGTAAACCTAAATATTTTTACGTATTCAGATAGATCTTGTCAAATTTGATTTTTGAGAGTTGGAATCAACTCAAAACCATTTATGGTTGATTTTTGAAAAATGTTCGAAGTGGAAAAAGTCCCTTCCTTGTTATTTTTAGTATAGGTCATCTATAATTTCAAATGGTTTGAATCCAACGGGCTTGGATAGGTAATTTGAATATCTTTATAAAAAATTGGAATCATGCAATTTAGTTTAGTGAATCTCTTTTAATTGATTTTTGAATCTACTAACATAATCTAGTTTGAACTAAAATGGGAAAGTCTATTTGAATCAACAGGCTTGCGCGGGAAACTAATTGGGCCGGCCCAGCTGCACTGCGCTGGCGCAACGAGCTCTGACAAGGGGTCCCACTAGTCAGTGGCTCATCTAACCCGAAATAGTATCTATCAATCTTAGCCTTACGATTAGAACAAGATCCTATGGCTGAGGTTCATCGTCTACACAGAATGGCTCCGACGAGATTCTAAACCTAACGCGGTGGTGGGGGTCTCATGAAGCTCACCAGGGCTCCAGCTAAGGTCGGCGATGGGGGCGAATGGGGTTGTCGTTGAAGGCGGTTCGAGGCGCGGTCACGGCAGCTCCTGGGGCGATCGCAATCAATGGACTCCTCCTTCCTCTGCAGCGGCGGACTCCAGTGAATTCTAGAGGTGTGGTGCTCGCCTTGCTCCGGGGAGAGGTGTGGGAGGTGTCTGAGAGAGAGGGGAGTCGAATGGTGTGGAGAATTGAGGCTAGGGTGGCCTCTGTTTATACACCGGCGATTAGGACAGAGTGGCATGGCTCGGGCTCGTCAACGACATTGTTGAAGTGAGATATTGGCCTGGCTGAGGGTAGGGATTGATGCGGTGCTTTAGGGTGGTGGTCATACGCTTGATGGCGCGGCAATGGGCGGTCAAGAACGGTCGGTGCTCTGCGCGGGAGCGATGGCGTTCGAGACGGCGTACAGTGGCTACGGTCCACACGACGGTGAACGGGCGTGTCTGGGGGTAGCTGGTGTTGTGTTGAGTGTGTGAACGCGCGGAGAGAGCGAGGCGCGGCTTGTGTTCGCGTGTCGGCTGCGGCGCTATGGCGCGCTCTCGGCATGGCAGTAGAGAAATGGGTGCAGCGTGTTTGGGTGGTCCACGGCTTGCCTGCGGTCGAGGGGTCGACAGAGGTTGGCGGTGGACGGTTTCCTGTCTCATGGACATCGTGGGAGAGGGAGGCATTGGCTGTGGCGAGTGGGGGCTTGGTCGACTGATACGTCCATAACGTATCTATAATTTTTAATGGTTCTATCCTAATAATATGCTTTTGATACTCCTTTTTATATAAAGTTTATGATTTATTTGGACTAACCTACTAATAGTTGCAAAATTGCACAATGTTCTCGTTTTACACTTTAATGTGTAGGAATTACCAAGAATAGAAGTGGAAACCTTGTTGGAGTCAAATTGGGATTTTCCAGAAATCTGTCTCAGAACTCGTTTTGAAGATAGTCACGATTCGGGTCGAAAGCAGTATCAAACGGAAAACTCTTCAACTATAAAGTTGTTGGAAATTTCGCGGCAAATGTTCTGGACATAAAATTTAGCTGATTCCGAGTCCGGATGGGTCCGATAGGCCCGATTTACTGCAGCCCAAGATGGGGTGATGGGAATCCGAGAAGCTATATAAAGGGAGGCAACTTAATTCGTGGGAGACACCTCCACCCACGAATTTGCAGACACCAAAGCCACGTTTTTTCCTCCCCCATGGATCCCATCTCCATGGGGAAGGGCTCCCAAGAAGCCATGAAGGAAGGGTGCTAAGGGGCGGTGCTCCCCTATGATACCGGCGTCGGGGAAGGAGTCCTCTGTGCCGCCGGCGCCGCCTCACCATCTTCACCGCCATCTCCATCGATCTCCACCACCATCTCCATCATTGTTTCTGTTTCCCATGATGATGAGGGAGTAGTTCTCTCTCGAGGCTAAGGGTTCTACCGGTAGCTATGTGTTCATCTCTCTCTCTATGCATGATCATATTGTGATCATGAGCTTTATAATCAAATAAATCTACCTTGCTAATCAAGTACTTTAATAGATCTCTGTTCTCCCCATGTGTGTGAAAGTGACAGCGTACACACCATAGTGGCACTTAGGCTAGAGATTACAATTACTTGTTGTGAGTTATATTTGGAGTTGGATGTTTCTATGAAATTGTGGTGTTTGTTGGAACCATCTAGTGCTCAAGGTGACAGTGTGGGGTTATCTAGATAGGAAAGGCTTACTTTGAGGTGTGCTGTTATAGCCCTACCATGTATTATAGTGTCCAACCGGAGAGTGTTCATAGTAGTATCATGAAGATAATATATTTATATGAGAGTGTTCACTAGTGAAAGTATGATCCCTAGGCCTTGTTTCTAAGCATTGAAACACCGTTTGCTACTAGATTTGTTACATGTTTGCTTGCTTCCATCTTTATTTCAGTTTTCCTTTAGTCTCTTCCATGCCATCAAGCTCTTTTTTGGCACTGTTGTCTTATATCCATACCACTTGTATTTCACTATCTCTTCACCAAACTACTGCACCTATACACCTGACAAGTGTATTTGGTGTGTTGGGGACACAAGAGACTTCCTGTATATTGATTGCAGGGTTGCTTGAGAGGGATACCTTTGACTACTTCCTCCCTGAGTTCGATAAACCTTGGGTAATCCACTTAAGGGAAACTTGCTGCTGTTCTACAAACATCTACACTTGGAGACCCAACAACTGTCTACAAGAATAGAAGTGCGTAGACATCAAGCTATTTTCTAGCACCGTTGCCGTGGAGGTAAGGTAAAAGGTACTCACATCCTCTGGCTACTAAGCTATCTTCTAGTACGGTTGTTGGTGTGTCAGTGCTCAAAGTTATTTCCTTTAGATTCTGCAATTATATCTTTTTGTTTCTTTTTTCCACTAGTTAAGCTTAATGGAAAACAACAACAAAATTAGAGAGATTTACAGTATTTATCTTGAGTTAGGACATGACGTGTTTGAAGAGAAAATTAAAAAACCTATGGAACTTTATTTGCGTGCTAATAGAAATGTTATTAGTATGAATTCTTTGAACACCATTATAGCAATGATTCCCCTCTTTATGTTGAAAGTCTTGAAGTTGCACTTGTATTGCTTTACTATGCTTGTTGCTTTGTGCTTTCATGACTTGTTTCTTTACAAGATTCCTATGCATATTAAGTGGGTCAGACTTAAATGTTCTTTCAATTTTCTTTTTGATGGTCTCGTTTACTTCAATTCATATTTCTTATGTGAGCATCTTCTCAAACTATCATGCCTAACTTAAAGGCGTTAAAGAAAAGTACTTATTGGGAGATAACCCAAAAGTTTTAGTTGAGTCTTGGAATTATTTATTCAATAATAACCTCTCCTTATCATTTTTGTGTGGTTTTTGTGCCAAGAGTAACCTCTAATGATAGAGAAGTAAGACTTGGGAAAGTTGCTATCCTGAAACAGATTTTTGTGCTTTGCTGTAAAAAGTCGTGAACAATCTCTGTATGTCGATTTGAGCTGTAATTTTTTGTGCTTCTGCCCAGGTTATTATGTAACTTTCGTTAGTTCAACACTTTTTGTGGGCTCCCCGGATTATTCATCCGAGAAATCCCTGTTATGCATACATCCACGTTCCCATGATCAGTGAGCCGTAGAACATAACCGACATGTACCATTACAACATCCAAATCATAACAAAATACAAGACTTACATAATTGCCATTATGGCTACATCCTCATTAGCAGCGGAACAACTCCAAACGCAGAGCCCAATTGTGCCTCAACCTACAGGCAGCTGACTGGGAAGACGGCCTAGCTCGCTAGGCGTCACGTTAAACTCCTGAAAGTCTAGCCAAGTAAATAGCCAGGGACACAGCCGTGAGTACTTTTGAATGTACTCGCAAACCACCAGGATAGGTAAACAAAGGAAATGCAAATGTGGCCGTGGCGAGATAGCTCTATCTGGGGTTGCTTTTGAAAAAGCCTAAACTAACTTTTGAAGTTATGGCATCATATCTTTTTTGAAAAAGAATTTAGAAAACATGCTTCTGTTTTATAAATCCAGACATCTCCATGTCTTTGTTGAAAAAGAGTTTTGAAAACAGTTTTGTAGTTGAAAACCCTTTTTAAACATCTTCGACCCCTGGGTCAAGACAAAGCCTTCGAACTCGGGTACCCCCGGAACCGTCGTCCTCAGAGTACTTGTTTCCCAAACAAGCACAGTTTGGGTACTCCTAGCCAACACCTTTACAACCATCCTTGATCGTGAACACGGCTATTTGAATAGGTTATACTCTGCAGAGTTTGCACACTTTACCCACAAGAATCAATACATCCACCGGGATTCAACCACGGCCCACTACCATTGTAGATGGGGGTCCGGATAATCAAACCTATCTTTTTGCTTGTCTACACTAGCAAAGGCATGCTTTTCCTCTTGGGTGTGTTCTCCCCGGCAACGAGTATGTGGCTCCCAACCATAGTCCTTCCTTCCATACACGCGCATACCCAAGCCGCAACTTGGCGTATACCTTAAATCTGGAGACTCCACTTCCTTCCGTACTACCTAAGTCATACCGTCCGCGGGAGACCCAATTGTTGCACCGGCCTCCTGCCAGGTTAGGCTCACTCTTGCCGAAGCAAGCGACAGGCTTCAGATCCATGATATGGGACTCCTGCCCGGTCTTCCAGGGATTTCTCCCTATAAGCATGGTAGAAGTGCCTTGGCTAATGCAGACAAACTACGGGTTAAGCCCGATCAACCTGGGGTAATGTGGTTGCATGGGTAAAAATTGTTCCAGTAAAGGCGTAGAACATCCCATCACATTTCCATTTCTTCTCATCACCATTTCTTTTGTTAAAACTTCCACTGGGAACGATGCCTCTTCACAGGGTTTTTCAAAGCCGTCTTTGAAACATTTGTAGTGGGGAAATCCCAAAACAGTTTATTTTCTCAAAAGCATGGTTTCCAAGGAGGTAGGATGCTAAAGATCGTACTCTCGGTCCAAAGGGGGTAAAATGGTAGGTACATCAGGGTGGTGCCTCGAAGGGCACGAAATTATAACTTGGAGGACCCAAGTTACTACCGTAGTGTTTGTAAAACAAGACATGCAGGTAGAGTATGCAATTTATAAAGAGGATATAAAACAGGTAAAGGAGAATAGGACATATAACAGAGTTCGGGAAATGGTGGCTTACCTGTGATCAACAATAAGTCCCTGGACTTCTTCAGATAGCCAAGAATACCCAATGATAATAATAATAAAAGAAGTCCCTTCTTCTTGTCGTCAGACACTCACACTATCGTCGTCATTGGGTACACATGCAAGCAGACAATACCACACGCCGTACAAGGCATACAACATCAAATCATACAACAAACAAACATAAGAAATACTACTGGACTTCGGAGGTTTTAGAGGAGTGGTATTCAAAGGGTGGAATTTACAAGATTGTCACAGGGTGTTTTCTATTGGAAGATAGTTGTCTAGGCTAGATACCCAGTACTTGTGTTAGGGTTCTGAGGTCAGTAGGTTATAAATGGATAACCATGACATCCTCAGATAGGTATTGACAAGACAAAACCATCACAAGTGGTTTCACTTGAATATCAAATTCCTAGATTTAATTATGATTTTTAAAGGGGATTAAACTCTAGTTTAAGGAAATAATTCACCAAAAAAGTTCTGGAGTTCCAAAAATTATTTCCTTGGATGGTTTGGTAGTACTTGTTGTACTAAACCACCTAGAGTTGGAATTAATTCAAAAGAATTAACAGAATGCCCTCACGAAAATCCCAAATGTAGTTCCATATGATTCTTCTTTTATTTACCAGATTAAATCTACCCGAGATATTGAGCTGTTTCCAAGGGCAGGTGATAGGCATGTCCAATACCTTTCGGTAGGAATTGGATTCACCCTTTTTGGAGCTTCCAAACTCCTGGAGTGATTTAATTAGTGAAAATACCCCTCATGGAGGTATTTAAATCACTAAAATTCATCCAGAGCTCAATAAGTTAGGAGCTGCTAGGGTTTGGTAGATAGGGTTTCTGGTGTGTACTGGGAGGTCGAATCAGGTCAAGACCACATTCGGTTAGACCTGGGGAAATTACATAAGACAGAAAGTTGCCAGATTTGTTATTTTTGTTAAAGGCAGAACACAATTCACCTTGGTATGAGACCTGTGTTGGATGATAGGTATTTCAAATACCTTCCAGTAGGCTTTGGTTTCATCTCAAATGGAGATGGCTAGCGCATAGAGGACTTTATTTAGTGTACCAGATACAGGTTAGTAGATTAATTACTAGCAATTATTGAAAATTATTTTGGACATGGGGTTGCCTCTGCATGTTAGAGAAAACACCAGAGAACCACCAGAAATTTGGATCTAATCATTTGGACTTGATTTACTATTTTACTTGGATTTAAATCTAGCAGATACTTTTCTGGAATAATGGATCTGTTAAAAGAAAATGAAAAAGGGGTGCAGTGGGCTGGATCTGGGGAGCTATTGGGCTGCAGAGGGGATTCGGCCCACGACGCTCAGCGGGGCGCATGGGAGGATCGGGTTTCAAACCTGACGGGCGGGGCGCGTTGGTCAGCGAGCGAGGGCGCCGAAGCGGTATCGAGCAATGGTGACTGTCGGATCTAGTCGTGATGGACGGATCTGGGTCGTTGTCTACGCGAAACAGGGCGCTGATGATGAAACCCTAAGAAGCGGCACCGGCGAGGGCAGGGGGCTCACCAGAGGGCTCGAGGAGGGTCGAGGATGGTGCAGGGCGACGCGGTCGACGACGGTGAGCAGGACGGTGGGCGGCACGAATCAGTTTGAGACCGGGAAGGAGCTCGTGCGACGGAGGCCGATGAGGATCTCGTCGGTGCTCAATGGCGACGGCGGAGGAGTTGGTCCTGGACAGAGATAAGCGCACGGTTTGGTAGAGGAGAGCTAGGGGAGCTCGTGGGCTGACATGTAGAGGGAATGGAGTGGAGGAGAAGATGCCTTGCTCGTTTTTGGGGAGGAGGCCGAAGCTTTCCTCTTCTTCTTTCTTGGGCAACACAGGGCAGGGGAGAGGGTGTGGTGCTCGGGGGAGGAAAGTGGGAGTGAAAGGGGGCAAATGAGGACAGAGAGCTGGCTGGGGAAGGGCTGCTGGCCATTATACCATGAGGGGGGACTAGAATGGGGTAAATTACCCTTTAGGACAAGGGGGAGGGAAATGCTGGCCAGGGGAGGTGGAGAGGGGCAAGATGGTAAATAGGGTCGTGCTGGACCAGAGAGGGAAGGGAGAGCTGCTATGATAATTAATGGACAAGATCTTTGCAAGATTTGTTGTTATCTCTCTGTCTTACAACTAGTACAAGGGCAGACTGGGTAATTGGTGGGGTGGTGCTACAAGGCTGGTTGACCAGTGGGGTGTCCTGGTGTTGAGGATAAGCTTTTATCAAAGATTGATGGAATTTAGAAATGGTTGGAGTGGTGGTTTTGCTTACAGGGCCTATTTGATCCCATTGATGGTTGTGAAGGAAGTCCACAATATTGCATTGGACCAGAGGAGAATTTGGTACTGGTAGTTAGATAGGGTAAAGGTAGACTCCTAGAATTTATTTGGGATTTTTATGTGGAGTTTAAGTCCACATAATTCTAATTACTCAAAAAGGACAGAAATGAATTCTAGAGTATCATTTGATAAACTTCCATTGGACAAAGATGGATTTTGGTGTGGAAGGGTCCCAAATGTGAATACACACTTAAGGGAATTTTCCCAAGATTTATTGGGACATAAAAGTATTTAAAAAAATTATTATTCAAATTAAGCCATTTAAGAAAATGGACAAAAAGAAATAATAAGGCTTCTCCAAAATATTTATTTTTGAGATGGACAGGAAGGATATGATTTTTGGGGCTCATATGAGCGAAAAGTTGGGGAAGTGGTTTGGTAAAAACCAAACTTTCCCTTATGGAGGGAGTTTTGGAGATTTTGACTATTTAGGGAATTAAATAGCTTTGGGGCCTCAATAATTATGGATAATTATTGATAAATATTTAGGATCAATGTAGATGAGATAGACAACGGGTAGCAAGCAGTTGCAACCTTTTG
Source organism: Avena insularis (assembly GCA_023614405.1). Classification (NCBI taxonomy): domain Eukaryota; kingdom Viridiplantae; phylum Streptophyta; class Magnoliopsida; order Poales; family Poaceae; genus Avena; species Avena insularis. The sequence continues at coordinate 84,807,385 of CM042684.1, read as the reverse complement.
GAGAGGAATTACAACTTGAAAAGGATGGAAAACAAGGAGTTCATGATCTAGGGTGGTGTTATTTTTATACCAACAAAACATGCTTGCATCTTGGAGCTCAGAGCTCACCTTGGTGCAATGGATAGATGGATAGATATAACAAGTCATATAGATGAACATGGCAGGATGAGTTTGAATTAATAGCATTTGAGGTGATCTAGAAATCATGGCAAACTTTGTTGAAATTAAGGCTGCCATGCAGAAAGTGTCATGAAGCCTTCTAAACCATGTGGGTTTAATAAGCTCAGAGATCCACTTGGGGCAAGTGAAGTAGGTTCAGATAGACCTCAAATATTAGAACACTTCCATGCAGAGAGTTGGTACACAGAAGTTTGCATGAGGGTGTGAGCTGCTAGCAAAGTAGGCATGATGACTAGTTTTGCAGGAAATGTTATTTTCTTGTCTGCAAAACCATCATGGACAAGTGGGTTGGGGGAGGATTTAACCAAGGGAAAATGTGGGCCTTGGTATTCCTTAGGATGGTTAACAATATGGTTCAAGTTCATTTCCAAAAATGCACATGGTTTGAGAAGAGGAGGCAATCAAAAAGGTGATGCTGAACTGTTTCCAGAGTTAGCCAAATTTGGCAGTTTTGGGGAGTTTGACTAGAGTAGGAGAGGGAATGTTCTTGGAGGAGTTTCAAGGTATCAGAGCTTTAACCAGTGGGTGATATTTAAGTGTAGAGTGAGTAGAGGAGATCCTTGCTTGATGTTGGTCTTCAAGGACTTGAGAACATCTAGAAGGGAAATCCTCAGAATAGATCCGGTTGAGGGTTTTAGATGATCACCTAATGGCTAGGGATCATAACAAGGTTTGCTTTCTTGCTTAGCGATTGAGGAGTTGGAAAACACCTTTATCCTTATTATGAGCTCCTAGGGTGGCTCATACTACTTCCTAAGCAAACAAGTCAATCAGCAGATCAAAACAATTCATCAGACAACAGATCAAGGCAACTCATCTTATAACTAATCCAACTACTATTAGGGTTACCATCAAGCTCAGCTTGAGGTAGGGTTGGGGCATTTTGAAGAGCTTGAGTTTATGAGGGTTCTTGGTATCTCTACCAAGAGTAGAATTCAAATTCTTTGAGAAGAGGTTTTGGTAAAGCTAGAGATAAGATTAGTTGAGTGCTCTGTCTTGAAAACATAAGGAGATTGTATTATATATTTCTCCATAGTTTTGCTAAATAGAAACTACCAAAAATAGTTTTGGTTACATAGGTATCTTGGCTCCTATTTTGAAATGCCAGAACACTTGAGAATATGTAAAGCAAGCCAAGATAGGTTTTTGATAAATAGCTTTTGTCAACTGAGGTTGAGGTAAGGAGTGTCCTAAGGTACACTTTCCAATCACAAATGCAAACAAACAACAAGCAAGCACTGCACCAAAGCACAATAAAAAGTTTTTGTTCCCCCTGATTTTTGCATTCTGGACAACTAATCAGGGTGGCTGAAATTGGGATGTTACAGACCTTTCCCCTTAAAAGAATCTCGTCCCGAGATTCCGGAGAGTACGGTTAGGGGATTTGTCTAAGGTTTAGTACCAGGTGTTTCTTGTGGGCTAACTTGTCGACCTTGTCTTCGAACAGAAACATCTTGATAGCAAGATTGCACTTCAACTTTCTTGAAACTCGGAGGTCGAGATGGCGTCCACCATGGTTGCAGGGAGGGATCTTCTTTCGGTAAGGTTCCATGGCGCTTCTCTTAGGTGGGTTATTGAATCCAAGTCTATGACAAGTATTTGCTCTTGAGCTCTGAGATTTGTGTCTTCGGGTCCTATGGTTGGATTTTCTCGGAGGGGTACTCTATTCTGCGGGAAAGACGCGGTCTTTCCCCTTAGGATTTGACTTGCGTAGGTCGGAGAATTAAAAATAGGGAACTTACTTAAGAAGGTGGCAAAAGTAGGTCTCAAGGTAGCATAGGACAACATAGGCAGGGCGGCATCCTAGCCGTCTTTACAGGGGGACATGGGCTAGATTACTACAGACTGCACTCGTCGACTATCGGGAAGTCCTGGAGGGGTTAAGGAGCTTCTCTCTATCTTTACTTCCACCGGGCGCTGTCATCAAGGAGGGTGAGGGACATCTTCAGTCTTGACTTGCGTGGCAGCGAGCGGTAGGGTGACCATGTTTTCTGCGAAAGGGGACCTTGGATGTCTTCGAGCTTCTCTGCCAGGTAAGTCTGGGCGGGCTTACCCTCGGGGCATTCTCTGCTAAAGTTACCGGCTAGTCCACACGTGAAGCAGGGGTTCTTCTTACATCGTGGCTGAGTTAACAACGTTTCTAGGTTGACATCTAGAGGTTGACAGGCCTTGCCAATGAGGGGATATATTGGGCATTGGACGGGGACATGGTCTTGGCCTTCACAGAGGAAACAAGTGATAAGTCGAGTTGGGCAAGCTTTGGGTGAAAGGGGTTCTCCACAGTTGGGGCAGTTATCGGAACATCTGCTGGCTAGGTGTATTTCATCTCGGCAGCGGCTACATGCCTTCTTCGAGCTTCCGGTCTTCATGGCCATCCTGGGGAGGTCTTATTGGTGGTAGACGATTTGGGTTGGGTCTGATGCAACGACTTGGGTAAAACACTCAAAAAGGGGACAATTCAAGCAAGCATAGCAATCAAGGAAGTCATTACATACCAACCAAATCCGCACCCGAGGGTTCTAATAGTACTTAGGCATTACAAAACACGTTCAGGGACGATACAAGACTCTACCCTATTGCTAGCTGGGCGAGTGTCGCAAGGCGGGAGATTACTCGGAGGGTGCATCTGTGGTGTTGGGGCTAGCTTCTGGCAGGTCGGTGGAGGTTTCCTGTGCCTTCTTGAGGGGCTTGAACCTATGGAGGTATTGACTGGCGGTGGTGCACTTCCTGCTTTTCTTGGGGGCGGCTTCTCCTGAGGTTCCTTCAGTTGCCGTTGAGCGGGCTTGATTCCTTTGCAGGGTTTCCCAGAGCTTCTTTACGGTTGAGAATGGCTTGCAGGCGACGAAGTTCCATCTGGGAGTGGCGGTATTCATCAATGACTGTTGTTAATGCCTCATTGCGAGAGTAGCTGTATCGGGGCCGAAAGGAGAGGGCAGGGTACGCCAGGCTGGGGTCTTGAGTTCCTCTGGTGCAGTCGACATTTCCTTTCATGGGGAGGTAGAAGGTTGTGGGCTGCCTCATCTCTGGGAGGGAACTACGGATGCGCATCAAAGCTTCTCTGGCTACCATGTCAATAGCAAGCACGGGGCTAGGCATCCGTGGTCCTGTGGAGTAGATAGGGCTTGCATTGGTGCCTGGCTTGGCTAATATGACATTTTGTCCCACATAATCTCCTGATTCCAGTCCCTTGTGGAGGGTGTAGGTAGGTTTCTGCTGGTAACCGCACAGTTGCATCGAGTCCCATAGGATTTGGGGAAATCCAATCTTCAGCCACTCTTCATCAATAGGCTCCATCTACAGCAGATCTGTGAGATGGGGTTGGGTTAGTGACAGTGTGCAGGATTTTAAGCTAAATGGAAACTACCAAAACTAGTTTTGGTTACATATGTATCTTGGCTCCTGTTTTGAAATGCCAGAACATTTGAGAATATGTAAAGCAAGCCAAGATAGGTTTTTGGTAAATAGCTTTTGTCAACTGAGGTTGAGGTAAGGAGTGTCCTAAGGTACACTTTCCCAATCACAAATGCAAACAAACAACAAGCAAGCACTGCACCAAAGCACAAGAAAAAGTTTTTGTTCCCCCTTATTTTTGCATTCTGGACAACTAATCTGGGTGGCTGAAATTGGGATAGCATAGTCGCTATTCTGCTTCCTTCCATGAAGACCTTTCTTTTACTTTTACGTTGAATCCCCATCTTCTATCTTAGCATAGTCGCTATTCTTAGTTTAATATGCATTGTACCAAAACTTGTTGATTGATTCATAACTTTGATATTTCTTGTTCTTAAACCATTTGTATCTAGTAACCCTTATGAACTTTGAAGGTGTCCTATGCATTATGTTTTGCTACACTATGAGGGACAAGGTGAATACCACTCTGATTATGTTTTCTATATGTGAAACAAACAAACGTCTTTCAATGCATTATTATTCATGATCTTTTGTTTGTACCTTTTCATGTTACAACATAGTTGCTATGTCATATTGTTAGAACTCTATCTTTCATTTCATGTTTAGAGTACCTTGATCCCAGCTTATCAATGCTTTTACAATAATGATGATCAAGATTGTGTTGGCGGCGTGTCACCTCAAAAATTATATTGTTTTTATCGTTTACCTACTTGAGGACGAGCAGGAACTAAGCTTGGGGATCTTGATACGTCCATAACGTATCTATAATTTTTGATGGTTTTTATGCTAATAATATGCTTTTGATACTCCTTTTTATATAAAGTTTATGATTTATTTGGACTAACCTACTAATAGTTGGAAAAGTTCACAATGTTCTTGTTTTACACTTTAATGTGTAGGAATTACCAAGAATACAAGTGGAAACCTTGTTGGAGTCAAATTGGGATTTTCCAGAAATCTGTCTCAGAACTCTTTTTGAATATGGTCACATTTAGGGTGGAAAACGGCGTCAAACGGAAAACTCTTAAACTACAAAGTTGTTGGAAATTTTGCGACAAACGTTCTGGACATAAAATTTAGCTGATTCTGAGTCCGCATGGGCCCGATAGGCCCGATTTACTGCAGCCCAAGATGGGGTGACGGGAATCCGAGAAGCTATATAAAGGGAGGAAACCTAATTTGTGGGAGACAGCTCTACCCACGAATTTGCAGCCACCAAAGCCACATTTTTGCCTCCCCCATGGATCCCATCTCCATGGGGAAGGGCTCCCAAGAAGCCATGAAGGAAGGGTGCTAAGGGGCGATGCTCCCCTGTGATACCGGCGTCGGGGAAGGAGTCCTCCGCTTCGCCGCTGGCGCCGCCGCCTCTTCACCATCTTTACCGCCATCTCCATCGATCTCCACCACCATCTCCATCGCTGTTGCTGATTCCCATGATGATGAGGGAGTATTTATCTCTCGAGTCTAAGGGTTCTACCGGTAGCTATGTGTTCATCTCTCTCTCTATGCATGATCATATTGTGATCATGAGCTTTGTAATCAAGTAGATCTACCTTGCTACTCAAGTACTTTAATAGATCTCTGCTCTCCCCATGTGTGTGAAAGTGACAGCATGTACACCATGGTGGCACTTAGGCTAGAGATTACAATTACTTATTGTGAGTTATATTTGGAGTCGGATGTTTCTATGAAATTGTGGTGTTTGTTGGAACCATCTAGAGCTCAAGGTGATAGTGTGGCGTTATCTAGATGGTGAAAGCAAACTTTGAGGAGTGCTGTTATACCCCCTACCATGGATTAGAGTGTCCAACCGGAGAGTAGTTCAGAGTAGTATCATAAAGAGAATATATTTATATGAGAGTGTTCACTAGTGAAAGTATGATCCCTAGGCCTTGTTTCTAAGAATTGAAACACTGTTTGCTACTAGATCTGTTACATGTTTGCATACTTCCATCTCTATTTCAGTTTTCCTTTAGTCTCTTCCACGCCGTCAAGCTCTTTTCTGGCACCGTTGCCTTATATCCATACCACTTGTATTTCACTATCTCTTCGCCGAACTAGTGCACCTATACACCTGACAAGTTTATTGGGTGTGTTGGGGACACAAGAGACTTCTTGTATCTTGATTACAGGGTTGCTTGAGAGAGATACCTTTGACCACTTCCTCCCTGAGTTTGATAAACCTTGGGTAATCCACTTAAGGGAAACTTCCTGCTGTTCTACAAATGTCTGCACTTGGAGGCCCAACAACTGTCTACAAGAATAGAAGTGCATAGACATCATCGACCGGCACGGCGAGCTCGGGCGGTGCGGCACTGGTGCACACGGCAAAGGGGGAGCTGGTCTGCTGCGCTGCTAGGCACTAAGGGAGACAAGGGGAGAGGAATGGGGGGCTAGTGGTGATTGATCATTGTGCATAACAGTAGAAGTTAGGAAAATGTTTTCTATGTCTTCTAGGTGCTCGACCAAATGGCCGCATGAATTCAAGTTTTCAATTTTTGGATGAATTTTGGTGAGTGTGTTTGTCACATGCTTGGGTGTCTATGGTTGCTTGGGCTTGCCAAGGTGAATTGATTTGAGTGGTTTTTGAAAAATGGTGATCTTAGTACATACACTTGATTCAATTTTGAATTGTCCTTTAAATAGATTTTGAATTTGTTTCTGTTAGTTTGTAAAGTGCGGTTGGGTTCAGTTTTGCTTGGTCTAGCAAGGGGTGAAAAGAATTGAGAAAATTTTCTGTTAGAAATCTTTTACTAGGAACACTCAAAGTGGTCTAGTGGATAATTTTGGCCAAAATGACCATTTGATTATATGATTCATATTTGACTTTCTTTGCTTTTTTTGGTTATAATTGGCCTTGATGATGTAGTATTCATCTTTAAACCATCCCTTATCATTTGTAGCAACCAAACATGGCAATTGCACTCATTCACACACTAATGCAATTCACACGTACACTCACATTAACTTTAATAATAAAAGTTTTTGCTAACCCTAAACTTGGGTGATTAGAACTTGATAATCTTGATTAATATTTTTGGGGTGTTACAAACCCTACCTCCTTAAAATAATCTCAGCCAAATGGTCGTTGTTAGTCTAGAAAATATTTTTGGTAGCTATGTATACAAGGGAAAAACAAAACGTGAGAGTAGCACTGCTTCCATTTTTTTTCTTACCCACCCACCCACCCCTTTTATGGTAAGGAAGTGTAACGTTTTCAATTCTCTTCTAATTCAAACTAGGATTCACGTGTTCTGGGTTCCGTAGTACCATAGGTTGTGTGTGTGTGTGTAATTCCTTGTCTATCTGTTGCACCCAAATGTTATCTCTATCTGCCTTTTGGTTATCAATTGTTGGTACATTCCATACCGACAGGCCTTTGTAAACCGACGCGATCTATCTAATTTGTTGTATACCGGTGCGATCTGTCTTACTCTTTGTTTCCGACATTATCTTGTTTGGGGTGTTCGTTTCCATAGTTACTAATCTTTAGGTTCATCTTAAAAAGAAGGTGTTGGGATATGTGTTTTACTCATTCATGTGCGGGCTAGTGATTTGAGTGCGGGATGGAGTCACGACCATACCACTACTTTTATCATTCGCTCTTGTATATTGAATTGGTAGAGTTACTAATCTTGATTCGTTAAGTGGTTTCGCGCATATAGTGGTATTTTAATGCCGACATTTGCGGAGAAATTTTCTTTGTTAGCTTGTGTACCACACTCCTTGTTCAGTCGTGTGCGATATGCTTAATATCTTCTAGGTGCTTTGAACTTTGTTGATATTTTAATATCTCCTTAGTAATTTGTATCCTTTAAATCTTGGTTAATTCCATATTGGTACTGTTTTGGATTATTATTATTCTCCATTATGGTACTAACTTGTGTTTTATATCAATCACAGGATGGCACCACCACGCCGTTCTGAGGAGGACATACCACCTGACCTGGGGGCTGCGTTGACAAGTATTGCTAATGCCTTGGGTACAATACAGCAGAACCAGCAGCGTTTTGAAGAAAGTGTCTGGAGGAATGAGTTTGTTCTGCTACCTCCACCTCCCAAGCGAGGAGACATCAAAAGCTTCCTGAAGTTTAATCCGTGCCACTTTGAGGTGTCTGATCAGCCACTTGATGCGGATGATTGGTTGCGTGAGATGTCAAGGTTACTGGTGACTGCTGATGTTCCTGAGCAAGAATGGGTAAAATGTGCCACTCACCTTCTGAAGCGAGATGCAGCTCTATGGTGGGAGAATTACCTCAAGGCAAACTACACTGGTTTTCAGCCTACTTGGGAACAGTTCACTGGAGCTTTCAAAGAGCAATATCTGTCAGAAATTGTCATGGAGAGGATGAAGGAAGTGTTTCTCAACCTCAAGCAGGGCAATGACAATGTCAATATCTACATCAGAAACTTCATGAATCTTTCTCGATATGGTGGCGATGAGATCTCTGATGACAAGAAGAAGAAAAAGAGGTTCAGACAAGGGCTCAATGCATCGATTAAATATGCAATCACACATGCAAGGCTGGCGTCTTTTTTGGAACTCCAACATACAGCTCTGCAGGAAGAAGCAAGTAGGCAAGTGTTCGAGGAGTCCAAGAAACACAACCGCGATGCAGCAAGCTCTTCAGCTATGTCAACTCCTTCTAAGCGTCGTGTATGGGTTCCTAACACCCCACCATCGCTCCCGGCTCCACCAAGACCTTCAAGCTACACGACAAGGCCACCAAACTCCTTCACTGCTGCTCCCAGGGGCTACAACCACAACTACCTTGGAGCGCCTGGCGGAGTCCCTGGCTACGTTGCTCCACGTCAACCTGGTGCTTGTTACACTTGTGGAAACACTGGGCATCAACACTGGAACTGTCCAATGAACAACAAAGCTCTTCCTCCACCACCTCCAAGACCTGCGGGAAGCTCTCCTATGGTTCGTGCACCACCACCTCGGGCTCTCAACGTCAACACCAAGCCCGGGTCTACTGTTGCTCGTGCCAACTATGTCAACGTCGCTCAAGCTGAGCATGCACCTAGAGTTGTGATGGGTATGCTTCCTGTTAACTCAGTTCCTGCACGAGTTTTGTTCGATTCTGGTGCATCGCATTCTTTTGTTTCTCACAAGTTTGCAAATGAGCATGAGCTAGCTATAGACCAGCTGGATAAAAATTTAATGGTCCTTTCTCTCGGGGAAAGAATGTTATCTACCAAGATCAGCCATGGCAATCAAATTGAAATTGGTGGTTCTTCTTTTCTGGCCTCATTGATCCTTCTGGGCAACTCGGACATTGATGTTATTTTGGGTATGGATTGGTTAACAGCAAATGCAGCTGTGATTGATTGTGCTGAACGCTCGGTTTCTCTGAAAATTCCTAAAGGCCATATAGTCTATTCTCCAAGTCTGACTCCTGCTATTCAGCTTTTCTCTTTGGAAGCTCTGAATGATGATGCTATGGAAGCTATTCAGAGTGTTCCGGTGGTCTATGAGTTCCCAGATGTCTTTCCTGAAGAGTTGCCAGGTATGCCTCCGGATCGTGAGGTTGAGTTTGTGATTGAGCTTGAACCTGGTACCGCTCCTATCTCCAAGCGGCCTTATAAAATGGGTCCTACTGAATTGGCTGAACTCAAACGTTAGCTTGATGAACAAGAGAAGTTGGGTTTCATTCAGCACAGTACTTCTTCTTGGGGTAGCCCAACCATCTTTGTGAAGAAGCGAGACAAGACTGATAGACTTTGTGTTGACTATCGGGCTCTCAATGCTAAAACCATCAAGAATAAATATCCCCTTCCACGGATTAACGATCTCTTTGATCAGCTAGCTGGAGTTGTGGTATTCTCTAAGATTGACTTGAGAAGTGGATATCATCAAATCAAGATTCGCAAGGAAGATGTTCCTAAAACAGCTTTCACCGCCCGCTATGGCCTTTATGAGTACACGGTCATGTCTTTCGGTCTCACCAACGCACCTGCCACCTTCTCGAGGCTTATGAACTCGGTTTTCATGGAGTATCTTGATAAGTTTGTTGTGGTCTATCTGGATGACATCCTAGTCTATTCTAAGTCAAAGGAAGAACATGAAGAACACCTTCGGTGTGTCCTAAACAAGCTGCGTGAGAACCGCCTGTATGCAAAGATCTCCAAATATGAGTTCTGGCTGCCTCAAGTCACTTATCTTGGTCACGTCATCTCTGCCAAGGGCATTGCCGTAAACCCAGAAACTGTAAAGACAATTGTTGACTTGCTTCCTCCTTTAAACGTCAAAGAAGTCCGGAGTTTCCTTGGTTTGGCTAGTTACTGCCGTCGCTTCGTGCAGAACTTCTCGAAGATTGCGAAGCCTCTTACTGATCTCCTCAAGAAAGGCAAGAAATACCTTTGGACTCCTGCATGTCAAGCAAGCTTTGAAACACTCAAAGAAAAGCTCACTTCCACACCAGTCTTGATTCCTCCAGATACATCAAAGCATTTCCAGATATTCTGTGACGCCTCATTGCAAGGATTGGGTGCGGTCCTTATGCAAGAAAAACAAGTTGTTGCTTATGCCGCTCGACAGTTGAAGATGCATGAGATCAACTATCCTACACATGACCTCGAACTCGCAGCAGTTGTCTTTGCTTTGAAAGTATGGAGGCATTACTTGCTTGGCAACCGTTGTGAAATCTTTTCTAATCACAAGAGTCTGAAGTATATCTTCACACAGCCTGATCTCAACCTTCGTCAGAGGAGGTGGATTGAAGAAATCAATGATTTTGATTTGACCATCAACTACACTCCGGGCAAAGCTAATGTGATGGCCGATGCTCTCAGCCGCAAAGCTTATGTCAGCAACCGCATGGTGGAAGAACAACAACCTCTCTTGTGCGAGGAATTCCGTCAGCTCAACCTTGAAATTGTGGATCAAGGGTATCTTCTGAACCTTCTGGCAACCCCTCTGTTGGAAGAAAAAGTTCGCTCCATTCAACTTGGGGATCCTTACACTAAAAACATCATCTCCAACATTCAGCTTCCGAAGTATGCGTCCTTCCACGTCGATGACCAAGGCACTCTTTTCTTTGAACACTGGATGTTTGTTCCGAACTACCCGGGTTTAAGAGAGCAAGTTCTCAAGGAGGCGCATGATTCTGTTCTTTGTATCCACCCTGGCAGCACTAAGATGTACATGGACTTGAAAACACAGTATTGGTGGCCTGGATTGAAACGATATTGTGCCAAGCATGTCTCAGAGTGTGATGTCTGCCGTAGAGTTAAAGCTGTCTATCAGAAACCTTCCGGCCTTCTACAGCCATTGAAACCTCCGGAATGGAAATGGGAGAAAGTAGAGATGGACTTCATCACTGGTTTTCCAAGGTCGCAGAAGGGCAACAATGCAATCTTTGTTGTCATCGACAGGCTCTCTAAAGTGGCTCACTTCTTTCCCGTCAAGGAAACAATTTCTGCAATTCAGTTGGCTGAGCTCTATATCAACAGAATTGTCTCTCTGTATGGGGTTCCTCTTGACATCAGTTCAGACCGTGGAAGCATCTTCACTTCCATGTTCTGGGGAAGTTTCCAAAATGCTTTGGGAACAAAATTGAACTTCAGCACAGCTTACCACCCTCAGTCGCAAGGACAAGTTGAAAGGATCAATCAGATTCTAGAAGATATGCTCCGTGCTTGCGTCATCTCTTTCGGCATGAATTGGGAAGAATGTCTTCCTTATGCTGAATTCTCTTACAACAACAGCTTCCAGAAAAGTCTAAAGATGGCACCATTTGAGGCTCTCTATGGTCGCAAATGCAGAACTCCGATTGGTTGGTCGGGCGTAGGTGAGAGAACATTGTTTGGCCCCGACATTGTAACTCAAGCAGAGGAGAAGGTTCACATCATTATTGAAAATCTGAAGGTTGCTCAAAGTCGCCAGAAGAGCAACTATGACAGAAAGCACACGGACATGGAATATGTCCCTGGTGATCTCGTTTACCTTCGTGTCACTCCCATGAGAGGCACGCACCGCTTTGGTATCAAAGGAAAGCTGGCTCCTAGATACATCGGTCCTTTCAAAATTCGTGGAAGAAGAGGAGAAGTTGCTTATGCTCTTGATCTCCCTGAAAAACTCAAAGTACATGATGTTTTCCACATCTCTCAACTCAAGAAGTGCTTCAAGGACCCCGGCAGGACCGTGGACCATGAGCTTATCAATCTCCAAGAAGACCTGTCTTATCAAGAACACCCCATAAAAATTCTAGAAGTCACAGAAAGAAGGACTCGCAGCAAGTCCATCAAGTTCTGCAAGGTGCAGTGGTCGCACCATTCCGTGGATGAAGCCACTTGGGAACATGAAGATGAGCTCCGTGCCAAGTATCCTACCCTCTTCGAGTCTTCTTCTTCTTCCTAGAATCTCGGGGCGAGATTCCTGTTTAGTGGGGGAGAGTTGTAGCATCCCAATTGTCTAACAATTGTAATGCTACTTGGTTTAATAATATAATGGCTACTTCCTATATATATTTGTTGCATCATAATTATATCATGCTCATGTCATCATGCCACCTTGCATTTGAGCATCATATAAAACCCTTTTCCATTTGGTTCTTCTCCCATATGCATTATGAATTGTATTTGGCTCTTGTTATATTGTATTTGGTTCTTGATAAATGCTTGATGCCCAAGTTGAATTGGGGGCATATCTTTATTCCACTCCACCACCTTTCTGTGTTACCACCTTACAATTCCACCATCCTAAGTAAACATGAGCTCTTATTTTCTTTTGACATTTAATCTAGCTCATGTGGGTTGGGATGGATCCAATAATATTTCTTTTAGCTTGGCCTTACACCATCATATTGGAATGCACATGTATAAAAGCCATGATTATTGATTATGTTTTCACAATATTAAACCATGGTATTTAATGCTTTGCATCGGCCATGCAACAATCACCACCTTTTGATCTCCCTTGGTTTTTCTTGGAATTTTTTAGTGGATCCTTCTTGTGAGCTCTCCTTTTCTCTCTCGATTCTTTTCACCTTGATCTTGGTTTCCCTTACCATCCCCCATCCATGCATGCCATGTGTTGATCATATCCAACCCTAGCCCTAACCTACCATTCCATCTCACCACTTTTTCTTGTTTGATCTATCTTGGACCATGCTAAACCATAGAACTCTACCACCTACCCTACTTATCCTTATCCATCTCCACCCCCTCCGTCTTTGCTTGATTTTGGAGGGTCATCCCTAAACCCTACCCTCTCTCTCTTTTCCCTCTCTTACACCCTAACCACCCTAGCTCTACTCCCTACACAAACCCTAGCCCGAGGCCTCCTAACCCTAGCCGAAGCTAACCCAGCTACACCGAGCCTGCCCCTCTCCTTTTCCCTCTCTCTCCCTGCCATGCTAGCCCCACACCTGCGCCTCCACCTCGCCCTGGCCCACATGTAGCGGCCTGCCTGGCCTCCCCATGCTCAGCAAGTGAGGAAGGAGGGAAGGTGGCCGAGCCACCTTTTTCCCTTCACCACATCCCCACGGCATCACCCTCTCTCTTCCGTCCCTATCTACTCACTCTCCCTCGTCTGGTAGCAACCCCAGATCCCCAGGGTTTCGCCTTTTTCTCCCCAACCTCCGCTTCGTCTCCAACGCCGGCCGCCACTCTCGGTCGCGTCTTCCGCCTGCAGATCAAGGAGGCACGCGGGGTGCCGCGGTTATCGAGGAAGCCCAGCGGGAACCACTGCATCGCTACGTGCACAGCAACGAGGAGGAAGAGACCCAGGACCACCAGAACCACCGCCGCTCCACCCCAAACCCTAGCTCCGGGTGCGCCTGCAACGCCGACGTCCCGCTGCTCCCCGTCCCGATCCGAGCCCTCCAACGAGCCCGCGGTGAGCCGCCGTACCTCCCTGACAAACCCCCGCTTGGTTTTGTTTCCTGTAAACGCCGATCCGTCCGACAAGCAACCTCGGTGCACGGTGCTCGCCGGTAGCCGCCCCGCTGCGCGCTGCGCTAGACTTACCTAGCCGTATTGCCGTTTCCCAGCAGCAACACCCAGCCTACCGTACCGGTAGCCACCGCCGCTCGTGCGCACGAGGTCGCGCGTTCGATCCCTGCGCCGCACGCTGCATCTGTCGAGCACCGACCTGTCGTCAGAGAGCAGAGAAGATCCATAGTACCGCGCCCTTTTTGCACATACCCCCCTGTGTCTTTTCGCTCTCAACCTGGGGTACCCTAGACCCCACCGGTTTACAGATAGGCACCTGTTTTTCCCAGATCCTCAACCCGCGCTCCCCGCGGTGCCGCGTGGCAGTCTCTCCCCCTCCCCGCTGACGCGTGGGCCCGCGTGAGCGTCGGGTCCACCGAGCAGTGGCTGCGGCTAGCTACTGCTGCGGTGAGAAAACCCCGCACCTGTGCAACGGTTTCAGTTGCGCCCAGTCAGCAATTGGCCCCACCCATCAACGACTGGGGCTAGCTGCGGCTGAGTAAAAAGGGCTGCCCGTTTTTCTGTTTTAATAAAATGATTTTTGTAAATGTTTAAATACAAATTCAAGTCTGTTTTAAATAACTTTAAAATTATTTTTTCCAAATAACACAAATAATATATGTTTTGGAATCAGAAAAATGTGAGGAATTCAAATATGCCATTCAAAACATTAATTGAGCACTTTAATTTTCGAGATGGTTAAAATTACAAGAAATTTCCCTTTTCTTAATTAATTAATAACTTTAGTTTTATAACTCCAAGTTCGACAAATAATATGTCTAAATCGATTAGCGCAACGAGCCCGTGCTAACTATGTGTTCCTTGTTCTGGATTGCAGCATGCATCATATAAATATAAAGTATACAGCAAGTGTTATGAGAGCAAACCGAACTAAAAACTCAATAAAATGCTTTAATCTTGTATCCCACACGTCACCCATGCCATGCTACTTTATTGCCATGCAAATTGTGCATCATTCATCATGGCATGCTTGTTTGCTTGTCGCATTTAAATACATATGCTTGTGCACTTTATTTATGTTGGCCCTTGTTTGTTGGGTTCTTCTTCGAATAGACGCTGAGCAGGGGATATATCAGGAATCCCAGGAGCACTACCCAGATCCTTCTCACGCTTCAACTGAGCTGCCAGGCAAGCACTACCACATGCTTGCATACATATAGTACCTATTGCCTCTATCTTATTCTTGCATCATTGAGTCGTGGTTGCATTAAATTGAATCCCAAGTACTGCATAGCCTTTACTTTTAAACCCCACCGAAGCTTGTTCCTCCATCCCATGAGCCATTACTACAGGAGTTGTTTGAGCCATGCGGGTCGTAGGACAGCATGTGTAGGGTATGTGAGTGTCTGATGGATAACGAGGTACCTAAACAACTTAACCTGAGTAGTAATGGGATAACTAATGAAAGTGGCACCCGTGAGCAATATCTGCTATTTGGTTTTCCCTGCTCACTTGTGGACCCCCCCGAGTACTTGATTCCTGTTTCTTGACTATTCACACTATCCACATCCGGGAGGCCTTATGGACCCCCCTGAGCCAGAGCTTGAGTCATTCTTATTTCTTGGGGCCACAAAGTAGTTTGGGGCTTTATTACTATCCTGTACTTATGCCATGCTTTACTACTTTATTTAAGATTGTGCGTGGAGCACCTATACTGTTTTGGATCATGGAATGTTTTCGCGGTATCGACAAGCCCAGTCACACTTTCGGGTTCCCAGTCGTTTACAACCATTAACACAAACCTTGGGTCCGTCTCGGAGCCGGCCAACTTCGTTGTGGGTAGCTTAATGGGGTGGCCCCCTGAAACATTTATGAATCCTGTGATCGTTTTGTCATGAATGCCTCGTTGGGTTTTGAGTTGGTTTTTCCGAGATTGATCGAGTGTGTGTTGCTATTTGTGCACCCCTGCAGGGTAAATCTTTCTGAAAGCCGTGTCCGCGGTTATGGACGACTTGGAGCACAGTTTCTCGATCATAGACAAGTATAACTAAAGTACCGCTTTTAATTTGACTAAGTACCTGACCAGTAAATAGTGCAACACTCATGGAATGGTTAATAAAACTGCCAACGGATGGGGGTTGTTCGTCCGCTTTCTCGTTGGTAAGCGAGCAGGAGGATGGATCTGTTAATTTTACTGTTATAACTGTTGTTCATAATTAACGGACATCCGTCTATATTTGGTTAGGCGGATGGTTAGCGAGTATCTATAGGCTTGTTAGTTATTATCTTTTCTGCAATTGCGTCACCCCAGGTATATGTCCCCTTTAGAGGCATAAAGACTTGCTGAGTACCCCTAGGGTCTCACACGATAAATTGTTTGATTCAGATGAACAGGTGTATTCGCAAGATGGATACTAGGTGGAGGAGACGGACGATGTTGGCAACGATCACACCGTGTAGAGATTTCGGGAACGGGGATCCGTGAGATCTGTGGGCGGTATGTGTTTATTTATGTGGCATCTTATGCCAATTTGCTTCTTATCCATACTCGGATCTTGTCTTCCGCTTCCGCCTGATACTCTGATGTTTGATGTATGAGGAGCAATCCTAAATTATTATCTCTATCTAGGATATTTGGATCTTGCCGTATGGCGTTGCAATATTTCTATTTCTTTTAGATGGAATGGCTCTGAGGACTCTTGTATGTGGCTTGCATACATACTCACTTGTGTATGTAGTTGATCCCTTCACCTGCCGATTATGCCGCTTGTTCTTGTCCCGATGTTCTAAAAATGGTTAGGACGGCCGAAAGGTCTACCTGTGAGTGGCTCCTGGCCCCAACGTACTATTTTAACCATTTTCGCTCATCCAGGCATGTAACTAAGAGCGTAATTCACCGAGGTAGTTACCATGAGCTTCCTGCATGATGACTTGCTTTAGCTCGGAATCTGCTGGCACACAGATATGTCCTTTATACCACAAACCTCCTTCATCTTCGGTAAATCTGGGTACCTTCCCTGTACTGATACGACGCTTGATTCCATGGATACTTGCATTTCCTTTCTGCACCTCCTTGATCTGACTGATCAAAGTAGGTTGAAGTTCAATACTGGCTAGGAATCCTTCACTAACTAGCTCTGTTCTAAACTGCTCCAACTCTTCATGGAAACCTGGCCGGGCTTCTTTAATCATGGTCTTTAATCTACACGGCAATCTACTAAGAGCATCCGCTACCACATTGGCTTTGCCGGGGTGATAGTGAATGTCAAGGTCATAATCCTTGATTAACTCTATCCATCTCCTTTGCCTCATATTCAGCTCCTTCTGGGTGAAGATATACTTCAGACTCTTGTGATCCGAATAAATCTCACAGTGGTTACCCATAAGGTAATGACGCCATGTCTTCAAGGCTAAAACTATGGCTGCTAGTTCTAAGTCATGGGTAGGGTAGTTTTGCTCATGTTGCTTCAGTTGTCTAGACAAATATGATATGACTTTGCCTTCTTGCATCAACACACATCCGAGACCAATCTTGGATGCATCACAATACACATCAAAAGGCTTCTTGATATCCGACATAATCAGAATTGGGGCTGAAATCAATCTCTTATTGAGCTCTTGAAAACTTGCTTCACATTTGTCCATCCATTCAAACTTCTGATCTTTCTTCAATAACTGGGTCGTCGGTCTTACGATGCTCAAAAATCCTTCAATAAACTTGCGGTAATATCCTGCTAATCCAAGAAATGTGCGGACTTGGGTTTGAGTGGTTGGGGCTTTCCATTCTTCAACATCTTTGATCTTGGCGGGATCGACAACGACTCCTCCTACCGACACAATATGTCCTAGGAATCTTATTTCCTTTAACCAGAATTCACATTTGCTAAACTTGGGATACAACTGATGTTCTCTAAGGGTTTCAAGGATGGTTCTCAGGTGTAGCTCCTGGTCTTCTTCTGAGTTGGAATAGATCAGAATATTGTCGATAAAAACAACGACAAACTTATCCATGAAGTTCATAAAAATATTATTCATGAGATTCATGAAATAAGCGGGGGCATTGGTTAATTCAAAAGACATGACAATGTACTCATACAATCCATATCTGGTGGTAAAGGCGGTCTTTGGGATATCCGTTGCATGAATCTTGAGTTGATGATAACCAGTTCTAAGATCAATCTTAGAAAACACTCTAGCACTAGTCAACTGGTCAAACAGATCTTCTATCTTCGGTAGTGGGTATTTGTTATTTATGGTGACATCATTCAGCTTCCGGTAATCCATGCACAAATGGTTACATCCATCTTTCTTATCCACAAACAAAACATGCGATCT
The DNA here is from genome assembly GCA_023614405.1 of Avena insularis. Taxonomy (NCBI): domain Eukaryota; kingdom Viridiplantae; phylum Streptophyta; class Magnoliopsida; order Poales; family Poaceae; genus Avena; species Avena insularis. The sequence continues at coordinate 84,789,559 of CM042684.1, read as the reverse complement.
CCATGGCGATGCGCTTGGTTGAATCGGACCTTTCTCTAGCATAGCATCAAGTTGTTTCTTTAGCTCCACTAATTCAGAGGGGTTCATACTATAAGGTCTCTGAGCTATGGGTCCAGTTCTAGGAACTAGTTCAAGGATGAACTTGATATCCCGATCTGGGGGCATACCGGGCAATTCATCTAGGAACACATCGGGGTATTCACAGACTACTCTGACTTGATCTAAGTTTGGTTGGGCTAGACTCTTGTTGCATTTGAATTGACGGGGCAACATCTCAGATACATGCTCTACTGATACTCCAGTGCTACTGGGCATGGTTATGGCTTTCTTGGCACAGTCGATCAATCCTTTATGTTTCAACATCCAATCCATTCCTAGTACTACTTCCAAACCTTTCGTTCCAAGTACTATTAGATAGGTACAACCTTGCAAAAATCTATTCCAAGGATTCTGATAGGTAGAACCTTGCAAAAATTTTTGTAGCTTTGGTGGTTGAACCAGGTATTTGAACTATCATAACATGCTTCAATTTTGTTGGTTGAATCTTACTAGTGCATGCAAATTCTTCGGTAACAAACAAGTGCGATGCTCCAGAATCAAACAACACTCTTGCAAGTACTATGTTAACAGAAAACATACCTAGCACGACATCTGGCGCTTCCTGAGCTTCTTCAGCATTCATCTGAAACAAACGGCCGTTGCGGTTGAGCGAGTTCCCTGGGGCAAATCTCCTTCCAGGCTGAACACGGCATTGCTGCTAAGCGGGTGCATTCGCATTGGTGGTTGCTGCAAGCTTCTTGGGGCACTCGTTGGAGTAGTGACCTTTGACTCCACATTCAAAGCAAGTAATCAGAGACTTGTCTTTTCCTGCAACAGGCACAACATTGCTTCTAGTCCTTGGGGCAGTATTGTTGTTGTTGGTGTTGTTGTTGTTGGACATGGGCGATGCACGGTTGAAGTTATTGGAGTTGCCGTGGTTATTGTTGTGGTTTCCTACAGACTTCAAGTTTCCTCCGCTACGATTGGGATTGTTTGGACGGGACATATGGGGTCTGTTGTTTCTTGGGGCATATCCTGCAGACGGGTTGGGGCGATACTTCTGGGTATGGTGGGATCCAGGCTGGTGCATCATGCGACGCTTACGGTTGTCATTGTATTGGTTGATCTTCCCTTCCATCTGGATAGTAGAGTCCACTAGTTCTTCTAGATCCGAAAAATGGATGTTGACTAGCACAGTCTGCATCTCATCATGTAATCCATTCAGGAATCTCTCTTTCTTCTTTGCTTTGATGCTAATCTCATCAGGGACATACCTAGCCAAGGATAAGAATTTGTCACGGTATTCCACCACAGTCATTCTCCCTTGCTTCAATTCCCTGAACTCATCCCTCATCCTAGTGACCAAACCATGGGGCACATGGGTCTGGCTGAACTTGATTATGAATGCTTCCCAAGTCATCATCTGACCTCCCTTCATGGTACGGATGCTATTCCACCAGGATCTTGCATCAGCTACCACATAATGGGTGGTAAACAATACTTTTTCATTGGCTCCAAATTGTTCTCCATTGTTTGTAGAAAGTCATCAACATCAAAGGGATCCTCAGACTTACTAAATATAGGTGGGTTGGTATTCAGAAAGTTCTTAAGTTTGGATCCATGGTGATCTTGGTTTCCATGGACTTGACTATTGTGGGCCATCCGAGGTATCTGTTGAAGAGTGGCTAAGTTGGCTTGACGTTCGGCTCTACTAGCTTCACAGTCAGAAACTAACATTTGCAGAATCTACAGCATTGGGTCTTGAGATGATCTGCTTCCTTCGGGGTTAGCGCGAGTCATTTGAAGATTGAGATAGATAATGAGACAAGGGGGAAATTTCTAAGGTTCATGGTTTTGTTTCAAAAGCTTTAAACTTTGAGTTTGACTCAGGTTTTGTAAACTAACAACTTCCTCTCATTCATTCATTCAAAGCACACAATACAAACACACACCACAACAAAAATAGAAAATAGATTGTTTTAAGAACCATTATGTGAAACTACAATAAAGTGGGACCGGTACAACTCATTCCTACAGTAGTCCTCAAGTGCATCTAATCATCATCAATGAAGGCGGAATCATCATGACCAGTGTGGAACTCCATGGCATCATCCTCTAGGTAGTCATCATCACCACTGAGGTAAGAGTAGAGATCTCCCTGGATATCTTCGCCTTCCTCCTCCTTCGCTTCAAGCTGGATCTCCTATTCACGGATGGTCTTCTCGAGAGTGGCCACCTTATTGCGAACACGATCGATGATGCGATCTTTCTTGTCACGCTGACGACGAAGTGAATGGAGCTCCTTGGCGGGGATTGCGAGGGCCTGGTCCTTCTTGACTACAATGGCATGGTTGTGGTTGGCGTAGGCACAGGCGTTGTCCAACTCCTTCCGTAACATCCCAATTCCAACAACCTTGATTAGTTATCTAGAATGCAAAAATTAGGGGGAACAAAAACTTTTTTTTGTTAAGTGTTGCAGTGTTTACTTGTTGTTTGTTTGTGCTTATGCATCTAAATGTATAACATATGATATACTCCCTACCTCACCATCAATTGACAAAAGCTAGTTAACAAAAATGTCTTGGCTCATTCTACATATTCTCAAATGTTCTGGCATTTCAAAAACCTGAGCCAAGGTGCCTTTGCAACCCTAACTATTTTAGTAGCTTCTATTGACAAAATTTTGGAGATCTATATGATATAATCTCCTTATGCTTTCAAGACAGAGGTTTCAACTACTCTTAACTCTAGGTTCTTCTAAAAACTTTTACAAATCTTTTGAATTATACTCTTGGTAGAAATACCAAGGACTCTCACCTTATTCAAACTCCACCCTTTCAAAATACCCCTCCTTACCTCAATCTAGGCTTGGAGGTATCCATGGTAGTAGACTTGCCTTGCTCGTAATATGAGTTGCCTTGATCTGCTGCTTGAATTTGTTTGCTTAGTAGTAGTATGAGATACCCTATGAGCTCATCATATAACACTTAGATAATCCAATTGTATAAACCCTAAGTAAGTTAACCAAGCTATATCTGATATATAGCCACTAGGTGATCATCTAAAACCCTTAACCAGACCAATTCTAAAGTGATCCATTCTAGAAGTTTCCAAGTCAATGAAGACCAATATCAAGCATGGATCTATTCTACTCAATATATACTTCAACATCATCCACTTGATGATGCTTTGATACCTTGCAACCCATCAAAAACATCCCCACTCATATTCTAGTCTGGAAACTATTTTAATATCACTTCTTTGCGTGCCTCTCTTTCTCAACCCTTGTGCCTTTTTGGTAATTCACTTGAACCATATTGTAGACCATCATAAGGACTACCAAGGCCCACTCTTTCCATTGGTTATACCATCCTCTAACCCACTTGTTCTTAATAGTTTCACAGGCAAGAAAATAACAATTCCTGCAAATCTTATCAACATGCCTACTCCAGCAGAAGCTCACACCTTCATCCTACCTTCTTTGGACCAAATTTTTACATGATTGTGTTCTACTAATAAAGTTCTAGCAATACCTACTTCACTTGATCCAAATGGATCCCTGTGCTTCAAAAAGCCACAAGGTTTTGAAGGCTACTTGACAATCTCCTTTGGCACCCTTATCTTATTCAAAGTTTGAAATCAATTCTTGGAGAACTCAAGCATGATCAAGCTCAATTCTTGTACCATGGTGATCTACATCACTTGGTATGTCCATACATATATTCAATGACCCAAGGGGAGCTCTGAGCTCCAATATCCAACAAACCTTTGAGGGTATAAAAATAATAATGCCCAAGATCCTTGATCCCTTGCCTTTTTTCCAAATCAAGTTGTTTTCTCAAGAACCCATGCTTCAAGTGATGGAAACATCATGTGGATATCATCTACCATGTAAATAAAAATTTACCAAATATTTTCCATAATTATTGTGGCCCAAAAGCAATTAAATTCCTTTAATGGACAAACACCTAAAAACTCCTTCTATTAAGGAAAGTTTTTCTTTCTCCAAAACACTTTCCCAACTTAATGCACATTTGATACCTATAAACCCTACCCTATCCTCCCACTTCAAAAATAATTATTTTTGAAGAGTCTTAATAATTTTTTTTGCCCATTTTCTTAAATGGTAGAAACAAGAAATTAAATATATTAAATACTTTTATTCATCAATAAATCATGGGAAAATTCCAAAAAGTGTGAATTCATATCTGAGACCATCTAACATCAAAAACCAACCTTACCCAATGTAAAAATATCAAAATAGCTTCAAGAAACCATTTCAGCACTCTTTGAATAAATAGTGTTAAGTGAACTTTAAATACTTAGAAAAATCCTGAAATAATTCATAGGGAGGTACCTTGACCTCATACACCCACCAGTACCATCTTCCCACCTTGCCCAATGCAAAATACCAAACTTCCTTCACAAGCACCATTTTGATCAAATAGTGCAAACAAATCAAAACAAAGTCTTACCATCACTCATCACAGCAACCATCACACCCTCCCTTGGTCGTGGTGACCACTGTAGCAAGCCCCCTCCCTTGCCCTTATCTAGTGAAGCATGTGAGGAGAGAAATAAGCCATATCTTGCAATATCTTGGGACTTAAATGCCACAGCAGCTGCAACATGCCTCACCCCCTCTATGGTTAAACCATGTCCCCACTCCCCTCCCCTCTGCACCACTGAAAGCTACCCTAGATCTCCCTAGCCCCCTCTCCCTCCCCTCTTTTCTTTTCACCCAAGGTGAAAAAGGTGGAGTACCCAAGGTTCTCGGGATAGATACATGATGTCTACGCATTTCTATTCTTGTAGACAGTTGTTGGGCCTCCAAGTGCAAAGGTTTGTAGAACAGCAGCAAGTTTTCCCTTAAGTGGATCACCCAAGGTTTATCAAACTCATGGAGGAAATAGTCAAAGGTATCCCCTCTCAAGCAACCCTACAATCAAGATACAAGAAGTCTCTTGTGTCCGCAACACACCCAATACACTTGTCAGGTGTATAGGTGCACTAGTTCGGCGAAGAGATAGTGAAATACAAGTGCTATGGATATAAGACAACGGTGCCCGAAAATAGCTTGATGGCGTGGAAGAGACTAAAGGCAAACTGAAATAAAGATGCAGCAAGCAAACATGTAATAAAACTAGTTGCAAACAAAGTTTCAATGCTTAGAAACAAGGCCTAGGGATCATACTTTCACTAGTGAACACTCTCATATAATTATCTTCTCTTTATGATGCTACTCTGAACTACTCTCCGGTTGGACACTCTAATCCATGGTAGGGCTATAACAACACTCCTCAAAGTCTTCTTTCCCCATCTAGATAACCCCACACTATCACCTTGAGCTCTAGATGGTTCCAACAAACACCACAATTTCATAGAAACATCCAACTCCAAATATAAGTCACAATAAGTAATTGTAATCTCTAGACTAAGTGCCACCATGGTTTACATGTTGTCACTTTCACACACATGGGGAGAGCAGATATCTATTAAAGTACTTGAGTAGCAAGGTAGATCTACTTGATTACAAAGCTCATGATCACAATATGATCATGCATAGAGAGAAGATGAACACATAGCTACCGGTAGAACCCTTAGCCTCGAGGAAGAACTACTCCCTCGTCATCATGGGAATCAACAACGGTCATGGAGATGGTGGTGGAGATCGATGGAGATGGCTCTGGGGGTACTTCCCTGTCCCGGCAGGGTGTAGGAACAGACACTTTCTGTCCCCCGAATCTCCCCTTCGGTGGCGGCGGTGCTGCGGAGCTTTTCGTGGCTGGAGGTTGGACGATTTAGGGTTTCTGCATCAGAGGGATCTTATAGGCGAAGGGGCGAGGTCGGTGGCCGGCCAGGGGCCTACACCATGCCCTGGCACGACCAGGGGGACCCGCGCCAAGGGGTGGTGTGGCCACCCTGTGGCTCCCCTTCGTCTCTCCTTCTGGCTCCGTGAGTCTTCCGGGAAAATAACGACTTTGGCTTTTGTCCGGTCCAATTCCGAGAATATTCATTTTCTGACTTTCCTGGAACCAAAAACATCAGAAAACACGCAACTGGCACTATGGCGTCTAGTCAATAGGTTAGTCCAAGAAAGTGTATAAAAATACTCCAAAGTATGGACAAAACATAAGAAAGTAGATAAAAACCAAGAATGGAACATCAAAAATTATGGATACGTTAGCAACGTATCAACATCCCGAAGCTTAACTCCTACTCGTCCTGGAGTAGGTAAGTGATCAAAAGAAAGAATAATTTTTGAGGTGACATGCACCATCATAAACTTGATCAAAGTATTTGTAAAACTTTGATAGCTGGGATCAAAGTACTTCAACATAGCATGAAAGAAAAATTTCTAACAATAAGACATAGCAACTATGTTATAACATGAAAAGGTACAAATAAAAGATTCATGAATAACAATGCTTTTAAAGATGTTTGTTTGTTTCACATAAAGAAAACATTGCATAATGGCATTCAGCTTGTCCCTCGTAGAGTAGCAAACAAATGCATATCAAAGTTATGCATCAATCAACAAGTCTTGGGACAATGCACATAGAACTAAGAATGGCCACTATGCTCTCAAAATAGGTGCATAAAGATAGAAGGTGGAGACTCAACATAAAAGTAAAATAAAGGCCTTCATAGAAGGAAGTAGGGATTCAAGTCTCATAAAGAGCTTCCAAAAATTATGGTACCTTTTAGCTTTCATCTCTCATTGCCCCTATCATAAGCATCTTGAAGTGATTAAGGTTAAAGTGAACAAACTATGGAGTATATGCTTGACAATTTATAAGTTGGAAATCTCATGTCCCTTGAACACGAGGGCCGCTCCTCATGCTAATAAAGTTTAGTTATCGGTAAGTTCTTGTCATAGTGAGTACATGTGTATCATAGAGAACCGCCAACGGGGTACCCCTTGCCCGATGATATGGAAGAATCCCCATATCAAAATGACAAGGCAAGCAGACAACGAGCATCTCAGCAATCTTCTTATTTACCATGGGAAAATGGTGCTTTTTTCTCTCTTTCCTCTTTTCTCATATCTTTTTTTTATTTTTCTCTTTTTTCTCAATATTTGACTCTTTTTTATAAGAAGAATGCTTCATAGACAGCTCATTATGGTTATGCTACAGGTTTCCACCATGACAACATGGATTACACCGGTGGCCCATGCATTTCTCTAACAAACATACATAACTCCATGGACTTATAAGCTCCCCTTTCATTTCACACCGACGACATCCATAGACAAAAGAGCATGATATCAACTAGGTACAAAGTACAAGTGCAATGCTGAAAGCGTTCCCCATGACAGCATGGTTCTGCTAATCCCCAACATATAAGTGCAAGAATATACAACATAAATGACACAATGGTTCAAGTTTATTAAGGGCATCAAGTTTGTGAGATCTTTAATCACTATTTTTCACATAACAAATTTAATTCGGAAGGTAGATAAAAACATGAATATATTTGGAATAGCAAATGCTAATAGGTAGTTATGGTGGACTCTTTGGAATAACTTGGTTTTGTTTAGAGTTGGATGCATGAGTGGAACTCATACTTGGTTATGGAGGCTAGCAAAAGACTGGGAGCGACCAACTAAGAGAGCAATAATGGACATAATCATGCAAAGCAACAAAAAATTATTAATTAAATCATAAAGTGATATTACAAGTCGAAAAATAAATGATCATAGAGGCTATGGTGACTTGGGATAGTCTTAACATGGTGTGAGCATGCACCAAGTCAACCCAAATAAAGCATCAAAGGAGAATACCACAATACTATGCTTTAATATGCTAGAATAACGCATGATTCTTCCAAGGCACATTAAGCAATCTCAATTTTTTATAAAAAGTCATGCTACAGCAATAATCACTAAGCATAAAGACAAAACAATATCAAGCATGGCATGACAAAGCATAAGCCATAGTAAAAAAACAAGCTCTCTTTACCACTTAAGCATGAACTTTTCCTACTCTTTTCCAATCCAAACAAATCTTATTTGAAAGCTAATGCATGAATGAGGGGGTCCAACCAATTTTTTACAGCAAACCAAGAAAAATAAAACTAAAAACAAAAACAAATACGCTCCAAGAACAACACAACTGTGCATGAAACAATAAAAATGAAGTGTTTGGAAGAAACCTGAGATTTTTATTGATGAAGAAGGGGATGCCTTGGGCATCCCCAAACTTTGAAGCTTGTACTTCTTGGATATTTCTTGGGGTGACAAGCGTGGCATACCCAAGCTTGAGCTTTAGTCCATTCTTCATATGATTACATCATTCTCTCCATACACCTGAAATTTTTCCTTCATACAAAATTTCACACAATCTTTATTAGGAACATTAGTGCACACAAGATAATGAGTCGTTGGGTTCAGTTACAACGCCAATAAAACTTCCATTAAAACAAAAGCTACTGTAGCACTTCCCTGGAAAAGCTCAATTCCCCAAAAAGAACCCAAAAAGGAATCAACAAGAAGCAAATGCAAGTAATGGCAGAAATCTATCAAAATAGACCAGCAGGTAAAAACCAATTTTTCCAAAGACCTTCTGTTGCTCAAATTGAAAAGTGTTGAACTAAAGAAAGTTATATAACTACCTGGGCCAGAAGCACAAAAATTCGCGCCTCATAACGATGTACAGATATTTTACACGAATGTTTACGGTGAAGCACAAAAATCTATTTCGGGATAGCAACTTTCCCAAGCATTACTTCTTTCTCATTAGAGGTTACTCTTGGCACAAAAAGCAAATAAAAAGGATAAAGAGAGGTTATTACAGAGGTAATAACTTCCAAGACTCATCTAAAACTTTTGGGTTATCTCCCAATAAGTACTTTTCTTTAACGCCTTTAAGTTAGGCATGATAGTTTGAGAAGATGCTCACATAAGAAATATGAACTGAAGTAAAAGAGAGCATCAAGAAGCAAATTCAAAGAACATTTAAGTCTAACCCACTTCCTATGAATAGGAATGTTGTAAAGAAACAAGTCATGAAAGCACAAAGAAACAAGCATAGTAAAGCAAAACAAGTGCAACTTCAAGACTTTCAACATAAAGAGGGGAAACTTAATATTATCGAGATGCATACAACCATGTTTCCCTCTCTCATAATAACTTTCAGTAGCATCATGAACAATATTAACAATATAACTATCACATAAAACATTCTTATCATGAGCCACATGCATGAAAGAATTAATACTCCCCACATAAACATAGTCATTCTTATTAATTGTAGTGGGATCAAATTCAACAAAATAGCTATCATTATTATTCTCATGACCATAATCATCAAATATAGGAGGCATATTGTAATCATAATTCATTTTCCCCTCAATAGTAGGTGGACTGAAAATATCATATTCATTATTGTAATCATCATATATTGGAGGTGTAGTATCATCATAAGCAATAGAATAATTATCTTCCAAAGTATGTTCATTTGTAAACATATCATCATTGGAAGGAACATGGATGGCACTAATAGTACAACAATTATTAATATCATCATTTTCATAATTGGTAACAAAGAGATTTTCAATATCAAAAGTAGTGTGCTTTTCCCAATCATGATCACTACTATAGGTAATAGGCATTGGAACATCATCAAGTTCAGACTCATCAAAAACTATAATAGGAGCAACAAGCTTAGGGGAAAATACTCTTTCCTCTCTCCTTTTACTCCTCCTCTTCTTATTTTTCTTCTTCTCTTTAGGAGGGAGAGGCTTGAAAGGAAGCTTCTCCATATACCCTGGTTTATTGTTAGAGACAATAGAAGAAACTTTGGAGGATTCCTTCTTTTCATTAATAAGATCAAAACACATATTAGTCCTATCATATTTTGGTAAAATATCATCTTTTATATGTAAGTATTTGTGTGGCAATTATCAACACAATAAAGATGACAACCATGCAGGACGCTATTCATATCAAAATCACTCATATCTACCAAAGAGGTTTTTCTTGATAACTCTTCACACCCCAAAAATAATGTAAGTTCATCATGCTGATTAGGAGTGATCATGTGATCACAATACAAACTTGTAGTACTCATTGGATTAGAAGGGCTATTATTATGGCCCGAGCATTGAAAATTGAAATGACCCACTTCAAAGCAATGTTCACAAATAAAAGGATAGAGGGCACAAACATTTTTACCAAGATCATTTAGAGCCCTAAACCACGTTCTAGTTTTTTCATTCCAGTGGGTGATACAATATTCTTCTTCAGTTTGATTATTCTCACAAGGTCTATGTATTCCACAAAAATTAACATGCTTATAAGAAATAGTACTTTTAGAGGTTTGAGCATGTTTTTTGCTATCATCAATAACAATTTCATTTTCCATGCAAGTGTCTATAAAAGTCTCATGATACATGTCCCATTTATCTTTAGGAGAATTAATATGAGAAGCAAAGGCTCTACAACAATCAACAAGAATTTGAGGATCAAGACCATATTTAACACGAAGCTCTTGAAAATCAGCAGTTTCAACAATAGACTTAATGTAATCATACTCATAGTTTATACCTGGTTCTTTACCTTTGTTGTTATCCCAATCTTCGGTATTGATTTGAATTGTTTCAAGAAGATCCCACTTAGCTTTGACCTCCTTACTTGCGAAGGATCCCTCTAAACAAGTATCTAGATAGTCCTTGTAATGTCCTGAAAGCCTTGCATAGAAGTTATTAATAACAATATTACCGGGAGCTCATGAATGGGTCATTTGAGCATTAGTGACTTGAATCTCCCCCATGCTTGGGAAATACTTTCTCTATCATGTGGATGAAAATTATAAATGTAATTCCTATCTTTATGAATTTCATGAGGAGGATAAAATTTAGAGTAAAATAGAGATTCAAGTTCCTTCCACTCCATTGCTTTGCCCTTAAGTGAAAAAGGGAATAGCTTCCTCTTAACTTGGTTCATTGAAATACCTGCACACTTGAACAACTCGCATAATTCATGTATAAAGAGTAAATGATCACCAGGATGGACAGTTCCATCTCCAAAATAGCAGTTAAACATAACATGTTCAACAATTTTATAGGTATTTTCAAAGGGATGCTTTTAGTATGTGGATGTAAAATATCACAAGTATCATTAGAATTACCACATATGGGAGATAAAGTATCATCAAAGTAAATTTTCTTCTTTAAAGCTGGGGAACTAAAAAGATCATTTTCATAAAAACCAACTTCCCCAAGCTTAGACGTTTCCATAGCATTAGTAACAAAGGTGTTCAAAAGATTCATACTAATAACATTGCTATTAGCATGCAAAGAAAGTTCCATCTCCAAAATAGCAGTTAAACATAACATGTTCAACAATTTTATAGGTATTTTCAAAGGGATGCTTTTAGTATGTGTATTTAAAATATCACAAGTATCATTAGAATTACCACATATGGGAGATAAAGTATCATCAAAGTAAATTTTCTTCTTTAAAGCTGGGGAACTAAAAAGATCATTTTCATAAAAACCAACTTCCCCAAGCTTAGACGTTTCCATAGCATTAGTAACAAAGGTGTTCAAAAGATTCATACTAATAACATTGCTATTAGCATGCAAAGAAAGTTCCATGGGTTTTTTAATTTTGTTTTCAGACAATTCATGTTCTACCTTAGGAAAAATACTAAAAAGCTCTCTAATTTTGTTGTTGTTTTCCATTAAGCCTAACTAGTGAAAATAAAAACAAGAAACAAAAAGGTATAATTGCAGAATATAAAGGAAATAACTTCGAGCACTCACACACCAGCAACAGTACTAGAAGATAGCTTAGTAGCCAGAGGATGTGAGTACCTTTTACATTACCTCCATGGAAACGGCGCCAGAAAAATAGCTTGATGTATACGCACTTCTATTCTTGTGGACAGTTGTTGGGCCTCGAAGTGCAGAGGTTTGTAGAACAGCAGCAAGTTTTCCCTTAAGTGGATCACCCAAGGTTTATCGAACTCAAGGAGGAAGTGGTCAAAGGTATCCCCTCTCAAGCAACCCTGCAATCAAGATACAAGAAATCTTTTGTGTCCCCAACACACCCAATACACTTTTCAGGTGTATAGGTGCACTAGTTCGGCAAAGAGATAGTGAAATACAAGTGGTGTGGATATAAGACAACGGTGCCAGAAAATAGCTTGATGGCATGGAAGAGACTAAAGGCAAACTGAAATAAAGATGCAGCAAGTAAAGAAGTAACATATCTAGTTGCAAACGGAGTTTCAATGTTTAGAAACAAGGCCTAGGGATCATACTTTCACTAGTGAACACTCTCATATAAATATCTTCTCTTTATGATACTACTCTGAACTACTCTCCGGTTGGATACTCTAATCCATGGTAGGGCTATAACAACACTCCTCAAAGTTTGCTTTCCCCATCTAGATAACCCCACACAGTCACCTTGAGCTCTAGATGGTTCCAACAAACACCACAATTTCATAGAAACATCCAACTCCAAATATAACTCATAACAAGTATTTGTAATCTCTAGCCTAAGTGCCAGCATGGTGTGCACGATGTCACTTTCACACACATGGGGAGAGCAGATATCTATTAAAGCACTTGAGTAGCAAGGTAGATCTAGATTACAAAGCTCATGATCACAATATGATCATGCATAGAGAGAGATGAACACATAGCTACAGGTAAAACCCTTAGCCTCGAGGAAGAACTATTCCCTCATCATCATGGGAATCAGCAACGGTGATGGAAATGGTGGTGGAGATCGATGGAGATGGCTCCGGGGGCACTTCCCCGTCCCGGCAGGGTGCCGGAATAGAGACTTTCTGTCCCCCGAATATCCCCTTCGGTGGCGGCGGCGCTGCGGAACTTTTCGTGGCTGGAGGCTGGACAATTTTTGGTTTCTGCATCAGAGGGATCTTATAGGCGAAGGGGCGAGGTCGGTGGCCGGCCATGGGGCCCACACCATGCCTTGGCGCGGCCAGGGGGACCCGCGCCAAGGGGGGTGTGGCCCCCCTTCGTCTCTCCTTCTGGGTCCATGAGTCTTCCGGGAAATAACGACTTTGGCTTATGTCCGGTCCAATTCCGTGAATATTCATTTTCTGACTTTCCTGGAACCAAAAACAGCAGAAAACAGGCAACTGGCACTGTGGCATCTTGTTAATAGGTTAGTCCAAGAAAGTGTATAAAAATACTACAAAGTATGGACAAAACATAAGAAAGTAGATAAAAACCAAGCATGGAACATCAAAAATTATGGATACGTTAGCAACGTATCAATACACGACTCCCCCTCTAGTCTCTGGCACAAAACCCCCCTCTCCACCGCCCACTTGACCAACCTGAGGATCCCTACCTCTCCCCCTTGCTCCGATGGACTTTATCCACCACATACCATCCCAACTCGGGATAAGTACCCACAGGCCAACCCAGCACCCCACTCCACCCTCTTTTGCTCCCTCTCCATCTCATTCAGCATTCCCCAACGCCACTCCTTCTTCCCTACCTTATCCTGGCCAGAAGAAGAGGAACAAGAGCTCTCGGCCATTGTCAAAAGAGATGAGCAAGACCCCCCTCTCCCTCGCACCCCTCTCTCTGCCTGTCAGCGTATTGTGACCCCCTCATCCTACTCTATCTGATACTGCTTCTTTTGTCCCAGGACCACCTCTCTAGGCCTCACCGGCGAGGTCCGACGAGCTCGCCTCGGCCTCCATCATGGGATCCTCACTCCGTCACGGAACCAAAAGTTGCCGCCCATCCTCGGAGTCGCCACGCCATGCCGCTTTATCTCTGCAAACCCCCGGTTGCCGGCGAGCCCTCTAGTAAGCCCCGCTGCCACCCAGCTCAGCCCTAGGATTCCGGCCGCCGGACCCTCTGTCCTCTGGAAATGACGACCGCCGACCGTCAGATCCCCTTAGAATGGGTACCACGATGCCCCCATACCCCTTTGCCTCGCCGCCTCACTGACCGCTGGACCCCTCCCAGCGGGATTCAAACCCACCTCCCGCTCACCGCCTCGCCTGGGTAGGCCGATCTAGTGTTGTGCAGCCCAGTTCGTCCAGATCCAGCCCGACTAGCTCTGGCCCCTTTCCCTTTTTCATTTAAAAATCCAGATCTGTTTAATTGGCAAGCTAGTTTAATCCAAAATGAAAATGGAAAACAAGTTGTATTGCCTAGATATAATTTTTAACAAGTACCTTAGGGTTTTGTGCAACATGCAGAGCAAACCCACTGCTCAAAATAATATTCATCTTTTTCTGGTAAAACAAGTTCAAAGAAGTATCTGTTTTCACTAATAAATTATTTCTGTGAGATTTACAAATCCAAATGATGTAAAACCTTTTTGTAATGAAGGGTATCCTAGATACCTTACATATCCCCCTAGCCCCATCTAAAATTGCTTCCTATTTTGACCCTAGTAAAATTAACAAAAACAGCCATTATATGAATTTGAGAATTTCTTCAGGCCAAACCAAATGTGATTTCAACCAAATTCCAACTCCGAGATCTCACCAACCCTCATATTGAGCTCTGGTTAATTTATAATGAATAAAACTATATTGTGTATGACTATTTCACTAAATAAATCACTCTAGTAGTTCTGTATGCCTAAAAATAGGAATTCAAATTTCTAAAGAAAGGTAATTCAAATACCCACCATATGACATTGGTCCCATATGAAAATCTACTGTAGAATAAATATGGTGAAAATGACAAAAACCCTCTAGAACTTCCTTTAGGAATTTCCTGAGGGCACTCTGATAAATATTTTGACACGATTCCATTTCTTAATGAATTAGTACATCACACCATACACAAACATCCAAGGAAATGATTTTTTGACCTACAGAACATTTTTAGTGAATTATTCCCTAAAACTAGAGTTTTAATCACTATAAATGCATAGTAAATCAATGGAAATTGATAAAATAGTGAAACCACTTTTGTTGGTTTCATTTTATAAATACTTAGCTCATGATATCATTTTTTCATACTGATATCATACATAACTTGATCTTGGATTAAAACCCCTTAAGTAGGTAGTTTTGGCCTCTATAATATCAATAGTAATTCCACCAATGCAACTAAAATGAAATCATTTGCCTTATTCCAATTTGTTCAAAACCTACTGAAGTAAATCGTGTGATGTATATTTGTTTGCTGTATGTATTGATGCTTGTATGCCATGTGTTGATTGTGGCTCTGTTTGCTTGCATGAATCCCCCTTGACGGCGATAGTTGCGATTATATCGGAGACCAGAAGAAGTGGTTATTAGTGGATTAATATGGTTTTCTTAGAAGAAGTCCAGGGACATATATTGCCATATTGTTGATCTCAGGCAAGCCACCTTCTTACTCATGAGCCTTGTCCTACTGTTTTACTTATGCATGTTTTATCTACTGTTTATGAAACTGCATTGTTATGATGAGTTATCTCTGGTAGTGGCTTGGCTCCTCCAAACCATTACACAATGGTACTAATGAGTACAACCCCCTCGATGATACCTACTTGTCCCTAGAATGGTAGATGGTGTATAACACCATACCCCTTTGGAGATCCTGATTTAGCCGAAGCAAAACTAGAGGATGGGAAGACCCACAAAAAAGTTTTACAAATGTTTATGGAAAAACCTTGGTGAGGTTTGGCCTACCAAGAGAAGTTTGAGAAGATAAAAAGGGTTTTGTCTTAAGAAATGCTGAAGGAAAAGATGGAGGACAAAGGTTTACGAGAACGCACCTGGTTCTTTGCAGTTTTACTAGAACAATTAACCCGTGCAACCACATTACTCTGGAATGGGACAGGGCTGGATTTGAAGTTTGTTTATTCTAGTATAAACTGCCTCGCAATGACTACAGGGGAATAAAAGAAAATCCCTGGAGGGTGGGCCTTCTCTTGTAAAGGTAAATGTGAGACATCGACCTAGAGAAGGAACGAAGGGTCTAAGGGCCTCCACACGTTACTATGAGCCCCTCATTGAAAGCGCACACTTTGTGTAGTGGAAAAAGCGCTCCGGTTGGCTTGGGAACTATATAGGGTGTCCCGATGTTGAGGGGAAATCACTCATTGGGTAGACACTTATATTGGAGTAGGCATCCGGAGAGTCTTGATCGGTTACTTGACCCACGATCGGTGTAGATCAGGGTAGGGTACCCGGATGGTGTTTGTAAAGTGTACAACCTCTAAAGAGTGTAAATCTATTCGAATAGACGAGTCCTTGGTCATGGACAGTTGGGAAGGTTGTTGTAGAGCGGTGCTGGTTTTTTTTTCAAAAAGGATTTCAGAAAAGCAATGGCTTTGAAAATGTTTTGACCATGGAATGGTCAAAAAGGATACATGTTTTGACCACGGGATGGTCGGAAAGGAAGGAAAGGAGTTTGGTCATGGGATGACCGGAAGGAGGAACAAAAGGGTGACCTAGTCCTTTTGTTTTCCAAAACTTTTAAAAAATGTTTCCAAAATGTTTTACAAAGGTTTTCAACAAAGTTATGTAGATGCTATATCTACAAGAGAAACTAGCTGAGGAAATAACCTCTCTTTGAGCCCTGCTACTACCATAGCCATATTGCATATCCTGTTGTTATTATTATTCTCTTAAGGTGGTTTCCGAGTACATTCAAAGTACTCACTAGCATTGTCCCTGGCTATTAACTTGGTCAGATCTCAAGAAGAAGGTGTCGATGACAAGTATGCGAGCTAGGACGTTCTCCCAGTTAGTTGCTTGTAGCTTAAGGCATGGCTCGGGCTCCACGCTTGATGAAGTTCCTTTAATGATTATTGATGTAGCCATAATGGCATGTAAGGTATGACATGTATCCGCTTAAGTAATGATGTTTTCTTTGATACTTGTCGGTTTTGTGCCACGACTAACTGATCATGGGATCGTGGTGTATGCATAATAGGGATTCTCAGAGGATTAATTCGGGGGCCCCATAGACTTGGTATCAGAGCGATCCTGACTGTAGGAGAACCTTAGTTAGCATGGCCGTTAGACAGGAAAACTATTTTTGGAAACATCAGCTTTCAAAAAACTATTTTCTCAAAGCATTTTGAGGGAATTCTACTCCTTATCCCAGTCCAATTTAAATGATTTAGAAATTGCTTTCTTCTATCTCTCGTCCAAACTTCAAACTTACAGATTTCAAATACCTAGGACCTAGAACCTGATGAAGATAATGAGAACGATGATATCTAGGATCAATAGTCCTAAGATAGGATTCCCCCACAATGCGAGTAGTTAACTCCTTGGTCCATATAATTGGTCGTGTTTGCTTGCCTAAGTGCATAATGTGTTGCTTGATGTGTGTTGTTTGTAGAAGACATTGCGACCTGGTCGCTCTGTTCACCTCGTATGTGTGTTGTGGTTTGTTCTGACCTTAGTCAAATGTGACTCGAGGATCGATACCCCACCTAGTGCCTCAGGAACCCCTATTTGTTGTCAGTAACGAGAACCCTACTAACCTCGGGAGTTATGAGAGTTAAAGTGCCCCAAGAACCAGGATCTCGACATCGTCAAATTAGAGCAATGATACATTGCAAATGTATCTATAATTTTTGATGTTCCATGCTTGGTTTTATCCACTTTCTTGTGTTTTGTTACAACTTTGGAGTACTTTTCATATGATTTCTTGGACTAACCTATTAACAAGAGCCACAGTGCCAGCTGCCTGTTTTCTGCTGTTTTTGGTTTCAGGAAAGTCAGAAAATGAATATTCTCGGAATTGGACGGGACAAAAGCCAAAGTGCCTATTTTTCCGGAAGGGATCAAGTGCTAGAATACGAGACGTAGAAGGGCCAGGGAGCCACCACACCACCTGGACGCATGGCCAGGCCTGGCCCGCGCCAGGGGGTGGTGTGGCCGCTCCCGGCACCCCCTCGGCCTCTCCTTCCGCCTATATATTGCCCCCAGGACGAAAACCCTAAGTACGCGATCAAAAATCCACGAAAGAGTCTGTAGCCGCCGTCATCTCCATCCCTAGATCGGGAGGGATCTCAAGCTCTTCCTGGCACCCTGCCGGAGAGGGGAATTCACCCTAGAGGCCTTCTTCATCACCATGCAAGCCTCCGGTGTGATGCGTGAGTAGTTCATCCTTGGACTACGGATCCATGTAGTAGCTAGATGGCTGGTTCTCCTTCTTTGTGCTTTCATGTTTAGATCTTGTGAGCTCCGTTCATGATCAAGATCATCTATTTGTAATTCTGCATGTTGTGTTTGCGGGGATCCGATGGATATTGAGATGCTATTTCAGATTGATTATTGATTCTATCATGTCTTTGCTATTTGTGATCTTGCATGCTTTCCGTTGTTAGTATCTATCTTGGCCAAGTAGATGCTAGCAACTCCAAGAGTTAGTATTTATGCTCGATAGTGGGTTCATGACTCTGGTAATCTAGGGAAGTGACAGAAATCTCTAAGGTACTAGATGTGCTGTTGCTACTAGGGAGAAAACAGCAATCCTTTGTTCATAGAACAATGGAATTGTTTACTTTACACGCAGTTCGTAAAGCAATAATCTGTTGCTTGCAACTTAACAATGGAGGGGGTTCGGACGATAACCTGAAGGTGGATTATTAGTCATAGATGCAGTTGGATGGCGGTCTATGTATTATGTTGTATTGCCCAAAGGATTCAAGATGATTAGTATATGCATGTATTGCTTTCACGGTGTTTGTCAATTGCCCCGCTGTAATTTGTTCACCCAACATGTTATCTATCTAAGGAGAGCCAACTCGAGTGAACTATGGATCTAGGTCCTTCTTCTTTACATACAATCTACAACTCTTTACTTCTTTGTGTTTACTTTCTACAAACTTTTACTTCTTTCCATTCGATACGTTTAATCCTTTGTTTCCCGCAAAACACGGTGAGATTGACAACCTCATCGCAAGTTGGGGACAAAGTTCTATGGTTGTGTTGTGTAGGTCTCCACGTTGCTACTAGCACCGGTAGTGCGCCCTGCCAAAGATCATCTAGTAACACCATTGGGGTGTTTCCTTGCTCCTACTGGTTTGATTAAACCTTGGTTTCATAACTGAGGGAAAACTTGTTGCTGTGCTCATCATACCTTCCTCTTGGGGTTCCCAACAAGCTCTACGTCGAACGACGAGCACATCAAGATCTTTTCTGGCGCCGTTGCCGGGGAGTCAATGACATCTTCACAAGGGGAGTCCCTCATAACCAATCTCTCAAGGGGAGTCCCTCATAACCAATCTCTTTGTTTTGCTTAGTTTTCTTTTTGCTTTGTTTGCTTGTTTTGTTCTTCAAAAACACAAAAACATTAGTTTTACTAGTTTGCTTTCTTATTTGAAAACCCCAAAAATGACTACTCTTGAAAACACTAAGTTGTGTGACTTCACTAGCACCAACAACAATGATTTTATGAGCACACCTATTGCTCCACCTGTGGCTGAAAATACTTTCTTTGAGATAAAACCTGCTTTGCTCAAGCTTGTTATGAGAGAACAATTTCCTAGTATTGGTAATGAAGATGTTGCTTCCCATCTAAATAACTTTGTTGAACTTTGTGAGATGCAAAAGCATAGGGATATAGATGGTGATATTATTAAGATGAAATTGTTTCCTTTCTCTTTGAGAGGAAAAGCTAAAGTGTGGTTGAATTCCTTAACTAGGAATAGTATTGATTCTTGGACTAAGTGCAAAGATGCTTTTATTGGAAAATACTATCCTCCTGCTAAGATTATATCCATGAGAAGTGAAATAATGAAGTTTAACCAAATTGATAATGAGCATGTTGCTCAAGCTTGGGAAAGAATGAAATCTTTGGTAAAGAATTGTCCCACTCATGGACTGACTGCTTGGATGATCATCTAAACTTTTTATGCAGGATTGAACTATTCTTCAAGGAACCTATTGGATTCTACTGCTGGAAGTACCTTTATGACCATCACTTTGGGTACTGCAACAAAACTTCTGGACAATATGATGGTTAATTATTCCGAATGGCATACTGAGAGAGCTCCACAAGGTAAAAAGGTAAATTCTGTTGAGGAAACTTCCTCCTTGAGTGATAAGATTTATATTAATATGTCTATGCTTGTTAATGGGAAAACCCATATTGATCCAAATAATGTTTCTTTAGCCTCTTTGGTTGCTCAAGAAGAGCAAGTTGATGTGAACTTCATAAGAAATAACAACTTTGGCAACAATGCTTATGGTAATAATGCTTATAGGAACAATTTTGGTAACACCAATTATAGGCCCTACCCTCCTAGTAATACTTATGGCTATAATGGTAAATCTGGATTACCTAGTGAAGGAAGAATTTTAGAAGTTGAAAGAGCCACTAATAACTTCATGCAAATGCAATATGAGCAAAATAAGCCATTCACTAAAACTATAGAGGAACAATCTACCATTTTGAAAAATATTAGCCATCAACTTGAGAGTCTAAATAGGGAAATTCCTAGTTTACAATTGAAACTCTCTAATGATGAAAGGAATATATCATCTCTATATGAAGCTCAGTCTTCATTGATTAATAAAACGGATGCTAAACCTGAAACTAATGATAATCCCTTTGCAGCTACCAATGCTATACAAGTAAGAATTGATGAAAATGTTAGACTATTAGCTGAATTACATGCTAAGTGGAAAAGACAAGATGAAATTGCTAGAAACATTAGTGTTTCTACTGTCACCACCACTAGTGTTGAGGCTAGTAATAGTTCTAATACTTTAGATGATAAAGTTGATTTTGATCTTGATGGTTGCAATATCTCTCAAGTTATTAAGTTCCTAAAAAAGCTTGCTAAAAGTCCTAATGCTAGTGCTATGAACATGGCCTTTACAAAACACATTATTGATGCTCTCATAAAGATTAAGGAAGAAAATATGAAAGATAAAGCTTCTATTCCTATAAAACAAGAGGATGGTTGGGAGCCATCATTAATATGAAAGTGAATGACTTTGATTTCAAAGCTTTGTGTGATCTTGATAGTAGTGTTTCTATTATGCCTAGAAGGATTTATGATATGCTTGATTTTCCTCCTCTTGAAGATTGCTATTTGAATGTCCCACTTGATGATAATGTTAAAAATAAAATCATGGGGAGTCTTAATGATATTCTTATTATGGTTAACGATTTCTATGTTTTGGATGTTGAATACAATGCTTCTTGTCCTATTACTTTGGGAAGACCTTTTCTTAGAACTGTTGGTGCCATCATTGATATGAAAGAAGGCACCATTAAATATCAACTCCCACTCAATAAAGGTAGAGAACACTTCCCTAAAAAAAGATAAAATATTTCTTTTGCTTCTCCTATGAAAACAAAATTTGGTCTTAATGCTTCTTCATTTGAGAACACTTGATTCTTTCTTTGCTTCTTATGCCTAACTTAAAGGCGTTAAAGAAAAGTACTTATTGGGAGATAACCCAAAAGTTTTAGATGAGTCTTGGAAGTTATTACCTATGTAACCTCTCTTTATCCTTTTTATTTGCTTTTTGTGCCAAGAGTAACCTCTAATGAGAGTGAAGTAATGATTGGGAAAGTTGCTGTCCCGAAACAGATTTTTGTGCTTCACCGTAAATATTCGTGAGAGAGCTCTGTATGTCGGATTGAGCTATAATATTTTGTGCTTCTGCCGCAGGTTGTTGTCTAACTTTCGTTAGTTCAACACTCTTTGATTTGAGCAACATAAGGTCTTCGAAAAAAATCGTCTTTACCTGCTGTTCTGTTTTGACAGATTTCTAGCATTTTCTGCATTTGCTTCTTGTGGGTTCCTTTTTGAGTTCTTTTGGGGAATTGAGCTTTTTTAGGGAAGTACTACAGTATCTAGTGTTCTAATGGAAGTTTATTTGGTGTTAGAACTGAACCTTAAGACTTATTTATCTTGAGTGCACTAATGTTGCTAATAAAGATTGTGTGAAGTTTTGTATGATGGAAAATTTTCAGGTGTATGGAAGGAATGAGCAATGAGATGAAGGATGGACTAAAGCTCAAGATTGGGGATGCCACGCGTGTCACCCCAAGAAATATCCAAGAAGTACAAGCGTCAAAGCTTGGGGATGCCCAAGGCATCCCCTTCTTCGTCAATAAAAATTCCAGGTTTCTTCCAAACGCTTCATTTTTATTGTTTCATGCACAGTTGTGTTGTTCTTGGAGCGTCTTCTTTTTCGTTTTCATTTTGGTTTTTCGTTTGCTTGGTTTTCTTAGTTTGCTGAATAAATTGGTTGGACCCCCTCTTTCATGCATTGGTTTTCAAATAGTTTGGTTTGGATTGGAAAAGAGTAGGAAAAGTTCATGCTTAAGTGGTAAAGAGAGCTTGTTCTTGACTGTGGCCTATGCTTTGTCGTGCCATGCTTGATATTGTTTTGTCTTTATGCTTAGTATTCTTTGCTGTAGCATGACTTGTTATAAACAATTTAGATTGCTTAATGTGTCTTGGATGAATCATGTGTTGTTTTAGCATATTAAAGCATAGTATAGTGGTATTCTCCTTTGATGCTTTATTTGGGTTGACTTGGTGCATGCTCACACCATGTTATGACTATCTCAAGTCACCATAGCCTTTATGATCCTTTAGTTTTCAACTTGTAGTATCACTTTATGCTTCGATCAACGATGTTTTGTCGCTCTGCATGATTATGGCCATTATTGCTCTCTTAGTTTGTCGCTCCCAGTCTTTTGCTAGCCTCACAACCAAGTATGAGTTCCACTCATGCATCCAACTCCCTAAACCAAGTTATTCCAAAGATTCCACCATACCTACCTACTATCTTATGCTATTCCAAGTATATTCATGCTTTTGTTTACCTTCCAAATTAAACTTGTTATGAGAAAACTAGTGATTAAAGCTCTCACGAACTTGATGGCACACTTTACTTTTTGCCTCTAATAAACTTGAACCATTGGGTCCTTCTTTGTTGCATATATGCTTGCGCTTTATAAGTTGAAATTAGCAGAACCATGTTTCATGGGGAACGCTTTCAACATTGCACTTGTACTTTGTACCCCGTTGATATCATGTTCTTTTGCTTACGGATCCTGGCGGTGTGAAATAAAAGTGGAACTTGTAAGATCATGGAGTTTGTATGTGTGTTAGAGAAACGCCTGGGCCGCTAGCCTAAGCCATGCCTAATCATGGTGGAAACTTGCAGCATCACCATAATGAGCACTCTATGAAGCATCCTCAATAAAAACCTATGCAAATAGAAAATAAAAAGATCGCTGATATGCTCATTGTCTGCTTTCCATGTCATTTTGATTATGGGAAAGCTCTTGTATCATGTGCAAGGGGTACCCCGTTGGCGGTTCTTAATGATACACATATACTTACAATGACAAGAGCTTACTCGTGACTGAAGTTGAGTAGCATGAGGATCAGTCTTCATAGGTAAGGGGCATGAGATTTCAGTTTATAACTTGTCAAGCATATCCTCTTAGTTGTGTCACTTTAACCTTAATCACCTTCAAGATGCTTATGATAGGGGCAATGAGAGCTGAAAGCTATAAGTACCATAATTTTTGGAAGCTCTTTATGAGACTTGAATCCCTACTTCCTTTTAAAAAGGCTTTTCTTCCACCATAATATTGAGTCTCCACCTTCTATCTTTATGGACCTACTTTGAGAGCATAGTGGCCATTCTTAGTTCTATGTGCATTGTCCCAAGACTAGTTGATTGATGCATAACTTGATATTGCTTGTTTTAAACTATTGTATCTAGTCACTCTTATGAACTTTGAAGGTGTCCTATGCATTTATATTTGCTACTCTATTGAGGGACAAGCTGAATACTATTATGCTATGTTTTCTTTATGTGAAACAAACAAACATCTTGCAAAGCATTGTTATTCATGAATCTTTTGTTTGTGCCTTTTCATGTTGCATCATAGTTTCTTTGCTTATTGCTAGAACTTTGTCTTTCATGTTATGATTGAAGTACTATGATCCCAGCTTTGAATGTTTTGCAAATACTTTGATCAAGTCTGTGATGGTGCATGTCACCTCAAAAATTATTCTTTCTTTTTATCACATACCTACTCGAGGACGAGCAGGAGTTAAGCTTGGGGATGTTGATACATTGCAAATGTATCTATAATTTTTGATGTTCCATGCTTGGTTTTATCCACTTTCTTGTGTCTTGTTCCAACTTTGGAGTACTTTTCATATGCTTTCTTGGACTAACCTATTAACAAGAGCCACAATGCCAGCTGCCTGATTTCTGTTGTTTTTGGTTCCAGGAAAGTTAGCAAATGAATATTCTCGGAATTGGACGGGACAAAATCCAAAGTGCCTATTTTTCCAGAAGGGATCAAGTGCCAGAATACGAGACGGAGAAGGGCCAGGGAGCCACCACACCACCTGGCCGCACGGACAGGCCTAGCCCGCGCTAGGGGGTGGTGTGGCCGCTCCGGGCACCCCCTCGGCCTCTCCTTTTGCCTATATATTGCCCTCGGGACGAAAACCCTAAGTAGCCGATCAAAAATCCACGAAAGAGTTTGTAGCCGCCGTCATCTCCATCCCTAGATCGGGAGGGATCTGAAGCTCTTCCCGGCACCCTGTCGGAGAGGGGAATTCACCCTGGAGGCCTTCTTCATCAACATGCAATCCTCCGGTGTGATGCGTGAGTAGTTCATCCTTGGACTACGGATCCATGTAGTAGCTAGATGGCTGGTTCTCCTCCTTTGTGCTTTCATGTTTAGATCTTGTGAGCTCCGTTCATGATCAAGATCATCTATTTCTAATTCTGCATGTTGTGTTTGCGGGGATCCGGTGGATATTGAGATGCTATTTCAGATTGATTATTGATTCTATCATGTCTTTGTTCTTTGTGATCTTGCATGCTTTCTGTTGTTACTGGCTATCTTGGCCAAGTAGATGCTAGCAACTCCAAGAGTTTGTATTTATGCTCGATAGTGGGTTCATGCCTCTGGTAATCTGGGGAAGTGACAGAAATCTCTAAGGTACTAGATGTGCTATTGCTACTAGGAAGAAAACAACAATCCTTTCTTCATAGAACAATCGTATTGTTTACTTTATACGCAGTTTGTAAAGCAATAATCTGTTGCTTGCAACTTAATACTGGAGGGGGTTCGGACGATAACCTGAAGGTGGATTATTAGTCATAGATGCAGTTGGATGGCGGTCTATGTATTATGTTGTATTGCCCAAAGGAGTCAAGATGATTAGTATATGCATGTATTGCTTTCTCGGTGTTTGTCAATTGCCCCGCTGTAATTTGTTCACCCAGCATGTTATCTATCTAAGGAGAGCCACCTCTAGTGAACTATGGATCCCGGTCCTTCTTCTTTACATACAATCTACAACTGTTTAATTCTTTGTGTTTACTTTCTGCAAACTTTTACTTCTTTCCATTCGATACGTTTAATCCTTTGTTTCCCGCAAAACACGGTGAGATTGACAACCTAATCGCAAGTTGGGGACAAAGTTCTGTGGTTGTGTTGTGCAGGTCTCCATGTTGCTACTAGAACCGGTAGTGCGCCCTGCCAAAGCTCAGCTAGTAACACCTTTGGGGTGTTTCCTTGCTCCTACTGGTTCGATTAAACCTTGGTTTCATAACTGAGGGAAAACTTGCTGTTGTGCTCATCATACCTTCCTCTTGGGGTTCCTAACGAGCTCTACGTCGAACGACGAGCACATCAAGCAACTAGAAGATCTCTCCTCAGCAGGATGGCCTACTTTGTCAATAACAACTCTCAAGACTCGTCACCACCCCTACATGCCAAGTACTCACCTCCAGACAATAGCAAGAATCCTGCGAAGCCGGAAGTCTACCACTAAAGGATCCTCACTATCCATAAGAAACCACAAGACCTGCTAACCCAGACAAGAAGTCAAGACCTGGCTACACTAACCTTTGGTATATTAGGACTTCCGATAGCAACTAAAATACTAACTATTCTAGTCGACCCTACCCAAACGATGATAAGTTCCTCACCAGAAAGCCAGAATACTCCAAAATCCTGAAGACAAGACTGCATGAAGACAACGAGTCTACTCTGCCATCGGGCAGAAGCAACATCAGGGATTCCAGTGAACAAGTCTCCATTGAAGATGGAGGCCTCTACCCGGACAGAAGACTAGCAAGAAGAGTCGTCAACAGCTAAATTTCCTTGAGCTAACTCCTTAAGGCTTCGCAAGAAAACCACCCCGACAAGGTTCTCGCAATATAATGACACTCGAGGAACTCAACTCAAGACCCTAGGAGATACAACCTTCTTTAGCACCACACCAGCACTTTGAGACGGAAGATCTGCACCACCCTCGAAGGACCTTAGTGAAGCTCTAAGGTGGAAATACTGACGTATTCTCGAGCTACCCTAGTTTAACCCTAAGGGGGAAAGACCTGCGTCTTTCCCACAAAAATAGCGTTACCCTCCACCAGAAGCAACCTTAGGAGTTAGACCCAAAATCATGAACTAGGATACGATAATCCCTTAAGAGAAACACTATAAATCCTTACAGAAGGAATATCACCCCTCACAATTCGGATTGAAGCCTGCTCCACACTCGTGCATCCAAGACGATTGAAGTTCAACCTCACCATTGTCAACACCCGGATTTTTAATCCTAGGTGCCTATTATGCCTTACATCGCAATCCCAGGAATACCATTTTTTGCGAGACATAACATATTGGATATCACAGTACATCATCCATTACAAACCATAATAAGGTCTTAC
Organism: Avena insularis; assembly: GCA_023614405.1. Classification (NCBI taxonomy): domain Eukaryota; kingdom Viridiplantae; phylum Streptophyta; class Magnoliopsida; order Poales; family Poaceae; genus Avena; species Avena insularis. The sequence goes on along the minus strand of CM042684.1, from coordinate 84,762,878 downwards.
ACAAATAAAGGATCTCATGATCCAGTCTTAATACAAACAAGTAGCAGAATAATAAGCGTAGCGGTGGGCTCCATCTTCAGGGTCACATGCAATGATGATGATGGGAGATGATCCTAGTTTTTGTAGCCGTCCTGCTGTCCATCTTCCTGGTAGTCCTCCTCATAGTCTGGCCACGGGAATAACCAGGGACAAAACCATGAGTACTCTTTAAGTACGCGCAAACTATCACTAACAAGTAAGGTAGTTCTAGTAGGAATACTAAGCTCCAAGTTTATTTGCAAAGCTAAATTTGAAACCTAAGCTGAGCTTAGAAACAAAGAAAATTAAAATAAAGTTCTAAATCACTTAAGTTGGGAACTTAGTTTTCATAGTCACAACCCTGTTGTGGTCAAGTCAAGTAACAATTCATTTCACAAGTCATTTTGAAAACATCTGATTTAACAAGATGGCCACTCTAACTGTCCATGATCATGACGCGCTATTCGAATAGTCTGACACTCTATAGAGGTGGTACACTTTCACCACAAAATTCGATACATCCGTCAGGGATAACCCTGAATCATCATACTTAGTATGCGGATAATCAATCATAACCTCTCCTTTACACACTCTAGTATAAGCACCTCTCATATGAGCTTGGCCTCCCAGCCATGGCCATCTTCCATCCTGGGCACTCCATAGGTGGACAACATCAAGAGGTAGCCTCAGCTCAAACCTCTTCCGCGAGGGAACCCATACCAATGCATATAAACTTCCAGTTAAGCCTTACCCAATTCAGGTATTGTGGTTGTACAGTAAAATTGGAATGGTATCACATCCGAACCCAACCATCAGGTTTTTTATAAAGGGCGAAGGCTCATGCCTCAACATTTTCATCATCATAAACCATTTGTGTTTCTCAACACATGTCAAAACATCTCAATAGAATGACTCATCATTCGATGGTTTTCATAATCATTTTCACCAAGTATTCCCATCTAAAGTGATCAAGTTTTATGCTTAGCACTAGCCACTAAAGTTAAGAGTGTTCACTAATGAGGGGAACTAAGATCAATATCATGCCATAGAATGACATCTAGTATAGGCCAAGTTTTATACTCTTTATGCTAACTATACTATTTTCCAAAATCTCACAAAGCATTACTAAAAGTAAAGAAACTTTGGCAAAGTAAAAAGAAAGTATAGCTTGCAAGTAAAACTTGGGATGGGTATAAATCAAAATGTATAACCAAGCATCCCTAATGCATCTTGCTTAGGTTAACTTGCATCTAGTGATGGCTTGCCTTGTTTGGTGCAGTGATTGAAATTCTCCTTGTCTTCTTCGGGGTAGAGCTCCTCCTCCTCGTAGACTTGGTCGGTACTATCGTCTATAAATAAATACGGGGTACACAATTACCAAACAATACTTAACTAGTCTATTTAGCACACTAAGGCACATACTTGATGATCTAGCATCATCACAATCATCACATGTTTTAAAGAACTAGTTTCATTTATTTTATTTGAGAAAAGTAATTTCTACTCATTGAAATTAATTAAGATTTAATATTATCCAACTAGAAAATGGGATCATGTGGACACATGTCATCACCACATACTCTAATACATGGGAATGGGATTAAGGGTTTTTCACATTTTATAAAGTGTAAGATTATTATTTAAATGATTTAAACTGACTAGAAATGCCCTAATAGCATTATATTGGTACTAGTCGAATGTCACTGCATGCAAACCTAAATATTTTTACATATTCAGATAGGTATCATCAAATGTGATTTTTGAGAGTTGGAATCAACTCAAAAGCTATTATGGTTGATTTTTCCAAAATGTTTGAATGTAGAAAAGTCTCTGTCTTGTTATTTTTGCTATATGTTATCTCGAACTCCAATTGATTTATATCCAACTGGCTTGGATAGATATTTTAATTATATTTCTAAAAAAATTTGAATCATGCCATTTGGTTAAGTAAAACTCTCTAAATTGTTTTTTAAATAAGTGGACAAAATCTAGTTTAAACCTAAATGGAAAAATACGAGTTTGAAACTGTGGGCTAGCGCGGGAAATGAAATGGTCCGGCCTAGCTGCACTGTGCGGGCACAGCGGGCTACTGACAGGGGGTCCTATACGTCAGCGGCTATTACTCAGCGAAACTGTAAGTTTTAATTTCAGCCGTGCGATTAGACGACAGATCAACGGCTGATGTTCATTGTCTCTGGTGAACAGCTCCGGCGAGAACGAACCCTGACGAGGCACGGTGGGGGTACGTGGGGGCTTACCAGAGCTCCAGCTAGGATTGGCGATGGGGCGTTCGGGCTGGTGGAAGACGACGGTTCGAGGCGTGGTCGCGGCGGCTCTTGGGGCAGTCGCAATCAACGGCGCCTCTTCTCCTCTGCTGCGGCAAGCTCCGGCGAAATTCTGGTGAACTGCGGCTCGATTGGCTCCGGGGAGAAGTGTGGGGTGATCAGTGGTGAGAGGGGAGTGAGATGGTGTGAGGATTTGGGGCGGAGGAGGCCTCCTTTTATAGCTCGAGGAAGGGACCGAGCGGCATGGGCACGACTCGTCGGTGGCGATGCTACAGGCAGCTACCAGCGCGGATGGAGGTATGGGACGGTGCGCGGTCTGCTGGCGGTCATCTATGGCGTAAAGGAGTGGCTAGGGGTGATGGCATTTGGTCTGGAGCGGGTGATGCTCTGCTCGGCATGGCGCAGACGCTCGGGGCGCGGTTGTTTTGAGGTGGTCTAGGGCGTGGCAGCACTCATGGAAGGGACAAAGAGGGGCGGTAGGGTGCGGCGATCCTCCTAGGCATGGCGGGAGAGAGTGGGGCGATCTGCTGGGAGCGGTCCATGCTCGATCGGCGGGCATGGCGGAGACGCTCGGGGCACGGTTGTTTTGAGGTGGTCCAGGGCTTGGCAGCGCTCAGGGAAGGGACTGAGAGGGGCGGTAGGGTGCGGCGATCCTCCTAGGCATGGCGGGAGAGAGTGGGGCGATCTGCTGGGAGAGGTCCATGCTCGATCAGCGGGCATGGCGCTCGGGTGGCTCGGGAGTGATGCAAGAGGCTAAGGGGGAGCTATTTTATGGCATGGTTGGAATTGGGGGAGACCAGGGGCGTGGATTGAGGCCTTAGTGGCGCTTGATCACAACTCTAAAACAGTAATTGTTAGGCCAGATTAATTTTGTCTGTAGGTGTTCGATCAAATGGTCGCAAGAGTCTCTGCACTTATTTTTGGTGTGTGATCTACACTTATCCTTGAGAGTCTCTGGTTGCTTGGGTTTGGCAAGGTGAGTTCATTTGATGGGTTTTTCAAAAAATGAGGATCTTCACATATGCATTGGATTCAGTTTTCAAATGTCGTTTAAATTGTTTTGCTAGATGTTTCTGTAAGTGTATAAAGTGGGCCTTGGTACATCTTTACTTGGTCTAGCAAGGGTGAAAAGAAAGAGAAATGTTTCTGTTAGAAATTGTCTTCCAGGAACACCTAAACTAGCCTAGTGGATTAAAATGGTCAAAATGACCATTTTCCTTATTTAATCTTATTTGATTTCTTTTTCTTCGGATTATGTTTGTAAATGGTCTAGATGATGTGGCATTCACCTTTAAACCAGTTCACAACATTTAGAACACTCAAGCATGGCATTTACACACAATTCTATACTAATGCAAACACACATGCATTCATATGCCTTTTGTTAAAAATGTTTTTTGTTAACCCTAATTTGGGTGATTTGAACTTGGATAACCTTGATTAAAGTTTTGGGATGTTACAAACCTTCCGTCCTTAAACAAAATCTCGTCCCGATATTTAAGAAAAACTAGGAACTAAAGAGATCTGGAAACTCAGTCCTAATGTAATCTTTCGCTCCCAGGTAGCTTCTTCTTCGGTATGATTGCTCCATTGGATCTTGAGAAATTTGATACTCTGGGTTCTGGTGGTTCTGAAAGCTTCTTCCAAGATATGAATGGGCACTTCACGATACATCAGATCCTTGTTGATATCAATGGCTCGGTGATCGATGTTCTTGAACACTTAGGTCTTCTCCGGCACTTCTAAGTATTTGCGAAGTAACGAGATATGGAACACATTATGGATGGCTTACATCTCCTCTAGAAGTTCCAGTTGATATGATACCTCTCCTAGACGATTCAAAATCTTGAAGGGTCCAATATATCTGGGGGCTAACTTTCCTTTCAACTGAAAACGATGCATTCCTTTCAATGGCGACCTTTGAGATACACAAAATCTCCAACATTGAAAGTCAGGTCTCTACGTCTCTTATTGGCATAACTCTTCTGTCTGGATTGGCGGTCTTGAGGTGCTCACGGACTTTGTGAACCTTCTCTTCGGCTTCTAGTAGGATGTCGGGTCCGAAGATCTGACTCTATCCTACTTGCGACCATTTCAAAGGGGTACAACACTTTGCAAATGGGGCCATTTGCAAACTGGCTTGATAACTGTTGTTGTATGAGAATTCTGCGAAAGGGAGACAATCTTACCATTTTGATCCATACTCTAACACACAAGCTCTCAACATATCTTCTAAGATATGGTTGACTCTTTCAGTCTGTCCATCAGTCTACGGGTGATAAGCTGTGCTAAAATTCAACTTGGTTCCTAATCCTTCTTGGACTTTCTGCCAAAATCTCGATGTAAATTGGGTTCCTCGATCCGACACTATGGTCTTGGGGGTTCCATGCAAACTGACAATTCTAGCAATGTACAACTCTGCTACCTTCGAACTCTGGTAGGTTGCCTTGACCAGTATAAAATGGGCTATCTTGGACAGTCTATCAACTATGACCCAAATAGATTCATTTCCCCTACTAGAAGTAGGCAAATCGGTGATAAAGTCCATCATTTCCCTTTCGGAATCTGCAATGGTTGCAACAGTCCTGCGGGCCTCTGATGTTCGGCTTTGACTCTCTGACAGATATCACACTTGGCGATGTAGCTTCCGATTTCTCTCTTCATCTTGTGCCACCAAAATTGCTCCTTCAAATCCTGATACATCTTTGTTCCTCTGGGGTGGATAGAATAAAGAGTATCATGAGCGTCCTGCATGATAACTTGCTTCATCTCCGAATCTGCTGGCACACAGATACGTCCTTTGTACCAGAAAACTCCTTCTTCATCTTCGATAAATCCAGGTACCTTTCCTATACCAATACGATGTTTGATTTTGTCGATACTTGCATTTCCCTTCTGGGCTTCCTTGATTTGACTAATCAAAGTGGGTTGAAGTTCAATGCTAGCTAAAAATCCTTTGCTAACCAGCTCAGATCTAAACTGCTCCAACTCCTCATGCAAACTTGGCTGGTTCTCTTTGATCATGGTGTTTAACCTACATGGCAATCTGCTAAGAACATCCGCTACCACATTGGCTTTGCCAGGTGATAGTGAATGTCAAGGTCATAATCCTTCATTAACTCTATCCATCTCCTTTGCCTCATATTCAGCTCCTTCTGGGTGAAAATATACTTCAAGCTCTTGTGATCTGAATAAATCTCACACTGATTACCCATAAGGTAATGACACCATGTCTTCAAAGCTAACACTACGGCTGCTAGTTCAAGATCATGGGTAGGGTAGTTTTTCTCATGCTGCTTCAGTTGTCGAGACATATATGCTATGACTTTGCCTTCTTGCATCAACACACATCCGAGACCAATCTTGGATGCATCAGAATACACATCAAAAGGCTTCTTGATATCTGGCATGATCAATATTGGGGCTGAAATCAATCTTTTCTTGAGCTCTTGGAAACTTGCTTCACATTTGTTGGTCCATTCAAAACTTCTTATCTTTCTTCAACAATTGGATCATTGGTCTTGCGATGCTCGAAAATCCTTCTACGAACTTGCGGTAATATCCCGCTAATCCAAGAAATGCACGGACTTGGGTTTGAGTGGTTGGGGCTTCACATTCTTCAACATCTTTGATCTTGGCAGGATCAACAGCGACTCCTCCTGCCGACACAATATGTCCGGGAAATCCTACTTCTTTCAGCCAAAACTCACATTTGCTGAACTTGGCATACAACTGATGCTCTCTAAGGGTTTCAAGGATGATTCTCAGATGTTTCTCATGGTCTTCTTTTGACTTGGAATAGATAAGAATATCATCTATAAAAACAACGACAAACTTATCCAGAAAGTTCATAAAAATCTTATTCATGAGATTCATGAAATAAGCGAGGGTATTGGTTAATCCAAAAGACATGACCGTATACTCATACAATCCATATCTAGTGGTAAATGCGATCTTTGGAATATCCGTTGCACGAATCTTGAGTTGATGATAACCAGTCCTAAGATCATTCTTAGAGAACACTCTAGCACCAGTCAACTGATCAAACAGATCCTCTATCTTGGGTAGTGGGTACTTGTTCTTGACAATTCTGGAATTTCTTCTCGAGACATCCCCGTCAGTCAACTTCTCTTCGGGATGGGTCGTTGGTCTTTGTGGAGATAATGTGTCAGCCGTGGTAGAAGTAGCTCCCTGAGTAGGCATGGGCGAATTTGTTTTTGAGTTAAGCAGAAGAAGTTAATTACCTAAGTTTCAAACCCTAATTTTTATCCATAATCAGTTTGATCTTTTTTCCCACCTTCAGAAGAATGAAGCATAGATAGATCTAGAGCCTTCGTTCGAATTTTCTAGACATGCTTATCGGGCTTTATGTATTAACGATTGGAAACCACCGATGTATTTGTGAAAATAGATATAATAGTTGCGAAAACTATCCAAATCAAAAAGTAAATTACAATAATAATAATTCTAAGTATACGAAAGATAAAGAGCCCCACTTTTCTAGTTCTTATGATGCACTGGGAGCTTATAGACAGAACCAACGAAAGCCTCACTAGTTCCTTCTTCCCGTTCACTATTCCCGTAGCCTGATACGAGCTTATCTACTAAGATAAGAAAGACCTACTGAATATTGCTTGGCTAGCTACACCGAGTTTATCAAGATCAATACCGATGCTTCTTCTAATCCATCGTCTTTAGGAGCAGGCGAGGACTTTCTTTTAGCTACCGGCTCAAAGAAAAGAGATTAGCCGATGGAAAGCATGGTAATTCATTCATTTCAACCAGAAGGAAGGATCTGTCCCGATTCAAAATGACAAAACAAAGAGAATAGGCTAGGGGGGCGTGGAAGTCGAAAAAGGACACAGGTTCTAGCAAATATGTGCATTGCCTGCTATCCCACCATTATCAGTAGTTCCTCATCATGCCTTAACTGACGGTTCTTTGTACCATGATCAATTCACTCTCTCTCGAATCTTCAGCTTCCATGGCGCTTCTAGATTGCGAGGAATTATCCTGAAATCGTTTTCACATGGTATGGGCACGAGGTTTTCATACTAAACCATGTGTCTTCTGTGAATCAAATCACTCAAAAGGAGATTCCAGATTTCGTAGATCAACTCGAAAATGGCATAACCAAATAATTGTTTAGCTAATGATGGATTTCGTGTGTTAGAAGTTTACTGCCGTGCCTCGGGACAGCAGGTAAATCTGGACAAGTCCTCAATTCTTTTTGCTAAGGGCTTGGTTAAGAAGAGATGGAATGTATTTTACATACGAGAGTGGCTATCTAAATACTAAAGTAAAGGACAGCGATCGAAATAGAAGTACCAACCGTTCAGTGTCATGAACCTTCTCTATTTGATTCAATAAGGGGAAATTAGCCTCCTTCTCCATCCAATGGATATCCTTGACAAAGGGTAAACAAACAGAAAACGAGTGAGCACTTTCTTTATACGCAATTGTAAAGGAGAGTAACAAGGACTGGGATTCCCGCAATAAAAGAGGTAGTCTCACGAAAAGCCACGAGGCGAAGCCAAAACCTGAACCAAAAAGAAATTGTGTGCTTATCCCGCCAACCCCTGGTATGTGCTGCTTTCCTAATCAAAAGATAGGAGAGCACCCCTTCTCCCGAAGTTATGGGGTCATTTTGCCGAGTTCCTTCGACATGGTTCTCTCGACGCGCCCGAACCCTTGGGACCTTCTTCAACCCCAGGATGTGATGAGTCAACATCGAGGTGCCAGTATTGGTCGTTGTGTGTCACCACCTCCCACCTATCCTACACATTCGATCAAGGTTGTCACTGCGAAGCTATAGTAAAGGTGCACGGGGTCTTATTATTAAAGAAAGCAGTAATGATACATTACCCGCTAGAATATCCCACGGTAGAGGCCTGACTTCTGAATAAGCAGTTGTACTAGAGCTAGAAAATGGATTGCGCTTTCCTCCGGATTCGAGCCAATGTAAGAAGGTTCGTGAAATAGCACCCAGTCGGGGATCAAGATTCTCTATTATCCAATCCCCATTCACACTCTCCTTATTCATACATCAGTTTAGCTACAACAAAGTAACCTAGAGGCCGTGCTTAGGTGAAAATAGATATCAGTGAAGTAATCCCGGAACTCTAGAAATCGTTAATAATTTCATTTATTCCATTTTGTGAAATATCGCGAATCTAGTGGAAAAGGGCCCCTCTAGAACATTCCTGGTAACCTTTGCAAAAATAGGTTTCTGACGTCTATTTGCTCACAATCACATGAAATTTGTCCACTACCTCGCCTGAACCTAAGCAAAAGAAAAAGATATCTAAGAGACAGACCCGAATAAAGAAAAACATATATAGTAATCTTTGACGAATTAAGAAGAAAAAAGATTCTTATTCTTATTTTGATACAAGAAGAATCGGCACAAAGAAGCTTTGGAAAAGCCTTGTTACTATTAAAAGAAAAGATATCTCGGTAACAAAAACTACTAAGGTCTTCTTGAGAACTAGTCTACCAAATAAGTAGTATAGAAATAGAGGCTCGTCTTCTTTCTTTTTTGATTACCTTCCTCGCGTATGTATAAGACCGAATCCATTCTTTTTCAAAATCGATTTTGAAAAAGAACTACAAATCCTTAACTTTTCGAGGAATCCTTCATCAGTGGTTGTGAATGACTGAATTTTTCAATCCTTTCGACCTTGGTTCTTCCTAGAGTAATCTGTAAAATAGTGAAGCCTGTAGCAATGACTTCGTTTTCAAGCTACTGAAATGCACTTAAATGTTGCATTTTGATTAGCAAATTACACGAGCGATGCGGCGGCCATTAATATTTCTCCCTTGAAATTCTTGTTTCTATTCGTTGGTACTTCTTTCCTCACATAATTTGAATTTCTCTGACATTTCATGTTTCCGAAACGGATCCTATAAAATATTTCACTTTTTCTATGATCATCTCTATTTTAGGTATTCGGGGAATCCTCCTTAATAGACGAAATATTCTTATTATGTCAATGCCAACCGGAGCGAACTTCACACTCGAACTTGGATATAGCAAATAGATCAAATAGGCTCAGAGAGATACGGGGCATAATAAAAAAAAAGAACCGTTGGAGTGGAAATACAGCTAGATAGATAGATAGATAGAAGGTCTGGAAGAAATGGCGAGCTATTTAAGAAGCTATTTTAGAAATGTGAATTCGCATTGTTTCGATGATTCTCAATGGAAGATCGGGGCGTTTTTGACCAATTCTTTTGCTAATAAAAAAAATTCCGTTCAAGAAAGAAAAAGGTCCATTTTGGGCTGAACCAACAACCTGATTGTGTGGTTATTCTGATAGAAAGTCTTCCGTCATACTGGAAGCTGATCGATCACAAATACCTATTGCATCCTTAGGGGATTCTACGATCCCATGGGAATGGTATAGACGAATCACCGAACAAAGGGACAGAACTACTGACTAAACTGTAGCGAGCTAATACCTAAACTTGCACTCTGAAAAACATTCATTCCATTATTTGAAGCTAAGGTGCGGGAAAAGAATACACAGGTTTTTATTCCATTGAAAAAGACAGACTTCCACTTTCCAAACCTGCCCCTTTATTATTATTATTAAGTCAGATAGGTTGCTTGAGCCAATCCTTAAATCGTGGGGGCAAAAAAGTGAGAACCTTTTCCTCTGTATGAATCTATATTATTCCATTCCAATTTCTTCCCGAAACTTCCCAAAAAAAATCCCGAATTGGATCCAAAATTGACGGGTTAATCTGAGTTTATCCATGCGGTTAGGCACTCTTCAAATAGGAATCCATTTTCTAACTGGCTTTCGTCCCACTCCCTCATCCTTTGACTTCCAATTCTTTCAAGAAGTGAACTTGACAAGCATGTCCTATTTCTTTGTCCTGGAAACAGAAAACCCTGAACCAGGAAGAGTTAAGTTATGTAGGGTATGGCTTTTTTTATTGTGTCCACTCTTTCTTCACGTATTTTATTATATAAAAAAACCTCGAAATCGTGAGCATCAACATGTAGGTTCCAGATCCAAGTGGTAGTATCAGGGCCCTTAGCTAGTGTTCTTGAGAAATGGCCGGGTCTGGCCCATTCTTCAAAAGATGTTTTTACAGGATCCCTATCCATAAGTTTAATGACACTTTCCAAAACCCAGACGTCCACTTTATAAGACATTCTGCTGATTGCCTATTCAGTTGCAGCTAGCCCTTACTTTGAAGGTCCCGCCCCTCCCGAATGATCGGTGCGGCGGTTAGGCATCCTTAAACGAAAGAGTGGTCTTTCAGGATTGGTCGTTGTGTTAAAGTCAGCTCAGCCACCTCCTTTGGACGGTTATTTTGGATTCTTCGGATGGCCACTCAAAATAGTAGATTCTAGTATGATATCATTCTTTAAAAGTCTAAAAAGATTCTCCCCCCCAACTCTAGCAGCTCCCTCTGCTAAAATTTGTCCCTTTTTAATGGATTTACCCTAGGGGACCCGGGGTTTTTGGATGCTCAGCCAATTCATACTTACCAATCGAAAGATGGGGAACCTGCGGAAGGGAGCCTCTCAATTGAGAGCGGCTCAGCTCTAACATAATTACCCTAATATAGCTGGCTCTTTGCGGTATTTGAATATTTTCCAAGAATTCTGGTGCATTTACCGCATCAAATACAAAAACGGGATAGGTATGAGAAACCAGAAATAATCAACAACGAATTGAAAGCTTTGATCTAATAAGCAGAATATGAAATACGTGACGCCGGTGTGCCTTCTCGAATGCGTAAAACCGACCTATGTTCGCAGCAAAAAAAATAGAAAAATAAAGCGAGCAAAACGCTAGAAACTTCCATTTACTTTGCAGGATGTAGTAGAAACTAGAAACCAATTACCCGAGTCCCATTCGAGATACGTGAAACTATTCTAGCCAAACCAATCTTGAAAGAATTGGAAGTCAAAGGATGAGGGAGTGGGTGAGAAAACTTATACCAAAAGGTCTGATTGCTGTTTCGCTCTCTCTCATGTGTGTTTATGGGCTTTTGGGGTATAACAGCTCCCTCCACCGGAGAGCTTGGACCATCACGCCTGATATGATCTCCTCCAACTCCATTTTATCCTCTTACATTCATGGGGAGAAAGGTAAGCGTGTAAACAAAGCTAGCTTCTGCCGGAAGAGAGTTGCTTGCCTCTTGCTGCCACTAACGCCCAATGTGAAAGAAAAGCAAGGCGATCTACCGAACAATCATTTCCTTTCTTTTTAATAAGATAACATTGTCCAAATATTCCTGGGTTCTTTTTTTCTTGGTTTTCTTTCCATCTCACAACTTCCATTTCTTGAGCCGACCTTGCCCGCTGGAGGTATGATTCCTATCTTTGAATCGAAGTGGAAAGCGCGTTCAATTGATTCATTATCCCCGAATCTCGAAAGGAGAATTGAGGATTGGAATGAGCGTATACCAAGAATTCTTGGGGTCTCCTGGGGATTCTTGATTGGAGCTGAGCTAACCAAGAGTAGGACTCTGTGGACTTAGTTCGCGGGAGTATTTAATTGAACTTAACAATGGAAGTAGGGCTATCAGAGATATAGTCATTGCAATCCAAAGTCTAGGTGTCCCAGTCAAGAGCGAACAGGTGTAGATTCTAAAAGTTGGTTTATTCAGCAGCAGCGAATGCTACTCATTATAGGGATTTCGACAAAGCGAATTTATTCATTACTAAAGCCGAAGTCAGTAGGAGTACTATTATGAAAAAATTTAGACCTAGTTGTCGGCTTAGTTTATGCATGGCGAAAAGGAGCCTTGGAATGGTCTTAACTGAATATTTAGAAAAAAAAAGAAGAAAAAGATTCCATTGAGAAAGTTATGAATTTGATTGAGTTTCCCTTACTTGACCAAACTAGTTCCAATTCTGTTATTTCCACCACACCAATTGATCTTTCGAATTGGTCAAGACTCTCCAGCGGGGAACAGGACCGTGACTCTTCTAAACCATTACATGACGGAGAAGTCCATTCTCGTCATGATCGATCCACGTCCTACCATAGTGCCCGGAGAACCAGGCTTGCTTCTAGAAGATTCTATAGTGTACTCGGCATTGGAAAGCATCACGTTCTGGCCACACACAAAAGAAGTCGGTGGAAGGTATGGAATTTCTCGGCGGAAGGTCAGAAAGAAAGCAATCGCCAGTGCTCTCGGTTCCAGCAACAAGTCTTCTCTATGAGAATTCAGGAAAACAAACTAACCTTGTCAATCCCCTTGCCCCTCATTCTTTGAGAATCAGAAGGATCCTTTTCGAGTTTCCATTTCTTCATTTGGAATCTGGGCTCTTCTATCTTCGACTTATTTTTTTTGCTTTATTCTTTATTTATTTCATTTCTATTTTTCCCTCTTCCTGTATCCCTATCCTCTAGGTACAGCGTTTGCATCAATAGAGAACCTTTTCCTCTGTATGAATCTATATTATTCCATTCCAATTTCTTCCTGAAACTTCCCAAGAAAAATACCGAATTGGATCCAAAATTGATGGGCATTGGGTCCTTCCAGAAAGCTGAAGTATTAACTGCCATGTTGGCTTAATCATTCATTTCTCGGAGTAGAATGCCTAAAATATTCCAGTGAGATGCTTCTACAGGGTTTATCTTGTGCCTTGCAGCTCCTTCTAACACAAGAAATAACTTACCTAAATAACTGATCTTGCTAATCGTACTAAAGTGAGTGCCTTGATCTGCTGTAGTACGGGAAACTGGTATGTACCATCAGCCAGTTATCAATGGAGTCAGTTAGAAAAGTGCGAAATAGCTCAGTCTTTCACTCTAAAGCCGTTTGCAGTTCAGTGCAAGCCCTTTTCTTCTCTCTTTAAACTCACCGAACCAACCCTTCTTTTTCGCCAGGTCTTGTCTAGTTACTTTCAAAGAGGATGCCCACTTTAAAAAGGGAAAAGGCAAGGCTTGATCTTATCCACCAGCCTCAGCAGCCCCTTTTCCTCTAATCCAGTACTAAGCGCTATCGAATTGACATAGATAAACATGGAGAGATAAATCAAGTCCCGGCAGTCCAGTCTTTTCTTCTACCAGCTCTAGTGCTAGCTTTCTCCGACCTTTCCCTGAAAGAGTCGAGGTCTCTCTGGACTTATCTTTTGCCTCTCTCCCAGATTCATAAAAAGGGAGCAAGAGGGCCTCTCGACAGGAGTGATTCCCTGAAAAGAGATCGTTCCCAGCATCCTCGAGTTCGTAGTCAAACTCACCTTCATCCACCTTTCATGGACTGGCACGGGCAAGCGCCGATGTCTGGAGCAGGAGATGGAAGCTTGGGTTGAGGAGGCTGTCAACGAGAATGGAATATTCGGATTCGTTTGATTTTGATTTTCTTTTTTTTGTTGTGAGAGGTCTGAGTCCAAAATAAGGAAGCAGATGACAATTGAAGTAGGGGTCTGCCTCAGGGAAGCAAGAGTCTCATAGGGAACATCGGTGGCTTCTCTTTCGTAGGCTAAGGAAATTGCCATAGACAGAGAGGCAACTTACAATTGGAAGAAAGCTCTAGAATAAGACAGAGAATGTGCTAGGTAGGAAACCGAAGGAACTATTACTATACGAGAATTTGCAATGATCTTTTTTCCCACCTTCAGAAGAATGAAGCATAGATAGATCTAGAGCCTTCGTTAGAATTTTCTAAAAGGTAACTATCCCGGTTTCATATATGAAATCTCTATAGAATCCTATATTTAGGTGATATGATCCAAAGTTTGTTTTGGATTTAGAAATCTTCCTGATGCGGCTCTTTCAGCTATGGTGCTGACCAAGGCACCGGAAGGTTCCGTCTCGGGGAATGTAGACGCTAGCTTTGATGTGGATACCATGAAAGGAACAAGGGGAGCTGTGATCCGATATTTTAGGGCAAAGTTGATTGCATCATCTAATCATTCTAGTTCATTTGCCAGATAGTGCCCTTGTTATGGGTGACTTTTTGATTAGATTGGCTCTCAACTACTCGGTTTGGGATCTGATTATCTTAAGTCATCAACCCACTATTCACTTGACTTTCTGTTTTTTAAGTGCACCGGATTTTTAGCACGTACAACCATCAAACCAGAGACCAAAGCAGGGCTCGACAAAACAGAAAGTATCATGGTACGTCGTCCTCCCTTGAAATGGAACTTGAATGAAGACGCATTCAAGTCGATCTATTACGAAAAAATGTATTGTTCTGAGGTATATCAAGATTAAGTCTCCGATTCATATTTCGTCGACCAATCCTTCCTAATTCACATTTTTGTTGAAAAAATTTCTTTTGTAATTCCTCACATAAGGACTCCGAAAATACCAGGTCTTCACCTACGCAAGCAAACTGTTGATAAAACTCCAAAATAGCTTTTTATTTTGACTCAATCCTCTTCTTCTCCTTAGCATTCGGGAAAGACAAGAAAATTTCAGGGACGGTGACATAATTCAGCTTCCGGTAATCCGTGCACAAACGGTTACCTCCATCTTTCTTGTCGACAAACAGAATGGGCGATCTCCATGGCGATGCGCTTGGTTGAATCAAGCCTTTCTCCAGCATAGCATCAAGTTGCTTCTTCATCTCCACTAACTCTGATGGGTTCATACTATAGGGTCTCTGAGCTATGGGTCCAGTTCCAGGAATTAGTTAAATAATGAACTCGATATCCCGATCTGGGGGCATACCAGGCAATTTATTTGGGAATACGTCGGGGTATTCATAGACTACTTTGACTTGGTCTATGGTGGGTAGGGCTAGACTCTTGTTGCATTTGAATTGGCGGGGTAAGGTTTCTGATACATGCTCTACTGATACTCCAGAGCTACTGGTCATGGTGATGGCTTTCTTGGCACAGTCGATCAATCCTTTATGTTTCGACATCCAATCTGTTCCTAGTACTACATCCAAACCTTTGGTTCCAAGTACTATAAGATTGGCATAAAAATCTATCCCATGGATTCTGATAGGTACAACCTTGCAAATTTTTCTAGCTTTGGTGGTTGAACCAGGTATTTGAACTATCATAACATGCTTCAGTTTGGTTGGTTGAATCTTACTAGTGAATGCAAATTCTTCTGTAACAAATGAGTGCGATGCTCCAGAATCAAACAACACTCATACTAAAACTGAGTTAACAGAACACGTACCCAGCACGACATCTGGCGCTTCTTGGGCTTCTTCAGCATTCATGTGGAATAGACGGACATTGCGGTTGAGCAAATTCCCTAGGGCAATTCTTCTTCCAGGCTGAACACGACGTTGCTACTGAGCTGGGGCATTCACATTGGTGGTGGCTGCAAGCTTTTTGGGACACTCATTGGAGTAGTGACCCTTCACTCCATAATCAAAACAAGTAATCTGGGACTTGTCTTTGGCTGCAATAGGAACAACATTGCTTCTAGTCCTTGGGGCAGTATTGTTGTTGTTGGACTTGGGCGGTGCATGGTTGAAGTTGTTGGAGTTGCCGGGGTTGTTGTTATGGTTTCCTTCGGACTTCACGTTTCCTCCGCTACGGTTTGGGTAGCTTGGACGAGACATTGGGGGTCTATTGTTCCTTGGGGCATACCATGTAGATGGGTTGGGGCGATACTTCTGGGTATTGTGGGACCCAGTATGATGCATCATTCTACGCTTTCGGTTGTCATTTGCTTGGTTGATCTTCCCTTCCATCTGGATGGCGGAGTCGACTAGCTCTTCGGGATCATCAAAACGGATGTTGACTAACACCATCTGCATCTCATCATGCAGTCCGTTCAGGAATCTTTCCTTCTTCTTGGCTTTAGTGTTGATCTCATCCGGGGCATATATTGCTAAGGACAAAAATCTGTCATGGTACTCCACTACCGTCATCCTGCCTTGCTTCAGTTCTCTGAACTCATCTCTCATTCTGGTGACTAAACCTTGCGGCACATGGGTGCGGCTGAACTTGATCTTGAAAGCTTCCCACGTCATCACTTGACCGTGGTTCATTGTACGGGTGCTATTCCACCAGGCTCTTGCATCTCCTGCCAGATAGTGGGTGGCAAACAGTACCTTCTCGTTGGCGTCAACTCCTGCGACTTCTAGGTTATTCTCCATGGACTGTAGCCAGTCATCAGCATCCAACGGGTCTTCAGGCTTGTTAAAGATAGGGGGATTTGTATTCTGAAAGTTCTTGAGTTTGGATCCATGATGATCCTGATTTCCATGACCTTGATTATTGTGGGCCATATGAGCGATTTGTTGCAAGGTGGCTACGTTGGCTTGGCGCTCTGCTCTACTAGCTTCACGGTCGGAAACTAGCATCTGCAGAAGCTGCAACATCAGGTCCTGCGATGAGCTGCTTCCTCCTTGGTTTCCACGAGTCATCTGAAGATTGAGATAGATAATGAGATAAGAGGGAAATTTCTAAGGTTCATGGTTTTGTTTTCAAAGATAAAACTTTGAGTTTGAACTCAGGTTTTGCAAACTAACTCCTTCTCATCCATTCATTCAATCAAAGCACACGATACAAACACACACACCACAACATGAAAGGAAAACAGATGGTTTTAAGAACCATTGTGTAAGCTAAGATACAGTAGGACAGATACATCTCACTCCTACGATAGTGATCAAGTGCATCTACTCATCATCGATGAAGTCGGAGTCGTCATCATCGGTGTAGAAGTCCATGGCATCATCCTCCAGATAGTCATTGTCATCACTGAGGTATGAGTGAATATCTTACCGGATGTCTTCACCTTCTTTCTGTTCTTCTTCTTTTGCTGCAAGCTGAGCTTCTTGTTCCTGGATGGTGTTCTCGAGCTTGGCCACCTTCTTGCAAAGACGAGCGATGGTGTGATCCTTCTTCTCACGTTGACGGCGAAGTGATTGGCGATCCTTGACGAGCAGGGCGAAAGTCTGGTCCTTCTTGGAGGCAATGGCAAGGTTGTGGTTAGCGTAGGCTCGAACATTGTCCAATTCCTTCTGCCTATCATATAGTAGGAAGTCCAGATTCTCCACTTGGCGCTTCATCTCAGGGTGACTTGGCATCTCTAATGGAATTCCCATAGAATCACGCCTTGCATAATGAGCAAATCGAGTTCCCTGGATTAAGTTGACATTCTTCCCACACAAACGGGCAAGAGCTTCATGCATAGCCCTGGCTAATCCATCTAGCCAGTTGTTCTCTGTCACAGTGAATTGGATCTTTTCAGAAAGGGGTACTTCCATCTTGCCACGAAGATTTGCAACTATCAGCCATTGTAAATATCCTCCTGGAAAATCCTTGAGTTGGGCTCCGAAGAATTCCGGATGCGGGCGCTCAAGGTACTCAGATAGTGCATCAAGTTCCATCTCGAAGATCAGTTGGCCTCTGTTGCCCAACTGGTAGAACTTTCAATACTGAACATCCATCTATAAGAATTTAGGATGAGTAACTTAGTGAAGTGATCAAGTGTGTCAAATATTATGTAATAATGTTAGAATTTTTGAGGAACATGATTTTTTTGAAAGAATCAAGGATAAGAGTGGAAATAGGTTTTCATAAATACTCCCTTCTTTGTTTTTGGAACTAAGTTTTTGTTCGGACGTCCATTCTAATTAGGGTCTCCTATGGTCAGGATGGCTCTAATACCAACTTGTCAACACCCGGATTTTTAATCCCAGATGCCTGTTATGCCATACATCGTAATCCCAGGATTAAGATTTTTGCGAGACATAACAGATTGGATATCATAGTACATCATCCATTACAAACCATAATAAGGTCTAACACAAATAAAGGATCTCATGATCCAGTTTTAATACATACAAGCAGCGGAATAATAAGTGTAGCGGTGGCCTCCATCTTTAGGGTCACAGGCAATGCTGACGATGGGAGATGATCGTAGTTGTCGTAGCCGTCCTGCTGTCCATCCTCCTGGTAGTCCTCCTCATAGTCTGGCCACGGGAATAGCCAGGGAAAAAACCATGAGTACTCTTTAAGTACTCACAAACTATCACTAACAAGTAAGGTAGTTCTAGTAGGAATGCTAAGCTCTAAGTTTATTTGCAAAGCTAAATTTGAAACCTAAGCTGAGTTCAGAAACAAAGAAAGTTAAAATAAAGTTCTAAATCACTTAAGTTGGGAACTTAGTTTTCAGTCACAACCCTGTTGTGGTCAAGTCAAGTCACAATTCATTTCACAAGTCATTTTGAAAACATCTGACGACGGAACAATATGGCCACTCCAACTGTCCATGACCGCGGACGCGGCTATTCGAATAGTTTGACACTCTGCAGAGGTGGTACACTTTCACCACAAAATTCGATACATCTGTCATGGATAACCCTGAATCATCATACTCAGTATGCGGATAATCAATCATAACCATTCCTTTACACACTCAAGTATAAGCACCTCTCATATGAGCTTGGCCTCCCAGCCATGGCCATCTGCCATCCTGGGCACTACATAGGTGGACATTCACATTCATGAGGTAGCCTTAGCTCAACCTCTTTCCGTGAGGGAACCCATACTAAGGCATATAAACTTCCAGTTAAGCCCTACCCAATTCAGGTATTGTGGTTGTACACTATAATTGGAATGGTATTGCATCCGAACCCAACCATCAAATTTTATAAAAAGGGCCAAGGCTCATGCCTCAACATTTTCATCATCAATCATTGTGTTTCTCAACACATGTCAAAACATTTCAATAGAATGAATCATCATTCCAAGGTTTTCATAATCATTTTTACCGAGTATTCCCATCTAAAGTGATCAAGTTTTATGCTTAGCACTAGCCACTAAATTTAAGAATGTTCACTAATGAGGGGCCCCCTTAGAATGGGTGGACACAATGCCCCCATACCTTTGCCTCGCCGCCCCGATGACCGCTGGGCCCCTCCCAGCGGGATTCAAACCCGCCTCCTTCTCACAGCCTCGCCTGGGTGGGCCGATCTAGCGTTGTGCAGCCGAGTTTGTCTAGATCCGGCCCGGCTAGCTCTAGCCCCTTTCCCTTTTTCATTTAAAAATCTAGATATGTTTAATTGGCAAGCTAGGTTAATCCAAAATAAAAATGGAAAAAAAGTTGTATTGCCCAGATATAATTTTAACCAAGTACCTTAGGGTTTTGTGCAACATGTAGAGCAAACCCACTGCTCAAAATAATATTCATCTTTTTCGGGTAAAACAAATGCAAAGAAGTATCTTTTTTCACTACAAAATTATTTCTGTGAGATTTACAACTCCAAATGATGTAAAACCTTTTTGTAATGAAGGGTATCCTAGATACCTTACATATCCCCCTGGCGCCATCTAAAATTGCTTCCTATTTTGACCCTGGTAAAATTAACTAAAACAACCATTATATGAATTTGAGAATTTGTTCAGGCCAAACCAAATGTGATTTCAACCAAATTCCAACTCTGAGATCTCACCAACCCTCATATTTATCAAACCATAGCAGCTCCAATTTATTGATCTCTAGTTAATTTATAATGAATAAAACTCCAGTAGTTCTGTATACCTAAAAATAGTAATTCAAATTTCTGAAGAAAGGTAATTCAAATACCCACCATATGACATTGGTACCATATGAAAATCTGCTGTAGAATAAATATGGTGAAAAAGACAAAAACCCTCCAGAACTTCCTTTGGGAATTTCCTGAGGGCACTCTGGTAAATATTTTGACACGATTCCAACTCTCAGTGAATCAGTACATCAGACCATACACAAACATCCAAGGAAACGATTTTTGGACCTAAAGAACATTTCTAGTGAATTATTCCCTAAAACTAGAGGTTTAATCACTATAAAATGCATAGTAAATCAATGTAAATTGATAAAATAGTGAAACCACTTTTGTTGGTTTCATTTTATCAATACCTATCTCATAATATCATTTTTGCATACTGATATCATACATAACTTGACCTTGGATTAAAACCCCTTAAGTAGGTAGTTTTGGCCTCTATAATCTTAATAGTAATTCCACCAATGCAACTAAAATGAAATCATTTGCCTTAGTCCAATTTGTTCAAAATCTACTGAAGTAAATCGTGTGATGTATCTTTGTTTGCTGTATGTATTAGTGCTTGTATGCCATGTGTTGATTGTGGCTCTGTTTGCTTGAATGAATCCCCCTTGACGACGATAGTTGCGATTATATCGGAGACCAGAAGAAGTGGTTATTAGTGGATTATTATGGTTTTCTCAGAAGAAGTCCAGGGAGATATATTGCCATATTGTTGATCTCAGGCAAGCCACCTTCTTGCTCATGAGCCTTGTCCTACTGTTTTAATTATGCATGTTTTATCTACTGTTTATGAAACTGTATTGTTTTATTATATGATGAGTTATCTCTAGAAGTGGATTGTATCCTCCAAACCATTACACAATGGTACTACTGACTAAAACCCCCTCGATGATACCTACTTGTCCCTAGAATGGTAGATGGTGTATAACACCATACCCCTTTGGAGATCCTATTTTAGCCGAAGCAAAACTACAGGATGGGAAGACCCGCGAAAATGTTTTACAAATGTTTATGGCAAAACCTTGGTGAGGTTTGGCCTACCAAGAGAAGTTTGAGAAGGTAAAAAGGGTTTTGTCTTACGAAATGCTGAAGGAAAAGATGGAGGAAAAAGGTTTACGAAAACGCACCCGGTTCTCTACAGTTTTGCTAGAACAATTAACCCATGCAGCCACATACTCTGGAATGGGACAAGGCTGGATTTGAAGTTTGTTTATTCTAGTATAAACTGCCTCGCAATGACTACAGGGGAATAAACAAAAATCCCTGGAGGGTGGGCTTTCTCTTGTAAAGGTCCATGTGAGACATCGACTTAGAGAAGGAACAAAGGGTCTACGGGCCTCCACGTGTTACTATGATCCCCTCATTGAAAGCGCACACTTTGTGTAGTGGAAAAAGCACTCCGGTTGGCTTGGGAACTATATAGGGCGTACCCCGGTGTTGAGGGGAAAACAGTCATAGGGTAGGCACTTATATTGGAGTGGGCATCCGGAGAGTCTTGATCGGTTACTTGACTCACGATCGGTGTAGATCAGGGTAGGGTACCCGGATGGTGTGGGTAAAGTGTACAACCTCTTCAGAGTGTAAAGCTATTCGAATAGTTGAGTCCTCGGTCATGGATGGTTGGGAAGGTTGCTGTAGAGCAGTGCTGGTTTTTTTTTCAAAAAGGATTTTGGAAAAGCAATGGCTTTGGAAATGTTTTAACCATGGGATGGTCGGAAAGGATACATGTTTTGACTATGGGATGGTCGGAAAGGAAGGAAAGGAGTTTGGTCATGGGATGACCGAAAGGAGGAACAAATGGGTGACCCAGTCCTTTTGTTTTCCAAAACTTTTCAAAAAGGTTTCCAAAATGTTTTACAAGGTTTTCAACAAAGTTATGTAGATGCTATATCTACAAGAGAAACTAGCTGAGAAAATAACCTCTCTTGGAGCCCTCCTACTACCACATCCATATTGCATATCCTATTGTTATTATTATTCTCTTAAGGTGGTTTGGGAGTACATTCAAAGTACTCACTAGCATTATCCCTGGCTATTAACTTGGTCAGATCTCAAGAGAAAGGTGTCGATGACGACTATGCGAGCTAGGACGTTCTCCTAGTCAGTTGCCTGTAGGTTAAGGCATGGCTCAGGCTCCACGCTTTATGAAGTTCCGCTGATGATTATTGATGTAGCCATAATGGCATGTAAGGTATGACATGTATCATATCCACTTAAGTAATGGATGTTTACTTTGATACTTGTCGGTTATGTGCCACGACTAACTGATCATGGGATCATGGTGTATGCATAACAGGGATTCTCGGAGGATTAATACGGGGGCCCCACACCTTCTGTCTATCATACAACATGAAGTCGAGATTATCTACCTAGTGCTTCAGCTCCGGGTGTCCTGGCATCTCCAAGGGCATTCCCATAGAATCATGCCTTGCGTAGTGAGCAAAGCGAGTTCCCTAGATCTAGTTGATGTTTTGTCCACACAGACGGGCAAGAGATTCATACATAGCCCTGGCTAATCCATCTAGCCAGTTGTTCTCCCTCAAGCTGAATTGGATCTTCTCCGAAGTGGGTGCTTCTATCTTGCCTCTGAGATCTGCAACTATAAGCAATTGTAGATCTCCTCCTACGTGATCGTTGAGTTGTGTCCCGAACAACTCCAGGTGCGGGCGCTCAAGATACTCTGACAGTGCATCTAGATCCCTCTCAAAGATCAGGTGGCCTCCATTGCCCAGCTGGTAGAACTTGCAATACTGGACTTCCATCGATAAGCATTTGGGGTGAGCAAGTTAGTGGGGTGATCAAGTGTGTCAAATTTTATGTAGAATTGCAAGAATTTTTTAGGAACATGATTTTTTTTGAAAGAACCTCAAGGGTTAGAGTGGGAATAGGTTTTCATAAATACTCACTTCTTTTGTTTTGAAACTAAGTTTTTGGGTCAAGCGTCCATTCTAACTAGGGTCTCCTATGGTCAGGATGGCTCTGATACCAACCTGTCAACACCCGGATTTTAAATCCAAGATGCCTATTATGACATACCTCGCAATCCCAGGATTACCATTTTTGCGAGACATAACAGAATTGGTACCACAGTACATCATCCATTACAAACCATAATAAAGGTTTTGCAAATAAAGGATCTCATGATTCAGTCTTAATACAACCAAAGCAGCGGAAAATAAACGTAGTAGGGACTCCATCTTCAGGGTCACAGGCAATGCTGACGATGGGAGATGCTCCTAGTTGTCATAGACCTAATGCTATCCCTCTTCCTGGTAGTCCTCCTCATAGTCTGGCCACGGGAATAGCCAAGGACAAAGCCATGAGTACTCTTTAAGTAATCGCAAACTATCACTAACAAGTAAGGTAGTTCTAGTAGGAATCTTAAGCTCTAGTTTTATTTGCTAAAAGCCAGGTTTATTCCATACTGAGTTCAAAAGTAAAGAAACTAATTTAATGTTCTACTTCACCTAAGTGGGAACCTAGTTTTCATGTCCACAATCCTGTTGTGGTTAAGTCAAAGTCATAGTTCAATTCACAAGTCTTTTTTGAAAACATCTGACAACGGAACAGTATGGCCACTCCAACTGTCCATGACCACCGACGCGGCTATTCGAATAGTTTGACACTCTGCAGAGGTGGTACACTTTCACCACAAAATTCGATACATCCATCTGGTATAACCCTAAATCATCATACTTAGTATGCGGATGATCAACCATAACCTTTCAATTATACACTCTAGTATAGGAACCTCCCCTATGAGCTTGGCCTCCCAGCCATGGCCATCTGCCATCCTGGGCACTACATAGGTGGACATTCACATTCATGAGGTAGCCTTAGCTCAACCTCTTTCCGTGAGGGAACCCATACTAAGGCATATAAACTTCCAGTTAAGCCCTACCCAATTCAGGTATTGTGGTTGTACACTAAAATTGGAATGGTATTGCATCCGAACCCAACCATCAAATTTTATAAAAAGGGCCAAGGCTCATGCCTCAACATTTTCATCATCAATCATTGTGTTTCTCAACACATGTCAAAACATTTCAATAGAATGAATCATCATTCCAAGGTTTTCATAATCATTTTCACCGAGTATTCCCATCTAAAGTGATCAATTTTTATGCTTAGCACTAGCCACTAAAGTTGAGGGTAGTCACTAATGAGGGGTGCTAATCAGGTGTAACTATCCAATATAATTTTTATGCCTTTTGATGACATCTAAGTATAACTACTTAGGCCTAGTTTTACACTCTTTATGGTATATATCCTATTTTTCCAATACTCATAAATCAGTAACTAACGGAAAAGAACTTTGGTGAAAGTAAAGAATAAAGCTTGTAAATAAAACTTGGGATTGGTATAATCAAGGTTGCATAACCAAAGTATGCCTAATGCATCTTGCATAGGTTATATTGCAAAGATGTCTTGCATAGTTATGAAGTTTGCAAGTGTTAGATTGCATAGTTCTAGCTTGCCTATTTATGAAACTGGCAAGTGTTAGCTTGCCTTGAGTATTGCAGTGGTTGAAGTTTTCTTCTTCTTCTTCTTCTTCGTAGTACTCCTCCTTGTATCCCGGGTCAGTACTATCGTCTATAAATGAATACGAGGTACACAATCACCAAACAATACTTAACTTCTTCTATGTAGCACACTAAGGCTCACACTAGATGATTTAGCATCATCACAATCATTACATGAAATAAAGACATAGTCTTATTTATCTTATTTTAGAAAAGTAATTTCTACTCATTGAAAAATACTTAAGATTTAATATTCTCCAATTAAAATATGGGATCATGTTGACACATTTCATCACCACATATTCTAATACTTGGGAATGTGATTTAAAGTGGTGGTCACATTTTATAAAGTTTAAAATTAATATTTAATAAAATTAAAGTGACTAGAAAAGCCTATATAGTATTATTTTAGTACTAGTCCAAGATCACTTCATGTAAACCTAAATATTTTTACATATTCAGATAGATCTTGTCAAATGTGATTTTTGAGAGTTCGAATCAACTCAAAAGCATTTATGGTTGATTTTTGAAAAATGTTGGAAGTGGAAAAAGTATCTGCCTTATTATTTTTAGTATAGGTGATCTATAATTTCAAATGGTTTGAATCCAAAGGTCTTGGATAGATAATTTGAATATCTTTCTAACAAAATTGGGATCATGCAATTTGGTTCAGCAAATCTATTTGAATTGATTTTTGAACTACTAACAGAATCTAGTTTTAACTAAAATGGTAAAAGTCTATTTGAATCAATAGGCTTGCGCGGGAAACTAATTGGGCCGGCCTAGCTGCACTGTGCTGGTGCAGCGGGCTGCTGACAGGGGGTCCCACTAGTCAGTGGCTCATCTAACCCGAAATGGTATCTATCAATCTCAGCCTTACGATTAGAACGAGATCCTATGGCTAACGCTCATCATCTACACAGAATGGCTCCGGCGAGATTCTAAACCTAACGCGGTGGTGGGGGATGTGTGAGGCTCACCAGGGCTCCAGCTAAGGTCGGCGATGGGGGCGAATGGGGTTGTCGTCGACGGCGGTTCGAGGTGCGGTCACGGCAGCTCCTGGGGTGGTCGCAATCAACGGGCTCCTTCTTCCTCTGTAGCGGCGTACTCCGGTGAAATTCCAGCAGTATGGTGCTTGCCTTGCTCTAGGGAGAGGTATGGGAGGTGTCCGAAAGAGAGGGGAGTGGAATGGTGTGGAGAATTGAGGCTAGGGTGGCCTCTATTTATACACCGGTGATGGGGACAAAGCGACCTGGCTCGGGCTCGTTGGTGACGTCGTTGTAGTGAGCTATTGGCCTGGCTGAGGGTAGGGGTCGACGTGGTGCTTCAGGGTGGTGGTCATATGCTTGATGGCGTGGCAAGGGGCGGTTGGGAATGTTCGGTGCTCTACGCGGGAGCAGCGGTGTTCGAGATGGCGTACAATGGCTACGGTCTGCGTGGTGGCGTTCGGGCGTGTCTAGGGGGTAGCTGGTGTCGCGTTCAGTGTGTGCACGTGCGGAGAGGGCGAGGCGTGGCGTGTGTGCGCGTGTCGGCTGCGGCGCTCTGGCGTGCTCTCGGCAAGGCAGCAGAGAAATGGGTGTGGCGTGTTCGGGTGGTCCACAGCTTGCCTGCGGTCGAGGGGTCGACAGAGGGTGGTGGTGGACGGTTGCCTGTCTCCTGGACATCGTGCGAGAGGGCGCTGGCTGTGGCGAGTGGGGCACGGTCGACAGGCGCGGCGAGCTCGGGCGGCGTGGTACTGGTGCGCATGACAAAGGGGGAGCTGGTCTGCTGCGCTGCTAGGCACTAAGGGAGACGGGGGAGAGGAATGGGGGCTAGTGCCGACTGATCACTGCTCATAACAGTAGAAGTTAGGCAAAAAAATTCTGTGTCTGCCAGGTGCTCGACCAAATGGCCACATGAATTCAAGTTTTGAATTTTTGGATGAATTTTGGTGAGTGTGTTTGTCACATGCTTGGGTGTCTATGGTTGCTTGGGTTTACCAAGGTGAACTGATTTGAGTGGTTTTTGAAAAATGGTGATCTGAGTACATACACTTGACTCAATTTTGAATTGTCCTTTAAATAGATTTTCAATTTGTTTTGGTTAGTTTGTAAAGTTGGCTTGGGTTCACTTTTCCTTGCTCTAGCAAGGGGTGAAAAGAATTGAGAAAATTGTTTGTTAGAAATATTTTACTAGGAACACTCAAAGTGGTCTAGTGGATAATTTTGGCCAAAATCACAATTTGATTATATGATTCATATTTGACTTTCTTTGCTTTTGATTTTGGTTGTAATTGGCCTAGATGATGTAATATTCATCTTCAAACCATTCCTTCTCATTTGTAGCAATCAAACATGGCAATTTCACTCATTCACACACTAATGCAATTCACACATACACTCATATTAACTTTAATAATAAATATTTTTGTTAACCCTAAACTTGGGTGATTAGAACTTGATAATCTTGATTAATATTTTTGGGCTGTTACAAAAATAGTCCGAAGTACACGAACTAGTGCTATACTAGTACTACTCTGCATCCAAAATCCAACCTCCAATACACGTACGCCCGTCGTATGTAGTGAAAGTGGGATAAACAAATCTGAGATAGTAGAATGGTTAATTGGGAATACTCCCTCATGATGGATGCATATTGAGTAATGCAGGCCCCGGGTGGTAATCTGAGAGGTTTGATGGTACACCACCATGGTATGCTTTTCCTTCTGCATGATGCTAGGCACTGCCCGTCTCCCAGAAGTGAAGGAATTGCGCATTGCACCCTCCTAAAACCCAGCCTCTATTGACGGGTGATAGACGGTGAACTGCACATTGTACAAGGGCGATGAGAACCCATCCAGCCTGACGCACATGATGGATACGTTGATGTCGCCCTACTCGAGCATGTCAAATAGCACATCGAGCACTTTACCATCATCCCTAGATCCGATGTTCTCTAGTCTCGATGAGCGCGGTGCCAACAGTGGCTGAGAGATGTATCTGGGATATCTAAAGGAAGTA
Organism: Avena insularis; assembly: GCA_023614405.1. Classification (NCBI taxonomy): domain Eukaryota; kingdom Viridiplantae; phylum Streptophyta; class Magnoliopsida; order Poales; family Poaceae; genus Avena; species Avena insularis. Next base: position 84,735,605 of record CM042684.1, on the reverse strand, counting down.
AGAATTGACATACTAAATTGCAGCATGCTAAATACCAAGAAAAAATACAGATCCATGTTTCAATTGAAATGCTAGATCATCTCCAGCGTTTGATCTAAACAAACTTGAATGGAAGATCATCATTAGAATCAAGATGGTCATATTTTCTATCTCCCACATTGTGGATGCAAAATAAGTAATCTAGTGTGAACATATCATGTTTCTTAATGAAGAAATTAAGGAAATCTTCAGTAATCTTGATGGTCACCGACGACACGCTGCTCTTCGGCACGAAAAACAGGCGGTCCTTATTCAGTGAACTCCTTCAGGACCTCTCCAATCATTGAAGGTTTATAAAAGTGCAACTCTGCCACGTACCACGGAAACAAGAACGCCGCCGACCTAACGCACTGGATGAATACATCGAGGCCATAGTCGAGCATGTCAAATCGCACAACAAAAAAATGTACCATTGTCCCCGGATACCACAGTCTCTACTCTCCATGAGCTAGGTGCCAGCAAAGGCTGAGAGATGTACCTGTGTTCCTCACCATAGTGGAAACTCTACACTTACATCGATTGGTCTTTTTCAAGGTGAGCGAGGAGCGCTGTGGGAGGGGCGGCAAACTCGTAGCTAGGCTCAGTGCAGTTGCATGGGCCGTGCGGGCACACCATCTTGTGATTGAGGAAGTCGTGGAAGGTGACCAATATCCCACAGCGGTCGTTAGGGAATCTGCTACCTTTTCCGCTGATGACTTGGCGGCACAACTCCTTGGAGCAGGCAGCCAGTCGGACGGCGCTGGTAGAGTCCATACGCATAGAGATTTCTCCGAAGGCGTCGTCGCTGAACTTGCTCCAGCCATCATACCGAATGTTGTGCATCGATTCGTCATTGTGTCCGGATGGACTGGGGGCGAGGGCGGATTCAAATATGATTGTTGGGGTTTCTTGGAGGAGAGTGACGGAGGCCTGCAAGAACCGATGGAGCTGGCGGGAAATGGCTATGAAAATTTAGGAAGTGCGTGCTCGAGAGGATCCAAAAATGGGGCTAGCCAGCGTTGGCGAATGGGGATTGGCGGAGACGGGGAAGACGGGAGGCTCTTTGAACGAGGTGTGTTAATTTTGCGTGTTCCCTCGTCGATCTTCTACAGTGCGCAGCTGGATCGAGGACGCTTGCTGGAGTTATAGCTAAAGTGCTAGACTAGCAAGCTGTCACATCCTGGCTCAATATTGCGTCGTCTCATCATGTAGACTATGTTACAGGAAAAGATGTGAACCCACATTTCTCCCTCGCTAGATAGCATGCACAATAGAATCTCTTTTCTTACACGCGAAGGATTTGAACCCACATGCCGAAATAAAAGGATGTCAATCCTCAAGCTAACTCGCATAACTCTGATAATAGGAGTACTATAGAATTATAAAAGGTGAAACTCAAAAAATAATTATAATTTTGAGCCACGCCCATAGAATATCCATTGTATATTTGGTTCTTGTACTTTGTATCATGTAGTAGTAATCAACCTATTAGCTACCTAATAGTACTCGCCATGCTCTAGAGAAATGACGAAGACCATTCTAGAATTATTGAGAAGTGTGTTTTGAGGTTTGTGCATATTGTTTCGAGTGCTCGCCTTGCTCTAGAGAGAGGTGTGGGAGGTGTCTGAGAGAGAGGGGTGTGGAATGGTGTGGAGAATTGAGGCTGGGGTGGCCTCTATTTATACATCGGCGATGGGGACAGAGCGGCATGGCTCGGGCTCGTCGGTGACGTTGTTGCAGTGAGCAATTGGCCTAGCTGAGGGTAGGGGTCGACGCGGTGCTTTAGGGCGGTGGTCATACGCTTGATGGCGCGGCAAGGGGCGGTCGAGAACGGTCGGGAACGTTCGGTGCTCTACACGGGAGCGACGACGTTCGAGACGGCGTACAATGGCTACGGTCTGCGCGGCGTGGAACGGGCGTGTCTGGGGGGTAGCTGGTGTCGCGTTGCGTGTGTGCACGCGCGTGGAGAGAAGCGGCGGTGGCGTCATGTGTGCGTGTCAGCTCTCGGCGACAGCACGGTGGCAACAGAGAAATGGGTGCGGCGTGTTCGGGTGGTCCATGACTTGCCTGTGGTTGAGGGGTGGACAGAGGGTGGTGGTGGATGGTTGCCTCTCTCCTGGACATCGTGGGAGAGGGCGCTGGCTGTGGCGAGTGGGGCTTGGTCGACAGACGCGGCGAGCTCGGGCGGCGTGGCACTGGTGCGCACGACAAAGGGGGAGCTGTTCTGCTGCGCTGCTAGGCACTAAGGGAGACAGGGGAGAGGAATGGGGGGCTAGTGGCGATTTATCACTTCTCATAACAGTACAAGTTATGCAAATGTTTTCTGTGTCTGCCAGGTGCTCGAACAAATGGCCGCATGAATTCAAGTTTTGAAATTTTGGATGAATTTTGGTGAGTGTGTTTGTCACATGCTTGGGTGTCTATGGTTGCTTGGGTTTGCCAAGGTGAATTGATTTGAGTGGTTTTTTAAAAATGGTGATCTTAGTACATACACTTGATTCAATTTTGAATTGTCCTTTAAATAGATTTTGTATTTGTTTCTGTTAGTTTGTAATGTGGGCTTGGGTTCACTTATGCTTGGTCTAGCATGGGGTGAAAAGAATTGAGAAAATTTTCTGTTAGACATCTTTTACTAGGAACACTCAAAGTGGTCTAGTGATAATTTTTGCCAAAATGACCATTTGATTATATGATTCATATTTGACTTTCTTTGCTTTTGATTTTGGTTGTAATTGGCCTAGATGATGTAATATTCATCATTAAACCATTCCTTCTCGTTTGTAGCAATCAAACATGGAAATTGCACTCATTCACACACTAATGCAATTCACTCATACACTCATATTAACTTTAATAATAAAAGTTTTTGTTAACCCTAAACTTGGGTGATTAGAACTTGATAATCTTGATTAATATTTTTGGGGTGTTACAAAAATAGTCCGAAGTACACGAACTAGTGCTATACTAGTACTACTCTGCATCCAAAATCCAACCTCCAATACACGTACGCCCGTCGTATGTAGTGAAAGTGGGATAAAAAAATCTGAGGTAGTAGAATGGTCAATTGGGAATACTCCCTCGCGATGGATGCATATTGTATAATGCAGGCCCGGAGTAGTAATCTGAGAGGATTGATGGTACACCATGATGGTATGCTTTTCCTTCCGCGTGATGCCAGGCACCGCCCTGCTCCCAGGAGTGAAGGAATTGCGCATTGCTCCCAGGAGATGCTGACGGTCCTTCTTCGGTGAACTCCTTCAGGACCTCTCCAATCATTGAAGGTTTATAAAAGTGCAACTCCGCCACGTACCGTGGAAACAAGCACGCCACCGACCTAACGCACTGGACGGATAAAGCGAGGCCATAGTCGAGCATATCAAATTGCACGACCAAAAAATGTACCATCGTCCCCGGATACCACGGTCTCTACTCTCCATGAGACAGGTGCAAGCAAAGGCTGAGAGATGTACCTGTATTCCTCACCATAGTGGAAACTCTGCACTTCCATTGAGTGGGCTTTTTTGAGGTGAGCGAGGAGCGCTGTTGACGGGGCGGCAAAAACGTAGCTAGGCTCGGTGCAGTTGCACAGGCCGTGCGGGCACACCATCTTGTTGTTGAGGAAGTCGTGGAAGGTGACCAATATCCCACAGCCATCGTTAGGGCATCTGCTACCTTTTTCGCTGGCGACTTGGCGGCACAACTCCTTGGAGCAGGCGGCCAGTCGGACGGCGCTGGTAGTGTCCATACGCATAGCGATTTCTCCGAAGGCGTCGTCGCTGAACTTGCTCCAGCCATTGTACCGAATGTTGTGCATCGAATCCGCCATTCCGTCCGAATGGACTGGGGGCGAGGGCGGATTCAAATATGATTGTTGGGGTTTCTTGGAGGAGAGTGATGGAGGCCTGCAAGAACCGATGCAGCTGGCGGGAAATGGCTATGAAAATTTAGGAAGTGCGCGCTCGAGAGGATCCAAAATGGGGCTAGCCAGCGTTGGCGAATGGGGATTGGCGGAGATGGGGAAGACGGGAGGCTCTTTGAACGAGGTGTGTTAATTTTGCGTGTTCCCTCGTCGGTCTTCTACAGTGCGCAACTGGATCGAGGACGCCTGCTGGAGTTATAGCTAAAGTGCTAGACTAGCAAGCTGTCACATCCTGGCTCAGTATTGTATCGTCTCATCATGTAGACTATGTTATAGGAAAAGACGTGAACCCACATTTCTCCCTCGCTAGATACCATGCACGATAGAATCGCTTTTCTTGCACGCGAAGGATTTGAACCCACATGCCGAAATAAAAGGATGTCAATCCTCAAGCTAGCTCGCATAACTCTGATAATAGGAGTACTATAAAATTATAATAGGTGAAACTCAATCAACAAATATAATTTTGAGCCACGCCCATAGAATATCCATTGTATATTTGGTTCTTGTACTTTGTATCATGTAGTAGTAATCATCCTATTGGCTACCTAATAGTACTCACCATGCTCTAGAGAAATGACGAAGAACATTCTAGAATTATTGAGAAGTGTGTTTTGAGGTTTGTGCATATTGTTTAGTGTGCTAAAGACTATGAATAGTATCTTCTAGATGCTGGAATGGATAGAATTAAGATCCAACGGTTAGCAGTGTTGGGATTTACCAGTCTTGATCGAACGCTCAAAGTTCAAAGTTATTCATACACTATATAGTGCTAAGATTATAATAGGTAAAGCTCATAAAATTATAAATTTGATCAACATCAATAAAGTGTGGGTGTATATTTGATTCTTGTACTTTGTATCATGTAGAAGTCAGCGTTTATTCAAAAGTGTGGCTTTTCCAAGCCTAACTTTGACAATATTCAAAGCTAATAAACATTGACTTCTACATTGACACACTTTGCCAAGCCTAACTTTGACAATTATGGCATCCACAAAAGTGTGGCTTAGAAAATCAAAGCCACAAAGCGTTGCAAAACTTGGCAATAAATTCAATCTATGACCGATGGAACATATGTTTAATAAAGTGTGGCAAGACAAACTATGGCAAAAAACCAAACACATACCAATTTGCCAAACTTTGGGTTGGCAAATTCTAGCTTGAAACCAAACACTTCCAATGTACTAGAACCAAATATACACCCATACTTTATAGATATTGATCAAATTTATAATTTTTGAGCTTTACCTATTATATAATCTTACAACTATATATTGTAAAGATAACTTTGAACATTGATTGTTGGATCAAGACTAACAAATCCCATCATTGCAAACCATTGGATCTTCTATCCATTCTAGCATGTAGAAGATTTTATTGATAGTCTTTAGCGCAATGAATGTTATGCGCACAAGCCTAAAGGCACTTCTCCATCATTATTCTAGAATATTCTTAGACATTTCCCTAGACCATATTACCAAAATTTTCAAGTATTAGATGTAGCTAACAAACATTTACTTCTACATTGACTTCTACTAGTACTAGTAAAAGGCACGTGCCACACACGTATATACTGTATGAAATGTGATTTAACAAACATTAAGTTGTTATTAACCAATAGTCTTGTTAGAGAAAAAATGCATATATTAAGTCTATTAACAATAATTATCTACACATATTGAAAATACAGCCTACTATGCTATGAAATTTTGGAGGTGGTGACATGATGGTTGTAGAACATGGTGGAGTTTTCTCTAGGTACTATTCAACACGAATCCACTTGCTCTGAACCATTGGATCTAACAGCCCAACGATTAGGATTGGTCCTATGGATCCAATTCAAAACTGCTCCATTATCTCTACTCTTATAATGGAGCAGTTTTGAATTGGATACATAGCACCAATCCTAATCGTTGGGCTATAAGATCCACTGGTTCAGAGCAGCTGGATTCGTGTTAAACAGTACCCAGACCAAACTCCACCATGTTCTAGAACCATCATGTCACACCCCTCCCCAAAAAAATGCATAGCACTATAGCTTGTATTCTCAACATGTGTAGATAGTTATTATTAATAGACTTAATATATGCCTTTTCTCTAACAAGACTGTTGGTTAATAACAACTTAATGTCTGTTAAATCATATTTCATATAGTATATACGTGTATGGCGCGTGCCTTTTACTTCTAGTAGTAGAGAGAATACAACCTACTATGCTATGAAATTCTGGGGGTGGTGACATGATGGTTTTAGAACATGGTGAAGTTTGCTCTAGGTACTATTCAACACGAATCCAGCTTCTCTGGCCCATTGGATCTAACAACCCAACGGTCAGGATTGGTGTTATGGATCTAATTCAAAACAGCTCCATTATAGTAGTAGAGAAAAGGCACGAGCCACACACGTATATACTTTATGAAATGTGATTTAACAAACATTAGGTCAATAGTCTTATAAGAGAAAAAAATGAATACATTCAGTCTATTAATAATAACTATCTACACATATTGAGAATACAACCTACTGTGCTATGAAATTTTGGGGGTGGTGACATGATGGTTCTAGAACATGTTGGAGTTTTTTCTAGATACTATTCAACACGAATCTAGCTGCTCTGAACCATTGGATCTAATAGCCCAACGGTCAGGATTGGTGCTATGGATGCTATTCAAAACTGCTCCATTATAGTAGTAGAGATACATGATAGAAAGTACAAGAACCAAATATACACCCATACTTTATAGACCCCAATCAAATTTAAAACTTTTTGAGCTTAACCTATTATATAATCTTATCATACCACTATATATAGTGTACGAATAACTTTGAACTTTGACCATTAGATCAAGACTGCAAAATACCAATACTACTAAAATTAAGTTGGATCTTCTATCCATTCTAGCATCTAGAAGATTGTATTGATGCTCTTTAGCGCAATGAACGCTATGCACAAACTTCAAAACACACATCTCAATAGTACTAGAATCATCTTCGTCATTTCTCTAGAGCATCTCGAGTATTAGGTAACTAATAGTTGGTTGATTTCTACATGATAGAGAGTACAAGAACCAAATACACACCTGGTACTTTATGTATGTAGCTCGAAATTATTATTATTTTTTGAGCTCCACCTATTATAATTTTAAATAAAAATGATATGGCGTATACTTATACTATCTGATTATCACGTGCAGGGCATGTGCAACTTACTAGTATGATATCTAACATGAAAAACTTTGAACATCAATCGGCGGATATAGATTGACAGAATCAAACATTGCTGATTGTTGGATCTCTTGCAAATTCAAGAAAGAATCTATTGCGCTTACTTGTAGTTTAAATTTGACCTACTTTCTTTAAATCAACATAAAGTTATTTAAGTGCATGGGTGTAGTTAGCTAAAATATAGGGAAGATTGAAATGTTCTAAGACTAGGAAATTGTAACAAAACATGGTCCGCTTTTTCTGAAAACCGGGTGGTGGCACTTTATTTTTTGACTGTGGTATGTCCTGAAGGAGTGAGATGCTTCAGTAATTAACGCAGTTAGTGGATTTGTACATGTTTCACCAAGGACCTTAAAAAGTAAAAGTTACATCCAAGTCCATACATTTAACATAAAGGACCCTATAATCAAGCAATAAAAATTAGTAGACGGGTCCTCCTCCTCCACCAAGGAGCTGAGCCGTGCTCTTCGAAGTAGTAGTAGTTGTAGTAGTACCAGTAAGATGCACGTGGCTTGCACATGAAACTAACATAATATACAGAAGCATGACATGTCATCAGTATATAACATTATAATAGGTAAAGCTCGGAACATTTATGAATTTGAGCCACATCTCTAAAGTATGAGTGTATATTTGGTTCTTGCACTTTATATCATGTATAAATAAACGTTTATTAGCCACCTAATAATTAAAAATTCTAGAACCATGCTCTAGAGAAACGACCGAGAAGATTCGACAATGATGGATAAGTATGTTTTGAGGTTTTTCAACATATATAGCATTCATTGTGCTAAAACTATTAATAAAATCTTGTAGGTGCTAGAATGGAAAAGAAGATCCAATAGTTAACAATGTTAGGATTTGCGAGTATTGATCGAACGGTCAATATTCAAAGTAACTCATACACTATATAGTGGTAATGGTAAGACTAGTACATGCTTCTCATTTTTCAAGGCAAGTGCTACACGTAAGAGGACGTAACGGAAAAGTATTTTATTTTTTTCATTGTTTTATTTGAAGGTTTGCAAAACAGGGTCGAATTCATCGGCATGCCAATTCTTAGCACGAAGTTAGTTGCATTTTAAAAAAATCTTTGTGGTGCTTGATATATAGACATCGTGGGTCCCTTCAGATGATGTTTGGAAAATTAAAGAGGAATCTACCACGCTTAGTTGTAGTTAAGATTTTACCTAATTTCTTTAAATAAACATAAATTCATTTAAGTAGGCGTAGTTATCTAGAGAATCTTGAATTGTGCTAAGACTAGGGAATTGTAAGAAAACATGGTCCCCACTTTTTCTGAAAACCGGCAGGTGGTGGCACTTTTTTACTAGGGTATGTCCCGAGGGAGTGAGATTCTCTTTGATTAATTAACACGGTAAGTGTATATGTACATGTTACACCAAGGACCTAAAAAAATTAAGATTACATCCAAATCCACACATTTACCAAAAAGGACCGTAAAATCAAGCAATCATAAGTAGTCATGTCCTGCTCCTTCTCCACCATGGAGCTAATAATCCATGTCCTTCCTAGTAGTACCACAGACTAAGTTCTGTGTGCCTTGCACGTGAAACTCACGTAATATACAAAAGTATGACATATCACCACTATATAAAATTATAATAGGTAAAGCTTGAAATAATTAAAAAAATGGGCCACGTCTATATGGTGTATATTTGGTTCTTGCACATTATATCATCACTCGTAAAAGGCACATGCTAGACACGTATATACTATATGAAATGTGACTTAACAAACATTAAGTCAATGTTCTTGTTAGAGCAAAAATGCACACATTAAGTCTATTAATAATAATTATCGACGCATATTGAGAATACAACCTATTGTGCTATGAAATTTTGGGGCTGGTGACATAATGGTTCTAGAACATGGTGGAGTTTTCTCTAGGTACTATTCAACATGAATCCAGCTATTCTGAACCATTAGATCTAACAGCCCAATGGTCAGGATTGGTGCTATGGATCCTATTCAAAACTGCTCCATTATAGTGGTAGAGATATAGAAATAAACGTTTATTAGCTGCCTAATTCTTGAAATTCTCGTACCATGGTCTAGAGAAATGATAGAGAAGATTCTAGAATGATAGATAAGTGTGTTTTTAGGTTTCTTTATATATATCATCAATTGATCTAAATACTACCAACAGAATCTTATTGATGCTAGAATGGAAAAGAAGATCCTACGGTTGGCAATGTAGGGATTTGCGAGCCTTGATCTGGCCAAGGGTCAATATTCAATGTTATCCGTACTCTATATAGTGGTGATGGTAAGACTAGCACCTACTTAACAAAAGAAAACAGCGCATTGCTCACTTTCGGCGGATCTTGTTGAAGAAGGTGCACGAATCTACCAGATGTGAGAACTGTATCATAAACTATACTAGTAAAAGGCACGTGCCACACACGTATATACTATATAAAATGTGATTTACCAAACATTAAATCAATAGTCTTGTTAAAGAAAAATGCATACATTAAGTCTATTAATAATAACTATCTATACATATTGAGAATACATCCTACTGTGCTATAAAATTTTGGGGGTGGTGACATGATGGTTCTAGAACATGGTGGAGTTTGCTCTAGGTACTACTCCTTCAACACGAATCCAGCTGCTCTGAACCATTGGATCTAATAGCCCAACGGTCAGGATTGGTGCTATGGATCCAATTCAAAACTGCTCCATTTTAGTAGTAGAGATATGATGTCGATATGGTCATCCTTTAAATAACCTTCATTCCCGATGTTTGGGAAGGAAGAGAAAAATTCCAAAGTTTGAATTCTACTGATTTTTGACGCCAATGCCATAAGTAGTTCCTTCCTATGTACACCAACGCACACGCTGGAGACACAGCTCAGCCGCCGTACCAAGACACATGTGCGCAGCGCTATGGACGAGGGAGTGCTGAGGAGAGATGGATGGTGAGGCCGCGAATGAGAGAGAAAAAACAATTTTTTGTTTTGCATGCACATATGTCCTGAAATTTACTACTACTACTGGTAGGGTGTGTACGCTGTAAAGGTTGTAGTACCTCATGTCAGGAACCCACACTACAAGAAAAGTTGTCTTTTACAATAGACAATTTTCATGGTTGAAGACATGTTTTTCGTGACTAAAAATTCTTCCGCGATGGATGGCCTTCGTGGTAAAAGCCCTGTCACAAATGAATCAACCACGATTTTTTTCCGACCGTGGTGGATCGGACCCTTTGACCATGAAAACTTGTTCCGTCATAGATATGTTCGCCAGCCGCGCTGACTGCTGACGTTATATAACCTACCTTGTGGTAGCCACCGTTAATATCTAGTTATCGCCATTAATGGTCATAGAAACCATGGTGGAATCCACGCCCAGCCAAGGCCTACTAATAATTAAATGGGTCGGCCCATGTGAGAGCCCAATAGGAACACAGCCCTTTACTGTTTTGTCCTACACTGTCTGGAATCGGCCCAGTACTACAGCCAACAACGACCCGTACACTTTCGGGCCCGACACTGTTTCAGCCTATTTAAGGCCCAAGTTGGCCCAACACTGTGCTTTCACTTGAGGCCTTCACCAAGACGGCTCGACACTGTTCAAGTTTGTTGCCAATCTAGCCTTTTACTATTTAGTCATGTTACTATTCCAGCCTTTTAGGAATTACCCCCTTTACTGTTTAGTCCCTTTAGAGTTTGGGCTTTTACCAATTCAGTCCGGTACTGTTCGGCCTATTACTATACTGGTCTACCAACATACTGGCCTTTTACTGTACTGGCCTTCCATCGTTCTAGCCTTTTACTGTTCTGGATGTTTACTGTTCCGACAATTTACTATTAAGAACTTTCACGGTTCCGGCATTTAACTATTTCGGCCTATCTCTGCTCTGGCCTTCTACTATTCAGGCCTTTTACTGTTCTAGCCTTTTAGAGTTCTAACCTTTTACTATTCTGGCCTTTCGCTATTCTAGCCTTTAAGCGTTCTATCCTTTTACTGTTCTGGCCTTTTACTGTTCTGGCCTTTTACTATTCAAGCCTTTTACTGTCCTGTCCTTTTACTATTCTGTCCTTTTACAGTTCTGGCCTTTTACCATCCTAGCCTTCTGCCGTTATGGCCTTTTACTATTCTAGTCATTTGGGGCCATCCATGCGCACGTTGTTTCAATGTTCGTCATGTTACTGCTTTGGCCTGTTACTGTTTCGGTTATTTTTGCTAGCACCTACTTTTGGTAGAACGGGTGAATATCAAGACATCGATTAATAAACACGCACAAATTAACTTATTGCACCACAATAAAAGTTTGTTACAATAGGTTATACAACAAGATCGAAATTCTGAAAGATTACAATGTGTTAGTATCACAAATAAGAGAATGGTACATGGTGATTCACTTCAATGTATAATATGTCCTCTTCTTCAATATTTCAGCTACAAATCTAAGAGCAGCTACACCCTTTCGTTCTGCATGCAATACATCCTTTATATATTTATCACCTGCAGCAATTGTTCTAGGTGGACTGTTAATTAAATTGTTTGCTTCGGAAATTCAATGGGAGGATGAATGGGAAGAGGGATCACCAATTTTAGTCCTGCCTTCCAAGGACTCGTGTTGGTTTTCAACTGCAGTCTGCTAAAATATGGTGAAAGAGGTTAAAACAAAGAACAAGTGAAACAATTAGTACTATACAAAGTAGAGATCATTTAAAGTAAGTATGAACTTATAGTAGCACCTTCAGGCTGATAGTAGTCCTTGATCGGGTGGACTCCTGGTCAATCTGCCAGAAGAATCTGAGCCGAGCAGTTGGAACTCTGGTCTTTGTAATCCATTGTCATTTCTCTGCATGACATTTAAAACCAAGTTAGTTGGTTTGGAAGGATAAAAACTCTTGAAAAACACCAAAAACATAACATTAAAAATGACTAGATATATGATTCAAGCTAGATGGAAATTTTTTGAATTAAGCAAGCATTCGCAGATAGGAACACAATAGAACATTAATGCAAATGCCATGGCAAGGTCTTAGGTAGAATGAATTATTAACTTATTAGGCATGCATGTTATACAAGTTGTTAACATGACAAGAAACTGGCCTAAGTAATACAAGGAAACCTCACACTTCAGCCTTGCTGGGCATCAGGTTGTCAGTGTGGATCCTCTATGAGCTGTTTGCATGACCCGTGCGAGCGCTCGGAAAGAATATCATCTATGAGTTGGTGTTGGAGGATTAAACCAATAGCGTGAGAATGTAAGAAAGGGAATAAAAGCGAGAAGCTAATGATGTGGATAGTACCTACCAGATGAAGGGTGCAAATGAAATGGCAATAGCATCTAGGATATTGCGCAACATCCTAACGATTTCATAACTTACGAGTACCAAAAATATAGCAAACGGGAAAGAGAAATTACCGCTGCGTGACGAGGACGGGTGGGACGGGAAAGAGGGCGGCGGCTCGGCATTTCAAGGTCAACAACGAGTGATTCAGTGAAGCGCCCCCGGTAGGGTAGACGACGGCATTGGCGAAGCAGATCCGGTGCAGTGAGGGAGTTGGTAAAATAGTTCCGGTGAAGAGCGCCGACAGTGGAGGAGCTCCGGTGTGGAAGATAGTGAAGGGTTCTACAGCAGAAAACAAAAAAATTCCTACGTTGGAACTCCCTAACACCCAAGATCCATCTATGTAGTAATGCAGTAATGACTGGAGCATATAGAATACATACCCTTGTAGACCTATGCAATTAATGTTTCGAGGGGAACGTGGTTGAAGTAGTCGAACTCATAGCCGACCTCAAGGTCACGAAGATGCTCGAGGTCACTGATGTCTACGCACACTTCTATTCTTGTAGACAGCGTTGGGCCTCCAAGTGCAGAGGTTTCTAGAACAACAACAAGTTTCGCTTAAGTGGATCACCCAAGGTTTACCGAACTCAGAGAGGAAGTGGTCAAAGGTATCCCTCTGAAGCAACCCTGCAATCAAGATACAAGAAGTCTCTTGTGTCCCCAACACACCCAATACACTTGTTAGGTGTATAGGTGCACTAGTTGGGCGAAGAGATAGTGAAATACAAGTAATATGGATGATTATAACTGGTAATTGCAATCTGAAATAAGAGTGGAAGCAAGCAAACATGTAACAAGACTGATTGTAAACGGTGTTTCAATGTTTAGAAACAAGGACTAGGGATCATACTTTCACTAGTGGACACTCTCATATAAAGATCTTCTCTTCATTATGCTAACCTGAAAAACACTCCAGTTGGACGATGTAGGGCTATAACAGCACACCTTAAAGTTCGCATTCCCCATCTAGATAACCCCTCACTATCACCTTGAGCGCTAGATGGTTCCAACAAACACCACAGTCTCATATAGACATCCAACTCAAATTATACTCATGATAAGTATTTCTGTAACCTTAGCCTAAGTGCCACACGGTGTGCACACAGTCAACTTCACACACGCGGGGATAAGCAGAGATTAATTAAAGCACTCGAGTAGCAGAATAGATCTATAGATTACAAAGCTCATGATCTCAATAAGATCACGCATAGAGAGACATGAACACATAGCTACCGGAAGAGCCCTTAGCCTCGAGAGAGAACTACTCCCTCCTCATCATGGGAGTCAGCAACGGTGATGGATATGGCGGTGGAGTCGATGGACATGGCTCTGAGGGAACTTCTCCATCCCGGAAGGGTGCCGGAATAGAGACTACTGTCCCCCAAATCTCCTCTTCGGTGGCGGCGGTGCTGCGGAACTTTTCGTGGAATTTTGATCTTGTGTCTAGGGTTTTCATCTCGGGGGAATATATAGGCGAAGGGGCAAGGTCGATGGAGGCCCGAGGGGCCTACACCACCTAGTGGCACGCCTTGGGGGTATTCGCGCCATCATATGGTGTGACCGCCTCGGTGCCCTCCTCTGTCTCTGCTTTGGACTCCGTCTTCTATCGGGAAAATAGGAACTTCGGCTTTTGTTTCGTCCAATTCTAAGAATATTTCCTTACTAGCTTTTCTGAAACCAAAAACAGCAGAAAACAGGCAACTGGCACTGCGACATCTTGTCAATAGGTTAGTTCCAAAAAATGTATAAAAATGCCTCAAAGTGTAGACAAAACATAAGATAGTTGATACAAAACGAGAATGGAGCATCAAAAATTATAGATATGTTTACAACGTATCAAGCATCCCCAAGCTTTCTTGCTCGTCCTCGAGTAGGTAAGTAACAAAAATAATAATTTTTGAGGTGACATGCACCATGACAATCTTGATCAAGGTATTTGTAAAGCATTGGTAGCTGGGATCTAAGTACTCTAAACATAAGCATGAAAGATAGAGTTCTAACAATAAGACACCACAACTATGTTGTAACTTGAAAAGGTACAAACAAAAGATCATGAATGACAATGCATTGAAAGACGTTTGTTTGCTTCACATATAGAAAACATAAAAAGAGTGGTATTCAGCTTGTCCCTCATGGTATATAAAAACATAAATGCATAGGACACCTTCAAAGTTCATAAGGGTGACTAGATACAAATAATTTAAGAACAAGCAATATCAAAGTTATGAATCAATCAATAAGTTTTGGGACAATGCACATTAAACTAAGAATGACCACTATGCTCTCTCAATTGGTGCATAAATATAGAAGATGGAGACTCAACATAAAAGTAAAAAAAAGGCCCTTCACAGAGGGAAGCAGGGATTTCAAGTTTCATAAAGAGCTTCCAAAAATTATGGTACTTATTAGCTTTCAGCTCTCATTGCCCCTATCATAAGCATCTTGAGGTGATTAAGGTTAAAGTGACACAAATATGAGGATATGCTTGACAAGTTATAAGTTGAAAATCTCATGCCCCTTGCTTAGGAGTACCAAACCTCATGCTACTCAACTTTAGTCACAAGTAAATTCTTGTCATTGTAAGTACATGTGTATCATGGAGAACCGCCAACGGGGTACCCCTTTCCCCATGACACATGAGCTTTCCCATATCAAAATGACAAGGCAACATACAATGAGCATCTCAGCGATCTTTTTATTTGCTATTTGCATAGGTTTTTATTGAGGATGCTTCACGGAATGCTCATATGGTTATTCTGCAAGTTTCCACCATGATTAGGCATGGCTTAGGCTAGCCGCCCAGGCGTTTCTCTAACACACATACAAACTCCATGAGCTTACAAGCTCCCCTTTTATTTCACACAACCGGGATCCATAAACAAAAGAACATGATATCAACTAAATAATAAGTGCAATGTTGAAAGCATTCCCCATAGTATCATGTTTCTGCTAATTCACAACTTATAAAGTGCAAGCATATAAGCAACATATATGGACACAATGGTTTAAGTTTATTAAGTGCAAGAAAATAAAGTGTGCCATCAAGTTTGTGAGAGCTTTAATCACTAATTTTCACATAACAAAAGTTTAATTTGGAAGGTAGATAAAAGCATGAATATACTTGGAATGGTGTAACACACCATGCATAGGAATTTATAGTGGACTCTTTGGAATAACTTGGTTTTCTTGGAGGTTGGATGCATGAGTAGAACTCATACTTGGTACAATTGGACGCTAGCAAAAGATTGGGAGCGACCAACTAAGAAAGCAATAATGGCCATAATCATGCAAAGTGACAAAACATTATAAATTAAAGCATAAAGTGATATTACAAGTAAAAAACTAAATGATCATAGAGGCTATGGTGACTGGTTCATAGTCTTAACATGGTGTAATCATGTGCCAAGTCAACCCAAATAAAGAATCAAAGGAGAATACCACAATATTATGCTTTTGTATGCTAAAACAACGCCATGATCCTTTCAAGGAACATTAAGCAATCTCAATTGTTTGGAACAAGTCATGCTACAACAATAATCACTAAGCATATGGTCAAAGCAACATCTAGCATGACATGATAAATTCTAAGTCACAGTCAAAACAAGCTTCCTTTTGTACCACTATAAGCATGAAACTTCCTACTCTTTTCCAACACCAATCGAAAACTAAAGCTAAACGCAGTGCTAGCAAAGGAGAACACTCATAGAACAATAAGAGTGAAAACTAGAGTGTTCTAGGCAATGAATAACGGGGTGTGTCTCTCTCCAAAAGAAGTGTGCTGGGATCCGACCAACTTATTGCGTCAAAGAAAGCAAAAGAAATCTAAAAACAAAGACGCTCCAAGAGCAACACAATTGTGCAAGAAACAATAAGAATGAAGTGTTTGGAAGAAAACCTGAGATTTTTATTGATGAAGAAGGGGATGCATTGGGCATCCCCAATCTTTAATGCTTGTAATTCTTGAATATATCTTGGGGTGACACTGGTGGAATCCCCAAGCTTGAGCTTTTGTCCATACTTCATCTCATCACATTATTCTTCCCTACACTTGAAAATTTCCTTCATACAAAACTTCACACAATCTTCATTAGCAACGTTAGTCAATCCAAAAGGTACGACGAGGTACTCATGATGACCATATCTTGACACAAATGCTATTTTTGGAACATCTCCAGGTTTGATTTTTATCTAATGGTATCCTAATCTTAGATCAATCTTGGAAAATACTCCAGCTCCTTTGACTTGATCAAACAAATCTTGAATTCTTGGTAATGATTATTTGTTCTTGATGGTGACATTGTTGAGATTTGTGTAATCACCACACATTCTTCGTCCTCCATCTCTTTTATCCACAAAAATTATCGGAGTTCCCCATGGAGATACACTTTCCTGAATAAATCCTTTTCTGGCTAACTCATCAATTTGCTATTTAAGCTCTTTTAATTCTTTTGGTCCCATCTTGTATGGTGCTTGGGCTATTGGTGTTGTACCCGGTATTAGATAAATGGTGAATTATATTTCTCGATCAGGTGGCATCCCTTGTAATTCTGCTAGAAAAAACATCTTGAAATTCCTTCACTATAGCAATATCTTGCAATTTGACCTCCTTCATTGAGTTCAATTGCAGATCTACCATGATATGACTATGTTTTCTGCCTAATAGACTATCCTTCCTCCACTTGGAGACTTAATTGAAACATTTTATCCTGACAATTGATCTGGGCTCCATACTCAGTCATCCAATCCATTCCCAACACTACTGCTATTCCCCTTAATGGAATCACATAAAGATCCGCATAATAGGTTTGACCATAGATTGAGATAACTTGGTTTAATTTTATGTTTCTAACTACCACGATCCCTCTAGTGTTGTCGGATTGATGATAAGTACGCCATGAGGGGGTCCTCGAGGCGTGTGGAAGAGAGGGGTGTGAGACGTACGGTGTTCCGGGATGGTGAGCACACAAGTTTACCCAGGTTCAAATCCTCCGGCTTTGGATGGATCCTACTCCTGCTAGCAATCCAGTAATATGGCAGAGCCGGAATATGGGTTACAAGGGTTTCGCCTATGCGGGTTGAGATTGTAGACTATTGTGAGGGTTCCCTAAAGGCTCTCCCTATGATGGCTTATATAGATATCCGGCCTAGGGTTTAAAGGAGAGATCTATCCGGCTACGACTAAGAGTCGGTTACAGAGTACATCTTGAACTACAAGTAACACCACGGGCCTATGTCGATAAGTCTTCTAGGCCTTCCTATGCAATTTGGACTCGACTCGTCTCTTCTCGACTTGGGTCGCCCGTGAAGCAAAGCTCTAACCCGAAGTGGGCCACCCTGGTCAGTGAGGTACAATGAGGATACCCGGAAAGTATATCCCCAATAGCAGCCCCCAGAAGCCTCCAAGATCCAAAGTCGGATTCATCATCATCTAGCTTGATCTTCAGCTTGCAGAATCTTGAAGGGTTCCTGAAACTTCAAAAGATAAGATGCGATACGGGTCTCAAAAAATGATTCGGACCTATGAGTACGTTATTCGTGTTTCCGGCTCAAAATTCAAACTAAGCCAGAACTTGTTCTCTGATGTAACCTGACAACAGTCATGGTCAAGCCACGTATACTGACAGACATTTCCTGTCAGCACGACCGTTGGTGGGTCTGCGTTTCGTGGAACCGAGGCAACGTTTCAGTGCGTGCATGGAGATTGAGGCGGCGTAATCATCACGTGGGAGTTTCCCAGTCCTTTCCATGACGCGTGGCATGTTCACTGTAGGGTTTGCATGAATCTTGACGCGGCTGGTGGATATAAGTGGTGAGGATTCTTTTCCCCATCTCCTTCACCAGCTTCTTGCACCGTTTGTTGGGTTCGCAGCATAGAAAACAAAAAAATCCTACGATGGGAACTATACGCCAAGATCTATCTACTAGATACAAGCAACGGGTGGATATACATCCATGGAGAACTTACCCTCGAAGACAACAAAGCTTTGATAACGAGTTGGAACTCGTGGATGATGTAGTCGTACACTTGCCGATCTCAAGATCGTGATGAAGTCCAGCAGGTCCGGCTCCAGCACGTCCATCAGATCCAGCTCCAGCAAGTCCAGCACCACCAAGTCCAGCACCGCAAAGCATCGGTGCATCCGTGATCGCACACACGTCCGGTACCCCGACAACCTCCATCCCTCTCTCCAGCAAAACAACGGAAGTAGCAACTCCTTTCCAGATAAAGCCACCGGGAACATGTATCTCGGTAATCTGAGACCATGGGGAATAACTAGAGGGGGAGAGGGATCCTTCACGAGGAGGTGTGTGTTGAGAGGAGGAGAGGGGTCCTTTTATAGGGAAGAGGGGAGGCACCCAAGGGCCATGGCATGGCAGCCATGGTGGTGCCCCCACCTCTTCCACATTCATGTGGGTGGAGCTCCCACTCCCATAAAAAGCCTCCACTCACACATACATTAAATTTCCACCAAATTTAATGCAAGCTCTCATTAAATAAAACTATTTTATTTATTTTATTCAGAATTTTTTTAATTACATTAATTAGCAAACATTCACATAAAACCCCCTACAACATTTCAATATCACATGCAGAACCAATTTCTACAATTTCACCAGAAATAGTTTTGGTGTCTATTGAAATAATTCCAGCAGTTTCTTAATCTCTATCTAAAACATATTTGCTCCTAAATGGTGTCGGTATCCCTTAAGTGTGTCACCCTATGGTTCGCGAAAAATGCAGACATGATCGAGACCCCTCTCCGATCAATAATCAGCAGCGGGACCTGGAGATCCGTACTGACTCCCACATATTCAACGACGACTCTTGTGATCGTGTGAACCTTTAACATCATAACTAAATCCCTTTGTCTCACGATATATTACATTTCCGAGATTCGATCATCGGCATCCAAAGACCTAGTTTGATCTTGTTACCGACATGCACTCTTTTCTCGTTCCCGTGATATAACATTCTAGTGATCACATCACTTGCTTGCAAGATAATTCAATGTGATATCACCGAGAGTGCCCAGAGTATATCTATCCATCATCGGATGGACAAATCCCACCCTTGATCCATGAGCCTCAACATAACACCTTCGTAGCACTGAACCCACCTTTATAGTCACCCTGTTACGGTGTGACGTTTCATGTTATCAAGATACTCTTCCGGTGTCAGCAATTAACATGATCTCATGGTCTAAGGACTAAGATTACTTCGTATGATGTTATAGAAATATAAAAATAATGAATCTAATCGTAATGCTATACTTCGGATGAATGTTCATCACATCATTCCACCAATGTTGTGACCTCGTTATTAACAACATCCAATGTCCATGATCAGGAAACCTTGATCATCTTGTTATCAACGAGCTAGTTTATATGAGTGGCATTACTAGGAACTTTGTATTTTGTTTATTAAACACGCATGTATTAACGTTTCCAATTAATACAATTATAGCATGCAAAATAAACATTTATCATAAACATGGAATAAGATAATAACCACTTTATTATTGCCTCTCGGGCATATTCCCTTTAGTCTCTCACTTGCACTAGAGTCAATAATATAGTTTGAAAAACTTTGCATATTGAACACCTATGGCTTTCTAGTGTTGCATATACGCGATTGCTAGTGGTTAACATAATCTCCGGATCTGACAGTTTCAGGACCGTGTGTATATGCATGTCTTTGCGTCTCTACGCAACACTCATTCTCAAATGTGATGGCATTGTATAAATTTGGTCCTTTGGTGAGACCTTTAGTTCGTTCTGGTTAAAATATGTTGATATTATTGTCATACAATATATCTTCAT
Source organism: Avena insularis (assembly GCA_023614405.1). Classification (NCBI taxonomy): domain Eukaryota; kingdom Viridiplantae; phylum Streptophyta; class Magnoliopsida; order Poales; family Poaceae; genus Avena; species Avena insularis. The sequence goes on along the minus strand of CM042684.1, from coordinate 84,715,287 downwards.
AGTATTATCCCACTTTGAACCACACCTAGTTTGATAACAAACTACTTGACACAAATACCCTCCTTTGCTGCTACTATAGCAGTCATATACTTAGCCTTTTGTTGTAGTATCCATCACAATGTCTCAATTTTGGAACTCATCCAAATCCATCATGGAACATCCTTTCCATTACATTGTGCCACCCATAGTCTACATTGAGATAAATTTAATTTGTATCTTGTGACAAAACTAGTATCAATGTAACACTTTACAATGAACTATCTTTAACTATTTTTCAGTTATACATGATATATTCTTACTTCTTCCAAAGCTCATAAGAATATATTAACTACCGTCCAATGATCATCTTATGACTCATTCTGGTAGGTGCTCATAACATTTAGAGCATAGGACATATCTGGATATATACATATCATGGTATAATCAATCAAAATCTTCATGTGATTTTACTCACCAAGTGTTGAAACACTTGAATCTTGATACAATCCTTCCATGCAGCAAGAACCTTTCTTGTTGTTTCCATATAGAACCCTTTCAATATATCATATATGTACGTCTGGCATAACCATATTTAGCGCCTCAATCTATCCATATAGACATTGATGCCAAATATTCCGGTTTTTCCCAAGTCTTTCATCGAAATCCTATTTTAATGAAATTCTTATCTTGTGTCAATAAAAGATACATCATTTCCAATCAACAATATGTACTCTGCATAATGTATTCGAAATTTGTCTCAGCGCTCCCACGTAATTTCTTGCAAATGCAAGCATCTTCATCATCTCCGATGAAATTAAACTCCTTTAACATTTTCATCATGGTGAAGATTCCAACTCCGCTATGCTCACTTCAACTATTGAAGTTTGCATGCCCTTTTAGCACCCTTTGAATTAACAAAACCCTTCGGACCGTGTCTTGTACATGTCCTAGGTAACCATTCTATTAGAAGAACATTGTTTTGTTTGTTCAACTACCATACACCAAATTATCTGTAGTGGTTGCTACATTAATCCGTCAAGACAAAATATCGCTATGAAAGATCAAATCTTGTCATAGTCAACTCCTTGAACATTGCCGTAAACTTCTTTCCGACATGTCGACTATTTCATAGATGCTAAATATCCATGTCTATTACTTTATAGATCCAAACATGTCCGATAGGCTTCATGCCTTTCCGGAGGGTCTTCAAAGTTCAGAAACTTGATTTCTCGTATATGGATACTATCACGGATTCTATGACTTCTAGTGATTTTATGGAGTCAGGGCCCATCATCGCTTCTTTGGATGCAGTCAGTTCATCATTGTCAAAACAATAACGACTTCTGTTTCAAATCTTACTATTTGATTCTTACCGACCCACATGGTTCAATAAGAACTCTAATCTCCAAGATCACACCCTTTGTAATCACGGGAGCCATGAGCATTGTGGCCGCCACCGGGACACTTTCCGACGCTGCGCTACTTAGAACACATAGTTAAGGTTCAACAACCTTATCAAAGTTCTATTGTCCTCCCACTTGACTTTTCACGAAAAATTCCTTCTCAAGAAACTTGACGTTCCAAGCGACAAACTCTTTTATCCTCGGTGTTATGGAGGAATTCCCAACAAATTCTTTGGGATAACCTACAAAGACGTGCTTATGCGACTTTGGTTGTAAACATTTTACTTATGCATAGCATACCAAAATTTAAGAAAAGACAATTCGTGTTTTATCCCAAACCATAACTCATATGGTGTCATTTCAACGGATCACGATGGTGCTCTTTTCAGTGTAAAAGCGATAGTCTCTAAAGCTTTAATCCTTAAAACATAATGGCAGTTTTATAAATGACACCTTTGATCTTACCATGTCAAACAAGGTTTGATTTGATCTCTCGAACATACCATACTTTTGTGGTGTATCGGGAAATGCAAATTCATGGAATAATTCCTGAAATCTTAGGTGTTTTGCTAAACCTGTAACTCAAATATCTTCCTTTATGATCAAATCATAAACTCTTTTATTTTCTTGTTACAATGATTTTTCACTTCATCTTGAAAGTCTTTGAACAATTTTCAAATGTTTCATACTTCTTCCTTATTAAGTAAATATATAGATATATTCACTCAAAATTTCTAGAGAAAGCATATGAAGCAAAAAGATCCATCGCATATGGCTACACATAATGGACTATATACATCAACATGCATAATATCCAATAAGATAGTCATTCGTTCTTCTTTGGCCTATGGATGGAGTTTCAATTATCTCGAGGAAAGTTTCACAAGCGTCAATTGATCAAAATCAAAAGACTCCAAAAATCCAACAACATGGAGTTTCTTCATGTTTACTTTTCAATATAATTCAAACAGCCATGTCACTTCATAAGTGATCTTCCAATCATTTGTCTTACGACATTTTAGCAATAATGTTTATGGATGTGATTTCTCCAACTAGACTTGTAAAACTTCATCCATCCTTTATGGAATATGGTAATTATTTGAACAACCATTGTTCTCGTAATACCGAAACAAAATAACAATTATTAAAACAAAATCTTGAAGGCTAGGTTTGACGACAATGAAAACACAATAGCACTTTATTTGTTTTGGATGAACATCATCACTTAATCTCTTGGTAGTTACTTAGGCCGTTGAAGTTCATGAATTGTGTTGTTCTGTATGACACTTCACACCAACCAATTCGGTATCCAATACCTCAGAACCACATTTTTTAACAAGCAAGGAATACAGCCATAACATGTATATCTTCTATATACCTAAGTTGGACATCTCCAACCTTTTCTTTTCTGTCAAATATTTTATAGATTCTCTTTCAGAAATTCCTTTTATTTTAAAAGAATGTATCAACATCAATAGTGGTGTCATTCACATGACACATAGTACAAAGTGTATATAGTCAAATACTAATACATTTGGACTTGCACTTTGAAGTGGATCACCATCATCAAATGTTTGGTGTTCTTTCAAAAACCCATTCTTTAGTAATCTATTAGTGTAGTAAACATTTTACTTACATCTTCTATTCATCCTTATCATGAAAACTTTCATGATCAAGCTACTATAGCCTATAAGGAAGAATTGCAAGTATAATGTTAGTTCCCAACACCTTTTTGGGAGATCCGGATGCCTAGCATCTCCATCCTTCACAAATTCTCATATAATATGAGAACATGTATTTTGGTAAATTATACTCTATCATAATGCAACCAAAAACATTGTTTCAGATATCACAATATCTTTCACACATGATGGTTTCTAAAACAATTTTCAGCTCCTAGATAATCTTGATATTAAAACAACTTTTGAATATCAATAATCATGGAGGCAAACATGATACTTTAGATACTAACATTGGAATTCTTACTCTTAATTTAATACTACTTATTAAACTTCATGGAGTAAATAGAGTTTGCTGAAAGTTTGCAATAGGACTTCTAAACTTTAAATTGACATTCAAAACAATACGATAGCAGTTCGTAAAGTAAATATCTAGAATTCTATAGTTCTATTATCTCAATTCAAACTAAGCATAAGGTAGTGAACATATGCCAATGACTACAACAAATTATGCAAATTCACTTTGATTTAGTTTATGACAAGTTGAGTTCGACTAATCAAAATTAGAAATGAACTCCCTCTCAAAAACGACATCCCTCGTGCCTTTTTGGTGATTACATGAACCAAATCCACTACACCAAGTCCGATCATCACGTGAGTCGGTGTAGCTTCAAAGGCGAGCATCACTATGGGTATCACATCAACTATATGACTCATGCTTAACCTTTTGGTCCGTGTTCCGAGGCCATGTCTGTACATGCTAGGCTCGTCAAGTAAGAACCTTAGTATCCGCGAGTGTAAAACTGTCTTACACCCGTTGTATGAAAGCGCGGAGTCGAGTACACCCGATCATCACATGATGTCTCGAAACACGATCCATAGAACGGTGCATACTCAAGGAAGAACTGATTTTATCTTGATATCTAAAAGAGGGATCATCTCACAATGCTACTAAAAGCGCCAAACTAGCAGTATAAGATGTAAACATCTAATGTGTAAATTGAGATGATATGGTCCATGCATTTGATCTCTATCATTTGCATCGTGGTATGATCTCTATCATTCCTTTGTGTGTAAGGCCAAGGTCTATGGAACTTACACATTAAGTGTGTTGTAAGAGTATCTACCATACATCTACTTACAACATTACCATATCAATACACTAGCCCAGCAACAATCTAAACTAGACGCCTCTAATTTATCCATTGCAAGTTTTACGTGGCTTAGGGCTTTCGGAGATAGAACCGGTCTTACCTACGAACATGGAACCACAACGAGGATAACCAAGTTATTATCAACTCGTTGTAAATAAGATATTGACTATAATAGGAGAGACAGACACCCGCCAGCCACTTATGCAAAACTAGTTGCATGTCAGTCGTGGAACCAGTCTCATGTACGATGCCATGTAAGGTTGGTCCGGGCCGCTTCATCCCACTATGCCACCAATATCCAAGATACATGAAGGAAGCAATAACATGATCATCATCGCCCACATAAAACATATGTGTACTACCCGTGCAAAGCACCTACGCATAGCTCAGACTCTGATACCACTGTTGGGTTCGCAGCATAGAAAACAAAAAAATTCCTACGATGGGAACTATACGCCAAGATCTATCTACTAGATATAAGCAACTGGTGGATATACATCCATGGAGAACTTATCCTCGAAGACAACAAAGCTTTGTTAACGAGTTGGAACTCGTGGATGATGTAGTCGTACACTTGCTGATCTCAAGATCATGATGAAGTCCAGTAGGTCCGGCTCCAGCACGTCCATCAGATCTAGCTCCAGCAAGTCCAGCACCGCAAAGCAGTGGTGCATCCGTGATCACACACATGTCCGGTACCCCGAAAATCTCCATCCCTCGCTCCAGCAAAACAGCAGAAGCAACAACTCCTTTCCAGATAAAACCACCGGGAACATGTATCTCGCTAATCCGAGACCATGGGGAATAACTAGAGGGGGACAGAGATCCTTCACGAGGAGGTGTGTGTTGTCAGGAGGAGAGGGGGGCCTTTTATAGGGAAGAGGGGAGGCACCCAAGGGCCATGGTGGTGCCCCCACCTCTTCCACATTCATGTGGGTGGAGCTCCCACTCCCATAAAAAGCCTCCACTCAAAATTCCACTCACACATGCATTAAATTTCCACCAAATTTAATGCAAGCTCTCATTAAATAAAACTATTTTATTTATTTTATTCAGAATTTTGTTAATTACATTAATTAACAAAAATTCACATAAAACCCCCTGCAACATTTAAATATTAGATGCAGAACCAATTTCAGCAATTTCACCCGAAACAGTTTCGGTGTCTATTGAAATAATTCCAGTGCTTTGTTAATCTTTATCTAAAACATATTTGCTCCTAAATGGTGTCTCTATCCCTTAAGTGTGTCACCCTACGGTTCGCTAATAATGCAGACATGATCGAGACCCCTCTCATATCAATAATCAGCAGCAGGACCTGGAGATCCATACTGACGCCCACATATTCAACAATGACTCTTGTGATCGTGTGAACCTTTAACGTCGTAACTAAATCCCTTTGTCTCGCGATATATGACATGTCCGAGATTCGATCATCGACATCCAAATACCTAGTTTGATCTCGTTACATACATGCACTATTTTCTTGTTCTCGTGATATAACATTCTAGTGATCACATCACTTGCTTGCAAGATATTTCAATGTGATATCAGTGAGAGGGCCTAGAGTATATCTATCCGTCATCGGTATGGACAAATCCCACTCTTGATCCATGAGCCTCAACATAACACCTTCGTAGCATTGAACCCACGGTGTGACGTTTCATGTTATCAAGATACTCTTCCGGTGTTAGCAATTAACATGATCTCATAGTCTAAGGACTAAGATTACTTCGTATGATGTTATAGCAATATAAACATAATGACTCTGCTTGTAATGCGATACTTCGGATGAATGTTCATCACATAATTCCACCAATGTTGCGACCTCGTTACTAACAACATCCAATGTCCATGATCAGGAAACCTTGATCATCTTGTTAATCAACGAGCTAGTTTATATGAGAGGCATTACTAGGAACTTTGTATTTTATTTATTAAACACACATGTATTAACGTTTCCAATTAATACAATTATAGCATGCAAAATAAAAATTTATCATAAAAATGAAATAACATAATAACCACTTTATTATTGCCTCTCGGGCATATTCCCTTCACCGTTTCCTTCTCTACTCCTCCCACGAAATTAGAGCTCCATTGCTCCCTAAAAAACCTCCAGCCCGCCCATCCAAGGTCACTGGCGCGCCGGAAAAATGGCTTCTGCATCATCCTCCGGCTCGGCAGCGACGGCAGCAGCGGCAGCGGCGGGGGAGAAGGAGAGCTACCACGAGGTTTGGATCCCGTGCGTCCTCGACGATCCCAAGATCTATGTCGTTTAAGATGAAGGGCTCCTTCGAACCGGTGACTGGCGGAGCGGCTTCAGCGAAACCGTCCCCACCCCCGCGATGACGAGCGAGTGCACTTCGGCACTCACCTTGACAGAGGTCTGAGTTTTCCTCCCTCAGATTTCTTTTCCGAGGTCATAGGTCATTACGGAGTTCATCTCCATCATCTCCCCCCGAACTCCATCTTAGAGATGAGTGCGTGCGCCTTTTTGTGTGAGGGGTATCTCGGTATTAGGCCAAGCCTTACTCTCTTCCGGTACTACTTTCATGTCCGGAGAAACTCCATAACTGTCGATAATCCTTATATTACCGGTACTATTAGTGTTTTGGTTAGGCGAGAGCGCGTCTATCCTCGGATCATGGCTAGTGAGTCGGTCAAGCAATGGCCGTCCACTTTTTTCTATCACAAGGATATTCCCACTCCCGGCAAAGATCATGGTTTGCCGGTTTTCGTCGACGGAGCCGCCACGCCCTAAGAGTCCTGGGTTGAGCTCGCCCTGGCTCTTAGTGATGATCTGATCCTCGCCAACAGGCAGATCGAGTATCTGATGAAGCACAAGGGCCTGAAAGGGTCCGACTTAGTTCAATTCTGGGTGGCACGCCGGATCCAACCTCTTCAACATCATGGAGATCGACTGATGCATTCCATCACGTCGTCGAAGAAGGATTCCCTCCGCACCATCCCCAAAACCTTAGAGCCAAAAGATTATGTAAGCCAAATCAGATGGCTGATAAGGGAGCGGGTTGAGAGGAAGATTCTGGAGCTGTCCCTGGACATGCATACAGCGGAAGATCCCGTTGTACCGGTAAGCTTTAGCAGCAACTCTTTTTATGTGCTCATCTTTATGTTATTTTTGCAATACTGAGATACTTCTCCTTTTCAGCTTGCTGACCTCCCCGAGTCGGAGTTCGCTCCTATCCAGGGATATCCTCCTGAGTTTTCTCAGGAAGAGGGTGAATTGGTTCCAATGTCGGACGTCGTTCCTCGGAAACGCAAAGCTTCGACATTGGCCATTGGCACAAAAGAAGTGCCCGTTGTGAAGAGGTAGTCTTTCCTCGCAAGGTTTTTATATTTTGCTCGTAATTCCTTCTGAGATGTAATGTTATTTGTTCTATTACCTTTTCAGAGCTAAACATCTCATCAAGGGTAAGGGGGAGGGAGTTGCCTCGAAACCCCTGCGTTAGTCGAAGGTCAAATTGGCTTCTCCTGTCGTGGCTCCTCCGACTCCTGCCCCTCAACCTTCTGCAGCGCCGGAGATTACTCCATCTCCGACCGTTGTAGAAGATCCGGCTCAACCAGCAGAGCCAACGATCCTTGAATCGCAAACTAACGTCACCATGGGTGGACTTGATAAGGGTGAACCCTCTTCGGGTAATGATCCCTCGGCAGAGACCTTCGTCGATAATATCCTGGACAATCTGGTACTTGCCAAACCTGGCTTATCTCAGAAGTCTGTGGAGGAGATTCAATGGCTAGGCCGGCAATGCCTGGAAAGCCGGACCATCTCTACCGAAGAATAAGCACAAGAAGCAGAGGATATCAAGCACTCTGATCTTCTTGAACAAGTTCGTCTTCGCGACGAGAAGCTGAGGACTGGCGAGCTTCCAACTGCGGACTGGCGAGCTTCCCTAACCCTTGCCGAGAAGGTTCTTGTTGAAGTGAATGCGATCTTGGACAAACTCACTCGTGAACAATATGTAAGTCGGAATTCCAACTCCCATTTTTCCTTATTTCATATCATATCCTATAGCCCCCAAGCATGAAGCTAGACAATCAAATTCAGTTTTATGCTTCCTTAGGATGCCAAAGAATGAACTAGTGTAGCCCCCAAGGCTCGTGCTGATATTAGTAAAAATATTAGCTCGAGTCTTTAGTAGACTTATGAATCTAGGTATTCTGACTTACAGAAAGTATATTCCTATAACCAGGATTTGTTGAAGAATGTGTGCAACAAACGAAAAGAAATCAAAGCTCTCCGGCTTAAAAATGCACAATAGAAAGTTTCTAGGGATGAGGCCGAAGGTAAGCATTCCGAAACTCAAACCTTGTCTTGTATTTCATAGTCGAATTTTTTGTTGATCTGTTGTTCTTTTGACTTATAGCACTGGTAAAGCAGTCCGGTGTTATGATTGAAGAGGCCAAGAATCTTAAGACCTTGGTGGTGGAAAAAAAGGAACTTCGCCAAGAGCTGGATAAGCTTAAGGCAGATCATGAGAAGAGCATTGCTCAAATTCTCGAATCCACCTCCATGGCCACCGAGGAGCATGATCATAAGATTACGCTTCAAGATAAGAAAATCTAGGATCTCCACAATGAGCTGTTCAGAGAAAAAGGACATTTCCGAGGCACTCTAGGCAGAACTTAAGAGTCTTCGGGAAGAGAAGGCAAAAATCGACGATGTCATCTTTGGTATGTTTCCCTTTTTCTGATTTATCTGCATCTTCCGACTATTTGGAGTCTGGGTTTACTTGACTTACGCTTTGCATTATATGCGTAGGTCCTCTGAACCTGATGGACTCAGCCTCTGCCGAATCTAGCACCAACCGGCTTACCCAAGTCGGTGATTTGCTGCATGACTTCTGCCAATCCCTCGAAGATATTGGCAAAGTTCTCAAGGTTCCAAATATGCATAGCATGTCCAGCTTTGGGGTGCGAGATAAGGCCAAGGATATGCCATGGCTTGTTCAGGATTAGAACATGTCCTACGCGCGAACCGCAGTGCAAAACGCTCTCACCATGGTTATGAGCCACCATGGAAACATGGAAATCTGGCAAGTAACCAGAGGGTACTGCAAGGTGGACGAGGACAGACAGGAGCAAGACATCAAGGCTATCATGGACTCCTAGGCCGGATATGGGTGCCACGTAGCTGATTTGACCAGCTACGACACTCCCTTCTTCACCGGCGTGGACACACCGCCTCCGCCTTCTGAAGAAACAGCTGAAGTTTCCGACTATGATCAAACCATATCGGATTTGAACATCTCGGAACGTTATCAAAATGAGGCTGATGTATCGAGCGATCCGGCAGCTCCTACCTCTCCCCCTGCATCATAGAGTATCAGAAACAACAATGTCTTATTCTGAAAACAATTTGGGTTTGTAAATAAGTAGTATGATACTTTTGCTAGTGCTAAGCTTTATTTTATCTATTCAACACTTTTGGCTTTGATGTTATGTGCCTGAAATGTTTGCATAAGCACTTGTAATTTTTTGTCTGCACTTATTGTTTATCTGGCTTTCCGCCTCGTCCCTTTCGTGAGCCGGCCAACTTTTAGCACGGAAACTTTGCAGAGCAACGAAGCTCAATTGCTAAACCAGTTTAAACTCGGAAACAAAGCCAGCTTCCAATACCAACAATTCACTACTCGGAAAATGCCCACATCCAGCAATCAGACAAATAACCAAAGTATAGACTAGAAAATTTAGATTTATACCCGAAGGTAGCAATTTTAGAATTGGAAATCTAAACCAGAACAAACATGAGCATAAAGTACTTTGAAGTATTCTGGGATTTTCGACCATGACATGATCATTCAGAAATAAGATGGTAAAAACTTCTCAGAAAGATTTTGAGGCAACCAAGACTTTATTTCTCATTGAACATGTACACATATATGATTACAAAGAAAAATAAACTAAGAATACAAGGGACGTAGCTGAGCAATATTCCATGGTCTGTCTAAGTCATTCGGATTTGTACTGGCTCCAGCTCTCTTTCTCTTCTTAGTAGTAGGTCTTTCTTTGACTGGCCGCATATCACTTAGGTAGTATGAACCATTGTGCAATACTCGACTAACTAAAAATGGCCCTTCCCGTACTAGGGAAAGTTTGTGCTTTCTTTGCTACACAAGCCGGAGAACCAAATCGCCCTTATTGAAAGACCGGTTTCTGACTCTCTAGCTATGATACTTGTGTAACTTCTGCTGATAGGCTGTTGATCTCATCTCAGCAACGACGTGAACTTCTTCGACTAAGTCGAGATCATCTTGTCGAGAAATTTTGGCATCCTCTTCAATATACGCGGCCACTCTAGGAGAAGTGTGAATCAAATCACTGGGAAGAACTGCTTCTGCACCATAGACCAAGAAGAAAGGTGTGTATCTGGTTGACCTGTTTGGAGTTGTTCGTAAACTCCATATTACAGAAGGTAATTCCTCTGCCCAAGCCCCCGCAGCACGTCGTGGTGGTGCTTCGAGTCTTGGTTTTAGGCCTTCTAGGATTAAACCATTTTCTCTTTCGACTTGTCCATTAGCTTGTGGATGTGCGACTGACACAATGTCAAGCCGGATATTTTGTTCATTGCAGAATTCGGCAAGTTCTCCCATAGAAAAGTTACTCCCGTTGTCCGTGATAATGCTATGCGGATAACCGTATCGGATTATGACATCCTCGACAAATCTTCTGGCTATTGCTCCATCACAACTAGTGACGGGTTTAGCCTCAATCCATTTGGTGAATTTATCCACCATCACTAAGAGGTGAGTAAATCCAATTGGAGCCCGTTTAAACGGTCCTACCATATCAAGCCCCCAGACCGCGAAAGGCCATGTTATAGGTATTGTTCGTAGCTGATCAGCCAGAACGTGAGCTTGTTTGGCCTACTTTTGGTAGCCCTTGCATGTCTTGACCAGCCATTCGGCATCTGCCTTGGCTGTAAGCCAGAAAAAACCATGTTGGAAAGCTTTTGCCACTAGAGATTTTGCTGCAGCATGGTGACCACACTCGCCTTCGTGGATTTCTCGTAAGATTTCCACTCCTTCTTTCAGAGATACACAGCGCTGAAAGACCCCAGATGCACTCCGCTTATAGAGCTCACCACTAATTATAGTATAGGCTTTTGCTCATCGGACGATCTGCCGGCTCAGAACTTCATCTTCGGGTAATTTTCCGTCTACTAAGAAATCAAGGTAGGGTTGAGTCCAGCTGGGAATCACAGCCAGAACTGCTACTAAAGGTGAGTCGGATTTGGTCGGATATTCCTCGTCCACTCCCTTTATAGAGGGAACTTTGAGGTGCTCTAAAAAAGCGCCACCGGGACCTTTTTCTGGGCATAGCCTATTCGAGATAGTGCATCTGCTTCCTCATTTTCTGTTCGAGGGATGTGTTGAACTTGAATACCTTCAAACGATTTAGATAGTTCATCCACGACGGCCCTATACGCCGCCATGTGCTTGTTTGCCCTACAAATATCCGAATCTCCATAACGCATTAAACGTCGTATGCCAATGTCCTTAGCAATCCAGATTCCATGCAGTAATGCTTCATACTAGGTAATTTGGTTTGTTGCCGTGAAGTGTATCTGCAGTACATAGACAAGTTTATCTCTTGGAGGTGACATGAGCACCACGCCAGCCCCCTAGCCTCCGAGCGCTTTAGACCTATCAAAATGCAAGGTCCAGTATTCCGACTCTGGCAGGGTCATATTCTACGTTGTCTTTGTCCAATCAGCAACAAAGTCAACAAGGATTTGGGATTTGATTGTTGTACGACGTTTGTACTCAATGTCGAAAGCTGAGAGCTCTATGCCCCATTTGGCGACACGTCCCGTGGCATCATTATTGTTGATTATATCTCTCATGGGAGTTGTGCTCACCACGGTAATTAGATGTTCCTAAAAATAATGCAGTAACCTACGAGATGCTAAGAACACACCGTAAGCTAGCTTTTGATAATGCGGATACTCCTGTTTTGATTCAGTTAACACCTCGCTGAGATAATAAGTCGGACGCTACACCAGGTATTCCTAATTTTCCTCTGGTCTCTCCACCACCATGACGATACTGACGACCTTGTTTACCACAGCAAGATAGAGCAACATCGGTTCCTGTGATTCTAGTGCTACGAGGATGGGAGCAGATGAGAGTAATGCTTTCAGGTCTTGTAGTGCAGCTTCAGCTTCGTCGGTCCAAACGAATTTCTTGGTCTTTTTCAGGAGCTTGTATAGTGGTGCAGCTCTTTCACCGAGCCAGCTTACAAACCGACTGACTGCAGCAATGCAACCAGTTAGTCTTTGAACGTCCTTCAGGCGAGTCGGCCTGGAAATATTGAGTATACCCTTGATTTTGTCTCGGTTTACCTCTATGCCTCTTTGAGACACGATAAATCCTAATAATTTTCCGGCTAGGATTCCAAAGAAGCACTTTTTCGGATTAAGCATTATGTTGTATTCTCGTAGATTGGCGAACGTTTCCTCTAAGTCGGAAATCAAGGTTTCCTTCTGTTTGGACATCACCACAATATCATCCACATATGCATGTACATTGCGTCCGATTTGATCGTGGAGGCAACGCTACATAGTGCGCTGGTACGTAGCTCCTGCATTCTTGAGCCCAAAAGGCATCGTAATGAAACATAAGGTTCCGAAGGGGGTTATGAATGAAGTTTTGACTTTGGCAGATTCCTTCATCCAGATTTGGTGATAACCGGAATATGCGTCGAGAAAACATAGGAGTTCCGAGCCTGCCGTAGAATCAATAACTTGATCAATCCTAGGCAGAGCGATCAGATCTTTGAGACAAGCCTTTTTGAAGGCAGTATAATCAACACACATCCTTAAATCAGTGGTGTCCTTTTTAGGGACCATTACAGGATTAGCTGACCACTCAGTGTGGATGACCTCTTCTTTGATTCTGGCTAACTCGAACCATGCTAGTTCCTTAGCTATTGCCTTACGCTTTTCATCGCCAAAACATCGTAGGGACTGTTTGATGGGTTTAGCATTCAGGTGTACATTTAAAGAATCCTCGGCAAGTTCCCTAGGTACTCCGGTCATGTCAGATGGCTGACATGCGAAGATATCTTGATTTGCTTGGAGGAACTTGACGAGCGTGCTTTCCTATGTGCTACCTAGGCCTACGCCTATCTAGGTCACCTTGGAGGGGTCATCATCCTTCAACGGCGTCTTCTTCGTCTCTTCCGATGCCTTGAACTCTGGATTCGGCTTTGTCACCTCCTTCTTTGTTGCGGGCATCTCGGACGGATCTATGGTCTTCTTGATCTCCTGGTACTCCTGGGCGTGCAGCACGACTTCAGCAAAGACAGCATTTCCATCCTTGCATTCTCGTTCTTTCTTCGGGTCTCCCCTGATAGTGATCACGCTGTTGGGACCTTGAATTTTCATCATATTGTAAATGTAACACGAACGAGCCATAAAAGCCCAGTAAGTCAGACGTCCGAATATAGCATGGTACGCACTCTTGAACGGAACCACATCGAAGGAAAGTGCTTCTGTCCGATAGTTCCTTGGAGTTCCAAAGGTTACATCCAAAGTGATTTCTCCCAGGGAGTTTGCTTGTCTTGCTGGGACAACTCCGTGAAAGATCACAGAGCTGTAATTCAGTTGGGTCTCCGAGATCTTCATCCGGTGTAGCGTTTTGACATACAGAATGTTAATGTTGCGGCCGCTGTCCATGAGAGTCTTGGAGGAACCATAGCTGTCAATAAGTGGATAGACGACTAAGGCGTATTTTCCTCGCGGTCAAAGATGATTGCTACTTCTGACCAGTACAAGAATTGGGGGACAGCCGGAATAGTCGTGTTGAGCTCATGAAGAACTGCTTTCTTGACCTTAGCTAGTTGAGATCCGAGGAAGGTAACATAAGTGTCTTTCTTTATCGGGAAGTTCTTCTTCCCTTCCGACTTGGGATTTGAAGCATCGACTTCCTCCATGTCAGAATCATCCTTGGTCTCTTTATCTTTTTCGGGATTCTTCTTTCCCTTCTTCCGCTTAGCCCTGTAGCCAGCGATATCGTCTTTCTTGATGTCGTCATTGAAACGACACTCAGCGTTTGTGTGGGACGAGCCCCCATTGGCGTCTAAGTGATGCATACATGGGTTATTGGCAATGTCGGCCCAAGAGTAGGTTTTGCCAAGTTGCTGGTCTCCTCTACCCTGGACTCTTGATGTCCCACGACCGCGTTCATGGCCACCGCCGCACCCTCCTTGTCCTCCAGACCCGAAAGTAGCAGTGACCACTTCCGTTTCCGTGTTGGGCTTTTCTTCTGAGGTGTTCTTGCGCTTCTGAGCTTGCTGCTTTGGTTGTTTTGCCGACTGTGGCACAGCTAGGGCGTTAATTAATCCCTCGGCATCATCGTCAGCATCTGCATACTTGCTCGCTGTTTCTATCATCTCTCCCAAATTAGTGACCTTGTCACACTTCAAGCGATGACGTAGTAAACCAATTGGGAGTCCTGCAATGAAGGCTTCAATCGCAGTTTGATCATTTACCCCTTCACAGGAGTTTTTTGAGTCGATCCATCATCTGAGATAATCTCGACAAGTTTCTCTGGCTTTTTGGGTGCAACGTTGTAGGTCTCCTACCGTACAGGGCCTCCGATATGTGCCTTCGAAATTCCGAAAGAACACGCTTTACATGCCATACCAGTTGTGGATGGTGTTCTCCGGAAGTTCATTGAGCCATGATCATGCCGTCTTCCGCAACATGAATGGGAGATATCGGGTCGCGACCAGACTGTTTCCGCCTTTGGCAATACAGCAAGCCTGGAAAAAATCCTGGAGCCAAGTATGTGGCCGAGCCATACCGTCGTAGGCCTGAATGTGCCTTGAGATATCAAATCCTTCCGGGAATTTTGTAGCTCTTATGCGTGGTCCGAAGCACTTTGGGCCAACGTATATATCATCATTTTCGTAGCGTCATGCCTCTATGTTGGAGTTAATACCGTGCCTTGCATCACTTGGGGACAGAGATCGTCCTGAATGACGGCTATGGCTGCGGTGCCTTGGAGCTGGACTCCGGCTTCTGCCACCACCTCCTCCGCCACGACGCCCTCCTTGGACTCCTTGGGAGCCGTTGTGATGGCTGCTTGGTGGAGTGGGTGGAGCAGCTGTGTTGTTTCCGGCTGATCGCCGGCCTCCGTCCGGAGCGTCATTATTCCGGTTCCGGGGAGGATCTTCATTATGACGAGCCCCCTGCCGGCTTGACTCAGCACGGTGTCTGTCGTTCCTTCGTCCATCAGCCGGACGGCTTGTATGTCTAGGAGGTGGCATTCTTTGACGCTCCTCCTCCCGACCTTTCTCTTTGTCTTCTTCCCTGCGATCGTTCGACTCTCGCCGGGGAGGATTCTTCGGATTTAGTGCAGCAATTGCCTCTTTCTCCACAGCTGGAGTAACATTGCGCCAGTCGCGTGCAGCTTTGTCATACTGTCCTAAAGATCTGGTTCTTGAGTAGTTGTCTTCCCGATGGTCGGAACGGTGATGCTGTTCT
The DNA here is from genome assembly GCA_023614405.1 of Avena insularis. NCBI lineage: Eukaryota > Viridiplantae > Streptophyta > Magnoliopsida > Poales > Poaceae > Avena > Avena insularis. The sequence goes on along the minus strand of CM042684.1, from coordinate 84,699,557 downwards.
GGAGCGCGTTGGGGTCTTACGTCGTTCCACGCCGGATCCGTGCGGCATTGGTCAGATTGGGAGACCAGTTTTCCGCTTCCGGACAGGGCGGCCTTCTACTGCTCCAGACCCTTGTTGAGTAGTTTAATGCCCAATCGAATCTTCTTTGGGCCTAGATTATTTTCTAGGATTTCTCGAGCCGCAATAGTGTTTTGCACTAGTGTTGGATACACCCAGTCTCCCTTGCTGTCGAGTCGAGGCATCCCATGGTCTCCTCGAAAGAGGACTTTGTGAATTTCTGGGAATTGGTTGTCACGAGTGTGACGTTTCCGGGTCTTCTGATGCTACCGAGAGATGTACTTCTCTGCAGTTGCCATGCGTTTCTTTTCTTCCTCGATGTTTTTGGCTTCATCAAGGAGTACTTGGCGATGCGCTTCTAGGGCCTGGGCCCTTTCATCCAGCTCTTCAGCAGTAAGTTCTGCAGCTGTAGGGATAGGTGTGGTTAGTGCAGCATCGATGAGTTTACGCGCACCTGCGGTGACCACGTGTCCATCCACCGGTTCTTCTTTGGGCTCTTCTGGGATAAGTGCTTCATCCGAGTCTTCCTTGTCTTCCTCGGCAATCACCTCCTCTGTTGGAAGCTCTTTTGCCGGGGTCTTGTTTTTCTTCTTCTTCTTCTTTGCCTTCTTGGCAGCGCCGGTAGCAAAGACGGCTTTGGGTCCGTTTCTCGGAGTCAAGCTCTGATCGGTAATTTCGGACTGCTAGAGCTCGGGGTTGTCTCTGATCTCCATATCATCCTATGCTTTGGGAGAGTTTTCCCCGGATCCTTCATCCATGGCTTCTCCTTCTTCTGTAGCTTTGGAGTTGTACTCCTCTTCATACTCTGCGGAGAACTTTCGGAAATCCGCCGACGCCATCGAGTCATCTGAAGATGCGGGTAAGTCGGTGTTTGTTCCAATCTCCTCCAGCACCGAGTCGGTGTTGTCTCTAGCATCGGTAGAGCCGGATCTAGATCCAACGTATCCGACGAAGTGCGACGTGTGGGTCCTAAGGTAGTTGCGGCTTTCCTCGTGGGCTTCCCCGAAGATCCTGATGGTTTCGAGAACCTCATCCACGCCTGCGTCTTGCATCATCATGCGCCTCAACATGTGACTCAGGAACGGTTGATCTGTTTCGGCGTTGGCAGGGCTGGAACCAAGGTTGTTGCTGCGATCCCCCTGGATTTTGACTTCAGTGGGCAGACTGATCTAGGATTTGGCCTTCCTAGGGAGATCCACTCCAGATTCGACTTGAACCGCAACATCTGCTTCAGGCTCGGATTTCTCCACTATCTCCGCAACGGGTGCGGGTTGGGTGGGATTAGGGTTTTCTCAAATCCGGAACTCTGCCGCCTCTACGGACAAAGGGGACCCAAACATTTCTTCTGCCTCTATCATCACTACTAGGGTGGGTGGGATAGGTTCATCGAATCCGATGTACACATCAATCTCACAAAAAGACATGATGGTGTAGGCAGTCACGGTCTCCCTAGCCGGAATCCAAGTCTCGTCGAGAACGATGAGAGGGACGTCCCTGGCATAGAGGATGCGACCAACAGCAATAGTCTCGCCAATTCTGATTCTTGAAGATTCCGCTCAGAACGCAGTTTCGAAGCTCACTTTCCCCACGGTGGGCGCCAACTGTCGTCGGATTGATGACAAGTACGCCATTAGGGGGTCCTCGAGGCGTGTGGAAGAGAGGGGTGTGAGATGTACGGTGTTCCGGGACAGTGAGCACACAAGTTTACCCAAATCAAATCCGCCGGCTTTGGACGGATCCTAGTCCTGCTAGCAATCCAGTAATACGGCAGAGCCGGAATATGGGTTACAAGGGTTTCTCCTGTGCGAGTTGAGATTGTAGACTATTGTGAGGGTTCCCTAAAGGCTCTCCCTAGGATGACTTATATAGATATTCGGCCTAGGGTTTATAGGAGAGATCTATCCGACTACGACTAAGAGTCGGTTACAAAGTACATATTGAACTACAAGTAACACCACGGGCCTATGTCGTTAAGTCTTCTAGGCCTTCCTATAGCCGGACTGGACTCCGTATCTTCTCCCTGAGTGGGCCGCCCGTGAAGCAAAGCTCTAACCCGAAGTGGGCCACCCTAGTCAGTGAGGTACAGTGAGGATACCCGGAAAGTATATCCCCAACATCCAGCGGTAACTACGGTCATAGGTTTTTCTAACGTTGCTTTCTAATCCCAAACTTATCACAAAATTGTTCAGATATGAATGAAGTAGTTGTACCTGTATTAAATAGAACTTTTCTAGGATTTGTGAGAATATTGAGCGTACCTATCACCGCTTGATCCGAGCTATCCACCTCCTCCAAGGTTGTGCAATTTAGCTTTCTAGTAGGTCTGCCTTTCTTGCCATTGTCGTTTTTGTGATAACTTCCAGCTCTGTTAGGCTGTCCACCTCCGCCTCTTGCTTAACCACCACCTGATGTAGTCCAACCACCTGGTGGTTTCTTGGGAAAATTAGGCTTCATGTGCCCCTTCTGACCACAAACATAGCATATGATGATTGGCTTACGACATTCACGTTGAAAATGCCTAGGTAACCCACAATTGTGACAGATAACATTCCTTCTGATTGGATTTGCACCTCGATTGGGGTTGTTGTTGTTATTGAAGGTCTGATTCCTTGGTTTGAACTCCAACTTGGGTTTAGGCTTACTTGCTTGGATCCTCTTGGTTTCCTTCTTTGCTCTCTTCCTTCGGTCCTCTTGGACATTCTTGTAATCATCCTCAAATGTGTTGGCTACATCAAGTAGTTGTTGAAAAGTCTGCTTATTGGTTAGCCTCAGCTGCATCTTTACAAATGGATTTAAACCACGCAGGAAACTTTTCTTTCTTTTTTCCTCAGTGCTCACTTCATCCTCGGCATAAAGAGATAGTTGACTGAATTCTCGGATGTACTTCATGACACTTGTGTATCCCTGATGAAGTTCTTCAAACTCCCTCCAGGGTATAATCCCTTCCCAAAGGTTGCATTGCTAGCTAATTCTCCCACCATGATGCTGTAGGTCCGGTTAAGAGATGTGTTGCATACCTCGACTTCTCCTCATCATTGCAACCTATAGTTTTAAGTTTCCTCTCGGTATCCGCTAGCCAATCCTCTGCATCCATTGGCTTGGGGGCTGATGCAAAAGGTAGAGGCCTTCCATTATGAAAGTCGGAAAGACTCACACCACGTCCTTTAGGTTCCCTCTGATGTCCCACTCGATCCACTAACCCCTCCATTAACTTGTTCTGGGACTATTGCATCATCTACATGTATTGCATGAAGTTCTGCTCTATCAATGGCCTCATTGGTGGTGGTGGTAAATTTTCCTGCATTCTGGCGTCTTCATCTGCCTTTCCCTTAGCTTCGTGCTCCATGCGCTGATGTTCGGTCTCGTCCTCTACACCCGTTTCCATACCCCCCTAGTCTTGTTACATAAAGCGAACACTAATAATTACATCATGCATATGTGTTCTGAGCTCAACTTCATGCACAGAACTAGTCACACAATGGAAAACAAAATCCAAATAAGAACCAAATATGCATTTCACATATTATACATTACAAACAACATAGTTAGTACAACATCATTACAAACCCATACCATTTAGGTATTACAAACTCACGTGGATACTATCCCACTTATATAGTTACATCAAGTGCTGAGACTCAAATTTCCGTATCACTACTGGAATACTCCTCCTCAAGGTCACGCTCCCCAGAAGCTGCGATGTTCATCGTACATACCCGGAGTACAACCGTGCTGAGGTGAAGTACGACGCACCGTCTGTGGAACGACTTGCCTCTTTGATGGATGATACTCAGTATCAGAAGTATCCGGACTTGACACATCATCCAGTTGAAGTGCGTCCATACCTTCCAACTCATCTGAGGTATCTTCAGAAACATCCTCATCACTTTATTCTTCAATCACCTCCTGCATCCCGACTCCAGAGTAATCCACAGAATATTATTCTTCCAGTGCTCCCCAAGTACTCTGCTGGGTACGATAGTCCTCAGCTATAATTGGATAGTGCATGTTATCTGGAGTAGGATAATGTTCTGGTGACTCAAACACCCTTTCTTCAGGATCCTCCTCATCAGATTCTACATCCCCCACGTGGACATCCCTTCCATCATCAGAATAAGACCTCACCCACATCCTACTAGTTTTCCCCGTATCCCCAACCAAATCTTCCACAAGAATAGGATTCCCGGCAGATCCATCCATCGATCTGTACCTCCATCCTTCAGAATTTCCAGTAGGTAGTTCCGAGTCCTTGGTTCCCCAAGAATTGTATGGTACTGGATGACTAGTACCTTCATCAGGATATCTGGTGGGTTCTGGCATAGGTGAATAAGGATATGGTGTGAAAGATGTTGGATCTATAGATATATCCTTAATAGTTGAACTAACTCTACCCACTGCTTCGTTCTCTAATTGAGATGCTAACTTCTCCCTTCGCTCAGGATTAGTTAAATCCTCTAGCTTATCAATCTGATCCTCCACAATAACCTGATGTGTCTTATACAAGGACCCAACTATCAGTCGATACTGATCCATAAACTTGGAAGCTAATTTTGGATGTTTCTTTACTAAAGTAAGATGGTCCGAAACTGGATCCATGTCTGTAGTGTCATGAAGAATCATGGAATATGTGCTTCCAGCTAACTCTTGTGCTTTATGCTCCCAAACATTGGATATCGCCTCTAGAATAGCAACATGGTATGCTACTAGGTTACTTCCACCTTCACCCATAGGTAAATTGTGATATAAACCAAGCTTATCTAGTAGTTGGATGCTAACACAATATTTGGCTAACATTCGCCCATCATGGTATGTCAAAGTACTAACTTGAATAGTCGTTGTGCAACCAAAAACTCTCAGAAGTTCTCGAAGCTGATCAGTTAAAGTCCCCTGATAATCATCGAGAGTCTCTTCTTTGCTTGCCAAAGACCGTTTTGGTAACTTTGGTGCCATTTTCACTATATACAAAATATTCATAGTTAGTAACCATTAATTTTAATGATGCATCATAGTAAAGAATTATCGCACATAAAGATATAACGAAATATTCCCAATTGAATATTCATCATAAAATCTAGAGAACTCTTTACCGTTGCCCCTAGACTCCTATAGGAAGTTCCCATTTCTAGGTTTTCAACCTAAGGTCAAAGCAATTGCTCTGATAGTAGCTGCGGTGACCTAGAATACCACTGCATGCGTAGTATACTATAGTCGTTGACATGACATCCACAGAAGACCATTCTGTAAATATCAGATCCCTCAGAGTGGTACAACAGAAACATTGCGGGTCCATATTACAAACATACACACTTCATTATTATTACAATACCAAAAGTTCGAGACTTCAAGTGATTCAAACTTACAAACCATATAACTTATTTAATAAGTTTGGCGGAAGAACAAATGACACAACGATAAGAAAGACATGATCTCAACAGCTTATTCCATAGGGTTCGTGCTGCTCAGCTCAACCTAGGTAACTATGCTCCAACCTGACAACTACTCTGACTCGTTGCTTTCAGCTCCATAGTGTATCTCGTAGTCCACACCTTCAATTCCACCGGACAGGTCCGACTCTTCATAGTAGACGTCATTCTGGACTTATGTAGCATACACCTGGTCATTCTTCTAGCCCTCATAGTATAGGAAGGGGTTCAATGGAAAGAGTGAGTAACAACGTTACCGAGCAAGCTTACTATATGCAAGGTGGGAATTTTGATGCTCTAACTAACACCTCGGACTATAAGTCCTTGGTACTATGCAGTTTTAGTAAACATTTCTTCAAAGATTGATTTTATTATCAAAAACTATGCCCATCAGCCTTCACAGGTTGACTAGAAATTCATGGAGTTCCTTTCCTGCCGCGTTCGTAGCCACTTCCCAGAACAGGGAGTAACATGTCACAATTCTTACACTCTCTAGAGGTGCGTTACTTTACCCATAAGAGACCAAATTCTTGTTGCACAACCGGGCGTACTTTCCCATCCACAATTCCGTGATGTGGGGCCTAGTAGATGATCCAAGCCAATCACTGCCCCTCTCCGTGACCCGCATGAAGACACGACCTCCCCAAGCAGATATACCTCCATTAACCCCCATATAGGAAGATATAACCCTGCCAACCCCTTGGAGACTCCAGTGAGCAGATCATGTCCCTCGCAACCCCCATATAGGCAGATATACCTTCGACATCCCCTCACGGAAAGTCTAGACACCAATATCATAGGGAACTAGGAGTCCCACCCATTTGCTGAGTCCCTGCAATGAAGCTACAGCCTCACGATAAGGTCATCCATCCATGCGAAAGGAAGAAGATCCAGCTGACTTCTCCGTCCCATTCCTAATCTCATGGTTAACGCATAATATACGGCGCTAGAATCATTGATGTCATGGGTTATTAAGCCCTAGTTGTTTGACAACTGGAATCCTAGATTCCATTGTCATTCTTAGTATTTGTCATCACTTAGGATGATAATAGCATTTATTTGTTTGGGAAAATATTTATTTTCTGTCTCTTTTAGAACATAGGTGATAACACACAATTTTCAAATACTTTCATAAAGACTCTTCAAAGGACATGAGCAAGTGATGAACTTGCCTTGTGACTACAAGGTAGTGAAGTCGGATACTTCCACTTAACCTTGAGCTCTGGTTTCTACAAAAAACCATTATTGCCCAGTAAGGACAATATTTAAAGAATAAATATGCAATGCATAGTAATGTCATGCAATGATTTATTATCATCCTTCTTTCCGTGTTCTACCCACCTTATAAAGGTTTTATGTTTCTTTTAGTTAATAAAAGAAAAGTATTACTCAAGAATCATTAAATTCATATCATTTTTATATTTAGTATTATTATGATAACTAGTATTATTCTAAGAGTTTAAAAATGAATTTAATTAATTTTTAAATCTATTAAATGTTTAACTAAAATTTCTTTAAGGAAATAATACTTTATTTTTATCACACTTGATTTACTATTCAAAAATACGAACTAGTATTTTTCTATAATAGTACCTCATTTTAGGATCTTAAAAAAGAATTTTATTCAATTTTAAGTGTTTTGTATATTTTTATGAAATTATAAAAGGAGTATATACATTCATAATAATAGTTCTAAATTTAATTACCTAAAATTTTCTTTATTATTATTTTTGAATAGAGCATACTTTTATGAGTTCATTGGTATTTTATTTATATTTTTAGGATTTTTATTTTATTTCTTAGAACCTTTTAAGTCCTAGGTGTATTTTGGTCCTTTTGATAAAATACTTAGATTTTCTCTTTTAAATCTAGACCTAGCCTATTGGGATGGCCCAGCCCTGGCTCGACCCACTTGGGCTGGCCTAACCCTCTTTGAACGAGTGGCCTAATAACACTCGTTTCTCTCTCTCTCTCACGCGTTCACGCATCTCCCTCGCGCCCCTACGGAGACACGGTGCTGCTGATGCCACCGTCGCGCGACTCCGGCCTCCCGAGGCCTCTCTGGCCGCCACCCTAGTGCACGATGGGGTAGTCGACGCCTCTCCATCGATTGGTCCAGTTTGATTTGTTGCTGGGCACTCCTTACCAGGCCACCTCCACCCCGAACCCTAGGGTCTGGTGATTGCCGGTGATGTGGTGTTCCGCCGCTCTATGGTGCTGTGCCACGACTCAAGTGACCCTATGATGTCGTTGTTGCTGCTTGGGTAGCTGTGGCCGCCGCCTCATGGCTCGGCGTGTGTTGCAGCACCCTCGGGTGATCCCCGTGCCGCCGTGTGCTCTCGCCAGTGATTCTGCTTCCTCTTCTAATCTCCAGCAAGGACTACTAGTAAGTCTACCCCTCTCTCCCTCTCTGGTCCTCCCTTGCAACTCTGTGGTGACTCTGGTGAGGAATCCCTAATTAGGGTTCATCTATGCTGCTAGGGTTCTATCTCTCTGTGTTGATTATTGAGGTTAATGAATGATTGAGAAGTACATGTGGTGATGATACTATGCTAAACTGTTGGCTATTGGTTCTAGTGGTGTGGTTTTCACTTACTGTTTAATGTTCTTGGTACTGACAGTAGCACTATCAGTAATGGTTCACTAAATTATGGTACACTCGCTTGTGTTGATATATTTAGATTGGAGTTGATTTGATTCTCCATATGATTCTCTGATTATGATAGATTGTGTAAATGTAATATGATTCCTAGTTATTTATTCCAGGAAAATGATTCAGTGATTTTCTGCAAGTTTACTAGCAAATTTCTGTGTATGATTTTCTTGGTTTAGGTTGAATACCTATGACACCTTCCTTGGAATGGTACATAGGTGTTCATTCTTGTACTGGGCTAAATTCTACCTATGTCCTAGTGTGACTTGGCTAAAATGGATTGAAACTTCTGTTGGATACCTTAAACTATGATGCATATGAACTTTCTTTGGCCTATGATGTTGGTCTGAGGCATAACTAGGTAACAACTAAAGTTTTTACCTGCTGATCCTCACAGATGTGCCTTGATATTAAGTGTAAACAATGATTCTTATAGATCTTTAAGAAAATGACTTGTTAGCTCATGTTGTTTGATATAAATCCTTAAGATGAAATAGTTCTTGAGGTGCTACCATCCATTGGATGTGCCCAGAAATCCTCACTTAAGGCTGATGTCTTATTAGCTGTGGAAACATTTGTTATTATCTAGGATGAGTGATGCACAGGCTGAGATCTTGGTGTGGCTTGAAAAGATTGATTGTTTGGGCTTATTTTATTTCTTCTATGATGGATACACCCCACCTGGGTGCTTTTCTGAGAAGATCTTATATGAAACAACACATTCTTAGATAAACTGTACATGTGATGGTTTTGTATAGACTCACCACACAACTTGCTTGTTGGTGATGTTGTGGTGTGATGGCTCAAGATATGTAGAGCTTGTTGGGAACCCCAAGAGGAAGGTATGATGAGCACAACAACAAGTTTCCCTCAGTTATGAAACCAAGGTTATCGAACTAGTAGGAGTAAGGAAACAACTCCAAGGTGTTGCGAGCAACTTGGAATCCTACACAACACAACCACAGTACTTTGCCCCAACTTACAGTGAGGTTGTCAATCTCATTGGTTTTGCTGAAAACAAAGGATTAAACGTATAGGGTGGAAGATAGTAATTGCTTGTACAAAGTAAATAGTAAACGGTAAATAGTAGATGGTATATTAATGGTAAAGGAGTGGACTAGGGTCCATAGTTCACTAGAGGTGCTTCTCATTAAGATAAATAGCATGTTGGGTGAACAAATTACAGTGGGGAAATTGATAGATTGAGAAAGCATAACAATTCATATACTAGACATCTTGACTCCTACGAGATATGATTGGGCATTACAACATAATACATAGACCGTAATCCAAATGCATCTATGACTAATAATCCACCTTCAGGTTATCATCCGAACTCCCTCCAGTATTAAGTTGCAAGCAACAGATAATTGCATTAAGCATTGCGTGTAAAGTAAACAATATGATTGTTCTATGAACAAAGGATTGTTGTTTTCTCCCTAGTAGCAATAGCACATCTACAACCTTAGAGATTTTTGTCACTTCCCCAAATTACTAGAGGCATGGACCTACTATCGAGCATAAATACTCCCTCTTGGAGTTACAAGCATCTACTTGGCCAAGATAGCTAATAGCAACAAGGAGCATGCAAGATGACAAATAACATAGACATGATAAAATCAATAATCAATCTGACATAGTATCTCAATATCCATCAGATCCCCGCAAACACAACATATAGGATTACAAATAGATGATCTTGATCATGAACGGAGCTCACAAGATCTAAACATGATAGGACAGAGGAGGAGAACCAACCATCTAGCTACTGTATGGACCCATAGTCCAATGACAAACTACTCACGCATCACTCCGGAGGCTGGCATGGTGATGAAGAAGGCCTCTAGGATGATCTCTCCCCTCCGGCAGGGTGCCAGGAAGATCTTCGGATCCCCTCGGGGATGGAGAAGGCGGTGGCTATAGACTCTTTCGTGGATTTTTGATCAGGTACTTAGGGTTTCTGCATCGAGGTACTTTTATAAGCGAAAGGGCAAGGTTAGTGGGCACCTACAGGGCCCACACCATGGGGCAGCGTGCCCTAGGGGGTGGTCGCACCAGCCCTAGGTGTGGCCACCTCGTGGCCCCACTTCGACTTCCCATGGGACTCCATGTTCCTTCTAGTAAAATATTGATTTGGCTTTTGTCTCATCCAATTCCGAGAATATTTCCTTACTAGCTTTTCTTAAACCAGAAATAGCAGAAAATAGGCAACTGGCATTGCGGCATCATGTTAATGGGTTAGTTCCAGATAATGTATAAAAATACCTCAAAGTGTAAACAAAACATAAGAAAGTTTATACAAAACAAGCATGGAGCATCAAAAATTATAGATACGTTTATGACGTATCATGGTGTTGCTGGCTTGATCTTGGTGACTTGATCACCCCCTGGAGCCTGCCGTACATACCCCAGGTTCTGGTTCTGCTCCTCCTTGCTCCTGTGACCTTGTGCTTGTCCTTGTTATCCTCCTGCACCACTTCCTCATTATGTCACCATTCTGTGGTGATTTGCTGATTGATTTGGTAAGCTATCTGGTGGGTTTATTTGGGAAGTGGACATGCTCACTGTGTTCTTGCCGTGTGCTTGAGAAGGTGGAGATAGAATGTGATCGCTAGTAGCCATGCCACGACTGAGTGTTCCTTTTTACTACTTGGATTGCTGTTGCTATGTCGATAGCACACAACATACAGTTAGATGACTAAGCTACCTTGCTGCTTGGCTGTTTGTGGATCCGATCAAGTGAATTGACTTTCACTTCCTATCCTTTTACTGGTTACTATCCTGGTGAAACTTACCCCTCTCTACTTGGCTTATAATTTGACATTGAAGCTATTTACTTGAAAAGAACATATATTGCATATTGGTGAAACTTGCCTCTTTTAATTACTCAATGATGTAATATGAACAGTGCACTTCACTGTTCACCACTGAGAGTAGAAATGATCAACTAACCTTTTATTTCTATTTGAGTGGTTTTTCTTATTTTGCAGGAACAAGATCTGGATGCTCAAGATGTAGTATAGGAATAGATAGGTAGTATACATTTTCATTGTAATCTTATTTTATTCCCTTTGTAAAGAATCTTGTAATAATATTCCTCTGATTTAATATAGTTTCATTTTATTGAACTCTATTCCCTATAATCTTCTGTTTTGATATATTTATCTCAATTTGTAATATTGTTATAGAATAAAGAAAAGAATTAAGAATTAATTTCTTATTTAAATTTCCTTGCCTTAAGTTCTTATTGTTATTTAATATATCTATAATATAATCAAACAATATTAATACCTCATTTAGGAAAACCACTTTATGTTTCTAACTTCTAATTTTCAAATATTTGTCAAATGATTTAAATTTCAAATTTGAATTCAAAATATTTCCTCCCATAACACAATAATTCCTAAAGGTCATGTCAAAATTTATAGCAATCACTTCAGAGAGCTATTCCTACCTCTAGATAGTGAAAGAAACTATGATCTCTTTAGGTTTTTGTTTGGCAAAAAATTTACCTGGATTTTTGAGTTGAATGCATGCATATGCGCATATACCTATTTCTACCCTTCGTTGGTTCCTAAATGCTGGGGTGTTACAATTAACTTCCACCCGCCGCCGCCTAGGCCCTCACACCCTTCCCCACAAAACAGACATGCTTACGGCCGCTCCTCATCACCACCGTGCGCGAACAAGCTTTCCCTACCCGTCGGTATTCTTGTGACGCACCGGTGGGCACGTCGATCCCACGGTAGTCCTTCTATCTCTAGATCGATATGGTTGGCATTTTATTGCCCTTTCACCCGATCTGCCTCCTCAAATACGTAGTTTAATTTGTCCTCCATCTGCATGGTCATAGTTTATTATGCGTTAGATCTATGTTCCTAAATACCTTCGGAGATTTTTGCTATCAATATGTTTGCTGAAGCACATAGGCATATATAGTTTTTGTACTCCATCTAGATGTTTCTTGCTTTTCTTTTAATAATAACAAACCTTGTATGTCATAATTAAATAGATGGGCAGATTTTTGATAGAGATTGCTCCATTAGGCAGCACTAAACGTATCCTTGGTGTTCTATGATTTATGGGATTTGTTATAGCTCATTGTGAAAACTCAAAAGTTCATTGCCCCTGTCGGTTTTGTGTGAATCGTAGGGTGCTACCTCAAAGTGTAGTGGAAGACCATATTTTCAAATTTGGGATTCTAAGCACATATGTTAGATGGGTATTTCATGGTGAACCATATGATCCTCCATATGAACCGGGGGAAGCACATCTTTATCATCAAGTTCAAGTAGGGGAAGCAGATGTTGATCAACTAGATCAACTGATAGAGGCATCTCCTGAGCATCTAGATCAACTTGGAGAAGGAGGAGGAGATAAAAAGGGCAAGCTGCATGAAACGGGTTTCATTTCTGGTACTACCGCTATGCCAGTTGACAAGGTATATCTGTAGAACGACAAATGTTCAAGTTGTGTGTATTTGATGTTTCTCTATAAAGTGTCAGTTAATCTACTAATCGTAGAGGCAGACGACCAAAGAGGACTTTGATGGTAATGACGATGACCACCTGTTCATTGATGAGCCTGCACCTGAGGTTGTGGATCGGGTACACTACTTCTAGATGGATTTGATGTAGGGTTGCTTATCATCAGGGGTGTACTTTTGGTGCCGTCTGGGTAGTTGATGGCTGTGAAATATCACCTCTTTCAGCCATATAGAATGTGCCATTTATCTCTCATATCATATTTCTTCCAGCTATAGCTATGCCTTATATGCATAACTTCTAGTTCTCATTTACTTTCATATGAGATTTGCACATTTAGTAGTTTAGGTAGAATTTTATCACTTTCCTTGTCTATGACATGTGTCCAGGGACTAGACTTAGCCATTTGAGAGGTTGGAAAAGTGAATTCTTCTAACTTCTCAAAATAAATATCCAATACCATGGGGTTGTATCCCTCGACGAGGCGAACTCAACGAGTCAAAAACAGCCAAAACAGAGTTCGTATAAAGAAATGGCGGCCAAAACACTAGGGGACACCGAAGGTTTGACGAGCAACTATACGAACGAAAACACTTTTCCGGTCGTATATTTGCGCCTGTATAGTTGCGAAAAAGGTCACAAACAACGGTATTTCGTCCCAGATAATCCCCAGAACCTTCCCTAAGTCATATTAAGGTATTGGGGGAACCCTAGGGCACCCCAAGGCCTATATAAAGGAGGGAGGACCCAAGAGAGAGCCACCATACCATAGCCCTTCAGGGGCGGAGCCCTGCCGCTGCCGCCACCCATCCGATGTCCATTGTGGCGGAGCTCTGCCTCAACCACACCTCCGAGATCTAGATCTCCCTCAACACCATCACCATCAAGGCATCCAAGCAAGAAGAAGAGGAGGAGAAGGAAGACATCACCACCACCATGCATCGATCTCCATCATCATCTCCATCTCCCACTCTCCCTTGTGTTTGGTAATTGTAGGATTGAACATGGTTGTGTGATACGTTGCACACGTATCTATAATTTTTGATTTTCCATGCTTGTTTAGTATCTACTTTCTTATGTTTTGTCTACATTTGGAGATACTTTTATGCATTTTCTGGAACTAAACCTATTAACAAGATGCCACAGTGCCAGTTGCCTGTTTTTCTGCTGTTTTTGGTTTCAGAAAAGCTGGAAAAGAAATATTCTCAGAATTGGACCGGACAAAAGCAAAAGTCGATATTTTACAGGAAGACGCATGGAGCCAGAAGACGAGACGGAGAGGGGCCAAGGGCTGGCCACACCATAGGGTGGCGCGGGTCCCCCTTGGCCACACCACCAGGGGGTGTGGGCCCCTGGTCCACCCTCTAACATTGTCCTTTCGCCTATAATAAGCTTCCGATACAGAAACCCTAAATAATCCAGTCTCCATCCACGAAAAGTTCCGTAGCGCCGTCGCCACCAAGGGGAGATTTGGGGGGACAGAAAGTCTCTATTCCGGCACCCTGTCGGGATGGGGAAATGCCCCTAGAGACATCTCCATCTATCTCCACCACCATCTCCATCGCCGTTGCTGATTCCCATGACGAGGAGGGAGTAGTTATTCCTTGAGGCTAAGGGTTCTACCGGTAGCTATATGTTCATCTCTCTCTTTATGCATGCTCATATTGTTATCATGAGCTTTGTAATCAAGTAGATCTACCTTGCTACTCAAGTGCTTTAATAGATCTCTGGCTCTCCCCACGTGTGTGAAAGTGACAGCGTGGACACCATGGTGGCACTTAGGCTAGAGATTATAATACTTGTTATGAGTTATATTTGGAGTTGGATGTCTCTATGAAATTGTGGTGTTTGTTGGAACCATCTAGCGCTCAAGATGACAGTGTGGGTTATCCAGATGGGGAAAGCGTACTTTGAGGAGTGCTGTTATAGCCCTACCATGGATTAGAGTGTCCAACCGGAGAGTAGTTCAGAGTAGTATCATGAAGGGAAGATATTTATATGAGAGTGTTCACTAGTGAAAGTATGATCCCTAGGCCTTGTTTCTAAGCATTTAAACACCATTTGCAACTAGATCTATTACATGTTTGCTTGCTTCCATCTTTATTTCAGATTGACTTTAGTCTCTTCCTACCCGTCAAGCTCTTTTCTGGCACCGTTACGACTTATAATTATCCATACCACTTGTATTTCACTACATCTTTGCCGAACTAGTGCACCTATACACCTGGCAAGTGTATTGGGTGTGTTGGGGACACAAGAGACTTCTTGTATCTTAATTGCAAGGTTGCTTGAGAGGGATACCTTTGACCACTTCCTCCCTGAGTTCGATAAACCTGGGGTAATCCACTTAAGGGAAACTAGCTGTTGTTCTACAAACCTCTGCACTTGGAGGCCCAAGAACTATCTACAAGAATAGAAGTGCGTAGACATCAAACTATTTTCTGGCGCTGTTGCCGGGGAGGTAAGGTAAAAGGTACTCACATCCTTTGGATACTAAGCTATCTTCTAGCATTATTGCTGGTGTGTGAGTGCTCGAAGTTATTTCCTTTAGATTCTGCAATTATATCTTTTTGTTTCTTGTTTTTATTTTCACTAGTTAGGCTTAATGGAAAACAACAAAAAATTTAGAGAGCTTTACAGTATTTATCTTGAGTTAGGACATGAAGTGTTTGAAGAGAAAATTAAAAAACCTATGGAACTTTATTTGCGTGCTAATAGCAATGTTATTAGTATGAATTCTTTGAACACCATTATTGCTAATTCTGTGGAAAAGTCTAAGCTTGGGGAAGCTGGTTTTGATGAGCATGATATTTTTAGTCCCCCGAGCATGGAGGAGAAAATTTACTTTGATGATAATATGCCTCCAATATATGATGACTATGGTGATGAGAATAATAATGATAGCTATTTTGTTGAATTTGCTCCCACTATAATTAATAAGAATAACTATGCTTATGTGGAAACTAATAATGATTATATGCATATGGCTCATGATAAGAATGTTTTGTGTGATAGTTATATTGTTAATTTTATTCACGATGCTACTGAAAGTTATTATGAGAAAGGGTAACATGGTTTTATGTATCTCAACAATATTAAGTTTCCCCTCTTTATGTTGAAATTTTTGAAGTTGCACTTGTTTTGCTTTCCTATGCTAGTTGCTTTGTGCTTTCATGACTTGTTTCTTTACAAAATTATTTTTCATAGAAAGTGGGTTAGACTTAAATATATTCCATATTTTCTTCTTGATGCTCTCTTTTACTTCAATTCATATTTCTTATGTGAGCAACATCGAAATTATCATGCCTAGCTCAAAGGCGTTAAAGAAAAGCACTATTGGGAGATAACCCAAATTTCTATTCAGTAAGTTTTCTTTTGTTGAGTCTTGGAAGTTATTATCTCTATAATAACCTCTCCTTATCATTTTTGTGTGGTTTTTGTGCCAAGATTAACCTCTAATGAGAGAGAAGTAATGCTTGGGTAGTTGCAGTCCCGAAACAGATTTTTGTGCTTCGCTGTAAAAATTCATGAAAAATCTCTGTATGTCGGTTTGAGCTGTAATTTTTTGTGATTCTGCCCCAGGTTGTTATCCAACTTTCATTAGTTCAACACTTTCCGATTTAAGAAACACAAGGTCTTGGAAAAAATTGGTTTTTACCTGCTGGTCTGTTTTGACAGATTTCTGCCATTATTTGCATTTGCCTCTTAATCTCTTTCTCTTTGAGTTCTCTTTGATCTTTTTAACTTTTTAAAGGAAGTGCTACAGTAGCTTGTGTTTTAATGGAAGTTTTACTTGTGTTGAAACTGAACCAAAGGACTTATTATCTTGAGTGCTCTAATGTTCCTAATGAAGATTGTGTGAAGTTTTGTATGAAGGAAATTTTCAGGTGTAGGGAAAGAATGATGTAATGAGATGAAGAATGGACTAAAGCTCAAGCTTGGGGATGCCACCCGTATCACCCGAAGAAATATCCAAGAAGTACAAGCGTCAAATCTTAGGGATGCCCAAGGCATCCCCTTCTTCATCAATAAAAATCTCAGGTTTCTTCCAAACACTTCATTTTTATTGTTTCATGCACAGTCATTTTGTTCTTGGAGCATCTTCGTTTTTGTTTTTGGTTTTTGTTTTCTTAGTTAGCTTAGTTTTCTTGAATAAATTGGTTGTACCCCCTCATTCATACATTAGTTTTCAAATAAGTTGGTTTGGATTGGAAAGAGTTGGAAAACTTCATGCTTAAGTGGTAAAAAGGAGTCTTGTTTTTGACAGTGGTACCACTTTATGCTTTGATTGATAATGTTTTGTCACTTTGCATGATTATGGCCATTATTGCTCTCTTAGTTGGTCGCTCCAAGTCTTTTCTAGCCTCCATACAAAGTATGAGTTCCACTCATGCATCCAACTCCAAATAAAACCAATTTATTCCAAAGAGTCCACCATACCTACCTATTAGCATTTGCTATTCCAAGTATATTCATGTTTTTATCTACCTGCCGAATTAAACTTCTGATGGGAAAACTAGTGATTAAAGCACTCACGAACTTGATGGCACACTTTAATTTTCTTGCACTTAATAAACTTGAACCATTGTGGCCATCTTTGTTGTGTATATGCTTGCGCTTTATAAGTTTAAGTTAGCAGAACCGTGTATCATGGGGAACGCTCAACATTGCACTTATTATTCCGTTGATATCATGATTCTTTTGCTTATGGATCCCGGCGGTGTGAAATAAAAGGGGAACTTGTAAGATCATGGAGTTTGTATGTGTGTTAGAGAAACGCCTGGTGTTGGGGGATACCCCCGGGTAGGGTCATGCCGGGGTATAAAGGCCGAGTTAGCCGAGGTACGGCAAGGTCAACGCGAATGCTGGCCGAGTCACCTCAAGGCAGGCCAAATCTCGGGGTAACTCGGACCAGGGGATGTCCACCTAATTGGGTCTCAACCGACTTAAGCCGTAAGTCGGATAGATGAATCTAACTTGTATGCAGGAACAGGTGTGGCCGGATCAACTACGATCCGGGTCATATCATGCTTCTAGGAGAAGGAAGGTATCTCGCTAGTCAAAGGCAACCCCGGTACGCACAGCATGAGCGAAGCGGACAGAGGCAGGACCACCAAGGCGTGGCCGACAAAGGTGACGACACCAATGTCGGCTGACGCAGGCGCTGTAGAGGCTCACGTAGCCTCTACATGGATGACGTGGGGGAAAAGCGACCCGGTCGGCTTACTATTTTGGGAGGAGGCATATTCCCTGGAATATGCCTCCACGTATGCCCTAATTGGAGACCTAGCCACCCCTATATAAGGGGCGCTAGGGCCTCTATAGAAAGGGTTGATCTCTATTGGCTAGAGTTTACTTGGTTCCTGAGGGGTAGCTAGCGGTGAGAGTAAGAGAGTACCTTCTTCCTCCTCTCTCCAATACAGCTCGAGGAGCACTCGTAAATCTTGGAAGTGAATCAAATACAAAGCTACTGTGTGTGGAATCACCACACTATCCCTCCCTGGATTCCCCCAGTGCATTTAGTCCCCACCTTTAGCCTATCCATGACATCTGCCGTGACACCACCATGACACCTGGGCCGCTAGCCTAAGCCATGCCTAATCATGGTGGAAACTTGCAGCATAACCATAATGAGCATTCTATGAAGCATCCTCAATAAAAACCTATGGAAATAGCAAATAAAAAGATCGCTAAGATGCTCATTGTCTGTTGCCTTGTTATTTTGATATGGGATAACTCTTGTGTCATGGGGCAAGGGGTACCCCATTGGTGGTTCTCTATGATACATATGTACTTACAATGACAAGAGCTTAGTTGTGAATGAAGTTGAGTAGCATGAGGCTCGGTACTCGTAAGCAAGGGGCATGAGATTTCAACTTATAACTTGTCAAGCATATCCTCTTAGTTGTGTCACTTTAACCTTAATCACTTGAAGATGCTTGTGATAGGGGCAATGAGAGCTGAAAGCTAATAAGTAGCATAATTTTTGGAAGCTCTTTATGAAACTTGAATCCCTGCTTCTTTCTATGAAGGCCTTTCTTTTACTTTTATGTTGAGTCTCCATCTTCTATCTTTATGCACCTATTAAGAGAGCATAGTGGCCATTCTTAGTTTAATGTGGATTGTCCCAAGACTTGTTGATTGATGCATAACTTTGATATTGTTTGTTCTTAAACTACTTGTATCTAGTCACCCTTATGAACTTTGAAGGTGTCCTATGCATTTATGTTTTGCTACACTGTGAGGGACAAGCCGAATACCATTCTCATTATGTTTTCTTTATGTGAAACAAACAAACGTCTTGGTAAAGGGACATTATGAGATGCACCCTCAAAAGAGTAATCAAGGTAAAGATTCAAAGTTTGACAATAAATCTTTAACACCCTCTATGCAGGAAGGAAATAATACATATTTCCTGCGCTTGGTGCATCCATCATCCCATGGCAACGAGAACACTTACAAGATACCGATGCACCGCAAGTGGGTACGTCTTAGAGAAAAATATGATAAAAATCCTGCAGACACTCGTTGGAGGTAATCAAAACTACTCCTATAGCCGGCTCCATTGCTAAATAAATGTGGAGTATAAAAGCATGGCTACTTGGTTACAAGAAAGTGCTTCCCAGGAGGCAACCTGGAAGTCACTAGGCGTCTTTCTTAGTTTTGTGTCTTGATTCTAGTTGCATTCATGTTGCATTCGCATTTTTATTCTTTACATGATTTGCTATTAGAGTTATATTGTTGTAGTTTTCAAAAGGTAGAAGTTATTGTTACTATGTGTTGCATAACTCGGTTGTACTTAAATCCCGTTTTATAAATGCTGTTGTTGGTAAAAAATTAATTTGTTATTTTACTGCCAAAACAAGGTGTTTCGCTAAGTTTCAGAATAATAAATAATTCTCGAAGAAACAGAAAAATTTCGATGAATACAGAAGGGTTAACGACCAACTATACGGCGGGAATAAAAATTCTGGTTGTATAGTTCCGGTCGTATAGATATTTTTGCCATCGACAATTTTTCTTTCATAAGTACTGATGGTTTAACGACCAACTATACAGCGGGAACAAAAAATTTGGCCGTATAGTTCAGGTCATATATATATCGATGCTTTTGTACAATTTATTTTCCAGGTATAGAGAGTTTGACAACCAACTATACGGCGGAAACAAAATGTTCTAGCCGTATAGTTATGGACGTATAGTTACGCCATGATACCATCGATCCGGATTACGGATGTAGTATAGCTCTTTTTCCCTAGTAGACCTAGGTTTATCGAATCCTCGCCAAGCAAAAGCGTAGTGAAGTTACTTTAACGGACCTTCAGGAGTTTTAGAATTCCTTTTGTGTTTTTACCGGACCAAGAGTTTGTGTATTTTGTTGTTATCGATGATGGAGAGAGAGGGCCTAGGGCGTTCGGTTTCACCTGTAGCTGTGCAAAACATCTGATGGGCATAAAAGATAGAAATAAAGTATGCGTGTAATTGTTAGAGCAAGATAAATTATATGTGGGCAGTGCATCCATAATTGCTATTGCCTCTGCAACCGCTTATATCAATAACCTACTAGTCTCATCCATAGAAGAAAGAGAACTAATGATATGCATAGTCACGTCACGTTAATCCCAAGTAAATCCCTCACATACAACCGTACTACCCCTTCTGTCATTGGGGTTCCCAACCTGCAGATCAGTCATTACTCATACTCCCTATACTTGGCTCCATCCTTGGGGTCTTGGGTACCTAACAAGTCCTTAGATTGAGACAAGAGAGGCTAAAATAATCATCATGTCGTACAAACTAATATATGATCCCATCTATGATAAATAACATGCATAAAAGCTACATGGCTAGGCTGAAGCCCTTAGCCCAAGGAGAATTACTCACACATAGAGATGAGATCAAAGATCATAAACATTGTAGTGGAAATCATGAGATTGATAGCAAATAGTGTTACAATGTCGCCAATCGAAGATGAGATCTACTATTACAAGTGGTGGAATATGGCTATGGTGGTGGAGAAGAGTTTGGAGATTACATCTAAGTCTAATCCTCCAGCGGCTCTTTGGTGTGCTGGATGGAGATCTGGAGGCGACTGATGATCTGTGGCAGGGCCCTTCTCTCGTCACCCGAGGCCTCTTTATATAGGGGTCCCTTCACAAAAGTTCTTCTGTTTGATCTAGCGGTGTTGAAGACAACTATACAACCAGAACTATACGGTTAGAATTTTGTTCCGGTCGTATAGTTGGTCGTTGAAGCGTCTGCCTCCACTTCACGACTCCTAGTTGTTGTTGTCGATGATGGAGAGAGAGGGCCTAGGGCATTCTTTTTCACCAGTAGCTATGCAAAACATCTGATGGGAATAAAAGATAAAAATAAAGTATGTATGTAATTGTTATAGCAAGATAAATTATATGCGGGCAGTGCATCCATAATTGCTATTGCCTCCGCAACCACTTATAGCAATAACCTACTAGTCTCATCCATAGAAGAAAGAGAACTAATGATATGCATAGTGACATCACAGTTCATCCCAAGTAAATCCTGCACATACAACTATATTACCCCTTCTGTCACTGGGGTTCCCAACCTGCAGATTAGTCATTACTCATACTCCCTATACCTGGCTCAATCCTCGGGGTCTTGGGTACCTAACAAGTCCTTAGATTGAGGCAAGAGAGGATACAATAATCATCATGTCATAAAAACTAATACATGAGCCCATCTATGATAAATAACATGCACAAAAAGATACATGGCTAGGCCGAAACCCTTAGCCCAAGCAGAATTATTCACACACAGAGATGAGATCAAAGATCATAAACATTGTAGAAAAAATCATGCGATTGATAACAATAGTCTTACAATGTTGCCAATAGAAGAAGAGATCTACTATTACAAGTGGTGGAATATGGCTATGGTGGTGGAGAGATTAGATCTAAGTCTATTCCTCCGGCGGCCCGGCGGTGTTGTGGATGGGGATCTGGGGGTGGCGGATGGTTTCTGCGAGCTCACTTTTCTCATTGCCCGAGGCCTCTTTATATAGGGGTCCCTTCATGAAAGTTGTTATGTTTTACCTAGTGGCGTCGATGGCAACTATACGGCTAGAATTTTATTCCCACCGTATAGTTGGTCGTTAAAGCATCTGCCTCTGACCCACGACTCTTGGTTTCTTCTAGTTGTTGGAAATCTTGTATCTTTGACTTTAGTGTAGTGATTCCCATCATCAAATGCCATTATCTGCACAGGGAAAAAAAGAAAGAAAGTATTGCATACCCCTTTGAACATTAGGCATTAGTCGCAGGATTTAGAGAGATATTTCATCAAAAATATGAATAATATCTAGTTTAAATGTGGATGTAGATGGATATATTTCAGATCCATCAACCTCCCCAAGCTTAAACTTGATCGTCCTCGAGCAAGAAAACCAAAAGAAAAAAGGAACTCAGCATTTAAACTGAAATAACGAGATCATGATCTTACTCATGATTGATAGTCTCATGTCTCCTCCACTTTATAAATCTGAAAAACTTCAGCATAGATAGAGTAATGGGAAGCATATCATACGAGTTTCCTGCATCCTTATAGCGCAACAAAATTATTGTTAACATGGATGATTCAAATGAGTAAACTTTATTCCATGTCATGTAATCAACTCATAGGCTTGCCTTTGAACAATAAAGTATAATCATGTAAAATTGAGAGTGTGAGAGTTGTCATGAAAAGCATATATACTAGAGTATCTCATATCTCCCACATCAATAAATCAAGACTTTTCAAGCACTACTCTTCTATTCATTATCATTCAAGAATTTCAGTTTTTAAGTAATTGAGAGCATGCCAAAGATTTTTTTTATTTTATCGGGCTATGATGGACACTCATGGCATTACCAAGGTTTTTGTTCCTTTTGTACAATGATTTCTCATAACAGCCAGAGGAGTGATTCCATCATGAACACAGCTACCCGGGAGTTCCAAGAATCTTACCCATTATAGCATTGTTGCTACATATGTTTAATCAACTCATAGCCAAAATCTAGGAGTTTCCTCCATGAAGATCGTCCGTAGGCTGGCGGAGTTGTTGGCATCCCATGAAGTTTGACACGCGTAAAGCTATATCATTCTTATGATTCACAAGTCAAAACTTTGGCATGCTCACAAAAACTGCTAAACAGTAATTCAATCGAACAATTCCTTTTAAAGGGAGTTATCAACTCAATCATTATATTCCGTGATGTTGAGTGTCTCTAGAAATAAACCTTCAAGACTAAACACTACAACACCCAAGCCTTCAATTGTGTGACTTTTTCTTATTACAATTGTTTAGCAAATGTTTAGGCAAGACTTGGTTAACTACAAGAGCTGGAACAAAAATGTACCCAATTAAATACCCATGCAGAAAAAAATTACTACAATACAAAGACTCACTCCACCAATATAATATCTCAACATTTACTACTAACTAGCATGGGTTTCTCAAACTTCAAAAGTGGGGATTCATAAAGCATACCTCTCATGTTTGGTTCCACTTCTCTCTTCCTTTTTGATTCGTTTCTTGGAAACTCGAAGTCAATCACTCTTCCGGCAAATACATGAGAACCTCGAGGCAGAAAGAAAAGAAAGAGGGAAAAAAAGATAAATGGAGAAATCTTTTTGTTGTTTTTAAGAGAGGGAATTAAAGAATATAAAATTGGTGGCAAAGCTCGGCTAGAAAATCTCGAAAGCAAATAGAAATAGATACAGATAAAGTGTTGGGGAAACCAACACGAGTGCTTATAAACTCGAATTAAAAACATAACCTCAAAATAAACAAAAGCAAATAAACGCCAAATAAAGA
This sequence comes from Avena insularis, assembly GCA_023614405.1. NCBI lineage: Eukaryota > Viridiplantae > Streptophyta > Magnoliopsida > Poales > Poaceae > Avena > Avena insularis. The sequence goes on along the minus strand of CM042684.1, from coordinate 84,676,106 downwards.
TAAATGAGGAAACTTCCCCAAGATTAGGCTTTTGTAAGCCCTTCAAATCATTGCGGTGGCGGGAAAAATTCGGAACTCCAGTTTGCAAATTGAGTTGATAAATTAATAGTTGATTCTCGGAGGTTCAAAGAGAGGCTATGAATCCTCTCCATAGTCCCTCCAAGTTCTTGGAAGTCTTGGTATGTAGCGAACCAGGTCGATGGCTACTCCTCTTGATAAGGAACTTCCTGCTCCTCTTCTTGGTCCTCATCCTCATCCGGAGTCTCCTCCTCGGGTTGGTATTGCTCAACCTGCAAGTCATATAGAAAACGTCCTTCTTCGATAGAGAAAATACCATTAGGCAAAGGAGCGGGGTAGATACGCCTAGCTCCAGCAATATGCAGGTAATAAACACCACCTCTCTTAGTGAGCATTGCACAAGCTTTTAAAGTAGAGAAACCAACACATCGCTCACCTAGCGCAGGTTGCAACTCACCTAGGTCGATGCCTAGGGCATTGGTGAGCACAGTGATGATGCCTCCACCTATGATTGGTCCTTGGCTTTGAGAGGATTGGTGCTCCAGGTAGCGCACAAGGATCACGCCCAAGTTGAGTGACAAGTTGCAGTTGTTGAAAGAAGCCTTTGCAAGGACTAATATGTCATCCTCAATGAGTCTCGTGAACTCATTACGTGCCTGCAAGGTTTTAGCAATAACATAGAATAAATAGCAAATTGTAGGATGTTGAATATTCTTACCCTTGGTGACTCTAGTGGTGAAACTCATTCTATTATAATATTATTCAGGGGAAGGGTCTAAGCCAGTAAAGGATGTGCGCAAATCATTATCATTATTGTTTAGCAAATTAAAACATGCGCACCATTCATCTAGTGTTAAAGTGTAGTTGTTGTTCATGAGCCGGAAAGAAATCCGGTCTTCTCCATGCCATACACTACTAGGAAACAGCCTATAGATAGACAAGATGTTCAGTGGCGCATAGGCCAATTTGTGCGCCACAGGAAGACATCAGTGGCGCACTGGAAAGAATGCGCCACAGAAGTTTGGAAGTTCTGTGGCGCATTTTCCAGAGCATGCGCCACAGAAGATTGGTGGGACCCGCCGGCGGGGGGGATGATCCAAGTTCTGTGGCGCATTCTGTAATATGCGCCACAGAATATGGAGGATGGGCCCACCACGGAATCTAATTCACCCAAGATCTGTGGCGCACGTTGACATATGCGCCACAGAAGTGACACATATGTGGCGCAAATGTCAACGTCGCCATGCAGAACTTGGGGTGGGCCCACAGAGAATCTTATTCACCCATTCATGGCGCACATGGTAGAAATGCGCCACGAAGTTTCAGCATCGTGGCATTTCCTCCATATGCGCCCATGGATGAGGGCGTCCAGATCCATATGTTAAAAAGGTGACATGAGCTAGCTTTCTTATCTATCTATCCCACCACCACCCATTTCACATCTCTACCTCCTCCCAACTCGTCTTCCTCCTCCCTCACACCCCATCTTGCCCATAGTTTCTCCATTTTCTTATATCTAAACCTACTTTAATCCATAGATTGGTAAGTAGAAGCTTCGCTCCAACTTCTAGATCTAAAAGTTCCTTACTTTTCCCTCTCACATCTCTCTATTTGTTTACTAATTTCCTCTCCACCAACTTGCATTGTAGATCTATTTGTCCATACTCTCTCATCGCGCGGTCTCGTCTCGCTATTATTGTGTCTACTATAGCTAGGTGAGTACTTGGCCATCATGAACATGTAGGTGAATCTTGTCACGCGGGCGGTGTGTGTGTGCGATCCATGGCGACGATGCTTGTGTGTGCATGAATGTTTGCAATGGGAGGAAGTTTTTTGTTGTTTTCTTGTTGTTGTCGGGCCCGGCCGGTGTGGTTGCATCGATGTTTGCCGAAATGTTGATTCATTTCCATTTCGGCAAATTTTTGCACTACCCATATGTCCTAATTTTAGGAAAGGTCATGCCGAATTTTTTCTGGCTAGCATTCATGCTTGTGTGTGTTCATATGGTGTGGTTCTCACCTGTATGCTCAGTTTTGACCGCTCAGGCAACCATGGTCCTCACGATGAGCGAAGGTCGAATTGCTAGGTACAAGAAAGGCGCGAAGGAGGACATGAATCTGAACAACAAGACCATGATAAGATGTCCATGTCGAACATGCAAACTGCAGCGCTGGATCGACCCTGAATCTGGACAATTGGAGGGTCACCTGCTTAGGCGCGGTTTCATGCACGACCTCAATGAGGCGCCGGCAGGACATGGTGGTGGTCACGAAGACGTGGGCGAGCGAGAAGACGAAGAGTATACCGGGCATGATCATCATGACGAAGGAGATGCCAGCGGGCATGATCATCATGACGAAGGAGATGCCGACGGGCATGATCATCATGGAGAAGGAGATGACGACGGGCATGATCATGAAGAAGGAGAAGACGCGAACACACAAACGCTGCTAACTTTGATCTTGCAGGACCCTCATGTTCAAGAACTGCTCCTCAAGGAGACGAGCAACGACAAAGCTGCAGCCAGAGAGAAAGCCAAGCTGGCCCAAATGGAGGTAGACGGGATGACTCCATTGTATCCTGGGTGTCGCCCCGAGGATACACGTTTGAGTGTAACGCTCAAGGCTCTAGAGATGAAGGCCGAACGCAAATGGACCGATGTGAGCTTCAACGCGAACATGGAATACTGGCATGACCGACTTCCTAAGGGGAACACATTGCCAACAAGTATCGAGGAGGCCAAGAAAATCGTGTGCCCTCTCGACCTACCACACATTAAATACCACGCATGCATCAATGATTGCGCACTTTATCGGAACGAGTACGTGGATAGAACCACTTGTCCGGTGTGTGGCCAAGGATGGTACAAGAGAGGGAAGAAGAAAGTTCCTCGAAAAGTGGTATGGTACTTTCCTATCACCCCTCGTCTGCAGCGATATTTCGTAGATCCTAAGGAAGCAAAGCTCATGCAATGGCAGGCGGAAAGAGAGAAACCCGAAGATGATCCAGAGAAAGGCAAGATCCTGACACACCATTCAGACGCTAGCCAGTGGAACGCATTAGACATCGAGTTCGAAGAGTTCGGGGGCGATGCAAGGAACGTCAGGCTAGGTATGAGCATCGATGGACTCAATCCTTTTGGAAACCAGAGTAGCATGCATAGCACCTGGCCCGTGTTTGTATGGCCATATAACCTCCCCCCATGGCTATGCACGAAGCAAAGGTATGTACACATGAGCATTCTTATTCAGGGGCCAAAACAACCAGGTATCGATATGCATCTGTATCTCGGGCTATTGAGAGAGGAGTTAGCCAGCTTGTGGGAGACGACGGCTCGTACATGGGACGCCTACACTAAAGAATATTTCCATCTGAGAGCCCCGTTGCTCACGACCGTGCAGGACTATCCTGGTTACGCATATGTATCGGCCAAGGTGAACCACGGACACAATGCATGCGTCAAGTGCATGGATGAGACATCGCATCTCCAGCTACCAAGGGATCCCGGGTCTTTGAAAACCGTGTTCCAAGGTACTCGAAAGTGGCTCCGCATGGATCACCCGTGGAGAAAACATGGTGACCTGTTCAATGGTAAGGACGAGCTCGAAAGAGCCCCGCGTCCGAGGAGCGGCGAAGAAATCGAGGAGCTTTTGAATAATTGGGTAGATTGCCCTGCGCCTAGAAAAAAACGACCGAGGACAAAGCCGCTGCTGGGTGTATGGAAAGCAAGGTCTGTTTTCTGGGACCTGCCGTATTGGAAGGTCCTTCACACTCCCCATAGACTCGATGTAATGCACATCACAAAGAACGTTACCGAGAGTCTGCTTGGCACTCTACTGAACATGCCGGAGAGGACCAAGGATGGGCCGAAAGCAAGAAAGGACCTTAAATTGCTTGGCATAAAGAAAGATCTTCAGTACCCTGATAGTGATGATGATGATGATGATCATCATCATCAGGAAGGGACTCAAGGTTGCCGCAAAAGAGTTAAGAAGAATGAGGTGGTGCTTCACGTTGCCTGCTTCACTTTGAGTCTGGAGGAGCTCGAGCAGTTTTTCAGGTGCCTCTTAGGAGCGAAGTTCCTCACGGTTACTCGGGGAAGATAAGCAGATATCTGGACGTGGCGAAGAAGAGGTTCAGCGGTATGAAGTCTCATGACTGTCACGTGCTGATGACGCAGATACTCCCTGTTGCGATCCGTGGGATAATTGACGAGCATGTCCGTGAGACGTTGTTTGGCCTCTGTAACTTTTTCGACGTCATATCTAGGAAGTCGATCGGTGTGAAGCAGCTTGACAGGCTACAGGAAGAGATCGTGATGATACTATGCGAGCTTGAGATTTACTTCTCGCCTGCATTCTTCGACATCATGGTGCATCTGCTTGTACATGTCGTGGACGACATCATCCAGCTCGGGCCGACATTCCTGCACAACATGATGCCATTTGAAAGGCTAAACGGTGTCATCAAAGGATTTGTTCGCAACAGGTCTCGTCCAGATGGAAGCATAGCCAAGGGCTTTCTGATCTATGAGTGCATCTCCTTCTGTCAGAATTGTCTAACCACCGAGAACGAGGATGTTGGAATACCCACAAAGAAGCACCTCGGCAGGCTCGGTGGATATGGTCACCGTGAGGGCTGCCGCTCACTACATGTCGGCATTGATGGTCGACGCACTGATTTTGAAAGGGCACACCAAGTCGCGCTACAACACATTGAAGTGGTCGGCCCTTGGGTCAAAGATCACAGAAGCTTAATCGAGCAGGAGTACGTCAACCAGGGCCGGCCGAGGAAGAAGGGAGACATAACCAGAGAGCACAACTCCAGCTTCACGGGTTGGTTCAAGAAAAGGCAACCGGATAATCCCCCACAGACGCCTTCTACGGAAGATCAAAAACTCATATTCTCCTTGTCGCAGGGCCCAGGGCACAACCTAAGGACCTATCATTCATACGACATAAACAGTTACAGATTCTGAAGGGAATATGCCCGAGAGGCAATAATAAAGTGGTTATTATCTTATTCCATGTTTATGATAAATGTTTATTTTGCATGCTATAATTGTATTGATAGGAAACGTCAATACATGTGTGTTTAATAAACAAATAAAAGGTTCCTAGTCATGCCTCTCTTATAGACTAGCTCGTTGATTAACAAGATGATCAAGGTTTCCTGATCATGGACATTGGATGTTGTTAATAACGAGGTCACAACATTGGTGGAATGATGTGATGAACATTCATCCAAAGTATAGCATTACGATCAAAGTCATTATGTTTATATTGCTATAACATCATACGAAGTAATCTTTATCCTTAGACCATGAGATCATGTTAATTGCTAACACCGGAAGAGTATCTTGATAACATCAAACGTCACACCGTAACAGGGTGACTATAAAGGTGGGTTCGATTACGAAGGTGTTATGTTGAGGCTCATGGATCAAGAGTGGGATTTGTCCATCCCGATGACGGATAGATATACTCTGGGCCCTCTCGGTGATATCACATTGAAATAGCTTGCAAGCAAGTGATGTGATCACTAGAATGTTATATCACGGGAACGAGAAAAGAGTACATGTCGGTAACAAGATCAAACTAGGTATGGAGATACCGATGATCGAATCTCGGACATGTAATATATCACGGGACAAAGGGATTTAGTTACTAGCGTTAAAGGTTCTCATGATCACAGAAGTCATCGTTGGATGTGTAGGTGTCAGTATGGATCTCCGTGTCCATTGCTGATTATTGATCGGAGAGGGGTCTCGATCATGTCTGCATTATTCGTGAACCATAGGGTGACACACTTAAGGGATACCGACACCATTTGGAGCAAATATGTTTCAGATAAAGATTTAAGAAAGCGCTGGAATTATTTCAATAGACACCGAAACTGTTTTGGGTGAAAATGCTGAAATTGGTTCTGGATGTAATATTGAAATGTTGCAGGGGGTTTAATGTGAATGTTTGTTAATTAAAGTAATTAACAAAATTCTGAATAAAACTAATAAAAGAGTTTTATTAAATGAGAGAGCATTAAATTTGGAGAAATTTAATGCATTTAAAGTGGAGATTTTAATGGAGAATGTGAAGAGGCAAATTTATGTGGAGGGGGTTACCACCACATGAATGGGGGAGGTGAAGGGTCACCTCCATGGGGCGCCGGCCATGGGAGGGGTACCCTCCCCTCCTCCTATAAAAGTCCCCCCCTCTCCTCACTTCTGTCACACACCTCCTCGTGAAGGATCTCTCTCCCCCTCTAGTATTATTTCCCCATGGTCTCGGATTAGCGAGATACATGTTCCCAGTGGCTTTATCTGGAAAGGAGTTGCTGCTTCCACTGCTTTGCTAGAGCGAGGGATGGAGGTTGTCGGGGTACCGGACGTGTGTGCGATCACGGATGCACCCCTGCTTTGCGGTGCTGGACTTGGTGGTGCTGGAGCTGGATCTGATGGACGTGCTGGAGCCGGACATGCTGGACTTCATCACGATCTTGAGATCGGCAAGTGTATGACTACATCAACCACGAGTTCCTACTCGTTAACAAAACTCGTTGTCTACGAGGGTAAGTTCTCTTTGGATGTATGTCCACCCGTTGCTTTGTACCTAGTAGATAGATCTTGGCGTGTAGTTCACACCGTAGGAAATTTTTTGTTTTCTATGCTGCGGACCCAACAGATTCTACACCGAGGAAAAGGACAAGAATAGTGAATATCAAAACTCAGGAGTAACTATGTTATCCTTTGCTGATGACGAGACTACTGTGATGGAAAGATTCTACGAAAGGATCGAGGAGATATGGGAGCTCGACTACTGTGGAGAGATCGTACCATCCACACAATTTGGCTTGCCCCGAGTGCATGTAGCTGGTGATCCGATATTGACTCCGGATATGATCCACATTGCGGTTGGAGCCATGCTAACTTTGCACGAGGGTGTCAAGACACTAGAGACCCTCCTTCTTAAAGAGGACGATCCAAATTACCCGGTTTTCACGGCCAAGGTGCCATTGGACGTGGGCTTCGTCGATGACCCTCCCGCGGCTATATTTTTCATAGCGTTCGAGGACATATTCAAGCTGTTTCTCACGAAACGGCTGGACTATAACTTGCTCCTCCTATACGCGCTCAATCTGGCGCTCACGATCAAGAGAGAAAGTACCCCGGAAATCGCGATAGTGGATCCCTACTACATGCGGGACAGCCAGTTGGTCGAAGGATCAGAGACACGGACCAAGGTGACTGCGTACCTCGAGAAGTTCATGGTGGACAACAAGAGGAAGGGCACACTTCTTTTGCCTTTCTTTCCCGAGTAAGTACACACACTCGCTCATCGTCACCATAACTTATGCATTTCTTATAGATTTCTTTCCTTTGCTCTTTTTCCAACATTCCGTTCCAATTGTGTTGCGCAGAGACAAATACTGCACGCTCATCGTCCTTGCCCTGAGGTATTCGCTAGCCACGTATTTCGACTCGAGGAGTTTGACGAAGAAGAAAGACTACACTAGAATAAGGGGTGTTCTCAATGAGGCTCTCGAGGGCTACACCAAGAAGGGATGCACCTTCGTAGATAGGGGGAATGTATAAAGAATGGAAAACACGTGTTCAAGCATGTGCTCGACTTCCCCTGCGTCAAGCAGTCAACTGCTGGTGCCAAGGAGGCCTTCTACGTCCTCCATCACCTTAAAGGCTATGTTCGGGATTGCCATAACCTAACGCTGCCATCTAGTCTCCGAGGATGGGCCGAAACTTTGGCAAAAATCGACGATGCTGATCTTAGAGAAGACTTCCATCGCATTCAGATGAAGTTGTCGCAAATCATCATTGAAGATGTCAACACAAGGGGCGGTGCCCTACAACAAGCCAGAGGGTTGAGTAAGAGGGAGATCGAAGAACGCCTCCGTAAGCAGGGTGACACAAGGACGTGGATGACGAAAGAGGGCTATCTACTGTTCCCGAAGCCATGCCAGAAGAGGAAGTCTTCATCATGATCGATGTGTGCCTCTAGCATGATCTAGTGTGTGTATATTCTTGATGGACGCCTGCTGTATTAGTGTGTGTGTGTCATAAACTTTACTATCTCGTGGTCGAAATGGTCATTGTTGTTAGACTTAAACTACCTTGTGGTCGTGCTGTCGTTGAACTTATTGCTTCTATGATGATCTAACTTTTAGGTTTATGGATCCTTTGTTTTATATTCTATGAACATATATATATATATGGATCTGAACCCTTTATTCATTCTTTTCATTGTATTTTTACTAATATGCCTTGTCGTCTATAGAGATGGTGATGAGGTGGTATGTGGTGTACATGGGTAGGGTTCCAAGAGTCTACGAGGAGTGGGAGGATTGCCACAAACAAGTGAACAAGTTCAGCGGGAACATCTACAAAGGATACGCGACTAGAGAGGAGGCGATAGCCAAGTGGAGGAACCACTTGTGGAAGAAGAACCGAATGAAGATATTGGTCGGGCTAATGCTCTTGCTCACCATTATCACAGTTGTATTCTATTTGATCCTAGTGTAGGCAGCGGTGGCCACTTCATATTTGTAATGTGAGATGATATGAACTTTGTATTCGGCGCTTGTGTAAAAATTTGGCACTTGACACTATATATGTATCTCGATCGGGCTCTAAGTGTTTGTATTATATATATGTCGGTTTTCATGCATCTACTACTTGTGCAATGTATTTATACTCATCTGGATAAATCCTGTATAAATCCTGTATAAATACCTGATTATACACCAGGAAAGTATTTTACTTCGAATACATGTTACACAATCAGTGGCACATATAATTATATAGTTAGTGGCGCATGGCATATCTGTGGCGCATACACGTAAATGCGCCACAGAAGTTCTTCCTGTGGCGCATATGAAGGAATGCGCCACAGAAGTCTGGAACTTCTGTGGCGCATATCCATATGCGCCACAGGAAGTATTTATCAGTGGCGAGGTAACAGTGGCGACAAAGATATGCGCCACAGAAGTCCCCTTTTTATGCGCCACAGATAGGCTGTTTCCTAGTAGTGATAGTTTAATGGTTCTGTGCAAGGAGCTTAGGAATTCAATGGTTAACCAGCGATAGGTAGGAACATCATTGAACACAAAGTTTTGCAAGTCAACCCTATTGCAAAGTAAATGGAAGTCATTGGAAATACCGAGTTGGTTCAATATAATGGGCCAAGCCCACTTTGTTCCTTCACTTCTCGATTCTTGATCCTATCGAAGCGATCACACTAGAGCTCATTCCTGAACCGTATCCCCATGCATTCTTGGGTAACAGCCCGAGAAGTGCTAGCGGTGGCATGATCATGAGTTTGGCTCCTTGTGTTCATCATCTAAAATAATAAAGATAGACAAGAATAAATCTTTCTGATCCAACAATAATAAGCACAACATATTCCTCATCATAGCACACTAAAGAATCCCCTCAAAATAATAATTTAGGCAAGAAAATCATGGCAATTAGTTCATAGTAGGTCTCACCCTAGATTGATAATGACAATACATTGAAGATGAATTTTGCAAAAAGTAATTGGAGGATCGGAGGAGAAACATACCGTAGATCACTTCTGTGCGAGGAAATCAAATGAAATTGCGTAGGGATGAAGATATCTTGAGGTTTTGAGAGAGTTTGGAGGTACAAGAAAGAAAAAGGATTGAAGTTTTGGGGTTAGGAGTACCTCCCGTGGAGTTTTTGTGGTTGGACGCCACTATACGGGCGGAACAATGCGTTCCCGCTGTATAGTTGGCTTGCTATAAAAAATTTAGGGTTTCCACCTAGCAGCGTAGCTATACGGCCGGAACTATAGATCCGGAACAATTTGTTCCCACCGTATAGTTGGTCGTCAAACCGTCTATACCTGGGAAAGAATTTGTAGGAAAGCATAGATATCTATACGACTGGAGCTATATGGCTGGAATTTTTAATTCCCGCTGTATAGTTGGTCGTTAAACCTTCAGTACTTTCTGAAAGAAAAATTGTCGATGCCAAAATATCTATACGTCCGGAATTTTTATTCCCGCCATATAGTTGGTTGCTAAACCTTCTATATTCATTGAAAGGAAAATTGTCAATCCCAAAATATCTATACGGCTGGAACTATACGGCCAGAATTTTAATTTCTAACGTATAGTTAGTCGTTAAACCTTCTGTATTCATCAAAAAAATCCGTTTCTTCGAGAATTACTTCTTATACTGAAACTTAGCGAAATACCTTGTTTTTGACAGAAAGTTGACAGTTAAAATTATCGACCAACAACAGCATGTATATAACATGATTTTTAGTACTTCTGAATTTCTTCTCCTCAACTGGAGTTTTCTAGCACTCTTTATTAAACATAAACTTATACTAAATTTTAAAACTTAACTCAAACCTTTATTTCACATGGGTTGCCTCCCATAGAGCACTCTTTTATGGTTAATAGCTTGACCTTGATGTTTCTCACTTAGGCCAGATGAGTGGAACACCCACTCCAAAATAGTTGGCCTTCAAAGTGATGGCCTCCTTTTCATCATGTTTGGCTTTCTTCTTCCTAGGGAAATGAATAACAAAAGGATCACGTGAAGGCAATTGAAGCTTCACGTTCCCTTCATGGAGATTAATGAAAGCCTTAGTGGTTCTTAAGAAAGGACGTCCTAAAATAATAGTAGCAGTAGCATCTTCAAGCATGTCAACAATAACAAAATTAATAAGAGTAGGACATCCCTTAATATATACTAAAGTATTCTCCTTAATTCGTACAACTTGTTTGTAGGTAGAAATCTGCAAGATGTAATTTTACCTCAGTGATTTCAAAAGATCCAAGATTTAACTTATTAAAAGGACCCTTTGGAATTGTTGAAACGCTTGCACCTAGATAACAAAGTGTAGCTTAACAGGTAATTTTTCAGCAATTTTCTTATATTCTATTTCAAGCTCACATACTTTATTGCTACCTGATTAACAAAGTGTTGATACATGGCTTCATCATTTCCTTCACTCACCGGAATCTTAATGTTGATCCTTATTACAAGATCTTCAACGGTGTAACTTGGTGAGGGAGCATTACTATAATAAAGTTCTTCAGGCTCCTCACTTTGGATTCTCATCATTTTGAGTTCTTCAACAAGATTGGGCTCTGCTTTACCTGGAAATTTACCTAGAATGAGAGTTTGACTCTCCGTTATCTTACCTAGCTATGCCTCAACCATCATCATCCTTTCTTGGAGGTGCTTGATACGTTGCTAACGTATCTATAATTTTTGATGTTCCATGCTTGTTTTATATCTACTTTCCAGGGGCTGGCCACACCATGTGGTGGCGCGGGTCCCCTGGCCACGCCACCAGGTGGTGTGGGCCCCTAGTCCACCCTCTGACATCGCCCTTTCGCCTATAAGAAGCCACCGATGCAGAAACCCTAAAAAATCATGCCTCCAGCCATGAAAAGTTCCACGGCGCCGCCACCACCGAAGGGGAGATTCGGGGGACAGAAAGTCTCTGTTTCGGAACCCTGTCGGGATGGGGAAGTGCCCCCGGAGCCATCTCCATCGATCTCCACCACCATCTCCATCGCCGTTGCTGATTCCCATGATGATGAGGGAGTAGTTCTTCCTCGAGGCTAAGGGTTCTACCGGTAGCTATGTGTTCATCTCTCTCTATGCATGATCATATTATGATCATGATCGTTGTAATCAGTAGATCTACCTTGCTACTCAAGTGCTTTAATAGATCTCTGCCCTCCCCGTGTGTGTGAAAGTGACAGTGTGCACACCATGGTGGCACTTAGGCTAGAGATTACAAATACTTGTTATGAGTTATATTTGGAGTTGGATGTTTCTATGAAATTGTGGTGTTTGTTGGAACCATCTAGAGCTCAAGGTGACAGTGTGGGGTTATCTAGATGGGGAAAGCGAACTTTGAGGAGTATTGTTATATCCCTACCATGGATTAGAGTGTCCAACCGGAGAGTAGTTCAGAGTAGTATCATAAAGAGATGATATTTATATGAGAGTGTTCACTAGTGAAAGTAGGATCCCTAGGCCTTGTTTCTAAGCATTGAAACACCGTTTACAACTAGATCTGTTACATGTTTGCGTGTTGCCATCTTTATTTCAGTTTTCCTTTAGTCTCTTCCACGCCATCAAGCTATTTTCTAGCACCATTGACTTATATCCATCCCACTTGTATTTTACTATCTCTTCGCCGAACTAGTGCAACTATACACCTGACAAGTGTATTGGGTGTGTTGGGGACACAAGAGACTTCTTGTATCTTGATTGTAGGGTTGTTTGAGAGGGATACCTTTGACCACTTCCTCCCTGAGTTTGATAAACCTTGGGTAATCCACTTAAGGGAAACTTTCTGCTGTTCTACAAACCTCTGCACTGGGAGGCCCAACAACTGTCTACAAGAATAGAAGTTCGTAGACATCAAGCTATTTTCTTGCGCCTTTGCCGGGGAGGTAAGGTACAAGGTACTCACATCCTCCGGTGTGAGTGCTCGAAGTTATTTCCTTTAGATTCTGCAATTTTGTATTTTTTTTCTTGTTTTCACTAGTTAGGCTTAATGGAAAACAACAAGAAAATTAGAGAGCTTTATAGTATTTATCTTGAGTTAGGAGGAAGTGTTTGAAGAGAAAATTAATAAACGTATGGAACTTTATTTGCATTCTAATAGCAATGTTGTTAGTATGAATTCTTTGGACACCATTATTGCTAATGCTATGGAAAAGTCTAAGCTTGGGGAAGCTAGTTTTATGACAATGATCTTTTTAGTTCCCCACCTTTAGAAGATAGCTATTCTATAGCTTATGATGATACAAAACCTCCAATATACGATGATTACAATGAATATCTTATTTTCGGTCTACCAACTATTGAGGAGCAAATTAATTATGATTACAATATGTCTCCTATATTTGATGATTATGGTGATGAGAATAATAATGATAGCTATTTTGTTGAATTTCCTCCCACTACAATTAATAAGAATGACTATGTTTATGTGGGGAGTATTAATTCTTTTATGCATGTGGCTCATGATAAGGATGTTTTATGTGATAGTTATATTGTTAATTTTATTCATGATGCTACTGAAATTTATTATGAGAGAGGGAAACATGGTTTTATGTATCTCAATAATATAAAGTTTCCCCTCTTTATGTTGAATATTTTGAAGTTGCACTTGTTTTGCTTTCCTATGCTTGTTGCTTTGTGCTTTCATGACTTGTTTCTTTACAAGATTGCTATGCATAGGAAGTGGGTTAGACTCAAATGTGTTTTATATTTGCTTCTTGATGCTCTCTTTTACTCTAAATTCATATTTTTTAGTGAGCATCATTGAAATTATCATGCCTAACTTAAAGGCGTTAAAGAAAAGTACTTATTGGGAGATAACCCAAAATTTTAGTTGAGTCTTGGAAGTTATTACCTCTGTAATAACCTCTCCTTATAATTTTTGTGTGCTTTTTGTGCCAAGAGTAACCTCTAATGAGAGAGGAGTAATGCTTGGGAAAGTTGCTGTCCCGAAACAGATTTTTGTGCTTCATTTTAAATATTCGTGAAAAATATCTGTACGTCGGTTTGACCTGTAATTATTTGTGCTTCTGCCCATGATTGTTATCCAACTTTCGTTAGTTCAACACTTTTTGATTTGAGCAACATAAGGTCTTCGAAAAAATTGGTTTTTACCTGCTGGTCTGTTTTGACAGATTTCTGCCATTATTTGCATTTGCCTCTTAATTTCTTTCTCTTTGATCATTTGAACCTTTTAAAGGAAGTGCTACAGTAGCTTGTTTTTAATGGAAGTTTTAATTGTGTTGAAACTGAACCAAAAGACTTATTATCTTGAGTGCACTAATGTTGCTAATGAAGATTGTGTGAAGTTTTGTATGAAGGAAATTTTCAGGTGTAGGGAAAGGATGATGTAATGAGATGAAGAATGGACAAAAGCTCAAGCTTGGGGATGCCACCCCGTGTCACCCCAAGAAATATTCAAGAGGTACAAGCGTCAAAGCTTGGGGATGCCCAAGGCATCCCCTTCTTCATCAATAAAAATCTCAGGTTTCTTCCAAACACTTCATTTTTATTGTTTCATGCACAATTGTGTTGTTCTTGGAGCGTATTTGTTTTTGTTTTTAGTTTTCTTTTGTTTGGTTTGCTTAAATAAGGTGGCTGGATCCCAACACACTTCTTTTGGAGAGAGACACACCCGGTTATTCATTGCCTAGAACACTCTAGTTTTCATTCTTATTGTTTTGTGAGTGTTCTCTTTTACTAGAACTGGGTTTAGCCTTAGTTTTCTTGTGCTTTCAGTTTAGAAATTTTTAGTTCTTCCTTTTTGGATTTGTGAAACAAGCTCACCGATATTTATTTATTATTATCTTTGTGAGTTCTTTCAAATAGGTTGATTTGGATTGGAAAAGAGTAGGAAAGTTCATTCTTAAGTGGTAAAAAGGAGCTTGTTTTTGACTGTGATTTAGACTTTATCATGTCATGCTTGATATTGTTTTGCATTTGTGCTTAGTGATTTTTGCTATAGCAGGACATGTTATAAACAATTGAGATTGCTTAATGTGCCTTGAAAGAATCATGCGTTGTTTTAGCATATTAAAGCATAGTATTGTGGTATTCTCCTTTGATGCTTTATTTGGGTTGACTTGGCGCATGCTCACACCATGTTATGACTATCCCAAGTCACCATAGCCTTTATGATCCTTTAGTTTTCGACCTCTAATATCACTTTATACTTTAATTAATGATGTTTTGTCGCTTTGCATGATTATGGCCATTATTTCTCTCTTAGTTGGTCGCTCCCAGTATTTTGCTAGCCTCCATAACCAAGTGTGAGTGCCACTCATGCATCCAACTCCAAATAAAACCAAGTTATTCCAAAGAGTCCACCATACCTACCTATTAGCATTTGCTATTCCAAGTATATTCATGTTTTTATCTATCTTGTTATGAGAAAACTAGTGATTAAAGCTCTCACGAACTTGATGGGACACTTTACTTTTCTTGCTCCTGATAAACTTGAACCATTGTGTCATCTATGTTGTATATGCTTGTACTTATATGTTGGGTATTAACAGAACCATGATGTCATGGGGAACCTTTCAGCATTGCACTTGTACATTGTACCTAGTTGATATCATGCTCTTTTGTCTATGGATGTCGTCGGTGTGAAATGAAAGGGGAGCTTGTCTGTCCATGGAGTTAAGTATGTGTGTTAGAGAAATGCCTGGGTTGCTGGTCTAATTGATGCCTAATCATGGTGGAAACCTAAAGCGTAACCATAATGAGCAATCTATGAAGCATTCTTCTTATAAAAAAGAGATAGAGATTGAGAAAAAAGAGAAAAAAAAAGAGATGAGAAATGAGAAAAGAGATAAAAAAGCACCATTTTCCCATGGTAAATAAGAAGATTGTTGAGATGCTCGTTGTCTGCTTGCCTTCTCATTTTGATATGGGGATTCTTCCGTATCATCGGGCAAGGTGTACCCCGTTGGCGGTTCTCTATGATACACATGTACTTACTATGACAAGAACTTACCGGTAACTAAACTTGAGTAACATGAGGAGCGGACCTCGTATTCAAGCATATACTCCATGGTTTGTTCACTTTAACCTTAATCACTTCAAGGTGATTATGATAGGGGCAATGAGAGCTGAAAGCTAATAAGTACCATAATTTTTGGAAGCTCTTTATGAGACTTGAATCTCTGCTTCCTAAGGCCTTTATTTTACTTTTTTGTTGAGTCTCCATCTTCTATCTTTATGCACCTATTGAGAGAGCATAGTGGCCATTCTTAGTTTAATGTGAATTGTCCCAAAACTTGTTGATTGATGCATAACTTTGATATTGCTTGTTATTAAATTATTTGTATCTAGTCACCCTTATGAACTTTGAAGGTGTCCTATGCATTTATGTTTTGCTACTCCATGAGGGACCAGCTGAATGCCACTATGCTATGTTTTCTATATGTGAAACAAACAAACATCTTTCAAAGCATTGTTATTCATGAATCTTTTGTTTGTATCTTTTCATGTTACAACATAGTTGCTATGTCTTATTGTTAGAATTATATCTTTCATGCTATGTTAAAGTACCATGATCCCAGCTATCAATTTTATACATGCCTTGATCAAGATTATGATGGTGCATGTCACCTAAAAAATTATTCTTTCTGTTTATCACTTACCTACTCGACGACGAGCAGGAGTTAATCTAGGGGATGTTGACACGTTGCTAACATATCTATAATTTTTGATGTTCCATGCTTGTTTTATATCTACTTTCTTATGTTTTGTTCACACTTTGGAGTATTTTTACACATTTTCTGGAACAACCCTATTAACAAGATGCCACAATGCCAGTTGCCTGTTTTCTTCTGTTTTTGGTTGCAGAAAAGCCAGAAAATGAATATTCTCGGAATTGGACCGGACAAAAGCCAAAGTCGATATTTTACCGGAAGACTCATGGAGCCAGAAGACGAGATGGAGAGGGGCCAGGGGCTGGCCACACCATGTGGTGGCGTGGGTCCCCCTGGCCGCGCCACCGGGTGGTGTGGGCCCCTGGTCCACCCTTCGCCTATAAGAAGCCTCCAATGTAGAAACCCTAAAAAATCAAGCCTCCAGCCACGAAAAGTTCCGTAGCACCGCCGCCAACGCAGGGGAGATTCGGGGGACAGAAACTCTCTGTCCTGGCACCCTGCCGGGACGTGGAAGTGCCCTCGGAGCCATCTCCATCGATCTCCACCACCATCTCCATCACCGTTGCTGATTCCCATGATGATGAGGGAGTAGTTATTCCTCGAGGCTAAGGGTTCTACCGGTAGCTATGTGTTCATCTCCCTCTATGCATGATCATATTGTGATCATGAGCTTTGTAATCAAGTAGATCTACCTTGCTACTCAAGTGCTTTAATAGATCTCTGCTCTCCCCATTTGTGTGAAAGTGACAGTGTGCACACCATGGTGGTACTTAGGCTAGAGATTACAAACACTTGTTATGAGTTATATTTGGAGTTGGATGTTTCTATGAAATTGTGGTGTTTGTTGGAACCATCTAGAGCTGAAGGTGATAGTGTGGGTTTATCTAGATGGGGAAAGCGAACTTTGAGGAGTGCTGTTATAGCCCTACCATGGATTAGAGTATCCAACCGGAGAGTAGTTCAGAGTAGTATCATAAAGAGATGATATTTATATGAGAGTGTTCACTAGTGAAAGTATGATCCCTAGGCCTTGTTTCTAAGCATTGAAACACCGTTTGCAACTAGATATGTTACATGTGTGCTTGCTGCCATCTTTATTTCAGTTTGCCTTTAGTATCTTCCACGCCATCAAGCTATTTTCTGTCACCGTTGTCTTATATCCATACCACTTTTATTTTACTATCTCTTCGCCGAACTAGTGCACCTATACAGCAGACAAGTGTATTGGGTGAGTTAGGGACACAAGATACTTCTTGTATCTTGATTGCAGGGTTGCTTGAGAGGGATACCTTTGACCACTTCCTTCCTGAGTTCGATAAACCTTGGGTAATCCACTTAAGGGAAACTTGCTGCTGTTCTACAAAGCTCTGCACTTGGAGGCCCAACAACTTACTACAAGAATAGAAGTGCGTAGACATCAGTCCTGCAAATCATTCCTCAAACTTATAGCTTGGTTAGATAATGTACCAAGCATAGCATCATGGTTCTCTATTATCTTAACAAGGATATTGTTTTGCTCATTTTGTGAGTCTATGAAAGATTTAAGTGTTTCTTGGAGAGTACCGTTACTTGATTCCATATTATTATTAGAGTTACCTGCAAGACTAGAATAGTGTTTTGGAAAATTAGGATTATAATTCTTTTTCCAAGCAGGGTTGTAATAATTATGAGATATGAAGTCTACTTCTTCAATATTGGTTTCTGGGATAGCTCTTACCTGGGTTTCCTTACCTTTTACGGCTAATATGAGCTCATCCAGCTTATCATTGAGTTCTTCATTTTCTTGTGGTGAGACGAAGTTCACCTTCTTCCTGTTTGATCTTTCCACATGCCATTGGGCATGGTTGTCTTGCATATTGTCTAGCAGCTTCTTTTTTTCGATAATATGTTTTCCCATAAATGTTGCTCTAGTTGCAATATCAAGCATATACTTGGATACAGGATTAAGAGCATTATAAAATAAATGGAGGATTAAGCAATCTTCCATCCCCTGGCTAGGACAGTCTCTTAAGCATTCTTTCATCCTCTCCCATGCAAGAGCTTGTGGCTCACGCTCTTCCTGTCTAAAACCAGTAATATTCGATCTTAGTTGCATAGTCTTTGTAGGTGGAAAAAATTTAGTCATAAATAAAGAAGTGCATTCCACCCATGATGTAATAGTATTTCTAGGCAAAGCTAGCAACCATTCTTTTGCTTTTCCTCTATGAGAAAAAGGAAATCAGCGCAATTTGACCGCATCGGGGTCAACATCTTTCATACACATCATATCACATATTTCAGTGAAAGTATTCAAGTGCATACATGCGTCCTCAACAGCAGAGCCTCACAATTGATTCTGTTGAACCAAACTTAAATAATGGGGTTTAATTTCATAGTCATCAGCAGCAATTGTTGGCTGAGTAATAGGAGTACGCAAATAATCATTGTTGGGAGTATCAAACTCCCCTAGCTTATTTTCAGCCATATTTCCTATGTTTTTGTGTTTTCTTAAATAGAGAATTATAATTGTAAAAGCAAGAATTTAAAGGTTAACTAATTTTTTTGGTTTATCAAATAAAGACTGAAAGCACACTAACAAAATTAAAAACAAGAATTAAAACTAGCAAGGTTCCTAATAACCTCACCAGGGTAGCTATTGCTTCCCCGGCAACGGCGCCGGAAAAGGGTCGATACCTTCGATCCGGATTACAGATGTATTATAGCTTCTTTTTCCCTAGTAGGCCTAGGTTATCGAATCCTCAGGAAGCGAATGCGTAGTGAAGTTACTTTAACAAACCTTCGGGAGTTTTAGAATTCCTTTTGTATTTTTACCGGACCAATAGTTTGTATCTTTTTGTTGTTGTCGATGATGGAGAGAGAGGGCCTAGGGCGATTGGTTTCACCTATAGCTGTGCAAAACATCTGATGGGAATAAAAGATAAAGATAAAGTATGCATGTAATTGTTAGAGCAAGATAAATTATATGTGGTAGTGCATCCATAATTGATATTGCCTCCGCAATCTCTTATCGGAATAACCTACTAGTCTCATTCATAGAAGAAAGAGAACTAATAATATGCATAGCGATGTCACCGTTAATCTCAAGTAAATCCCGCACATACAGCCGTACAACCCCTTCTATCACTTGGGTTCCCAACCTGCAGATTAGTCATTACTCATACTCCCTATACCTGGCTCAATACTTAGGGTCTTGGGTACCTAACAAGTCCTTAGATTGAGGCAAGAGAGGATACAATAATTATCATGTCATACAAACTAATACATGATCCCATATATGATAAATAACATAAACAAAAAGCTACATGGCTAGCCCGAAGCCCTTAGCCCAAGGAGAATTACTCACACATAGAGATGAGATCAAAGATCATAAACATTATAGCAAAAATCATGATATTAATAGCAATCGTCTTACAATATCGCCAATCGAAGAAGAGATATACTATTACAAGTGGTGGAATATGGCTATGGTGGTGGTGAGATTAGATCTAAGTCTATTCCTCTGGCGGCTCGGTGGTGTTGTGGATGGAAATCTGGGGTTGGCTGATGGTTTCTGCGAGCTCTCTTTTCTCGTCTCCCGAGGCCTCTTTATATAGGAGTCCCTTCACGAAAGTTGTTCTGTTTGACCTAGCAGCGTCGATGGCAACTATACGAATAGAATTTTATTCCCGCTGTATAGTTGGTCGTTAAAGCGTTTGCCTTCGACCCACGACTCCTGATTTCTTTTGGTTGTTGAAAATCTCGTATCTTTGACTTTAATGTAGTGATTCCCATCATCAAATGCCATTATCTGCGCAGGGAAAAATAGAAAGAAAGCATTGCATACCCCTTTGATCATTAGGTATTAGTGGCAGGATTTAGAGAGATATTTCATCAAAAATATGAATAATATCCAGTTTAAATGTGGATGTAGATGGCTATATTTTAGAGCCATCACGCCGCTAGGTGAAAACCTGATGGGGGAATACCAATCGAGGTATACCCATGAAGTAGAGTCGCCAACTGTATCGAGCCAACTGAAGCCAATCCCAGTACGGGTCGACTCGCCAAATATGGCGACTGGTGCATACTAGACTAAATCGCCGCGCCGTCTAGAGGTCCAAGATGACGTCTCCAATGCAAAGCCCATTAGCACACTTGTAAACTCTAACTGGCTGCATATATAAAGCCACCAGGGGCACCCCTTTGGGGATATCTCACAGGTCATATTAGATCTCATTAGACAGATCCATCTCTCTCAATCTCCTCCTCCGCCTCCAGCGGCTCCATGTAAAACAATCTATGATCATATACTGGATTGATTGCAGGACATAGCAATCCTCCATCGAGGGGACGTGAACCTGGGTACATCGTGTGCCAATCTCGCTCCCGCATTCTCCTACGCCGCCTTGTCTCCTCTACGTAAGCTACCCCTGTAGCATCTGCCGTGCCAATTACTCGACAGTTGACGCCCACCATGGGGCAAGCGGCGCTTGGAATCGTCATCCAGGCAGGATCAATACTCAAGATGGGAGACGGCGATATTGCTTTAGCTGACCTTGTTCATAGACTCAGGAAAGCATCCGGTTGTCGAAATCGTCATCTCCGCCTACATCAACATCAACAATGCGCTCAACTACCCTAGCGTGCACCCGTGGGCGTGACGTCCACGGTTTGATCCGATCGCCGCCCACGCGACACCATCAGATGCACATGCCGTCCTCCTGTAGAGGCTTGGGCAGGATCGGGTCCATAAGTTTTGCTAGTCTTTTATTCGATCTGACATTTCTCCCTCCGATTGATTCTTTAGTCTATTGGTTATTTAATTCTAACATTTTATCTGCATGTCTTGGGAGGATTAATCCATGCAGTTAGAAGTCAGATTGAAATAGGATTCCGTTTTTCATGGCAACGTTGCAAGGCCGCAACGTTCAGCTCCATCAACTACGATAGTGATGATTTTTGTTGTGGCATCGCTCCAGCGACTCAGAAGCAAGGAATCTTCGCCGGCAAGAGAAGTCTCCGCCGCGACCCTGAGATCCAGCGAGTTGGGCTGAAGCCAGAAGCTGGTCAACCAAGACGTATGATCGGTCCAACAATCACACTACTAGCGGTACAAGGATCAAGACATGAGATCCATCAAATTTCCTAAAAAAGATCAGATTACAGGACCACCAGGTGGCCTTGTACCTTGCGTCGGTGGAAGGCCTTTACCAATGGGTTTCCCTCTCCCTTTACAATTTCATCTTTCTCTCTCATGCGTGATACTCTATTTAATCCCTTCTCTTTCGTTGATTGCTTTGCCAATTCCCTTTATTATTTTATTTAGTCTTAATTATGCATGCATCTAACACATTGTTTGGAAGATTTATCGTGTACGCAGGATCAGATAATTTCTATAGAACAATCCGTCCTCCTGGCCGGCAGTTGCACTGAGACCTACGGCCGCGGTTACATCCGATTTGGTCTATACGCCGTGTTCACAGCAATCAAGGTTGCTCTGTTTTAGCTACAGGAAAAAATATAGGGCCGAGCGGCATCGAGGATATCAGGTGTTATTTTTCTAATTATTTGCTTAGATCCACAAATCTCAATCTACAAACATTTGTTTCCGGTTTGTACTACTTTTTCGATGTAGATTTATCAATTAGTTTATGGCAAAGTCGACTTCATGTACTCCATCCACCACGTGTCGACTTCATCCACCATGTGACTCCGCATCAACTGCGTTGAATTTGTTTCCACCGCGTTGACTCGCCTGTCATGGAGTCTCCATAATCACGGACTCGTCACGCTCGGAGACTCGCCCACGAGGATTTTTCACCGCGGACTCGCCATGCTCCGGAACTCACCTAAACATGGATACGCTTAAACGCTGACTCGCTAGGCTCGGGGAATTGCCTGTCGCGGACTCAACCAGCGCGGACTCGCTGCCGCAGACTTGTCATGCTAACAGCTAAATTTTTTTAACACTCATACATGCTACGAGTCCAAAACATATATGCATCTTCATTCGATCTCTAAAGCCAACCATGCAGTCGCATATCAAGGACCAAAATCATACTTGGGATCGGTTTAAGTTTTGTCTGTTGTTTATTCGCGTCCGTCGAAGTAGTGAGGTTAGGTACCAAAAGGCCGACCTTGTCGGGTTCAACAGTCTGGCATTGCGTCTCTATTACCCGGCAAGTGTTTGATGTTAGAGGTCTGCCTACTCGTGAAAAGATACGCATAAACCTTTCATACTGCTAACTGATCCATTTAACAACATGCATTTTATTTTAACATCTACGAATCGAACTCTTTACAAATGTCCAATCTTTTTCTCCTTCTCACAAAACGGCCTGGGGCCGGATGCCCTTGTGATGATGCGATGCCGACTTTCTTGTCCACGACTAGTCTCTAACGACTCGCCACGCTCGGTGATCTGTCAATCGCTAGTCTCTGAGACTGGTCAAGCTCGCCACTCGCCATACTCGGCAACAACCACTACTATTTTCAGAAAATGCATCTCTAAAGAGTCTCAGGTTGCCTCTACAAGCCAACTCGAGCCTCCAGGACTACTCCTAGGCATACTGTTTGTACGTGTGGCTCCACGACCGCGACTCGCCAACCTCGTGAACTTGCCACTCTCAGGGGATCGCCATCGTGGATTCGCCCTCGCGCACTCACCATCACGGATTCGCCCTCGCGTACTCTCCATAGTTGGGGATTCGCCATCGCGTACTCGCCATGCTCAGATCCTCGCCATCACAGATTTTCCCTCGCGGACTCAACGCACTCGGGGACTCGTTGTCGCAGCGCCACCCTTGCGTACTCAACATGCTCGGGGACTCGCTATCGCGAACTCGCCATCGTGGCCTCGCCCTCGTGTACTCAACACGCTCAGGGACTCGCCGCCCTCCCAGAGTCTTCATGCTCAGGGAATCGCCACACTCGCGGAGTCTTCACGCTCAGGGACTCGCCACCCTAGAGGAGTCTTCGCACTCGGGAACTCGCCGCCCTCGCGGAGTTTTCACGCTCGGGGACTCGCCGCCCTCGTGGAGTCTTCGTGCTCAGGGACTCACCGCTCTCGCGGAGTCTTCGTGCTCGGCGACTCGCCTTGCCTGTCACATACTCTCCATGCTCGCGGACTCGCCGTCATGTACTCGCCATACTCAGGATCTCTCCCCTCGTGTATTCGCCCATCGTGGGACCGCATCCACCAACTCGGTGACTTCATCACCAACGACCTGGCGGCTTCCACGTCTGCTATTCATCAGCCTCTACAACATCAAGTTCACAAGGAGCTAGTCAAACTTCTCCAATGGGCGACTCCGTCCAATAGCGACTCGCCCGGTGCGTCGACTCGCCAAGGAGAATGAAATACTTGATTCACTATTTCTCTGTTTCAGGAGCTCGCGAACGACTCGCCATCAACTCCACCCTGGAATCACTTGCGCCGATTCGATGGCTTGAAGTCATCATCGAGTCCCTGACACGCTCGGGGACTACTGATGGGGGAATACCAATCGAGGTATACCCATGAAATGGAGTCGCCAGCTATATCGAGCCGAGTGAAGCCAATCCCAAAGCGGGTCGACTCGCCGAATACGACGACTGGCGCATACTGGAATAAATCGCTGCGCCAACTGGAGGCCCAAGACGGCGACTCCAATACAAAGCCCCTTAGCACACTTGTAAACCCTAAGTGGCTGCATATATAAAGCCACCAGGGGCACCCCTTTGGGGACATCTCAAACGTCATTAGACAGATCCATCTCTCTTAGTCTCCCCTCCGCCCCTGACGGCTCCATGTAAACCAATCTATGATCATATACTGGATTGATAGCATGACGTAGTGATCCTCCATCGAGGGGATGTGAACCTGGGTACATGGTGTGCCAATCTAGCTCCCGGATTCTCCTACGGCGCCATGCCTCCTATAGCATCTGTCATGCCAATTCCACGACAAAACCCTAAAATCTTGATAGTTGGCCAACTATACGGCGGGAACAGATTGTTCTAGCCATATAGTTTGCCCATATAGTTGCGTCCAAGCACAAAAACACCAACTAGAAGGTAACCATTGCTAAAAAAAATATTCTTTCTTCTTCTAAAAACCTCGAAACACCACCTGGGAGCTTCTCCCACGATCTAGAGAATTCGAGCATATGTAAGCAATAAAGTTCTACCTCTGAAACCTCCTAGACTGTAATTCTCTATAGAAGTTTATGTTTTCTATTTACCTTCATTTCATTGGTGGGTTAAACGAACTTTGTTCTTATACCAAACCAATACATTTTATTTTGTGTGTTATTTTCGCAGGGAGTGGAACCTTGTATAACGATGTGTACAGTAGTGCCAACCATGCAAACACTCACATGAGCCACTTGGTTGCTTCAAATCAAAATGCTTACATATTAATGACTGGTAAAACCTTCCAAACTCGAACCTCTCCCAATTAAGCACATAGGGGCTGCACACTCGTGTTTCATATTTTGTCTCACTTGCACTTCATCAAATTCTGGGAGTATGTACAACTCTTAGACTTAGTTTGTTGACTTAAGCGTGGTGCTTAGGTTGATGAACCGACTTAGTGGGACTTGTAATTTTTATCACTTTGAGCTAATCCCCGTGCCTTCAAAAACACAAAGTGTTTTATTTTCTTCTTAGTTTCCAAGCAGGTTCGCAAGGAAGGCAGCCACCAGGCTATATCAAGAAATATACGTTAAAACAAAGGTTCTTTGTCCATCAAAAGAGAGGTTACTTGTACCTCAACACTAAAGTGTGTCACTCTTGTTTTCAACTAAGCTTGGGGAGGTAACCACTTATCACACTTTCTTTTGGAAATTGTATTTTCTCTTCTCTTTTGGTGATATACTCAAGTTTGGTTCTTGCAAAGTTCTAGTGATGAGGGTTAAACTCATCAATGCCCATTGTTATGGACTTGGGTTTTGGAGAAGGAGGAAGCGCTAGAGGCATCAATAGGCTAGCAAAAAAGCACAAAGGGACACAAGGTTTACCCAGGTTTAGGCCTCGTAGAGGTCCCTATTACTGCTTGTCTGCTCTTGGAATTATCTAGGGAGTTGAAAGTTACACAGAGTGCACAAATGCAATCTGGCAAGGTCGTGGAAACTACGGTTGTGATTGTCCTCCTCGCCACCCCCTCCTAGCCTTTATATAGATAGGCTAGGTCTCGGGTAGCAGGTCGAGTCGGTTACAGATTAGGGTTTTTCCCTTTCAACTTTCTATCTTTGATCCTGCCTTGTACCGCAAGTAGTTGGAGTCTCTGTGGGTCACCCGAATTCTGGATTGGGCCCTGGTAACACCATGGGATTCTACCAGGCCTGGACCGTATATGCCAAGCTCGAGTACCTATAAGGTATGCCCGCGTCAGTAGCCCCCGGGTGTCCGATTGAATTGCAGATTCGAGCAGAGACTTATGAAGTCTTTCGAGTGCATAGCTAAGCATATTTTTGAGTGCTCTGATTTGTATCAGAGGGATTGTTAATATACGTGCCTGATTTATCTAATGTATTGGGATCAGTTAATTGCCTTAGGGCAAAACAACGGAATCTACTCAAACTCGAGTCCCCAGACTCGAATTTGGAAAAGTGCTGGCGTAGTTCGACTTGGGCTGCGACAGTCTTATAGAGTTTGAATCCCAATGTATAAGTGTAAGCACTCGATGTGTCCGTCAAGGCATATTTCATCGTACCTGCAGGTATGGATAGTTTTTGGTAGAGCACAGCAGATGGGTTATCAGGCCTTATTCAGGTCTTATCTTCATGTTGTAAGCGCGGCATCCGAATTTTTGTCATCGCGGAGATGTTTCGGGTGACCCGGGAGACGTAGTCTTTTTACAGGGAAAATATGAGGCGGAGTCTCTAGAGCATTGGAGTGTGTATGTTATCAACACACAGTGTAATGTATAAGAAAAGTCATAGGGTGCACGACCAGCGCTCCGTATGGGAGTAGGCCCCGAGTGCCGATTCGAGTCGTAGACTCGAGTGGGGACTATAAGTACTTTGTGACTGCTATCTTCTTTGCTTGTTTCAGTCGAATGTGCTTTTAGTGCTCCCTATGGGAGTAACCCGAAGTCCATAATCGAATCGTTGATTCGAGTGAAGGGTTTTTGATAAGAAAATATTTTGTCATAATGCTTGAATGTCTTAGAAAATTTCCTTGAGTGCGCGGCCAGCGCTCCTGTAAGGAGTAGCCCCGAGTGCTTGGTCGAGTCGAAGACTCGAGTAAGGACTAAAGTAGTAAAAAGGTGCTCCTGCTGGAGTTGATGACGTCAGTGGTGATGGTGAGATGACCTCAGTTGCCCACGTAAGTGGCTTTGAGGGGACGTGACGAGTAGTGGGTCCCATTTTATGACTTGGACTTGACCAGGCGTGCATAATCTTCTGGTTTAACTGTGTCTCCTTGATTCTTGCGCGTAATGGGAGAAGTGGGGTGGCGTTCGTGGGTTGCCCTTACCACACGTCGACGTCGATGTGTGCCACACGTCGAATTGGTTTTCTCCTGGCCATTGGATGGCATCTGCTGTGAGGTTAAGTAGGGGTTCACCATGCGGTAATTTCCCCACATCTTCTTCTCGCTCACGCACCTCTGCCATTGCTGCTCTTGCTGTCCCATTGCTCGCATCTCCTCCTTGGCACTAGACCAACTCCGTACCTTCCCCAGCTACTTCCTGCGCTCACACCGTCAGCGCAAGATGGGCAAGAAGAAGGGAGGCTCCGCCGCTAGATCCGCGGCTGACGCTGTACCAGCCAATAAGAAAATGGCCACCACTGCAGGCACCAGTGCTGTTGGCGCGGCGGGGAAGAAGAAGGGCATGGGGACTCGCGTCACCAATTGGTCATGGCGTCCATCCACTATCAAGCCATCCGAGTTGTTCACCCAGTGCTAGGATGGTGCACTCCCTTCTGCGGAGGATGACTCTCATGTTCCCGACAATGAGGTAATCCCTAGTCCTCCTATGGGTTTTCAAGTGATGTTCCTTGCGTTCATCATTCACAATCCACCTGCATCCGTTTGTTAGGGGTCGTCTTTACTTCTACGGGTTCCAACTGCACCAGCTGACCCCAAACTCTATCCTCCACATCGCCTGTTTCATAACTCTTTGCGAGTGCTAGCTCGGAATCGAGCGACACTTCGGCCTCTTCAAAAAACTTTTTAAGCTCAAACGTCAGTCGGGGTCGGGTTCAGTAGTCTATGATGTAGGGGGCTGCGGGATCCACGTCGACTCCAATGTTACTTATTGCGCCATCAAGCTCACTGCATCTGTTCAAGGGTGGAGGGATAAGTTGTTCTACATCCGCAACCAAAAGGCCGATGGAGAGCACTACGGACTCGCACCCTTCGATCCGGTGGCGGCCTACCAGAGGAGGAGGTCCTGGAAGAATGTTGTGATTCCCGCCGAAGTCGAGGAAACAGAGACCCTGTATCAGCATGTCTGCGACCTCGAACACCGCATAGGCAAAGAAGTAGGCGGCGCAGAGCTCATTCGCACTTGGATGTGTCATCGCGTATAGCCTCTACAGGCCAGGGTACACCTAATGTTCCACTGGATCGATGCTAGTGATGTCACTCGCATCTCTGTGGAGGGCATTTCTTTTGGTGAAGTGGACAGGAGGTTGCAGCTGGTGACCAAGTACACCACCAAGGAGGACCTCCCGGGTGACTCGGTCGTGCCTCCATTATGCGCCACCAACCCTCCACCTGAGGTGGATTTCTCTTTGAAGTTTTCTTGATTTTCTATTGCCTGTTAAGTGCTTTATATACTGATGCTTCTTCTGATTGTAGGAATGGGAACTGGGCACCAGCTTGCCTCTCCAACCTGAAGGAATTATCCCGCGCAAGGCAGAGAAAGAGGACGAGTCGGGCTCCACCGTCCCTATTGCGGAGGCGTAGGAAGCCCCCGAGTCCAGCAGCCATGGAACTCGCAAGAGCTGCCGCAGCGAGGATTCGGATGCCTCCTCACTATCGACACCAGAGGGTCCTCCCGCTGTTGTGGAGGAGCCAAACCCCGCGGTGCATGTGCACGCCATGGCTCCTCCCTCTCGGAAGAGATGAGGTTGCCGAAGGAATCGTCTGGTGATTCGTTTAACCTCGAGAATTTTGACGGGTAAGTTTTCACATTTGCAAGTTCATCTTGTCTTTCTCAACATCTTTCCTCTCTGAATTGTTACTTGGAATTTTTGCAGTCAAACGGCATCGTCGTCCTCTGACGACTGCCAATTTGTTAAGGAGTCCGGAGTCACGGACTCCAAGAATAAGGAGGTGGTGGTGCGGTATTATTTTTCTCCGGTGGAGGCCTACTATGGTGCCAATTCCTCGAGCCACCCCCATGCTGGGGAGCATCAAGTTGTTGCACAGACGTCAACTCGACAGGAGTCTTCGGAGTCCCAGGAGGAACACATAAGCTTTCTTCATGCCGTTGGCATTCGAAGGTTAGTTTTTCTTTTCTTGTAGCCTATCGTGAAGGATTCCAATCGCCTCGCTGAGCAGATCCTTTCCTTGGGTCGACAGCATTCCTTGATGGATAACCGCCATCGTGCCTTCGAAGGTTAGTTTGAAACTTTTCTCTCTGTTTTGTTGTGTAGATATTGGCGAGTGATCTTGCCATGTTTATATCCTTTGCAGGTGAACATAATGAGCTTCTTCGTCACGTTGCTTCCCTTGAGAAGGGACTTGCAACGGCGGAGAAGAAACACGATGAGGCAGTCGAGGCTCTTAAGGATTCGTAGAAGCGCGAGGAAGATTTGCGATCCTCCACTGCTGAGAGGGAGAAACTGTTCGTAGAACAGCTCTTCGCTATCGAGAAATCTCTCTCAGGTATTGATATGGGTATACCCTGCAGGTACTCGAGCTTAGTATATACGGTCCAGATACGGTGGAAACCCACGGCATTGGCACGGCCCAATGAAGACTTTGAGTGGCCCACGGACTCTAGATGACTTGCGAGACAAGAAGAAGTTTAAAGAAAGAAAGTTTAAAGGGAAAAACCCTAATCTGTAACCGACTTGACCTGCTACCCAAGACCTAGCCTATCTATATAAAGGCCAGGAGGGGGCGGCGAGGAGGACACAAGCAACCCTAGTTTCGACAACTCTCACCAGATTGCATCTGCTCGCCCCTGTAATCTTCGATTCCTTCGTTAATTCCAAGAGCAGACAAGCAGGAGTAGGGACCTCTACAAGGCCTAAACCTGGGTAAACCTTGCGTCCCTGTGTGCTTGTTTGCTAGCCGATTGATGCTTCCAACGCTCCCTCCTTCTCCAAAACCCAAGTCCATAACAATGGGCATTGATGAGTTAAACCCTCGTCAATTGGCGTCGTCTGTGGGAATTGAGAGTGCTGATGTTGCGGCTTCTTCGGCCCCATCAACCGCGATCTACAAATCCGTAACAGCGGAGATTCGCCAGCTCTTCGGTGCGTTCGACTTCACCATCCACACATTGGCCACTCGCCCGGCTTTCGAGTCCGTGGGCGATGGAATTAGCCTGGCGATCGTGAGCTTCCGCTTCCAAGTCGGTTAGATGGGCACGCTTCGCATGCCTGACCAGCCAACAGCATTCGCGATTGCCCCAACATCGTGGTTCCCGCCACAAATCTGCGCCCTCAGCGAGCTCAACACCTCAGCAACAGCTAAGAACACGGAGAGCAACAGCAGTCAAGGATTCGATCTGGGTGGCCTAGCAACGAAAGATGGGATCTACGGCTCCGGATCCGAAAGTTGCGGAAGCAACAGCTTCCCCAACCACTTCATGTGCGCCGTCATCAACGTCGGCGAAACCAGCGCCATTCGCGAAAACGGTGGCAACGGTCCTGATCCACCCAACGGTGGCATACCTAACGGCGGACCACCCAATGGCGGCCCCACCAATGGTGGCAATGGCGCGCCCGTCAACAATGGAGGGGCAGTCGAACCTCCAACCATGGTGAACGAACACACTGGTGAATGTGTCGTGATCAGGCTTAACGATCTCGAGCGGGCCTGTTGCCGAGAAGCTCTGTGAGGCAATCCTCTACTGATGGGCTATAATTCGCTACTAAAGGAGGAGTACAGACGCCAGTTACAAATGATCGGGCAACTCGAAGCATGTAAACAGGCGGCGGACGATTCAAGTCTTCGACGGGCCAGGCTCTCCTCCCACGGAGGATCCTCCTCCAAGGGCAACGAGTATGTGGCCAACAAGAGGCGATCTCGAATGTCCCACCTCACCGAGCAGGAGCGCATAGAAGCTGAAAAAGTCCTCGACTTCAGCTCTATGACAGTCGACACATGGGGCAACGTGGTCCCAAAGATGCCGCAAGTCGCGATGATAGCGGCCACCATGTACCTCCTTAACAACCAGCCATCGGCTGGGGACCCCGAGCCGCCTTGCACCGATCTACGATCGCGGGCTTGGGGTTAATCGAGGCTGCTCTCGACAAAGAGCCGACGCTAGAGCCGAAGAAAGGCAAAGCTCTGGCAAAACGCTATTCTTCACCCTTGTCCAGTGACGACAGTCACGATCTGTCTTGACATCGCCGCTCACGGCGACACGACCACGACTACAATGCGCGCGATGACCTCACGCAGCGCAAAATCGACAAGTCAAGGGCACGACGCGCCTGTTCGACTGACTCAGAGGACGAAGACGTGGAGCTCTGTGGTGCTAGATGCTTCAGCAGGGCTATCAGGAAGAAGCGAATGCCCAAGGAGTTCAAGCTACCATCAGAGAACCCAAAATTTGACGCCCTGCAGGACCCGAAAATCTTGTTGGAGGACCACATCTCCTCCGTCAGGCTCCATGGCAGGAGTCGAAGCACGGCCATGCAATGCCTGTAGCTACAGCTGCAGGGCGCCACCCGAGCATGGCTCTACAATCTCCCGCGCGGATCCATTCGCAGCTGGGAAGAGCTGGTCTACAGCTTTGTACGCAACTTCAAAGGCACCTACAAAAGGCCCGCATCAATCAAAGAACTGAGGTGCTGCCAGCAAAGGTCGGGCGAATCGCTACGCTCCTACATCTAGAGGTGGTCCATCATCAAGAACTCCGCGGAAAACATCTCGGAAGATCGTGCAATTGACGCATTCAACAGTGGCGTTTGCCGCATAGAGCTCAGGGAAGAGCTGGGCCGCTCGAAGCCCAAAACAATTGACCACCTGATGGAAATCACGAATCGGTGGGCAGACGGAGAAGACTCAGTGAAAAAACGTGTTCACTCTGACGATGAAGCGGAACTCGAGCACAGACGCGATCGTCAAAGGAAGCGTCGAATGCGCATCGACGATGATCGTGACGACGTCAACATGGTCGCAGCTGGCTACGCCGACGGGCGCGACGACAACTGCAACAATGGCTATCACAGCGGCGGACACCGCGACTCCGGGAAAACCACGTGGGTATGGCAGCACCGCACTCACGAAGAGGCACCCATAACAACAATTGAGGACAAATTGTCCGGGCCGTGCAACGTGCACTTCTACATCGACAAGCACGATGGCAAGAAAAAATCCAGCCACCTTCTCAAGGACTGCCGCGAGTTCCTCAAGCTACTCGAGGGTTTGGCTCAGAGGAATCGTGACGCAGTCAACAGGGGATATGGAGTCGCCCAGGCGCTGTAGCACATGGAGCTCCTCCACCACCACCCGGAGTACCACCACCCGCGGTCGGACCAGTCCAGAATCAAGGTGGAGAGCCATACCCATAGGCTGTGGGCAACATGATGATCCAAAAAGGGCGCCCCTCAAATTGGGTGCAGAAGGCCATCACTCGCCAAGTCAACTTGGCGACAAACTCTCCGCCATCCACCACTGAGTACCTCAGTGGAAGCGACTTCTGCATCACCTTCGACAAGCACGACCATCCACGCCAAGTACCTCGTCCAGGCCACTGTCTCCTCGTACTCGATGCGCAGATCGGAGGCTTCGACATGAGTCGCGTCTTCATGGATGGTGGAAGCGGCATTAACCTCATGTTCGCAAGTACCTTGCAAGCAACGAGGATCCCTCTGACGTGTCTAGAGGCCTCGGACACGATGTTCCACGACATCGTCCTAGGAAAGGGCATATATCCCCTGCGCAAAATCAACCTCGACTTCATCTTCGGCACGCCACGAAACTTTTGACGCGAACGCATAGACTTCGAAGTCGTCGACTGGCCTTCACAGTACTGATACGTCCATTTTGCATCACTATTCTAT
The DNA here is from genome assembly GCA_023614405.1 of Avena insularis. Classification (NCBI taxonomy): domain Eukaryota; kingdom Viridiplantae; phylum Streptophyta; class Magnoliopsida; order Poales; family Poaceae; genus Avena; species Avena insularis. Next base: position 84,643,728 of record CM042684.1, on the reverse strand, counting down.
ATCATAATTTACTGTTATTCATTGATATATTTCATATTAAGAGATGATACTTATGTTATTTCATCTGTTTTTGCATGGTTGATGACTTTTGGAGCATGGATCGCTGCAGTCAGGATTCTGATGGAAAAGGTGTTGTTTGGAGGAAAAATTCGCGAAGATCAGAAAATCCGGGAAAATATATGGAAAATCCTATTTTTCCAGAAGACGAAGACTGCCAAAAGGAGGAGTGGAGATGGGCCACAGGGGCCCACACCACCCCCTGGCGCGGGCCACCCTGGGTCGTGCCACCAGGTGGTGTGGCCGCCCTGGTCCACCTCCAGCTCTCCCCTCTGGCGTATATTATCTCCACGAAACCCTAATACCTGGGGAGCGACCACAGAAAGATTCCGCCGCCTCTGTGGTGCGGAAAACACAGAGAGAGAAAGATCTCTCCGGAAGACAGAATTCTGCTGGGGGAATTCGTTCCTAGAGAGGGGAGATCGTCGCCATCAACACCACCATCAAGCTAGACTTCATCAGTATCATCATCATAATCATCATCATCACCATCATCATCACCATCAGCACCCTCATCACCATCTCCATATTGCTGTAACAATTGAGTTGAATCTTGCATTAGTTCATATGGGAAACTTTCCCGGTTTTGATTACTCTTTGTAGTTGATGTTATTGAGTGAGCCGTGGAATTATTTTTTATGTTCAGATTGTTATACATCATTATTCCATCTCTGATCATGATCCATATGATGTCTTGTGAGTAGTTCGTTTTGTTCTTGAGGACATGTGAGAAGTCATGTTGTTAGTAGTGGAATTGTGTTGAGAAAGATTTAATAGTTTGATATTTTAGTTGTGGTGTACTTCTTCTAGTGGTGTCATGTGAACGTCGACTACATGACACTTCACCTATATGGGCATAGGGGAATGCATTGTGTATTTGGCTACTAATCGTAGGGGTTGCCGGAGTGATAGAAACCTGAACCCCCGTTAGGAAACCATTGCACAAGGGACGTCAGGGTCTTAGAGTTTAAAGCCGTTGTTAGGTTTCTACCTTAATTACTTTCTTGTACTTACGGATGTTTGCAAGGGGTATAATCACAAGTATGCATTAGTCCTAGGAAGGTTGGTACATTAGCACAGGTTCACCCACACAACACTTAGCAAGCTAAAGAAGATTAATCAACTATATGAAGCGAAAACACTTGACAGAATTCCCGTGTGTCCTCGAGAACGTTTGGTCATCTTAATTAATACAACCAGTTTGTCCTTTCCTGAATAAAGGATTTGGCCACTCGCTGCATTTATTATTATTGTCTTTTATTTACTCGTACTTTATTTACTTGCATTATCAAAAACCCCTAAAAATCCGTTTGCTAAGTATTTGCAGAGAATTCCTGATCCATCCCACTAGCCAGCAACTTCTGCTCCTCGTTGGGTTCGACACTCTTACTTATCGAAAATACTACGATACACCCCCTATACTTGTGGGTCATCAAGTACCACTGCATCCTCGGACGCGTCGCGTTCGCTAGGTTCATGGCAGTGCCGCACTACACGTACCTGCAGATGAAAATGCCAGGTCCAAACAGCGTCATCATAATCAACGGGAGCTTCGAGAGGTCCGACAGCTGCAACAGGGAATTCAACATCTCCCAGTCCTTCTGCATGCGGGAGGAGCTCGCAAGATTGAAGGATTCGACAAACAACAGTCTGCCTCCCTTGAGCCGGCCAAGCTCCGATGTGTCCTTCGACTCGTCGGTACACACGAAGAAAGTCCAGGTCCACCCATCGGACCCGACCAAGACGACCCTCATCGTCAACAACTTCAGTCCCACATAGGAATTCGCGCTCGTCAAATTCCTCCGTGAGCACTGGGAAATCTTCGCCTGGTGTCCAGCGGACATGCCAGGGGTTCCCAGGGAATTCCCCAAGCACGCAGTCAATGTCAACCCAGATGCAAGGCCAGTCATGCAGACAATTCGGTGACTGTCTGAACCAAGAGCAAAAGTGGTTGGAATGGAGATCAACAGACTCCTCGACGCCAAATTCATACGCGAGATCAAGGAAAGTACTTGGCTCGCCAACACGGTGCTGGTACCTAAAAAGGACACGGATATCCTACGGATGTGCGTGGATTTCACCTCCGTGAATAAGCACTGCCCAAAGGATCACTTCCCGCTACCGCGAATCGACCAAATCATCGAATCCACCGCGGGATGCGAGCGCCTCAACTTCCTCGATGCCTACTCAGGCTACAATCAGATTAGAATGTAGGAGGATGATCAAGAGAAAACAGCATTTACAACGCCTTTTGGTGTGTTCTGCTACAACAGAATGCCCTTTGGGCTCAAAAACGCAGGAGCCACCTATCAACGCTGCATACAGGCTTGCCTCAAGGATTAACTTGGTCGGAACATCCAAGTCTATGTCGACGACATCGTCATTAAAACAAAGGATGAAGCCTCGCTAATCGACGATTTACGCGAAACCTTCGGCAACCTCGACCGCTACCGGATCAAGCTAAATCCGGACAAGTGCGCCTTCGGCGTACAATCTGGGCAGTTACTCGGGTATCTCATCTCCGCGAGGGGAATTGAGGCGAACCCGAAGAAAATAAAAGCCATACTGTCCATGGAGAAGCCGAAGAATATAAGAGGCGTCCAACAGCTGGCTGGGTGAATCGCGGTGCTCAGTCGATTCATCAGTCGAATGGGCGAAAAGACACTTCCCTTCTACCAACTTCTCCACAAAACTGACAAGTTTGAGTGGACCAATGAGGCGCAGGAAGCATTTGAAGACCTCAAGCGTCTACTATCTACCTTACCAGTACTGGTGACCCCACGCGAAAGAGAACCATTGATGCTATATATCTCCACCACCAACCAGGTGGCCAACACAGTACTCGTGGTGGAACGAGCCGAAGAAAACAAAGTCCACGGGGTGCAGCGCCCAGTTTACTACCTCAACAAGGTGCTCACGCCAACAAAGTAGCAGTACCCACACTACCAGAAGCTGGCATATGGCATCTTCATGACAACCAGGCGACTGCCCCACTACTTTCAGGAGCACCCAATCGTGGTGGTCAATGACGCCCCACTTGGGCATATTCTCAACAACCACGACTCCACTGGACGAGTCGTGCTCTGGGGAATCGAGCTGTCTCCACGAGACATTACATACGAGAAGCGCGATGCGATCAAGTCGCAAGTCCTCCCTGATTTCCTCGTACACTGGATGGAGAATCAACTCCCAGAAAAACCAGATATGTCTTACCTCTGGACGATGCACTTCGACGGATCCAAGCGTAAGGACGGGGCTGGTGCAAGTGTCATACTGACATCGCCCCAAGGAGACAAGCTGAAATACATTCTGCGAATGCAGTTCACCGCCTCCAACAACGAAGCTGAATACGAGGCCCTGTTGCACGGGATGTAGATGGCAAAAGCCTTCGGCGCCAAGAGTCTCATCATCTACGGCGACTCCAAGCTGGTCGTCAACCAAACGATGCACGAGTGCGACGCACTGAACGACAATAAGATCGCCTACCGCGACCTCTACGACACACTCGAAGGGGACTTTGACGGCTGTGAGCTGCGGCACGTAGGCCGCGAAAGCAATGAAGATGCGGATGCACTCACCAACATTGGCTCCACTTGTACCCCCATACCACCTAGGGTATTTCTCGAGTGTATCTGCAAACGCTCCATCAAGCCAAAGGCCACAGAGAAGAAAACAAGCGCAGCAATGGACTCGGGGGCTACGCCGCCCAATGAGCCAATGGCACTCGATGACCTGGAGCTTGACATAGGACTCGAGGGACCAATGGGGGTCATGATGATCGAGCCATCTTGGACTCAACCCTACATCACATGTCTTCTCAGCAAGAGGCTACCGGACGACCTGACTGACGCGCGACACATAGCACGGTGATCCAAGGAATTCGCCGTCATCAACAGCGAACTATACAAGCGCAGCATCACAGGAGTACTCCAACGGTGCGTCTCCAATGCGGACGGAAGGGCCATCCTCCTCGACAACATGAAGGGACTTGCGGGCACCATGCCGGCAGTCGCGCCCTCATCGGCAAAGCTTTACGAGCTGGATTCTACTGGCCCACGTCCATGCGCGACACCAAGGACATTGTCCAGAGATGCAACGCTTGTCAGCGATTCGCGGACAAACCGCATGCACCTGGCACAGAACTCCGGCCAATACCATTGGCTTGGCCCTTTGCGCAATGGGGACTCGACATGGTCGGAAGCTCCCAAAGTCCTCACAAGGAGGCTACGTCTACCTCTTGGTCGCAGTCGAGAAATTCACCAAGTGGATAGAGGCCATGCCAGTGACAAACCAGTCAGGAGCCAGCGCCGTCAAGTTCTTCGAGTCCATTATCTATTGCTTCGGAGTGCCACACAGCATCATCACGGACAATGGAACGAACTTCACCTCTAATGAGTTTCAGGGTTTCTGGAAAACCTGGGAATCAATGTAAGCTATGCCTCCATAGCTCATCCATAGACCAACGGTCAAGTCGAAAAGGCCAACGGCCTCGTCTGTGGCAGAATCAAGAAGCGACTCCTCCGACCACTCGAGCAAGCCGCTGGATGCTGGCCAGACGAGCTAGAGTCTGTATTGTGGAGCCTGCGCACAACCCCAAATAGCGCCACAGGATACACCCCGTTCTTCATGGTGCACGGCGCCGAAGTAGTGCTACCCGCAGAAGTGCGCTTTAAAGCCCCACGGGTAGTTGCGTACAACGAGCAGGAGTCAACGCTTGCACTCGAAGACTCCATCGATCTCCTTGACAAAGCACGAGACATCGCAGCAGAAAGATCGACGATCTAGCAGCAGAACCTACGCAACTACCACAGCAGAAGGCTACACCCCAGATCCTTCGTCGAAGGAGACCTGGTCCTGCGACTGAAGCATCAAGGGCACCTCAAGCTCGATTCCCCTTGGGAAGGACCATACGTGATTACAGAAGTAATCCCAGGTGGCGCCTATCGCCTCAAAGATTTCGAGACAGGAGTCGCATACTCCAACCCTTGGAACATCGCGCAGCTCCGGCGCTTCTACCCTTAGTCGTTCCTTTTTTTTCTTACACTACAAATAAGGCTATTCAGCCAGGCTACTTAGCCACACATTGTACATCGTACTGATTCCGCGAATAAATAAAGCTAAGTGCCCTAAAACTCTATGTTTTCCTCGTTTTTCTAGCAATTTTATCACTCGGGGGCTACGCCACCCTTTACACCCTCGTTCTTGGAACAAATATGCAGTATCCCGAGTAGCTGACACAACAACAATCGAACCCTTGATACACCAACCCAGTTGCAACGCAATTGACAGGTTGACAAGGCGCTGAGATAAAATAAGTCAGGCTAACGAAAAGGAACTACAGAGTACAAAATACACTCGCAAAACATATGAGCTAGCAAGCTCTTTACATATGAATATCAATCTATTACATACATCATACACATACGAACTTTACAACACTGGTATACCTATGTGCAGGATACAATTCAAAACTACTACTGCAGCAGAAGAACGTTTGTTTGTTCCTCAAAAAGTCAACAATTTCCTCTGCTGGGTGGTCCACCGCCTGGTAATGCAGAACCATGTTCCAGGCCCAGCAGCAACAACCGCAATGTCCACATCATGCATGTGCAGTCGCACCAGCGAGAGGGCAGCCTTGGCACCAGCCACTAACTGTTGTCGCACGCACTCACGAACTGCACTTAAATCCTGGAATCTCACCCGAAGAGCCAACATGCTTGAAGGGACAGCGTCTAGTGGAAACATCGTCTGATAGATGTCCCTGAGGCACGACTGCACTTTCTTTAGAAAATGAAGCACTCGAGAAGCATGATCCTGCAGGGTCGCAAGTGTAATCGCACGGTCATGATCCACCCAGAAATACCCACTCGCCTACAGTTGCTCCTGGGTCAAATCATTCATTCGAACATCGATCCGATCTTTTCATCCTGCGGATGGCGAGCATTATCAACTACACCACACAAAAGAAAAGTGTGAAAGATAGGCATCACCACGACTGACTAAAAGAAAAGATAAGAGGATAGAAGGCTAACACTTGAACTGCTCACTCAGTTGGGCCACCTCCTCCAATAGGTACTTCTCGCAAGTAGAAGCTTTCTCCGCCTTTGACTTCCATACATCGGCGCTACCACGGAGGATGGGCAACTCACGCTCCAGTTGTTTAATACGGTCACGGAGTCGCGGAAGCAATGATAACTCCTCCACCTTCGAACGAGGTTGCGCCAAGTTCTCATCGGCAGAAGGAGGATCACAAGGATCAATCGAAGGAGCACTCGATGTACCCTACCACGAATCAAGCAAAAAGCAAATAAGAGACCAAGAATACATTTGGCAAAGGACATATACATATTCAGATACAGGAAAAGTTTCGACTGGGGCACCCACAAAATCATTGTTCCCTAAAGCAAAAGGCTAAGCCACTGCAACTATTACAGAAGGAGACTAAGGCGTAGCATGTTTATTCGACTTGGACTTAGGCTCGGGGGCTTCATCGCATCTGTGGCTGTCTCCGACGCCACGGACTTGCTGGTAGCACCCCCAGAAGCCGCAGCCTTAGGATGACGCCGCTCTTCGGAGTACTTGGCGATTATCTCGATAAGCTAGGGACCGTAATTGTTGCATTTACCAGCATAGGGAGCAAAAATTACCTGCTGGCCTCCAGCATCAACAGGCATCTCCCCAGAGATAGCTGCGGGATCCATCTCGACGCCATGGGCCTGCACCATTGCGAGTGCCATGGTGGCGCTGATAGAGCGCTATGAATTTTTGAAGTTCGCAGGGATTCCCCCAGCCAGGGATTCCACCAGGTCGCCAAGGTTGTCGATCATCCCAGCCGTCGGAGTCAAGTCCTCACGGATGCAACTGAGCACATCCTTGGCCTTCCCCAACGTCTCCTTGAGGGAAACGTTGCGGTCCTCGACTGCAGCGATGGCACCGGCCAAAGCATCCGCACGGTGCAGAGATTGGGCATCGAAACTCAATCCACTGGCATCTGCGTACAAAAATCATTAATACAGCAATCATACGTCAAAGCACAAAAGAGAAAGATATATCTAGATGAAAAAGGTCATACCTGAGAGGGACTTGGCAATTGAAAGAAGATGCTCCTTGAACATCTTCTCCCTCTCAGTAGTGGAGGCAAGGAGATCATGCTCTCGCTTCCACAACTCCTCCATGGCTGCGACTGCCTCGTCACGATTCTTCGTCACCGAGGTCAATGTCTTCTCCAATGCAGCAGCATGGCAAAGTAATTCATTGTGCTCAGCTGCAACAAACAGAAAGTGTTACCAAATCGAATCAATAATATTCGCAAAAGACAAGGATGTAGTCAAAACTTACTTTCGATGACACGATGGCGATTGTCCAGACGCGCATGCTGTCGACCCATGTTAAGACCCTGGTCCTCCAAGCGGGCGGCTTCCTTCACGATGAGCTGCATCAGAGATATTCCAAGTTCAAGTAAAAGCACGCCAAGAATAAATTTGACTGCCAACTACAAGATACTTACATGATCCTCCATAGACTTCGAAGAAGGCTGTTGCACAGTCATCCGGGTAACCATCTGATGCTCCCCAGCATGCGGGGAACTCGATGAGTTATGCCCGGAGTGGCCACCAACGGAGGAGAAGGAGACCGCGAGGCCACCTTCTTGAACTTGAAGTCTGTGATTCCGGACTCTTTAAAAAATTGGACGTCGTCAGGACACGATGTCGCCACTTGACTGAAACACAAAATCAAACAAGAGCCCCAAGATAGATGACAACTCAAAGAAGGAACCAAAAACGAATTCGCGAATATAGAACTTACCAGTCAAATCTTTCAAGATCGAAGGACTGTTGCTCCGACTCCGACGACTCCTTTGGCAGCCGCATCTTCTTGCGAGCAGATGGTGCCATGGAACATACAGGAACAGTGGGAATCGGCTCCTCCGCAGCAATGGATGGGCCCTCTGGAGTCAACAGGGAGGAAGCATCCGAATCCTCACTACGTGAACGCTTGCGAGTGTCCGGACCGCTGGACTCAGGGGCTTCCTCCTCCTCTTCAAGTGGGACGATCGATTTTGACTCGTCCTCTTCATCTACTTCACGAGGAATAACCCCCTCAGGAAGAGGGGGCAAACTGGGAGACACCATCCAATGCTGCATACAGAAAACAATTTAGCATACGTCAAGAAATCAAAAAGCAATCGACAAATAAAGCTACTTCGTAGCACAATCATACCTCAGGAGGAGGGTTAGAGGCATCGAATGGAGGCACAACTGGTTCACTAGGGAGAACATCCTTGGTGGTGTACTTGGTTAACAGTCGCACCCTCTTATCTAGTTCACCCATAGAAATTCCATCGGCAGACACGCGAGTGACATCATCCGCACCAGCCCATTGGAACATGGGGTGGACTCTAGCCGGCAGAGGCTGGATGCGACGGCGCAACCATGTGCGAATGAGGGTGGCGCCTCCCTCTTCTTTACCCATGCGACCCTCGAGGTCGCAGATGCGCTCGTACAGCACTTCCGTCTCCTCGGACTCCCCAGGCATCACCACGTTCTTCCAAGAACGCCTCCTCCTGCATGGCATCACGGGATCGAAGGGTGCGAGTCCGTAGTGCTCTCCGTCGGCCTTCTGGTCACGGATGTAGAACCACTTGTCCCTCCACCCTTGGACGGACGCCATGAGGTTGATATCAAAGTATGTGACGGAGGAGTCGACATGGATACCACAACCTCCTATGTCATAGACTATGGAACCAGATGCCGACTGACGCTTCAGCTTGAAAATCCGCTTGAAGAGACCAAAGTGTGGCTCGACTCCGAGCCAGCACTCGCAAAGCGTGATATAGCACGCAATGTGAAGAAGAGAGTTTCGGGACAGCTGGTGCAGCTGGAGCCCATAGAAACAAAGAAGGCCCCTGACAAAAGGATGCAGGGGCAGAGACAGACCACGAATGATGAACGCGAGGAACATCACCTGGAAACCAGCAGGAGGGCAAGGAGTTACCTCGTCACCTGGCAATCGTGAGTCATCCTCCATGGGTGACAGAACTCCATCTTGACGGAGGAGACGGAGCTCGGAAGACTTGATAATGGATGCGCGCCACGCACCATTGGTGACGCGAGTACCCGTGCCCTTCTTCTTCCCGGCACCGGTGGCGCTGGTTCCCACACTGGCGGAGCCACCCTTCTTCTTGGCAGCAGTAATGGCGGCGGCGGATTCAGCGGTGGCGCCTCCCTTCTTTTTCCCTATCTTGTGGTGGCGGTGCGAGCGGAGGAAGTAGCTCGGAAACACGCGGAGTTGGTCTAGTGCCGCGAAGAGGATTAGCTCTAGGAAACAGAGAGCAGCGGCAATGGCGATGGAAGAACAAGTAGAGAAAGAGCAGATGGGAAATTACCGCAGCTGTGCTTCTACTTAACCACCTTGCGGATGCAATCCAACGGCCAGCAGAAACCGTATGGGACACGTGGTGCACATCGCGGTCCACACGTGGAGAGGCCAAAGCACGAACCGTCCCCCACTATCTCCATTACGCGCGGAAATCGAGGAGGCGTAGTTAAAACGAAAGATTATGCACGCTCGGTCAAATCAAAGTCAGAAAATGGGACCCACCGCTCGTCACGTCCCGTCAAAGCCGCTCACGCGGGCAACTAAGGTCATCACATCATCAGCACTAATGTCATCAAGTTGAGCACTAGAAGGCTTCGACTATTTCAGTCCTTGCTCGAGTCTTCGACTCCACCAAGCACTCGGGGGCTACTCCCATAGGGAGCGCTGGTCACGCACCCTACGATTTTCTTTTTATGCAGGAATATGGACATTCCAAGAATACCCAAGCACTCGAATCTGCGATTCAACTATGGATCACGGATTACTCCCATAGGGAGCGCCGGAAGCAAATTCGACTAAAACAAGCAAACAGAAGACGACAACGGTTGCAAAAGTTCTTTAGTCCCTGCCTGAGTCTTCGACTCAACCAGGCACTCGGGGGCTACTCCCATAGGGAGCGCTGGTCGCGCACCCTATGATTATTTTTCCTTGTACATCATACTGAGTGTTGATAACATCCACACTCGAAGTCTATGGTGACACCGCCTCATATTTTTCCCTACAAAGAGACCACGTCTCCCGGGCCACCCGAATCATCTCCACGATGACAAAAATTGGATGTCGTGCTTGCAACGTGAAGATAAGACCCGAATAAGGCCTGGCAACGCATTTTCTATGCACTACCAGAAATATATCTGTGACTACAGGTACGATGAACATGCCTCGACGGACGCGTCGAGTACTGACACCCATATACTGGAAGTCGACTCCTGTAAGACCTCTGCAGCTTGAGTCGAATTACACCATCACTTTCCCGAATTCGAGTCCGGGGACTCGAGTTCGAGTAGATTGTGTTGTTTTGCCCTAAGGCAGTTAACTGATACCAATGCATTGGTTAAATCAGGCACGCATATCAACAATCCCTATGATATAAACATAACACTCAAAAAAATACTCAGTGATGCACTCGAAAGGCTTCAAAAAGTCCCTAGTCGAATCTACGATTCCACTAGACACTCGGGGCTACTGACATGGGTATACCCTGCAGGTACTCGAGCCTAGTATGTACGGTCCAGATACGGTGGAAACCCACGGCATTGCCACGGCCCAATGAAGACTTCGAGTGGCCCACGGACTCTCGATGACTTGCGAGACAAGAAGAAGTTTAAAGATAGAAAGTTTAAAGGAGAAAAACCTAATCTGTAACCGACTCAACCTGCTACCCGAGACCTAGCCTATCTATATAAAGGCCAGGAGGAGGCAGCGAGGAGGACACACAGAACCCTAGTTTCCACAATTCTCACCAGATTGCATCTGCTCGCCCCTATAATCTTCGATTCCTTCGTTAATTCCAAGAGCAGACAAGCAGGAGTAGGGACCTCTACGAGGCCTGAACCTTGGTAAACCTTACGTCCCTGTGTGCTTGTTTGATAGCCAATTGATGCTTCCAGCGCTCCCTACTTTGCCAAAACCCAAGTCCATAACAATGGGCATTGATGAGTTAAACCCTCGTCAGGTATTTTGCCACTTCACTTGCATTTGTCAATGCATTTTACCTTCATGATGCTTTGTTGATATGTGCTTTCTTCAGATGCCGCTGGTGTGAGATTTGACGCCCAAGCTTTGACTCGTGCGGACGCCTTTGTCGGCGCCGTGACTGCAGTAGAAGACCGCAGCGTCTCTGTGAAGGATACACTAGAGAATGCCAAGGGCATGCTGGGTCATCTTTGAGAGGAGATGCTTCCCAGGGCCCAGATGATCGAGAATTTTCATGGCTTGGTGGAGTCCTTTGCAGAAGGCATCTCGATGGACTTCAAGAATTCACAGAGGTCAGTTGGCGCGACCATGGCACTCGCAATGGTGCAATCCCACAGCATGGAGCTGGAACCTAGCGAGATCTCCGAGGTGATGCCGGTCACCACGGATGGCCAGCAGGTAGTGTTCCAGCCTTTCGCCACTAGTTGCAGTAAGTATGGGCCTTGGCTCATTGAAACAGTCACCAAATATTTGGCGGAGCTGCGGCGAGTGAAGGCTGTGAAGGCTACGGCATCTAGGGCTACAACTGGGAAATTTGTAGCGCCATAGACTGCCACAGATTTGAGGAAACCCCCGAAGTCAATGTCGAAGTCGAAAAAGCAGGATCTTCCTTAGTTTCTCTATGTAATAGCTTAGCTTTTCCTTTCACTGAACAATATGCTAGCTTCTAATCATGCAGGTACTGCTGTTTTATTGGTGTGAGCACCTCGTTGAGGTAGTAGACTGGGCGTTGTACCCCGTGGACTTTATTTTCTTCATCTTGTTCCACCACGAGCACAGTTCTTACCACCTGGTTGGTGGCAGAGATGTATAGCAGTAGCGGCTCTTTTTCGCGCGGTGTCACCAATACCGGTGAGGTGGACAGTAGACGTTTGAGGTCATCGAATGCTTCTTGTGCTTTGTTTGTCCACTCAAATTTGTCAGCCTTGCAGAGAAGTTGGTAGAAAGGCAGTGCCTTTTTGCCCATCCGACTGATGAATTGACTGAGCGCTGCGATTCGCCCACCAGCTGCTGGATGCCTTTTACGTTCTTCAACTTCTCCATGGCCACTATGGCCTTCATTTTCTTCTTGTTGGCCTCAATCCCTCTCGCGGAGATGAGATACCCGAGCAGCTACCCAGATGGTATGTCGAAGGCGCATTTGTCCGAATTTAGTTTGATCCGGTAGCAGTCGAGGTTATCGAAGGTCTCGTGGAGATCGTCGAGTAACGAGGCTTCCTCCTTGGTTTTGACGACGATGTAATCTATGTAGACTTGGATCTTGCGACCAAGTTGGCTCATGAGGCATGCCTGCATGCACCACTGGTAGGTGGCTCTTGCGTTTTTCAGCCCGAAGGGCATCGTTGTGTAGCTGAAGAACCAAAAGGCGTGACGAACACCGTTTTCTCCTGGTCCTCCTCCTTCAGATTTGATAATAGCCTGAGTAGGCATCGAGGAAGTAGAGATGCTCGCATCCTGCGGTGGAGTCGATTATTTGATTGATCCGTGGCAACAGGAAGTGGTCCTTCGAGCAATGCTTCTTTAGGGAGGTGAAGTCTATGCACATCCATAGGATATTCGTTTCTTTTTTAGGAACACACAAGGGGTTTGTGACCCAGGTGCTTTCCTTGATCTCGCGTATGAAATTAGAGTCGAGGAGTCTGTTGACTTCCATTCTGACCGCTTTTGCCCTTGGCTCCAACAATGGGCAGATTGTGTGTTTGACTGGCCTTGCTTCAGGATTCACGTTGAGTGCATGCTCGGCGAATTCCCTGGGAACTCCTGGCATGTCCGCTAGACACCAGGCAAAGATTTCCAGCACTCACGGAGGAATTCGACGAGCGTGAGTTCCTATGCGGGACTCAAGTTGTTGGCGATGAGGGCCGTCTTGGTTGGGTCCGTTGGATGGACCTGGACTCTCTTGGTGTGCACCGACGTGTCGAAGGATTGTTTGGGTGAGCTTGGCTTGCTTGGGGGAGGCAGACTATTGTCTGTCGACTCCTTCAACCTTGCTAGTTCCTCCTACATGCTGAAAGACTGGGAGATTCTGTTGAACTCCCAATTGCAACTGTCGGATCTCTCTAAGTTTCCATTGACTGTGATGATGCCGTTTGGGCCTAGCATTTTCATCTGCAGGTAGGTGTAGTGTGGCACTGCCATGAACCTCGTGAACGCGACAAGTCCGAGGATGCAGTGGTATTGTGAGGGCTAGTCGATGAATTCAAATTCAATGCGCTCTCACTGAAAGTTTTGCAGCGTGTCCAAGATGACATCGAGGCTGATCTTGCCCAGGGGGTACACGCCCTTCCCTGGGACGATGTCATGAAACATTGTGTATGAAACTTCCAGACATGTCAGAGGAATTCTCATTGCGCACAAGGTACTTGAAAACATAAGGTTAATGCTGCTTCTACCATCCATGAAGACGTGACTCATCTCGAAGCCTCCGATCTGCGCCTCGAGCACCAAGGGACAGTGGCCTCGGTGAGGTACTTGGCGCGGGTGTTGGCGCTTGTCGAAGGTGATGCAGGACTCGCTTACACTAAGGTACTCAGTGGTGGAGGGCGGAGAGTTCATCGCCAAAATGGCTTGGGGAATGATTGCCTTCTACACTCGATTTGAGGGGCGTCCCTTTTGGATCATCCCCATGTTTCCCAGCGCTCGCGGGTATGGCTCGCCTCCATGGTTCTGGACTAGCGCAGCCGCAGGTGGTGGTGCCCCGGGTGGTGGCGATGGTGCTCCATGAGCCACAGCGCCTGCGAAAGCTCCGTAGCTCTGGTTGATTGCATCGCGATTCATCTGGGCCAGGCCTTCATGGAGCTTGAGGAACTCACGGCAATCTTTGAGAAGGTGGCTGGACTTTTTCTTGCCGTCGTGCTTGTCGATGTAGAAGCGTATGTTGCACGGTCCGGACAGTTTCTCCTAGATGGATGTTATAGGTGCCTCATCATGAGTGCGGTGCTGCCACACTTGCGTGGTTTTTCCGCTATGCGGTATCCGTTGTTGCAGTTGTCGTCGTGTTTGTCGGCATAGCCATCCGCGACCATGTCAACCTCTTCGCGGTCCTTGTAGACGCGCATCCGATGTTTCCCTCGGTGATCGTGTCTGCGCCCGAGGTCATCGTCATCATCGGAGTAGGCACGGTTTTTAACCGAGTCCTCTCCATCAGCCCACCTATTCGCGATCTCCATCAGGTGGTCGATTGTCTTGGGTTTCGAGCGGCCCAACTCCTCCCTGAGCTCTCTGCGGTGCATGCCGCTATTAAACGCGTCGATTGCACGATCCTCGGAGATGTCTTCTGCATAATTCTTGATGATGGACCATCTCTGGATATATGAGCACAGCAACTCGCCAGACCTTTGGTGGCAGCCTCTTAATTCTTTGATTGATGCGGGCCTTTTGTAAGTTCCCTTGAAGTTCCGCACAAAGCTGTAGACTAGCTCTTCCCAGATGTTAATTGATCTGCACTGGAGATTGTTGAGCCATGCGCGGGCGGCACCTTTCAGATGTAGCTGGAGGCATTGCATTGCCGTGCTCGAGCTTCCACCATGTATCCAGACGGAGGAGATGTGATCTTCCAGCCATATTTTCAGGTATTGTAGACCATCGAATTTCGGGTTCTCCGATGGGAGATTGAATCCCTTAGGCATTCGCTTCTGCATGATGGCTCTGTTGAAGCATCTGGCATCGCAGAGCTCTATTTCGTCATCCTCCAAGTCAGTCGAACGGGCACGCCTCGCGCGCATCTTGTCAACCTTGTGCTACGTGATGTCATTACACACGTCGTAGTCGCGGTCGTGCCGCCGTGAGCGGCGCCGCCGAGACAAGTCATGGCTATCATCGCTGGAGGAGGGCGATGAATAGCGCCTGGCCGGAGCTTTACTTTTCTTAGGCTCCAGTGTTGGCTCCTTGATGTGGGCAGCTTCGACTAGCCCCAAGCCCGCGATCATGGATCGGTGCATGGCAGCTCACGGATCCCCAGCCGGTGGCTGGTAGTTGAGGAGGTACATGGTGGCCACCGTCACCGCTGCTTGCTGTGTCTTTGGGAGCACTTTGCCCCGTGTATCCATCGTCATGGAGCTGAAGTCAAGGACTTGCGCGGCTTCTTCTCACTCCTTGTCGGTGAGGTAGGCCAGTCGAGAGCGCCTTTTGGCGGTCACATGTTCATTGCCCTTGGAGGAGGATCCTCCCATGGAAGAGAGTTGAGCCCGCCGGAGACTCGACTCGTCCGCCGCCTTTTTGCGCGCATCGAGTTGCACGATTTCTTGCTGTTGGCGCCTGTACTCCTCCTTGAGCAGCCAATGGTACCCCATCAGCATCTCCTATGATGAGTTTAGGGGCAGGGATGTCCCCACACAGCTTCTCGATAGCGGGCCCACTCGATGTTGTTGAGCTTGATCAACACACGGTCTTCGGTGCGCTCATTCGCCATGAGATTCAGGTCGCCTTCTGCCCCATTGTTGGTGGGTGCGCGGTTGGCGGGACCACCATTCTCGACTAGGATGGCACCGTTAGACGGCCCAGTACCGGTTTTGTCGCGATTGACACCGGTGTCGCCTACATTGATGACGGCGCACATGTAGTGATTGGGGAAGATGTTGCTCCCACAACTTTCAGATCCGGAGCCGCAGGCTCCATCTTCTATGGCCAGATCACCCAGATCGGATTCGCGAGTGATGTCGCTGTCCGAGCTCCCGACTGTTGTCAGGGCATTGAGCTCGCTCAGGGTGCCGATTGGTGACGGAAACCACGATGTTGGAGCAATTGCGGGGACCGTCGACTGATCAGGGAGGCAAAATGTGCCCAGCTGACCAAGTTGGAAGCATAAGCTCCCGATCGCCAGGCCGATCCCATCGTCCAAGGACTCGAAAGGCGGGCGAGTGGCTGGCGTGTGGACGGTGAATTCGAAGGCACTGGAGAGGAGGTGAATCTCCGCTGTTGTAGAGTTGTAGATCGCGGTTTATGGGGCCGAAGAAGCCACGACATCAGCACTCCCAGTTCCCATAGACAACACCAATTGATGAGGGTTAAACTCATAAATGCCAATTGTTATGGACATGGGTTTTGGAGAAGGAGGGAGCACTGGAGGCATCAATCGGCTAGCAAACAAGCACACAAGGACGCAAGGTTTACCCAGGTTCAGGCCTAGTAGACATCCCTACTCCGGCTTGTCTGTTCTTGGAATTATCGAGGGAGTCGAAAGTTACAGGGGGTGCACAGCTGCAATCTGGCAAGGTCATGGAAACTAGGGTTGTGATTGTCCTCCTCGCCGCCCCTCCTAGCCTTTATATAGATAGGCTAGGTCTCGGTTAGCAGGTCAAGGCGGTTACAGATTAGGGTTTTTCCCTTTAAACTTTCTATCCTTGATCCTGCCTTGTACCGCAAGCAGTCGGAGTCTCTGTGGGTCACCCGAATTCTTGATTGGGCCCTGGTAATGTCGTAGGCTTCTACCAGACCTGGACCGTATTTGCCAAGCTCGAGTACCTGTAAGGTATGCCCACATCATCTAGGCTTGGGGAGGTTACGTCTACATGTGTAGAGTCTTGTGCAATGTTCGTATTCGATGAAGGTTTAATGCAATCATGTATCCCGCTGTTTTTGAATGCTGGTTTAAGTGAGTCTAGTTCTATATTCATATGGGGATACACTTTCTCATGATAGGCACCATAGTAGTTGACTTAGAGCTTGTATGCATCTTGCCAAATTGTTTAGCAAGCTTGTGACACTATTTGTGATCCTCTAGAAAACATTGCCACAATCTCAACACTTGGAAAAAATGAATACTTGATCAAGATCTGTTGAAATTTGTCTTAAATGAATAGGTTATGCTCGACCCCATAATGTCAAAACAATAGACTTGATAGTTTGCACACGGAAGGAGTTGTCAATTGGAAAGATACTCAGCACCATAGATGTGGTGATCGACTTGATAGTACTCTTTGAAATGATTTGTTTGAAGAAACTGACATTTAGCGGTAATTGAGATGCATGCCAAATCTTGACATGTTAATTAAAGTATGATATTTCTTTATGCGTGTTTGTACAACTGTCGCACAACATGGGATGGTAACAATTCCGCTGGCCTTTGAACAGTCCAAAAAGAGGAAACTCTTGGAGTTTGGCTATGAGTTTCCCAACATATGTAGTAAAAATGCTATATTTGGGTATGCATTGGTATTCTCATGGGTCTGCATTCAAAGCAAAAGAGTTAATACTCCTCTGACCCTTATGAGAAATCATTATGCCGAAAAGGGAAACCTTGGTAATGGTCACGAGTATCCATTCTTAGCCTACACAGTCTGATCAAACACGCAAAATTTTGGCATGATCTCATTACTGATGAACTGAAGTTTTAGAAAGACAAAGAATAGAATATGAGTGTTTGATAGCCACGATTCATTGATGTGGATGACCAAATGAGACACTCTAATGCTATGCTTCTTTTGACATGTTCTCGCATGTCCTTTTGGCAGAAATCTCGTTACTAAGAGATAAACTTTCTGAAACTCAATAAGTGATATTTGCACTTGAGAGCCTTAACTAGATGACATGATTGGGTAGACTTTATTCCTATTTATGCTTGACATATATTTGGGACTAAGTTCTGCCTCATAAAAATAATGATATGAAAAGTTATACAAAAGGTGCAATAAGAGGATCACAAGTTTGTTTGCGAGTAGATTCACTGTTGACATGGAGCATACAAGTTTTGATGAATCTTTAGTGGTCTTTATAACTGATCTTGTGTTGCCTTATATGAATACATGTTTCTCTCTTCGAGCTTGTATAAGAAATAAAGATGCAAGGCATGATTTCCAGTGATAAGCTATTTCACAACCATTAATTTATTATCGACCATTCCTGCTCGTGGACGAGCAAGGTCTAGCTTGGGGAAGTTGATGGCTGTCAAATATCACCACTTTTAGCCATAAAAAATGTGCCATTTATCTCGCGTATCATGTTTCTTCCAGCTATAGCTATGCCTTATATGCATAACTTCCAGTTCTCATTTACTTTCATGTGAGCTTTGCACATTTTGTAGTTTAGGTAGAATTTTATCACTTTCCTTTTCTATGACATCTGTGTAGGTGTTGGTGAAGATTATGGATAAAAAGGGACAAAGAGAGCATAGTATGGAGGAGCTGTAGGGACTAGACTTAGCTATTTGAGAGGTTGGAAAAGTGAATTTTTTGAAGTTCTCAAAATAAATATCCAAGACCATGGGATTGTAGCCCTCGACGATACGAACTCAACAAGCCCAAGAACACCCAAAACAGAGTTCATATGAAGAAATGGTGGCCAAAAACCTATGGGACACCGAAGGTTTGACGAGCAACTATACGACCGGGAGAACTTTTCCAGCCGTATAGTTGCGCCCATATAGTTGCGAAAAAGGTCACAAACGATGTGAAAAAATGTTCAAATTTTGAACAACAAGCGATGGGAATCTCTACTTCCCATAATTCTGGCTCACTAACATGTGGGTCACTTGCATAGTGGGTCAAAAAAGTCAGTGTAGGTCAGAGTGGGCGGGGAGGTAAATATTGAAGAAGGGCTAGGAAACGTCGATGGGGTGATGCACTTGGGAGAATGCACGGGATATTTTAATGGATGGGTGCGATGTTTGGGCGCTGACGAGGGTTTAACTCGTGAATTCCCATTGTTATGGACTTGGGTTTTGGAGAAGGAGGGAGCGCTGGAGGCATCAATCGGCTAGCAAACAAGCACACAGGGACACAAGTTTTACCCAGGTTGACACCTCGTAGAGGTCCCTACTCCTGCTTGTCTACTCTTGGAATTAACCAAGGAATCAAAGATTATAGGGGCGCACAGATGCAATCTGGCGAGAGTTGTGGAAACTAGGGTTGTGTTGATTGTCCTCCTCGCCACCCCCTCCTAGCCTTTATATAGATAGGCTAGGTCTCGGGTAGCAGGTCGAGTCGGTTACAGATTAAGGTTTTCCCTTTGAACTTTCTATCTTAAGCTTCTTGTTTCTCAAGCAATCGAGAGTCCGTGGGCCACTCAAATTCCTTATTGGGCCTTGGAAACACTGTGCGCTTCCGCCATATCTGGACCGTATATGCCACACTCGAGTACCTGTAAGGTATACCCATGTTAGTAGCCCCCGAGTGTCTGGTGGAATCGTAGATTCGACTGGAGACTTTATGAAGCCTTTTCGAGTGCATGGATGAGCATTTTTTTGAGTGTTCTATTTGTGTCATAGGGATTGTTGATATATGTGCCTGATTTAGCCGATGTATCAGTATCAGTTAACTGCCTTAGGCCAAAACAACGCAATCTACTCAAACTCGAGTCCCTGGACTCGAATTCGCAAAAGTGTTGGCGTAATTCACTCAGGCCGCGGAGGTCTTACAGGGGTCGAATTCCAGTGTATAAGTGTGAGCACTCGACTTGTCCATCAAGGCATGGTCATCGTACCCGTAGGCACGAATATGTTTCTGGTAGTGCGCAGTAGATGCGTTGCCAGGCCTTATTCAGGTCTTACCTTCACGCTGTAAGCGCGGCATCCGAATTTTTGTCATCGCGAAGATGATTCGGGTGGCCCAGGAGATGTAATCTCTTTGTAGGCAAAATGTGAGGCGGAGTCGCCATAGCATTCAAGTGTGGATGTTATCAACACTCATTATGATGTACAAGGAAAAATAATCATAGGATGCGTGACCAGCGCTCCCTATGGGACTAGCCCCCGAGTGCCTATTCGAGTCATAGACTCGAGTGGGGACTAAAAAACATTTGCGACTGTTGTCGTCTTTTGTTGCTTGTTGCAGTCAAATGTGCTTCCAACGCTCCCTATGGGAGTAACTCATAAATCACAATCAAATCGTTGATTTGAGTGATGGGTTTGTCTTGAATGTTCATATGCCTGCATAAAAATTCCTTTCGGGTGTGCAGCCAGCGCTCATGTTAGGAGTAGCCCCCTAGTGCTTGGTTGAGTCAAAGACTCGAGCAAATACTAAAGTAGTCAAAATCTTCTGCTGCTAGAATCGATGACGTCAGTGCAGACGATGTGATGACCTCAGTTGCCCGCGTGAGCGGCTTTTACGAGACGTGACGAGCGGTGGGTCCCACTTTCTGACTTCGATTTGACCCGGCATGCGTCATCTGCTGTTTTAACTGCGTCTCCTCTATTTCCACCCTTAATGGGAGTAGTGGGGAACGGTTCGTGGTTCAGCTTTGCCACGTGTCGATGGCAATGTGCGCCACACGTGTAGTAGGGTTTCTGCTGGCCGTTGGATGGCTTCCGCGAAGAGGTTAAGTAGCAGCGTAGCTGTGGTAATTTTCCCCATCTGTCTTCTTTGCTTGTGCCTCCATCACCATTGCTTCTGCTCTTTGCTTCTTTGCGCACATCCTCTTCGCGACACTGGACCAGCTCCGTGTCTTCCCCAGTTACTTTCTCCGTTCACACCGCCATCGGAAGATGGGCAAGAAGAAGGGAGGCATCACAGCTGGATCTGCGGCAGCCATTGCCGCCACCAAGAAGAAGGGCGGTACCACCACCGTGGGCACCAGCGCTGCCCCCGCTGGGAATAAGAAGGGTGCGGGCACCCGCGTCACCAATGGCTCCTAGCGAGCGTCCATCATCAAGCCCGCCGAGCTGCATCTTCATCGTCGAGATGGAGTTCTTTCACTCGCAGAAGACGACTCGCGAGTGCCCGGTGAGGAGGTAATCCCTTGTCCTCCTCCGGGTTTCCGGGTGATGTTCCTTACGTTCATCATCCGAGGTCTTTCTCTCCCCCTGCATCCTTTCTTCCGAGGTCTCCTTTGTTTCTATGGGCTCCAGCTGCACCAGCTGTCCCCAAACTCCATTCTCCACATCTCCTGCTTCATTATGCTTTGTGAGTGCTGGCTCCGAATCGAGCCACACTTTGGCCTCTTCAAGAGGCTTTTTAAGCTGAAACGCTAGTCGGCGTCTAGTTCGGTAGTCTACGACGTAGTAGGCTGTGGGGTCCATGTCGACTCTTCTGTCACCTACTTTGACATCAAGCTCACTACATCCATCCAAGGGTGGAGAGACAAGTGGTTCTACATCCGCGACCAGAAGGCCGACGGAGAGCACTACGGACTCGCGCCCTTCGATCCTGCGACGCCGTGCAAGAGGAGGCGTTCCTAGAAGAATGTCGTGATGCCTGGCGAGTTCGAGGAAACGGAAGTGCTGTATAAGCGTGTCTGTTACCTCGAAAGTCGCATAGGCAAAGAAGAGGGAGGTGTCACTCTCATTCGCACGTGGTTGTGCCGCCGCGTCTAGCCTCTGCAGGCTAGAGTTCATCCCATGTTCCGCTGGGCCGGTGCGAGCGATGTCACTCGCATATATACCGATGGCATTTCTACGGGTGAGGTAGAGAGGAGGTTGCGATTGGTGACCAAATATACCGCCAAGGAGGATCTCCCGGGCGAACCAGTCGTGCCTCCTTTCGATGCCTCTAACCCTCCTCCTGAGGTAGAATTGTACTACAAAGTAGTTCTTTTGTCGATTGCCACCAGGTACTTGATATATAATAATGTATGTTCTAATGTAGGATTGGAAGGTGTCTTCCAATTTGCCCCCTCACCGTGAAGGGGTTATCCCTCGCGAAGTGGAGGAAGAGGACGAGTCGGAGTCGACCGTCCCAATTGAATAGGAAGAGGGAGCCCCCGAGTCCGGCGGCCATGATACTCGCAAGCATTCTCGCAGAGAGAACACGGATGCCTCGTCGCCGACGATGCCAGAAGGCCCTTCTGTTGTTGCAGAGGAGCCAATCCCTGCCGTTCCTGTGAGCTCATGGCTCCTCCTGCCCGGAAGAATCTGCGACTACCAAAGGAGTCGTCGGAGTTGGAGGAGCAATCCTTCAACCTTGATAAATTTAGCTAGTGAGTTCTGCATTCGCGACCTTATTTTGGTTTCTTTTTGGAGTTTCTTTTTCCCTAAAGTTTTTGCTGTATATGTTTTGTAGTCACGCGGTGTCGTCATCTTCTGACAACGTCCAATTTGTGAAGGAATCCGGAGTCATAGACTCCAAGGCCAAGGAAGTGGCCGAACAGTCTCCTTCTCCTCCATTGGCGGCCCACTCCGGGCATAATTCATCGAGTTCCCCGCATGCTGGGGAACACCAGATGGTTGCCCGGATGACTGCGCGATAGTCATCTTCGGAGTCTCTGGAGGATCATGTAAGCGTCATTTTGTTGTTTTGGTAGTCGAATTTATACTTGGTGTTGTTGCTGAACTTTTGTTTTCTTCTAATGCAGCTCATCGTGAAGGAAGATGCTCGCCTAGCGGAGCAAGTCCTTGTCATTGGTCGACAGCATGCACTGCTAGACAAGCACCATCGTGTTGTCGAAGGTTAGTATTGGCTTTGTCTTTGTCTTCATGAAATTTCTAGATTCGATTGATGATTCACCCTATGCTTTGTAGTTGAGCACAACAAACTTCTTTGTCATGCTTCTTCCCTTGAGAAGGCGCTTGCCACGGCGGCGAAGAGTCGCGACGAAGAAGTGGTGGCCCTGGAGGAGTCGTGGAAGCGCGAAGAGCAATTGTGCTCCTCCACTGCTAAAAGGGAGCAGTTGTTCAAAGAACAACTTTTCTCGATTGCCAAGGCCCTCTCAGGTGATTGCCAGTTTTGATGTTGTATTCTTCCTTGTTTGATGTCATATTGTTGTGCTAACACCTTTTTATGCAGATGTCGTTGGCTTGAGCTTCAACGCCCATTCCCTTCGTCGCTGGAGGTATTCCCGGAGAATTCAAGAACTCGCAGCGGTCCGTCGGTGCCACCATGGCACTCGTGATGGTGCTAGCCCATGGGCTGGAGGTGGATCCTGCCGCTATTTCCTAGTCGATGCCCGTTGACGCCGGAGGCCAGCAGGTAGTGTTTGCTCCCTTCGCTGGTAGCTACGCAAAATATGGTCCTCAACATATCGAGACAGTCGCCAAGTATTCCGAGGAGCGGTGGCGAGCGAAGGAGGCGAAGGCCACGACATCTGGGGGTACCACCGGCAAGTCCGTGGCATCGGAGACCGCCACAGATGCGATGAAGCCCCCGAAGCCAAGTCCAAGCCGAAGAAGCAAAATGCTCCTTAGTCTGCATGTGTAATAGCTGTAGTGTTTAGCCTTTTTTGTTGGAACAATGCTTTTGTGGGAGTGTCCCTGTCGAGACTTCGTTGTGCTTGAATGCATTTATGCATTTATCAATGTATTCTTGGCCCCTCATTTGCTCTTGCTTGATCTGTGATAGGGTACGTCGAGTGGTCCTTCGAGTGGTTCTCATGATCCTCCGCCCACCAATGAAACCTTGGCGCAGCCGCGCTCAAAGGTGGAGGAGTTGTCGTTGCTTTCACGACTGCGTGATCGCATTAAGAAATTGGAGCGTGAGTTGCCGATCCTCCGTGGTAGTGCAGATGTATGGAAGTCGAAGGCGGAGAAGGCCACTGCCCATGAGAAGTATCTCTTGGAGGAAGTGGCGCAACTAAGTGAGCAGTTCAAATGTTAACTTTCTGCCCTCTCATCTTTTCTTTTAGTAAGTTGCAGTGATGCCTTGTATTCACACTTTGCCATTTTGCTTGGTGTAGTTGTCAGTGCTCGTCATCCGCAGGATGAGAAGGACCGGGTTGCCATTCGAATGAATGACCTGGCCTAGGAGCAACTGCAGGCGAGTGGGTACTTTTGGGTGGACCACGATCATGCGATCGTGCTTGCGACCCTGCAGGATCGTGCTTCTCAAGTACTTCATTTTTTGAAAAAGGCGCAGTCGTGCCTTAGGCATATTTATCAAACAATGTTTCCGTTGGATGCCATCCCTTCAAGCCTGTTGGCTCTTCTGGTGAAGTTCCAAGATTTGAGTGCGGTTTGCGAGTGTGTGCGGCAGCAGATAGTAGCTGGTGCTAAGGTTGCGTTGTCGCTGGTGTGACTACATAGGCCAGATGTAGATGTTGCGTCTGTTGCAGCTGGGTCACCGCCTCCACCAGTAGGTATGACCTGGAACATGGTTCCGCACTATCAAGCGGTTGATCGGCCATCAGGGGACATTGTCGATTTCTTCTAGGAGAAGACGAACATGTTGGGGATATACTTTCCGGGTATCCTCACTGTACCTCACTGACCAGGGTGGCCCACTTCGGGTTAGAGCTTTGCTTCACGGGCGGCCCAGTCAGGGAGAAGAGACGGAGTCCACTGCGTCTACAGGAAGGCCCAGAAGACTTACCGACATAGGCCCATTGTGTTACTTGTAGTTCAAGATGTACTCTGTAACCGACTCTTAGTCGTAGACGGATAGATCTCTCCTGTAAACCCTAGGCCGAATATCTATATAAGCCGTCCTAGGGACAGCCTTTAAGGCACCCTCACAATAGTCTACAATCTCAACTCGCACAGGTGAAACCCTTGTAACCCATATTCCGGCTCTGTCGTATTATTGGATTGCTAGCAGGAGTAGGATCTGTCCAAAGCCGGCGGATTCGAACCTGGGTAAACTTGTGTGCTCACTGTCCCGGAATACCGAACGTCTCACACCCCTCTCTTCCACATGCCTCGAGGACCCCCTCATGGCATACTTGTCATCAATCCGACGATAGTTGGCACCCACCGTGGGGCGGGTGAGCTTCGGATCTGCGTTCTGAGCGGAGTCTGCAAGAATCAGAATCGGCAAGACTATCGCCGTCGGTCGCATCCTCTATGCCAATGACGTCCCTCTCATCGTTCTCGACGAGACCTAGATTCTGGCTAGGGAGGTCATGACTGCCTACACCATTATGTATTTCAGTGATATCGATGCGTACATCGAATTCACTGAACCTGTCCCACCCACCCCAGCGGTGATGATAGAGGCAGAAGAAATTTCTGGGTCCGCTTTGTCGACAGAGGCGGAAGAGTTCTGGATCTCAGAAAAAACTAATCCCACCCAGCCTGCACCCATTGCGGAGATAGTAGAGAAATCCGAGCCTGAAGCAGACTTTGCGGTTCAAGTCGAATCTGGAGTGGATCTCCCTAGCGAGGCCGAATCCCAGATCGATCTACCTCTTGAAGTCGAAATATAGGAGGATCACAACAACAACCTTGGTTCCGGCTCTACCAACACCGGAACAGATCAACCGTTCCTGAGGCACACGTTGAGGCGCATGATGATGTAAGACGCAAGCGTGGATGAGGTTCTTGAAACCATCAAGATCTTCGAGGAAGCCCATGAGGAAAGCTGCAACTACCTCAGGACCCACACATCACACTTAGTCGGATACGTTGGATCCGGATCTGGCTCTGCCGATGCTAGAGAAAACAATGACTCAGTGCTGGAGGCGATCGGAACAAACACCGACTTATCCGCATCCTCGGATGACTCAATGACGTCGGCAGATTTCCGAAAGTTCTCCACGAAATATGAAGAGGAGTACAACTCCAAAACTGCAGAAGAAGGATAAGCCATGGATGAAGGATCCGGGGAAAACTCTCCCAAAGCGCAGGATGACATGGATATCGGAGATAATCCCGAGGTCCAGAGGTCAGAAAGTACCGATCAGAGCTTGACTCCAGGAAATGGACCCGAAGTCGTCTTTGCTACCGGCGCTGCCAAGAAGGCAAAGAACAAGAACAAGAAGAATAAGACCCCGGCAAAAGATCTTCCGCTAGCGGAAGTGATTGTCGAGGAATATGAGGAAGACTCGGATGGATCACTTATCGCAGAAGAGCCCAAAGAAGAATCGGTGGATGGACACGTGGTCACCGCAGGTGCACGTGAACTCATCAATAATGCATTAACTACAACCATCCCTACAGCTGCAGAACTTACTGCTGAAGAACTGGATGAAAGGGCCCAGGCCCTGGAAGCGCATCACCAAGTACTCCTGGATGAAGCCAAAAACATCGAGGAAGAAAAGAAACGCATGGCAACTGCAGAGAAGTACATCTATCGGCAGCATCAAAAGACCCAGAAACATCACACTTGTGATGATCAATTTCTGGAAGTTCACAAGGTTCACTTTGAGGGAGATTCGTGGATGCCTCGGCTTGACAGTAAAGGAGATCTGGTGTATCCAACACCAGTGCAAAACACTGCCGCTGCTGGAGACATCCTGGCAAATAATCCAGGCCCAAAACAGGTTCGATTGGGCATCAAGCTACTCACCAAGGGTCTGGAATAGCAGATAGCCACGAAATCCGGAAGCGGAAAACTGGTCTCTCAATCCAACCAATGTCGCACGGATCCAGCCAGGAATGACGTAAGACCCCAGCAGGTTCCGGAACAACATCACCGTTCCGACCATCGGGAAGACAACTACTCAATAACCGGATCTTCAGGACAACATCACACAGCTACACGAGATTGATGCAACATTTCTCCAACTGCCGAGCAAGAAGCGATCGCTGCCCTGTATCCGAAGAATCCTCCCCGACGAGAGTCGAACGATCGCAGGGAAGAAGACAAAGAGAAACGTCGGGAGGAGGACCATCAAAGAATGCCACCTCCTAGGCATACAAGCCGTCGAGGTGAACCCACCACAATGGGAATTATGGATGAAGGAACGACGGACACCATGCCGAGTCAAGCCGGCAGGGGGCTCGTCGTAATGAAGACCCTCACTGGAACTGGAATAATGACGCTCCAGACTGAGGCCGGCGATCAGCCAGAAACAATCCAGCGGCTCCACCCTCTCCACCAAGCAGCCATCACAATGGCTCCCAAGGAGGCCAAGGAGGGCATCCTGGCGGAGGAGGTGGTGGCAGAAGCCTAAGTCCGGCTCCAAGGCACCACAGCCATAGCCGTCATTCAGGATGATCTCTTTCCCCAAGTGACGCGAGGCACAGGATTAATTCCAACATAGAGGCGTGGCGCTATGAAAACAATGGTATATACGTGGGCCCAAAATGCTCCGGACCACGCATAAGAGCAACAAAATTCCCGGAAGGATTTGCTATCTCAAGACACATCCAAGCCTACGACAGCATAACTCAGCCAGATACTTGGCTCTAGGATTTCTTCCAAGCTTGTTGCATTGCCAAAGGCAGAAACAGCCTGGTCACAACCTGATATCTCCCACTCATGTTGCGGAAGATGGCACGATCATGGCTCAATGAACTTCCAGAGAACACCATCCACAATTGGTATGACATGCAAAGCGCGTTCTTCCAGAATTTCGAAGGCACATATCAGAGGCCCTGCACGGTAGGAGACCTATAGCGTTGCACCCAGAAAGCCAGAGAAAATTGCCGAGATTATCTCGGACGATGGATCGACACCGAGAACTCCTATGAGGGAGTAAATGACCAAACTACGATTGAAGCTTTCATTGCAGGACTCCCAAATGGCTTACTACGTCATCGCTTGAAGTGTGACAAAGTCACTTATTTGGGAGAGATGATAGAAATAGCGAGCAAGTATACAGATGCTGACGACAACGCAGAGGGATTATTGAATGCCCTAGCTCTACCACAGTTGGCAAAACAACCAAATCAGCAAGCTCCGAAGCGCAAGAACACCTCGGA
The DNA here is from genome assembly GCA_023614405.1 of Avena insularis. Lineage (NCBI taxonomy): Eukaryota > Viridiplantae > Streptophyta > Magnoliopsida > Poales > Poaceae > Avena > Avena insularis. The sequence goes on along the minus strand of CM042684.1, from coordinate 84,616,154 downwards.
AGAAAAGCCCAACGCGGAAACGACAGTGGTCACTTTCCGGTCTGGAGGACGATGAGGGCGCGGCCGAGGCCGTGGACACGGTCTTGGGACATCAAGAGTCCAGGGTAGAGGAGACCAACAACCTGGAAAAACCTACTCTTGGGCCGACATTGCCAATAACCCGTGTGTGCATCACTTAGATGCCAATGGGCGCTCGTCTCACACAAACACCGAGTGTCGTTTTAATGATGACATCAGGAAAGACAATACCGCTGGCTACAGGGCTAAGCAGAAGAAGGGAAAGAAGAATCCCGAAAAAGATAAAGAGACGAAGGAAGATTCCAACATGGAGGAAGCCGATGCTTCAAATCCCAAACCGAGGGGAAAGAAAAACTTCCCGACAAAGAAAGACACTTACCTTACCTTCCTCGGATCTCAACCAGCTAAGGTCAAGAAAGCAGTTCTACATGAGCTCAACGCAACAGTTCCGACTGTCCCTCAGTTCCTGGACTGGTCAGAAGTGGCAATCACCTTTGACCGTGCTAATCATCTGCCTAAGTTGCACAGGAGAGGAAAATACGCCTTAGTCGTCAATCCACTTATTGATGGCTATGGTTTCTCCAAGACTCTCATGGACGGCGGTAGCAGCATTCACATCCTCTATGTCGAAACGCTACGCCGGATGAAGATCTCGGAGACCCAGCTGAATTACAGTTATGTGATCTTTCACGGAGTTGTCCCAGGAAGACAAGCAAATTCCCTAGGAGAAATCACTTTGGATGTGACCTTTGGAACTCCAAAGAACTATCGGACGGAAGCACTTTCCTTTGAAGTGGTCCCGTTCAAGAGTGCGTACCACGCTATATTCGGACGTTCGGCTTACTGGGCTTTTATGGCTCGTCCATGTTACATTTACAATATGATGAAAATTCTAGGTCCCAACGGCGTGATCACCATCAGGGGAGTCCCGAAGAAGGCGCGAGAGTGCGAGGACGGAAATTTCGCCTTTGCTGAAGCCGTGCTGCATGCCTAGGAGTACCAGGAGATCAACAAAACCATTGGTCTGTCCGAGATGCCCGCGACAAAGAAGGAGGTGACAAAGCTGAATCCGGAGTTCAAGGCATCAAAAGAGACGAAGAAGACGCCGTTGAAGGATGATGACCCCTCCAAGCTAACCCAGATAGGCGTAGGCCTAGATAGCGCATAGTAAAGTGCGCTCATCAAGTTCCTCCAAGCAAATCAAGATATCTTCGCATGACTGGAGTACCTAGAGAACTTGTCGAGCACTCTCTAAATGTACACCCGAAAGCTAAACCCGTCAAACAGTCCATACGATGTTTTGGCGATGAAAAGCGTAAGGCAATAGCTAAGGAACTAGCATGGCTCGAGTTAGCCGGATTCATAGAAGAGGTCATCCAAACTGAGTGGTCGGCCAATCCTGTAATGGTCCCTAAAAAGGACACCACTGATTTAAGGATGTGTGTTGATTATACTGCCTTGAACAAGGCTTGTCCCAAAGATCTGTTCGCTCTGCCTAGGATTAATCAAGTTATCGATTCTATGGCAGGATCGGAACTACTATGTTTTCTCGACGCATATTCCGGTTATCACCAAATCCGAATGAAAGAATCTGACAAAGTCAAAACTTTATTCATAACCCCTTCGGAACCTTCTGTTTTGTTATGATGCCCTTTGGGCTAAAAAACGCAGGAGGTACGTACCAACACACTATGCAACATTGCCTCCACGACCAAATCGGATGCAATGTACATGCATATGTGGACGATATTGCAGTAATGTCTAGAAAGAAGGAAACCTTGATTTCTGACTTGGAGGAAACATTCGCCTATCTACGAAAATACAACATAATGCTTAATCCGAAGAAGTGTTTCTTTGGAATTCCAGCCAGAAAATTGTTAGGTTTTATCGTGTCTCAAAGAGGCATAGAGGTGAATCGGGACAAGATCAAGGCTATACTCAATATTTCCAGGCCAAGTCGCCTGAAGGACGTTCAAAGACTAACTGGTTACATTGCCGCAGTCAGTCGGTTTGTAAGCCGGCTCGGTGAAAGAGCCACACCACTATACAAACTCTTGAAAAAGACCAAGAAATTCGTTTGGACCGACGAAGCTGAAGCTGCGCTACAAGACCTGAAAGCAGTACTCTCATATGCTCCCATCCTTGCAGCACCGGAACCACGGGAACTGATGTTGCTCTATCTCGCTGCGACAAACAAGGTCGTCAGTATCGTCATGGTGGTGGAGAGACCGGAGGAAAATCAGGAACACCCGATGCAGCGTCCAACTTACTATCTCAGGAAGGTCTTAACTGAATCAAAACAGCGGGATCCGCACTATCAAAAACTGGCTTACGGTTTGTTCTTAGCATCTCGTAAGTTGCGGCACTATTTTCAGGAACATCCAATTACCATGGTAAGCATAGCTCCCATGAGAGATATAATCAACAATAGTGACGCCACTGGACGCGTCGCCAAATGGGGCATAGAGCTTTCAGCTTTCGAAACTGAGTACAAACCGTGTACAGCAATCAAGTCCCAAATCCTCGCTGAATTTGTCACTGATTGGACAGAGACAACGGAGAATATGACCCTGCTAGAGTCAGAATACTGGACCTTGCATTTTGACGGGTCTAAAGCGCTCGGGGGATCTGGGGCTAGCGTGGTGCTCAAATCACCCCAAGGAGTTAAACTTTTCTATGTATGACAGATACACTTCACGGCGACAAACAACATTGCCGAGTATGAAGCATTACTACATGGAATCCGGATTGCCAAGGACATCGGCATCCGACGTTTAATGTGTTATGGAGATTCGGATCTTGTTGCCCAACAAGTGTTGGATATCTGTAAGGCAAACAAGCACATGGCAGCATACAGGGCTGTCGTGGATGAACTATCTAAATCGTTTGAAGGGTTTGAAGTTCAGCACATCCCTCGAACAGAACATGAGGAAGCAGATGCACTATCTCGAATAGGGTGTGCCCGAAAAAAGGTCCCGGATGGCGCTTCTTTAGAGCACCTCAAAGTTCCCTCTAGAAAAGGAGTGGACGAGGAATATCTGACCAAATCCGACTCACCTTTAGTAGCAGTTCTGGCTCTGATTCCCAGCTGGACTCAACCCTGCCTTGATTACTTGGTACACGGAAAATTACCGAAGACGAAGTTCTAAGCCGGCAGATCGTCTGACGAGAAAAGGCCTACACTATAATTAGTGGTGAGCTCTATAAGAGGAGTGCATCTGGGGTCTTTTAGCACTGTGTATCTCTGGAAGAAGGAGTGGAAATCTTACGAGAGATCCACGAAGGTGAGTGGTCACCATGCTACAGCCAAATCTCTAGTGGAAAAAGCTTTCTGACATGGTTTTTTTTGGCTTACAACCAAGGAAAATGCCGAACGGCTTGTCAAGACGTGCAAGGGCTGCCAAAAATACGCCAAACAAGCTCATGTTCCGGGTGATCAGCTGCGAACAATACCTATAACATGGCCTTTTGCGGTTTGGGGGCTTGACATGGTAGGACCGTTTAAACGGGCTCCAAGTGGATTTACTCACCTCTTAGTGATGGTGGATAAATTCACCAAATGGATTGAGGCTAAAACCGTCACTAGTTGTGATGGAGCAACATCCAGAAGATATGTCGAGGATGTCAAAATCAGAGACGGTTATCCGCATAGCATTATCATGGACAACGGGAGTAACTTCTCTATGGGAGAACTTGCCGAATTCTACAATGAACAAAATATCCGGCTTGACATTATGTCAGTCTCACATCCGCAAGCTAATGGACAAGTCGAAAGAGCAAATGGTTTAATCCTACAAGGCCTAAAACCAAGACTCGAAGCACCACTACGATGTGCTGCGGGGGCTTGGGCAGAGGAATTACCTTCTATAATATGGAGTTTGCGAACAACTCCAAACATGTCAACTAGATACACACCTTTCTTCTTGGTCTATGGCGCAGAAGCAGTTCTTCCTAGTGATTTGATTCACACTTCTCCAAGAGTGGCCACGTATATTGAAGAGGATGCCAAAATTTCTCGACAAAATGATCTCGACTTAGTCGAAGAAGTTCGCGTCGTTGCTGAAATGAGATCAACAACCTATCAGTAGAAGTAACGCAAGTATCATAGCTAGAGAGTCCGAAACCGGTCTTTTAATAAAGGCGATTTGGTTCTCCGGCTTGTGCAGCAAAGAAAGCACAAACATTCCCCTATATGGGAAGGTGCATTTTTAGTTAGTCGAGTATTGCACAATGGTTCATACTACCTAACTGATATGCGGCCAGTCAAAGAAATATCTACTACTAAGAAGAGAAAGAGAGATGGAGGCAGTACAAACCCGGATGAATTAGACAGACCATGGAATATTTCTCACCTACGTCCCTTTTATTTTTAGTTTATTTTTCTTTGTGACCATATATGTGTACATTTTCAATGAGAAATAAAGTGTTGGTTGCCTCAAAATCTTTCTGAGAAGTTTTTACCATCTTATTTCCTAAGGATCACATCACATTTGAAAATCCCAGAATACTTGAAAGTACTTTATGCTCATGTTTTTTCTGGTTTAGATTTCCGATTCTAAAATTGCTACCTTCGGGTATAAATTTAAATTTTCTAGTCTATACTTTGGTTATTTGTCTGATTGCTGGATGCCGGCATTTTTTGAGTAGTGAATTGTTGGTACTGTAGGTCGGCTTTGTTTTCGAGTTTAAATTGGTTTAGCAATTGAGCTCCGTTGCTCGGCAAAGTTTCCGTGCTAAAAGTTGGCCGCCTCACGAAAGGGGCGAGGCGGAAAGCCAGATAAATGATAAGTGCAAACAAAAAATACAAGTGCGTATGCAAACATTTCAGGCACATAACATTAAAGCTAAAAGTGCTGAATAGATAAAATAAAGCCTAACACTAGCAAAAGTATCATACTACTTATTTACAGACCCAAATTGTTTTCTGAATAACACATTGTTCTTTCTGATACTCTATGATGCAGGAGGAGAGGGAGGAGTTGTCGGCTCGCTGGATACATCGGCCTCGCTTTGATAATGTTCCGAGATGTTCAAATCTGATACGGTTTGATCATCATCGGAAACTTCAGCTGTTTCTTCGGAAGGCGGAGGTGGCGTGTCCACGCGGGTGAAGAAAGGAGTGTCGTAGCTAGTTAAGTCAGCTACGTGGCACCCATATCCGGCACAGGAGTCCATGATAGCCTTGATGTCTTGGTCCTGTCCATCTTCATCCACTTTGCAGTACCCTCTGGTTACTTCCCAGATTTCCATGTTTCCATGGTGGCTCATAACCATGGTAAGAGCGTTCTGCGCTGCGGTTCACGCGTAGGACATGTTCCAGTCCTGGACAAGCTACGGCATCTCCTTGGCCTTATCTCGCACTTCAAAGATGGACATGCTATGCACATCCGGAACCTTGAGAACTTCGCCAATATCTTCGATGGATTGGCGGAAGTGATGCAGCAAATCATGGACTTGGGTAAGCCGGCTGGTGCGAGATTTGGAAGAGGTTAAGTCCAGTAAATTCAGAGGACCTATGCATTCAATGCAAAAGGGTTAATCAAATAGATCCGGACTCCAAAGAGTCGGAAGATGTAGATAAGTCAGAAAAAGGGAAACATACCAAAGATGACATCGTCGACTTTTGCCTTCTCTTCCCGAAGATTCTGGAGTTCAGCCCGAAGTGCCTCGACAATGTCCCTCTCTCTGAACAAATTGTTGCTGAGATCCGAGATTTTCTTATCTTGGAGCGTAATCTTACGATCGTGCTCCTCGGTGTCCATGGAGGAGGATTCGAGAATTTGAGCAATGCTCTTCTCATGATCCGCCTTAAGCTTATCTAGCTCTTGGCAGAGATCCTTGTTTTCCACCACCAAGGTTTTAAGATTCTCAACCTCTTCAATCATAGCACAGGACTGCTTTACCGGTGCTGTAGTCAAAAGAACAAAAGTTGAACAAAAATTCGACTATGAAATACAAGACAAGGTTTGAGTTCTGGAATGTTTACCTTCAGCCTCATCCTTGCGAACTTTCAATTGAGCATTTTCAAGTCGGAGACCTTTGATTTCTTTCCGTTTGTTGCAAACATTCTTCAATAAATCCTGGTTATAGGAACATACTTTCTGTAAGTCAGAATACCCAGAGTTAGATGTCTACTAAAGACTTGGGCTAATATTTCTACTAATATCAACACGAGCCTTAGGGGCTACACTAGTTCATTCTTTGGCATCGTAAGGAAGCATAAAACTAGATTTGACTATCCAACTTCATGCTTGGGGGATATAGGATATGATATGAAAGACGAGAGTTGGAATTCCTACTTACATATTGTTCACGAGCGAGTTTGTCAAGATCGCATTCACTTCGTTAGTAACCTTCTCGGCGAGGGTTAGGGGGACCACTAGCACAGTTGGAAGCTCGTCGGTCCTCAGCTTCTCATCGCAAAGACGGACTTGTTCAAGAAGGTCAGAGTGCTTGATGTCCTCTGCTTCTTCTTGTTCAAGAATTGCCGGTCTAGCTGTTGGATCCTCCATAGAGTTCCGAGATAAGCCAAGTTTGGCATGTCCCGGATTGTCCAGGAGATTGTCAGCGAAGATCTCTGCCGAGGGATCATTACCCGAAGAGGGTTCACCCTTATCAAACCCTGAGTCACCCATGGTGACATCAGTTTGTGATTCAAGGATCGTTGGCTCTGCTAAAGGAGCCAGATCTTCTATAACGGTCGGAGATTGAGTAATCTCTGGTGCTGCACAAGGCTAAGGTGCAGGAGTCGGAGGACCACGGCAGGAGAAGCCAAATTTAGCTTCGACTGACGCAGGGTCTTGGAAGTAACTCCTTTCCCCTTGCCCTTGATGAGTTGTTTAGCTCTGAGAAGGTAATAGAACAAAGAACATTACATCTCGGAAAGAATTACGACAAAATACAGAGACCTTGTGAGGAAAGATTACCTCTTCACAATAGGCACTTCTTTTGTGCCAATGGCCACTGTCGGAGCTTTGCGCTTTCGAGGAACAACATCCGGCAGTGGAACCAATTCTCGCTCATCCTGAGAAAACTCAAGAGGATATCCCTCGATAGGAGCAAACTCCGACCCAGGGAGGTCGGCAAGCTGAAAAGAAGAATTATCTCAGTATTGCGAAATAATATAAAGATGAGCACATGAAAAGAGTTGCTGCTGAAGCTTACCAGCACAACGGACAGCTCTGGAATCTTCCTCTCGATCCACTCCCGTATCAACCATTTGATCTGGCATACATAATCTTTTGTCGTATATCTGGAATCCTTCTACGACAACGTGATGGAGTGCATCAGCCGATCTCCATGATGTTGAGGAGGCTGGATCCGGCGTGCCACCCAGCAGTGAACTAAGTTGGACCCTCTCAGGCCCTTATGTTTCATCAAATACTTGATCCGGCTCTTGGCGAGGAGCAGATCGTCACTGAGAGCCGGAGCGACCTCATCCCAGCATTCTTGGGGCGTGGCGGCTCCATAGACGAAAGTCGGCAAAGCAATATCTTTGCCGAGAGTAGGAATACCCTTGTGATAGAAAAAAATGGACGGCCATTGCTTGACTGACTCACTGGCCATAATCTGAAGATAGACGCGCTCTCGCCTAACCGAAAAACTAATAGTACCGGTAATATAAGGATTACCGGTAGTAATGGAATTTCTCCAGACATGGAAATAATACAGGAAGAGAGTAAGGCTCGGCCTAATGCCGAGATACCCCTCGCACAAAGATGCGTACGCGCTCATCTCTAAGATGGAGTTCTGGGGGAGATGAACTCCGTAATGATCTATGACCTTGGAAAAGAAATCAGAGGGAGGAAAGCTCAGACCTCTATCAAGGTGAGTGCCGAAGTGCACTCGCTCGTCTTTGCGAGGGTTGGGGATGGTTTCGCAGAAGCCGCTCCGCCGGTCACCGGTGCAGAGAGCCCTTCTTCTTCCACACCACGGAGCTTGGAGTCATCAAGGACGCACGGGATCCAAACCACGCGGTTGCTCTCCTTCTCTGCCGATGCTGCCGTCACTTTTGTCACCGCCGTGCCGGAGGATGATGCAGAAGCCATTTTGTCAGTGTGCCGGTGACCTTGGATGGGAGGCGCTGGAGATTTCTGGGGAGCAGAGGAGCTCTAGGTTCGTGGAAGGTGTAGGGGAGAAGGAAACAGCGCAAAGTGCTGGTGAGGGGAGATGAGGAATAGGATCCTCACCGCTTATATCCATCGGCCGTGTTAAGATTCGTGTAAATGCTACAATAAACATGCCACGTCTCGTGGAAAGAACTAGGAAACCCCTTGTGCGATGATTACGTCGCCTCGATCTCCACGCATGCATTGAAACGGCGCCTCGGTTCCGCGAAAGGCGGACCCACCAACGGTCGTGTTTATAGGAAATATCTATCAGTGACGTGACTTGACCATGACTGGTGTTAGATGACGTCAGAGACCCAGTTCCGACTTAGTTTGAATTTCGAGCTGGAAACCCAAATAACATATTCCTAGGTTCGACTCATTTTTTGAGACCCGGATAGTATCTTCTCTTTTGAAGTTAAGGCAACCCTTCAAGATTCTGCAAGCCAAAGATCGAACTAGATGATGATGAATCCGACTTTGGATCTTGGAGGCATCCGGGGGCTGCTGTTGGTGATATACTTTCCGGGTTTCCTCAGTACCTCACTGACCAGGGTGGCCCACTTCGGGTTAGAGCTTTGCTTCACGGGAGGCCCAGTCAGGCAGAAGAGACAGAGTCTAGTCCGGCTACGGGAAGGCCCAGAAGACTTACCGACATAGGCCCATTGTGTTACTTGTAGTTCAAGATTTACTCTGTAACCAACTCTTAGTCGTAGCCAGATAGATCTCTCCTGTAAACCCTAGGCCAGATATCTATATAAGCTGTCCTAGGGAGAGCCTTTAGGGCACCCTCACAATAGTCTACAATCTCACCTCGCACAGGCGAAACCCTTGTAACCCATATTCGGGCTCTGCCATATTATTGGATTGCTAGCAGGAGTAGGATCCGTCCAAAGCCGGCGGATTCAAACCTGGGTAAACTTGTGTGCTCACCGTCCCAGAATACCGTACGTCTCACACCCCTCTCTTCCACACGCCTCGAGGACCCCCTCATGGCGTACTTGTCATCAATCCGACGACAAAACGTTCTTCTTTTGTAGCAGTAGCATGTTTTGTATCATGCACATAATTGTATAAGTGTTGTAAAATTCGTATGAATATGTTGGATGTAATTAATACTCATTGATATGTGAATAGCTTGCTAGCTTTTATATTTTGTGAGTGAATTGTACTCTGCAGTTCCTTTTTGTTAGCCTGACTTATGTTTATCTCAGCACCTTGCCAACCTGTCAGGTGCGTTGCAACTGGGTTGGTGTTTATCAACGGGTCGATTGATGTTATGTCAACTACTCATGATACTACGGTTTGTTCGTAGAACGGAAGTATAAAGGGTGGCGCAACCCCCGAGTGATGAAATTGCAAGAAAATAAGGAAAACACAGAGTTTTGGGGCACTTAGCTTTATTTATTCGTGGAATAGTATGAGGTACAATGTGTGGCTAAGTAGCCTGGCTGAATAGCCTTATTTGTAATTGTAAAAACTACTAGGGGTAGAAGCGACGCAGCTGCGCGATGTTCCAGGGGTTGGAGTATGCGACTCCTATCTCGAAATCTTTAAGGCGATAGGCGGCACCTAGGATTACTTCTGTAATCACCTATGGTCCCTCGCAAGGGGACTCGAGCTTGAGATGCCCTTATTGCTTCAGTCACAGGACCAGGTCTCCTTCGACGAAGGATCTTGGGCGTAGCCTTCTGCCGTGGTAGTTGCAGAGGCTTTGCTGGTAGATTGTTAATCTCTCCGCTGTGATTTCTCGTGCCTCGTCAAGGAGGTCGATGGATTCTTCGAGTGCAAGAGTTGACTCTCGCTTGATGTAAGCAACCACCCGTGGGGCTTTGTAGCGTACTTCTGCGGGTAGCACCGCTTCAGCACCGTGCACCATGAAGAACAGGGTGTATCCTGTGGTGTTGTTTGGAGTTGTGCGCAGGCTCCAAAGTACGGATTGCAGCTCATTTGGCCAGCATCCAGTGGCTTTTTCGAGTGGTCGGAGGAGTCATTTCTTGATTCCATCGCAGATGAGGCTGTTGGCCTTTTCTACTTGGTTGTTGGTCTGCGGGTGAGCCACCGACGCGTAGCTTATGTTATTCCCAGGTTTTCACAGAATTCCTGGAACTCATTAGAGGTGAAGTTCATCCCATTGTCCGTGATGATGCTGTGTGGCACTCCAAAGCGGTAGACAATGGACTCGAAGAACTTGATAGTGATGGCCCTTGATTGATATGTCACCGGCATGGCCTCGATCCACTTGGTAAATTTGTCGACTGCGACCAAGAGGATGACATAACCTCCTGGCAAGGATTTCGGGAGCTTGCCGACCATGTCGAGTCCCCATTGCACAACGGGCGAAGACAATGGTATTGGCCGGAGTTCCGTGTCGGGTGTGTGAGGTTTGTCTGCGAATCGCTGGCAACCGTTGCAGCGCTGGACGATGTCCTTGGCATCGCGCATGGCCGTAGGCCAGTAGAATCTAGCTTGTAGAGCTTTGGCAACAAGGGCGCGACTGCCAGCATGGTGCCCGCAGGTGCCTTCGGGGATGTCAAGGAGTATGGCCCTTCCGTCCCTATTGGAGACGCACTGTTGGAGTACTCCTGTGATGCTATGATGTAGGGTTGTGTCCAAGATGGTTCGATCATCATGATGCCCATTGGTCCTTCGAGTCCTGTATCAATCTCTAGGTCGTCGAGTGTCATTGGCTCATTGGGTGGCGTAGTCCACGAGTCCGTTGACGCGCTTGCTTTATTCTCTGGATCCTTTGGCTTGATGGAGCGTTCGCAGATGCGCTCGAGAAATACCCCAGGTGGTATGGGGGCGCAGGTGGAGCCAATATTGGCGAGGAGATCCGCCTCTTCATTGCTTTCGCGACCCACATGTCGCAGCTCACAGCCATCGAAGTCTCCTTTGAGTGTGTCATAGAGGTCGCGATAGGCAATCATGTTGTCGCTCAGTGCGTCGCACTCGTGCATCATTTGGTTGACCACTAGTTTGGAGTCCCCATCCCATGGATCAGGGCTTCGTACTCAGTTTCATTATTGGAGGAGGTGAACTGCATTCGCAAAATGTATTTCATCTTGTCTCCTTGGGGCGATGTCAGTATGACACCTATGCCAGCTCCGCCCTTTCTTTTGGACCCGTCGAAGTGCATTGTCTAGAGGTAGGACATGTCTGGCTTGTCAGGGATCTGGTTCACCATCCAGTGCACAAGGAAGCCTGGGCGAACATGCGATTTTATCGCGTCGTGCTTCTCGTATGTGATGTCTCGTGGAGACAATTCGATTCCCCAGAGCGCGACTCATCCGGTAGCATCAGGATTATTGAGTATGTGCCCGAGCGGGGCGTCATTTATCACCATGATTGGGTGCTCCTGAAAGTAGTGGCGCAGTGGCCTAGCTGTCATGAAGATGTCGTACGCCAGCTTTCTGTAGTCCGGGTACTGCTATTTCGTTGGCGTGAGCACCTCTCTGAGGTAATATACTGGGCGTTGAACCCCGTGGACCTTGTTTTCTTCGGCTCATTCCACCACAAGCACCATGCTAACCACCTGGTTGGTGGCGGAGATGTAGAGCAACAGTGGCTCTTTTTCACGTGGAGTCACCAGTACTGGCGAGGTGGATAGTAGACGTTTGAGGTCTTCGAATGCTTCTTGTGCCTCGTCTGTCCGCTCGAACTTGTCAGCTTTGCGGAGAAGTTGGTAGAAGAGCAGTGCCTTTCACCCATTCTACTGATGAATCGACTAAGCACCGCAATTCGCCCAGCCAGCTGCTGGACGCCTTTTATGTTCTTTGGATTCTCCATGGCCAGTATGGCCTTTATTTTCTTCGGGTTTGCTTCGGTCCCTCTCGCAGAGATGAGATACCCGAGTAATTGCCTAGATGGCACACCAAAGGCACATTTATCTGGATTGAGCTTGATCCGATAGAGGTCGAGGTTGGCGAATGTCTCGCGTAGATCGTCGATTAATGAGGCTTCCTCTTTGGTTTTGATGATGATGTCGTCAACGTAGACTTGGCTATTGCGACCAAGTTGGTTCTTGAGGCAAGCCTGCATGCACCACTGATAGGTCGCTCCTGCATTTTTTAGCCCGAAGGGCATCATGTTGTAGCAAAACACACCAAAGGGCGTCGTAAACGCTGTTTTCTCCTAATCCTCCTCCTTCATTCGAATCTGATTGTAGCCTGAGTAGGCGTCGAGGAAGCAGAGACGCTCACATCACGCGGTGGAGTCGATGATTTGGTCGATTCGCGGCAACGAGAAGTGATCCTTTGGGCAGTGCTTATTCAAGGAGGTGAAGTCCATGCACATCCGCAGGATATCCGTGTATTTTTTGGGCACCATCACTGTATTAGCGAGCCAAGTACTTTCCTTGATCTTGCGTATGAATTTTGCATCGAGGAGTCTATTGATCTCCATTCCGACTACTTTTGCTCTTGGTTCAGACAGTCGCCGAATTGTCTCCTTGACTGGCCTTGCGTCTGGATTTACGTTGAGTGAGTGCTCGGCGAATTCCCTGGGAACCCCTAGCTTGTCTGCTGGACACCAGGCAAAGATCTCCCAGTGCTCATGGAGGAATTTGACGAGCGCGAGTTCCTATGCGGAACTCAAGTTGTTGGCGATGAGGGCCGTTTTGGTCGGGTCCGTTGGGTGGAACTAGACTTTCTTCGTGTGCACCGACGAGTCAAAGGACAGGTCGGGTGAACTTGGCCTGCTCAGGGGAGGCAGATTGTTGTCTGTCGCCTCCTTTAATCTTGCGAGTTCCTCCTACATGCCAAAGGACTGGGAGATTCTGTTGAATTCCCTATCGCAGCTATCGGACCTCTCAAAGTTGCCATTGATTGTGATTACGCCGTTTGGACCTGACGTTTTCATCTACAGGTAGGCGTAGTGCGGCACTGCCATGAACCTTGCAAACACGACACGTCCAAGGATGCAGTGGTATTGTGAAGGCCAATCAACGACTTCAAAGTTGATGCACTCTCGCCGAATGTTTTGTAGTGTGCCGAAGATGACGTCGAGGTTGATTTTGCCTAGGGGATATATGCCCTTCCACGATGCCGTGGAACGTCGTGTCCAAAACTTCTAGACACGTTAGAGGGATCCTCATCGCACGCAAGGTACTCACGAATATGAGGTTATTGCCGCTGCGCCGTCCATGAAGACGCGACTCATATAGAAACCCCTGATCTGCACCTCGAGTACGAGGGAACAGTGGCCTAGACGAGGAACTTGGCGCGGGTGGTCACGCCTGTCGAAGGTGATGCAGGAGTCGCTTCCACTAAGGTACTCAGTTGTGGAAGGTGGGGAGTTTATCGCCAAGTTGACTTGGAGAGTGATGGCCTTCTGCACTCGATTTGAGGGACGCCCTTTTTGGATCATCCCCATGTTGCCCACAGCTCGTGGGTATGGCTAGCCTCCATGATGTTGGACCAGCGCGGCCGCGGGTGGTGGTGGTCCGGGCGGTGGTGGAGGAGCTCCAAGTGCCACAGCGCCTGGGGCGGTCCATAGCCCCTGTGGACCGCATCGCGAGTCATCCAGGCCAGGCCCTCGTGGAGTTTGAGGAACTCGCGGCAGTCCTTGAGAAGGTGGCTGGATTTCTTCTTGCCATCGTGCTTGTCGATGTAGAAGTGCACGTTGCATGGCCCGGAAAGTTTGTCCTCTATAGGTGTTGCGGGTGCCTCTTTGCGAGTATAGCGCTACCACACCTGCGTGGTTTTTCCACTGTCACAGTATCCACCATTGCGATATCTGTTGTTGTGGTTGTCGTCGCGTTTGTCAGCGTAGCCGGCTGCAACCATATTGACCTCGTTGCGGTCATCGTAGATGCGCATCTGACTTTTGCCTCGGCGGTCGCATCTACGCCCGAGGTCGTCGTCGTCATCGGAGTAGGTGGTTGATTGTTTTGGGCTTCGAGCGGCCCAGCTCCTCCCTAAGCTCTATACGCCGAACGCCTTCATTGAACACGTCGATTGCGTGGTCCTCCGAGATGTTTTCTGTGGAGTTCTTGATGATGGACCACCTCTAGATGTACGAGTGTAGCGATTCGCCAGATCTTTGCTGGCAGCTTCTCAGTTCTTCGATTGATGCGAGCCTTTTGTAAGTGCCCTTGAAATTGCACATGAAGCTGTAGACCAGCTCTTCCTAGCTGCGAATGGATCCGTGCAGGAGGTAGTTGTGCCATGCACGAGCGGCGCCCTGCAGCTGTAGCTGCAGGCATTGCATGGCAGTGCTTCGACTCCCGCCGTGTAGCCTAACGGAGGAGATGTGGTCCTCCAACCAGATTTTCGGGTCCTATAGGCCATCAAATTTTGGGTTCTCCGACGGGAGTTTGAACCCCTTAGGCATTCGCTTCTGCCTGATGGCCCTGCTGAAGCATCTGGCACCGTGGAGCTCAGTCTCGTCTCCTTCTGAGTCAGTTGAATGAGCGCGTCTTGCACGCATCTTGTCTACTTTGCACTGCGTGAGGTCATCGTGCGCGTCGTAGTCGTGGTCATGCCGCTGTGAGCGACGTCGCCGTGACAGATCGTGACTGTCGTCACTAGAGGAGTACGAGTAGTACTTTTCCAGAGCCTTGCTTTTCTTCTCCTCTAGTGTTGGTTCTTTGTCGAGGGCAGCCTCGATTAGCCCCAGACCCGCGATCATAGATCGGTGCATGGTAGCTCACGGATCTCCTGCCGGAGGCTGGTTGTTCAGGAGGTACATGGTAGCAGCCGTTACCGCGGCTTTCGGTGTTTTTGGGAGCACGTTGCCCCGCGTATCCACCATCATAGACCTGAAGTCGAGGACTTTCATAGCTTCTACGTGTTCTTGCTCGGTGAGGTGGGCCAGTCGAGATCGTCTCTTGTTGGCCACGTACTCGTTGCCTTTGGAGGAGGAGAACCCGGCTTGTCGAAGACTCGACTCGTCCACCACCTTTCTGCGCGCTTCGAGTTGCGCGATCACCTGCTGTTGGATCTTGAATTCCTCCTGTAACACCCAATGCTAGCCCATTAGTATGTCCTACGGCGTGTTTGGGGGTAGAGGATTGCCCCGTAGAGCTTCACGACATCGGGCCCACTCATTGTCGTTGAGCTTGATCAGCATGCGCTCGCTAGTGTTATCATTCACCGTGAGCTATGGTTGTCCACCTGTCTCGTTGTTGACGGACATGCCGTTACCACCATTGGTGGGGCTGCCATTTGCAACTGGTATGCCGCCATTGGGCGTGCTGCCGTTGGGAGGTCCGGTGCTAGATCCGGTGCCAGTGTTTTCGCGATTGACTCCGGTGTCGCCCGCATTGATGACGGTGCACATGAAGTGGTTGGGGAAGCTGTTTCTCCCGCAACTTTCAGATCCGGAGCCGTAGGCTCCATCTTCTGTGGCTAGGTCACCTAGATTGGATCTGTGACTGCTGTCGCTATCCGTACTCCCAGCTGCTGCTTAGGTGTTGAGCTCGCTGAGGGTGCCGATTGGTGGACAGAACCACGATGTTGGAGCAATCACAGGTGTCGTTGGCTAGTCAGGCATGCGAAGCGGGCCCAGTTTACCAACCTGGAAGCGGAAGCTCCCAATCGCCAGGCTGACTACATCGACCACGGACTCGAAATCCGGGCGAGTGGCTGGTGTGTGGATGGTCAAGTCGAACATGCTGAAGAGATGGCAAATCTCTATTGTTGCAGAGTTGTAGATCGTGGTTGACGGGGCCAAAGAAGCCGTGACATCAGCACTCTCAGTTCCCACAGATGGTGCCAATTGATGAGGGTTTAACTCGCCAATGCCCATTGTTATGGACTTGGGTTTTGGAGAAGGAGGGAGCACTGGAGTCATCAATCGGCTAGAAAACAAGCACACAGGGACGCAACTTTTACCCAGGTTTAGGCCTCGTAGAGTTCCCTACTCCTGCTTGTCTGCTCTTGGAATTAACGAAGGAATCGAAGATTACAGGGGCACGCAGATGCAATCTGGCAAGAGTTGTGGAAACTAGGGTTGTGTTGATTGTCCTCCTCGCCGCCCTCCTAGCATTTATATAGATAGGCTAGGTCTTAGGTAGCGGGTAGAGTCGGTTACAGATTAGGGTCTTCCCTTTGAACTTTCTATCTTAAGCTTCTTCTTCTTTATCAAGCAATCTAGAGTCCATGGGCCACTCGAATTCCTTATTGGGCCTTGGTAGCGTTGTGGGCTTCCGCCGTATCTGGACAGTATATGCCACACTCGAGTACCTGTAAGGTATACCCATGTCAGGCGCCGTACCAAAATTTTGAGGTCGAAGCTTCTAGCATACGCTACTCCGGTGTGGGGCCTCTCATACGCACTATCACCGTCTAGACCAACACGCCTGCGAGAGTTGCTTCCCATCATTTAAACGAGTTTCTAGGCATTTGCTAAAATTTTCGAACAATTTAAGGCTCTCAAGAAGATGACCATCATCCAAAGAAAGTGACAAAGGTCATGGAAACAGTTTATGATGACGTGTCCGTATTTGGTAGATCGGTGCATCTTTGCAAATCAACCAATATGTCTGGTTCCAAATTTGATGTTTGTTTTCGAATTTCCAGGTAACAACAACGTGTTTTGTTGTGAAGCAACTACAAATATGATGGCTCAAAATGCCACTGCCCCCTTTTTTCAAACAACGTGTAATGCCCTTTCAAGCTTTCAGGCTAAATTTGTGCAATAAAATATTTTTTGGAGCTGGATGTTTGAATGGATGGCCGGGATGTTTGAATGGGTGGGCGGGATATTTTGGCGCTCTGCCGAAATTTTGAAGTTGATGCTTCTAAGGTACGCTACTCCCACTTGAGATGATGTCCCTATCAGATAGACTCACATGCCTGTATGCTTTCTAGCATTTAATGAGTTTATAGACATCTATGGAAATAAATGAATATTAGGGACGGAATTAAATATATGTTGAAGTAAAGCCATTCATTCTCAAAGTGCAATGCTATGTGCATTAGTTTCCATGCAAAACCATAAACTTGTATTTTCACAAGTTTTGGATCAATTTTGATCTATGGTGACTGGCAGGTGGGCCACATATATGGTGGTTCCCAAAGAAGGGTAGGTCAGAATTTCCAAAGTTAACCCTCCGTACCCCTTCATGTTGTGTATTAACTTCCACCCTCCGCCGCCTAGGCCCTCACCCCCTTCCCCACAAAACAGATGCGCTTATGGCCGCTCCTCATCACCACCGTGCGCGAAGAAGCTTTCCCTACCCATCGGTCTACTTGAGACGCACCGGTTGGCACGTCGATCCCACGGTAGTCCTTCTATATCTAGCTCGATATGGTTTGCATTTTATTGCCCTTTCACCCAATCTGCCTCCTCAAATACGTAGTTTAATTTGTCCTCAATCTGCATGGTCATAGTTTATTCTGCGGTGGATCTGTGTTCCTAAATACCTTCGGCGATTTTTGCTATCAATATGTTTGCTGAAATGCATATGCATATATAGTTTTTGTACTCCATCTATATGTTCCCTGCTTTTCTTTTAATAATAACCAACCTTGTGTGTCATAACTAGACAGATGGGCAGATTTTCGATAGAGATTGCTCAATTAGGCAGCGCTAAACGTATCCTTGGTGTCTATGATTTATGGGATTTGTTAGAGCTCATTGTGACAACTCAAAAGTACATTGCCCCTGTCGGTTTTGTGCGAATCGTAGGGTGCTGCCTCAAAGTATAGTGGAAGACCATATTTTTACATTTGGGATTCTAAGCACATATGTTAGATGGGAATTTCATGGTGAACCGTATGATCCTCCATATGAACCGGGGGAAGCACATCTTTATCATCAAGTTCAAGTAGGGGAAGCAGATGTTGATCAACTAGATCAACTGATTGAGGCAGGTCCTGAGCATCCAGATCAACTTGGAGAAGGGGGAGGAGATAAAAAGTGCAAGTTGCATGAAACGGGTTTCATTTCTGGTACTACCGCTATGCCAGTTGACAAGGTATATATGTAGAACGACAAATATTTAGGTTGTGTGTCTTTGATGTTTCTCTATAAACGTATTTGTTAATCTACTAATCGCAGAAGCAGACGACCGAAGAGGACTTTTATGGTGATGACGATGACCACATGTTCATTGATGAGCCTGCACCTGAGGCTATGGACCGGGTACACTGCTTCTGGATGGATTTGATGTACGGCTGCTGATCATTAAGGGTGTACTTTTGGTGCCATCTGGGTAGCTGATGGCTGTGAAATATCGCCTCTTTTAGCCATATAGAATGTGCCATTTATCTCTCATATCATGTTTCTTCCAGCTATAGCTATGCCTTATATGCACAACTTCCAGTTCTCATTTACTTTCATATGAGCTTTGCACATTTAGTAGTTTAGGTAGAATTGTATCACCTTCCTTGTCTATGACATGTGTGTAGGTGTTGGTGAATATTATGGATAAAAAGGGACAAAGAGAGCATAGTATGGAGGAGCTGCAGGGACCATACACGTCAGAGGGATCCTCATCGCACGCAAGTTACTCACGAATATGAGGTTAATGACGCTACCGCCGTCCATGAAGACGCGACTCATATAGAAACCCCTGATCTGCGCCTCGAGTACGAGGGAACAGTGGCCTAGACGAGGAACTTGGTGCGGGTGGTCACGCCTATAGAAGGTGATGCAGGATTCACTTCCACTGAGGTACTCAGTTGTGGAAGGTGGGGAATTTATCGCCAAGTTGACTTGGTGAGTGATGGCCTTCTGCACTCGATTTGAGGGATGCCCTTTTTGGATCATCCCCATGTTTCCCATAGCTCGTGGGTATGGCTAGCCTCCGTGATGCTGGACCACCACGGTCGCGGGTGGTGGTCCGGGCGGTGGTGGAGGAGCTCCATGTGCCACAGCGCCTGGGCCGGCTCCATAGCCCCTGTTGACTGTGTCGCGATTCATCCGGGCCAGGCCCTCGTGGAGTTTGAGGAACTCGCGGTAGTCCTTGAGAAGGTGGCTGGATTTCTTCTTGCCATCGTGCTTGTCGATATAGAAGTGCACGTTGCATGGCCCGGACAGTTTGTCCTCTATAGATGTTGCGGGTGCCTCTTCGCGAGTGCAGCGCTACCACACCTATGTGGTTTTTCCACTCTCACGGTATCCACCATTGTGATATCTGCTATTGTGGTTGTCATCACGTTTGTCGGTGTAGCCGGCTGCGACCATATTGACCTCGTTGCGGTCATTGTAGACGCGCATCCGACTTTTTCCTCGGCGGTCGCGTCTGCGCCCGAGGTCGTCGTCGTCATCAGAGTAGGTATGGTTTTTCACCGAGTCTTCTCCATCATCCCACCAATTCGTGATTTCCATCAGGTGGTCGATTGTTTTGGGCTTTGAGTGGCCCAGCTCCTCCCTGAGCTCTATACGGCGAATGCCGCTGTTGAACGCGTCGATTGCGCGGTCCTCCGAGATGTTTTCTACGGAGTTCTTGATGATGGACCACCTCTGGATGTACGAGCATAGCGATTTGCCGGATCTTTGCTGGCAGCTTCTTAGTTCTTCGATTGATGCGGGCCTTTTGTAAGTGCCCTTGAAATTGCACATGAAGCTGTAGACCAGCTCTTCCTAGCTGCGAATGGATCCGCGCAGGAGTTTGTTGAGCCATGCGCGAGCGGCGCCCTGTAGTTGTAGCTGCAGGCATTGCATGGTAGTGCTTCGACTCCCACCGTGTAGCCTAACGGAGGAGATGTGGTCCTCCAACCAGATTTTCGGGTCCTGCAGGCAGTCAAACTTTGGGTTCTCCGACGGGAGTTTGAACCCCTTAGGCATTCGCTTCTGCCTAATGGCCCTACTGAAGCATCTGGCACCATAGAGCTCAGTATCGTCTCCTTCTGAGTCAGTCGAACGAGCGCGTCTTGCACACATCTTGTCTATTTTGCAATATGTGAGGTCAACGCGCGTGTCGTAGTCGTGGTCATGTCGCCATGAGCGACGTCGTCGTGACAGATCGTGAGTGTCCTCACTAGAGGAGTACGAGTAGTACTTTTCCAGAGCCTTGCTTTTCTCCAGCTCTGGTGTTGGTTCTTTGTCGAGGGCAGCCTCGATTAGCCCCAGGCCCGCGATCGTAGATCGGTGCATGGTAGCTCGTGGATCTCCAGCCGAAAGCTGGTTGTTGAGGAGGTACATGGTAGCCGCCATTACCGCGGCTTGCGGCGTTTTTGGGAGCATGTTGCCCCGCGTATCCACCATCATAGAGATGAAGTCGAGGACTTTCGCAGCTTCTACTTGTTCTTGCTCGGTAAGGTGGGCCAGTCGAGATCCTCTCTTGTTGGACACGTACTCGTTGCCTTTGGAAGAGGATCCTCCATGGGAGGAGAGACCGGCTCGTTGAAGACTCAACTCGTCCGCCGCCTTTCTGTGTGCTTCGAGTTGCACGATCACCTGTTGTTGGCGCTTGAATTCCTCCTGTAACAGCCAATGGTAGCCCATTAGCATGTCCTATGACGTGTTGGGGGGTAGAGGATTGCCCCGTAGAGCTTCGCGACATCGGGCCCACTCATTGTCGTTGAGCATGATCAGCATGCGCTCGCTAGTGATATCATTCACTATGAGCGATGGTTCTCCACTTGTCCCATTGTTGACGGACGCGCCGTTACCACCATTGGTGGGGCCGCCGTTTGCTACTGGTATGCCGCCATTTCGTGTGCTGCCGTTGGGCGGTCCGGTGCCAGATCCGGTGCCAGTGTTTTCGCGATTGACTCCGGTGTCGCCCGCGTTGCTGACGGTGCACATGAAGTGGTTGGGGAAGCTGTTGCTCCTGCAACTTTCATATTCGGAGCCGTAGGATCCATCTTCTGTGGCTAGGTCACCTAGATCAGATTCGTGACTACTGTTGCTATCCGTACTCCCAGCTGCTGCTTAGGTGTTGAGCTCGCTGAGGGTGCTGATTGGTGGCGGGAACCACGATGTTGGAGCAATCACGGGTGCCCTTGGCTAGTCAGGCATGCGAAGCGTGTCCAGTTGACCAACCTAGAAGCGGAAGCTCCCAATCGCCAGGCTGATTCCATCGCCCATGGACTCGAAATCCGGGCAAGTGGCAGGTGTGTGGACGGTGAAGTCGAACGGGCCGAAGAGCTGGAGAATCTCTGTTGTTGCAGAGTTGTAGATCGTGGTTGACGGGGCCGGAGAAGCCGCGGCATCAGCACTACCAGTTCCCACAGATAGTGCCAATTGACAAGAGTTTAACTCGTCAATGCCCATTTTTATGGACATGGGTTTTGGAGAATGAGGGTGCACTAGAGTCATCAATCGGCTAGAAAACAAGCACACAGGGACGCAAGTTTTACCCAGGTTTAGGCCTCGTAGAGTTCCCTACTCTTGCTTGTCTGCTCTTGGAATTAACGAAGGAATCAAAGATTATAGGGGCGCACAGATGCAATGTGGCGAGAGTTGTGGAAATTAGGGTTGTGTTGATTTTCCTCCTCACTGCCCCCTCCTAGCCTTTATATAGATAGGATAGGTCTCGGGTAGCAGGTCGAGTCGGTTACAGATTAGGGTCTTCCCTTTGAACTTTCTATCTTAAGCTTCTTTTTGTTTCTCAAGCAATCGAGAGTTTTTGGGCCACTCAAATTCCTTATTGGGCCTTGGCAGTGCTTTGGGCTTCCGCCATATCTGGACCGTATATGCCACACTCGAGTACCTGTAAGGTATACCCATGTCAGGCGCCGTACCAAAATTTTGAGGTCGAAGCTTCTAGCATACGCTACTCCGGTGTTGGGCCTCTTAGACGCACTATCGCCGTCTAGACCCACACGCCTGCGAGAGTTGCTTCCCATAATTTAAACGAGTTTCTAGGCATTTGCTGAAATTTTCGAACAATTTAAGGCTTTCAAGAAGATGACCATCATCCAAAAAAAGTGACCAAGGTCATGGAAACAGTTTGTGATGACGTGTCCATATTTTGTACATCGGTACATCTTTGTAAATCAACAAATATGTCTGGTTCCAAATTTGATGTTTGTTTTCGAATTTCCAGGTAACAACAACGTGTTTTGTTGTGAAGCAACTACAAAGATGATGGCTCAAAATGCCACTGCCCCCTTTTTTCAAACAACGTGTAATGCCCTTTCAAGCTTCCAGGCTAAATTTGTGCAATAAAATATTTTTTGGAGCTGGATGTTTGAATGGATGGCCGGGATGTTTGAATGGGTGGGCGGGATATTTTGGCGCTCTGCCGAAATTTTGAAGTTGATGCTTCTAAGGTACGCTACTCCCACTTGGGATGATGTCCCTATCAAATAGACTCACATGCGTGTATGCTTTCCAGCATTTAATGAGTTTATAGACATCTATGGAAATAAATGAATATTAGGGACGGAATTAAATATATGTTGAAGTAAAGCCATTCATTCTCAAAGTGCAATGCTATGTGCATTAGTTTCCATGCAAAACCATAAACTTGTATTTTCACAAGTTTTGGATCAATTTTGATCTATGGTGACTGGCAGGTGGGCCACATATATGGTGGTTCCCAAAGAAGGGTAGGTCAGAATTTCCAAAGTTAACCCTCCGTACCCCTTCATGTGTGTATTAACTTCCACCCTCCGCCGCCTAGGCCCTCACCCCCTTCTCCACAAAACAGACGCGCTTACGGCCACTCCTCATCACCACCGTGTGCGAAGAAGCTTTCCCTACCCATCGGTCTTCTTGAGACGCACCGGTTGGCATGTCGATCCCACGGTAGTCCTTCTATATCTAGCTCGATATGGTTGGCATTTTATTGCCCTTTCACCTGATCTGCCTCCTCAAATACGTAGTTTAATTTGTCCTCAATCTGCATGGTTATAGTTTATTCTGCGCTGGATCTGTGTTCCTAAATACCTTCAGCGATTTTTGCTATCATTATGTTTGCTGAAATGCATATGCATATATAGTTTTTGTACTCCATCTATATGTTCCCTGCTTTTCTTTTAATAATAACCAACCTTGTATGTCATAATTAAACAGATGGGCAGATTTTCGATAGAGATTTCTCCATTAGGCAATGCTAAACGTATCCATAGTGTTCTACAATTTATGGGATTTGTTAGAGCTCATTGTGACAACTCAAAAGTACATTGCCCTTGTCGGTTTTGTGCGAATCATAGGGTGCTGCCTCAAAGTATAGTGGAAGACCATATTTTTACATTTGGGATTCTAAGCACATATGTCAGATGGGCATTTCATGGTGAACCATATGATCCTCCATATGAACTGGGGGAAGCACATTTTTATCATCAAGTTCAAGTAGGGGAAGCAGATGTTGATCAACTAGATCAACTGATAGAGGCAGATCCTGAGCATCTAGATCAACTTGGAGAAGGGAGAGGAGATAAAAAGTGCAAGTTGCATGAAACGGGTTTCATTTCTGGTACTACCGCTATGCCAGTTGACAAGGTATATATATAGAACGACAAATATTCAGGTTGTGCGTCTTTGATGTTTCTCTATAAACGTATTTGTTAATCTACTAATCGTAGAAGCAAACGACCGAAGAGGACTCTTATGGTAATGACGATGACCACCTGTTCATTGATGAGCCTGCACCTGAGGCTATGGATCGGGTACACTTCTTCTGGATAGATTTGATGTAGGGCTGCTGATCATTAAGGGTGTACTTTTGGTGCCATCTGGGTAGCTGATGGCTATGAAATATCACCTCTTTTAGCCATATAGAATGTGCCATTTATCTCTCATATCATGTTTCTTCCAGCTATAGCTATGCCTTATATGCATAACTTCCAGTTCTCATTTACTTTCATATGAGCTTTTCACATTTAGTAGTTTAGGTAGAATTGTATCACCTTCCTTGTCTATGACATGTGTATAGGTGTTGGTGAATATTATGGATAAAAAGGGACAAAGAGAGCATAGTATGGAGGAGCTGCAGGGACCAGACTTAGCCATTTGAGAGGTTGGAAAAGTGAATTTTTTGTAACTTCTCAAAATAAATATCCAATACCATGGGGTTGTCGCCCTCGACGAGATGAACTCAACGAGCCCAAGAACACCCAAAACAGAGTTCGTATAAAGAAATGGCGGCAAAAACACTGCGGGACACCAAAGGTTTAGCGAGCAACTATAGGACCGGGAGCACTTTTTCGGGCGTATAGTTGCGCCCGTATAGTTGTGAAAAAGGTCGCAAACGACAGAATTTCTCCCCAGAGAATACCCATAATCTTCCCTATGACATATGATGGTATTGGGGGAACCGTACGTCACCCCCACGGCCTATATAAAGGAGGGAGGACCCAAGAGAGAGCCACCATACCATAGCCCTTCAGCGGTGGAGCCCTGCCACCGCCGCCACCCATCTGATCTCCATTGCGGCAGAGCTCTACCCCAACCACACCTCCGAGATCTCCTTCTCCCTGAACACCATCACCATCAAGGCATCCAAGCAAGAAGATGATGAGGAGAAGGAAGACATCACCACCACCACACATCGATCTCCATCTCCATCATCATCTCCATCTCCCTCTCTCTCTTGTGTTTGGTAATTGTAAGATTGAACACGGTTGTGACATCACTATATATATATATATGTTTTGCTGTTCATCCATGTGTGATTGGTTGATTCAATTCTAGGTTGAGCTATGATCTAGTGCGCTAAGTTAGAATTTATTGTGATCTAAGATGAGTTTATGTGATCCTTTGGTCCGGAAGTGCCTTTTTCCTTGCGGTAACACGCGAGAACCATGCATAGTGCACACTGTGTGATAGCCCGGTAATCAATTGGGGAACGTTTATTTGTCTGAGAAATCTCTTATAGATTACACATATATTTTCCCATCTAGTACTAGTGAGACCGAAGCCTAGAGGCCCTCTCACATTCCATTCAATCCTACAACTACAATCTCTTTAATTCAGTTCATATTCCTATTTACTTTCTATCTTAGTTTGGGTGCAAAACGAGGCCACATTGACAATGTGGATATTGGGTCGTGTTGTTTCCGTTCGTCGATCTCCCATCGGGACAAACTCTTAAATATTTGCGGCTACAAGTACTGCAATAACCCTGTTGTTGGTGCAGGAATCCAGTCATCAGTAGTCTCATGACCACTAGCCTAGCTGCAAAACTCTTGGGGTGTAGAGCTATTCCATGATTGGTTTGCTAATGTCGTGGTTATGTAATATGCAGCTACCTTATGATTTCTAGGCCTTTGTTAGCAGAACTCTAATTGGAAACTATGTTGTATATTAGTATATATATGTGTGTGTTTGTGTGTGTTTCTAGTCTAAAATCTGAGCTTATCATTTTATCGGTTCCTAAACTGTTTTTGAGGCCCCAGCGCTGGTGCCCTATGCTGCAACTACTGCCGTCTTGTCCACTGCTCCGTGAGACGAATCAGCAAAAGGATAATAAGCTGGGATCAATTTGATTCGAAGAGGGGCGATTTTCTCTGTCTTTGGAGAGGAACAAGGGAGAACTAGTACTAGTACCAAGGGAAGGAGGAGGTTGGCTGGGTCAATGATCTCACACACTTGATGTGGGACCTGCTTTTAATCACCCCTGATGTGGGTCCTGCTTGAAACAGTTGTAGGCCACCACGTGATAGTTGCGATCAAAAATTTGGGATTCTCTCCTGGCAAAATGTTGCTGCCACTGCCACTTAAAAATACTGACTATAGAAAAAGTGTACTGGGTTGGGGATATACTTTCCGGGTATCCTCACTGTGCCTCACGGACCAGGGTGGCCCACTTCGGGTTAGAGCTTTGCTTCACGGGCGGCCTAGTTAGGGAGAAGAGACGGAGTCCAGTCCGGCTACGGGAACGCCCAGAAGATTAACCGACATAGGACCCCCTCATGGCGTACTTGTCATCAATCCGACGACAGTTGGCGCCCACCGTGGGGCAAGTGAGCTTCGGATCTGTGTTCCGAGCGGAATCTGCAAGAATCGGAATCGGTGAGACCATCATGGTATGTAGTATCCTCTACACCAGCAACGTCCCTCTCATCATTCTCGACAAGACCTGGATTCTGGCTAGGGAGTTTATGACTGCTTACACCATCATGTCCTTTGGCGAGATCGATGTATACACCGGTTTCGATGAACCTGTCCCACCCACCCCAACGGTGATGATAGATGCAGAAGAAATTTCTGCTTCCCCTTTGTCCACGGAGGCGGCAGAGTTCCGGATCTAAGAAAACAATAATTCCACCCAGCCCGCACCCACTACGGAGATAGTGGAGAAAGCCGAACCTGAAGCAGATCTTGCGGTTCAAGTCGAATCTAGAGTGGATCTCCCTAGCGAGGCTGAATCCCAGATCGATCTACCCACCGAGGTCGAAATCCAGCAGGGGCAGGACAACAACCTCGTTTCTGGCTCTGGGAACACCGGAACAGACCAACCTTTCCTAAGGCATACGTTGAGGCACATGATGCTGCAAGGCGCAAACATGGATGAGGTTCTCGAAACCATCAGGATTTTCGAGGAAGCCCATGAGGAGAGCCGCAACTACCTCAGTACTCACACGTCGCACTTCGTCGGATATGTTGGATCCGGATCCAGATTTTCCGATGCTGGAGACAACAAAGACTCGGTGCTGGAGGCGATCGGAACAAACACCGACTTACCCGCATCCTTGGATGACTCGATGACGTCGGCAGATTTCCAGAAGTTCTCTGCGGAATATGAAGAGGAGTTCAACTCCAAAGCTGCAGAAGAAGGAGAAGCCATGGACGAAGGATCCGGAGAAAACTCTCCTAAAGCGCAGGATGACATGGATCTCGGAGATAATCCCGACGTCCAGATGTCCGAAAGTACGATCAGATCTTGACTCTGGGAAATGAACCCCAAAGCCTTCTTGGCTACCGGCTCTACCAAGAAAGCAAAGAAGAAGAACAAGAAAAACAAGACCCCAAAAGAAGAACTTCCGACAGAGGAGGTGATTGCAAAGGAATATGAGGAACACTCGGATGGAGCACTTATCCCAGACGAGCCCAAAGAAGAGTTGGTGGATGGACACGTGGTCACTACAGGTGCGTGTAAACTCATCGATGCTGCATTAACTACACCTATCCCTACAGCTGCAGAACTTACTGTTGAAGAGCTGGAGGAAAGGGCCTAGGCCCTAGAAGCGCGTCGCCAAGTACTCATGGATGAAGCCAACAACATCGAGGAAGTGAAGAAGCGCATAGCAACTGCGGAGAAGTACATCTCTCTGCAGCACCAGAAGACCCAGAAAAGACACACACGTGACAATCAATTTCCGGAAGTTCATAAGGTTCTCTTTGAGGGAGATCCAGAGATTCCTCGGCTCGATAGTAATGGAGATATGGTGTACCCAACACCAGTACAAAACACTACCGCAGCTCGAGATATCCGGGAAATAATCCAGGCCCAGAACAGGTTCGATTGGGCATTGAGCTACTCACCAAGGGTCTGGAGCAGCAAAAGGTCGCGAAGTCTGGAAGAGGAAAAATGTTCTCTCAATCTGACCAATGTCGCATGGATCCAGCCTGGAATGACGTAATACCCCAATGGGTTCCGAAACAACATCACCATTCCGACCGTCGGGAAGACAACTACTCACGAACCGGATCTTCAGGGCAGCACCGTAGAACTGCACGTGACTAGCGCAACATTTCTCTAGCTGTGTAGCAAGAGGCAATTGCTGCACTATATCCGAGAAATCCTCCCCGGCAAGAGTCGAACGATCACAGGGAAGAAGACAAAGAGAAACGTCGGGAGGGGGCCATCAAGCTGTCCGGCTGAGCCCCACCACGGTGGGAGTGATAGACGAAGGAACAATGGACACCGTGCCGAGTCAAGCCGGCAGGGGGCTTATCGCAATGAAGACCCTCCCCAGAACCGGAATAATGATGCTCCGGATGGAGACCGACGGTCAGCCAGAAACAATCCACCTTCTCCACCAAGTAGCCACCACAACGGTTCCCAAGGAGGCCAAGGAGGGCGTCGTGGCGGAGGAGGTGGTGGCAGAAGCCGAAGTCCGGCTCCAAGGCACCATAGCCACAGCCGTCAATCAGGACGGCGATCTCTGTCACCAAGTGACGTGAGACATCAGATCAACTCCAACATCGAGGCACGGCGCTACGAGAACGACGAAATCTATGTGGGTCCAAAATTCTTCGGACCATGCATAAGAGAAACAAGATTCCTGGAAGGATTTGATATATCAAGGCACATCCAACCCTACGATGGTGTAGCTCAGCCAGATACTTGGCTCCAAGATTTTTTCCAGGCTTGTTGCATCGCCAAAGGCGGAAACAGCTTGGTCACAACCCAATATCTCTCACTTATGTTGCGGAAGACGGCGCAATCATGGCTCAATGAACTTCTTGAGAACACCATCCACAACTGGTATGACATGCAAAGAGCGTTCTTTCTAAATTTTGAAGGCACATATCGGATTCCCTATACGGTAGGAGACCTACAATGTTCCACCTAGAAAGCCGGAGAAACTTGCCGAGATTATCTCGGATGATGGATCGACAGCAAGAACTCCTGTGAAGGAGTACATGACCAAACTGCGATTGAAGCCTTCATTGCAGGACTCCCAATTGGTTTACTACGTCATCGCTTGAAGTGTGACAAGGTCACTGATCTGGGAGAGATGATAGAAACAGCGAGCAAGTATACAGATGCTGACGACGATGCAGAGGGACTACTGAACGCCCTAGCTGTGCCACAGTCGGCAAAACAACCGAAGCAGCAAGCTCAGAAGCACAAGAACACCTCGGAAGAAAAACCCAACACGGAAACGGCAGTGGTCACTGCTACTTTCGGGTGTGGAGGACGAGGAGGGCATGGCGGCGGCCGTGGACGCGGTCGTGGGACATCAAGAGTCCAGGGTAGAGGAGACCAGCAACCTGGAAAAACCTACTCCTGGGCCAACATTGCCAATAACCCATGTGTGCATCACTTAGATGCCAATGGGGGCTTGTCTCACACAAATGCCGAGTGTCGTTTTAATGACGACATCAAGAAAGGTGATACCGCTGGCTACAGGGCTAAGTGGAAGAAGGGAAAGAAGAATCCCGAAAAAGATAAAGAGACCAAGGAAGATTCCGACATGGAGGAAGCTGATCCTTCAAATCCCAAGCCGGAGGAGAAGAAAAACTTCCCAACAAAGAAAGACACTTACGTCCCCTTCCTCAGATCTCAACCAGCTAAGGTCAAGAAAGAGGTTCTGCATGAGCTCAACACAAGTGTTCCGGCTGTCCCACAATTCCTGGACTTGTCAGAAGTGGCAATCACCTTTGACCGTGTTGATCATCCACCTAAGTTGCATAGGCGAGGAAAATACGCCTTAGTCGTCAACCCACTTATTGATGGATATGGTTTCTCCAATACTCTCATGGACGGCGGCAGCAGTATTAATATTCTGTATGTCGAAACGCTACACCAGATGCAGATCTCGGAGACCCAGCTGAATCACAGCTCTGTGATCTTCCACGAAGTTGTCCCAGGAAGACAAGCAAATTCCCTGGGAGAGACCACTTTGGATGATACCTTTGGAACTCCAAAGAACTATCGGACGGAGGCACTTTCCTTCGAAGTGGTCCCATTCAAGTGCGCGTACCACGCTATATTTGGACCTCTGGCTTACTAGGCTTTTATGGCTTGTCCGTGTTACATTTACAATATGATAAAAATTCTAGGTCCCAAAGGCGTGATCACCATCAGGGGAGACCCGAAGAAGGCGCAAGAGTGCGAGGATGGAAATGCCACCTTTGCTGAAGTTGTGCTACACGCCCAGGAGTACGAGGAGATCAAGAAGATCATTGATCTGTCCTAGATGCCCGCAATGAAGTAGGAGGTGACAAAGCCGAATCCGGAGTTCAAGGCATCGGAAGAGACGAATAAAACATTGTTGAAGGATGATGACCCCTCCAAGGTGACCCAGATAGATGTAGACCTAGATAGTGCATAGGAAAGCGTGCTCGTCAAGTTCCTCCAAGCAAATCAAGATATCTTCCCATGGTAGACATCTGACATGACCAAAGTACCTAGGGAACTTGCCGAGCACTCTCTAGATGTACACCCGAACACTAAACCCGTCAAATAGTCCCTACAATGTTTTGGCAATGAAAAGCGTTAGGCAATAGCTAAGGAACTAGCCCGACTCGAGTTAGCCGGATTCATAGAAGAGGTCATCCATACTGATTGGTCAGCCAACCCTGTAATGGTCCCTAAAAAGGACACCACTGAATTAAGGTTGTGTGTTGATTATACTGCCTTGAACAAGGCTTGTCCTAAAATCCGTTCGCTCTACCTAGAATTGATAAAGTTATCGACTCTACGGCTGGCTCAGAACTCCTATGTTTTGTCGACGCATATTCCGGTTATCACCAAATCCGGATGAAGGAATTAGATAAAATCAAAACTTCATTCATAACCCCCTTCAGAACCTTCTGTTTTGTTACGATGCCCTTTGGGCTCAAGAACGCAGGAGCTACGTACCAGCGCACTATCAGTGTTGCCTCCACAACCAAATCGGATGCAACGTACATGCATATGTGGACGACATTTTGGTGATGTCCAAAAAGAATGAAACATTAATTTCCGACTTGGAGGAAACGTTCACCAATCTACAAAAATACAACATAATGCTTAACCCGAAGAAGTGTTTCTTTGGAATTCCAGCCGGAAAATTATTAGGTTTCATTGTGTCTCAAAGAGGCATAGAGGTGAACCAAGACAAGATCAAGGCTATACTCAATATTTCCAGGCCGACTCGCCTGAAGGACGTTCAAAGACTAACTGGTTGCATTGTTGCAGTCAGTCGGTTTGTAAGACGTCTTGGAGAAAGAGCCGCACCACTCTACAAGCTCCTGAAAAAGACCAAAAAATTCGTTTGGACTAATGAAGCTAAAGCTGCACTACAAGACCTAAAAGCAGTACTCTCGTCTGCTCCTATCCTTGCAGCGCCGGAACCAAGGGAACCGATGTTGCTCTATCTCGCTGCGACAGATAGAGTCATCATTGTTGTCATGGTGGTGGAGAGATCAGAGGAAAATCAGGAACACCTGGTGCAGCGTTCGACTTATTACCTCAGCGAAGTCCTAACTGAATGAAACCAGCGGTATCCGCACTATCAAAAGCTGGCATATGGTGTGTGTTTTGCATCTCGTAAGTAACGGCATTATTTTTAGGAACACCCAATTACCGAGGTGAGCAGAGCTCCCATGAGAGATATAATCAACAACAGCGATGCTACAGGACGCATCGCAAAATGGGGCCAAATCCCAAATCGACATTGAGTATAAACCTCGTACAGCAATCAAATCCCAAATCCTCGCTGACTTTGTTGTTGATTGGACAAAGACAACAGAGAATATGACCCTCCCAGAGTCAGAATACTGGACCTTTCATTTTGACGGGTCTAAGGCGCTCGGGGGCTCGGGGCTGGCGTGGTGCTCAAATCACCCCAAGGAGATAAACGTTTCTATGTGTTGCAGATCCACTTCACAGCGACAAATAACATTGCTGAGTATGAAGCAAAGTTGCATGGAATCCGGATTGCTAAAGCTATCAGCATCCAGCGTTTGATGTGTTATGGAGATTCAGATCTTGTTGCCCAACAAGTGTCGGATATCTGTAATGCAAATAAGCACATGGCAGCATATAGAGATGTCGTGGATCAACTATCTAAATCATTCAAAGGGTTTGGGGTTCAGCACATCCCTCGAACAGAAAATGAGGAAGCAGATGCATTATCTCGAATAGGCTCTACACGGAAAAAAGTCCCGGATGGCGCTTTTTTAGAGCACCTCAAAGTTCTCTCTATAAAAGGAGTAGATGAGGAATATCCGACCAAATCCGACTCACCTTTAGTAGCAGTTCTGGCTGTAATTCCCAGTTGGACTCAACCCTACCTTGTCTACTTGGTAGATGGAAAATTACCCAAAGACAAAGTTCTGAGCTAGCAGATCGTCCGATGAGCAAAATCCTATACTATAATTAGTGGTGAGCTCTATAAGCGGAGCGCATCTGGGGTCTTTCAGCGTTGTCTATCTCTGGAAGAAGGAGTGGAAATTTTATGAGAAATCCACGAAGGAGAGTGTGGTCACCATGCTGCAGCCAAATCTCTAGTGGCAAAAGCTTTCCGACATGGTTTTTTCTGGCTTACAGCCATGGCAGATGCCGAACGGCTGGTCAAGACGTGCAAAGGCTGCCAAAAGTATGCCAAACAAGCTCACGTTCCGGCTGATCAGCTGCGAACAATACCTATAACATGGCCTTTCGTGGTCTGGGGGCTTGACATGGTAGGACCGTTTAAACGGGCTCCAAGTGGATTTACTCATCACTTAGTGATGGTGGATAAATTCACAAAATGGATTGAGGCTAAACCCGTCACTAGTTGTGATGGAGCAATAGCCAGAAGATTTGTCGAGGATGCCATAATCCGATACGGTTATCCGCATAGCATTATCACGGACAACAGGAGTAACTTCTCTATGGGAGAGCTTGCTGAATTCTGCAATGAACAAAATATCCGGCTTGACATTGTGTCAGTAGCACATCCGCGGGCTAATGGACAAGTTGAAAGAGCAAACGGTTTAATCCTACAAGGTCTAAAACCAAGACTCGAAGCACCACTACGACATGCTGCGGGGACTTGAGCAGAGGAATTACCCTCTATAATATGGAGCTTGCGAACAACTCCGAACAGGTCAACCAGATACACACCTTTTTCTTGGTCTATGGTGCTGAAGCAGTTCTTCCTAGTGATTTGATTCACACTTCTCCTAGAGTTGCCGCATATATTGAAGAGGATGATGAAATTTCTCGACAAAATGATCTCGACTTAGTCGAAGAAGTTCGCGTCATTGATGAGATGAGATCAACAGCCTATCAATAGAAGTTACACAAGTATCATAGCTAGAGAGTCAGAAACCGGTCTTTCAATAAGGGTGATTTGGTTCTCCGGCTTGTGCAAAAAAGAAAGCACAAACTTTCCCCAGTGTGGGAAGGGCCCTTTTTAGTTAGCCGAGTATTGCACAATGGTTGTTACTATCTAACTGATATGCGGCCAGTCAAAGAAAGACCTGCTACTAAGAAAAGAAATATTGCTCAGACCATGGAGGCAGTACAGACCCCGAAGAATTATACAGACCATGGAATATTGCTCAGCTACGTCCCTTTTATTCTTAGTTTATCTTTCTTTGTAATCATATATGTGTACATGTTCAATAAGAAATAAAGTATTGGTTGCCTCATTTTTTCTGAGAGGTTTCATATTGCCATCTTATTTCCTAATGATCATGTCACAGTCGAAAATCCTAGAATACTTGAAAGTACTTTATGCTCAGGTTTGTTCTGGTTTAGATTTCCGATGCTAAAATTGATACCTTCGGGTATAAATCAAAATTTTCTAGTCTATACTTTGGTTATTTATCTAATTGCCGGATGCGGGCATTTTCCGAGTAGTGAATTGTTGGTACTGGAAGCCGGTTTTGTTTCCGAGTTTAAACTGGTTTAGCAATTGAGCTCCGTTGCTCGGCAAAGTTTCCATGCTAAAGGTTGGCCGGCTCATGAAAGGGACTAGGCGGAAAGCCAGATAAGCGATAAGTACAGACAAAAAACATAAGTGCTTATGTAAACATTTCAGACACATAAAATTAAAGCCAAAAGTGCTGAATAGAAATAACAACTCTTAGCACTAGCAAAAGTATTATACTACTTATTTACAACCCGAATTGTTTTCAGAATAACACATTGTTTGTTCTGATGCTCTACAATGCAGGGGAGAGGTAGGAGCTGCTGGCTCACTGGATACATCAGCCTCGCCTTGATATCTTTCTGAGACATTCATAACCGATACGGTTTGTTCGTCGTTGGAAACTTCACCAGTTTCTTCGGCGGGCGGAGGCGGCGTGTCCACGCGAGTGAAGAAAGGAGTGTCGTAGCTGGTTAAGTCAGCCACGTGACATCCATATCCGGCGCAGGAGTCCATGATTGCTTTGATGTCCTCCTCCTATCCGTCTTCATCCACAATAGAATACCCTCTGGTTACTTGCCAGATTTCCATGCTTCCATGGTGGCTCATAACCATGGTGAGAGTGTTCTGCGCTACGGTCCGCACGTAGGACATGTTCCGGTCCTGGACAAGCTAGGGCATCTCTTTGGCCTTGTCTCGCACTTCCAAGCCAGACATTCTATGCATGTCCGAAACCTTGAGAACTTCGCCAATATCCTTAAAGGATTAGCGGTAGTCATGAAGTAAATCGCCGACTTGTGTTAGCCGGCTAGTGCGAGATTCAGTGGAGGCTGAGTCAAGTAAGTTCAAAGGACCTACGCATGTAATGCAAAGAGTTAATAAAATAAATCCGAGCTCCAAAGAGTCAGAAGGTGCAGAAAAGTTAGAAAGAGGGAAACATACCAAAGATGTCATCGTCGACTTTGGTCTTCTCCTCCCGTAGGCTCTGGAGTTCAGCCCGGAGTGCCCCAGTGATATCCTTCTCTCTGAATAAAGCATCATTAATATCCGAGATTCTCTGGTCCTGGGAAGCGATCCTTCGATCACGTTCATCGGTATCCATGGAAGAGGATTCAAGAATCTGAGCAATGCTCCATTCATGATTTGCCTTCAGTTTGTCTAGCTCCTGACGTAAATCGGTGTTCTCCACCGCCAGGGTTTTCAGATTTTCGGCTTCTTCAATCATAGCACATGATTGTTTTACCAGTGTTGTAGTCAAAAGAATAACAGTTGAATAAAAATTCGACTATGAAATAAAGAGCAAGGTTTGAGTACTGGAATGTTTACTTTCAGCCTCATCGCTTGGTACTTTCAAGCGGAGAGCTCTGATTTCTCTCCGCTTGTTATAGATATTCTTCAACAATTCCTGGTTATATGAATTAACTTTCTGTAAGTCAGAATACCTAGAGTCAGAAGTCTACTAAAGACTCGGGATAATATCTTTACTAATATCAGCACGAGCCTTGGGGGCTACACTAGTTCATACTTTGGCATCCTAAGGAAGCATAAATCTAGATTATCTATCCAACTTCATGCTTGGGGGCTAGAGGATATGATATAAAATAGCATAAGGAAAAAAGTGAGTTGGAATTTGACTTACATGATGTTCATGGGTGAGTTTGTTTAAGCTCATGGACACCTTGGTGCTAACCTTCTCGGGGAGAGTCATCGGGATTACTGGAGGTGGCGGAAGCACACTGGTTCTCAGCCCCTCATCGCGAAGACAGATTTGCTCGAGAAGTTCAGAGTATTTGATGTCCTCTGCTTCTTGTGTCTCTTCCTCGGCAGTAATATTCCGGCTCTCCAAGCATTGCTAGGCTAGCCATTGGATCTCCTCCACAGATTTCCGAGTAATGCCAAGTTTGGCAAGAACCGAATTGTTGAGGAGGTTTTTAGCGAAGACCTCTGCCGAGGGATCATTACTCGAAGAGGGTTCATCCTTATCAAAACCTGACTCACCCATGGTAACGTTATGTAACACCCTCAGAATCGACCCTATGCAAGTTTTAGCGAAACCCGCCAAACCCGCATAGAAACGATTCAAAGGTGCCCACCAGGCACTTTCGTGCGGGTGGAAAACGAAGTAATAACATTACACAACAGTCCTCGATGGGACCCATAGAACAGATATATACAACAGCGACTCAACGAGTCAAGAATACAGATATACTGTACAAAGATCCAAATCACCTTGAAAATGATAGAGCGTCCGACTACGGACAAGATGCAAATGGGGCTAAGAGCCCTGAAGAATAACCAATGGCGTCCATAACCCTGCCCAGGCCAAGCCGGAAGGGTAACCCTGCTAACGACGTCGAAACCTGCTAAAACAAAAGGGGTGCCGACAAAGGGCAAAGGACAAAGAAGGCGTCGATCGAGGCCAAGACACGGCGAGGCTAGAATTCAGCGGTCCTCGCCTACATAGGTATGGTGGACTGAGCGGCAGCGGCAGCATGCACTAAACAACCTATAGAGACTCGATATAACTGTCGGCTATCAGAGAGGGATAAGAAAGACCTATTCGGATCCAACCTGAATCTAACACCAAACAAACCCATCCTAGTCTTTCCCCCTCGAGACCAATCGAAGAAGTCAACCGAGGAACTCACACCGTTGGCAGTTTTACTCATTCCGTTATAGTTGCGGCAATTACTAGTCAGGTATAGATATTCATCCTGATAAAATAAGCAGTGGGCCGTTTTAGTTAACATTCCGTTGTAGTTGCGACACTTACTAGTCAGATACAAATAGCATGAGATAGCCCCAAAACCCAGCAGTTGTTGGCACTTTTATTTAGCCGTTCCGTTACAGTGAAGCTGATTACTAGTCATAGCGGATACAAGTCAATTTATAACAGTAAACTTTAGTTATAGTTGTCTATGATCAAGACCTGTGCTCCAAGTCGTCCATAACTGCGGACATGGCTTCTCGAAAAGATTTAACCCTGCAGGGGTGCACCAAAGTATCCACAAGCACTTCGACCCTTTTTGCCAGATCAGTTAACATACACCCATCGGTATGTCGGCGGGGCCTAAGTCATGACGTTCCTAGACCCAAAGCAAGTACATGGGGGCCACCCCACTAAGTCGAACCCGCAACAAAGTCGGCCGGTCTCCGAGACGGACTTAGGGTTTGGGTAGACGGCTGTGAACGACTGGGAACCCAAAACTGGGCTTGTCGACACCGCGAAATCGTGTCCCGATCCTAAACAGTACAGGTGCTATCCATCGCACAATTTACATAAAGCAGTAAAGCATGGCATAAGTACAGAATAGTAATAAAGCCCCAAACTACTTGTGGCCCCCAGTACAGTACTTTGAAATCAGGTACTAATCGATGGGGGGCCCATATCTCCCCACCTGTGGTTAGCGCGCTCGATCTCGGAACAGGTGTCAAGAACTCGGGGTCCTACGGGACACAAGTGGACGGTTAACAACCAAATAACATCTATTGCCCACCTGTGCCTCTGCTTACCTACTTCAATTTTAGTTGTTAAACAGTAATTGAATTAAACGACAATTAGAGCCATGATCATCTCCAGCATTAAACATGCGGCAAGACTCCAACAACTGTGGTGCTTGACGACTCGCAACAGCAATTGAGCAAGCGACTACGACGCGCAAGTCCAACTATCTACCAAACAACAGGTAATAGGATGTGTCCAAGGCAATATATGGCTGCGAGGGATATCACGGGGACGGAAACTAGAGCATCGCAACACAGATAGCAATAGATCAACAGGAGGGAATAAATACTATAAAAGTAAGATAGGTAGAAAGGGGGAGATGCTCGCCTGAAAAACATTGCCGAAGGTTCATCCGAAGATCGGGGCGAAGCTCACATCAACTCAACGGCCTTATCCGCGAAGAAGCAAAACACTAGAATAAACACCGGATGCACTATTTAATACTACGGCAAAAGATCGGGCATGATGCATGTATGATGTATGACAAGGCAAAGATGCGATGCAATTAGGCCATATTAAGCGGAACCGAGGTCCCGACAATTAATTAAACGGTTCAAGTTATTTAGAACCCCGCAATTAAATGTTGTATTAACAAGGCAAGATAAGTTACCGGTTCGCTACACAAATTTAAATGAGGCCAATATAAGACTAGATTTGTCCGCATATGGCCCCATATTTAATTTAGGTGAATCGGCATAAGGCCCCCAAACCACATAAAATATGCATGCGAGTATGACAATTTTATATGCAATAATTTATATGGATGGCATTTATAAAATAGAGGCTCGGATCAGGGTCACACATTAGGGTTCGGCGAACTTGGTTCCGGGGGGTTCGGGGTCGGTCTCAGGGTCCGGATCTGGGGTTCGGATACAAGAGGAGATCTTGGTTGGCGTCGGGGGCACATCGGATCCGCCCGGGTCGGTGCCGATCTCGTCGTCGTGAAGATCTTGTCGGGTCCGCGCCATCGAGTCGGTCTTGGCGTTCGGGATGCAGAACTTGGCGTCCGTGAGGAGTACTTGGCGAATCCGTGTCGACGACCTTGGCGTTCAGGGAGGAGTTCTCGATGTTCCGTGTGGAAGGCCTCGAGGGTTCGGTGACGGAGATCTTGACGGGTCCGAGAGAAGAACTTGGGTCGGCATCGGATCGGTCTTGTGGATCGAGCCTCGGGTCCGGGAAGATCTTGTCGGAATAACCAATCTCCCCACACTGACGGCACATCCAGACATCTTCAAGCACTAGCACCCAGGCACACAATCGGGCCAAGAGCTGATGACCACAAGCAGCTAGCAAACAATTAGCTGGGCACACGGGCTGAAGGGGAGCACTCACACTAAAAGCAAACAGGTCGTCGGAAGGAGGCGGCCACAGGCGTGGCCCGTGGGGCAGCCCGCCAGAGGCAGGCTCGACGGGCCAGCAACCTGAGGCCAAGGGTCCAGCATGGCGGTGAGAGCACGGGGTGGAGTTGACCGGGCCAGAGGGCAACGAGGAGGAGCGCGGCCAAGTGGGGCCTGCTGGTGGCGGTGTCCGGGGGTGGGGATGGCCAAGCGAGAGCGCTGAGGAGGCGCAGTGAGCAGCGGAGGAGGGGCGGCGTGGCCAGGCGGCTCATGGGCCGGGGTCGGAGAAGAACTTGGCGGCCGGAGAACGACGCAGAGAGAGGCGCCGCTCGAGCCAGGGAGAAGGCCGGGGCCGGCGAGGTGCTGTAGAGGCGCCGGAGGGGAGGAAGACGGGGGCGGGGTCGAGGCCAGACGGCGGCGGCTGGCTCGGGGTCGGAGGCGTGAGGCGAGGATGACCTGCAGGCGGTTGAAGCGGCGCGAGCTCAGAGGAGGAGAGAGAATGCCATGGCCAGGTTACGGGGAGGCTCGGTGCGGGGAGGAGAGAGCCAGGAAGCGGACAGGGGACTCGCGGCGGGTGCGTGCTTGGGTGGGGTCGCGGGGTTGGTGGGCCAGGGGCAGCACGGGGGTGGCGTGCGTGTGTGTGTCGGTGTGTGTTGCGTGGGTGAGGGTAGGTGGGGCCACAGGGGAGAGGTGAGTGGGGTGGACAGAGGTGGCAAATGGGGATTGGTTGGGGTTTGGCCCAGGGTGACGTGGCGGCCTGGGATAGGTGGGGGTGATGTGGCTGGTTGGGTGGGTAGAATAGGATTGGTAGAAAAAGGTCTAGGTTGGACCGTTTTGAACTGGGGGTGGCCGACTGGGTCGGATCGGCCCGGTTGGCTGCCCCCTTAAAAAATAATTAAATATTTTTATTCGATTAAGACCGGGCTTTTTGCAAACCGTTGGCAGTCAAAACAAAACATTCCGGAGACCCGGGTTTTGGGTTTTGAAATAAATTGCGGGGTATTTAGAAAACAAAAATAGGTTTTCCTGAAAATAGTTTTATGCAAGCAAATGCAAGATGACGACGATGCTCAAATGCAATGTGGCATGATGACATGAGCATGCGGTCATGATGATGCAATGCACAAAAACAACGCGATTTTCTAGTAGTGGTTTTTTTGCGGGATGCCACAATTCGACACCACTAACAATGGATCTCGCCCTCGAGATCCGCCTCATGGTACCGGAATGAAGGTCGGCGATCTGCGTCTTCTCGCTTCGTGTAGATCCTCGCGACACCACTAACAAGAGGTCGTTGTCCGTGATCGTCGAGAGAACACTCCGGGAACAAAAGGTCGAAGGTAGAGGTATCACCGAATAAAGCCACCTCTAACTTCAATAGAAAGAGAGAACCGATGCATTCTCATCCACTTCAATGTACAAAAGCGAATAGAAGGGGTAGTCGGCATGGGGGCCAATCCATCACGCACCCAAACTATTACTCTGCACAATCAGTAGAAAAGCGTGCAACCATTCTCGGAATCAGGCTGAAGATCTCGACAATCGAGGTTCAGAAACAAAGGAGTGATGCAGACTCAGCATCAGATCTAGCATAGATGATGTCGTCGCGTCGGAAAACACCGGAAGGCACGAGAAGGAACAAAGAGAAGTCCACCAGACGAAGGGTTCCTCGGATAGCATGAAGACAAGATGTAGCAACACTTTTACCAAAGGAGGAAGCGAAACCCTGAAGGTACGACGGAACCTAACCACGAGAAATCCTGGACTCGAAGAGAGAGAAGAGAGCGGATTCGAAACGCGTAGAGGTAAGAGGCGAATAGCAGAGGGGTAAGGAGTAAAAGCAGACCTAATCAGATCTATCCAACCGATTTTGCAAAAATAGTTTTGACACTCTACTTCGGCCGTTAGCTAGGTTATCCTACAGGCTGGACTTGTGGGGTATCGCAACTGCTGAGCTCTGATACCACTCTGTAACACCCTCAGAATCGACCCTATGCAAGTTTTAGCGAAACCCGCCAAACCCGCATAGAAACGATTCAAAGGTGCCCACCAGGCACTTTCGTGCGGGTGGAAAACAAAGTAATAACATTACACAACAGTCCTCGATGGCACCCATAGAACAGATATATACAACAGCGACTCAACGAGTCAAGAATACAGATATATTGTACAAAGATCCTAATCACCTTGAAAATGATAGAGCGTCCGACTACGGACAAGATGCAAATGGGGCTAAGAGCCCTGAAGAATAACCAATGGCGTCCATAACCCTGCCCAGGCCAAGCCGGAAGGGTAACCCTGCTAACGACGTCGAAACCTGCTAAAACAAAAGGGGTGCCGACAAAGGGCAAAGGAAAAAGAGGGCGTCGATCGAGGCCAGTAC
This sequence comes from Avena insularis, assembly GCA_023614405.1. Taxonomy (NCBI): domain Eukaryota; kingdom Viridiplantae; phylum Streptophyta; class Magnoliopsida; order Poales; family Poaceae; genus Avena; species Avena insularis. Next base: position 84,575,448 of record CM042684.1, on the reverse strand, counting down.
ACGGCGAGGCTAGAATTCAGCGGTCCTCGCCTACATAGGTATGGTGGACTGAGCGGCAGCGGCAGCATGCACTAAACAACCTATAGAGACTCGATATAACTGTCGGCTATCAGAGAGGGATAAGAAAGACCTATTCGGATCCAACCTGAATCTAACACCAAACAAACCCATCCTGGTCTTTCCCCCTCGAGACCAATCGAAGAAGTCAACCGAGGAACTCACACCGTTGGCAATTTTACTCATTCCATTATAGTTGCGGCAATTACTAGTCAGGTATAGATATTCATCCTGATAAAATAAGCAGTGGGCCGTTTTAGTTAACCATTCCGTTGTAGTTGCGACACTTACTAGTCAGATACAAATAGCATGAGATAGCCCCAAAACCCAGCAGTTGTTGGCACTTTTATTTAGCCGTTCCGTTACAGTGAAGCTGATTACTAGTCATAGGGGATACAAGTCAATTTATAACAGTAAACTTTAGTTATAGTTGTCTATGATCAAGACCTGTGCTCCAAGTCGTCCATAACTGCGGACACGGCTTCTCGAAAAGATTTAACCCTGCAGGGGTGCACCAAAGTATCCACAAGCACTTCGACCCTTTTTGCCAGATCAGTTAACATACACCCATCGGTATGTCGGCGGGGCCTAAGTCATGACGTTCCCAGACCCAAAGCAAGTACATGGGGGCCACCCCACTAAGTCGAACCCGCAACGAAGTCGGCCGGTCTCCGAGACGGACTTAGGGTTTGGGTAGACGGCTGTGAACGACTGGGAACCCAAAAATAGGCTTGTCGACACCGCGAAATCGTGTCCCGATCCTAAACAGTACAGGTGCTATCCATCGCACAATTTAAATAAAGCAGTAAAGCATGGCATAAGTACAGAATAGTAATAAAGCCCCAAACTACTTGTGGCCCCCAGTACAGTACTTTGAAATCAGGTACTAATCGATGGGGGGCCCATATCTCCACCGTGGTTAGCGCTCGATCTCGGAACAGGTGTCAAGAACTCGGGGTCCTACGGGACACAAGTGGACGGTTAACAACCAAATAACATCTATTGCCCACCTGTGCCTCTGCTTACCTACTTCAAATTTAGTTGTTAAACAGTAATTGAATTAAACGACAATTAGAGCCATGATCATCTCCAGCATTAAACATGCGGCAAGACTCCAACAACTGTGGTGCTTGACGACTCGCAACAGCAATTGAGCAAGCGACTACGACGCGCAAGTCCAACTATCTACCAAACAACAGGTAATAGGATGTGTCCAAGGCAATATATGGCTGCGAGGGATATCACGGGGACGGAAACTAGAGCATCGCAACACAGATAGCAATAGATCAACAGGAGGGAATAAATACTATAAAAGTAAGATAGGTAGAAAGGGGGAGATGCTCGCCTGAAAAACATTGCCGAAGGTTCATCCGAAGATCGGGGCGAAGGTCACATCAACTCAACGGCCTTATCCGCGAAGAAGCAAAACACTAGAATAAACACCGGATGCACTATTTAATACTACGGCAAAAGATCGGGCATGATGCATGTATGATGTATGACAAGGCAAAGATGCGATGCAATTAGGCCATATTAAGCGGAACCGAGGTCCCGACAATTAATTAAACGGTTCAAGTTATTTAGAACCCCCGCAATTAAATGTTGTATTAACAAGGCAAGATAAGTTACCGGTTCGCTACACAAATTTAAATGAGGCCAATATAAGACTAGATTTGTCCGCATATGGCCCCATATTTAATTTAGGTGAATTGGCATAAGGCCCCCAAACCACATAAAATATGCATGCGAGTATGACAATTTAATATGCAATAATTTATATGGATGGCATTTATAAAATAGAGGCTCGGATCAGGGTCACACATTAGGGTTCGGCGAACTTGGTTCCGGGGGGTTCGGGGTCGGTCTCAGGGTCCGGATCTGGGGTTCGGATACAAGAGGAGATCTTGGTTGGCGTCGGGGGCACATCGGATCCGCCCGGGTCGGTGCCGATCTCGTCGTCGTGAAAATCTTGTCGGGCCCGCGCCATCGAGGTCTTGGCGTTGGGATCACGAGAACTTGGCGTCCGCGAGAGTACTTGGCGAATCCGTGTCGGCGACCTTGGCATTCAGGAGGAGTTCTCGATGTTCCGTGGAAGGCCTCGAGGTTCGGACGCAGATCTTGACGGTCCGAGAGAAGAACTTGGGTCATCGGATCGGTCTTGTGGATCGAGCCTCGGGTCCGGAAGATCTTGTCGAATAACCAATCTCCCCACACCGGCAGCACATCGGACATCTTCAAGCACTAGCACCTGTGCACACAATCGGGCCAAGAGCTGATGACCACAAGCAGCTAGCAAACAATTAGCTGAGCACACGCTGAAGAGCACTCACGAAAAAAGCAGCAGTGTGAGCAGCACCTTGGCAGGCCAGTGGAGAGCTAGGCAGGAAGGAGGCGGCCCGAACACTTGGCGGCCGAGGGGCAGCCACTTGAGCAGCTCGACGGACGGCAACCTGAGGCCAAGGGTCCCATGAGCGGTGAGAGCTGCGGGGTGGAGTTGACCGGGCCAGAGGGCAACGAGGAGGAGCGCGGCCAAGTGGGGCCTGCTGGTGGCGGTGTCCAGCGTGAGTGCCCAGCAGGCGGTGGGGATGGCGGCGGGCGAAGCAGACGAGGGCTGTGGCCAGCGGAGGAGGCGCAGGCGGCGGCTTTCATGGGGCAGGTCGGAGAAGAACTTGGCGGAGAACGAGCAGAGAGAAGGCTACTCGAGCAGGGAGAAGGCGGGGCAGCGAGTGCTGAGAGGCGCGGAGGAGGAAGGCAGGGGTCGAGGCCAGCGGCTGGTGGCTCGGGGTCGAGCAGGGAGGCCTTGAGGATGACCTGCGGTGGCAAGGCGTTGAAGCGGCCGTGAGCTCTGAAGGAGGAGAGAACGCCCGCCGGCAATGCGGGGAGGCTCGGTGCGGGGAGGAGAGAGCCAGGAAGCGGACAGGGGACTCGCGGCGGGTGCGTGCTTGGGTGGGGTCACGGGGTTAGTGGGCCAGGGGCAGCACGGGGGTGGCGTGCGTGTGTGTGTCGGTGTGTGTTGCGTGGGTGAGGGTAGGTGGGGCCACAGGGGAGAGGTGAGTGGGGTGGTCAGAGGTGGCAAATGGGGATTGGTTGGGGTTTGGCCCAGGGTGACGTGGCGGCCTGGGATAGGTGGGGGTGATGTGGCTGGTTGGGTGGGTAGAATAGGATTGGTAGAAAAAGGTCTAGGTTGGACCGTTTTGAACTGGGGGTGGCCGACTGGGTCGGATCGGCCCGGTTGGCTGCCCCCTTAAAAAATAATTAAATATTTTTATTCGATTAAGACCGGGCTTTTGCAAACCGTTGGCAGTCAAAACAAAACATTCCGGAGACCCGGGTTTTGGGTTTTGAAATAAATTGCGGGGTATTTAGAAAACGAAAATAGGTTTTTCTGAAAATAGTTTTATGCAAGCAAATGCAAGATGATGACGATGCTCAAATGCAATGTGGCATGATGACATGAGCATGCGGTCATGATGATGCAATGCACAAAAACAACGCGATTTTCTAGTAGTGGTTTTTTGCGGGATGCCACACGTTAGTTTGCGATCCGAGGATCGCAGGCTATATTTGTTGAGCCGGATCTTCTACGACAGTTGGAGATGGAGTAATCTCCGGCACTGTAGAAGGCTGAGGGTCATGATTCGAAGGCACTATGGCAGAAGAACTCAAATTTAGCTTCGACAAGACTCCCTTCCCTTTGCCCTTGGTGAGCTGTCTAGCTCTGAAGAGGTAATAGAACAAAAATCATTGCACTTTAGAAAAAAGATAAGATATAAAATACAAAGACCATGTGAGGAAAGAGTACCTCTTCACAACGGGCACCTCCTTTGTACCGACAGACACTGTCGGAGCCTTACGCTTCCGAGGAATTATGTCCGGCAGTGGAACCAATTATCCATCCTCCTAAGATAACTCAGGAGGATATCCCTTGATAGGACAAAGCTCTGACTCGGGGAGGTCAGCAAGCTGAAAAGGAAAGTGGAATCTCATTATTGCAAAACAATGTAAAGATGAACACATAATTTGAGTTACTACTAGAAACTTACCGGTACCATAGGATCTTAAGCCGTATGCATGTCCAAAGACAGATCCGACATTTTCCTCTCAATCCGCTCCCTTATCAGCCACTTGATTTGAGACTCGTATTCTTTCACCGTGTAAGGCTAGGAGCAGATCTGGAGGGAATCTTTCTTGGACGCCGTAATGGAATGCATAAGCCGGTCTCCATGATGCTGAAGAGGCTAGATCCGACATGCCACCCAGAAGTGAACAAAGTCGGACCCCTTAAGGCCCTTGTGCTTCATCAAATATTCGATCTGCCTCTTGGCAAGAAGTAGATCGTCACTGAGAGCCGGTGCATCTGCGTCCCAGGACTCTTGGGGCGTGGCGGCACCATCGATGGAAGCCGGCAAAGCAATAGCTTTGTCAGGAGAAGGAATATCCTTGTGATAAACGAAAGTGGATGGCCATTGTTTCACCGACTCTCTAGCCTTAATCCGAGGATATATGCGCTCTCTCCTAATGGAAAAACTAATGGTTCCAGTAATGTATGGATTACTGGCGGTGATAGAATTTCTCTAGACATGAAAATAAAACCGGAAAGAATGAGACTCGCCCTAATGCTGAGGTACCCCTTGCACAAAGAAGAGTATGCGCTCATATCTAAGAGAGAGTTCGGGGGAAGATGATGGAGTTGAACTCCATAATGACCTATAACCTCACAAAAGAAGTCTGAGGGAGGGAAGTTCAAACCTCTGTCGAGGTGGGTACCAAAGTGTACCTGCTTGTCAGCGTGAGGAGTAGGGACTGTTTGGCCGTAGCCGCTCCGCCAGTCGCCGGCACGGAGGATCCCTTCGTTCTCCACGACGTGGAGCTTGGCATCGTCAAGGACGCACGGGATCCAGACCCGCGGTTGCTCTCCTTCTCCGCTGTCGAAGCCGTCGCTGCCGTCGCCGCCGCGCCGGAAGATGATTCTGAAGCCATTTTCTCGTGGGTTGTTGACCTGAGATGGGCGGCACTGGAGGATTATGGGGAGGCAGAGGAGCTCTGTGTTCATGGGAAGCGTTGGGGAGAAGGAAACGACACAAGTGCTGGTGAAGAAGATGGTAAGAAGAATCTAAACCACTTATATCCTCTAGTTGCACCAAGATTCGTGTAAACGCAATAGTGAAACGCGCCACGCGTCATGGAAGGAGCTGGGTAACCCCCACGTGATGATTACCCTGCCTCGATCTCCACGCACGCATTACAACGATGCCTCAGTTCCGCAAAAGGAGGTCCCACCAATGGTCTTGCTGACAGGAATGTCTGTCAGTGACGTGACTTGACCATGACTAGTGTCAGATTACATCAGAGACCAAGTTCCGTCTTAGTTTGAATTTCGAGTTGGAAACCCGAATAATTTATTTATAGGTCTGACTCATTTGAGACCCGGATACTATCCTTTCTTTTGAAGTTTCAGGAACCCTTCAAGATTCTGCAAGTCGAATTTCAAGCTAGACGATGATGAAATCCGACTTTGGATCTTGGAGGCTTCCGGGGGCTGCTGTTGGGGATATACTTTTCGGGTATCCTCACTGTGCCTCACTGACCAGGGTGGCCCACTTCGGGTTAGAGCTTTGCTTCACGGGCGGCCTAGTCAGGGAGAAGAGACAGAGTCCAGTCCGGCTACGGGAAGGCCCAGAAGACTTAACGACATAGGCCCATAGTGTTACTTGTAGTTCAAGATATACTCTGTAACCGACTCTTAGTCGTAGCCGGATAGGTCTCTCCTGTAAACCCTAGGCCGGATGTATATATAAGCCGTCCTAGGGATAGCCTTTAGGGCACCCTCACAATAGTCTACAATCTCAACTCGCATAGGCGAAACCCGTCTAACCCATATTCCGGCTCTGCCATATTACTGGATTGCTAGCAGGAGTAGGTGATACATTGCAAATGTATCTATAATTTTTGATGTTCCATGCTTGGTTTTATCCACTTTCTTGTGTTTTGTCCACACTTTGGAGTACTTTTGTTGTGATTTCTTGGAATAACCTATTAACAAGAGCCACAGTGCCAGCTGCCTGTTTTCTGCTGTTTTTGGTTCCAGGAAAGTCAGAAAATGATTATTCTCGAAATTGGAAGGGACAAAAGCTAAAGTGCCAATTTTTCTAGAAGTCATCCGATGCCAGAATACGAGACGGAGAAGGGCTAGGGCCGGCCACACCATCTGGCCACGCGGCCAGGCCTGGCCCGCGCTAGGGGGTGGTCTGGCCGACCCCAGCACCCCCTCGGCCTCTCCTTCCGCCTATATATTACCCTCGGGACGAAAACACTAAGTACCCGATCAAAAATCCATGAAAGAGTCTATAGCCTTGGAGGCCTTCTTCGTCATCATGCAAGCCTCCGGTGTGATGCGTGAGTAGTTCATCTCTGGACTACGGGTCCATGTAGTAGCTAGATGGCTGGTTCTCCTCCTTTGTGCTGTCATGTCTTGATCTTGTGAGCTCCGTTCATGATCAAGATCATCTATTTGTAATTCTGCATGTTGTGTTTGCGGGGATCCGATGGATATTGAGATGCTATTTCAGATTGATTATTGATTCTATCATGTCTTTGTTATTTGTGATGTTGCATGCTTTCCGATGTTAGTAGCTATCTTGGCCAAGTAGATGCTAGCAACTCCAAGAGTTAGTATTTATGCTCAATAGTGGGTTCATGCCTCTAGTAATCTGGGGAAGTGACAGAAATCTCTAAGGTACTAGATGTGTTGTTGCTACTAGGGATAAAAACACAATCCTTTGTTCATAGAACAATCGTATTGTTTACTTTACACGCAATTCGTAAAGCAATACTCTGTTGCTTGCAACTTAATATTGGAGGGGGTTCGGATGATAACCTGAAGGTGGATTATTAGTCATAGATGCAGTTGGATGGCGGTCTATGTATACTGTTGTAATGCCCAATCAAGTTCCAAAGGAGTCAAGATGATTAGTATATTCATGTATTGCTTTCTCGATGTTTGTCAATTTCCCCGCTGTAATTTGTTCACCCAGCATGTTATCTATCTTAAGGAGAGCCACCTCTAGTGAACTATGGATCCTGGTCCTTTCTTTTACGTACAATCTATAAACTGTTTACTACTTTGTGTTTACTTTCTGCAAACTATTACTTCCTTCCATTCGATACGTTTAATCCTTTGTTTTCAGCAAAACCGGTGAGATTGACAACCTCGTCGCAAGTTGGGGATAGAGGTATGTGGTTGTGTTGTGCAGGTCTCCATGTTCTTTCGGCACGATGGTACCGCCAAGCGTTCAGCTAGATACACCTTTGGGGTGTTTCCTTGCTCCTACTAGATTGATAACCTTGGTTTCGTACTGAGGGAAAAGTTGTTGTTGTGCTCATCATACCTTCCTCTTGGGGTTCTCCAACGAGCTCGATATATTTTGGGCCATCAGTAGGATCCGTCCAAAGCCGGCAGATTTGAACCTAGGTAAACTTGTGTGTTCACCGTCCCGGAATACCGTACGTATCACACCCCTCTCTTCCACACGCCTCGAGGACCCACTCATGGCATACTTGTCATCAATCCGACGACATATTGCCCAGCCCTACTACTACTAGTACTACTACTCCCTTGCCCATACCTTTCTACCGACGACAAGACTAGAAACCATCACTAGCTAGCTCCCATCAAGCAAGCAACTATTGGAACTAGTGTAACCGCCGATTGGGGAGTTCTTGCTGAAATAGGTGGGTGTATTTGCTCACCTCGAAATCCGGCTTTGCTTAATTTGCTTCCGATTAGGCCATTGGGGGTACTATTAGTACTAGAAGTAGTAGTATTCGGTATGCTTTGGTTGTGGAGTTATTTCTTATTGCACCTCAGAATCACCAAATAAGTATATGTTTCCTCTTCTCTGATCCATTGGGTCATTTGGGTGGGGTGGGGGTGGTGGTGGGGGTTGGGGTGGGGGTGTGGGTGGGGGGAGGTGGTACTGATTTCGTATGGATTCGAGATCAGGGCATGGTCACTGTTGTTCTGATTGGGGCATTTGGTCGGGTTCGATTTTGGTGTTCTTCACTTCTGTAACCTTTAGTTCCTACTCGTAATGTGCAATGGATTTTACGTCAGATTCTGTATGGAGAACTATGGGTCAGTGACGCGCACGGCCAGTATACTTCTTGCGTTCTTCCATTCTTTCCAATGCTAAAAGTGGTTGGCTGCAACCTAGATGTATCCCTGTGTTAAAAGTTGTCTCTGTCAGCCTCCTATTTTTGTGGAAGCCTCTGTGGCACCATCTCTTTTTTATTTACTGTAGCACAGTGGTACATACCTGCGAACGTGCGGTGCTCCAGGTGCGGCAAACAAGATGGTACCCTCACGTACCGTAGGATCTGGCCAGTACTAGTACTCACCAAACAAGCGCAAGGCCACCGACCAGCTGGTAGGGCCCATCTTAAAGATAAAGGTATTTGTTCTTAATACCCTTATTACCATGGTGCAGTCTGATTTAAGTATTACCCGCTTGGTGTCATGCATGCTTATCAGATGTTCAGAAACATATATGTGATTTTATAAATTCTGGCACTGTGTTTATGTGAATCCATATATGGATTTGTCTGACTGTCTCATACAGTCAGTATATGACTACTATGTATTGTACTCCCTTCGTCCCAAGGCTTAAGGCATATATATTTTTTGAAAAGTCAACCTACGGATAGTTTGACCAAACTTTTGAAAAAATTCAAAAACTATCAAGAACTATTATATTATATACATACGATGTGAATATATGTTTCATGATGTATCCAAGGATATATAATTCATATTATATATTTTTTCTAAAAACATGGTCAAACTTTACATAGTATTGAACTGTTGAGCTATGTTGCTATTAATGCAGGTTGAAGGTGCTGCTGTGGAGGCTGAGGCTGTTGTAGAGGCTAGTAGATTTCTGATGCTCGTACCAAAAGAGGACATCTTCTACACAATGAGGAAGCACCAACACAGTACCTAGGTGGGTAGCGACCTCTCTAAGAAGTGGGTATAATTTGGAAATCTCTAAGAGGCTAGTAGATTTCTATCATCTCTCCCAAATCAGTGACCTTGTCACACTTCAAGCGATGACGTAGTAAACCAATTGGGAGACCTGCAATAAAAGCTTCAATCACAGTTTGATCGTTTACTCCTTCAAAGGAGATGTTAGTGTCGATCCATCATCCGAGATAATCTCGACAAGTTTCTCCGGCTTTCTGGGTGCAACGCTGTAAGTCTCCTACCGTACAGGGCCTCCGATATGTGCCTTCAAAATTCCAAAAGAACACACTTTGCATGTCATACCAGTTGTGGATGGTGTTTTCTGGAAGTTCATTGAGCCATGACCGTGCCGTCTTCCGCAACATAAGTGGGAGATACCGGGTCGTGACCAATCTGTTTCCGCCTTTGGTGATGCAGCAAGCTTGGAAGAAATCCTAGAGCCAAGTATCTGACCGAGCTACACTGTCGTAGGGATGGATATGTCTTGAGATAGCAAATCCTTCCGGGAATCTTGTTGCTCTTATACGTGGTCCGAAGAACTTTGGGCCCACGTATATATCATCATTTTCGTAGCGTCGCGCCTCTATGTTGTAGTTAATCCGGTGTCTCGCTTCACTTGGGGACAGAGATCGCCGTCCTGATTGACGGTTGTGGCTGTGGTGCCTTGGAGACGGACTTCGGCTTCTGCCACCACCTCCTCCGCCACGACGCCCTCCTTGGCCTCCTTGAGAGCCGTTGTGATGGCTACTTGGTGGAGAGGGTGGAGCAGTTGGATTGTTTCCGGCTGATCGTCGGTCTCCGTCCGGAGCGTCATTATTCCGGTTTCGAGGAGGGTCTTCATTACAACGAGCCCCCTGCCGGCTTGACTCAGCACGGTGTCCTCATTCCTTCCTCCATCACTTCCGGCGTGGTGGGGATCAGCCAGACGGTTTGTATGTCTAGGAGGTGGCATTCTTTGTCGGTCCTCCTCCCGACGTTTCTCTTTGTCTTCTTCCCTGTGATCGTTCGACTCTCGCCGGGGAGGATTTCTCGGATACAGTGCAGCAATCGCCTCTTGCTCGGCGGCTGGAGCAACGTTGCGCCAGTCACGTGCAGCTCTGTGATGTTGTCCTAAAGATCCGGTTCTTGAGTTATTGTCTTCTCAATAGTCGGAACAATGATGTTGTTCCGGAACCCGTTGGGGTCTTATGTCGTTCTAGGCCGGATCCGTGCGACATTGGTCGGATTGGGAGACCAGTTTTTCGCTTCCGGATTTCGTGACCTTCTGCTCCTCCAGACCCTTGGTGAGTAGCTTAATGCCCAATCAAACCTGTTCTGGGCCTGGGTTGTTCGCCAGGATATCTCGAGCTACAACGGTGTTTTGCACTGGTGTTGGATACATCAGATCTCTGTTGCATCCCTGGATCTCCATCAAAGAGAACCTTGTGTACTTCCGGAAATTGATTGTCACGTGTGTGTCATTTCCGGTTCTTCTGATGTTGTAGAGAGATGAGCTTCTCCACCTTGGCCATGCGCTTCTTCTCTTCGTCGATGTTTTTGGCTTCATCCAGGAGTACCTAGCGACGCGCTTCTAGGGCTTGGGCCCTTTCATCCAATTCTGCAGCAGTAAGTTCTGCCGCGATAGGGATAGGTGTGGTTAATGCAGCGTCAATGAGTTTATGGGCACCTGCGGTGACCACGTATCCATCCACCGACTCTTCTTTGGGCTCATCTAGGATAAGTGCTCCATCCGAGTCTTCCTCGTATTCCTTGGCAATCACCTCCTCTGCTGGAAGTTCTTTTGCCGGGCTCTTGTTCTTCTTGTTCTTCTTCTTTGCCTTCTTGGTAGCGCCGGTAGCAAAGACGGCTTTGGGTCCGTTTCTTGGAGTCAAGCTCTGATCTGTACTTTCGGACATGTGGACCTCGGGATTATCTCCGATATCCATGTCATCATGTGCTTTGGGAGAGTTTTCTCCGGATCCTTCATCCATGGCTTCTCCTTCTTTTGCAGCTTTGGAGTTGTACTCCTCTTCGTATTCCGTGGAGAACTTTCGGAAATCCACCGACATCATCGAGTCATCCGAGGATGCGGGTACGTCAGTGTTTGTTCCGATCGCCTCCAGCCCTGAGTCAGCGTTGTCTCCAGCATCGGCAGAGCCGGATCCGGATCCAACGTATCCGATGAAGTGCGATGTGTGGGTCCTGAGGTAGTTGCGGCTTTCCTCGTGGGCTTCCTCGAAGATCCTGATGGTTTCGAGAACCTCATCCATGTTTGCGCCTTGCAGCATCATGTGCCTCAACGTATGCCTCAGGAAAGGTTGGTATGTTCTGGTGTTGGCAGAGCCGGAAGCAAGGTTGTTGTTGCGCTCCTCCTGGACTTCGACCTCAGCAGGTGGATCGATCTGGGATTCGGCCTCGCTTGGGAGATCCACTCTAGATTCGACTTGTGCCGCAAGATCTGCTTCAATTTCGGCCTTCTCCACTGTCTCCGCAACGGGTGCGAGCTGGGTGGGATTAGGGTTTTGTGGGATCCGGAACTCTGCCGCCTCCACGGACAAAGGGGACCCAGAAATTTCTTCTGCCTCTATTATCACCGCTAGGGTGGGAGGGGCAGGTTCAGTGAATCCGATGTAGACATCGATCTCGCCAAAAGACATGATGGTGTAGGTGGTCACGGCTTCCCTAGCCGGAATCCAGGTCTTGTCGAGAATGATGAGAGGGACGTCACTAGCGTACAGGATGCGACTGACGGCGATAGTCTTGCTGATTCCGATTCCTACAGATTCTGCTTGGAACGCAGATCCGAAGCTCACTTGCCCCACGGTGGGCACCAACTGTTGTCGGATTGATGACAAGTACGCCATGAGGGGGTCCTCGGGGCGTGTGGAAGAGAGGGGTGTGAGACGTACGGTGTTCCTGGACGGTGAGCATACAAGTTTACCCAGGTTCGAATCCGCCGGCTTTGGACGGATCCTACTCCTGCTAGCAATCCAGTAATATGGTAGAGCTGGAATATGGGTTACAAGGGTTTCGCCTGTGCGAGTTGAGCTTGTAGACTATTGTGAGGGTGCCCTAAAGGCTCTGACTAGGACGGCTTATATAGATATCCGGACTAGGGTTTACACGAGAGATCTATCCGGCTACGACTAAGAGTCGGTTACAGTGTACATCTTGAACTACAAGTAACACTATGGGCCTATGTCGGTAAGTCTTCTGGGCTTTCTTATAGCCGGGCTGGACTCCGTCTCTTCTCCCTGACTGGTCCACCCTTGAAGCAAAGCTCTAACCCGAAGTGGGCCACCTTGGTCAGTGAAGCATAGTGAGGATACCCGAAAAGTATATCCCCAACATTATGATTTTCCATGTTATTGTTATCAGCTAGTACTATATGTTTACGCTCATCAGAACTTCACAAAAATCAAATATGTTTGCTTTACAGGCAATGGTTTTGTCTTATATTATTAGATTTACTAGCTCTTTACATAATTTAACCTTTCCACTTAATTTCAATCAGTACAAATGCACCATCTGCTCAGCCCTTTCTGCTACGCTCCTCTTGTCAAGCTTGTGGATTGAAAGGGAAAAAATGGTGCATGGTCACCCTTCGCAAAGGGTACCCATGGTATCAGGTATGGATTCCACGTGGTTTAGAACGACTTGATGTAAGATCTTGTATCTCACTTTTGTTTGCTGTCGCCTTAATTCTCTATCAATTTTCTCATGAAGGGTGTATCATGTGTCACTCGCCCCATTATAAACAAGATGTTCAGAAATGACAAGTTTCTAACTCTGTATAGCGAATGCCCTAAAGGCATGTGGCAACTATATGATGTGGATGTCTCCCAAACGATGGCCACCACCTATTTGGGTGGCTGAGGTTGGTCCAAGTATGTCTGTGTGAATGGTCTGAAGCAGGGGGACGAGGTAACATTAAATTTTAGCAAGCCTAGACAGATACTTGCACGCCATCGTACACATGTTGACCGAAGGACCAAGAACTGAGGTAGTACTATTTAATTTGCTTCTATACTCATCACGACCTCTAATGATTTTCTTGCGACTAACTATTCTACACCATTTTATTTACTCATCATATGACCCTGACCACTTCTGCAGTCCGCTTCCCCTTATGTACCACCCAGAAGGGTGCCAGCATCAAGCTGCTGGCACCGGCACCGGCCCCAGTTCCTGCAACGACACCTGTTGACCTCAGTAGGAGAAAGAATAGAGGTAGTAACTTAATTCGCTTGTATAATCTCATCTCTATCTAGGATTTACTGTTGTATAAGAAACCATTTTGCTTGTACACATCTCATATGCCTCTCTGACCACTCCTGTAGTCCCCTTACCTACCCCCAGAAGGTAACCAGCATCAAGCTACTAGCACCAGCAATGGCACTGGCCCTAGTTCCTGCTCTGGCACCTATTGACCTAAGGAGAAAGAATGGAGGTAGTAACTTAATTTGATTGTATAATCATCATATCCTCTGATCACTGTATTGTGAGTAACTGTTGTATAAGAGACCATTTTGCTTGTACACTTCTCATCTGACTCTACCATCCCTGCAGTCAGCTTAGCTACCCCTCATAAGGAATCTAGCATCAATTTGCTGGCACCGGCACTGGTTCTGGGCCTTCTAGCTCCTGCACCAGCCCCTCTACAATTAGTGGCACCATTTCTTAAACCTGCACCAGCCACCGCACCAGCCCCAGCACAGGCACCGGCACAAGATCCTTCATCACCCTGGGCAGCACCTTGTCAGACCATATCCTACACATGTGTTATCACAAGGTCGCGCCAGATTATGCTTGTGAGTATATGGCGACAGATAAACTGCTCTAAATGTCTTCTCAAGTTTCACATGATTCAGTGCATTGCTCTTAGTAATTATGCATCTATCTCTTGCTTTGACTCAAAAATTGCCTAAGAGTGCCACAAAGAAACTCCAGGCCAGACGAAAGGGCACAATATTCTTCACGATGCAGAGCGAAGGATTGCAAAGTGAGGGACGCTATGCCAATAACTCGACTGATGGGCGCTAGGCAGCTACTTCTAGATGGATCAAGTTTCGGAAAGCAGCCAAACTTACTATTGGAAGAATAGTCAAGGTTGGTGCATCTGGCTGCCCTGAATGCCGCATGCTATTCATGAACTTCCTAGTTGTCTAGCTCTTTGGCTGCATGTTGTTGTAATTAATTATGTGGTTGTCTTATCTCCACTGATCATATATGGGTGGTAAAATTGTGATGACCTTTTGCTGCATTGGAGCTATGACTAGTACGTACCGGTATGGTATATCTGTATCTATATGACGATTCCCTATATGACCAACTATTATGACAATGGTAGTGTTCCAGTGATCGAGTGTGTTTGGAGAAAAGGGCAAACTGATCGCGCGACATGGTTTTTAGAGCTGATATTGAATTTCAGTGTCTGTATTGCTGAATTAGTCACTTTGAAATGCTTCTGAATTGGTCAAGTGTTACTGAATATGAACTAGTAATCTGTTGATTTTTTATGTCTCATTATTCTATACTCCTTAATCATTCAAATGGTATTCAATTTGTCAAAAGTTTAGTCGTTGCTACTGGTTTCTTGCTCTAAAGCTATTGCCTTTGTGTTATCGGAACCGTTGGATGCATTTTGGATAGAGATGAGAGGGTAAAGATATACAATGTGATTTCACCAAGTGAAGTCATTGGATACCAGCCTTGTTTTGGCGCATGTAGTGTGTGTTCATTAGATGTTTTTCCATGAATATCTATCAAATGAATTATCGCTTTTTTCCTCCCTCGGTGAGATTTGTGTTTGAATCTGACGAGCCATAGCCCAGTGTAATTTGAGATAGGAGCCCACTGACCATAGCCCAAAAACTTTTTAATTTGGCCTTTTTGGCATTGCCCCCCACCTCTAAAAAACTCTACCTACCCATGTTTTTAAGAAACTAATCCATTATGTGGCTTTTTATAAATCGAGCTTCCAATAGCACTACCCTTTTATTTTTAAGAGAGATAACATGGACACACAAAATATTTATTAGAAGACTGATACATAAGTTGTAGTACTAATACATGTTTAATGATTCAATTTCTATAAATATCTTTGGTGTAGTGACAAAACACTCAATTTATGTCTATTTTATTTGATTTGAAGTTCTTTATTTCGAATCCCCTTTGTGTACATATTTATATATATCTTGGATTTACTTTTTTCAGAAAGTGTTTACTTTTTAATATTATGTCTATTTGATTTGATTTGAAGTTCTTTATTTCGAATCCCCTGTGTGTACATATTTATATATATCTTGGATTTTTTTTTTGAGAAAGTGTTTACTTTTTAATATCGCATTACGGAGAGGCTGACATCATGGACCCACCAGCCCGCAGCATCCCTCGAGTTTAATGGCCGGGTTTAAAAAAAAGTTAAATACTTGTAGAGAGGCTGGCATCTAGGACCCACCTTCTAGAACATACAGGCTGCATCTGGGACCCACAAGCCAGAACATACCAGAGAGGCTGACATGGGGGCTAATACATTGCAAATCTATCTATAATTTTTGATGTTCCATGCTTGGTTTTATGTACTTTCTTATGTTTTGTCCACACTTTGGAGTACTTTTTATATGATTTCTTGGACTAACCTATTAATAAGAGCCACAGTGCTAGCTGCCTATTTTCTGTTGTTTTTGGTTACAGGAAAGTCAGAAAATGAATATTCTCGGAATTGGACGGGACAAAAGCCAAAGTCATTATTTTACCGGGGGACACCTGGAGCCAGAGTACGAGACGGAGAGGGGCTGGGGCCCGACCACACCACCTGGCCGCGCGGCCAGGCCTGGCCCGCGCCATGGAGTGGTCTGACCGCCCCAGGCACCCCCTCGGTCTCTCCTTCCGCCTATATATTGTCTCTAATACGGAAACCCTAAGTACCTGATCAAAATTCCACGAAAGAGTCTGTAGCCGCCGTCATCTCCATCCCTAGATCGGGAGGGATCTAAAGCTCTTCCCGGCACCCTGCCGAAGAGGGGAATTCACCCTGGAGGCCTTCTTCATCATCATGCAAGCCTCCGGTGTGATGCATGAGTAGTTCATCTCTGGACTATGGGTCCATGTAGTAGCTAGATGGCTGGTTCTCCTCCTTTGTGCTATCATGTTTAGATCTTGTGAGCTCCGTTCATGATCAAGATCATCTATTTGTAATTATGCATGTTGTGTTTGCGGGGATCCGATGGATATTGAGATGCTATTTCAGATTGATTATTGATTCTATCATGTCTTTGTTATTTGTGATCTTGCATTCTTTCGGTTGTTGGTAGATATCTTGGCCAAGTAGATGCTAGCAACTCCAAGAGTTAGTATTTATGCTCGATAGTGGGTTCATGCCTCTGGTAATCTGGGGAAGTGACAAAAATCTCTAAGGTACTAGATGTGTTGTTGCTACTAGGGAGAAAACAACAATCCTTTGTTCATAGAACAATCGTATTGTTTACATTACACGCAATTCCTAATGCAATTATCCGTTGCTTGCAACTTAATACTGGAGGGGGTTTGGATGATAACCTGAAGGTGGATTATTAGTCATAGATGCAGTTGGATGGCGGTCTATGTATAATGTTGTGATGCCCAATCGAATCTCAAAGGAGTCAAGATGATTAGTATATGCTTGTATGCTTTCTCGATGTTTGTCAATTGCCCCGTGTAATTTGTTCACCCAACATGTTATCTATCTTAAGGAGAGCCACCTCTAGTGAACTATGGACCCCGGTCCTTTCTTTTACATTCAATCTACAATCACATGTTTACTGCTTTGTGTTTACTTTCTACAAACTATTACTTCCTTCCATTCGATATGTTTAATCCTTTGTTTTTAGCAAAACCGGTGAGATTGACAACCTCATCGCAAGTTGGGGGCAAAGTTCTGGGGGTGTGTTGTGCAGGTCTCCATGTTGCTACTAGCACCGGTAGTGCGCCCTGCCAAGGCTCAGCTAGCAACACCTTTGGGGTGTTTCCTTGCTCCTACTGGATTGATAACCTTGGTTTCGTACTGAGGGAAAACTTGATGTTGTGCTCATCATACATTCCTCTTGGG
This sequence comes from Avena insularis, assembly GCA_023614405.1. Classification (NCBI taxonomy): domain Eukaryota; kingdom Viridiplantae; phylum Streptophyta; class Magnoliopsida; order Poales; family Poaceae; genus Avena; species Avena insularis. Next base: position 84,558,304 of record CM042684.1, on the reverse strand, counting down.
GTTCCCCAACGAGCTCGATATATTTTGGGCCATCAAGCATAGTTTATGGCGCCGTTGCCGGGGAGTCAAGGTCATCTTCACAAGGGGAGTCTCTCATAACCAATCTCTTTACTTCGTTATTTTTGTTTTACTTAGTTTACTTTTGTTTCATTTGCTTGTTTCTTTATCAAAAACACACACAAAAAATAGTCTTACTAGTTTGCTTTCTTTATTAAAACACAAAAAAATGACTACTCTGGAAAATACTAAGTTGTGTGACTTCACTAGCACCAACAACAATGATTTCATGAGCACACCTATTGCTCCACGTGTTCCTGAAGCTACTTTCTTTGAGATTAAACCTGCTTTACTCAATCTTGTTATGAGAGAACAATTTTCTGGTATTGGTAATGAAGATGCTGTTATCCATCTAAATAACTTTGTTGAACTTTGTGAGATGCAAAAGCATAAGCATATAGATGGAGATATTATTAAGCTTAAATTGTTTCCTTTCTCTTTGAGAGGAAAAGCTAAAGAGTGGTTAAATTCCCTAACTAGGAATAGTATTGATTCTTGGACTAAATGCAAAGATGCTTTCATTGGAAAATACTATCCTCCTACTAAGATTATATCTATGAGAAGTGAAATAATGAAGTTTAAACAATCTGATAATGAACATGTTGCTCAAGCTTGGGAAAGAATGAAATTTTTGGTAAAGACTTGTCCCACTCATGGACTGACTGCTTGGATGATCATCCAAACTTTTTATGCAGGATTGAACTATTCTTCAAGAAATCTATTGGATTCTGCTGCTAGAGGTACCTTTATGACCATTACTTTGGGTGCTGCAACAAAGCTTCTGGATAATATGATGGTTAACTACTCAGAATGGCATACTGAGGGAGCTCCACAAGGTAAGAAGGAAAATTCTATTGAGGAAACCTCCTCCTTGAGTGATAAAATTGATGTTATTATGTCTATGCTTGTTAATGGGAAAGCCCATATTGATCCAAATAATGTTCCCTTAGCCTCTTTGGTTGCTCAAGAAGAGAAAGTTGATGTGAACTTTATAAGAAATAACAATTTTAGCAACAATGCCTACAGGAACAATTTTGGTAACAACAATTATAAGCCATATCCTCCCAACAATGGTAATGCTTATGGAAATTCTTACAACAATAATAGGAGTGCTCCATCTGAACTTGAAGTTATGCTTAAGGACTTTATTAGTAAACAAACTGCTTTCAATAAAACTATTGAGGAAAAACTCTCTAATGCTGAAAGAAATATATCATCTTTGGCTGAAGCTCAATCTTCTTTGAATAAAATGGCTGCCAAACCTGAAACTAATGATAACCACTTTGCAGCTACTAATGCCATACAAGTAAGAATTGATGAAAATGTTAGACTATTAGCTTAATTACATGCTAAGTGGGAAAGAGAAGATGAAATTGCTAGAAACATTAGTGTTTCTACTATCACTACCACTAGTTTTAAGGCTAGTAATAGTTCTACTACTTTAGATGATAATTATGATTTTGATCTTGATGGTTGCAATATCTCTGAAGTTATTAAGTTCCTACAAAAGCTTGCTAAAAGTCCTAATGCAAGTGCTATGAACATGGCCTTTACAAAACACATTACTGATGCTCTCATAAAGATTAAAGAAGAAAAGATGAAACATAAAGCTTCTATTACTATAAAACAAGAAGATGGTTGGGAACCTATCATTAATATGAAAGTGAATGATTTTGATTTCAAAGCTTTATGTGATCTTGATAGTAGTGTTTCTATTATGCCTAGAAGGATTTATGATATGCTTGATTTGCCACCACTTGAAGATTGTTATTTGAATGTCCCACTTGATGATAATGCTAAAAAGAAACTCATGGGGAGTCTTAATGATGTTCTTATTATGGTTAACAATGCCTATGTCCCCGTTGATTTCTATGTTTTGGATGTTGAATGCAATGCTTCTTGTCCTATTACTTTGGGAAGATCTTTTCTTAGAACGGTTGGTGCCATTATTGATATGAAAGAAGGCACCATTAAATATCAACTCCCACTCAAGAAAGGTATAGAAAATTTCCCTAAGAATAAAGATAAGATTTCTTTTGCCTCTCCTATGAAAACAAAATTTGCTCTTAATGCTTCTTCATTTGAGAACACTTGATCCTTTTTCTTGCTTCTTATGCCTAACTTAAAGGCGTTAAAGAAAAGTACTTATTGGGAGATAACCCTAAAGTTTTAGATGATTCTTGGAAGTTATTACTTTAGTAATAACCGCTCATTATCCTTTTTATTTGCTGTTTGTGCCAAGAGTAACCTCTAATGAGAGAGAAGTAATGATTGGGAAAGTTGCTGTCCCGAAACATATTTCTGTGCTTCCCCGTAAAAATTCATGTAAAATCTCTGTGCGCTCTTTTGAGGCATGAATTTTTGTGATTCTAAGCCAGGTTGTTATCTAACTTTCGTTAGTTCAACACTTTTTGATTTGAGCAACATAAGGTCTTCGAAAAAATTCCTCTTTACCTGCTGGTCTGTTTTGATAGATTTCTGCCATTTTTCTGCATTTGCTTCTTGTTGGTTCCTTTTTGAGTTCTTTTGGGGAATTGTGCTTTTTGAGGGAAGTGCTACAGTATCTAGTGTTTTAATGGAAGTTTTATTGGTGTCAGAACTGAACCCAAAGACCTATTACCTTTAGTGCCCTAATGTTGCTAATAAAGATTGTGTGAAGTTTTGTATGAAGGAAAAATTGCAGGTGTATGGAAGGAATGAGTAATGAGATGAAGGATGGACTAAAGCTCAAGCTTGGGGATGCCACGCATGTCACCCAAAGAAATATCCAAGAAGTACAAGCGTCAAAGCTTGGGGATGCCCAAGGCATCCCCCTCTTCATCAATAAAAATCCCAGGTTTCTTCCAAACACTTCATTTTATTGTTTCATGCACATTTGTGTTGTTCTTGGAGCGTCTTCTTTTTCATTTTCGTTTTGGTTTTTCGTTTTCTTGGTTTGCTTAGTTTGCTGAATAAATTGGTGTAACCCCCTCTTTCATACATTGGTTTTCAAATAGTTTGGTTTGGATTGGAAAAGAGTAGGAAAGTTCATGCTTAATTGTTAAAGAGAGCTTTTTTTTACTATGGTCTATGCTTTGTCATGCCATGCTTGATATTGTTTTGGCTTTATGCTTAGTATTCTTTGCTATAGCATGACTTGTTATAAACAATTGAGATTGCTTAATGTGCCTTGGATGAATCATGCGTTGTTTTAGCATATTAAAGCATAGTATTGTGGTATTCTCCTTTGATGCTTTATTTGGGTTGACTTGGCACATGCTCACACCATGTTATGACTATCTCAAGTCACCATAGCCTTTAATATCCTTTAGTTTTCAACTTTTAGTATCACTTTATGCTTTGATCAATGATGTTCTGTCGCTTTGCATGATTATGGCCATTATTGCTCTCTTAGTTTGTCGCTCCCAGTCTTTTGCTAGCCTCCATAACCAAGTATGAGTTCAACTCATGCATCCAACTCCTTAAACCAAGTTATTCCAAAGAGTCCACCATACCTACTTACTAGCTTATGCTATTCCAAGTATATTCATGTTTTTGTCTACCTTCCGAATTAAACTTGTTATGTGAAAATTAGTGATTAAAGCTCTCACGAACTTGAAGGCACACTTTACTTTCTTGCATTTAATAAACTTGAACCATTGGGTCCATCTTTGTTGCGTATATGCTTGTGCTTTATAAGTTGAAGTTAGCAGAACCATGTATCATGGGGAATGCTTTCAACATTGCACTTGTACTTTTTACCCCGCTGATATCATGTTCTTTTGCTTATGGATCCCGGCGGTGTGAAATAAAAGTGGAACTTGTAAGATCATGGAGTTTATATGTGTGTTAGTGAAACGCCTAGGACGCTAGCCTAAGCCATGCCTAATCATGGTGGAAACTTGCAGCATCACCATAATGAGCACTCTATGAAGCATCCTCAATAAAAACCTATGCAAATAGACAATAAAAAGATCGCTGAGATGCTCATTGTCTGCTTGCCTTGTCATTTTGATTATGGGATAGCTCCTGTATCATGTGCAAGGGGTACCCCGTTGGCGGTTCTTTATGATACATATGTACTTACAATGACAAGAGCTTACTCGTGACTAAAGTTGAGTAGCATGAGGTTCGGTCTTCGTAAGTAAGGGGCATGAGATTTTGGTTTATAACTTGTCAAGCATATCCTCTTAGTTGTGTCACTTTAGCCTTAATCACCTTCAAGATGCTTATGATAGGGGCAATGAGAGCTGAAAGCTAATAAGTACCATAATTTTTGGAAGCTCTTTATGAGACTTGAGTCCCTACTTCCTTATATGATAGCCTTTCTTTTACTTATATGTTGAGTCTCCACCTTTGTAACACCCTCGAATCGGCCCTATGCAAGTTTTAGCCCTTTCCGCCAAACTCGCATAGAAACGATTCAAGGACGCCCACCAGGCACTTTTGTGCGGGTGGAAAATGAAGTAATATCATTACCCAACAGTCCTCGATGGGACCCACAGAACAGATATATACAACATTGACTCCATGAGTCAAGAATACAGATATACAATACAAAGATCCAAATCACCTTGAAAACGATAGAGCGTCCGACTACCGACAAGAGCCCTGAAGAATAACCAATGGCGTCCATAACCCTGCCCAGGCCAAGCCGGAAGGGTAACCCTGCTAACGGCGTTGATCTCGACCTGCTAAAACAAAAGGGGTGCCTACAAGGGCAAAGGAAAAAGAGGAGCGTCAGTACTGAGGCCAGTACACGACGAGCCTAGAATTCGGCGGCTCTCGCCTACATAGGTATGGTGGGTTGAAGCGGCAGCGCAGGGGCACTAAACAACCTATAGAGACTCGATACAACTGGCGGTTATCAGAGAGGGATAAGAAAGACCTATTCGGATCCAACCTGAAGCTAACACCAAACAAACCCGTCCTGGTATTTCTCCCTCGAGACCAAACGAGAAAGTCGGACCAAGGAACTCACACAGTTGGCAATTTTACTCATTCCGTTATAGTTGCAGCAATTACTAATCAGATATAGATAGCATGAGTCATCCTGATAGCATAAGTAGTGGGCAGTTTTAATCACCATTCCGTTGTATTAGAACATTTACTAGTCAGATATAATTGTCCTGAGGAATCCCCAAAACCAAGCAGTTGTTGGCACTTTTATCACATTCCATTCGAGTTGCAATACTTACTAGGCCGATATAACAAAACAACCCAGGTCCACTAGTGGTTGGCATTTTTAATATCCATTCCATTATAGTGAAGCTGAATACTAGTCAGATATATTATGTCAAATTTATAGCACTACTTTAGTTATGCTTGTCTATGATCGAGATACTATGCTCCAAGTCATCCATAACCGCGGACACGGCTTTCAGAAAGTTTTACCCTGCAGGGGTGCACAAATAGCAACACACACTCGATCAACCTCGGAAAAACCAACTCAAAACCCAACGAGGCATTCACGACAAAGCGATCACAGGATTCAGAAATATTTTAGGGGGGCACCCCATTAAGCTACCCGCAACGAAGTTGGCCGGCTCCGAGACGGACCCAAGGTTTGCGCCAATGGCTGTAAATGACTGGGAACCCGAAAGTGTGACTGGGCTTGTCGATACCGCGAAAACACTCCGCAATCCTAAACAGTACAGGTGCTCCACGCACAATCTTAAATAAAGCAGTAAAGCATGGCATAGGTACAGGATAATAATAAAGCCCCAAACTACTTTGTGGCCCCAAGAAATAGAAATGAGTCAAGCTCTGGCTCAGGAGGGTCCATAAGGGGTCCCGGGTGTGGATAGTGCGAAAAATCAAGGAACAGGTATCAAGTACTCGGGATCCTACTGGACACAAGTGAGCATGGAAGAACCAAATAACATCTATTGCCCACCGATGCCTCTGCATTAGTTATAGCTAGCATTTTAGTAGTTGTATTTAAAGTCATGATCATCTCCACCAGGAAGCATCTCCACCATTAACATCTGCCAGCATTCCAACAACTGGGGTACTTGACAACACGAGATCGCACTTGAGCAAGCGACTATGATTCGCAAGGCCAGCTATCTACCAAACACGGGTAATAGGAGGTGTCCAAGGCAATATAGAGGCTGCACGGGATATAACCGGTGTACGGAAACTAAAGCATCGCAACACGGATAGCAATAGATCAACAGGAGGAAATAAAGACTATAAATGCAAAATAGGTAGAAGGTGGAGAGATGCTCGCCTGGGAAACACTGCCGACGGATCATATCCGGAGAACTTGTCGACACTCGTATCCACTCACCGGCCTAATCCGCGAAGAAGCAAACACTAGAAGAAACACCGGATGCAATATTTAATATGATGGCAGAAGATCCGGCATGATTATGATATGATGCAGATGCGGTGCAATTAGGCAATATTAAGCGGAACCGGGGTCCCAACAATTAATTAAATGGTTCGAGTTATTTAGATACCCTACAATTTAGATACCCAACAATTAATTAAAGGGTGAAACATGGCATCGGTTTGCTACACCAATTTAAATGGAGTCTGGAATAAGACTAGAATAGCCCGCATATAGACTCCATATTTAATTATGAGGTGAATCGGCATAATGCCCCCAAACCCACAGACGGGTATGCATGCATGAATAATTTAATATGCGACAGTATTGATGTCATATTATAAAAATAGAGGCTTAGGGTCACACATCTGGGTTCGGGAGATCTTGGGTCCGGGGGTTCGACAGGGTTCGACGGGGATCGGTCTCGGCGGAAACGTTCTCGGACAACGGAGTAGATCTTGTCGCATCCGGGAAGGACTTGGTTTGGCGTTGGGGGCGCATCAGATTTGCCCTGGTCGGTGTCGATCTTGTCGTCATGAAGATCTTGTCAGGTCCTCGTATCGGGCCGGTCTTGGCGTTCGGGATAAAGAACTTGGCGTTCTGCGGTCCCATGTCGACGTGATCGACCTCCTCAATGGAGACCTCGGTGTTCCGTGTCGGCGACCTTGGCGTCCGAGTTCTCGGGTATCGGATCCGGGAAGGAGGTCTAGATGTACAGGCCTGTTGTCGATCTTCGGTACCGCGGGTTCTCGACGACCCAGGGGTTCAGGGTTCGGACGAACTTGGTTCGGCTTCGGTGGTCAAGGTGACATGTCCGGTGCCGGTGTCGATCAACGTGAAGATCTTGACGCATCTGGTTACCTCATGGGCGAATGGCTCTCGTTGCAGAACTTGTCGCGACTGTCTTGGAAGGTAGCTGCAAGGGAGGTTGCACGCCTGCTCGAAACTTTACACGGAGCAACGGACAAACTGATTTAGCGCAAACGGACACACACAAACAAGCATAGGGGACACACATCTGGCAGAGAGGACAAGAGGTGGCGCCTTGGGACCTGGGACTCGAGCAGGCGGGGCTGAGGACGGCCTGGCGACAGAGCACACGGCGGCCCCTGGGGAGGATGCGGCGAGGGAGCGGCCGGGCACGGAGGAGAGCTTATGCTGGGGCGGCACAAGACAGAGGGGAGATGAGGCCGCAGAGGCGGTGCCAAGCCGGAGACGGGAGGGGGCCGGCGGCGGGGACGAGGGCGAGGGAGGCCGTGGTGGTAGGTGGACGAGGCGGGGTTGGTCGCTGGCGACGGCTGGAGCGATGCCGAGGGAGAGACGGCGGTGGAGAGGAGAGGACCGCGGGTGAGGAGCGGCGCGTCGAAGATGGACCGGAGGATGGGGAGAGGAGAGCCTGGGCGCGGGATGGGTGGCAGGAGAGAGAACGGAGAGAGGAGGGAGGTGCGCCAAGGGACGGGGGTGGAAATCCCGAGGGGGGTTGTCGGGAGCGTGGGCAAGGTGGGGCCACGCGGCGGCAGGTGTGGGTGAGAAAAGGCAGGCGTGGGGTGGGTTCGCTGCGGGGTGCGTGTGTGCGTGTTGTGTGGGTGTGCGCGTCCACCGGTTAGGTGGCGGGTGTGAGGGGAGGTGGCGGCTGTTGGTTGGCTGGAGTGAGGTGGAGGTGTGAGGTGGAGGGAGGGGATTGGTCAGGGTGAGGTGGAGGGAGGCTGGGTAGGATAGGATTGGGTAGAATTAGGACTAGATATTTTTAGACTAGGGTTTGGAGGTGGCCGGTCGGGCTTTCAGGCCTAGCGGGCTGCCTCCCAAAAAATAAATTAAAGATTTTACTTGTTTAAAATGGGGCGTTTGAAATATGTTTGCAGACGAAACAAAATATTCCGGTGACCGGGTTTTAATTTTAATAAAGAGGGGAATATTTAGAAAACAAAACTAGGCATTTCGAAAATAGTTTACACAAAAACCATGCATGATGATGACGATGCTCAAATGCAATGTGGCATGATGACATGAGAATGCGGTCATGATGATGCAATGCACAAAAACACAGCGATTTTCTAGGAGTGGTTTTGCGGGCGCCACAATTTGACACCACTAACAATGGATCTCGCCCTCGAGATCCGCCTCATGGTACAGGGAAGAAGGTCGGCGATCTGAATCTTCTCGCTTCATGTCGATCCTCGCGACACCACTAACAAGAGGTCGTTGTCCGTGATCGTCGGGAGAACACTCCGGGAACAAAGGGCGAAGGCAGAGGTATCACAAATAAAGCCACCTCTAACTTCGATAGAAAGAGAGAACCAGTGCCTTCTCGTCCACTTCAATGTACGAGAGCAAATAGATTGAGTAGTCGGCATGGTGGCCAATCCATCACGCACCCAATCTATTACTCCGCACAATCAGTAGAAAAGCGTGCAACCATTCTTGGAATATAAATGAAGATCTCGACAAGCGAGGTTCGAAACAAAGGAGTGATGCAGGCTCTGCATCGGATCTGGCGTAGCTGATGTTGTCGCGTCGGAAAACACCGGAAAGGCACAAACAAGGAACAAAGAATGGTACCACAGATAAAGGATCACTCAGATAGCATGAAGTCCGAAGGTAGAAACACCGTTACCAAAGGAGGAAGCGAAACCCTAAAGGTACGACGGAAACCCAACCACGAGAAATGCTGAACTCGAAGAAAAGATAAGAGAGTAGAATCAAAATATGCGGAGGTAAGAGGAGAACAGCAGAGGGGTAAGGAGTAAAAGCAGACCTAATCAGATCCATCCAACCGATTTTTTGCAAAATAGTTTTGACACTCTACTTCGGTCATTAGCTAGGTTATCCTACAGGCTGGACTTGTGGGGTATCGCAACTGCTGAGCTCTGATACCACTCTGTAACACCCTCGAATCGGCCCTATGCAAGTTTTAGCCCTTTCCGCCAAACCCGCATAGAAACGATTCAATGACACCCACCAGGCACTTTCGTGCAGGTGCAAAATGAAGTAATACCATTACCCAACAGTCCTTGATGGGACCCACAAAACAGATATATACAACATCGACTCCATGAGTCCAGAATACAGATATACAATACAAAGATCCAAATCACCTTGAAAACGATAGAGCGTCCGACTACGGACAAGAGGCAAATGGGGCTAAGAGCCCTGAAGAATAACCAATGGCGTCCATAACCCTGCCTAGGCCAAGCCGGAAGGGTAATCCTGCTAACAACGTTGATCTCGACCTACTAAAACAAAAGGGGTGCCGACAAAGGGCAAAGGAAAAAGAGGAGCGTCAGTACTGAGGCCAGTACACGGCGAGGCTAGCATTTGGCGGCTCTCGCCTACATAGGTATGGTGGGCTAAAGCGGCAGCACAGCGGCACTAAACAACCTATAGAGACTCGATACAACTGGCGGTTATCAGAGAGGGATAAGAAAGACCTATTTGGATCCAACCTGAAGCTAACACCAAACAAACCCGTCCTGGTATTTCTCCCTCGAGACCAAACAAGAAAGTCGGACCAAGGAACTCACACAGTTGGCAATTTTACTCATTCCGTTATAGTTGCAGCAATTACTAATCAGATATAGATAGCATGAGGCATCCCGATAGCATAAGTAGTGGGCAGTTTTAATCACCATTCCGTTGTAGTTAGAACATTTACTAGTCAGATATAATTGTCCCGAGGAATCCCCAAAACCGAGCAGTTGTTGGCACTTTTATCACATTCCATTGGAGTTGCAATACTTACTAGGCCGATATAACAAAACAACCCAGGTCCACCAGTGGTTAGCATTTTTAATATCCATTCTGTTATAGTGAAGCTGGATACTAGTCAGATATATTATGTCAAATTTATAGCACTACTTTAGTTATGCTTGTCTATGATCGAGATATTGTGCTCCAAGTCGTCCATAACCGCAGACACGGCTTTCAGAAAGTTTTACCCTACAGGGGTGCACAAATAGCAACACACACTCGATCAACCTCGGAAAAACCAACTCAAAACCCAACGAGGCATTCACGACAAAGCGATCACACGATTCAGAAATATTTCAGGGGGCCACCCCATTAAGCTACCCGCAACGAAGTTGGCCGGCTCTGAGACGGACCCAAGGTTTGCGCCAATGGCTGTAAACGACTGGGAACCTGAAAGTGTGATTGGGCTTGTCCATTCTGTGAAAACACTCCGCAATCCTAAACAGTACAGGTGCTCCACGCACAATCTTAAATAAAGCAGTAAAGCATGGCATAGGTACAGGATAGTAATAAAGCCCCAAACTACTTTGTGGCCCCAAGAAATAGAAATGAATCAAGCTCTAGCTCAAGGGGGTCCATAAGGCCTCTCAGATGTGGATAGTGCGAAAAATCAAGGAACATGTATCAAGTACTCAGGGTCCTATGGGACACAAGTGAGCGTGGAAGAACCAAATAACATCTATTGCCCACTGATGCCTCTGCATTAGTTATAGCTAGCATTTTAATAGTTGTATTTAAAGTCATGATCATCTCCACCAGGAAGCATCTCCACCATTAACATCTGCCAGCATTCCAACAACTGGGGTACTTGACAATACGAGACCGCACCTGAGCAAGCGACTACGACTCGCAAGGCCAGCTATCTACCAAACACGGGTAATAGGAGGTGTCCAAGGCAATATAGAGGCTGCACGGGATATAACTGGTGTACGGAAACTAAAGCATCGCGACACGGATAGCAATAGATCAACAGGAGGAAATAAAGACTATAAATGCAAAATAGGTAGAAGGGGGAGAGATGCTCGCCTGGGAAACACTGCCGACGGATCATATCCGGAGAACTTGTCGACACTCGTATCCACTCATTGGCCTAATGCGCGAAGAAGCAAACACTAGAAGAAACACCGGATGCAATATTTAATACGACGGCAGAAGATCCGGCATGATTATGATATGATGCAGATGTCGTGCAATTAGGCAATATTAAGCGGAACCGGGGTCCCGACAATTAATTAAACGGTTCGAGTTATTTAGATACCCCGCAATTTAAATGTTGTATTAACAGGGTGAAACATGGCATCGGTTTGCTACACCAATTTACATGGAGTCCGGAATAAGACTAAATAACCCGCATATAGACTCCATATTTAATTATGAGGTGAATCGGCATAATGCCCCCAAACCCACAGACAGGTATGCATGCATGAATAATTTAATATGCGATAGTATAGATGTCATATTATAAAAATAGAGGCTTAGGGTCACACATCTGGGTTTGGGAGATCTTGGGTCCGGGGGTTCGGCGTTCGACAGGGTTCGACAGGGATCGGTCTCGGCGGAAACATTCTCGGACAACGGAGTAGATCTTGTCGCATCTAGGAAGAAGGACTTGGTTTGGCGTCGGGGGCGCATCGGATATGCCCTGGTCAGTGTCGATCTTGTCTTCACAAAGATCTTGTCGGGTCCTTGTATCAGGCCGGTCTTGGCGTTCGGGATGAAGAACTTGGCGTTCTGTGGTCCCATGTCGACGTGCTCGACGTCCTTGATGGAGAACTCGGTGTTCCGTGTCGGCGACCTTGGCGTCCGAGTTCTCAGGCATCGAATCCGGGAAGGAGGTCTTGATGTACCGGCTTTTTGTCGATGTTCGGTACTGAGGGTTCTCAACGACCCAAGGGTTCTAGGTTCAGACGAACTTGGTTCGGCTTCGGTGGTCGAGGTGACATGTCCGGTGCCGGTGTCGATCAACGTGAAGATCTTGACGCATCTGGTTACCTCATGGGCGTATGGCTCTCGTTGGAGAACTTGTCGCGACTGTCTTGGAAGGTAGCTGCAAGGGCGGTTGTACGCCTGCTCGAAACTTTACACGGAGCAACGGACAAACTAATTTAGGGCAAACGGACACACACAAACAAGCATAGGGGACACACATCTGGCAGAGAGGACAAGAGGTGGCGCCTTGGGACCTGGGACTCGAGCAGGCGGGGCTGAGGACGGCGTGGCGACGGAGCACACGGTGGCCCCTGGGAAGGATGCGGCCGAGGGAGCGGCCGGGCTCGGAGGAGAGCTTGCGTCTCGGGGAGGCGCGACGCACAGAGGGGAGCCTGCGGCGCTGCATAGGCGGCCAAGCCGGAGACGGGAGGGGGCCGGCGGCGGGGACAAGGGCGAGGGAGGCTGCGGTGGTAGGTGGACGAGGCGGGGTTGGTCGCTGGCGACGGCCGGTGCGACACCGAGAGAGAGACGGCGGTGGAGAGGAGAGGACCGTGGGTGAGGAGCGGCGCATCGAGGACGGACCGGAGGATGGGGAGAGGAGAGCCCAGGCACTGGGTTGGTAGCAGGAGAGAGAAGAGAGAGAGGAGGGAGGTGCGCCTGGGACGGGGGCGGAAATCCCGAGGCGGAGTTGTCGGGAGCGTGGGCAAGATGGGGCCACGCGGCGGCAGGTGTGGGTGGGAAAAGGCAGGCGTGGGGTGGGTTTGCTGCGGCGTGCGTGTGTGCGTGTTGTGTGGGTGTGCGCATCCACCGGTGAGGTGGCGACTGTTGTTTGGCTGGAGTGAGGTGGAGGTGTGAGGTGGAGGGAGGGGATTGGTCAGGGTGAGGTGGAGGGAGGCTAGGTAGGATAGGATTGGGTAGAATTAGGACTAGATATTTTTAGACTAGGGTTTGGAGGTGGCCGGCCAGGCTATGGGGCCTAGCGGGCTGCCTCCCAAAAATAAATTAAAGATTTTACTTGTTTAAAATGGGGCATTTGAAATCTGTTTGCAAACGAAACAAAATATTCCGGTGACCGGGTTTTAATTTGAATAAAGACGGGAATATTTAGAAAACAAAATTAGGCGTTTTGAAAATAGTTTAGGCAAAAACCATGCATGATGATGACGATGCTCAAATGCAATGTGGCATGATGACATGAGCATGCGGTCATGATGATGCAATGCACAAAAACACAGCGATTTTCTAGGAGTGGTTTTTGCGGGGCGCCACAACCTTCTATCTTTATGCACCTACTTTGAGAGCATAGTGGCCATTCTTAGTTCTATGTGCATTGTCCCAAGACTTGTTGATTGATGCATAGCTTTGATATTGCTTGTTTTAAACTATTTGTATCGAATCACTCTTGTCAACTTTGAAGGTGTCCTATGCATTTATTTGCTACTCTATGAGGGACAACCTGAATACCACTATGCTATGTTTTCTCTATGTGAATCTTTTGTTGGTGCCTTTTCATGTTGCAACATAGTTTCTTTGTCTTATTGCTAGAACTTCTCTTTCATGTTAAGATTGAAGTACTATGATCCCAGTTTTGAATGTTTTAGAAATACTTTGATCAAGTTTATGATGGTGCATGTCACCTCAAAAAATATTCTTTCTTTTTATCACTTACCTACTCGAGGACGAGCAGGAGTTAAGCTTGGGGATGTTGATACATTGCAAATGTATCTATAATTTTTGATGTTCCATGCTTGGTTTTATCTACTTTCTTATGTTTTGTCCACACTTTGGAGTACTTTTCATATGATTTCTTGGACTAACCTATTAATAAGAGGCATAGTGCCAGCTGCCTATTTTCTGCTATTTTTGGTTACAGGAAAGTCAGAAAATGAATATTCTCGGAATTGGACAGGACAAAAGCCAAAGTGCCTATTTTTCTAGAAGTCATCAGATGCCAGAATACGAGACGGAGAAGGGCTGGGGGCCGGCCACACCACCTGGCCGTGCGGCCAGGCCTGGCCCGTGCCAAGGGGTGGTCTGGCCGCCCCAGGCACCCCCTCGGCCTCTCCTTCCACCTATATATTGCCTCTGATACGGAAACCCTAAGTACCCGATCAAAATTCCACGAACGAGTCTGTAGCCGCCATCATCTCCATCCCTAGATCGGGAGGGATCTGAAGCTCTTTCCGGCACCCTGCCGAAGAGGGGAATTCACCCTGGAGGCCTTCTTCATCATCATGCAAGCCTCCGGTGTGATGCGTGAGTAGTTCATCTCTGGACTACGGGTCCATGTTGTAGCTAGATGGTTGGTTCTCCTCCTTTGTTCTATCATGTTTAGATCTTGTGACCTCCGTTCATGATCAAGATCATCTATTTGTAATGTTGCATGTTGTGTTTGCGGGGATCCGATGGATATTGAGATGCTATTTCAGATTGATTATTGATTCTATCATGTCTTTGTTATTTGTGATCTTGCATGCTTTCCGTTGTTAGTAGCTATCTTGGCCAAGTAGATGCTAGCAACTCCAAGAGTTAGTATTTATGCTCGATAGTGGGTTCATGCCTCCGTAACTGGGAAGTGACAGAAATCTCTAAGGTACTAGATGTGTTGTTGCTACTAGGGAGAAAACAACAATCTTTTGTTCATAGAACAATCGTATTGTTTACATTACATGCAATTCGTAATGCAATTATCTGTTGCTTGCAACTTAATACTGGAGGGGGTTTGGATGATAATCTGAAGGTGGATTATTAGTCATAGATGCAGTCGGATGGCGGTCTATGTATAATGTTGTAATGCCCAATCGAACCTCAAAGGAGTCAAGATGAGTAGTATATGCTTGTATGCTTTCTCGATGTTTGTCAATTTCCCCGATGTAATTTGTTCACCCGACATGTTATCTATCTTAAGGAGAGCCACCTCTAGTGAACTATGGACCCCTGTCCTTTGTTTTACATTCAATCTACAATCAACTGTTTACTTCTTTGTGTTTACTTTCTGCAAACTATTTCTTCCTTCCATTCGATACGTTTAATCCTTTGTTTTCAGCAAAACCGGTGAGATTGACAACCTCATCGCAAGTTGGGGGCAAAGTTCTGTGGTTGTGTTGTGCAGGTCTCCATGTTGCTACTAGCACCGGTAGTGCGCCCTACCAAGGCTCAGCTAGCAACACCCTTGGGGTGTTTCCTTGCTCCTACTGGATTGATAACCTTGGTTTCGTACTGAGGGAAAACTTGATGTTGTGCTCATCATACCTTCCTCTTGGGGTTCCCCAACGAGCTCGATATATTTTGGGCCATCAGGGGCCTCAGCAGCAAGACTATACACGGCTACCGCATCGAGCAACATTGCCAGGGTCAAAACAGCGGACACGGCCGAAAAAAGTCCATCATACGTATGTTTCATTTAGAGAGAGACCAACATGTGGGACCCAGTAGCGTGGCCTTATATAGGTGCTGCCTCGAGAAATGTTGCCAAGTTCGAAACAGGGAGACATGAGCGAGAAAAAAGTCCAGCGTGCGCACATTTCTTCTAATGAGAGGCTCACATGAGGGACCCAACAGCCTAGAAAAACGGCTCATGCATCGAGCAACGCTATCAAGTTCGAAACATGTATGCGTGCCCGAAAGTAAAAGTTCCATTATTCACATGTTTCTTCTAATGAGTGGATGACATGTGGGGCCCTGTATCATGATTAAACGGTAGATGCAGCAAGCAACGCTATCAAGTTCGGAACATGGAGGCACGACCGAGGGAAAAAATTCTATCATGCACACGTTTCTTATAATAAGAGGATGACATGTGGGGTCCAGAAGTTTGATTAAACGGTAGATACACCGAGCAGCGCTATCAAATTCGGAACAGGGTAGCACAAGCGAAGAAAAAAATTGCATCATACACACGATTCTTATAATGTGAGGCTGACATGTAGGACACAGCAGTGTGACTAGACGGCAGATAGATCGAGCAACGTTATCGAGTTGAAATCAGAGAGGCAATAGCCAGGAGAAAAAATTCCATTATACACACGTTTCTTCTAATGAGTGGATGACATATGGGTCCCAGGAGGTTAATTAAATGGTAGATGCATCTAGCAGCGCTATCAACTTTGGAACAGGGTAGCACGAGCAAAGTAAAAAAATTCCATTATACACACGATTCTTCTAATGAGAGGCTGACATGTGGGACCTAGCAGCCTAACTAAATGGCAGACGCATCGAGCAATGTTATCGAGTTCAAATCAGGGAGGCGCGGCCGAAAAGTATGGTTCGCTAGAGACACTGTCGTCCGGGACCCACACGCCTCAAAATACTTCAGCAAGTCAATATCGCGCGAGGAAACGAAAATCTCGCTTCTGCCACGCGCTGGCCAAGCTTCCTCCACGTTTTTAGCAGTTATGTCATAGTAGAGGGCCGCGAAACTGGAAAAAAAGTTTTCCATCAGCCACGGTCGAGCCGAGAAATTTGTCACAGAAGACGCGCCTTCAATGACCACCGTCGGGCCAATTCATTGCGGAAGGAAACTTTTCTTACAGTGCAACCCAGAACAGGAACCGCTGGATTTCACTGACAGTGTCTCCTTCGGATCTAACAGCGACGCCCCTAGGTTGTACAAAACATGCCACCAAGTGTGCGTGATCAACAGAGAACCCTCGACACGGCGCGACTCTAACGGTAACCCTATTATTAACCCCGGTGATAATCTATCAGATGACAATGCAGGAAATCGCAGCAACGAAGGCATCATGGAAACGAGGGAGACCCGACAGACAACCGCATAACCATAGGAGGAGGTGGACCTCACGCAAAACACGCTGCATATGCTCTGACACTGTTGGCCCGACATTAGTTTTTCCATTTAGACCTACACTGTTGAAATGTGTCACAGAGAATGGAGCTTGTTCTTGTGTTGGTGTTTCCAAGGAACTTTTTGAGTACTCGAAGCGGTTAGAGGATCCAAAATAACCCATATCCAATTCAGGTGTTTTCCAATTGGTGCCATCTGAAGACCACTAGATAGGCATTGGATCCTGTACATATAGCGGCAATGTATCGTGGACACCGGTTGCTCCTCTGATCTGTTTTCCTTTTGTATCATCATAAAAGAGAAGACAACATGAACTTGATAAGACACCCTGAACTTAAGTGACAAGGAAGCATGAACTTATCTGAAGAGAGACCATGAACTTTTTCATGTTACCATGAACTGCCTAATCATTTTATTATGCTATTTTTCTACACCCTGAACTTATCTGATAAGGCAGCGTGAACTTTTTAAATTCAAGGAAGAATTTACTTGAACTTCCTAATTATGAACTGCCTAATAATCTGTGTTTGCTATATGGCTACCCCTGAACTTATCATTAAACGAATCATGAACTTAGCTGCAGAGACACACTGAACTTTCCAGAATTGTGCTGAAAAGACACCCTGAACTTACCTGATAAGGCAGTATGAACTTTTTCAATTCAAAGCAGAATTTACTTGAACTTCCTAATTATGAATTTCCTAATCATCTTTGTTTGCTATATGGCTACCTCTGAATTTATCTTTAAACGAATCAGGAACTTAGCTGCAGAGACGCACTGAACTTTTCCAGAATTGTGCTGAAAAGACATCGTGAACTTATCTGATAAGCCAACATCAATTTATCTGAAAAGCCACCCTGAACTTTCCATCGTTCCTTTAATATCCTTAATCATTTCCACTGCCTAAACTTCTCTAATTACACTTAATTGAGCCTGAATTTCATATTTTACCTTTCGAATTACCATGCTTTTCCTCTTCCTAGGACCATCATATGTTGAAGGTCAAATTGGTGGTGTAAATGGAAAAGAAGATGGTGGCTCTTCCATCCCTTCACGGAATCGTGGAGATGTTCTTCTGTTAATTCCATCATACACACGATTCTTCTAATGAGAGGCTGACATATGGGACCTAGCAGCCTGACTAAACGGCAAACGCATCGAGCAACGTTATCAAGTTCAAATCAGGGAGGTGCGACCGAAAAGTATGGTCCGCTAGAGACACTGATGTCCAGGACCCATACGCCTCAAAAGACTTCGGAAAGTCAATATCGCACGAGGAAACAAAAATCTTACTTCTGCCATGCACTGGCCGAGCTTCCTCCATGTTTTTAGCGGTTCTATCGTAGTAGAGGGTCGCGAAACCGAAAAAAAGTTTTCCACCGGCCATGGTCGAGCCGAGAAATTTATCGCGGAAGATACGCCTTCTACGACGACCGTCGGGCCAAGTCGTTGCGGAAGGAAACTTTTCTTGTAGTACTACCCAGAACAGGAACCACTGGATTTCACTGACAGTGTCTCCTTTGGATCTAACAGTGACGCCCCTAGGTTGTAAAAAACACGCCACCAAGTGTTCATGATCAACGGAGAACCCTCAACACAGCGTGACTCCAACGGTAACCCTATTATTAACCCTGGTGATAATCTATCAGGTGACAATGCAGGAAATCGCAGCAACGAAGGGATCACGGAAACGAGGGAGACCTGACAGACAACCACATAACCATAGGAGGAGGCGGACCTCGTGCAGAACACGCTGCATATGCTCTGACACTGTTGGCCCGACATTAGTTTTTCCATTCAGACCTACACTATTGAACTGTGTCGCAGAGAATGGAGCTTGTTCTTGTGTTGGTGTTTCCAAGGAACTTTTTGAGTACTCGAAACGGCTAGAGGATCCAAAATAACCCGCATCCAATTCAGGTGTTTTCCAATTGGTACCATCTGAAGACCACTGGATAGGCATTGGATCATGTACATACAGCGGCAATGTATCGTGGACATCGGTTGCTCCTCCGATCCGTTTTCCTTTTGTATCATCCTAAAAGAGAAGACAACATGAACTTGATAAGACACCCTGAACTTAAGTGACAAGGAAGCGTAAACTTATCTGAAGAGAGACCATGAACTTTTTCTACACCCTGAACTTATCTTATAAGAAAGCGTGAACTTTTTAAATTCAATGAAGAATTTACTTGAACTTCCTAATTGTGAACTGCCTAATAATCTGTATTTGCTATATGGCTACCCCTGAACTTATCTTTAAACGAATCATGAACTTAGCTGCAGAGACACACTGAACTTTCCAGAATTATGCTAAAAAGACACCCTGAACTTATCTGATAAGGCAGCATGAACTTTTTAAATTCAAGGCAGAATTTACTTGAACTTCCTAATTATGAACTGCCTAATCATCTTTGTTTGCTATATGGCTACCCCTGAATATATCTTTAAATGAATCATGAACTTAGCTGCAGAGACGCACTGAACTTTTCCAGAATTGTGCTGAAAAGACATCCTGAACTTATCTGATAAGCCACCATCACTTTATCTGAAAAGCCACCCTGAACTTTCCATCCTTCCTTGAATATCCTTAATCATTTACACTGCCTAAACTTCTCTAATTACACCTAATTGAGTCCTAATTTTATATTTTACCTTTCGAATTACCATGCTTTTCCTCTTCCTAGGACCATCATATGTTGAAGGTCGAATTGGCGGCGTAAATGGAGAAGAAGCTGGTGGCTCTTCCATCCCTTCACGGAATCGTGGAGATGTTCTTCTGTTAATTCGTGTGCTCCAATGAGGGGGAGCCATCTTCACTGGTCACTTCAGGCATTGCTAGCCTCGCCAGAAGAAGCAGAGCAGAGAGGGCGGAGGAGCTCAACACGCGGGGGGGAGATCACTGGTCAGGTCATCGAAGTTGGAGACGAGGAGAGGACGGAGGAGCACGCGAGGAAAAAGGTTGGGACGAGCTCTTCGGAGATGGAGACTGGGACACTGCGAGCCCCGATCCTTCGCTCCGGCATCGCCACCGTCGCTCACTCGCTCGCTCCGCACCGACGAAGAAGGTCGTTAGGTGGCCTAATCGACGGGGACCCTGGCGGAGCTCGCTCCCTCGCGTCGGCGTCCTCGCCGGTGCTCGCTCTCTCCATGGACGGCGAAGAAGGTCCTTAGGTAGGGGAAGGGACTGGGTGGGCGGCCGTCGCTCCCTCGCGCAGGCGTCCCTGCCAGTGCTCGCTCGCTCGGCCCGCAGGAGGTGGAAGGTGGTCAGAATCCGGAGGAGGTGGGGATTCAGTCAGAGTCAGGGTTGGTTATGTCGGGTTCGAGGTGGGTTCGGTTGGGGATGGATCCAGGTATAGTCTCTGTATATAGGGCACCCAGTTCTAGATTAATATTCTACAACCGGTTTAGAATAGATGATATATATATATATATATTGGTAGGGAAATACCAATCGGGGTATACTCATGAAGCGAAGTCACCATCCTGATCGAGCTGACTGAAGCCTAGCCCAGGGCGGATCGAGTAGCCAAATATGGCGACTGACGTATACTGGATCCAGACGACTCGCTAACTGAGAGCCCATGACGACAACTCCAATAAAAAGCCTATTGGCACTTGTAAACCTAACTGGCTGCATATATAAAGCCACCAGGGGCACCCCACGGGGTACGTCATATTAGATCTAATCTCTCTCTCCGTCTACGACGGCTCCATGTAACCAATCTATGATCATATACTGGATTGACAGCAGGACGTAGCGATCCTTCATCGAAGGGACGTGAACCTGGGTATATCGTATGCCAATTTTGCTGCCGGATTCTCCTACGTCGCTTTGCCCTTTTTTCTACGTAAGCTATCCTGTAGCATCTACCATGGTCAATACCATGACAGTTGACGCCCACCGTGGAACAAGCGGTGTTTGGAGATGATAATCCGGACGGAATCACTTAGCATCGACAACTGTCAAATTACGTCTAGTTGGTTCATCGGCGCGACGCGCCAAAAGAATTGATCTTCACCATGCACGCTTAGGCGCACGTGGCCATGACGGCTGATGATTTTCCAATGCAATCTCATCGGTGCCCTCTAATTGATTATTTAGTCAACTGATTATTCTAATTAATCTAACGTTTTGTCTTGTCTGCGAGTTCATTGTACGCATCATTGGGAGATTCGATCCATACACGTAAAATTAGGTGAAACGGCCCGGTACGATCCGATTTTGGTGGTGGTGGCGACAACCGGAGACTGCGCGCTGGACACGTCCTATTCAATCTCCCTCACCTCAACAAATAAACAATGGTCAAGATCGCTTCTACGGGGTCACTAAATTGGTTCCATCGTGGTTCACTGACATGGACGACAGATCAAGTTTTAAGGGCAGCAACGGGCGGTCAAAGGCTGGAAAATCTTCAACAGGAAAATATGTACGCGCAACTTCATGTGGCTATGGGATCTTTTATTCAGTTTCATCTCGTCCTACATCACGTTCAACAATTATCTTAATTAGATCTAATTATTTACATGTTGTTTGTGCATGCATACATTGCTTAGAGATCGAATCGGATCATGGGATTAGAAGCTACAGCGACCCATTACGTGATCACTGACCGTGAATCGGCGACCGAGCTATATGTACAAAACACATGAGTCAACCGAAGATACAGATCAACGCTTGCGACAACACGCCTAAGACAACTTGAGCAAATCAAATCCCGTCCGAAAAAAACATCATCGACTCTGTTCAAGCGTCTCCGCCACGTGATGCCATCCGACCAATGCTCCGACTGAGCAAACTGCCTCGACTCCGTCCACGTCGATTCTTCTGGCTAAACGCCGTACGTCTCCACCACGCAACTCCATCCGACCAATGGTCCGATCGAGCTCGCTACCACTACTCGCCGCCGCGTCCACTCCTTCCGGCTAAACGCCGCATGGCTCCGCCACAAGACTACATTCGCTACATCGATTTCTACCGGCTAATGCCCCATCGCCTTAGCCACAACGTGACTTCCATCCGCCGCGCCGACTCTGTGTCCGGCGCGTCAACTTCGCCAAATCGCGATCTTCGTCCGCCGCATCGATCCCGTGTCCACCGAATCGACTTAGCCATAGTGCGAACTCCGTCTGCCGCGTCGACTTCGCCATAGCGCGACCTCAATCCGCCGCATCGATCCCGTGTCCGCCATGTTGACTTCGCCATAGCGCGACCTCCGTCCGCCGTGTCGACTTCGCCACAGCGTGACCTCTGTCCGCCGCGTCGACCCCTGGTCCGCCGCGTCGACTTCGCAATACCACGACCTTCGTCTGCCGCGTCGCCCCCGTGTCCTCCGCGTCAACGTCGCAATAACGTGACCTATGTCCGTCGCATCGACCCCGTGTCCGCCGCGTCGACTTTGCCATAGCGCGACCTCCGTCCGCCGCGTCAACTCTTTGTCCACCGCGTCGACTCCGCCAAAGCGCTACTATAACCCTGCTACGCCGAATGCGTACGCCATGCTGGCTAGGGTCCCCTTATCGTACGAGTCGCCAGAGAGGGTCGCATGCCACGTTGCATGGACTCACCACTGGGCATCTCTTCCCTCTGAGAAAAATTAATTCGCCTTTGTCAACCTTTGAAAGAGCGACTCGCAATGGCCAAGTAGTGCGGACGAGGCCTCGCAAACCGAGCCTTGGATCGTCCACGAAAAACGCTAACCGAGAGCCATCATTAGAGTCGCCTTGCTCCACTGGCAGTGCTACATAAACCGCACCATGTCCTCTCCAACCTTAGATAGTGCGACTCGCACGGACAAGTACTGAAGAAGAGGACTCGCAAACCGAGCCTCAGATCGTCCAGGAAAAACGCCTAACCGAGAGCCATCTTTGGAGTGGCCATACGACTGGCCCCCCGGGCCAAGACGAGAGACTCGCTAACAAAAACAGCGCAATCAATACCTCCCAACATCGGATGAGCGACTTACTACGCTCGGGTAATCTCCCCTCGTGGACTCGCCACGCTCGGAGACGCTCCCCTGACGGACACGCCAGCACGCCATCATCGCGGATTTGCCATCATCGCGGACTCTTCATTCTCGGGGACTCTCCCCTCGCGGACTCGCTCAAACGCGGACTCGCCACGCTCGGGGACTCTCTCCTTGTGGACTCGCTCAACGCGGATCCATCACGCTCAGTGACTTGACAATCACCGGTCTCCAGGACTCGTCAAACACTCCACTCGCAATACTTGGGGACTCGTCGCCCGCCATGCTCGGGAACAACCAAGTACTACTTGCAGAGTATGCATCTTTAAAAAGAGCCTCGAGTGCCTCTACAAGCCAACTCGAGCCTCAGGGATTACTCCTAGGCATATTTCTGAGATTAGAATAAAGCAAATCAACTCCAATTGGTGGACGAATCGTCAAGTTTTCCTTTCTTTAGCTCGGGGCTCGAAAACAACATTGCCCCTAGAGTGCGATATCACTCATGAGTCATTGTGCCCATATGACTGACACGGTATATACACGGACTTTCCATTGCGGATTCGCCCTCGCAGAGTTGTCACGCTCAAGGACTAGACGTCCTCGCGGAGTCTTCGCGCTCTGGGACTCGCCGCCCTCGCGGAGTCTTCACGCTCGGGGACTCGCCTCCCTCGTGGAGTCTTCACGCTCGGGTACTCGCCGCCCTCGTGGAGTCTTCACGCTCGGGGACTCGCCGCCCTCGCGGAGTCATCATGCTCGGGGACTCGCCACCCTCGCGGAGTCTTCACGCTCGGAAACTCGTCGCCGTCGTGGAGTCTTCACGCTTGAGGACTCGCCGACCTCGCATATTCTTTACGCTCAGGGACTCGCCGCCCTCGTGGAGTCTTCACGATCGGGGACTCGCTGCCCTCGCATACTCTCCACACTCGGGACTCGCCGCCCTCCCATACTCAACGCGCTCGGGGACTCGCCATCACAGGCTCGCCATCACCGACTCGCCATCGTGGGCTCTCCCTCGCGGGATCTTGCATCGCGGAGTCATCTGTGCCGTCTTGGCGACATCATCGTCAACGACTTGGTGGCCTCCACACGTCTTCTACTCGTTGCCCCCTACTTCTACAATAACACGAAGCTATCTTCACCGTGACTAGAAAGCCTCTACAACAACTAGATAACAAGGCGTTGGTCAAACTTCTCCAAGGGGCAACTCCGTCCTACAGCGACTCGTCTTGGCGAATGAACTGCTTCATGAGCTATTATTTTGTTTTAGGACCTCGCCAACGACTCACCATAGATTCCACCCTGGAACCGCCTGCACCGATTCGGCGGCTTGAAGTCATCGTCGAGTCCCTGACGCGCTCAGGGACTACTGATGGAGGAATACCAATCGGGATATACCCATGAAGCGGAGTCGTCATCCGGATAGAGACGACTAAAGCCGAGCCCAAGATGGATCGACTCGCCAAATACGGTGACTGGCGTATATTGGATCCAGACGACTCGCCGACTGAGAGCCCATGATGGCGACTCCAATAAAAAGTACATTAGCACTTGTAAACCCTAACTGGCTCCATATATAAAGCCACCAGGGGCACCCCACGGGGTACGTCATATTAGATCTAGTCTCTCTCTCCGTCTAAGGCGTCTCCTATGTAACCAATCTATGATTTTATACTGGATTGACAGCAGGACGTAGCGATCCTCCATCGAGGGGACGTGAATCTAGGTATATCGTGTGCCAATCTCGCTCCCAGATTCTCCTATGTCGTCTTACCCTTTCCTCTATGTAAACTACCCTATAGCTTCTACCGTGGTAAATACCATGACATATATATAGGTCAACTATTGAAGAACCAGTTCCTGATTAACTATTCAGGAACCCCTGTTTCCTTTCACGCGAACAACAGGACACGAGTTAACTTCGTTTTCTTTCAAAGTTTACTTCCAGTCTGTAGCAGTAATAATGAATGTTAACTTTTCTCTATGCAAGTTAACTTCCACGAAATTCTTAACTCTCCCCATGTATACAAGTTAACTCTCACTTTTTATACTAGTTAACTTCCTGATGGAGCACCTGTTTTTTTACACGAACACCGGGAACCCCTTGTTAACTTTCACGTAAACACGAGTTAACTTCTTTTTCTTTTCAATTTAACTTCTAGTCTGTAGCAGTAACAATGAATGTTAACTTCGACATGTGCAAGTTAACTTCCGTGACTACCTTAACTTTCGTGTGTGTATAAGTTAATTCCCTCTTTCTATGCTAGTTAACTTTCTAGTGGAGTGCCATTTTTTGTATGTTTTTTGCGGACTGTGCAACTTAATTTCTGTTTGTGGAACTTAACTTTCTCGCCTTTATTAACTTTTCTGTGTGTGCAAGTTAACTTCCACCCGACGCACTTCTTAACTTTCGAAAAGTACTCAGAAATAATGAATGCTTACTTCTTCCTGTGGGGGCGGCGAGATGGCCTCAGGACGTGTGGGCGCAGGGATGACGAGGAAGAACGTAGTTGAGTGGGGCTTCCTGAATAGTCATGTCCTATATATAATTTTGGTGTCTTTTACTGTGTGTATTCAGCCCGACACTGCCATGCTATACAAACGATTTACAGTGTGCCTCAAACCGCTTTTACGCCAATGCCTTTTTGATTTTTATGGGATCTGCGTCGGGTCCTGGGTCTATGAAAGCAAAGTGACGAGAGCGTAGTGGTGCGAAACCCCTAATAAAATGGGAAATGATACTAGTCCCCCCGGGGATCGCACGTGTCGCGTCCCCCGGGTCACGCGACCGACCACTGTTCCGTGTGGATCCACCTCCACCGATGGTGCCTTATGTCTTTCCTTGGTCTGATTTCCCATCGCTGCGCGTACTACCATCGCTGGTCCTCGTCTCCAAACCCAAGCATCACGCCGCTCGCGGTCACTGGTGGTTCCCCGCGTGGTCGCCTATCGGTACATGGTGTCGCTGCCCGCCGTTGATTCCTGAATGGGAGCCCGCCCACCGCTAGTTCCCCGCATCGTGCTTGCCGGTGATTCCCTTCATGGCCGCCCTCCACTGCTTCACGATGTCGTCGCTCGCCGCTGCTTTGTGTAGTCACCGCTCGCCGCTGCTTTGTGCTCCTCATCGTGGTCACTCTAGTGATCTTCTCTTGCTGCGAGGCCGCCATGTCCTCCCTCCACCGCCGCTGCAAGCAGCGCCGCGACACCCTCTCTCTGCCGCCGCCGCTGCAAGGGGCACTGCCATGCCCTCCCTCCGCTACTGCCATGCATCGATGCCAGCCACAGGCTCTTGCTGAGAGAGAGGCTATGCCGGTGCTGCTACAACGGCGACGGAGGTTGTGCTACCCACGTATGGAGTTGCTCCCCGCGGCGACCGGCATTGCTACCAGCCGAGGCCGGCGTTGCTACCTACGGCTACATGTTTTTGCTACCTACCGGGTCCAATGTTGCTACATACGGTGACCGGTATTGCTACCTTGGGTCGATGACGTTGCTACTGACGGCAACGGCTTTTGCTATGTACTTGTTTCGTTAATGCTACATTTATGTTCTCCAAATGCTACAATGTTTTAAAAAAAATCTGGCTATAAATTCCGGCGTGTGTCCCGGCGATGCTCCGGCGAAGTCGTATTTTTTGCTACAATAATGCAAATATTTCGCTACAACTGATCTCTATATTAGCACAATGTTTTTGTTACAAAGTATCCGACGAGTCTCCGGCAAAATAGGTTTTGCTACATTAGTATATATATTTTTTGATACGGTGTCTCCGACGACGATTCCGGCGAGAAATAGTTTTTTTGTTCTGTGTTTTCTATGAACTGTTTTCTGCTAATATTATATAGCAAAGGCGGGATTTAGTGTAGCAAAACTGACACCCGGAAGGACTCGGGGGTCAGAAGTTTTGATCCCAGGGACGCGTAGCCCGCTAATAAAATTCAGATCAAACTCCCATGGTTTTGTATCGCCTCCATGTGTCATCTATTTTGTTTTCCCCAATGATCCAACGCGCCGTACATCTACTTTTGGTAAAGGATCAATCAAACGTACTCCATTAATATTATATAAAAAGAAAAGAAGAAGATCATCTACTGCCGATATTTCGCTCCGATCTCGATCACATTGATTTGAATTAATCTGATCAGGATTCCTGCTTAAAATACCACCGGTCGCTTCTCCCCATATATAAGGAGGGAAGGCGCAAACCCATCGCAGTCCAAACCCTCCCTCCACCCGAAAGCCCTACCGCCGCCGCCAACGTCAACGCCGTTTCCATGGCCCCAAGTCCCAGTCGCTCCTCCTCCTCCTCCTCCTCCGAGGAAGACAGCTCTTCCAGTGGCAGTGAGGAGGTGGAGCAGCAGCCTGCATGCCTTGCCGTGCAACAGAACGCCGGCTCCGATCATGAAGACGAGGACGACAGCGAAGAATCTGACGACGAGACAGGGGGTGATGAGGCGGCTGCTCCAAAACCGCCACTGGCAGCCTCCAACAACATCGTCCCGGATTCGGAGTCCGAGGATGATGAGCCGCCGGCCAAGACCAACAGGAAGGCCGCGACGTCATCCGAGTACTCGTCTGAGGAAGAGGATGATTCCTCGAGCTCTGAAGACGAGCAAGAATCATCAGACAAAAAGGACACGGACTATCAAGTGTCTGATGATCATACTGAAGAGGCGCCCCTGCCCCTACCCCTTCCAAAGGAGGCGCCCCTGCCCCTAGACGCCGAGAAGCCCCGGCGCAAGAGGAAGCCCTTGTCGACGCCCCAGCCGCCTCAGCCAAAGAGGATCTGTCCAGCTCAAGTCGCCCAGCCTTCTCTGCCTAAGGGCGACATGAAAAAGCTTTTCAAGGACAAGTGCGACTCTTACCCGCTCCTCGGACACAAGGTGCTCATGCTGGAGACAAGGTTTCCGGGCATGACGGAGGTTCCGTTTCTGAAGATGGATGACAGCAGGGCCCAGAAACTAGACGCGAAGCTACACAAGCTGGAGGTTGCCAGGATGAAGGTGGAGCTGCGAAGGGGCGATCTCGACAAGGAGGTGACCAATACACTGATTAAGTTTCTCAAGTGAAGAGCCGTGTCAGGTCAGTTTATACTACTTATTGATTATTATGTTTGGTTTCACCGTCATTGTCTGGGATTTGTTTCTTTGTTGTTGGGGCAAGATTAACTAAGTTGACTTGATTATACTTTATATATAATGGTCTTTTGAAATTACCATTTATCTATTTCATCGGTAGAGATGCCAATTTGTCTTCGAATATATTGATTGGGTTATATACATCAAATTGTACTTGCTGTATATATAACAGACATCAGATTGTACTTGCCGTGTATAAGAGCCGTGGCAGGTCAGTTAATTACTTAATTAATTATGTTTGGTTTCACCATTATTAAAATTAGTATTTATCTATTTTAGTAGAGATGCCAATTTGTCTACGATTATATTGATTGGGTCATATACATCAAATTGTACTTGCTGTATAACAAACAAATGCATGGCATGTAATCCGGCTTAGCACATGGCGTTAGGACTGCCTCTAGCATAATGCACTGTAATCGAAATTTATGAAGTTCAGTTTCTTGTATGCCCCACCAAGCAAGACAAACATAATGCTCAATTCCAACAACTTTATGAAGTGATTTACATGTTCCCCAATCAGTTTTTAAAATGTTATTTTCCTGCTTGGGAACCTATATATTATCTAGTTTGAATTTATTAAGTTTGTTCTTCTAATATCCCAGTATATATATGTTTCATCATTTCCGTAATGGAATATGTAAGCCGTGGTATTCTTTTGATCTACAGTAAAAGTTTAGCAGTTAAAAAATACAACTGGTTAGTATGCATAATCATTGTCTATAGTACTTGTTGATCAATTGGTTATTATCCAATTGGGAAACCTATTATCTTGTTTTAATTTATTAAGTCCGATGTTCTATTATCCCAGTATATGTTTCATCATTCCCGTAATGGATTTTTTAAAGCCATGATATTCTTTTAATCTGGTAAAAGTTGAGCAGTTAAAACATCCAATTGGTTTGTATGCATAATCATTGTCTATAGTACTTGTTGATCGAGGCGGACACACAGTCTTTTGATTATTGATTCTTATGTATATGCTTCGAGTTTATCTTATTTTCGAGCTCATTCTCATTGACTGATAGTTCTGAACATTTTGCCTTTATGATTACAATTTTTAGAGTAGCAATCTGGCGATGAAATGCTCTGACATTCTCTTGCGAATTTGTTTCAGGCCGGGAGCAAGCCGCAAATACGGTGTCAAAGTCACAATGAAGCAACACGAGGAATACAAGGCGTGTTAGATTATGTCGGATTTAGGGTATTTGGTTCTGAGTCAGCTCAGTATCTATATACACTCTATGCTAGCCAGTACTGTTATTATCGAGTTTTGGTCTAGGGAAGACATGTTCAAACTGGGATGCAAAAGCTGTGGTGATTTGGATCTCGAACTGAGTCATATTTTCATGAAGGTTATCTATTTCGTTCTGCTGCTGTAGACGTGAAATATCTCATTGTGCGGCTTGTGTGTTGAATATGTCCTATAAGCGCAAGAAGGGATAACACCTATATCTTTGGTTTGTTTATTTCTGTGATTGGTGTGTGGTGGCAGAAATAATATATATAATACTAAGTCGCGTGGATTTATTTTTTTCCCAACTTTTGGGCGTCGCAGCGATTTTTGAACGGGCGACAAGTACCCCTTGCTGGTAACGCTAGGCGGGCAACGCTTCAACAAAGGTCAATATTTCTCATGTTGTTGATTCTGTTGGTTATATTTGGCAATTGTAACAGGAGCTGCAGAGCTGCTTGATGCCCCTCTTCCCCAACTCCTTGGCGTAGTTCGCCCTCACTGTCATGCACACCAGGATAAAATCTCCTGGGCGCACAAGGGAAAATAATTAGAAACACTTAAAGCCATGGTTGTGCACGGTACCACCGATGGTGAGCTCCGGCGTGATGCAAAATTGAAAGCTATCTACTGCTTCTTGCTTCAAACTCCCAATATATCTTGCCTTTCATATTTTCCAGGAATGTTGGGATGTCAGATGCATGTCCCGTCCATTGCCTACTGTGCATGTTGAAGTAGATGACAAGAATGACCAACAAGAAATCACTAGATGAGATTATAGTGAAATTGATTGAAGATTTGATGATTCTGTTGGTTGAGCATGTCAATGTTGGATGCCTTTTTAGCAAAAAAAATGTTTATATTCTTGTTGGTCTATTATATGTGTGGTCTGGTTGAGGTTGTAGATATGTTCATGAAGATAAATCCATAAAAACTTAATCCATGCAGAAACTAACACTATTGCTATTGCTGGTACTAGTGAAATCTGCAAAGCCATAGGTTAGGTAAACTGATTGAACCATTTTGATAACCAGTGTTCTGAACCCATCGAAGAAGAGCGAGAAGCAGCTAGCATGCACTTCAACTGCACAATATCCTATTGAGTCGGGGAGAAGGTTGCTGGCGTCGGTGGTGGTGAAACCACGGACCACACAAAGAGGCACGCTCCATGTCATGCTGCTTTTGAAAAAATCACACTTAGGGTAGCTAGACTTCCGACAGTAGTGATAGACGTGATGAGCGTGAGGGCAGGCCATACCAACATAAGAATGGCGACCACCACTACCAAAAGGAAGGCGACCCCCACCACCGGAAGAAGTAGGTTCTCTCATGTAGATGACTGCTCTCACCATCTCTCTCGACGGCGGCAAGTAAGATGATCCATTCACCCTCTCTGTTGTCCACCATCTTGTCCTCACCCTCTCTGTTCTCCAACTCTGTCATGGCCTCACCCTCTTTGTTCTGTAGCATAGTTGTGGCCTCGTTTGGA
This sequence comes from Avena insularis, assembly GCA_023614405.1. Classification (NCBI taxonomy): domain Eukaryota; kingdom Viridiplantae; phylum Streptophyta; class Magnoliopsida; order Poales; family Poaceae; genus Avena; species Avena insularis. The sequence goes on along the minus strand of CM042684.1, from coordinate 84,527,629 downwards.
CATGCGGTGTCGGTTACATACAGATTGGACGATCAGGTTAATGTCCTGTTGATTGGACAGATAAGATCAGCTGTAGTGGTTGGACAAAAGTCTATAGTATTTTGTGGTTGCAAAAGACTATATTAGTTAGGGACGCATCGCCCACATATATCTACATAAATTAGATCATAATACATATTGTTCTTAATATTATCTTTTACCCCATTTGTCAAGGAAATGATGGAAATATCTCCAATCGTGTGGGATGTTATTAAGCTAAACAGACCAAATACTTATGAACCGTGATTTACAAATATATCTGAAAACAACAACTGTACTCCCATTACTGCCACCGAACTTCACAATGTAAATTCTGATTACCACTCCTCTCACCTCATTATATTTATCGATCTTTGGGGTCTTGGGTACCTAACAAGTCCTTAGATCAAGGTAAGAGACAAAGAGACCAATACAATAGTTCCATATCAAAAGTTGCACATAAAGCTATGAGTCTAGAGCTCACCCTCAACCCATGAGGACTACTCACACATGATAAGGTCAACAAACCTATTTTTTTTAGAGAAATACCAAATAGTCTCACAATGTCGTCAATAGATATGAGATCAAGATTATAATTATTGTACTATGGCTATGGGGGAAATTGAGATGGAGATGGATACACTACAATAGAAATGGTATTTATTGACAGAACACTTTTGTCACTTAATATCCATATTCTATCAATGAATATATGATGTTGACAAAATGGGCTGTCACTAATTTTGTCGTAAAAGCCATGTCATAAAAAATCCCTAACCACGGTTTGCATTTTGTTGTCATTGTTTAACTTTTATTAGTTGATGATGTTAATTTTGTCAACAATCGTGTGCAATATGTGACTGAAATACTTGTCATGGTATATATGAAAAGTTTTTCATTGTAAAATAGAAGGGAGTGTAGGACGTGTAATCATTATAGCTGTGGCATTTTGTTAATTATGTGTAATTTACTGACGTGGCTTTCTGGCAGGTGGGACCTAGCGGGTTTTGCCAGGTAGTACCCATAGGATTATGATAGGTGGGACCCATAGGGTTCAGACATCTAGGACCCAGAGGGTTCGGGTAGGTGGTACTGAGATGGTTCTAACAAGTGGGTCCACCACATTGCTATTAGGTGGGTCCACATGTTGGTGACAATGTCAGTAATTTCGTCATGGTAATAATTCTGAGAGATATTTCAAAAATATGTAGAAAATGTAGAAATTATGATACTAACAAATATAGTTGGAATCACTATATAAAATGGTGGAGATAACATTTTGTGGAATAGTTTTAACACGCTAGATATTGCTGAAGAGAAGCACACTAAAATGAAGATACAACTAAGTATATCTAATTGATGAACTGAAGAGGAGGCACCCCTGCCCTTCCCCTTCCAAAGGAGGCGCCCCTGCCCGTAGATGCCCAGAAGCCCCAGCACAAGAGGAAGCCCTCGTCCACGCCCCGACCACCTCTACCAAAGAGGATCCGTCCAGCTCAGGTCGCCCAGCCTTCTCTGCCTAAGAGCGACATGAAAAACCTTTTCAAGGATAATTGCGAGTCTTACCCGCTCCTTGGACCCAAGGTGCTCACGCTGGAGGCAAGGTTTCCAGGCCTGATGGAGGTTTCGTGCCTGAAGATGGATGATAGCAGGGCCCGGAAACTCGACGCTAAGCTACCAAAGCTAGAGGTTGCCAAGATGAAGCCGGAGCTGCGGAGGGGCGATCTCGACAAGGAGGTGACCAATATGGTGATTAAGTTTCTCAAGTGAAGAGTCGTGGCAGGTCAATTCATACTACTTAATTGATTACTATATTTAGTTTCACCGTCATTATATGAAACCTAAACACTTTTAAAAATTAATTTTCTTGCTTGGAAAATCTATTATCTGGTTTGAATTTATAAAGTTCAATGTTCTATTGGTTAGATTGACCCGAGGCCAAACACATGGTTGTTATAGTTGTCAAAACCAAATTGACAAAGTGTTTTGATTGGGAAAACAAATATCTAACTGACAGGTGGGTCCCTCCCATGGCACTGTGCATATATATAATTGGGGTAGAAGAGAAGAAGAGAAATAATCCAGAACTCTCTCTCTCTCAACTCCTTAGCCGCTGCCCAACCCAGCAAGCATAGACAGCCACCGGAAGGCCTCCACCAGTAGCTCCTACATGTTCTAGGAGCTGTCATGAAGAAGAAATAATCAAGAGCTTACAATCAAGATAAGTTGCTATTAATCCTATCTATTTGGTGGTTCAAATCTTGAGCTAGTTGATTCAAGGGATCCAACAGTGGTATCAGATGCCTCTAGTTTCAAGTCTGCACCCCTAATCATGCTAAGATCATGCCCTGGTGCATGTTTTTGATGTTAAAATCAATCTCATGTTCAACTTTGTGGTTCCTGAGCTGAATTCCCCTTTTGGTTTAGCCCTAATTGAATAATCCGAGCCCTAACTAAGGAAGATATGTTTCTAGGATTTCAATTAAGGACTTATGTGGTGGGGATTAAGCTAATTTTGCAATTCATAAGTGAAATTCCCCAAATCAGAAACCCTAGTTCATCATTTCCTAAGAACCCTAACCCTAATTCCTAATTGAGGAACTCTAACCCTTTTTTATGAACTGAAACGTGGTGGATGCTCACCTTACGGGCTTCTCATTGTCGCTGGCCATGGAGCCGCTTACTTAGCCGAGTGGATGCATTCGGGATCGTACCCGAGCCATCTGCTGTCCACCACACCGGGCGCAGGCCTCGCTTCCTCGTCCGCTAGTCAATGTTGGAGGTCGCCATCGTGCTGGACTTGGCGAGGCGCCGCAACTCTCCATCATGGGGATGCCCGCATGCCCTTGCTTGTCTTCGTGTCACATAGGTCGCCGCAAGCACTGCTCGACGGAGTTACGCACTGGCCAAAGCTGCACGCAACTCCGGCGAGTGATACCCACCGGTGCCGCCGTCCCCCATTCTATGGCTGGCTTCTCCGCCGCCCTTGCTCTCTCTTGCTGTGTTTTGTCGTCATTGGAGGGAGAGACTGAGGGGAAGATGGGCGAACGGGGATTAGGGTTCGGGTGGGGACGGTCGATGATGACCCGCAAGTATAGGGGATCGCAACAGTCTTCGAGGGAAATAAAACCCAATTTATTGATTTGACATAAGGGGGGCCAAAGAATATTTATAAGCCTTAACAATTGAGTTGTCAATTTAGCTGCACCTAGAAACAGTCTTGCTCACAATAGTTTTTCAGTAGCAACGGTTTTGTAATTGCAATAGCAAAGTAATAGCAGTAGTAAAAGTAAAGACAGTAGTAACAATTGCAGTAAACGGTAGGATTAAAGCGCGGTAGGCATAGGGATGGATGGATGGGTGTTGCATGGACAAGACAATTCATGTAAAAATCAAGACATAGGGCATTTGCAGATAAATAAGGTAAAGCATCCAAGTACTAAATAATCATAGGCACGTGTTCCATATATAGTCATACGTCCTCGCGATGAGAACTTGCACAACATCTTTTGTCCTGCCAGCCCGTTGCAGCGGGGCCTCAAGGGAATCTACTAGCAATTAAGGTGCTCCTTTTAATAGAGCACCGGAGCAAAGCATTAACACTCCATGAACATACGTGATCCTCATATTATAGCCATTCCCTCCAGTTATCCCGATTCTTGTCACTTCGGGGCCTTTGGTTCCGGAAAATAATATGTGTATACAACTTGCAGGTAAGATTATAAACAATAATATCCTCATGAATCAATAACATGTTCAGATCTGAAATCATGGCACTCGGGCCCTAGTGACAAGCATTGAGCATAACAAGTTGCAAAAATCTCAAAAAGAACTAACAATAGATACTAGGCACCATGCCCTAATAATATGATGCAATTATATGAATGATCTCATCCAATCCCTACCATCCCAATAGTCTAGAACTGGGGATTACTCACTCATGGATAGGGGAATCATGGATGGTTGATGGAGAAGCGATCGTGATGATGATGGCGATGATCTCCTCCAATTTCTCGTCCCAGCAGGGTGCCAGAATGTAGTTTCTGGTTCCGAATCGCGGTTTTCGGTGGTGGCAGCTCAGCGGAACTCTATTTGGAAAAACGTCAAACCCCACATCTGTTTTAGGTCAGAGGGCTTATATAGGCGAAAGGAGAGGTCGAGGCGGAGTCCGAGGCGGCCACACCACCTCCTGGTGTGGCCTGGCCTAGCCCGCGCGGCCAGGTGGTGTGGGCCCCTCGTGGCCCTTCTTCGTCTTGTCTTCTGGCTCTGTGAGTCTTCTGGTAAAATAGGAGTTTTGCGATATTTTCCGGAATTTTTCCTGAAAGTTAATTTCCTGCAAAAAATGAGACACCAAAGCAATTCTGCTGAAAGCAGCGTTAGTCCGCATTTGTTGTATCCAAATCACACAAATTAGAGAAGAAACAATAGCAAAAGTTTTCGGGAAAGTAGATATGTTTTGGACGTATCAGTCGACGGGGCCAGGTTTATTCTGAACGTGCCCCGCGTCCACCGTTGGATGAGTTCCAACGGCTCATGGTGAGTTTATCGTTGTCTGGCCCAATGGGCCACCGAGGGGCATCAGGGGAGACGGGCTGGGCCATTTTGGCTCAGTCCGGAAGGACCTTCTGGCCCACTTATGAAAAAAAGGTGGTCGGTTAGACAGACTAATGCGCTATCATGGGCCAGAATTAATTAAGGGTAGGGGCAGCCTATTAAGGAGGGTTTTTAATCCTTTCTCCAAATTAAGAGCATTCCCACTCTTTTTGGTTTAATTTAAAGTGGGCCGCATAAATAATGTTTGGGCTAAAATAAATAAGGTTTAAAGGGCTAAATTTTACATGGCATATTATGTTTAATAATGTTATGTTTTAATCTTGCAATTAAATGCCATGCTCAATTATTGATAATGCCTTTTAATTTATGAAAGGCATTTTATTATTATGATTATCATCATGGCTACTATATTATGCTTAAGTTTTCCTAAGGTAATTTTATGCCATGGTTATTATTTTGAGATATTATTATGTCTTAATATTATGGTGATTATAGCTATCAATATGCCATGAAGTTTTCTACTACAAAATTAAGATTTATAATTCTCTTATTAAGCATGGCTTATATCCGTCATTCTCGCCAAAGCTAATTTGCGGGCATTTTGACCATGAAATTTTATTTGCATGTTTACTTCTGGCCAAAGCTTATGTGAATCAGATTGATAAAAGAAGTTTATACTCGCGAGGATTTAGATAAGTGTGGCTATTTTTTCCACAAAGTTTTATTTATTAATAAAAGAAGTTCATGATACTTATGCTTATTAAAGCATCTGATTCTTTGCAACATCTGATGCTCCTCTAATTGATAGCAATTATTTTTCATTGAAGGAGAAGTTTAAAATTGCTCTAGTTTTACCAAAGTTTTATTATGCTCTCCTTCGTGATCCTCCTAAAGCACCTAAAGGTGCGGAATAAAATATGATGCCCTAGAAAGGGATAATGATGATGAGAGAAATGAAGTTGGAGGATTCAAAATTAAGTGGCTTTTGATGTAAGTTATCCTTAAGTTTTGGGCATCAATATATCTAAAGTTGACCTTTCATGGTTATGTCTCAACTAAGCCATGATTTGTCATATTCAATTGCCTATCCATAAAGTTTATGCCACTAATCTATGGATGTTATATAAGGTTGTTTCTATCAAATATCTCTAAATAATTAAAGTGTGGTTTGTGTTTGTCATTCTGGACAAAGCTGATTGATGAACACATTGACCACAAGATTTTATTGTTCTTGTCTGCTTCTGGCTAAAACTAATGTGGACTAGGTCATAAAAGAAGAGAATAGAGACATTAGTCATTCTGGCTAAAGCTGATTGACGTGTATCTGATCACAAAATTTTGCTGGTCTTGTCCATTTTCTGGCCAAAGCTAATGTGGAATAGATCGGTGAAAGAAGTTCAAAAGAGGCTATAAAGTGTGTGATGTATTTATTATTCTAGCCAAAGTTGATTAATGAATACTAGCTCACAAAATTTTGTTTTTCTGGTATGTTTTCTGGCTAAAGTTGATATAAATCAGATCAACAAAACAAGTTTATGATTTGGGAAGGATTTCCATGCATAAGGCTTGTGGACACGATGAAGTTGACAACTAATATTAAAGTACCTTTGAGAATTATGTTGTTATAAATTTATGCTAACAATCTATTTGAATATGCTTCCACAATTAAGTGCCTTTGATTAATTCCTAGCTAAGTCAAATTATGAAGTTCTAAGCATTTATGATCATTAATATCATCATTAAGTTATCCACTAAGTTATCTCCATTTAAGATGAAACCGAAGGGAGATTTTGGTTGGAGATTTAATGGTTATTTTGGGATAAAATGTGGCACATGAATTCATTCTGATCAAAGTTGATTGGATGCATTTGTCATACTCAAATGTGCTCAGAATTATGTTATGCATGATCACTATAGAAATTTGTGATAATATCCCTATTAGTAATGTTTTTCAATCCAGTCATAAGGTTTTTGGCCGGTTTTAGCACTTTTCATAAGAAATGAGCTAAGTACATTAGCACATTATTGCTTCATGAGGTCATAAGTAATGAAAAGAGCTCCCATTAAAGAATTTAGTATCTAATGGATTTCTTGCCTACTGATGGTTGTTGGGAGCAAAACCGAGTGAGAATCTAGGAGAGTATGCTAGTAAGGATCTAGGAAAGCAATTTCCTAGTTCATTTATAATAAAAAAACTGGCATTAATGGAGAAGAAATTTTAAGAGCTTCTCAAAATCCTATAAGATCATCTTGATCATGAAAATTCTCATGAATTAAGGCTTATGACATGATGAAATTTTGGAGCTTCTGAGTTCACTTTATTATGTCACTTCCAATAAAGCACAAAAGTGGACTCTAATGAAGCTTAAGGGATTTTATGTCCATTAAGAAAGTGTGTAAACACTTTAGATAATATGTTGTAACTATGATATCATTATGGCCTCATGAATAAGAAAGTTTTAAGGAGAAATGGACTCGAGGCTAATGTTTAAAGCTACTGGAAAATTTCCATTAGCATAAAAATGAGTTCTTCATCCATCATTCCAATAATGCGATTTATGTTACGAGTTTTATTGACTTATCTACAATAAGTGGAATACTCATTATGAAAGTTCGTCGAAATGTTGAGCTATGGCTCAATTCACATTTCGAGGGGGAGAAATGAGCTTCCTAAAGTGAAGTATAATGTTTCTCCTGAAATGGAGTATAATGTTTAAAACTAAGTTGGAGCAGTCGTCAAATTGTTAGTGTTCCTCTAATGTTCAAACAACATGTCTTGTCAAAAGACTTGTTGGTAAAAGATATAACATAAATGGTAGTTTGAAGGAACAAGAACATATTATGAAAAGGTGCCATCTGGTCACCAAAGTTAAACCTTCTCGGAGATGGAAAATTCATAAGGTTTTTTTTTATGATGATTATTCCTTTTATGTGCATCTGCTGACTCGTGTATTAACGAGCTCGTTGAGGAACCCCAAGAGGAAGGTATGGTGAGCACAGCAGTAAGTTTTCCCTCAGTTATGAAACCAAGGTTATTAATCCAGTAGGAGCAAGGAAACACCTCCAAGGTGTTGCTTTGGAACTTTGGCGTACTACCGGTTGCAAGAGGAACGTGGAAACCTACACAACACAACCACAGAACTTTGCCCCCAACTTACAGTGAGGTTATCAATCTCACCGGTTTTGCTGAAAACAAAGGATTAAACGTATTGTGTGGAAGAAAGTAATAGTTTGCAGAAAGTAAAAAGAAAGCAGTAAACAGTTGTAGATTGATGATAAAAGAAAGGACGGGGTCCATAGTTCACTAGTGGTGGCTCTCCTTAAGATAGATAACATGTTGGGTGAACAAATTACAGCGGGGCAATTGACAACCATCGAGAAAGCAATACATGCATATACTACTCATCTTGACTACTTTGAGATTTGATTGGGCATTACAACATTATACATAGACCATAATCCAACTGCATCTATGACTAATAATCCACCTTCAGGTTATCAAACGAACCCCCTCCGGTATTAAGTTGCACGCACCAGATAATTGCATTACGCATTGCGTGTAAAGTAAACAATACGATTGTTCTATGAACAAAGGATTGTTGTTTTCTCCCTAGTAGCAACAACACATCTACTACCTTAGAGATTTCTGTCACTTCCCCAGATTACTAGAGGCATGAACCCACTATCGGGCATAAATACTAACTCTTGGAGTTGCTAGCATCTACTTGGCCAAGATAGCTACTAACAACGGAAAGCATGCAAGATCACAAATAACAAAGACATGATAGAATCAATAATCAATCTGAAATAGCATCTCAATATCCATCGGATCCTCGCAAACACAACATGAAGAATTTACAAATAGATGATCCTGATCATGAACGGAGCTCACCAGATCTAAACTTGATGGCCCAAAGGAGAAGAACCAGCCATCTAGCTACTACATAGACTAGTAGTCAAAGGAGGAACTACTCACACATCACACTAGAGGCTTGCATGGTGATGAAGAAGGCCTCTAGGGTGAATTCTTCCCTTCGGTAGGATGCCGGGAAGAGCTTCAGATCCCTCCTAATCTAGGGATGGAGATGACGGTGGCTACAGACTCTTTCGTGGAATTTTGATCGGGTACTTAGGGTTTTTGTATCGGAGGCATCTTATAGGCGAAAGGGAAGGCTGAGGGGGTGCCCGAGGCGGCCAGACCACCCCCTGGCGTAGGCCAAGCTTGGCCGCGCGGCCAGGTGTTGTGGCGGCCCCCTGGCCCCTCTCTGTCTCGTATTCTGGCTCTGTGTGTCCCTCGGTGAAAAACTGACTTTGGCTTTTGTCCCGTCCAATTCCGAGAATATTCATTTTCTGACTTTCCTGGAACCAAAAACAGCAGAAAACAGGCAGCTGGCACTGTGGCTCTTGTTAATAGATTAGTCCAAGAAAGTGTATAGAAAGTACTCCAAAGTGTGGACAAAACATAAGAAAGTAGATAAAACCAAGCATGGAACATCAAAAATTATGGACAAATGGTACAAATCTCAATAAGTAATAAGTTCTTGATTGATCAATGTTATGTTGATCATGAGTAATGGGATATTGCGTATGACCCGAGTTTTTCCCTCAGGGATGATAAGTTCATCATAGTGATGTTCTTTATGTTATTCATACTCACTAAGATGAGTTCATTCAAGGATAAGTTTATGTTTAATCCCTTAAGGGTAATAAGTTTTTGCTTATGTTATCAGTAATACTTGGGTTATTATGTGACCTTAAGTTTTTTTGTGATCGGGATATCTGGCAGATCGACATAAGTCCGGTGTTGGACTCCTAAAAATTATTAAGAAAAGCTTTGACTTTAGAGGTATAAAATCTAAAGTATATATATCACACTAAGGGATTACATGCTCATATTTAAGAAACTTGACGACCACTAATTGGTGGGTTAATAGAGTTTTCAAGGAGTGGAAAAAATCCACAAAAGTTTCACCCTTATGGGAGAGTCATATGAGGAATGGCTTCACCCAAAATTTTGAAAGCATCACTAAAGATGCAAATTAAGTTGTGGCATGTTTTTATCCCGATACTTTAGGGTATGGATTTATGTCCCTGATCCATACAAATTAAAGAATGAGAAAGTTTCTTAAGAAATTTATCCTGGGACACATTGTGTAAGAGTGCAATCTATTCGAGTAGCATGTCAAGAGGTACCTGTCATACCTAAGACATTGTGAAAGATTGATTTCAGAGTCAAACATGTTTTAGGACTTGATGATTTAGTGTTCAACGAGAGTAAATACTAAGCATAACTGTTGAACACTACATAAGTTTAACTTTTGGGTTCTTAGTATATATAAGCATTACACTAAGGTATTAAGTGCTAAGCACATATTTAAGAGGCTTGCCTTCTAATTTTGCCGGCATTAAGAACTTATGGCAGCCTATTATTGAGGGGTTAATTATGACTCTGAAGACAAAAACCTTTTTGTTCTCATTTCAAGAATGCGCATAAGTACATATATATAAGAGAACAAACTGCACTATTGGGACTATTGCAACACCATCTCCCCGTAAGCATAAGAAGGGTTTGTTTCTTTAATGGAATGATGTACTATAGTCAATTAGTTCAATAGTACTTAACTGACCATTGTAATTTATTGTCTCTGTATAAGTTCCACTAAAGAAATGATCTCATAAGTTTTTCTACTTAAGCTTAAGTTTATGGAGCTCCTAAGTTAAAGAAGTTACATTCTGATATGGGGTGGTATATTGTAGTGACAGGGTTTCTATGGTACTAGATAACTGATCTCAGTAATCCTTTTATGTCATATGCCATTTCATTGATAAGTGGGCTTATAAGTTTAGCATTACGATCAAGGGGGGAATGTTAGATTGACTTGCAGGCCAAACACATGGCTGCTGTAGTTGTCAAAACCAAATTGACAAAGTGTCCTGATTAGGGACACAAATTGTAATACCTCGGACCTTACGCTCTAAAATCAATCCTAGATGAACCAAAAGTGGACAGGACGTACTACTGTGGGGCCGTGTAGCCACACACAGTAGGCCCACCTCATGTAGCAGGGCACGGTACCCGTCAACCATCCCACCCACTTTTTAGAACATCAGGACTAGAGCGAGTGGCGTAATCGACATGTAAAGCGATCAAAACATACACAAATGAGTATGTATGTCAGTGACATAGAATAGACATCAGAGCCACAACTTCTAAAACAATAGAAACATAAATAGTCAATGTCATACGGCAAGATCTAAATATCCTTGATAGATATAATAGTTTATGATACATCCTTATACATCACGCAACAAAGTATCAAGCAGAAGCGGAAATAGGATCCGAGTATGGATAATAAGCAAATTGGCATAAGATGCCATGAAAATAAGCACATCCCGCCCATAGATCTCATGGATCTCCATCCCCAGAATCTCTACACCGGACAGTCGTTGTCACCATCATCCGTCTCCTCAACCCATTAACCTTCCTGAGAGTATACCTGTCCATCTAAACCAAATATTTATCATGTGAGACCCTAGGGGTACTCAGCAAGTCTTAATGCTTCTAAAGGGAACAACCTGGGGTGACGCAATTGTAGCAAAAAATAATACCTACAAAGTTCTATAAAGACACGCTACACATCCGCCAAACTAGAGATGGACGGCCGCTCATTAGTTAGTAACAAAAGTTATATCAGCAACATAAATAAACATCGTTTGCCCTCCTTCTCCCTTACCGACGAGCAGGTGGAAGAATATCCCATCCGTTGGCAATTTTCTTAACCATTCCATGAGCGTTGCACTATTTACTAGTCATGTCTTAGTCAAATTAAAGGCGGTAATTTAATTATGCTTGTCTATGATCGAGAAACTATGCTCCAAATCGTCTATAACCGCAGACACGGCCTTCGGAAAGATTTACCCTGTAGGGCTGCACAAATAGCAACACACGCACGATCAACCTCAGGAATAACCAAATAAAACACAACGAGGCATCACGACAAAGCATTCACAGGATTCATAAATCATTTTAGAGGGCAACCCCAATAAGCTACCCAGAATGAAGTTGGCTAGCTCCAAGACGGACCCAGGGTTTGTGACGATGGCGGTAAACAACTAGGAACTCGAAAGTGTGATTGGGCTTGTCGATACAACATAAACGTGGAACGGGGTTCCTAAATAGTACATGCACTCCACGCGCAATAGTAAATAAAGCAGTAAAGCATGGCATAAGTACATGATAATAATAAAGCCCCAAACTACTTTGTGGCCCTAAGAAATAAAGTGTGAAGCAAGCTCAGGTGAAGGGGATTCATGGTCCCACATGCGGATAGTGCGATAGTCAAGGAACATGAATCAAGTACTCGGGGTCCTACGGGACACAAGTGGCGTAAAGAACCAAATAGAAGTTATGCTCACTGGTGCCTCTTTCATTAGTTATCCCATTACTACTTAGATCAAGTTGTTTAGGTAACTCGTTATCTAATGACTCGCATAGACCCTACACATGCAATTCTATGACTCGCATGTCTCAAACAACTCATGCAGTAATGGCTCATGGGATTGAGGTACAAGCTTTGGTGGGGATTAAATGTATAGGCTATGCAATACTTGGGATTCAATTTAATGCAATTGCGACTCAATGATGCAAGAGTAAGATAGAAATATAGGTACTATATGTATGCAAGCATGGGGAATTGCTTTCCTGGCAGTTCAGTTGCGGAATAAGAAGGATCCGGGTAATACTCCTAAGGCTCATGATATTCTCCTTGCTCAGTGTCTATCCGGATAAAAACCAAACACACAAGGGCCAAAATAAATACATTACACAATCATATAATTCATATGCAACAAGCAAACAAAGTATGCCATGATGAAATGATGCACAATTGCATGGTATAACATAGCATGGCATGGGTGAGGTGTGGAAACAATAATAAATCACTTTATTAATTTATTTAGGCATGTTTTACTCTCATAAACAGTTCTAATTATTTGATATGTATATGATGCATCCTTCAATTCATATTATGGAATGCATAATCAGAACGGGCTCGTCACGCTGATTGATTTAGACATATTATATGTCGAATTTGGAATTACGGAATTAAAGTTATGAATTTTTTAGGAAAAGAAATTTATTGGCATTTAAATAATTTCGAAATTTCAAATTTCTCAAAAACTATTTTCGATGGCATATTTGAATTCCTCACATTTTTATGATCAGAAAACATATATCATATGCAAAATTTGAATTTTTGAATTTAAAATTATTATTAAATGCAAGTAATTCAAAGAGTGGTCAAATGTCACAAGTTTTACTAGTTAGGGTTGACCCTGGTCAAATTTGAATTTGCATTTAGATTCATATTTGTATTTGAATCATATTTTCTTTTGAATTTTCAAAGAGGGGTCATTCAGATTCATATATTTATATTTGAATCATATTTGCTTTTGAATTTTTTGTCAAATTCGAAATACATAAAAAGATATGAGTTATTTGAATATATGTTTATATTCTGTTTTATTTTTGATTTTTGAAAAGGTGCCAGACTTTTGTTACCCGAGGACAGCTAGCCATAGTCACTGACGGTGGGCCAACACGGCTGACTGGGCTAGAGGTAGAACTGGGGCTGACATGTGGGGCTACAAGGTGGACGCCGAGTTGAGGGAAAAAGAAGTTAGGGGCTTATCTGCAAAATGTTCCATGCTAACTAAAGTTCAGGAACTCTGAACTTCTCTGCACTAACACCTACATTGTTCTCTGAACTTTACAGCGGCGGCCGGCATCGGAGCTTCCTTCCGGAAAGGCTAGTGGTGGGGGTGGTGCACGAGAGGTAACATGGACCTAGGGATGAGGGAGGTGGAGCTCATGTTGACTGATTCCCACCGGAATCAGGGCAGGAGGTGGCCAGAGGCGACGGAGATGGTTATGAGCTGCGACGGTGCTGCAGAGGCGGTGCACGGCTCCGTTAGGGACGACGAGGAAGGAGAGGCATGGGTGAGCAAGGGCGCATGTTGCTGTGATGCCCCTTGGTCCCCTAAACCAGAAACCGGCGGCGCTGGTGCTGGGTAAGCCCCGTAAGGTTGCTAGCGATGATGGTGCTACGGCGGACAGGGCAGTTAGAGGTCGAGCCAGTGAAACAGAGGATAAGAAGGAAAGAGAAGAGGACTAGGAGATGCTCCAGGTTACCAGGATCATGAGGCCGAGGTGGGTGAGGCCGAAGCACAACTATGGCGGCCAGAATCATAGGGATCGTGAGGCGGCTGGAGATGAAGAAGGAGATGGTGGCATGGATCTAGAGCTCGTCTAGAGCAGATGCAGCAACTAGGAGATTCAGAAAGACGAGGCGTAGCCGTGGATGGGCTCATCTTGGCCGGAGGCGACCTAGCGCGGCGGCGCCATGACGACCTGCAGGAGCAGCGCTCGGTACCTACTGACGAGGAGGAAGGAGCAGGGGCGAGATGTGGAAAAGTAGGGTTGGGGCAGCGTGGGGGAAGAGGGGTTAGGATTTCTGGATGCAATGCGTGCGAGAAGATAAGGAGGGGGTTCATGACACAGCAGACGGGGGAGGACGCCTACCTGCCTCTCCGTCACCTACAGAGGGAGAAAGGGTGCAATGGAGAGGGACGGTGAACAGGACGGCATCGAAGGGGTACGGGCCGGGAAGAGAAGAATTGGGTCGGCCCAGCGGGGAGGAAGGAGAAGGAGGAGCGAGTTGGTTGGGCTGGCTTGCTGGGCTACTAGTAGGCTTCAGCCAGGAAGAAAGCTGGGGTAGTGCTCTCTCTCTTTTTTATTCTGTTCTTATTTATTTTTGTTTGTTACCGATTTAGTTTCAAACAAGTGATTACTTAAAACTCTTTTGGAAACCTTTGAAGATTCTTTGAAAAGAAGATTTAGCAAAATATAAGACAAGAAGGGAAAATCATCAAAGGAAAAGGGGGATGCCCATATATATATTCATGTTAGGCATTCTACTAGAATAAAGACTTGTAGGATTTTTGCAATGTGACAGAACAATTTGAAAATAGTACACCCTAGCATGTGGATCCAAACTTTTGGAAAACCCCAAAATAGTGATGGATAAAAAGAGAGGAGAAAGGTAATGGTGGTGTTATTGCTTGGGCAATGCATATGCTATATATGCCACCTCTAGTAGTGAAAACACTAGAATTCCACATGGTCATATTTACCCATGCATTCAAAAATATTTGAATAAAGGCCAACAAAATTAGAAAAGCTTTGCTCTCACATATGGAATGGATTAACACAAGCACAAGTGAATATAAATAGGCCATGCTGGTGCGTGGTTCCACTAGATGAATATTTGGCCCCATTTATATTTATACATGCTCGCCCTTTTTAAAACAAACCATATGAAAGATATGGATGTTGGGGTTCCGTGTATGAAAACAATAATTTTTACCCTACGCCCCTGAACCCCTGAAGCTACCAGGAGATATCTATTAGTAATACAGTAACAGGAGGGGCTTTTCGTGAACTTATCCTTGAAGACTGAAAAGTGTTGTCAACGCTCAGGAGAGCGTGGTTGATGTACACGATCCGAAGCCAACCTCAAGGTCGTGATGAAGTCCTTGTGCTCCTTTGGCTCCAATGACTTGAGTGCCTCAAGTGTGACACCTCGCGGGGAGTTACACACGTCTGGTGCCTAACAATGACTCCCGCTTCCCCGATCCAGCAGCAGTTGTGGAAGTAGAGCTCCTGGATCCAAATCCCGCAGCGCGACGGCGCTCTACGGTGAAGATGTCTCTCGTTTGCGCAGTCCGAACTTGGGACCACGGTCACGAGAGAGAGAGAGAGAGAGAGAGAGAGAGAGAGAGAATATCAATTGGAGGTCCTCCCAAAAGTGAGAAGACCTTTATTGAATATTGGATGTATTTATCTGGCCAAATACCACCACTATATATAGGGGGAGGGGAGGTACTACCTCCTTCAAAGTCCCGGGGTGGGACTAAAGGAGAGGAGGGGGAGGGGAGGCTGCCGGCCAGCCCTAGTGGGCCCCGCACGGGGGGGGGGCAAGGCCCAGCCAGCCACCCCCTTGCCCCTTCTCCCTCTCTCCTTTCCCTAATGGGCCCTCTCCCCTCCGGGAATTGGCCCATTAAGCCTTTTGACCATTTAAATTGATTTTCTCTTTATTAAATAATTACGAATAAATGATTAAATCAATATTTAACATTGATTCACATATTATTCAACCTCCATGGTTATGGAACACTTCCACCTCCACTCCGGACATCCTCCGGACTTCAAAACCCTTAGGTTTCTCTCTACAATTCTTTGGCGATTCTACCGATCCTATAAACACTCTCTAAGCATCATAAAGCCCTTAAGAGTGATACCCCACGGTTTGGGAACACTCCAGACATGGTCGGGACACTCCCGCACCAATGATCGATAGAGGGACCTGGATGGCCATGTGACACCTGTGCGTTCCACGAAGATCTTTCATCGTTTGAACCGGGACAGTCGTGTCTTATTCCCTTTGTCTCTCGATACTTGCATTGCCCGAGATCTAAACAATGACATCACCATGTCGTGTTCAATCTCGTTACCGAACAATGCTACTTGACTCGTTCCGACAAGTGATATCCCTGTGATCAAATCACACGCTGCGCAACTATTGGATATAACCTCTTTGAGTGGGCCCTTGAGTATGTTCCCGTCACATGGACGGAAAAATCCCACTCTTGACATATATTGCCTCTACGGTTTCCTCCCAGTACCTGAACACACCTTTATAACCACTGTATTACCAAGTGGCGCTTGATGCTATCTAAGCACTCTCGGGAGACAGTGATTGATATAGCCTCACAGTCTAAGGAATAGTCTACGAGGATCCATTTCTAATCATCGTAACTTGAACTTCGTGACATGATCGGGTCATGATGTTTAGGTTGGGTATTGGTTCATTATCTCATTCACAGAATGAGTTGACTCCATTTCGAACTGGCATAAATGCCACATGATCAGGAAACATGATCATTTGTTGACCAATGAACCAGTGACTAGAGTTTCACTCGGAACCCCTGGTTGTTTGTATATCACAGGTGTATTGATATTTCCACTCCATACAGTTATAGCATGATATAAAACTTAATCATAAACTATATGAAATATGATAATAGTCCTTATAACTATTTGTCTCTAGGGCATATTTCCAACAGTCTCCCACTTGCACTAGAGTACAAATACACTAGCTGTATTTGTTCTTAATCATTGGCACCATATATCCGGTACCCTGAACATGCTTGCTCATGGAAGAGGTTGAGTCTTGGGTCTGTACTTTTACAGTCCCAAATCCTTTGCAACTTACTAATGTCACCTTGATTGACATTAATACTTTATCATCACATGATAACATCTGTGTGTATGCATCGTCGCTATGGCAGCAGAACGATGCTTGATTCCAGGAGCCTATAGTGACTTTAGATCAACCTCGAGGGCTTTCTCATGGGCACTGTGGCTTGGGACACATCATTCTACGTTAAAATCGAACTAGCCCCGCCATAAAATTATACATCACTTTATATGGTACCCTTATCTATTATTATAAATGTATTCATCGAAACACTTGTGCACTCTGTGCAACTTTCGATGTTTTGTTCACCTTGCTTCCTACTTGACTCTAATCGGTATTACGGGAGTTTCCAACATATTCCCTAATAACATAACCCTTTATGTTTTAAGATATGTTATCCTCCATGGATTTGGAAAACATGTCTACAATTCTCTATAGGCATTGCGGACAAACTTAGCTCAACATTCTGTGATCGAACTTAATCACTTTTAAATGTTCCTTCCTGGATCAAATATTATGTTAAGATATCACCATGGTTTTATAAGATAGAACCTATGTCTCAACATAGTGGATGATGATCATCCTTTTGTTTCTTTCAACCATTGATGTTAAACTTAATACTATTCCTAACTTGAGTTATTAAGGACTACTTCCTTAATTAACTTCTATTCTAAAACTCCTTTTCAGAATGCCTTAAGGAATACTACATAATATTATAATAGACCTATTATCAACTTCTACACCTCATAAATCATTATTTATAAGTACTTGCGCTTTTATTCTGAACACACTTAAGAATCACTCCTATAAGCTCCCACTCAAATATGTTTCTAACATATTTGGGTATGACTCCTCAACTCTTACTCAAACTATGTTCCTACGTATTTTAATTTGAGACTTATAATGCTCCCACTCAAAAATATGTCAATCACATATTGTTTTAGGAAGACTTTCATTGATCCCACTCAATTTCATGCAAATTGCATATCTACTCACTATTTTGAACAATTTCAAAATCCTTTGATCAAATATCAAACTTTGGATATTTACTATGAGGTACTAGTACTTTTACTAGTTTTAAATCCACTGGATATTAAGCACACATGAATTAAATTCATTTTAATTCATCCAATACTTGAGAAATTGTGCTTTTGTCATTCACCCTCTTTTCCACTATGGCTTTGCAGTCAGTTGGGAAAATTCAAGTAACCCTTATTACTTATGAGATTCAGCAACGAATTGCTTTCTAATCTCAAGTGAATTTTGCTTCTAGGATTTCTCATAATTCTAGTTTACCATTATTTCCTTAGTAGTTCGTAGGTATGTCATATTCCAAGAATCATGACAAATGATTCACAAATGTCTCCATACTAGGTATGGATTACATTTTGAATCCTACTTCATGTAGTTAAAACACTAGTGGGAAAAACATAATGATCATTATCATTGATTCTTTCTGTTGTGAAGAGAATCATTCAGGAACATTTTCCGTTGCGCTTCTCAACACTCTGATGCAGGGATTTGAATCCTCATCGTGTTTTTCACTATCTTACATTTGCTTCATAATCGAGAAATATCACTAAAAGTGAGCTTTCTCAAGAATGCGCCAAAATCCAAGCAATACTAGTTTTGCTTCTCTTTTGGTTTGAGCTATGGATTTCGTATTCAAAGTTTCCAATGAATACTGTACAAGGACTTATTTGCTATTGTTTTGGTTATATCGAATAACCCCAAAACTTTCACGAATTCAAATGGTTCATTATATATTCTAATTGAGTGCTAACTATTTCTAACTAATGGTCTCTACATCTACACTACAACGATTTATTTGGTGCCTTCTATTCACCCATTTTGATATCTAATATCATATTGTGATGCTTTGCATTTTGACATTTCAAACGCATTGCATTTCACAATTTCTTTATGCCATTCTCATAAAGTCGAATTTCATTACTATTGATCAAATCATAGTAATTTGATTCTCTTTTATATTTATACCCTTTGTTGATGAAACACTTTGATCAAATCAAATAGTTTCATATTCATGTTTCCTTTGGTAAACTTCGTTACACATTTAAACAATCATATAATGATAATTACCATTTGTCAAAACACAATACATCGAATATGTATTTACTTTTAACAATTCATTAAAACACTTTGTATTCAAGTAATACACGGTGTTGAAGTTATTTTGCCGAACTTAGGCATGATTTATATGTGATAAGAAATCGAATGACTTTCACATATTATCATTATAACTTTGAATTTAAACAATGGTTTCATTTATTAATGAATATATCATTAAGTTGGGTATTTTAAGGCATTTCAATATTTTACAAATGTTCATGCATTATCAATTAGTTTCAAATAACAAGGATAATTCACATATAATCAAACAAGATATGAACAAAATAAAAATCATTCATAAAAGTGGAACAGCTGTTTGTTACAAGCTCATATGAATAACCGTCTCACGAAGTGTGAGACACACTAAAGAATTTCATAATATTTTGATTACAATAATCATCCTAAACATAAACTAAATGATAAATGCCGAGGGAGAGTGTCGTTGGCCATCATCATCATGCTCGCCATCAACACGCAACGTCACCTCCTCTCCAGCAAGCACCTCTCATGCAGAAGGACTTGTTTTCAGCAAAACAGAACAAGTATCAAATATACTTAACACTTCAAATGTGTTTGCAAGATTATAACATTTATAAAATTCTATATCAAATATATACCTTTGTCATCGATGACCTCTCTGGTGATTGGTTCAACCTTTACGTTCCCAAAACATAATATGAACTCCTGGAAATCCAATGTTTCCGTATCACCACTCATGATGCTACTCCGGACATGTCCTTCATAGCTAGGAGGCAACGATCGAAGTAGTACGCCTATCACAAATGGATCATCCATCCAGTAATCCACGAAGTAAACCAGTCTCATGTGTGCATCAAGCATGCGCTCCAAGTGACCCTTCATACATGTATGCTCCTCCATCAGTATGGAAAGGAACTCTCCAAGCAGCTCGTGCTTCCACATGCGCACATGGCCTATGAACTCTGCTCTCAGCTGATCCACCATTGAATATGGATCAAGATCACCCATGAGCGGATGGAGTTCATCCACTATCCCGTAATGCATTATTATCTGAATGTAGGTGGACATCTCTTGACGATAGTAGCGGTTTGCCAGCTCTAGTGGGGTCTCATAGTGGTCTGGCTCAGTCAAATCCATCGTGCGGCGTATGTAGTCGACCACATGATTCCTAGTAAGAAGATCATTCAGGCGCACAAGCCAACTAGGAAAGTTGGATCCATCAAGTCTAAGTTTCTCACCCTTTACCCATTCCTCAATGACAAAGTAAGCTTCACGGTGAGCCATCTCTACATTTATAATTGCAAAAGGAATTTATACTAAGTTTATAATTAAATGAGTTAATAATAACTCCACTCAGAAACACCTATCCCCTTAAGGGTTCCTAGTGATAACACGACCCCTATCAGCCACATCTCCCCCAATCGTCACGGCCATCAATGTGGGTTCAAGGGTGGACGCTAAACGTCGGTCACATCATTCATGCGACTCGTGCTCGAACTTTTTACCATCCGCGTTCCGAGGCCATGTCTGCACATGATAGGCTCTCCAACTCAACCTTATTGTATTCGTTGTGCAACATGGCTTACACCCACTGTATGTGAACGTAGATATGTCTGACACCTATGCATGTACCATGGATCGCTTCATACCGAAGAACTTTCTTGGTGGTGCACACTAAGGGGGAACACAATCGTTGGTAATTTTAACAGGGATCATCTTATTAGGCTACCGTCGAGTATCTAATACTAGCACACAATAAGATATACAAACAATAACATTGAATGTAAATGCAATGTGATATGGTCCTTCACGTCGTGATCTCCATCCGTCGTCACCGGATTCCGGCGCCAGGGTTCCGGCGCCGTAGACACCAAGTTACCGGTGTCATTCTGGCGTGGTAGTCCGTCACCTCTGTGACTATCTACTACTACGTAACATAATCTAATCACTTTACCTTTGCCACAACCATATCACAAAGCAACGCCCCCCTGCAAAACAAAGTTAGACGCCTCTACTTTATCTTTGCATGTTTTAAGTGGCTGAATGGGCTTTCGCACAAGAACCGTTCTTCCCTACGAACTTTCAGCACAACGCTGATCAAGTAGTTGTCTCTACTACACCCCTTTCAGGGCCCTCCGTTGCAAATGGCATACCAACTAATGCGAGAGAGACAGACACCCCCCTAAGCGACTTTATACGGTACAAGTCGTATGTCAAGCATGAACCAGTCTCGTGAATGAATGCGTAAAGTTGGTTGGGGGCCGCTTCATCAAGCATTACTGCGGTATACACAAGTACACGTGGGAGGGTAACAACTAAAAGATCAACGCCCACACACTACATCTCGTGTGTTCCACCCGTACTAGCATTACTACGCATAGATCTAGCTCTTATACCACTGTTGGGGTTCCGCGTATGAAAACAATAATTTTTACCCTACGCCCCTGAACCCCTGAAGCTGCCAGGACCTATCTATTAGTAATGTCTGATGTGGGATTTTTGCGAACTTACCCTTGAAGACCGAAAAGCGTTGTCAACGCTCAGGAGAGCGTGGTTGATGTAGACGAGCCGAAGCTGACCTCAAGGTCATGATGAAGTCCTTGCGCTCCTTTGGCTCCAACAACTTGAGTGCCTCAAGTGCGACACCTCACGGGGATTTACACATGTCCAGTGCCTGACGATGACTCTCGCTTCCCCGATCCAACAGCAGTTGCGGAAGTAGAGCTCCTGGATCCGAATCCCGCAGCACGACGGTGCTCTGCAGTGAAGATGTATCTCATTCGTGCATTCCGAACTTGGGACCACGGTCACGAGAGAGAGAGAGAGAGAGAGAGAGAGAGAGAGATAGAATATAAATTGGAGGTCCTCTCAAAAGTGAGAAGACCTTTATTGATTATTGGGTGTATTTATTTGGCCAAATACCCCCACTATATATAGGGGGAGGGGAGGTACTACCTCCCTCAAAGTCCCAGGGTGGGACTAAAGGAGAGGAGGGGAGGGGAGGCTGCCGGCCAGCCCTAGTGGGCCCTGCGCGGGGGGCGGCAAGGCCTAGCCGGCCACCCCCTTGCCCCTTCTCCCTCTCTCTCCTTTCCCTAATGGGCCCTCTCCCCTCCGGGAATTGGCCCATTAAGCCTTTTGACCATTTAAATTGAGTTTCTCTTTATTAAATAATTATGAATAAATGATTAAATCAATATTTAACATTCATTCACATATTATTCAACCTCCATGGTTATGGAACACTTCCACCTCCACTCCGGACATCCTCCGGACTTACCGAAACCCTTCCGGTTTTCTCTCTACAATTCTTCGGCGATTCTACCGATCCTATTAACACTCTCTAAGCATCATCAAGCCCTTAAGCATTATACCCCACGGTTCGGGAACACTCCAGACATGGTCGGGACACTCTCGCACCAATGATCGGCAGAGGGACCTGGATGGCCATGTGACCCCTGTGCGTTCCACAAAGATCTTTCGTCGTTTGAACCTAGATAGTCGTATCTTATTCCCTTTGTCTCTCGATACTTGCATTGCCCGAGATCTGATGAATTACATCACCATGTCGTGTTCAATCTCGTTACCGAACAATGCTACTTGACTCGTTCTGACAAGTGATATCCCTGTGATCAAATCACACGTTGCGCAGCTATTGGATATAACCTCTCTGCGTGGGCCCTTGAGTATTAATACGTTGCTAACGTATCCATAATTTTTGAGGTTCCATGCTTGGTTTTATCTACTTTCTTATGTTTTGTCCACACTTTGTAGTACTTTTCATATGATTTCTTGGACTAACCTATTAACAAGAGCCACAGTGCCAGCTGCCTATTTTCTGCTGTTTTTGGTTCCAGGAAAGTCAGAAAATGAATATTCTCGGAATTGGATGGGACAAAAGCCAAAGTCACTTTTTCACCGAGGGACACCTAGAGCTCGAATACGAGATGGGGAGGAGCTAGGGCCCGTCCACACCACCTGGCCGCGCGGCCAGGCCTGGCCCACGCCAGGGGGTGGTCTGGCCGCCCCAGGCACCCCCTTGGCCTCTCCTTCCGCCTATATATCGCCTCCGATACAGAAACCCTAAGTACCCGATCAAAATTCCACGAAAGAGTCTGTAGCAGCTGTCATCTCCGTCCCTAGATCGGGAGGGATCTGAAGCTCTTCCCGGCACCATGCCGGAGAGGGGAATTCACCCTAGAGGCCTTCTTCATCATCATGCAAGCCTCCGGTGTGATGCGTGAGTAGTTCATCTCTGGACTACGGGTCCATGTAGTAGCTAGATGGCTGGTTCTCCTCCTTTGTGCTATCATGTTTAGATCTTGTGAGCTCCGTTCATGATCAAGATCATCTATTTGTAATCATACATGTTGTGTTTGCGAGGATCCGATGGATAATGAGATGCTAATTCAGATTGATTATTGATTCTATCATGTCTTTTTTATTTGTGATCTTGCATGCTTTCCGTTGTTAGTAGATATCTTGGCCAAGTAGATGCTAGCAACTCCAAGAGTTAGTATTTATGCTCGATAGTGGGTTCATGCCTCCGTAATGCAAGTGATGTAAATCTTTAAGGTACTAGATGTGCTATTGCTACTAGGGAGAAAACAGCAATCCTTTGTTCATAGAACAATCATATTGTTTACTTTACACGCAATTCGTAATGCAATTATCCGTTGCTTGCAACTTAATACTGGAGGGGGTTCGGATGATAACCTGAAGGTGGATTATTAGTCATAGATGTAGTTGGATGGCGGTCTATGTATAATGTTGTAATACCCAATCAAGTCTGAAAGGAGTCAAGATGAGTAGTATATGCTTGTATGCTTTCTCGATGTTTTTCAATTGCTCCGCTGTAATTTGTTCACCCAGCATGTCATATATCTTAAGGAGAGCCACAACTAGTGAACTATGGACCCCGGTCCTTTTTTTTACCATCAATCTACAATCAACTGTTTACTACTGTGTGTTTACTTTCCGCAAACTATTACTTTCTTCCACTCGATATGTTTAATCCTTTGTTTTCAGCAAAACGGGTGAGATTGACAACTTCATCGCAAGTTGGGGGCAGAGTTATGTGGTTGTGTTGTGCAGGTCTCCACGTTGCTGCTGGCACCGGTAGTGCGCCCTGCCAAAGTTCAGCTACCAATACCTTTGGTGTGTTTCCTTGCTCCTACTGGATTGATAACCTTGGTTTCATAACCGAGGGAAAACTTGTTGTTGTGCTCGTCATACCTTCCTCTTGGGGTTCCCTAACCAGCTGGATATATTTTGGGCCATCAAGTATCTTCCCGTCACATGGATGGACAAATCCCGCTCTTGACATATATTGCCTTTACGGTTTCCTCCGAGTACATGAACAAACCTTTATAACCACTGTATTACCAAGTGGCGCTTGATGCTATCTAAGCACTCTCGGGAGACAGTAATTGATATAGCCTCACGGTCTAAGGAATAGTCTATGAGGATCCATTTCTAATCATCGTAACTTGAACTTCGTGACATGATCGGGTCACGATGTTTAGGTTGTGTATTGGTTCATCATCTCATTCTCAGAATGAGTTGACTCCATTTCCAATTGGCATAAATGCCACATGATCAAGAAACATGATCATCTATTGACCAATGAACCAGTGACTAGAGTTTAACTGGGAACCCCTGGTTGTTTGTATATCACACGTGTATTGATGTTTCCACTCAATACAGTTATAGCATGATATAAAACTTAATCATAAACTATATGAAATATGATAATAGTCCTTATAACTATTTGTCTCTAGGGCATATTTCCAACAATAGAAGCATCCCCATATGTGGCTCCCCATCATTTATATTGTGAAAACAATAATAACATATATGAGAGCATGTGCTATAGAAGTGGATCCATCTTTATATATGTGAGCTAGACAAGACCCAAAATAAATACAAATGCCCACAGATAGTTTGGATGGTGGAATTATAATGTGGTGACAAAGGAAGGTGGTAGAGTTGCAAAAGAGATATGCCAACAACTCCACTTGGGCATGAAGCAATTTATCAAGAAGCAAATGCAATATATCAAGAAGCAAATAAAAGTGACACAATATATAATGCATATGGGATAAGAACCAAATAGAGGGGTTTTATATGATGCTCAAATGCAAGGTGGCATGGTGACATGAGCTTGATATAATGATGATGCAATTAATAACATGTAGGAAGTAGCAATATATAGAGTAGGCAAGTAGCAATACAATTGTTAGACAATTGGATGCTACACAAATATCTAACTGATAGGTCGATCCCCCCCCCCATGGCATTGTGCATATATATAAGAGGTGTACAAGAGAAGAAGAGAAATAATCTAGAACTCTCTCTCTCTCAACGCCTTAGTCGTTTCCAACCCAGCAAGCACATACAATCATGGGAAGGCCTCCACCAGCAGCTCCTACATGTTCTGGGAGCTGTCCTGAATAAGAAACAATCAAGAGCTTACAATCAAGATAAGTTGTTGTTAATCCTATCTATTTGGTGGTTCAAATCTTGAGCTAGTTGATCCAAGGGATCCAACACTATTATCCTAGTTGTATATGTTTCATCATTTTCGTAATGGAAGTTTTTGAGCCATGGTATTTTTTGATCTAGCAAAATTTGAGAAGTTAAAACATCCAAATTGGTCTGTATGCATAATCATTGACTATAGTACTTGTTGATCGAGGCGGATACACAGTATTTTGATTATTGATTCTTATGTATGTGCTTCGAGTTTATCTTATTTTCGAGCTCATGCTCATTGACTGATAGTTCTGAACATTTTGTCTTGATGATTACAATTTTTGTAGTAGCAACCTAGCGATGAAATGCTCTGACATTCTCTTGCCAATTTGTTTCAGGACTGGAGCAAGCCGCAAATATGATGTCAAAGTCACAAGGAAGCAACATGAGGAATACAAGGCGTGTTAGATTGTGTCTGATTGAGGGTATTTGGTTCTGAGTCATCTCAGTATCTATATATACTCTATGTTATCTAGTACTGTTATTATCGAGTTTTGGTCCAGCGCAGACATGTTCAAACTAGGATGCAAAAGCTGTGGTGATTTGGGTCTCTTAGAACTGAGTCATATTTTTATGAAGGTTATTTATTTTGTTCTACTACTATAGACGTGAAATATATCATTGTGCGGCTTGTGTGTTGAATGTGTCCTAGAAGCGCAAGCATGGATGACACCTATAACTTTGGTTTGTTTATTTTTGTGATTAGTGTGTGGTGGCAGAAATAATATATGCAATACTAGTCGCGTGGATTTTTTTTCCCAACTTTTGGGTGTCGCAGCGATTTTTGAATGGGAGACAAGTACCCCTTTCTGGTAACACTCGGCGGGCGACGCTTCAACAAAGGTAAACATTTTTCATGTTGTTGATTATGTTGGTTATATTTGGCAATTGTAGCAGGAGTTGTAGAGCAGCTCGATGCCCCTCTTCCCCAACTCCTTGGCGTAGTTCATCATCACTGTCGTGCACACCAGGATGAAATCTCTTGGACGCACAAGGGAAAATAATTAGAAACACTTAAAGCCATGGTTGTGCATGGTACCACCGATGGTGAGCTCCGGCGTGATGCAAATTGAAAGCTAGCTACTGCTTGCTACTTCAAACAACTCCCAATATATGTTGCCTTTCATATTTTCCAGGAATGCAGGGATGTCAGATGCATGTTCCCGTCCATTACCTACTGTGCATGTTGAAGGAGATGACAAGAATCACCAACAAGAAATCACTATATGAGATTATAGCAAAATTGATTGAAGATTTGATGATTCTGCTGGTTAAGCATGTCAAAGTTGCATGCATTTTTGTCAAAAAAATGTTTATATTCTTGTTGGGCTATTATATGTGTGGTCTGGTTGAGGTTGTAGATATGTTCATGAAGATAAATCCATAAAAACTTAATCCATGCAGAAACTGACACTATTGCTATTACAGGTACTGGTGAAATCTGCAAAGCCATAGGTTAGGAAATCTGATTGAACCATTTTGATAACCAGTGTTCCAAACCCATCGAAGAAGAGCGAGAAGTAGCTAGCAGGAGGTTCAACTGCACAATATCCTATTGAGTCAGGGAGAAGGTAGCTGGCGTCGGTGGTGGTGGTGTTGATGGAAAACCACGAACCAGACAAAGAGGCATGCTCCATGTCATGCTGCTTTTTGAAAAAATCAGACTTAGGGTAGCTAGACTTTCAAAAGTAGTGACAAACGTGATGAGAGTGAGGGCAGGCCGTACCACCATAAGGATGGCAACCACCACTACCAGAAGGAGGGTGACCCCCACCACCGATAGAAGTAGGTTCTCTCATGTAGATGGCCGCTCTCACCATCTCTCTCGACAACGGCAAGTAGGATGATCCCTCCACCCTCTCTATTGTCCACCATCTTGTCATCACCCTCTCTGTTCTCCAACTCTGTCGTGGCCTCACCCTGTTTGTTCTATAGCATAGTTGTGGCCTCACCTGGACATGCGGTGTCGGTTGCATACAGATTGGACGATCAGGTTGATGTCATGTTGATTGGAGGGATAAGATCGGCCGTAGTGGTTGGACAAAAGTCTATAGTATTTTGTGGTTGCAAAAGACTATATTAGTTATGGCTGCATCGCCCACATATATCTACATAAATTAGATCATAATACATATTGGTCTTAATATTATCTTTTACCCCATTTGTCAAGGAAATGATGGAAATATCTCCAATCGCGTGGGTTGCGCAGTTATTAAGCTAAACAGACCAAATACTTATGAGCCGTGATGTCACCATGATTTACAAATATATCTCAAAACAAATACTGTACTACCCTTACTGTCACCGGATTTCAGAATGTAAATTCCGATTACCACTCCTCTCACCTCATTACATTTATCGATCTTCGGGGTCTTAGGTACCTAACAAGTCCTTAGATCAAGGTAAGAGACAAGGAGACCAATACAAATCCAAAGATTCAATCACCAATACAATAGTCCCATATCAAAAGTTGCACATAAAGCTATGAGTCTAGGGCTCACCCTTAACCCATAAGGACTACTCACACATGATAAGATCAACAAATATAAAAATTGTACAGAAATTATTGAGAGAAATACCAAATAGTCTTACAATGTCGCCAATAGAGATGAGATCAAGATTATAATTATGGTACTATGGCTATGGGGGAAACTGAGTTGGATATGGATATGCTACAATAGAAATGGTATTTATTGATAGAACCCTTTCGTCACTTAATATCCATATTTTATCAATGAATATATGATGTTGACTAAATGGGTTGTTACTAATTTTGTCATAAAAGCCACGTCATAAAAATCCCTAACCTCAGTTTTCATTTTGTTGTCATTGTTTAACTTATATTAGTTGACGATGTTAATTTTGTCAACAATCGTGTGCAATAGCTGACCGAAATACTTGTGATGGTATATATGAAAAGTTTTTCATTGTAAAATAGAAGGGAGTGTAGGACGGGTCATCATTACAGACGTGGAATTTTGTTAATTACGTGTAATTTACTGACGTGGCTTTCTGGCAGGTGGGACCTAGAGGGTTCTGACAGGTGGTACCCATAGGGTTATGATAGGTGGGACCCATAGGGTTCAGACATGTGGGACCCAGAGGGTTCAGACAGGTGGTACTGAGATGATTCTAACAAGTGGTTCCACCACATTGTTGTTAGGTGGCTCCACATGTCGGTGACAATGTCAGTAATTTCGTCATGGTAATAATTCTGAGAGCTTTTTCGAAAATATGCAGAAAATGTAGAAATTATGATACTAACAAATATAGTTGGAATCACTATATAAAATGGTGGAATAGTTTTAACACGCTAGACATTGCTGAAGAGAAGCACACTAAAATGAAGATACAACTAAGTATATTAATTTGATGAACTGAAGAGGAGGCACCCCTGCCCCTTCCCCTTCCAAAGGAAGCACCCCTTCCCGTAGGCGCCTAGAAGACCCAGCGCAAGAGGAAGCCCTCATCGACGCGCCAGTCGCCTCCGCCAAAGAGGATCCGTCCGGCTCAGGTCGCCCAGCCTTCTCTCCCTAAGAGCGACATGAAAAAACTTTTCAAGGACAAGTGTGAGTCTTACCCGCTCCTCGGAGGCAAGGTTTCCGGGCATGATGGTGGTTTCGTTCCTGGACATGGATGACAGTAGGGCCCGGAAACTCGACGCTAAGATACCCAAGCTAGAAGTTGCCAGGATGAAGGAGGAGCTGCGAAAGGGTGATCTCGATAAGGAGGTGACCAATATGTTGATTAAGTTTCTCAAGTGAAGAGCCGTGGCAGGTCAGTTCATACTACTTAATTTATTTTTATATTTAGTTTCATCGTCATTGTATGAAACCTAAACCCTTTTAAAAAGTAATTTTCTTGCTTCGGAAACCTATTAACTGGTTTGAATTTATAAACACTGATGTTCTATTTGTTAGATTGACCTGCAGGGCAAACACGCGGCTGATGTAGTTGTCAAAACAAAATTGACAAATTTTCCTGATTGGGGACACAAATATTTAACTGACAGGTGGGTCCCCGATGGCACTATGCATATATATAAGTGGGGTACAAGAGAAGAAGAGAAATAATCCAGAACTCTTGATCTCTCAACTCCTTAGCCTCTACCCAACCCACCAAGCACAGACAGCCAGGGGAAGCCCTCTACCAGCAGCTCCTACATGTTCTGGGAGCTTTCCTAAAGAAGAAATAATCAAGAGCTTATAATCAAGATAAGTTGTTATTAATCATATCTATTTGATGGTTCAAATCTTGAGCTAGTTGATCCAAGGGATCCAACAGTGGTATCAGATCCCTCTAGTTTCAAGTCTGCACCCCTAATCATGCTAAGATCATGCCCTGGTGCATGTTTTTGATTTTAAAATCAATCTCATGTTCAACTTTGTGGTTCCTGAGCTGAATTCCACTTTTAGTTTAGCCCTAATTGAATAATGCGAGCCCTAACTAAGGAAGATATGTTTCTAGGGTTTCAATTAAGGACTTATGTGGTGGGGATTAAGCTAATTTTGCAATTCATAAGTGAAATTCCCCAAATCAGAAACCCTAGTTCATCATTTCCTAAGAACCCTAGCCCTAATTCCTAAATTGAAGAACCCTGGCCCTTTTTTATGAACTAAGACGCGGTGGATGCTCACCTTACGGGCTTCTCATCATAGCTGGCCACGACGCCGCTGAAGCCGCTTACTTAGCCAAGTGGATGCGTTCGGGCTTGTACCCGAGCCGTCTGCTGTCCACAACACCGGGCGCTGGCCTCGCTTTTTCATCCGCTAGTCGATGATGGAGTTCACAGCCGTGCTGGACTTGGTGACGCACCGCAGCTCTCCATTATGGGGACGCCCGCACGCCCTTTCTCACGGCCATGTCACATAGGTCGTCGGCAAGCACTTCTCAACGGAGTTGCGTGCTGGCCAAAGCTGCACGCAACTCTAGCGAGCAGTACCCACCGGCTCAACTGTCCTCCGTTCTAAGGATGGCTTCACCGCCGCGCTCGCTCTCTCTTGTTGTGTTTTGTCATCGTGGGAGGGAGAGACCAAGGGGAAGGGGCGAATGGGGATTATGGTTCAGGCGGGGGCGCTCGATGGGGGCTGGTTTTATTCCGCCCGTGCCCCTCATCCACCATTGGATGAAATCCGACAGCTCATGGTGAGTTGACCGCTTGTCTGGCCCAATGGGTCGCCGAGGGGCATCAGGGGAGATGGGCTGGGCTGTTTTGGATTAGTCCGGAAGGACTTTCTGGCCCACTTATGAAAAAAGGTGGTGGACTAGACAGACTAATGGGCTATCATGGGCCAGAATTAAATAAGGGCAGGGTTTAATGCAGCCTATTAAGGAGGGTTTTTAATGCTTTCTTCAAATTAAGAGCTTTCCTGCTCTTTTCAGTTTAAGTTAAAGCGGGTTGCATAAATAATGTTTGGGCTAAAATAAATAAGGTTTAAAGGGCTAAATTTTACATGGCATATTATGTTTAATAATGCTATGTTTTAATCATGCAATTAAATGCCATGCTCAATTATTGATAATGCCTTTTAATTTATTGAAGGCATTTTATTATTATGATTATCATCATGGCATTACTATATTATATTTAAGTTTTCCTAAGGTAATTTTATGCCATGGTTATTATTTTGAGACATTGTTATGTCTTAATATTATGGAGATTATAGCTATCATTATGCCATGAAGTTTTCTGCTGCAAAATTAAGATTTATAATCCTCTTATTAAGCATATCTTATATCCGTCATTCTCGCCAAAGCTGATCGGCGAGCATTTTGACCATAAAATTTTATTTGCCTGTTCACTTCTGGCCAAAGCTAATGTGAATAAGATTGATAAAAGAAGTTTATACTCGCAAGGATTTAGATAAGTGTGACTATTTTTTCCACAATGTTTTATTGATTCTTACCCATCTCTAGATAAAGATGTTTTGGGTTTGATCAATAAAACAAGTCCATGATACTTATGCTTATTAAAGCATCTGATTCTTTGCAATATCTAATGCTCCTCTCATTGATAGCAATTATTTTTCATGGAAGGAGAAGTTTCAAATTTCTCTAGTTTTACTGAAGTTTTATTATGCTCTCCTTGGTGATCCTCCTAAAGCACCTAAAGGCGCAGAATAAAATATGATTCCCTAGAAAGGGATAATGCTGATGAGAGAAATGAAGTTGGAGGATTCAAAATTAAGTGGCTTTTGATGTAAGTTATCCTTAAGTTTTGGGCATAAATATATCTAAAGTTGACCTTTCATGGTTATGTCTCAACTAAACCATGATTTTTCATATTCAATTGCCTATCCATAAAGTTTATGTCCCTAAGCTATGCATGTTCTATAAGGTTGTTTCTATCAAATATCTCTAAATAAAGTGTGGTTTGTGTTTGTCATTCTGGCCATAGCTGATTGATGAACACATTGACCACAAGATTTTATTGTTCTTGTCTACTTCTGGCTAAAACTAACGTCGACTAGGTCAATAAAATAAGAGAATAGAGGTATGATTTTAGTTAAGCATGACTAATATTAGTCATTCTAGCTAAAGCTGATTGACATGTATCTGATCACAAAATTTTGCTGGTCTTGTCCATTTTCTGGCCAAAGCTGATGTGGACTAGATCGGTGAAAGAAGTTCAAAAGAGGCTATAAGTGTGTGATGTATTTATTATTCTAGCCAAACTTGATTAATGAATACTTGCACACAAATTTTGTTTTGGTCTGTTTTCTGGCCAAAGCTAATATAGATCAGATCAACAAAATAAGTTTATGATCTGGGAAGGATTTCCATGCATAAGGCTCGTGGACACGATGAAGTTGGCCACTAATATTAAAGTACCTTTGACAATTATGTTGTTATAAATTTATGCTCACAAACTATTTGAATATGCTTCCGCAATTAAGTGCCTTTGATTAATTCCCAGCTAAGTCAAATTATGAAGTTCTAAGCATTTATGATCATTACTATGATCATTAAGTTATCCACTAAGTCATCTACATTTAAGATGAAACTAAAGGGAAATTTTGGTTGGAGATTTAATTGTTATTTTGGGATAAAATGTGGCACATGAATTCATTCTGATCAAAGTTGATTGGATGCATGTGTCATACTCTAATGTGCGCAGAATTATGTTATGCATGATCACTATTGAAATATATGATCATATCCCTATTAGTAATATTTTTCAATCCAGTTATAAGGTTTTTCGGCTGGTTTAGCACTTTTCATAAGAAATTAGCTAAGTACATTACCACCTTATTGCTTCATGAGGTCAGAAGTAATGAAAAGAGCTCCCATTAAAGAATTTTAGAATCTAATGGGTTTCTTGCCTATTGATGGTTGTTTGGAGAAAAACCCAGTGAGAATCTAGGGGAGTATGCCAGTAAGGATCTAGGCAAGCAATTTCCTAGTTCATTTATAATAAAAAACCTGGCATTAATGGAGAATCCATTTGAAGAGCTTCTCAAAATCCTATAAGATCATGTTGATCATGAAAAATTCTCATCATTTAAGGCTTATGACATGATGAAATTTTGGATCTTGTGAGTTCACTTTATTATGTCACTTACAATAAAGCACAAAAGTGGACTCTAATGAATCTTAAGGTATTTTCTGTCCATTAAGAAAGTGTGTAAACACATTATATAATATGTTGTAAGTATGATATCATTATGGCCTCTTGAATAAGAAAGTTTTAAGGAGAAATGGTGTCAACACCCGGACTTTTAATCCCAGATGCCCGTTATGCCATACCTCGCAATCCCAGGATTACCATTTTTGCAAGACATAACGGATTGGATATCACAGTACATCATCCATTAGAAACCATACAGAAGGTTTTACACCAATAAGGATCTCATGATCCAGTCTTTAATACAACAAGCAGAGGAAATAAACGATAGTGTAGCGGTGGGGTCCATCTTCAGGGGCACAGGCAATGCTGACAAAGGCAGATAGTCCTAGTTATCATAGCCGTCCTGCTGACCATCATCTTGATAATCTCCTTCATAGTCTGGCCATGATAATAGCCAGGGACAAAAGCCATGAGTACTCTTTAAGTACTCGCAAACTACTACTAGCAAGGAGTATAAATCTAAGTTAAAGTGCTGAATCTAAGTTAACTATCAAGTTAAGTTTGAAACCTAAGCTGAGTTCAGAAGCAAAGAAAGATAAAATAAGGTTCTAGAATCACTTAAGTTGGGAATCTATTATCATCCACACAACCCTGTTGTGGTCAAGTCAAAGTTCATCATTCGTTTCAAGATATTTAGAAAACATCTGATAATGAAACAGTATGGCCATTCCAACTATCCATAACCGTGGACGCGGCTATTCGAATAGTTTGACACTCTGCAGAGGTGGTACACTTTCACCACAAGATTCGATACATCTGTCAGGGATAACCCTGAATCATCATACTTAGTATGCAGATAATCAAACATAACCTTCCCTTTACACACCCTAGTACAAGCACCTCTCCTATGAGCATGGCCACCCAACCATGACCATCAGTCATCTTGGGCACTGCATAGGTGGACAACATTGAGAGGTAGCCTCAGCTCAAACCTCTCTCGTGAGGGAACTAATACTAATGCATATAAATTTCCAGCTAAGCCTTACCCAATTCAGGTAATGTGGTTGTATGGTAAATTTGGAATGGTATCGCATCCGAATCCAACCATCAGTTTTATAAAAGGGTTAAGGCTCATCCCTCGTCATTTTCATCATCATAAACCAGTTGTGTTTCTCAACACATGTCAAAACATCTCAATAGAATGACTCATCATTCCAAGGTTTTCATAATTCATTTTCACCAAGTATTCCCATCTAGAATGACTCAAGTTTTTGATCTATACTAAGATACTAAGTTAAGAGTGTTCACTAAGGTGGAAGTGATGGGTTCAATCTCCTGCCATAGAGTGACATCTAAAGGTTTCTAAGTAGGTCAAGTTTTATACTTTTTATGCTACCTTCAAAATTAAGTAAAGAACTTTGTGTAAACTAAGGGAGGTAAAACTTGTCAATAAGACTTGGGGTACTAATAGTTAAAGGGGTGTGATCAAAGCCTGCTTAAGGCATCTTTGCTAAACCATCTATTTTAATTCTAGCCTGCTAACAATAGCTTGCCTTGGTTGGTGCAGTGGTTGAAGTTTTCTTCTTCGTCTTCTTCTTCTTGGTAGAACTCCTCCTCCTCGAAAGCTTGGTCGGTACTAGCATCTATAAATACATAGGGAGTGCACAATCACCAAAAAATACTTAACTAGGCTAAGTAGCATTCTAAAACACACATTTGATGATCTATTATCATCACAAACATCACAAGTTTTAATTCAATAGTTTCATCCTTTTTATTTTAGAAAAGTAATTTCTACTCATTGAAATATTAACTAAATTTTAATATTCACCACCAAAATATGGGATCATGTGGACACATGTCCTCACCACATATTCTAACATGTGGGAATGAGATTTAAGGGTTGGATCAATATTACTTTGGTTTAAGTTCATTATTTAATGATTTAAAGTGACTAGAAATGCCTATATAGCATTATTTTGGTACTAGTCCAAAGTCACCGCATGTCAACCTTAATATTATTACATGGTTAGATAGATATGATGAAATGTAATTTTTGAGAGTTGGAATCAACTCAAAAGCTAACTTGGTTGATTTTATAAAAATGTTGCAAGTTGCAAAAGCTTCTGTTTTGTTATTTTTATTAGGAGAGATCTATAACTCTAATTGAATTAAATCCAATGGGCTTGGATAGATCATTTTAATACCTTTCAGACAAAATTGGTTTCATACAATTTGGATTTATAAAACTCTCTGAATTGAATTATGAAATAGGGGACAGAAACTAGATTTAACTAAAAAGGAAAAACCAGATTTGAATCTATGGGCTAGCGCGGGAAAGGACTTGGGCCGGCCCAGTGGCGCTCATGGCCTTGAGCTCAGTGACAGGGGGTCCGTTGTCGTGACACTTAACACGCGAAATGATACGCGTGCTGTGGGCCGTAGGATTAGAAGCGAGATCAACGGCTGAGGGTCGTCGTCGGCGACGAACAGGTCGCCGACGAGCTCGAACCCTAGCGGCTCGGTGGGGGTCTACTTGGGGCGTACCAGGGCTCTAGCGGGGTCGGCGAGGCGGGCAAACAAAGTGGAAGACGACCAGGCGTGGTGGCGTGAGCTTGGGGCGGTCGAAATCAACGGCACCCTTCTCCTCCAGAGGCGGTGGCTCCGGCTCCAATTCCGACGAGCTGCTGCTCCAGTTGCTCCGGCTAAAGGTGGGTGAGGTTCAGAGAGGTGAGGGGAGTGGAATGGTGTGGAGAAGAATGGCTGGGGAGTGCTCCTTTTATAGGCCCGACGGTGAGACCGAGCAGGATGGGCGGTCGACGGTGGCGACATGGCTACGGCGAGCTAGCGGCATGGCGGGGGATAGCGATCGATGGGCGGTTCCCTGGCGGTGCTCTAGGAATTGAATGCGGCCGTAGGCGGTGGCGTGATGCAGGCGAGGTGGCGCTCATGGCGGCGAGCGGCGGTGTCCACGGCGAGCGGTGGCTGTGAGGCTTTGGGCGGCGAACGGGGATGTCTGGGGTGTCCTAGACATGGAGAGAGAGAGGGGGAGGTGGTCGGCTGGGGTGAGGGCAAGGTTGTCCGGCGAGTTGGTGCTCCGCATGGCTTGGCCTTTCCACTAGGGTGTAGGGGATGGGGTGGTAATGGCATGGTTTGATCAAGTGGAGACAGAGGGAGTGTTTTGTGGTCAATTGGGTGGCAAAATCCTATAGAAACAGTGAGCTAGCTAATTGTGTTTGATTCTGCCTGCCATGCCATGTGTTTGATGAAATGGCCGCTAGAGAAAAAGTTTTGAATTTTGAGTTCAAAATTTTTGAGTGATCTCCACTAGTGATAGGTAGTCTCTGGTTGCAAGGGTTCTGAAAATGGAGCTCAAAAAGATGGTTTTTGAAATAGGGGTGATCTATGCATATGCATTAGATTCAATTTTAAACTATGATTTAAAGTAGTTAGCAGAATGTTTTTAGCAGATCCAAAGGTGGGCCTTGGTACCTCATTATGTGTACTAGCAAGGGGTGCAAAGATCAAGAATTATTTCTGTTAAGAATTGAGTACTAGGAATAGCCAAAGTAGGCATGAGAGTTAAATTTGCCAAAATGACCATTCCTTTTTAATTCTTTTTTATTTGATTTTCTTTAGGAAAAGTTTGGGAATGATGTAGATGAGGTTTAAATCACCTAAGAAACATTTTACAAGCATTGGATCAATCAATCATGGCAATTCAAACAACTCCTATTTTAAATGCACACATATATGAATGCTTTCATTTTAAATTTGGAAAAGTTTTTGTTAACCCCATTTTTGGATGATTTGATCTTGATAAGCTTGGATTAAAGTTTTGGGATGTTACAAACCTTCCCCCCTTAAACAAAATCTCATCTCGAGATTTACATAGAAAACTAGGAACTAAAGAGATCTGGGAACTCTGTTCTAATGTAATCTTCGCGCTCCCAAGTAGCTTCCTCCTCTGTATGGTTGCTCCACTGAATCTTGAGAAACTTGATACTCCTGGTCCTGGTGGTTCTGTAGGCTTCTTCTAAGATACAGATGGGTCCTTCCCGATAGGTCAGGTCATTGTTGATTTCCACAGCTCTGTGATCGATGTTCTTGAAAACTTCAGTCTTCTCAGGCACTTCCAAGCATTTGCGAAGTAACGAGATATGGAACACATTGTGGATGGCTGACATCTCTTCAGGCAGTTCCAGTTGGTACGATACTTCTCCTCGGCGGTTCAGAATCTTGAAAGGTCCGATATATCTGGGAGCTAACTTTCCCTTCAGACTAGAGCGTTGAGTTTCCTTCAATGGTGAAACCTTGAGATATACGAAATCTCCGACATTGAAAGTCAGGTCTCTCCTTCTCTTGTTAGCATAGCTCTTCTGTCTGGATTGGGCGGTCTTGAGGTGCTCACGGACTTTGTGAACTTTCTCTTCTGCTTCTCGGAGAATGTCGGGACCAAAGATCTGACTCTCTCCTACTTGCGACCAATTCAAAGGGGTACGACACTTTCTTCCGTAAAGGAATTCGAATGGTGCCATCTGCAAACTAGCCTGATAACTGTTGTTATATGAGAATTCTACGAAAGGCAGTCAGTCTTCCCACTTTGATCCGTATTCCAACACACAAGCTCTAAGCATATCCTCTAGGATCTGGTTGACTCTCTCAGTTTGTCCATCTGTTTGCGGGTGATAAGCGGTACTAAACTTTCTGCCAAAATCTTGAAGTAAACTGGGATCCTCGATCTGAGACGATGGTCTTGGGGGTTCCATGCAGACTAACAATCCTAGCAATGTACAACTCTGCTAGCTTTGCACTTTGGTAGGTTGTCTTGACTAGTATGAAGTGGGCTACCTTGGACAGTCTATCAACTATGACCCTGATTGAGTCATTTCCCCTACTAGAAGTAGGTAAACTGGTGATCAAGTCCATTCCGACGGAATCCCATTTCCATTCCGGAATCTGCAATGGTTGCAATAGTCCTGCAGGTCTCTGATTCTCTGCTTTGACTCGTTGACAGATGTCACATTTGGCGATGTAGCTTCCGATCTCTCTCTTCATCTTGTGCCACCAAAATTTCTCTTTCAAATCCTGATACATCTTTGTTCCTTCGGGGTGGATAGAATAAAGAGTATCATGAGCTTCCTTCATGATAACCTCCTTCAGCTCCGAATCTGCTGGCACACAGATGCGTCCTTTGTACCACAGTACACCTTCTTCGTCTTCGGTAAATCCATGTACCTTTCTTGTACCAATACGATGTTTGATTCCATCGATACTTTCATTTCCCTTCTGGGCTTCCTTGATTTGGCTAATCAAAGTGGGTTGAAGTTCAATGCTAGCTAGGAATCCTTTGCTAACTAACTCAGTCCTGAACTGCTCCAACTCCTCGTACAAACTTGGTTGCTTCTCTTTGATCATGGTGTTAAGCCTACACGGCAATCTGCTAAGAGCATCCGCTACCACATTGGCTTTGCCGGGGTGATAGTGAATGTCAAGGTCATAATCCTTGATTAACTCTATCCATCTTCTTTGCCTCATACTCAGCTCCTTCTGGGTGAAGATATACTTCAAGCTCTTATGATCTGAGTAAATCTCAGAGCGATTACCCATCAAATAATGACGCCATGTCTTCAACGCTAGAACCACGGCTGCTAGCTCAAGATCATGGGTCGGATAGTTCTGCTCATGTTGCTTCAGTTGTCGAGACAGATACGCGATGACTTTGCCTTCTTGCATCAATACACATCCTAGGCCAATCTTGGATGCAACACAATACACATCAAACGGCTTCTTGATGTCTGGCATGATCAAAATTGGGGCGGATATCAATCTCTTCTTCAGCTCCTGGAAACTGGCTTCACACTTGTCTGTCCATTCAAACTTCTTGTCCTTCTTCAGCAATTGGGTCATTGGTCAGGCTATGCTCGAGAATCCTTCTACGAACTTGCGGTAATATCCCGCTAATCCGAGAAATGAACGAACTTGGGTTTGATTGCTTGGGGCTTCCCATTCTTTGACATCTTTGATCTTGGTGGGATCAACAGAGACTCCTCCGGCAGACACAATATGGCCTAGGAATCCTACTTCTTTCAGCCAAAACTCACACTTGCTGAACTTGGCATATAACTGATGCTCCCTCAGGATTTGTAGGATGATTCTCAGATGTTGCTCATGCTCTTCTTCTGACTTGGAGTAGATAAGGATGTTGTCGATAAACAGAACTACAAACTTATCGAGGAAATTCATAAAGATCTTATTCATGAGATTCATGAAATAAGCAGGGGCATTGGTTAATCCAAAATACATAACCGTATACTCGTATAAACCATAGCGAGTAGTAAAGGCGGTCTTCGGAATATCCGTTGCACGAATCTTAAGTTGGTGATAACCAGTCCTAAGATCAATCTTTGAGAATACCTGAGCTCCGGTCAACTGATCAAATAGATCCTCTATCTTTGGCAAAGGGTACTTGTTCTTGATGGTGACATCATTCAATTTTCTGTAGTCTGTACACAGACGGTTGCCTCCATCTTTCTTGTCGATGAATAACACTGGTGATCTCCATGGCGATGCACTTGGTTGAATCAAACCTGTTGCTAACATGGCATCCAACTGCTTCTTCAGTTCTACTAACTCTGAGGGGTTCAGGGTATAGGGTCTCTGGGCTATAGGTCCGGTTCCGGGGATTAGTTTGATAATGAACTCAATATCCCTATCCAGGGGCATACCTGGCAATTCATCTGGGAATACGTCGGGGTATTCACAGACTACTCTGACTTGGTCAATGGTAGGCAGAGCTACACTCTTGTTGCACTTGAATTGACGGGGTAAGGTTTCGGAGATATGCTCTACTGTTACTCCAAAACTACTGGTCATGGTGATGGCTTTCTTAGCACAGTCTATCAGTCCTTTATGCCTTGACATCCAGTCCATACCTAGTACTACTTCCAATCCTCTGGTTCCAAGTACAATTAGGTTGGCATAAAAATCTGTCCCATGTATTCTGATAGGTACAGCTTTCAAATTTTTCTAGCTTTTGTTGTTGAACCGGGGATTTGAACTATCATGACATGCTTCAGGTTGGTTGGGCGAATCTTACTAGTGCATACAAATTCTTCGGTGACAAATGAATGCGATGCTCCAGAATCAAACAATACTCTTGCTAAATTGAGTTGACAGAAAACATACCTAGCACTACATCTGGCGCTTCCTAGGCTTCTTCTGCGTTCATGTGGAAGAGACGACTGTTGCGGTTGTGCGGGTTCCCTGGGGAAAATCTCCTTCCTGGTTGAACATGACGCTGC
Source organism: Avena insularis (assembly GCA_023614405.1). NCBI lineage: Eukaryota > Viridiplantae > Streptophyta > Magnoliopsida > Poales > Poaceae > Avena > Avena insularis. The sequence goes on along the minus strand of CM042684.1, from coordinate 84,487,229 downwards.
TGCTGAGCTGGGGCATTCATAGGGGCATTGGCAGCAGTCTTCTTGGGACACTCATTGGAGTAGTGACCCTTCACTCCACACTCGAAACAAGTGATCTGGGACTTGTCCTTGACTGCGACAGGCACAATATTGCTGCCAGTTCTGGGCGCAGTGTTGTTGTTGTTGCTCTTGGGAGGGGCACGGTTGAAATTGTTAGCATTGCCGGAGTTGTGATTGTTTCCTCCGGACTTCACATTGCCTCTGCTACGGTTGGGGTAGCTTGGGCGAGAAATTGGGGTTCGGTTGTTCCTTGGTGCATATCCTGGTGAGGGGTTAGGACGGTACTTCTGGTGACTACTGGATCCAGACTGCTGCATCATACGGTGCTTGCGGTTGTCGTTTGCCTGGTTAATCTTCCCTTCCATCTGAATGGCAGAGTCGACTAGCTCTTCGAGATCATCAAAACGGATGTTGACGAGGACAGTCTACATCTCATCATGCAGTCCGTTTAAGAATCTCTCCTTCTTCTTGGCCTCCGTGTTGATCTCATCCGGTGCATATCTGGCAAGTGACAAGAATCTGTCACGGTACTCCACCACAGTCATTCTTCCTTGGTTCAATTCGCGGAATTCATCTCTCATCCTGTTGACAAAACCTTGCGGCACGTGGGTGCGGCTGAACTTGACCTTGAATGCTTCCCAGGTCATCACCTGGCCATAGTTCATATTGCGGATGCTATTCCACCAAGCTCTTGCATCTCCCACCAGATAGTGGGTGGCGAAGAGAACTTTCTCATTCTCATCAACTCTGGCAACGTCTAAGTTGTTTTCCATGGTCTGTAACCAGTCATCAGCATCTAATGGGTTTTCAGATTGGTTAAAGATTGGGGGATTTGTGTTCTGAATTTTTTTGAGTTTGGATCCTTGGTGATCCTGATTTCCATGTCCTTGGTTGTTGAGAGCCATTTGGGCAATCTGTTGCAATGTTGCTAAGTTGGCTTGATGCTCGGCCCTTCTTGCTTCACGGTCTGCGATAAGATTCTACAAGATCTGCAGCATTGGGTCCTGCGACGAGCTGCTCCCTCCTTGGTTTCCACGAGTCATCTGAAGATTGAGATAGATATAGGGGTAAGAGGGAAATTCTAACGTTCATGGTTTTGGGTTTTCAAAGCTAAAACTTTGAGTTAAACTCAGGTTTTTCAACTAACTTCTTTTTCATTCATGCAAGCAAGCACACGATACAACACACACCACAACAAGCAAAGGGGAAAACAGATGGTTTGAAGAACCATTCTGCAAGCTACGATACAATGAGATGCTACATCTCATGCTACGATAGTGCTCTAGTGCATCTATTCATCGTCGATGAAGTTGGAGTCTTCATCATCAGTGTAGAATTCCACAGCATCCTCCTCCAGAAAGTCATCATCGTTGGTGAGGTAAGAATCCATATCTCCCTGGATGTCTTCACCCTCATCTTCTTCTTCTTTGGCGGCAAGCTGAGCTTCCTGCTCTTTGACGGTCTTCTCGATCGGTCATGAAGCAAGAAGTCAAGGTTCTCCACTTGACGCCTCAACTCTAGGTGACTTGGCATCTCCATCGGCATTCCCATGAAGTCACGTCTTGCATAGTGGGCAAAACGGGTTCCTTGGATCTTGTTGACGCTGAGGGCACATATACGTGCGAGAGATTCATGCATTGCCCTGGCTAATCCATCTAGCCAGTTGTTCTCTCTCATGGAGAACTGAATTCTCCCGGAAGTTGGTGCTTCGATGCTTCCCCGAAGATCCGCGGTGACTAGCCACTGTAGGTCTCCTCCTGGGGGTCCTGGAAGTTGAGCTCCAAGAAACTCCGGATGTGGGCGTCGCAGTAACTCCGACAGCGAATCCAGATCCCTCTCGAAGATCAGCTGACCTCCGTTTCCCAACTGGTAAAACTTGTTGAACTGAGTCTCCATCTACAAGGATTAAGGATGAGGAAGTTACTGAAGTGATCAAGTGTGTCAAATTTTAAGTAGTAATGTAAGAATTTTGAGGAACATGAATTTTTGAGAAAGAATGAGTTCACAAAGGTAAGAGAGGAAATAGTTTTTCATAAATACTCACTTTGGTTTTGAAGCTAAGTTTTTGGTTTGGACGTCCATTCTAACTAGGGTCTCCTATGGTCAGGATGGCTCTGATACCAACTTGTCAACACCTGGATTTTTAATCCCAGATGCCCGTTATGCCATACTTCGCAATCCCAGGATTACCATTTTTGCGAGACATAACGGATTGGATATCACAGTACATCATCCATTATAAACCATACAGAAGATTTTACACAAAAAAGGATCTCATGATCCAGTCTTTAATACAACAAGCAGGGGAAATAAACGATAGCGTAGCGGTGGGGTCCATCTTCAGGGGCACAGGCAATGCTGACGAAGGCAGATAGTCCTAGTTATCATAGCCATCCTGCTGACCATCATCTTGATAATCTCCTTCATAGTCTGGCCATGATAATAGCCAGGGACAAAAGCCATGAGTACTCTTTAAGTACTCGCAAACTACTACTAGCAAGGAGTGTAAATCTAAGTTAAAGTGTTGAATCTAAGTTAACTATCAAGTTAAGTTTGAAACCTAAGCTGAGTTCAGAAGCAAAGAAAGATAAAATAAGGTTCTAGAATCACTTAAGTTGGGAAGCTATTAGCATCAACACAACCCTGTTGTGGTCAAGTCAAAGTTCATCATTCATTTCAAGTTATTTAGAAAACATCTGACAATGAAATAGTATGGCCATTCCAACTGTCCATAACCACGAACGCGGCTATTAGAATAGTTTGACACTCTGCAGAGGTGGTACACTTTCACCACAAGATTCGATACATCTGTTAGGGATAACCCTGAATCATCATACTTAGTATGCAGATAATCAAACATAACCTTCCCTTTACACACCCTAGTACAAGCACCTCTCCTATGAGCATGGCCTCCCAACCATGACCATCAGTCATCTTGGGCACTGCATAGGTGGACAACATTGAGAGGTAGCCTCAACTCAAACCTCTCCCGTGAGGGAACTAATACTAATGCATATAAATTTGTAGCTAAGCCTTACCCAATTCAGGTAATGTGGTTGTACGGTAAATTTGGAATGGTATCGCATCCGAATCCAACCATCAGTTTTATAAAAGGGTTAAGGCTCATGGCTCATCATTTTCATCATCATAAACCAGTTGTGTTTCTCAACACATGTCAAAACATCTCAATAGAATGACTCATCATTCCAAGGTTTTCATAATTCATTTTCACCAAGTATTCCCATCTAGAGTGACTCAAGTTTTTGATCTATACTAAGATACTAAGTTAAGAGTGTTCACTAAGGTGGAAGTGATGGGTTCAATCTCCTGCCATAGAGTGACATCTAAAGGTTTCTAAGTAGGTCAAGTTTTATACTTTTTATGCTACCTTCAAAATTAAGTAAAGAACTTTGTGTAAACTAAGGGAGGTAAAACTTGTCAATAAGACTTGGGGTACTAATAGTTAAAGGGGTGTGATCAAAGCCTGCTTAAGGCATCTTTGCTAAACCATCTAGTTTAATTCTAGCTTGCTAACAATAGCTTGCCTTGGTTGGTGCAGTGGTTGAATTTTTCTTCTTCTTCTTCTTCTTGGTAGAACTCCTCCTCCTCGAAAGCTTGGTCGGTACTAGCGTCTATAAATACATAGGGAGTGCACAATCACCAAACAGTACTTAACTAGGCTAAGTAGCATTCTAAAACACACATTTGATGATCTATTATCATCACAAACATCACAAGTTTTAATTCAATAGTTTCATCCTTTTTATTTTAGAAAAGTAATTTCTACTCATTGAAATATTAAGTAAATTTTAATATTCACCACCAAAATATGGGATCATGTGGACACATGTCCTCACCACATATTCTAACATGTGGGAATGAGATTTAAGGGTTGGATTAATATTACTTTAGTTTAAGTTCATTATTTAATGATTTAAAGTGACTAGAAATGCCTATATAGCATTATTTTGATACTAGTCCAAAGTCACTGCATGTCAACCTTAATATTATTACATGGTTAGATAGATATGATGAAATGTGATTTTTGAGAGTTGGAATCAACTCAAAAGCTAACTTGGTTGATTTTATAAAAATGTTGCAAGTTGCAAAAGCTTTTGTTTTGTTATTTTCATTAGGAGAGATCTATAACTCTAATTAAATTAAATCCAACGGGTTTGGATAGATCATTTTAATACCTTTCAGACAAAATTGGTATCATACAATTTGAATTGATAAAACTCTCTGAATTGAATTTTGAAATAGGGGACAGAAACTAGATTTAACTAAAAAGGAAAAGCAGATTTGAATCTATGGGCTAGCGCGGGAAAGGACTTGGGCCGGCCCAGTAGCGCTCCGCGGTGCGGGGCTCAGCTGACAGGGGGGTCCCGCTTGTCAGCGGCACTTAACACGTGAAACAGTATGCGCGCTGTGGGCCGTAGGATTAGAAGCGAGATCAACGGCTGATGGTCGTCGTCAACGACGAACAGGTCGCCGGCGAGCTCAAACCCTAGCGGCTCGGTGGGGGTCTACTGGGGGCGTACCAAGGCTCCAGCGGGGTCGGCGAGGCGGGCAAACAAAGTGGAAGACGACGGTGAGGCGAGGCGTGGTCGCGGCGGAGCTTGGGGCGGTCGAAATCAATGGCACCCTTCTCCTCCAGAGGCGGCGGCTCCGGCTCCAGCTGCTCGATTCTGCTGCTAAAGGTAAAGGTGGGTGAGGTTCAGAGAGGTGAGGGGAGTGGAATGGTGTGGAGAAGAATGGCTGGGGAGGGCTCCTTTTATAGGCCCGACGGTGAGACCGAGCGGGATGGGCGGTCGACGGTGGCGACATGGCTACAGCGAGCTAGCGGCATGGCGGGGGATGGCGATCGATGGGCGGTTCCCTGGCGGTGCTCTAGGAATTGAATGCGCCGTAGGCGGTGGCATGGCATGCAGGCGGTGGTGCTCAGACCCGACCGGCGGTGTCCACGGCGAGCGGTGGCTATGAGGCTTTGGGCGGCGAACGGGGATGTCTGGGGTTTTCTCCAGGTCAAGGCGGAGCGGCGGGCGTGGGCTGCGGTCGAGCGGCGGCGTGTGCACGCATGCCGGGTGCGGCGCTCTGGCGTGCTCTCGGCCTGGTGCGGTTGCACTGGGCACGGGTTGTGCTCGGTGGTCCACTGCTACTCTTGGCTCGGGCAAGGGACAGGGAGTGGCGGTGAGGTGCTGGCTACCTCCTAGACATGGAGAGAGAGGGGGAGGTGGTCGGCTGGGGTGAGGGCAAGGTTGGCCGGCGAGTTGGTGCTCGGCATGGCTTGGCCTTTCCACTAGGGTGTAGGGGATGGGGTGGTAATGGCATGGTTTGATCAAGTGGAGACAGAGGGAGTGTTTTGTGGTCAGTTGGGTGGCAAAATCCTGTAGAAACAGTGAGCTAGCTAATTGTGTTTGATTCTGCCTGCCATGCCATGTGTTTGATGAAATGGCCGCAAGAGAAAAAGTTTTGAATTTTGAGTTCAAAATTTTTGAGTGATCTCCACTAGTGATAGGTAGTCTCTGGTTGCAAGGGTTCTGAAAATGGAGCTCAAAAAGATGGTTTTTGAAATAGGGGTGATCTATGCATATGCATTAGATTCAATTTTAAACTGTGATTTAAAATAGTTAGCAGAATGTTTTTAGCAGATCCAAAGGTGGGCCTTGGTACCTCATTATGTGTACTAGCAAGGGGTGCAAAGATCAAGAATTGTTTCTGTTAAGAATTGAGTACTAGGAATAGCCAAAGTAGGCGTGAGAGTTAAATTTGCCAAAATTACCATTCCTTCTTTTTAATTCTTTTTGATTTGATTTTCTTTAGGAAAAGTTTGGGAATGATGTAGATGAGGTTTAAATCACCTAAGAAACATTTTACAAGCATTGGATCAATCAATCATGGCAATTCAAACAACTCCTATTTTAAATGCACACATATATGAATGCTTTCGTTTTAAATTTGGAAAAGTTTTTGTTAACCATATTTTTGGATGATTTGATCTTGATAAGGTTGGATTAAAGTTTTGGGATGTTACAAATAGACTAGAGGCTAATGTTTAAAGCTACTGGAAAATTTCCATTAGCATAAAAATGAGTTCTTCATCCTCCATTCCAATAATGTGATCTATGTTACGAGTTTTATTGACTTATCTACTAAAAGTGGAATACTCATTATCAAAGTTCGTCGAAATGTTGATCTATGGCTCAGTTCACATTTCGAGGGGGAGAAATGAACTTCCTAAAGTGAAGAGACCCTAAAAGAGACCCCCAAAGAGAAGAGAATTACGAGAAGATGAAGATAAAATGAATAGACCCTAAAAGAGATCGCAAAGAGAAGAGCATTACGAGAAGGTGAAGATAATGTTCGAAGACTAAGGTATTTTAGATGAATATGATATTCCATCACTAAGGTATGTTTGAAAGAGATTTTCCTAAGTACCACTTTTAAGTAGATTTCTTAAGTTTCCATCTCCTGAATATAATTATGTTCGTGCCATGCTTTTTTGTTCCCTATAATGATTCTCCTAAAATGGAGTATAATGTTTAAAACTAAGAGAGAGCAGTCATCAAATTGTTAATGTTGCATGGCAATTAAGAGCTCTATCATGGATATCATGATAAGAGGTTCCTAACTCCCAAATTGCCCAGAACTATCTTGGCAAAAGTTCCTCTAATGTTCAAAACAACATGTCTTGTCAAAATACTTGTTGGTAAAAGATATAACGTGAATGGTAGTTTGAAGGAACAAGAATATATTTATGAAAAGGTTCCATGTGGTCACCAAAGTTTACCATCTCGAAGATGGAAAATTCATCAGGTTTTTCGTTATAATTACTATTCCTGCTATGTGTTGATCATGAGTAATGGGATATTGCGTAAGACCCGAGGTATTCCCTCAGGGATGATAAGTTCATCTTAGTGATGTTCTTTATGTTATTCATACTCACTAAGATGGGTCCATTAAAAAGGAGAATTGTGTTCATTCAAGGATAAGTTTATGTTTACTCCCTTAAGGGCAATAAGTTTTTTCTTATGTTGTCACTAATAATTGGGTTATTATGCGACCTTAAGTTTTTTTTGTGACCGGGATATCTGGCAGATCGACATAAGTCTGTGATTGGACTCCTGGAAAATTATTAAGAAAAGCTTTGCCTTTATAGGTATAAGCGCTAAAGTATATGTGTGATATATATCACACTAAGGGATTACATGCTCACATTTAAGAAACATGATGACCACCAATTTGTGGGTTCATAAAGTTTTCAAGGAGTGGAAAAGAAATCCACAAAAGTTTCACCCTTGCGGGGGGGGGGCATATGTGGAATAGCTTCACCCAAATTTTTGAAAGCATCACTAAAGATGCAAATTAAGTTGTGGCATGTTTTTATCCCGATACTTTAGGGTATGGATTTATGTCCCTGATCCATACAAATTAAAGAATGAGAAAGTTTCTTAAGAAATTTATCCCGGGACACATTGTGTAAGAGTGCAATTCATTCTAGTAGCATGTCAAGAGGTACCTGTCATACCTAAGACATTGTGAAAGATTGATTTCAGAGTCAAACATGTTCTAGGCCTTGATGATTTAGTGTTCAACGAGAGTAAATACTAAGCATAACTGTTGAACACTACATAAGTTTAACTTTTGGGTTCTTAGTATATATAAGCATTACATTATGGTATTAAGTCCTAAGAACATATTTAAGAGGCTTGCCTTCTAATTTTTCCAGCATTAAGAATCTATGGCAGCCTATTATTAAGGGGTTGATTATGACTCTGAAGACAAAAACCTTTTTTGTTCTCATTTCAAGGATGCGCATATGTACATATATATAAGAGAACAAATTGCACTATTGGGACTATTGCAATACCATCTCCCCGGAAGCATAAGAAGGGTTTGTTTCTTTAATGGAATGATGTACTATAGTCAATTAGTTCAATGGTACTTAACTAACCATTGTAATTTATTGTCTCTTTATAATTTCTGGTATAAGTTTTTCTACTTAAGCTTAAGTTTATGGAGCTCCTAAGTTAAAGAAGTTCCATTCTGAGATGGGGTGGTATATTGTAGTGACTAGGTTTCTTAGGTACTAGATAACTGATCTCAGTAATCCTTTTATCTCATATGTCATTTCATTGATAAGTGTGTTATAAGTTTAGCCTTATGATCAAGGGGAAGAAAGTTAGATTGACCTGCGGGCCAAACACATGGCTACTGTAGTTATCAAAACCAAATTGACAAAGTGTTATGATTGGGGACACAAATATCTAACTGACAGGTGGGTCCCCCATGGTACTGTGCATATATATAAAACTGTACAAGAGAAGAAGAGAAATAACCTAGAACACTCTCTCTCAACTCCTTAGCCGCTGCCCAACCCAGCAAGCACAGGCAACCATGGGAAGGCCTCCACCAGCAGCTCCTACATGTTTTGGGAGTTGTCCTGAAGAAAAAACAATCAAGAGCTTACAATCAAAATAAGTTGCTATTAATCCTATCTATTTGGTGGTTCCAATCTTGATCTAGTTGATCCAAGGGATCCAACACTATTATCCCAGTTGTATATGTTTCATCATTTTCGTAGTGGAAGTTTTTAAGCCATGGTATTTTTTTTGATCTAGTAAAAGTTGAGCAGTTAAAACATCCAATTGGTTTGTATGCATAATCATTGTCTATAGTCTTTGTTGATCGAGGCGGACACACAGTCTTTTGATTATTGATTCTTATGTATGTGCTTCGGGTTTATCTTATTTTCGAGCTCATGCTCATTGACTGATAGTTCTGAACATTTTGTCTTTATGATTATAATTTTTATAGTAGCAATCTAGTGATGAAATGCTCTGACATTCTCTTGCCAATTTTCAGACTTGGATCAAGCCGCAAACACGATGTCAAAGTCACAAGGAAGCAAAATGAGGAATACAAGGCGTGTTAGATTGTGTCTGATTTAGGGTATTTAGGTCTGAGTCAGCTCAGTATCTATATATACGCTATGCTAGCTAGTACTGTTATTATCGAGTTTTGGTCTATGGCGGACATGTTGAAACTGGGATGCAAAAGCTGTTGTGATTTGGGTCTCTTAGAACTGAGTCATATTTTAACGAAGGTTATCTATGTATAGCTGTTTTCCTAATAATGGTGGGGCCTCCTGGTCAGGTCATGGGTACTAGCAGGGTCCAGCATTTCAGGTCCTGGGGCTTGTATGTGAGGTTAGCATGCCGGCTGGCTAGGTCATGTCAATTAGTACAGGCCCACCTGTCAGTGTTAGGTTCATATAAGGAACAAATTGGATACATGGACATGACATATGAGCAAAATGGACACGAACACGAATTGTGGACGTGGCCGACTAGTCATTTCAATGTATCATGATTCACATGTTACGATTTGATTTAAATTGATCGTAATCTTCTATAAATAACGTTGTAGACGGTATCGTTGAGAGTATGACGATTCATCTAATGAATAAATGTGATGTTTTTGAGCCAAATCGCTGGTAAGTTTGTAAGGTTTAGATCCAACCTGACAGCTTATATATGACCATCTAATAACCAAGGAATGCGAGCTCTTGATAAGTTCAAGTCGAGGCGCTTGCTAATTTATATTTGCAGTCCCAACATGATGTTTTCGAGGAAACAAAGAATGGTTACATGGTTGTAGATATGGAAGCAAAACTGAATACTGATGCGTGTTATTATTATTCGATCTGAACCAGATGCTGCAGTGTGGTTCGTGTTATGTTAAGAAACCAACAAAGGAGGTTCTGACAATGCAATTCTGGTTAAAAAAAAAAAAGAACTGAACTGAAGCAGAGAGCTAGCTAGCTACCTCTCTCTGGCTTAGCTGCAACGAGATCATCCACGAGACGGCACATATCACGGTGCGACGAGCCTCCTTCCGCCATGGCCGCACGAGCCTCGGCGGCGAGCTCCACGGCCATCTCCCTCTTCGCGTCCCCTGCGCCTCCGGGGCACATGAACGCGGTCACCGCCCGCGCCACGTCCTCGGCCAGGACCAGCCCGTGCTCTTCGTACCTGGTGCTCCGCCGCCGTCCCTTCCCCTCCGGCCAGAACCGCTCCCCGATCCCCATCACCTCCGTCACCAGCCTCTCCGTGATGAACTGCTCGAACACCATCGGCCACGTCAGCACCGGCACACCCGCCGCCACCGCCTCCAGCACCGAGTTCCACCCGCAGTGCGTCACGAAGCCGCCCACTGCGCGGTGGCCCAGGATGGCGGTCTGCGGGGCCCAGGCCGTGAGCAGCATCCCCCGCTCCTGCACGCGCTCCGCCCACCCCGCCGGCGGCGCCCACTGCTCCGCCGCCCACACCACCCACAGGAACGCCTTCCCGGACGCCTCCAGTCCCAGCGCCAGCTCGTCCAGCTGCGCGTCCGACACGTGGGTCAGGCTCCCGAAGCACAGGTACACCACCGACCGGTCCGGCTTCGATTCCAGCCAGCGGATTCACGGCGGCGCCTGTGACTCGCCGCCGCCGACGGCAACTGCTTCGGCTCCCAGCGAGAGGGGCCCTACGAAGTAGGCGCTCTAGATGTGGCCGCCGCTGGTCTGCATCTCGCAGTATTGCTGCTCCAGGTGCCATGCCGTGTTGATGGCCAGGCCAAAGCTCTCCCCCATCACCGAAACTTTGCCGATGCTATCGACGTCCTCCCCACCGTCTCGCTGGAGCAGCAGGTGAGTCCTCAGGAACCCCGGCAGCTCGGTCACCGGTATCCGTATCTCCGGAAGGGGAAACTGAGGGACTGTAACCGAATCTTCTCTGTCGTCCTCGACGGCGGCGCGCCGTAGGCCATGAGATGGCCCATGGGGAGACCCGAGAAGGCGCCGATGACGCTGATGTACGTCGATTCAAATTCTACAAACTAAAGGCTAACTTTTGACGTAGCGAAGCGAGACCTGTCGCCGGAGGCTTGGTATGGTTCGTCGAAGATCTAGGTTTTCACCGTTATATAAACCTCGTGTAAGCCGCTGGCTGGGATAAGTTGCATCTGTGAAATCTTCGGCGTTGTGTAAACACTCCCTGTTATCGCTGGCTGGTGTCCGTGGTTTTTCCCCTCTTTGTTGGAGAGGTTTTCCACGTTAAATCTGTGTCCCTCTTGCTTCAATTTTATTTTCGTTCTTCGTTATTTAATTGTCGCAAAGCTAACAACGTCCAGCTCGTGGGCGATGCCGGCGTGCCAGGAGAAGTGCGGGTCGGCGACGATAGCGTTGGGACACTGCGCCCTCACCAGCGCCTCCTGCGCGGGCCGCATCAAGGCGTCGCTGATGGTGGCCGCGTCGATGCGCCAGGCATCGTCGGCCCGCGGCCACCTTGCTCAGTTTCTCCACGCCCGCCGGGAGGCCCTCCACGGCCGGGAACGGGTACATCGCGACCTTGATGCGCCCCTGCTGCCGCGTCGCTCCAGCAGGGACTCGATGATTGCGACGTTCGCCGGTGTCACCGCCAACGTCGGTTCCACGGCATAGTCGGGGCCGGCGCCGGAGAGCCGAATGGCGAGCTCGGTGTGGCTTGTCGCGAAGAAGGGAATGAGCAGAACACGCAGCTTCTTGCTACACATGGTAACCATTTCTTCTTATTGAGTGCCTATGTACGTAGTGCCGTTGGCTTTTGTGCGGTGTATTGTATGTGATGAGCATCACTCCGGCCGGCCACTAAATAGAGCAAGATCGATGTTAGATTTGTGTATTGACTACTCCCTCCATTTTTTTTATACTAGAGCACTGATCAAAAATTACTTTTGCCACTATACAATACCAGTAGCATAGATCTGGCCGACAATGCCCAAAGCCAAAAATCTGGCTAACTTGGCCAAAGGCTGAAATCTAGCCACCTTGATAAAGCCAAAAATCAGGCCGACTTCTCCCATGGCGTGAATTTGCCCGTCTTGCCGAAGGAAAAAACCTGAGTTTGGCCGATTTAAAGCACGAAGATAAGGAAAAATCCGCCTTAGACACATAAGGACTCTTAGAAGGCTAACAAGATATGGCATATGCCTAAAGACTAGAATCTATCCGACTCAAGTGTGAAGGCGAAGGTAAATTTGACTCCACTACCTTGCAGTCAAAGTAGATATTCGAGATATATGAGTTCGCTCACGGGATGGCCTTAGCTAATATGTTTGTGCTCTTATTCTAGGTTATATAGTCTTGGCATTTCTGTATCTTGTAATTTTATTAAAGACCTTATTTTTATTCATTTTATATGTAGGAGTGTGGATTCAAATGATGCTGAAAACCCTAGGAACAATCTATATGCGACTAGTTTATCATCTCATCTAAGAAATCAAGTTCCGGAGAAACACCTCTCTACTGAGTGAGAGGTAACCTTTACAGAAATGTTTGCAGATGCAAATAGTGACACATATATGGAAATTGCTAACAACTTCGTCTTGATGGCTGCGCCACAGGTGATCGATGCAAGTGTTGTACTTGATTCATTAAATTTGGCAATGTTTCCTTCTTTCATGCCTTCATTTTATATTCTGATGATGAATGGGACGCTTGTAATACTCTAAGTCCTAATGCATGTGATATATTATTGTTTTGCATCCATAAATTTAGCGAATATATGGGTTAAGAATAATTCTCTGTACCCCCCATTTGATGATACATAAAATTTTCAATTATATTTGAATTTTTTGTCTGCTCTTGTACCACTGAGCTTCACTTGTTTGCATTGTATTCAACACATGCTAAGGTCGCTCTGTCCTATAATATGGTGTTGTAGGGCACATAAGTATAGGAGAGGAAGAAGAAGAGGAGCTGCTCTCGCGACCTCGAGCGGTACCTCGGATGGCACATGTCGACTCGGTGGACACAAGATCAACGACAACAGTGAACTTGAATGGCACCTCTTGTCTTTCTCTCGACGATGGTCGGGGCTTTCATGCATCATTGGTGAAAGAGAGGGGCATCGGCCTCTACTGATTCAACGTCGGCGTTGTCCGTCGCGGGGCTGGTGGATCCGTCGTCCGTGGTAGCAAGTAGTGACATGTCCTAGCGAGCCGAGGCTCGTGGATCGTGCTGGCAGGTCAAGCCCTGGTGAGGCCCATGTTGGTCGCTCAGTTGGGCAGCCGCGTAGAGGGAAAAGGCCCAACATGCGCATGGAACATCAATGACACTGTTGACCCCTGTCAAGCACATACATATATGCTGCCTCCTCGTGTACCGCGTGCTGACAGCTGATTCAAATCGACATGCAGAGAAGTACGCGGGATCTCAAATCGGCATGATGCGCACACCTCTATGTCGTAGAAATCAATGCGGCTGCCAGGGTCCATAGCGATAAAGGAGGGAGGTCTCTCCAGTGACGATGCTCCTGAGTATATATGGTCACTATGTTTCTTTTTAGTAATATATAAAACCTTGTCTATGTTAGCTTTGCGACAAGTAAATAACGAAGAACGAAAATAAAATCACAGCAAGGGGGATACAGATTTAACGTGGAAAACCCTCTCTAACAAAGAGAGGGAAAAAAACCACGGGCGCCAGCCAGCAAAACTTCACTATAACGGGGAGTGTTTACACAACACCGGGGATTTCGCAGATGCAACTTATCCCAGCCGGCGGCTTACAAGAGGTTTATATAATGGTCGAAACCTAGGTCTTCGACGATCCGTACCAAGCCTCCAGCGACGGGCCTCGCTCCACTCCGTCAGAAGTTGGCCTTTACTTTGTAGAATTTGGATCAACATATAACAAACTCCACCTTGAGACAAATTTCTTCTTGTAGCATCAACAGTAATCATCTCCCTGAACAAACAAAGAAAACACTTTCGGCGCTAACAGCCACTTGGGCTAAGCAGTTATACCAACTAAGCTTGAGCATAGCTCAAACTTAGCAACAAGAATAGGCTTTGTCATCATATCAGCAGGATTATCATGAGCGCTTATCTTGCATACCTTTAGTGTACCTTGTGCAACAATGTCACGAATATAATGGTACTTGATATCAATGTGCTTTGTTCTCTCATGAAACATCTGATCCTTAGTAAAGTAAATAGCACTTTGACTGTCACAGAACAGGTTAATGCAAGAATCATCCTGACAAAGCTCAGCATACAAACCTTTCAACCAAACAGACTCTTTGCAAGCTTCAGCAACAGCCATATATTCTGCTTCGGTTGTAGATAAAGCAAAAACTGGTTGCAGCGTTGCCTTCCAACTCACGGCACATCCACCTACCGTGAACACATAACCTGTGAGGGACCTCCTTTTATCCAAGTCGGCAGCAAAATCTGAATCCACATAGCCTGTGAGTCCCTCACCAGTCTTGCCAAACTTCAAGCAAGCATTCGATGTGCCACTGAGGTACCTGAAAATCCACTAAACAACTTTCCAATGTTCTTTACCAGGATTAGCCATATAACGGCTCACCAAACTCATAGCATATGATAAATCAGGATGAGAACAAACCATGGCATACATCAAGGAACCAACGGCACTAGAATAAGGAGCTCGAGACATGTACTCAATATCTTCATCAGAACTAGGACATTGCAATGCTGACAATTTAAAGTGAGGAGCAACAGGAGTATGATGTGCTCGTCGTTCGACGTAGAGCTCATTGGAAACCCCAAGAGGAAGGTATGATAAGCACAACAGTAAGTTTTCCCTCGGTTATGAAACCAAGGTTTAATCGAACCAGTAGGAGCAAGGAAACACCCCAAAATTGTTACTAGCTGAGCTTTGGCAGGGCGCACTACCGGTGCTAGTAGCAGCGTGGAGACCTGCACAACACAACCACAGAACTTTGTCCCCAACTTGCAATGAGGTTGTCAATCTCACCATGTTTTGCGGAAAACAAAGGATTAAACATATCGAATGGAAAGAAGTAAAAGGTTGCAGAAAGTAAACACAAAGCAGTAAAAGATTGTAGATTGTATGTAAAGAGAAAGGACCGGGATCCATAGTTCACTAGAGGTGGCTCTCCTTAGATAGAAAACATGCTGGGTGAACAAATTACAACGGGGCAATTGACAAACACCGAGAAAGCAATACATGCATATACTAATCATCTTGACTCCTTTGAGACTTGATTGGGCATTACAACATAATACATAGACCGCCATCCAACTGCATCTATGACTAATAATCCACCTTCAGGTTATCATCCGAACCCCCTCCAGTATTAAGTTGCAAGCAACAGATTATTGCTTTACGAACTGTGTGTAAAGTAAACAATACGATTGTTCTATGAACAAAGGATTGTTGTTTTCTCCCTAGTAGCACCAGCACATCTAGTACCTTAGATATTTCTGTCACTTCCCCAGATTACCAGAGGCATGAACCCACTATCGAGCATAAATACTAACTCTTGGAGTTGCTAGCATCTACTTGGCCAAGATAGCTACTAACAACGGAAAGCATGCAAGATCACAAATAACAAAGACATGATAGAATCAATAATCAATCTGAAATAGCATCTCAATATCCATCGTATCCCCGCAAACACAACATGTATGAATTACAAATAGATGATCTTGATCATGAACGGAGCTCACAAGATCTACACATGAAAGCACAAAGGAGGAGAACCAGCTATCTAGCTACTACATGGATTCGTAGTCCAAGGATGAACTACTCACGCATCACACCGGAGGCTTGTATGGTGATGAAGAAGGCCTCCAGGGTGAATTGCTCTCTCCGGCAGGGTGCCGGGAAGAGCTTCAGATCCCTCCCGATCTAGGGATGGAGATGACGGCGGCTACAGACTCTTTCGTGGATTTTTTGATCGGGTACCTAGGGTTTTCGTCCCAAGGGCAATATATAGGCGGAAGGAGAGGCCGAGGGGGTGCCGGGAGCGGCCACACCACCCCCTGGTGCGGGCCAGGCCTGGCCGCGTGGCCAGGTGGTGTGGTGGCTCCCTGGCCCTTCTCCGTCTCGTATTCTGGCACTTGATCCCTTCTGGAAAAATAGGCTCTTTGGCTTTTGTCCCGTCCAATTCCGAGAATATTCATTTTCTGACTTTCCTGGAACCAAAAACAGCAGAAAACAGGCAGCTTGCACTGTGGCTCTTGTTAATAGGTTAGTCTAAGAAATCATATGAAAAGTACTCCAAAGTTGGAACAAAACACAAGAAAGTGGATAAAACCAAGCATGGAACATCAAAAATTATATATACATTTGCAATGTATCAGAGTACTAACTAACTTTGCATCATGCATATTAAAACGTTGGAGAACCTTCTCAACGTAACTTTGCTGACTAAGAAACAACAACCTAGATTTTCTGTCCTGTTTAATTTCCATACGTAGGATTTTCTTAGCAGCACCAAGATCTTTCATCTCAAATTCACTACTTAGGTGTGCCTTCAAAGTAGTGATTTATTTCATGCTCTTGGCAGCAATTAACATATCATCAACAAATAACATCAAGTAAATAGGTGATCCGTTAACAAACTTTATGTAAACACAACTACCAAACTGTGATCTCTTAAAACCTTGTGAGATCATAAATGAATCAAACCTTTTGTACCACTGTCTTGGAGATTGCTTCAAACCATAAAGCGGCCTCTTCAATTTGCACACAAAATCCTCTTTTCCAGGAACTATGGACCCTTCAGGTTGGTCCATGTAAATCTCCTCCTCCAGTTCACCATGCAGAAAAGCAGTCTTTACATCTAGCTGCTCAAGCTCAAGATCATGCATAGCAACAATACCAAAGAAAGCACGAATAGAACTATGCTTCACAACTAGAGAGAAAACATCATTATAATCAATACCTAGAATCTGTCTGAAACCTTTTGCTACTAACCTTGCCTTAAACCTTGGAGGCTCATTAGGAGACAAACCTTCCTTTCTCTTGTATATCCACTTACAGCGAACGACCTTATTCTGTTTAGGCAAGCGCACAACTTCCCTAGTGCCATTCTTATCAAGCGATTGCATCTCTTCTTGCATAGCAGAAATCCACTTCTCACGGTCAACGGATGCAACAACCTCATTGTATGTAGTAGGTTCAGTATCATGCTCCACCTGTTCAGCACAACTCAGAGCATAATGAGCAAGATTACGCTCTTCAATTAAACGACGAGGTGGAACTATGTTACGCCTCGGTCTATCAGCAGCAATAGATTCATGTGGCTGCTGCAAAACAGTAGGTGAGTGTTGAACAACATCATCATAAATATTTTCCTCATGAGTATCATCAACGACAACATTATTATCAACAGTTTTCTGTAGGTGCTCCACCTGCACACTAACTCCCTCCTCTCCAATAGCAACAGGAGAGGGATCTGATGGCAAGTTGTCATGATACATGACGGATTCATTGAAAACAACGTTCCTACTCAACAAAACCATTTTAGTTTAAGGATTCCATAGTTTATATGCCTTAACTCCTAAACCATAACCAAGGATCATGCACTTAACAACTTTAGGCTCTAACTTTCCATTATCAACGTGAGCATAAGCAGTGCAACCAAAAACTCTCAACTGCGAATAATCAGCAGGCGAACCTGACCATACCTCAATAGGAGTTTTCTTCTCAAGTGGAATAGAAGGTGACCTGTTGATGAGGTAGCCACTGTGTTGGCTGCTTCAGCCCAGAAACGTCTATGCATACCTGCATTGGACAACATATAGCGAGCCCTCGATATGATGGTTCTGTTCATGCGCTCAGCCACGCCATTCTGCTGAGGAATGTAAGAGATGGTGTGGTGCCTGATCATACCATCATTACTATAAAACTCCTCAAACTCATTAGAACAGAATTCCATAACATTGTCAGTATGTAGTACCGTTACCTTATTTTCAGTTTGTTTTTCTATCATAACTTTCCACTTCTTAAAAGCATCAAAAACATCAGATTTATGTTTCAAAAAATATGGCCACACTTTTCTTGAGTAGTCATCAATAATAGTAAGCATGTAATTAGCACCGCCAATAGATGTCTTATGGGAAGGCCTGAAGGGAATATGCCCGAGAGGCAATAATAAAGTGGTTATTATCTTATTCCATGTTTATGATAAATGTTTATTTTGCATGCTATAATTATATTGATCGGAAACATCAATACATGTGTGTTTAATAAACAAAAAGGGGTTCCTAGTTATGCCTCTCTTATAGACTAGCTCGTTGATTAACAAGATGATCAAGGTTTCCTGATCATGGACATTGCATGTTGTTAATAATGAGGACACAACATTGGTGGAATGATGTGATGAACATTCATCCGAAGTATAGCATTACGATCAAGTCATTATGTTTATATTGCTATAACATCATACGAAGTAACCTTTATCCTTAGACCATGAGATCATTTTAATTGCTAACACCGGAAGAGTATCTTGATAACATCAAACGTCACACCGTAACAGGGTGACTATAAAGATGGGTTCAGTGCTACAAAGGTGTTATGTTGACGATCATGGATCAAGAGTGGAATTTGTCAATCCCGATGACGGATAGATATACTCTGGGCCCTCTAGGTGATATCACATTAAGATAGCTTGCAAGCAAGTGATGTGATCACTAGAATGTTATATCACAGGAACGAGAA
The DNA here is from genome assembly GCA_023614405.1 of Avena insularis. Lineage (NCBI taxonomy): Eukaryota > Viridiplantae > Streptophyta > Magnoliopsida > Poales > Poaceae > Avena > Avena insularis. Next base: position 84,468,670 of record CM042684.1, on the reverse strand, counting down.
AAGAGTGCATGTTGGCAACGAGATCAAACTAGGTATGGAGATACCGATGATCGAATCTTGGACATGTAATATATCGCGAGACAAAGGGATTTAGTTACTAGCGTTATAGGTTCTCACGATCACAGAAGTCATCGTTGAATGTGTAGGAGTCAGTATGGATCTCCAGGTCCCGCTTCTGATTATTGATCTGAGAGGGGTCTCGATCATGTCTGCATTATTCACGAACCGTAGGGTGACACACTTAAGGGATACCGACACCATTTGGAGCAAATATGTTTCAGATAAAGATTTAAGAAAGCGCTGGAATTATTTCAATACACACCGAAACTGTTTCGGGTGAAATTGCTGAAATTGGTTCTGCATGTAATATTGAAATGTTGAAGGGGGTTTTATGTGAATGTTTGTTAATTAAAGTAATTAAACAAAATTCTGAATAAAAATAAAAAAGAGTTTTATTAAATGAGAGAGCATTAAATTTGGAGAAATTTAATGCATTTAAAGTGGGGACTTTAAAAGGGAATGTGAAGAGGCATTTTAATGTGGAGGGGTTACCACCACATGAATGGAGGAGGTGAAGGGGCACCCCCCTTGAGGTGCCGGCCATGGGGAGGGGCACCCCCCTCCTCCTATAAAAGGCCACCCTCTCCTCACTTCTCACTCACACCTCCTCGTGAAGGATCTCTCTCCCCCTCTAGTATTATTTCCCCATGGTCTCGGATTAGCGAGATACATGTTCCCAGTGGCTTTATCTGGAAAGGAGTTGCTGGTTCTGCTGCTTTGCCTGAGTGAGGGACGGAGGTTGTCGGGGTACCGGACGTGTGTGCGATCAAGGATGCACCACTGCTTTGCGGTGCTGGACTTGGTGGTGCTGGAGCTGGATCTGATGAACATGCTGGAGCCGGACCTGCTAAACTTCATCACGATCTTGAGATCGGCCAGTGTACGACTACATCAACCACGAGTTCCTACTCGTTAACCAAACTTGTTGTCTTCAAGGGTAAGTTCTCGATGGATGTATGTCCACCCGTTGCTTTGTACCTAGTAGATAGATCATGGCGTGTAGTTCTCATCGTAGGAAATTTTTTGTTTTCTATGTTGCGGACCCAACAGTGGAATCAGAGCCTGATCTATGCGTAGGTGCTTTGCACGGGTAGTACATATATGTTTATATGTGGGCGATGGTGATCATGTTATTGCATCTTTCATGTATTTTGGATATTGGTGGCATAGTGGGATGAAGCGGCCCGGACCAACCTTACATGTCATCGTACATGAGACCGGTTCCACGACTGACATGCAACTAGTTTTGCATAAGTGGCTGGCGGGTGTCTGTCTCTCCTACTATAGTCAATATCTGATTTACAACGAGTTGCTAATAACTTGGTTATCCTCGTTGTGGTTCATGTTCATAGGTAAGAACGGTTCTATCTCCGAAAGCCCTAAGCCACGTAAAACTTGCAATTGATAAATTAGAGGTGTCTAGTTTAGATCGTTGCTGGGCTAGTGTCTTGATATGGTATTGTTGTAAGTAGATGTATGATAGATACTCTTACAACACAGTCAATGTGTAAGTTCCATAGAGCTTGGCCTTACACACAAAGGAATGATAGAGATCATACCACGATGCAAATGATAGAGATCAAATGCATGGACCATATCATCTCGCTTTACACATTAGATGTTAGCATCTTATACTGTTAGTTTGGCGCTTTTTATAGCATTGTAAGATGATCCCTCATTTAGATATCAAGATAAAAATGTGTTCTTCCTTAAGTATGCACTGTTCTATGGATCGTGTTTCGAGACATCAAGTGATGATCGGGTGTACTCGACTCTACGCTTTCATACAACGGGTGTAAGATAGTTTTACACACGCGAGTACTAAGGTTCTTACTTGGCGAGCCTAGCATGTAGAGACATGGCCTCGGAACACGGACCGAAAGGTTAAGCATGAGTCATATAATTGATATGATGCCCATATTGATGCTCGCATTTGAAGCTACACCGACTCACGTGATGATCGGACTTGGTGTAGTGGATTTGGTTCATGTAATCACCAAAAAGGCACGAGGGATGTCGTTTTTGAGTGGGAGTTCATTTCTAATTTGGATTAGTCGAACTCAATTTCTCATAAACTAAATCGAAGTGAATTTGCATAATTTGTTGTATTCATTGGTGTCTATTCACTACCTTATGCTTAGTTTTAATTGAGATAATAGAACTATAGAATTCTGGATATTTACTTTACGAACTGGTATCGTATTGTTTTGAATGTCAATTTAAAGATTAGAAGTCCTATTGCAAACTTTCAGCAAACTCTGTTTACTCCATGAAGTTTAATAAGTAGTATTAAATCAAGAGTAAGAATTCCAATGTTAGTATCGAAAGTATCATGTTTGCCTCCATGATTCTTGATATTGAAAAGTTGTTTTAATATCGAGGTTATCTAGGAGCTGAAAGAATTGTTTCAGAAACCATCATGTGTGAAAGACATTGTGATATCTGAAAAAAAAATTGGTTGCATTATGATAGAGTGTAATTTAGCAAAATACATGTTCTCATATTGTATGAGAATTTGTGAAGGATGGAGATGCTAGGCATCCGGATCTCCCAAAAAGGTTTTTGGGAACTAAAATTATACTCGTCATTCTTCCTTATAGGCTATAGTAGCTTGATCATGAAAGTTGTCATGATAGGAATGAATAGAAGATGTAAGTAAAATGTTTACTACACTAATAGATTACTAAAGAATTGATTTTTGAAAGAATACCAAACATTTGATGATGGTGATCCACTTCAAAGTGAAAGTCCTAAGGTATTAGTATTTGACTATATATGCTTTGTACTATGTGTCATGTGAATGACACCACTATTGATGTTGATAGATTCTTTTAAAAGGAAAAGGAATTGCTGAAAGAGAATCTATAAAATATTTGGCAGAAAAGAAAAAGTTGGAGATGTCCAACTTAGGTATATAGAAGATATACATGTTATGGATGTATTCTTTGCTTGTTAAACAATGTGGTTCTTAGGTATTGGATACCGGTATTGGATACCGAATTGGTTGGTATGAAGTGTCATACAGGACAACGCAATTCATGAACTGCAATGGCCTAAGTAACTAGCAAGAGAATAAGTGATGATGTTCATCGAAAATAAATAAAGTGTTATTGTGTTTTTGTTGTCATCATACCTAGCCTTCAATATTTTTTTTAGTAATTGTTATTTTGTTCCGGTATTACGAGAACAATGGTTATTCAAATAATTACCGTATTCCATAAAAGATGGATGAACTTTTACAAGTCTAGTGGGAGAAATCACATCCATAAACACTATTGCTAAAATGTCGCAAGGCAAATGATTGAAAGATCATTTATGAAGTGACATCGCTGTTTAAATTATATTGGAAAGAAAACATGAAGAAACTCCATGTTGATGGATTTTTGGAGTCTTTGATTTTGATCAACTGACGCTTGTGAGACTTTCCTTGAGATAATTGAAACTCCGTTCATAGGCCAGAGAGGAACGGATGACTAGCTTATTGGAAATTGTGCATGCTGATGTGCATAGTCCATTATGTGTATCCATATGCGATGGATCTTTTTGCTTCATATGATTTCTCCGAAAATTTGAGTGAATATATCTGTATATTTACTTCATAAGGAAGAAGTATGAAACATTTGAAAATTGTTCAAATACTTTCAAGATGAAGTGGAAAATCATTGTAACAAGAAAATAAAGAGTTTATGATTCGATCATAAAGGAAGATATTTGAGTTACATGTTTAGCAAAACACTTAAGATTTGAGGAATTGTTCCATGATTTGTGTTTCCCGATAAACCATAGGAATATGGCATATTCGAGAGATGAAATCAAACCATGTTTGACATGGTAAGATCAAAGGTGTCATTTATAAAACTTCCATTATGTTTTAAGGATTGAAGCTTTAGAGACTACCGCTTTTACACTGAAAAGAGCACCATCGTGATCCGTTGAAATGACACCATATAAGTTATGGTTTGGGATAAAACCCGAATTGTCTTTTCTTAAATTTTGGTATGATATGCATAAGTAAAATGTTTACAACCAAAGTCGGATAAGCACGTCTTTGTAGGTTATCCCAAAGAATTTGTTGGGAATTTCTCAGTAACACCGAGGACAAAAGAGTTTGTTACTTGGAACGATAAGTTTCTTGAGAAGGAATTTTTCGTGAAAAGTTAAGTGGGAGGACAATAGAACTTTGATAAGGTTGTGGAACCTTAGCTATATGTGCTAAGTAATGGCTTGGCGCGGAAAGTGTCCCGGTGGCGGCCACAATGCTCATGGCTCCCGTGATTACAAAAGGTGTGATCTCGGAGATTAGAGTTCCTATTGAACCGTATGGGTTGGTAAGAATCAAATAGTAAGATTTGATAAGCAAGTCGTTATGGTTTTGACAATGATGAACCGACTACATGCAAAGAAGCGATGATGGGCCCTGACTCCATAAAATGACTAGAAGTCATAGAATCTGTGATAGTATCCATACACGAGAAATCAAGTTTCTGAACTTGGAAGACCCTCCGGAAAGGCGTGAGGCCTATCGGTCGAGTTTGGATCTATAAAGAAATAGACATGGATGTTTAACATCTATGAAATAGTCGACATGTCGGAAAGAAGTTTACGGCAATGTTCAAGGAGTTGACTATGACAAGATTTGATCTTTCATAGCGATATATAGTCTTGACGGATTAATGTAGCAACAACTACATATAATTTGGTATATGGTAGTTGAATAAACAAAGCAAGGTTATTTTAATAGAACGGTTACCTAGGACGTGTACATGACATGGTCCGAAGGGTTTTGTTAATTCAAAGGGTGCTAAAAGGGCATGCAAACTTCAATAGTTGAAGTAAGCATAGCGGAGTTGGAATCTTCACCATGATGAAACTGTTAAAAGAGTTTAAATTCATCGGAGATGATGAAGATGCTTGCATTTGCAAGAAATTAAGTGGGAGCGCTGAGACATATTTCTAATACATTATGTAGAGGACATATTGTTGATTGTAAATGATGTATCTTGTATTGACACAAGTTTAGAATTTCATTAAAATTAGATTTCGATGAAAGACTTGGGCAAAACCAGAATATTTGGCATCAATATCTATATGGATAGATTGAGGCGCTAATATGGTTATGCCAGACATACATATATGAGATATTGAAAGGGTTCAATATGGAAACAACAAAAAAGGTTCTTGTTGCATGGAAAGGATTGTATCAAAATTCAAGTGTTTCAACACTTGGTGAGTAAAATCACATGCAGATTTTGATCGATTATACCGTGATATGTATATATCCAAAATGTCCTATGCTCTAAGTGTTATGAGCACATACCAGGATGATTCATAAGATGATCATTGGACAATAGTAAAGATATTCTTATGAGCTTTGGAAGAACTAAGAATATATCATGTATAAGTGACAGATAGTTAAAGGTAGTTCGTTGTAAAGTGTTACATTGATACTAGTTTTTTTCACAAGATAGAAATTAAATTTATCTCAATTTAGACTATGGGTGGCACAATGTAATGGAAAGGATGTTCCATGATGGATTTGGATGAGTTCCAAAGTTGAGACATTGTGACAGATACTACAACAAAAGGCTAAGTATATAACTGCTATAGTAGCAGCAAAGGAGGGCATTTGTGTTAAGTAGTTTGTTATCAAACTAGGTGTGGTTCAAAGTGGGATAATACTATGAAGATATATTGTGTGACAATAATTTCAACATATTTTAACCAGAACGAACTAAAGGTCTCACCAAAGGACCAAATTTATACAATGTCATCTCATTTGAGAATGAGTGATGCGTAGAGACGCAAAGACATGCAAATACACACGGACCTGAACCTGTCAGAGCCGAAGATTATGTTAACCACTAGAAATCACGTATATAAAATACCAGAAAGCCATAGGTGTTCAATACGCAAAGGTTTTCAAACTAGATTATTGACTCTAGTGCAAGTGGGAGACTGAAGGGAATATGCCCGAGAGGCAATAATAAAGTGGTTATTATCTTATTCCATGTTTATGATAAATGTTTATTTTGCATGCTATAATTGTATTGATCGGAAACATCAATACATGTGTGTTTAATAAACAAAAAGGGGTTCCTAGTTATGCCTCTCTTATATACTAGCTCGTTGATTAACAAGATGATCAAGGTTTCCTGATCATGGACATTGGATGTTGTTAATAATGAGGACACAACATTGGTGGAATGATGTGATGAACATTCATCCGAAGTATAGCATTACAATCAAGTCATTATGTTTATATTGCTATAACATCATACGAAGTAATCTTTATCCTTAGACCATGAGATCATGTTAATTGCTAACACCGGAAGAGTATCTTGATAACATCAAACGTCACACCGTAACAGGGTGACTATAAAGATGGGTTTAGTACTACGAAGGTGTTATGTTGAGGCTCATGGATCAAGAGTGGAATTTGTCAATCCAGATGACCGATAGATATACTCTGGGCCCTCTCGGTGATATCACATTAGGATAGCTTGCAAGCAAGTGATGTGATCACTAGAATGTTATATCACGGGAACGAGAAAAGAGTGCATGTCGGTAACGAGATCAAACTAGGTATGGAGATACCGATGATTGAATCTCGGACATGTAATATATCGCGAGAAAAAGGGATTTAGTTACTAGCATTATAGGTTCTCACGATCACAGAAGTCATCGTTGAATGTGTAGGAGTCAGTATGGATTTCCAGGTCCCGCTTCTGATTATTGATCTGAGAGGGGTCTCGATCATGTCTGCATTATTCGCGAACCGTAGTGTGACACACTTAAGGGATACCAACACCATTTGGATCAAATATGTTTTAGATAAAGATTTAAGAAAGCGCTGGAATTATTTCAATAGACACCAAAACTATTTCGGGTGAAATTGCTGAAATTGGTTCTGCATGTAATATTGAAATGTTGAAGGGGGTTTTATGTGAATGTTTTGTTAATTAAAGTAATTAACAAAATTCTGAATAAAAATAATAAAAGAGTTTTATTAAATGATAGAGCATTAAATTTGGAGAAATTTAATGCATTTAAAGTGGGGACTTTAAAAGGGAATGTGAAGAGGCATTTTAATGTGGAGGGATTACCACCACATGAATGGAGGTGGTGAAGGGGCACCCCCCTTGAGGCGCCGTCCATGGGGAGGGGCACCCCCCTCCTCCTATAAAAGGCCACCCTCTCCTCACTTCTCACTCACACCTCCTCGTGAAGGATCTCTCTCCCCCCTCTAGTATTATTTCCCCATGGTCTCGGATTAGCGAGATACATGTTCCCGGTGGCTTTATCTGGAAAGGAGTTGTTGCTTCCGCTGCTTTGCCTGAGTGAGGGACGGAGGTTGTCGGGGTACCGGACGTGTGTGCGATCAAGGATGCATCGCTGCTTTGCGGTGCTGGACTTGGTGGTGCTGGAGCTGGATCTGATGGACGTGCTGGAGCCGGACCTGCTGGACTTCATCATGATCTTGAGATCGGCAAGTGTATGACTACATCAACCACGAGTTCCTACTCGTTAACAAAACTCGTTGTCTTCGAGGGTAAGTTCTCGATGGATGTATGTCCACCCGTTGCTTTGTACCTAGTAGATAGATCTTGGCGTGTAGTTCTCATTGTAGGAAAAATTTTGTTTTCTATGTTGCGGACCCAACAAGGCTCCCATACATCAGCATGCACATAATCTAAAATGCCTTTGGTGGTATGAGTGGAAGCCTTAAATTTAATTATTTTATGCTTACCAAAAATGCAGTGCTCACAGAACTCAAACTTACCCTAGTTGCAACCATCAATCAGTTCTCTCTTAACCAACTCTGCCATGCCACGTTCGCTGATATGCCCAAGACGCATTTTCCACAGATTTGTTTTACCACAATCATACAAATCATTAGAAGTAACAGCAGCAGCAATACCAGGCAAAGTGCTACCTCTAAGAACATATAACTTAGCAGAATTCATATCACCTATCATGTGAATAAGAGAACCTTTTGATACCTTTAACAATCTACGCCCACCGGCGTACTTGTATCCATCAATGTCCATGGTACTAAGGGAGATCAGATTTCTGGCCATGCTTGGTATGTGCTTCACCTCATTCAACGTATGCGCCACGCCATCATGTGTCCTGATCTTAACAGATCCAACTCCGACAATATGGCATGGGTTGTCATTCCCCACATGTAAGAAATCTCTAGTCTACACAGACTCATATGAACTGAACCAATCTTTGTTACAACAAATATGAAACGAACATGCAGTATCAAGTATCCATTCATCATCACGAGATGCACAAGCAGCAAAAATGGCTAAACTTTCACCATCAGAACTATCACCAGAAACAACAATAGACTTACCATTACCTTGATCCTTATCTTTCAGTTGGTACGTCCCGTTCCTTTTCTTCTTATTCTGCAGCTTCCAACAATCATCAATAACATGATTAGATTTCTTATAATACCTGCAGAACTTGTCCTTTCCCTTGGACTTCGAACGACTTCTGCCATCTTTGCTCTTATCTCCGTTGCCATAGTTGTTAGATCTCTGCTCGGTCCTGCCACGAACCTACAGAGCTTCAGCCTTGGATGATGTGCCATCTACATGCACCATAGTTTTCATCTTTTCCCTCTGTTTGAGGGCATCTTGAACTTCATCAAGGGTTATTTTATCACGGCTCAACAACATTGTATCACGAAAGTGTGTATAAGAACTAGGCAGCGAGCATAAGAGTAATAGAGCTAGATCCTTGTAACATCCCAAAACTTTAATCAAGGTTATCAAGATCCAAATCACCCAATTTAGGGTTAACAAAAACTTTTTATTATTAAAACAATTAAGCATGCATATGTGTGTTGCATTAATATGGAATTGTTTTGAATTGCCTTGTTTGTTGGTTCTAATGGTTGTAAAATGATTCTAAGGTGAATGCCACATCATCTAGATCATTTCCAAGAAAAATCCTAATAAAAAGAAATCAATTAGAATTAATGAAGGAAAATGGTCACTTTTGCCATTTTAATCCACTAGGTCACTTTAGGTGTTCCTAGAAGTCAATTCTTAACAGAAACAATTCTAGATCTTTGCACCCCTTGCTAGTACAAGTAAAGATGTACTAAGGCCCATTTTACAAACTTACAAAAACACTTAGCCACTAAATTTAAATGACATTTGAAAATGGAATCCAATGCATATGAGAAGATCCCACTTTCTCAAAAACCCACCAAACCAACTACACTTGACAATCCCAAGCAACCAGAGACTCTCAAGCATAAGTGTAGATCACACACCAAAAATCTTTCCAAAATTCAAATATAAATTTCTTTCGGCCATTTCATCAAACACTTGGTGATCACAGATAAACCTGCCTAACAATTACTGTTCTTGATTAATGCATTGTCCACCAATTTGCCCCATTACACTCCCTTGTCCCCTCTTATCCCAACCAGCACCCTAGCACCTCACCCCCTTGTTGTATGCGCCAATGCCAAGCCACCTGAGCACCTCCTTGCCAGGCGACCATGGTTCACTCGCAGCAGACCGAACCCAGCTTGCTCATGATGCCTAGGAGGTAGGCGAGATCACACCGCCCCTCTCTGTCCCTTCCCCAAGCACTGGCAGGCCCTGGACCACCGCAGAACAGCCGCGCCCACCGCGTCTGAGCCATGCCGAGCATGCGCCAGAGCGCCGCGCCCGACAAGCCAGCACAGACCGCAGCTCACGCGCACCGCCTCGCTAGGACCCTAGGAAGCGCCCACACATTCCCGTGCGCCGCTGTTTGACCTACAGCCACCGTGCGCCGCGTCGAATGCCGCTTCTGCTGCGCAGAGCATCAGATGCTCCCGACCAAATTCCACCGCCCCTAGCGGCGCCTTTAAGCCATAGAGGACCACCGGGGAGCACTACATCGACCGCCGCTGGTAGCCATGCCGCTAGCACCTTGTAGACGTCTCGCCACCGTTGCATGACCACGCCGCTCGGTCCAGTCGACGAGCCTATACAAGGAGGCCTTCCCCAGCCTCAATCCTCACACCATTCCACTCCCCTCTCACCACTGACCACCCCAGGCCTTTCCTCGGAGCCAATTGAGCTGCAGTTCGCCAGAATTTTGACGGAGCTTGCTGCAGCAGAGGAGAAGAGGCGCCGTTGATTCCGACTGCCCCAGGAGCCGCCACGACCACGCCTAGAACATCCGTCGTCTACCATCTCGATCTCCCCCATCGCCACGTCTAGCTGGAGCCTTGGTAAGCCCCCACTGCACCCCCACCGAGCCGCTAGGGTTCCGTCTCGCCGGCGACCTGTCCGTCGTCCATGACGAGCCACAGCCGTCGATCGTAGTTCTAATCGTGCGGCCCACATCGCCCCGTACCGCTTCGCGTTTGAAGAGCCGCTGACATGCGGGACCCCCCTGCCAAATGTTCTCTGCACCGTGGAGTGTGACTGGGCCGGCCCATTAGTGTTCCCGCGCTGGCCCTAGAATTCAAATTTAGATTTTTCTATTTAGACTTAATCTAGTTTCTGTCCACTAGTTTGAAAATCAATTCAGAACGATTTACTTAACCAAATTGAATGATTCCAATTTTGTTGGAAAGATAATTTAAATTTCTATCCAAGCCTGTTGGATTTAAATCAATTAGAGTTATAGATCACATATGGAAAAAATAACAAGACAGAGACTTTTCCACATTCAATCATTTTTTAAAAATCAACCATAATAGCTTTTGAGTTGATTCCAACTCTCAAAAATCACATTTGACAATACCTATCTGAATATGTAATAATATTTCGGTTTGCATGCAGTGACTTTGTACTAGTACCAAAATAATGCTATATAGGCATTTCTAGTCACTTTAAATCATTAAATATTAATCTTAAACTTTATAAAATGTGATCCAACATTTAAATCCCATTCCCATGTATTAGAATATGTAGTGATGACATGTATTCACATGATCCCATATTTTAAATGGAGAATATTAAATCTTAATTGTGAGTAGAAATTACTTTTCTCAAATAAAATAAATGACACTAGTTCATCAAATCTTGTGATGTTTGTGATGGTACTAGATCATCAAGTATGTGCCTTGGTGTGCTAAATAGACTAGTTAAGTATTGTTTGGTGATTGTGTATTCCAGTATGTATTTATAGACGATAGTACCGACCAAGTCTACAAGGAGGAGGAGTTCTACCCTGAAGAAGAAGAGGATAATTTCAACCACGGCACCAATCAAGGCAAGCTTGAACTAAGCAAGTTAACACTTGCCCACTTAACTTGAGAAAAATCATTAGGCATGCTTTGGTTATACCCTTTCTTGATTTATACCAATCCCAAGTTTTACTTACAAGCTTTACTTTCTTTTACTTTACCAAAGTTCTTTACTTTGTTTATAGATAGTATAAAGAGTATAAAACTTGGCCTAGCTAGTTAGACTTAGATGTAATTCTATGGCATGAGATTGAAATTAGCATCCCACCTTAGTGAACACTCTTAACTTAGTAATTAGAGCTAAACCAAAAACTTGATCACTTTAGATGGGAATATTTGGTGAAAATGACTTGTGAAAACCTTGGAATGATGAGTCATTCTATTGAGATATTTTGACATGTGTTGAGAAACACAAATTGGTTTATGATGATGATGAAAATGTTGAGGCATGAGCCTTAGCCCCTTTATAAAAACTAATGGTTGGGTTCGGATGCGATACCATTCCAATTTTACCGTACAACCACAATACCTGAATTGGGTAAGGCTTAGCCGGAAGTTTATATGTATTAGTATTAGTTCCCTCGCGGGAGAGGTTTGAGCAGAGGCTACTTCTCAATGTTGTCCACCTATGCAGTGCCCAGGATGGCAGATGGCCATGGCTAGGAGGCCAAGCTCATAGAGAGAGGTGCTTATACTAGAGTGTGTAAAGGAAAGGTTATGTTTGATTATCTGCATACTAAGTATGATGATTCAGGGTTATCCTTGACAGATGTATCGAATTTTGTGGTGAAAGTGTACCACCTTTGTAGAGTGTCAAACTATTCGAATAGCCGCATCCGCGGTTATGGACAGTTGGAGTGGCCATACTGTTCCGGTGTTAGATGTTTTCAAAATGACTTATGAAATGAATTGTGACATGACTTGACCACAACAGAGTTGTGACTATGACAACTAAGTCCCCACTTAGGTGATTTAGAACTTTATTTTATCTTTCTTTGTTTCTGAACTTAGCTTAGGTTTCAAACTTAACTTTATAAATAATCTTAGAGCTTAGCATTCCTACTAGAACTACCTTACTTGTTAGTGATAGTTTGCGAGTACTTAAAGAGTACTCATGGCTTTGTCCCTGGCTATTCCCGTGGCCAGACTATGAGGAGGACTATCCGGAAGGAGGACAGCAAGACGGCTACGACAACTAGGATCATCTCACATCGTCAGCATTGCTTGTGACACTGAAGATGGAGCCCACCGCTATGCTCTTTATTCCGCTACTTGTTTGTACTAAGACTGGATCATCCGATCCTTTATTTGTGTAAGACCCTATTAGGGTTTGTAATGGATGATGTACTCTGATATCCAATCTGTTATGTCTCGCAAAAATGGTAATCCTGGGATTGCGATGTATGGCATAACAGGCATCTGGGATTAAAAATCTGGGTGTTGACAAGTTGGTATCAGAGCCATCCTGACCATAGGAGACCCTAGTTAGAATGGACGTCCGAATAAAAACTTAGTTTCAAAAAAACGAAGAAGTTAGTATTTATGAAAACCTATTTCCTCTCTTACCCTTGGGATTCTTTCTCTCAAAAAGTACATGTTCCTCAAAAAATTCTTACGTTACTACATAAAATTTTGACACACTTGATCACTTCACTAACTTACTCATCCTAAATTATTATAGATGGAAGTTCAGTACTGCAAGTTCTACTAGTTGGGCAACGGAGGCCAACTGATATTCGAGAGGGATCTTGATGCACTACCTGAGTACTTGGAGTGCCCACATCCGGAGTTCTTTGGAGCTCAACTCAATGGTCCCCTAGGAGGAGATTTACAATGGCTAGTAGTTGCTGATCTTCGAGGAAAGATGGAGGCACCCCTTCCGAGAAGATTCAATTCACCGTAAGAGAGAACAACTGGCTAGATGGATTAGCCAAGGCAATGCATGAAGCTCTCGCTCGTCTTTGTGCACAGAATGTCAACTTGATCCAGGGAACTCGCTTTTCTCACTATGCAAGGCGTGATTCTATGGGAATGCCTCTGGAGATGCCAAGTCACCCGGAGTTGAAGCATCAAGTGGAGAACCTTGACTTCCTACTGTATGACAGACAGAAGGAATTGGACAATGCTAGAGAATTCGCCAACCACAACCTTGCCATTGCCACCCAGAAGGCCCAGACTTTCTCACTGCTCATCAAGGATCGTCAATCACTTCGCCGTCAACGCGCAAAGAAGGATCGCACCATCGACCGTCTTTGCAAGAAGGTGGCTGACCTCGAGAAGACCATCAAGGAGCAAGAAGCTCAGCTTGCAGCAAAGGAAGAAGAGGAGGAAGGTGAAGACATCCAGGGAGATATTCACTCATACCTTAGCAATGATGATGACTATCTAGAGGATGATGCCATGGACTTCTACACCGACGATGATGACTCCGACTTCATCGATGATGAGTAGATGCACTAGAGCACTATCGTAGGAGTGAGAAGTATCGGTCCCATTGTATCGTAGCTTAAAGAACGGTTCTTAAAACCATCTGTTTTCCCTTTTTATTGTGGTGTGTGTGTGTTTGTGTCGTGTGCCTTTCTTGAATGAATGAAAAGAAGTTAGTTGCAAAACCTGAGTCAAACTCAAAGTTTTAGCTTGAAACCATAACCATGAACCTTAGAACTTTCCCTCTTACCCCATTATCTATCTCAATCTTCAGATGACTCGTGGAAACCAAGGAGGGAGCAGCTCATCGTAGGACCCCATGCTGCAGATTCTGTAGACGCTCATTGCAGACCACGAAGCTAGTAGGGCAGAGCGCCAAGCAAATCTAGCCACACTGCAGCAGATCGCCCAGATGGCTCATAATAATCAGGGCCATGGAAATCAGGATCATCATGGATCCAAGCTCAAAAACTTCAAGAATACCAATCCCCCAATCTTTAGCAAGTCTGAAGACCCGTTGGATGCTGATGATTGGTTAAAGACCATGGAAAACAACTTAGAAGTCGCCGGAGTGGATGCCAATGAGAAAGTTCAGTTTGCCACCCACTATCTGGCAGGAGATGCAAGAGCATGGTGGAACAGCACCCGCACGATGAACCACGGTCAAGTGATGATGTGGGAAGCTTTCAAAGTCAAGTTCAGCCGCACCCATGTGCCGCAGGGTTTAGTCACCCGAATGAGAGATGAATTCAGAGAACTAAAGCAAGGCAGAATGACTGTAGTGGAGTACCATGACAGATTCTTGTCCCTCGCCAGGTATGCACCGGATGAGATCAACACTGAAGCCAAGAAGAAGGAGAGATTTGTGAATGGACTGCATGATGAGATGCAGACAGTACTCGTCAACATCCGTTTCGAGAATCTCGAAGAGCTAGTCAACTCTGCCATTCAGATGGAAGGGAAGATTAATCAAGCGAACAACAATCGCAAATGTCGGATGATGCACCAAGCTGGATCCAACAGTCACCAGAAGTATCGTCCCAACCCGTCTGCCGGATATGCCCCGAGGAACAATCGACCCCCAATGTCTCGCCCAAGCTACCCCAACTGCAGTGGAGGAAATGTGAAGTCCAGAGGAAACAACAACAACCACCCCAACAACTCCAACAACTTCAACCATGTACCGCCCAAGTCCAACAACAACAACACTGCACCTAGAACTGGAAGCAATGTCGTGCCCGTGTGATGTCTACGCACTTGTATTCTTGTAGACAGTTGTTGGGCCTCCAAGTGCAGAGGTTTGTAGAACAGCAGCAAGTTTTCCCCTAAGTGGATCACCCAAGGTTTATCGAACTCAGGGAGGAAGTGGTCAAAGGTATTCCCTCTCAAGCAATCCTGCAATAAAGATACAAGAAGTCTCTTGTGTCCCCAACACACCCAATACACTTGTCAGGTGTATAGGTGCACTAGTTCGGCGAAGAGATAGTGAAATACAAGTGGTATAGATAATTATAAGTGGTAACGGTGATAGAAAATAACTTGATGGCGTGGAAGAGACTAAAGTAAAACTAAATATGGAAGCAAGCAAACATGTAACAGATCTAGTTGCAAACGGTGTATCAATGCTTAGAAACAAGGCCTAGGGATCATACTTTCACTAGTGAACACTCTCATATAAATATATTCTTCTTTATGATACTACGCTGAACTACTCTCCGGTTGAACACTCTAAT
Source organism: Avena insularis (assembly GCA_023614405.1). NCBI lineage: Eukaryota > Viridiplantae > Streptophyta > Magnoliopsida > Poales > Poaceae > Avena > Avena insularis. The sequence continues at coordinate 84,453,244 of CM042684.1, read as the reverse complement.
CGATGGTAGGGCTATAACAGCACACCTCAAATTAAGTCTTTCCCATCTAGAAAACCCCACACTGTCACCTTGGGTACTAGATGAGTCCAACAAACACCACAATTTCATAAAGACATCCAACTCCAAATATAACTCATAACAAGTATTTGTAATCTCTAGCCTAAGTTCCACCATGGTGTGCACGATGTCACTTTCACACACATGGGGAGAGCAGATATCTATTAAAGCACTTGAGTAGCAAGGTAGATCTATAGATTACAAGCTCATGATCTCAATAAGATCATGCATAGAGAGAGATATGAACACATAGCTACCGGTAGAACCCTTAGCCTCGAGAGAGAACTACTCCCTCCTCATCATGGGAATCAGCAATGGTGATGGAGATGGCGGTGGAGATCGGTGGAGATGGCTCCGGGGGCACTTCCCCGTCCCGGAACAGAGACTTTTTGTCCCCCAAATCTCCCCTTCGGTGGCGGCGGTGCTGTGGAACTTTTCGTGGATTTCTGATTGACGATTTAGGGTTTTGGCTTCAGGAGGCTTCTTATAGGCCAGAGGGCAAGGTCGGTGGGCGGCCAGGGGGCCCACACCATGCCCTGGCGCGGCCTAGGTGGACCCGTGCCTAGGGGTGGTGTGGCCACCCTATGGCCCCCCTCCGGCTCTCCTTCTGTCTCCGTGAGTCTTCCGGGAAAATAGTAACTTTGGCTTTTGTCCCGTCCAATTCCGAGAATATTCATTTTCTGACTTCCTGGAACCAAAAACAGCAGAAAACAGGCAACTATCACTTTGGCATCTTGTTAATAGGTTAGTCCAAGAAATCATATGAAAAGTACTCCAAAGTTGGAACAAAACACAAGAAAGTAGATAAAACCAAGCATGGAACATCAAAAATTATAGATACATTTGCAATGTATCAACATCCCCAAGCTTATCTCCTTCTCGTCCTCGAGTAGGTAAGTGATAAAAAGAAAGAATAATTTTTGAGGTGACATGCACCATCATAAACTTGATCAAAGTATTTGTAAAACATTGATAACTGGGATCATAGTACTTCAATCATAACATGAAAGACAAAGTTCTAGCAATAAGACAAAGAAACTATGTTGCAACATGAAAAGGCACAAACAAAAGATTCATGAATAAGAATGCTTTGCAAGACGTTTGTTTGTTTCACATAAAGAAAACATAGCATAGTGGCATTCAACTTGTCCCTCATAAAGTAGCAAACATAAATGCATAGGACACCTTCAAAGTTCATAAGAGTGACTAGATACAAATAGTTTAAAACAAGCAATATCAAGTTATGCATCAATCAACTAGTCTTGAGACAATGCACATAGAACTAAGAATGGCCACTATGCTCTCAAAGTAGGTGCATAAAGGTAGAAGGTGGAGACTCAATATAATGGTGGAAGAAAGGCCTTCATAGAAGGAAGCAGAGATTCAAGTTTCATAAAGAGCTTACAAAAATTATGGTACTTATAGCTTTCAGCTCTCATTGCCCCTATCATAAGCATCTTGAAGTGATTAAGGTTAAAGTGAACAAACTATGGTGTACATGCTTGATGAAGTATAAGTTAGGAATCTCATGTCCCTTGAATATGAGGGCCGCTCCTCATGCTACTCAAGTTTAGTTACTGGTAAGTTCTTGTCATTGTAAGTACATGTGTATCATAGAGAACCGCCAATGGGGTACCCCTTGCCCGATGATACGGAAGAATCCCCATATCAAAATGACAAGGCAAGCAGACAACGAGCATCTCAACATTCTTCTTATTTACCATGGGAATTGGTGCTTTTTTCTCTCTTTCCTATTTTCATAATCTCTTTTTTTCTTTTTCTCTTTTTTGGCAATATAGGACTCTTTTTTTATAAGAAGAATGCTTCATAGACAGCTCATTATGGTTACGCTGCAGGTTTCCACCATGTCAGCATGGATTAGACTAGTGGCCCATGCGTTTCTCTAACACATATACATAACTCCATGCACTTACAAGCTCCCCTTTCATTTCACACCGACGACATCCATATACAAAAGAGCATGATATCAACTATGTAAAAGTACCAAGTGCAATGTTGAAAGCGTTCCTCATGAAAGCATGGTTCTGCTAATTCCCAACAAATATGTGCAAGCATATACAACATAGACGACACGATGGTTCAAGTTTATTAAGGGCAAGAAAAGTAAGGTGTGCCATCAAGTTCGTGAGAGCTTTAATCACTAGTTTTCTCATAACAAGTTTAATTCGGAAGGTAGATAAAAACATGAATATACTTGGAATAGCATAAGATAGTAGGTAGGTATGGTGGACTCTTTGGAATAACTTGGTTTAGGGAGTTGGATGCATGAGTGGAACTCATACTTGGTTGTGGAGGCTAGCAGAAGACTGGGAGCGACAAACTAAGAGAGCAATAATGGCCATAATCATGCAGAGCGACAAAACATCATTGATCAAAGCATAAAGTGATACTACAAGTTGAAAACTAAAGGATCATAAAGGCTATGGTGACTTGGTATAGTCATAACATGGTGTGAGCATGCGCCAAGTCAACCCAAATAAAGCATCAAAGGAGAATACCACTATACTATGCTTTAATATGCTAAAACAACGCATGATTCATCCAAGGCACATTAAGCAATATCAATTGTTTATAACAAGTCATGCTACAGCAAAGAATACTAAGCATAAATCCAAAACAATATCAAGCATGGCATGACAAAGCATAGGCCACAGTCAAGAACAAGCTCTCTTTACCACTTAAGCATGAACTTTTCCTACTCTTTTCCAATCCAAACCAAACTATTTGAAAACCAATGCATGAAAGAGGGGGTCCAACCAATTTATTCAGAAAACTAAGAAAACCAAGCAAATGAAAAACCAAAATGAAAACGAAAAATAAGACGCTCCAAGAACAACACAACTGTGCATGAAATAATAAAAATGAAGCGTTTGGAAGAAACCTGTAATTTTTATTGATGAAGAAGGGGATGCCTTGGGCATCCCCAAGATTTGACGCTTGTACTTCTTGGATATTTCTTGGGGTGACACGTGTGGCATCTCCAATCTTGAGCTTTAGTCCATCCTTCATCTCATTACTCATTCCTTCCATACACCTGAAATTTTTTCTTCATACAAAACTTCACACAATCTCATTAGCAACATTAGTGCACTTAAGATAAATAAGTATTAAGGTTCAGTTCTAACACCAAATAAACTTCCATTAGAACACTAGATACTGTAGCACTTCCCTAAAAAAGCTCAATTCCCCAAAAGAACTCAAAAAGGAACCCACAAGAAGCAAATGCAGAAAATGGCAGAAATCTGTCAAAACAGACCAGCAGGTAAAGACGAAATTTTTCGAAGACCTTCTGTTCTTCAAATCAAAAAGTGTTGAACTAACGAAAGTTAGATAATAACCTGGGTCAGAAGCACAAAACATTACAGCTCAATCCAACATACAGAGCTCTCTCACGAAGTTTTACGGTGAAGCACAAAAATCTGTTTCGGGACAGCAACTTTCCCAATCATTACATCACTCTCATTAGAGGTTACTCTTGGCACAAACAGCAAATAAAAAGGATAAGGAGCGATTATTACTGAAGTAATAACTTCCAAGACTCATCTAAAACTTTTCGGTTATCTCCCAATAAGTACTTTTCTTTAACGCCTTTAAGTTAGGCATGATAGTTTAAGAAGATGATCACATAAAAAATATGAATTGAAGTAAAAGAGAGCATCAAGAAGCAAATTAAAAACAGATTTAAGTCTAACCCACTTCCTATGCTTTGGAATATTGTAAAGAAACAAGTCATGAAAGCACAAAGCAACAAGCATAGGAAAGCAAAACAAGTGCAACTTCAAAATTTTCAACATAAAGAGGGGAAACTTAATATTATTGAGATGCATAGAACTATGTTCCCTCTCTCATAATAACTTTCAGTAGCATCATGAATAAAATTAATAATATAACTATCACATAAAATATTCTTATCATGAGCCACATGCTTAAAAGAATTAGTACTCTCCATATAAACATAGTCATTCTTGTTAATTGTAGTGGGAGAAAATTCAACAAAATAGCTATCATTATTATTTTCATCACCATAATCATCAAATATAGGAGGCATATTATAATCATAATTAATTTCCTCCTCAATAGTAGGTGGACTAAAAATATCATATTCATCATGGCAATCATCATAAATTGGAGGTATTGTATCATCATAAGCAATAGAATAGCTATCTTCCAAAGCTGGGGAACTAAAAAGATCATTTTCATAAAAACTAGCTTCCCCAAGCTTAGAATTTTCCATAGCATTAGCAATAATGGTGTCCAAAGAATTCATACTAACAACATTTCTATTAGCATGCAAATAAAGTTCCATAGGTTTTTTAATTTTCTCTTCAAACACTTCATGTCCTAACTCAAGATAAATACTATAAAGCTCTGTAATTTTTTTGTTGTTTTCCATTAAGCCTAACTAGTGAAAACAAGAAACAAAAAGACAAAATTGCAGAATCTTAAGGAAATAACTTTGAGTACTCACACCAGAAAATAGGTGTTTGCCGTGGGAGGTTCTTGTTCTTTAATCCTCCGGTGTGAATACCTTTTACCTTACCTCCCCGGCAACAGCGCCAGAAAATAGCTTGATGTCTACGCACTTGTATTCTTGTAGACAGTTGTTGGGCCTCCAAGTGCAGAGGTTTGTAGAACAACAGCAAGTTTTTCCTTAAGTGGATCACCCAAGGTTTATCAAACTTCGGGAGGAAGTGGTCAAAGGTATTCCCTCTCAAGCAATCCTGCAATCAAGATACAAGAAGTCTCTTGTGTCCCTAACACAACCAATACACTTGTCAGGTGTATAGGTGCACTAGTTCGGCTAAGAGATAGTGAAATACAAGTGGTATAGATAATTATAAGTGGTAACGGTGATAGAAAATAACTTGATGGCGTGGAAGAGACTAAAGTAAAACTAAAATAAAGATGGAAGCAAGCAAACATGTAACAGATCTAGTTGCAAACGGTGTATCAATGCTTAGAAACATGGCCTAGGGATCATACTTTCACTAGTGAACACTCTCATATAAATATATTCTTATTTATGATACTACGCTGAACTACTCTCTGGTTGAACACTCTAATCGATGGTAGGGCTATAACAGCACACCTCAAAGTAAGTCTTTCCCATCTAGAAAACCCCACACTGTCACCTTGAGTACTAGATGAGTCCAACAAACACCCCAATTTCATAAAGACATCCAACTCCAAATATAACTCATAACAAGTATTTGTAATCTCTAGCCTAAGTGCCACCATGGTGTGCACGCTGTCACTTTCACACACATGGGGAGAGCAGAGATCTATTAAAGCACTTGAGTAGCAAGATAGATCTATAGATTACAAGCTCATGATCTCAATAAGGTCATGCATAGAGAGAGAGAGAGATGAACACATAGATACCGGTAGAACCCTTAGCCTCGAGAGAGAACTACTCCCTACTCATCATGGGAATCAACAATGGTGATGGAGATGGCGGTGGAGATCGATGGAGATGGCTCAAGCACTTCCCGTGGCAGGTCTTGAACAGAGACTTTCATCCCCGAATCTCCCCTTCGGTGGCGGCGGTGCTGTGGAACTTTTCATGGATTTCTGATTGACGATTTAAGGTTTTGGCTTCGGGAGGCTTCTTATAGGCCAGAGGGCAAGGTCGGTGGGCGGCTAGGGGGCCCACACCATGCCCTGGCGCCGCCTAGGTGGACCCGCGCCTAGGGATGGTGTGGCCACCCTGTGCCCCCCCCTCCGGCTCTCCTTCTGGCTCCGTGAGTCTTCCGGGAAAATAGTAACTTTGGCTTTTGTCCCGTCCAATTCCAAGAATATTCATTTTCTGACTTCCTAGAACCAAAAACAGCAGAAAACAGGCAATTGGCACTGTGGCATCTTGTTAATAGGTTAGTCCAAGAAATCATATGAAAAGTACTCCAAAGTTGGAACAAAACACAAGAAAGTAGATAAAACCAAGCATGGAACATAAAAAATTATAGATACATTTGCAATGTATCACCGTGGCAGCAAAAGACAAGTCTCAGATTACTTGTTTCGAGTGTGGAGTGAAGGGTCACTACTCCAATGAGTGTCCCAAGAAGATTGCTGCCACTGCCAATGTGAATGCCCTAGCGCAACATCAGCGTCGTGTTCATCCCGGAAGAAGATTCGCCCCAGGGAACCCTCACAACCGCAACGGCCGTCTCTTCCACATGAACACCGAAGAAGCCCAAGAAGCGCCACATGTAGTGCTGGGTATGTTTTCTGTCAACTCTGTTTTAGCAAGAGTGTTGTTTGATTCTAGAGCATCGCACTCGTTTGTCACCGAAGAATTTGCATGCACTAGTAAGATTCACCCAACCAACTTGAAGCATGTCATAATAGTTCAAATACCCGGTTCAACCATAAAAGCTAGAAAAATTTGCAAAGCTGTACCTATCAGAATACATGGGATAGATTTCTATGCCAATCTAATAGTACTTGGAACCAAAGGTTTGGAAGTAGTACTAGGAATGGATTGGATATCAAAGCATAAAGGATTGATCGACTGTGCCAGGAAAGCCATGACCATGACCAGTAGCTCTAGAGTATCAGTAGAGAATATATCTGAAACCTTGCCCCGTCAATTCAAGTGCGACAAGAGTCTAGCCCTACCCACCATAGACCAAGTCAGAGTAGTCTGTGAATACCCCGACGTATTCCTAGATGAATTGCCCGGTATGCCTCCGGTTCGGGATATCGAGTTCATTATTGAACTAATTCCTGGAACCAGACCCATATCTCAGAGACCCTATAGCATGAACCCCTCAGAGTTAGTGGAACTGAAGAAGCAATTGGATGCTATTCTAGAGAAAGGCTTGATTCAACCAAGCGCATCGCCATGGAGATTGCCCGTGTTGTTCGTCGACAAGAAGGATGGAGGCAACCGTTTGTGCACAAATTACAGGAAGCTGAATGATGTCACAATCAAGAACAAGTACCCCTTGCCCAAGATAGAGGATCTGTTTGATCAGTTGACTGGTGCCAGAGTGTTCTCTAAGATTGATCTTAGGACTGGTTATCATCAACTTAAGATTCGTGCAATGGATATTCCAAAGACCGCCTTTACCACCAGATATGGATTATATGAGTATATGGTCATGTCTTTTGGATTAACCAATGCTCCCGCTTATTTCATGAATCTCATGAATAAGATCTTTATGAATTTTCTGGATAAGTTTGTCGTTGTGTTTATCGACGATATTCTTATCTACTCCAAGTCAGAAGAAGACCATGAGGAACATCTGAGAATCATCCTTGAAACCCTTAGAGAGCATAAGTTGTATGCCAAGTTTAGCAAATGTGAGTTTTGGCTGAAAGAAGTAGGATTCCTCGGACATATTGTGTCTGCTGGAGGAGTCGCTGTTGATCCTGCCAAGATCAAAGATGTTGAAGAATGGGAAGCCCCAACCACTCAAACCCAAGTCCGTGCATTTCTCGGATTAGCGGGATACTACCGCAAGTTCGTAGAAGGATTTTTGAGCATCACAAGACCCATGACCCAATTGTTGAAGAAGGACAAGAAATTTGAATGGACCGACAAATGTGAAGCAAGTTTCCAAGAGCTCAAGAAGAGATTGATTTTAGCCCCAATATTGATCATGCCAGATATCAAGAAGCCGTTTGATGTGTATTGTGATGCATCCAAGATTGGTCTCGGATGTGTGTTGATGCAAGAAGGCAAAGTCATAGCATATCTGTCTAGACAATTGAAGCAACATGAGAAAAACTACCCTACCCATGATCTTGAATTAGCAGTTGTAGTATTAGTTTTGAAGACATGGCGTCATTACCTTATGGGTAATCGCTGCGAGATTTACTCAGATCACAAGAGTTTTAAGTATATGTTCACTCAGAAGGAGCTGAATATGAGGCAACAGAGATGGATAGAGTTAATCAAGGATTATGACCTTGACATTCACTATCACCCCGGCAAAGCCAATGTGGTAGCGGATGCTCTTAGCAGATTGCCGTGTAGGTTAAACGCCATGATCAAGGAGACGCAACCAAGTTTGCATGAGGAGTTGGAGCAGTTTAGAACCGAGCTTGTTAGCAAAGGATTTTTAGCTAGCATTGAACTTCAACCCACTTTGATTAGTCAAATCAAGGAAGCCTAGAAGGGACATGCAAGTATCGATGGAATCAAGCGTCGTATTGGTACAGGAAAGGTACCTGGATTCACCGAAGACAAAGAAGGAGTTCTATGGTATAAAGGACGTATCTGTGTGCCAACAGATTCGGAGCTGAAGCAAGTTATCATGCAAGAAGCTCATCTTACTCTTTATTCTATCCACCCCGGAGGAACAAAGATGTATCAGGATTTGAAAGAGCAATTTTGGTGGCACAAGATGAAGAGAGAAATCAAAAGATACATCGCCAAATGTGACATCTGTCAAAGTCAAAGCAGAACATCAGAGACCTGCAGGACTATTGCAACCAATGCAGATTCCGGAATGGAAATGGGATTCTGTCGGAATGGACTTTATCACCAGTTTACCTACTTCTAGTAGGGGAAATGACTCAATCTGGGTCATAGTTGATAGACTGTCCAAGGTAGCCCACTTCATACCTGTCAAGACAACCTACCAGAATGAAAAGCTAGCAGAACTATACATTGCTAGGATTGTTAGTCTGCATGGGACCCCCATGACCATCGTATCAGATCGAGGAACCCAATTTACCTCAAGATTTTGGCAGAAAGTCCAAGAAGGATTAGGAACCAAGTTGAACTCCAGCACAGCTTATCACCCGCAAACTGATGGACAGACTGAAAGAGTCAACCAAATCCTAAAAGATATGTTGAGAGCTTGTGTGTTAGAGTACGGCTCAAAATGGGAAGATTGTCTGCCTTTTGCAGAATTCTCATACAACAACAGTTATCAAGCCAGTTTGCAAATGGCCCCATTTTAGTTCCTATATGGAAGGAAGTGTCGTACCCCTTTGAATTGGTCGCAAGTAGGAGAGAGTTAGATTTTCGGACCCGGCATCCTACGAGAAGCCGAAGAGAAGGTTCACAAAGTCCGTGAGCACCTCAAGACCGCCCAATCCAGACAGAAGAGTTATGCTGACAAGAGAAGTAGAGATCTGACTTTTAATGTCGGAGATTTTGTGTATCTCAAAGTTTCGCCATTGAAGGGAACGCAACGTTTTAGTCTGAAAGGAAAGTTAGCCCCCAGATATATCGGACCCTTCAAGATTCTAAATCATCGAGGAGAAGTATCATATCAAATGGAACTACTAGAGGAGATGTCTGCCATCCACAATGTGTTCCATATCTCGTTACTTTGCAAATGCCTAGAAGTGCCGGAGAAGACCGAAGTTTCAAGAACATCGATCACCGAGCCGTTGATATCAACAAGGATCTGACGTATCGTGAAGTGCCCATCCGTATCTTGGAGGAAGCTTACAGAACCACCAGGACCCGGACTATCAAATTTCTCAAGATCCAATGGAGCAACCATACCGAAGAAGAAGCCACTTGGGAGCGAGAGGATTACATTAGGACTGAGTTTCCAGATCTCTTTAGTTCCTAGTTTTCTTTCTTAAATCTCGGGACAAGATTTTGTTTAAGGGGGGAAGGTTTGTAACATCCCAAAACTTTAATCAAGGTTATCAAGATCCAAATCACCCAATTTAGGGTTAACAAAAACTTTTTATTATTAAAACAATTAAGCATGCATATGTGTGTTGCATTAATATGGAATTGTTTTGAATTGCCTTGTTGTCGGTTCTAATGGTTGTAAAATGATTCTAAGGTGAATGCCACATCATCTAGATCATTCCCAAGCAAAATCCAAAGAAAAAGAAATCAATTAGAATTAATGAAGGCAAATGGTCACTTTTGCCATTTTAATCCACTAGGTCACTTTAGGTGTTCCTAGAAGTCAATTCTTAATAGAAACAATTCTAGATCTTTGCACACCTTGCTAGTACAAGTAAATATGTACCAAGGCCCACTTTACAAACTTACAAAAACACTTAGCCACTAAATTTAAATGACATTTGAAAATGTAATCCAATGCATATGAGAAGATCCCACTTTATCAAAAACCCACCAAACCAACTCCACTTGACAATCCCAAGCAACCAGAGACTCTCAAGCATAAGTGTAGATCACACACCAAAAATCTTTCCAAAATTCAAATATAAATTTCTTTCGGCCATTTCATCAAACACTTGGTGATCACAGATAAACCTGCCTAACAATTACTGTTCTTGATCAATGCATTATCCACCAATTTGCCCCATTACACTCCCCTTGTCCCCTCTTATCCCAACCAGCACCCTAGCACCTCACCCCCTTGCTGTATGCGCCAGTGCCAAGCCACCCGAGAACCTCCTTGCCAGCCGACCATGGTTCACTCGCAGCAGACCGAACCCAGCTTGCTCACGATGCCTAGGAGGTAGGCGAGATCACACCACCCCTCTTTGTCCCTTTCCCAAGCACTGCTAGGCCTTGGACCACCATAATATATAGAATGCAAGCCCACCGTGAAATGTGCGAGAGCTCGCCGCCCGGGCGTCGCACTTTATATGTCAGAAGCTGCTGTAGAGTTTCAAAGGCAAGAGCGTAGTTGCCCGACAAGCCAGCATGCATCAGTGCCTCGCAGCTCGCATGCACCGCCTCGCCACGACCCCAGGAAGCGCCCAGACATGCCCGTGCGCCGCCGTTTGACCTATAGCCACCATGCGCCGCGTAGAACGCCGCTTCTGCTGCGCAGAGAATCGGATGCTCCCGACCAAATGCCACCGCCCCTAGCCGCGCCTTTAAGCCGTAGAGGACCACCAGAGAGCACTACATCAACCGCCGCTCGCAGCCATGCCTCTAGCACCCTGTAGACGTGTCGCCACCGTTGCTTGACCACGCCACTCGGTCCCGTCGACGAGCCTATAAAAGGAGGCCTCCCCCAGCCTTAATCGTCACACCATTCCCCTCCCCTCTCACCACTGACCACCCCAAACCTTTCTCCGGAGCCAATCGAGCTACAGTTCGCTGGAATTTTGTCGGAGCTTGCCACGGTAGAGGAGAAGAGGCATCGTTGATTGCGACTGCCCTAGGAGCCGCCGCGACCACTGCCCCCGGAGCTGCAGTCTACCAGCTCGATCGCCCCCCATCGCCACGTCTACCTAGAGCCCTGGTAAGCCCCCACTTCACCTCCACCGAGCCGCTAGGGTTCCGTCTCGCCGGTGACCTGTCCGTCTTGACAACGAGCCACAGTCGTCGATCGTGGTTCTAATCGTGCGGCCCACATCGCCCCGTACCGCTTCGCGTTTGAAGAGCCGCTGACATGCGGGACCCCCCTGTCAGCTTTTCTCTGTGCCACGGAGTGTGACTGGGCCGGCCCATTAGTGTTCCCACGCTGGCCCTAGAATTGAAATTTAGATTTTTCTATTTAGACTTAATCTAGTTTCTGTCCACTATTGTGAAAATCAATTCAGAAAGATTTACTTAACCAAATTAAATGATTCCAATTTTATCGGAAAGATAATTTAAATCTCTATCCAAGCCCGTTGGATTTAAATCAATTAGAGTTATAGATCACATATAGCAAAAATAACAAGACAGAGACTTTTCCATATTCAAACATTTTTTAAAAATCAACCATAATAGCTTTTGAGTTGATTCCAACTCTCAAAAATCACATTTGAAAATACCTATCTGAACACGTAATAATATTTAGGTTTGCATGCAGTGACTTTGGACTAGTACCAAAATAATGCTATATAGGCATTTCTAGTCACTTTAAAACATTAAATATTAATCTTAAACTTTATAAAATATAATCCAACATTTAAATCCCATTTCGATGTATTAGAATATGTGCTGATGACATGTGTTCACATGATCCCATATTTTAAATGGAGAATATTACATCTTAATTATTTTCAATGAGTAGAAATTACTTTTCTCAAATAAAATAAATTACACTAGTTCATCAAATCTTGTGATGTTTGTGATGGTACTAGATCATCAAGTATGTGCTTAGTGTGCTAAATAGACTAGTTAAGTATTGTTTGGTGATTGTGTATTCTTGTATGTATTTAGACGATAGTACCGACCAAGTCTACGAGGAGGAGGAGTTCTACCCCGAAAAAGAAGAGGAGAATTTCAACCACTGCACCAATCAAGGCAAGCTAGAACTAACCAAGTTAACACTTGCCCACTTAACTTGAGAAAAAGCATTAGGCATGCTTTGGTTATACCCTTTCTTTATTTATACCAATCCCAAGTTTTACTTACAAGCTTTACTTTCTTTTACTTTACCAAAGTTCTTTACTTTGTTTATAGATAGCATAAAGAGTATAAAACTTGTCCTAGCTAGTTAGACTTAGATATCATTCTATGGCATGAGATTGAAATTAGCATCCCACCTTAGTGAACACTCTTAACTTAGTAATTAGAGCTAAACCAAAAACTTGATCACTTTAGATGGGGATATTTGGTGAAAATGACTTGTGAAAACCTTGGAATGATGAGTCATTCTATTGAGATGTTTTGACATGTGTTGAGAAACACAAATTGGTTTATGATGATGACGAAAATGTTGAGGCATGAGCCTTAGCCCCTTTATAAAAACTGATGGTTGGGTTTGGATGCGATACCATTCCAATTTTACCGTACAACCACAATACCTGAATTGGGTAAGGCTTAGCCGGAAGTTTATATGCATTAGTATTAGTTCCCTCACGGGAGAGGTTTGAGCAGAGGCTACCTCTCAATGTTGTCCACCTATGCAGTGCCCAGGATGGCAGATGGCCATGGCTAGGAGGCCAAGCTCATAGGAGAGGTGCTTATACTAGAGTGTGTAAAGGAAAGGTTATGTTTGATTATCTCCATACTAAGTATGATGATTCAGGGTTATCCCTAACAAATGTATCGAATTTTGTGGTAAAAGTGTACCACCTCTGTAGAGTGTTAAACTATTCGAATAGCCGCATCCGCGGTTATGGATAGTTGGAGTGGCCATACTGTTCCGTTGTCAGATGTTTTCAAAATGACTTATGAAATGAATTGTGACATGACTTGACCACAACGGAGTTGTGACTATGACAACTAAGTTCCCACTTAGGTGATTTAGAACTTTATTTTATCTTTCTTTGTTTCTGAACTCAACTTAGATTTCAAACTTAACTTTATAAATAAACTTTGAGTTTAGCATTCCTACTAGAACTACCTTACTTGTTAGTGATAGTTTGTGAGTACTTAAAGAGTACTCATGGCTTTGTCCCTGGCTATTCCCGTGTCCAGACTCTGAGAAGGACTATCCGGAAGGAGGACAGCAGGATGGCTACGACAACTAGGATCATCTCCCATCTTTAGCATTGCCTGTGACACTGAAGATGGAGCCCACCGCTATGCTATTTATTCCGCTACTTGTTTGTACTAAGACTGGATCATGAGATCCTTTATTTGTGTAAGACCCTATTATGGTTTGTAATGGATGATGTACTGTGATATCCAATCTGTTATGTCTCGCAAAAATGGTAATCCTGGGATTGCGATGTATAGCATAACAGGCATCTGGGATTAAAATTCCGGGTGTTGACAATCCTCATCATCATATTTTACTTCCATAGATTGCAAATCAGAAATAATCTCTCTGAAAAGAGATAAGTGATTCATTACCGATCCACCTTCCTGCAATCTATGCGAGAACAACTTCATCTTCACATGCATCTTACTGGTTAGATCTTTTGACATGCAGATCGATTCCAGTTTCGTCCAAAGAGCAGCAGCAGATTTCTCTGCCAAAACTTCCTGCAAAATATTATTGGATAGATGAAGTTGAATCATAGACAAAGCCTTACGATCCTTCCGCTTATCTTCGTCAGACCAGCTCTTAGCATCATGTTTCCCGAATCCTTTCAGCGCTTCATCCAGATCTGAAGTTTGGGCGAGAATCGCCCTCATCTTCACCTACCACAAGCAGAATCTTGTGGAGTAGTCTAGCTGCGGTAGATTGAACTTCAATTATGACATGACGCAAACCCTAGATTAGAACCTGGGGCTCTGATACCACTTGTTAGCTTTGCGACAAGTAAATAACGAAGAACGAAAATAAAATCGCAGCAAGGGAGACACAGATTTAACGTGGAAAACCCTCTCCAACAAAGAGAGGGGAAAAAACCACGAGCGCTGGCCAGCAAAACTTCACTATAACGGGGAGTGTTCACACAACGCCGGGGATTTCGCAGATGCAACTTATCCCAGTCGGCGGCTTACAAGAGGTTTATATAACGGTGGAAACCTAGGTTTATATCCGCATCGGCCCAAGCCTCCAGCGACGGGCCTCGCTCCGCTCCGTCAGAAGTTGGTCTTTACTTTATAGAATTTGGATCAACATATAACAGTCTACATTTAGATATATTTTTATAATTTTAAGACTTCAAAATGCCATTTTTTGAATTAAAAAATGAGCTAGTACACATAACTCCGGCTACATTTGTAGTTAATTAAGCTATAAAAGGCCGCTGTAGTAAAACCATCTAGGGTTCCACCCCCTCTCGCCGGTGACATCGTCGGTTCCCTCCGTCTCCGGTGGCCTTGATGCCTTGGAGGTGTGGCTGACCACAACCTCTCGCTGGAGGGAAGGTTCACGTTTTTTGTTTAGATTGTTTTTAGTGTATTTTTCGAGATGTTGTGGCGATGTTGTGGCGACGACTATATCCTAAAATCAAAATAGGGTCATCCTCGTCCTATACACGCTCCGCTGGTGTGCCTAGCGACGGCGGAGACCGCGTGGAGTCATGTGTCTGATGGATCTCTTGTGATCCGTTCATTTTTCATATTCTTTGGTGTGATTCGAAATCAGTCACTTCCGATCTACTATTGTCTTCTTCGTCGATGGTTACTACTCTGGTGTTTTGGTCCTTTGGATCTTAGCACGATTACTTCATATCCGTGTACTACAACAAGATCTACTACGAAAAGGTCTATCTCCGGTGATGGATGGGCGAGGACGGAGACACGCCTTCTGCCCGTGCTAGTGTATGTAGTCGTCGCTCTGTGGTCCAACGACATATTTGTAATTTTTATTACTTTTAGTTTCTATTATACAACTTTTGATGATTATTAATAGATCGGTGAAATTTCGCAAAAAAATTGAGATACAAATTTTTGCACAGCATTTTCAAAGTCCAGGCAACAGATTTTGGGCTACAACTAGCCAGCCTTATTTTAGGTTATGCCATCTTAAAACTGGACCAGTGTTATATATAACCCACAACGTGATGAACCGTTGGCAGTTGTAGTTAATTGCTCAGCTCAGGTCGACGACATGGAGCCATGCATAGTAGCAGGCTGTCCATGACTAGTCTACATCTTGCTCTTGCAACAGATTGGGTGGTTGATGCACATTAGGTTATCAACTGCGTCGCCACCACCATGCAGCAGATTTAACTTCGCTACTTCTACCACAATTTTTTAGCATTTTTTTTAAAATGTACGTACCTAGACGAATTTTATTGTGTATGAAACTATGCACGAAAAAGGATCTAGATACATATGTTTCAGAAAAATACTAAATATCTTATATTTTAGAGCAGAGGGAATACTATTTAAAGTATTACTCTCTCGGTTCGAAAATAAATAACTTAAATTTGTCTAGAGACATATTTATCTAACCATGTTTTGGTGTGTAGATTTTTTTAGAAATAGGCACTTTATTACTTTCATAATGTTTACACCCGGTCTCTATATAGCTAGGATGCACACAGCCAAACAACTCAAACAAAAGTTAAGCTAGAGAGTAGCACACAAACGAAAACTCCAACATTGACGCGCACAAAACACTAAGGTAACTCAATCCGCAGATCACGCGGCCATCCATGTCGAGAAAAAATATCCCTTGGCGTAGCCTCCAATCGTGTACACCCCTCCACAAACAAATTGCGAAACTCGAACCTCTGGAGAATAGTCCAGAACCGAAGAATAGCCGTAGTGTAACGTTGAAGACACATTTGAGTTAAAAATCTTGTCATTTCTACATAGCCACAGCGACCAAATAATGGCAAGCGCTCCCACCCTAAACAAGATCCTATATTTATCATCTGTCCCATGCAGCCAGTTACCAAATACATTGGCCACCGATCGTGGGGGAGATAAACCAGAGACAACTTGGATGATTGACCATATATGACGAGCAAATTTGCATTGGAAGAACAAATGTTTGATCATCTCGTCATGATGACAAAACACACATTGTTTGCTTCCAAGACAATTCCGCCTAACAAGATTGTCTTTAGTGAGAATTACCCCTTTACGTAGATACCAAGCAAATATCTTTGTTTTCAAGGGGATTTTCATCTTCCAAATTTTACTATTATCATCGACTGAAATATTAGGTTGAACCAAAGCTCTATACATCGAGTCCACAGAGAAATTACCGCTCTCATGTAGTTTTCATCTGAACTCGTCTACACCATCCGACAAATGAATCGTGGATAATCGAATTAACAGATTATTCCACGATATTAGTCTAGGACCAATGAGACTTCTTCTGAAAGATACATTAGAAGGGATAGTTTCAAGAATAGTGCAAAGGGTGTCCCCTTTATGTCTAACAATCGAATATAGAGCCGGATATTGTTCTCAGAGAGAATTATGACCAAGCCATTTATCTTCCCAGAATCTAATTTCAGATCCATCCTTAATATTAAACGCACCAAATCGGAAAAAATGTTTCTTGGACGCCATAAGTCCAGGCCAAAAATGCGAATCACCAGGTTTCCATACCAGTTGAGACATAGTTTTGGATCCAACATATTTTCTCCAGATTATAGTTTGCCAGACTCCCTATTCAGTGAGTAGCTTGAAGGTCGTGTATACCAAGTCCACCGTATTCTTTTGGTCGGCAAACCACATTCCATTTGGTCAGTCGATACTTTTTCTTTTCACTATCCCCTTGCCAAAAGAATCTTGATCGAAAATAATCCACTTTATTCAAGACCCCTTTTGGCAGTTGGAAAAACGAGATCATATACAGTACCATATTGGTCAGTAATGAGTTTATGAGTACCAGTCTTCCTCCAAGGGATAGTAACTTGCCTTTCCAGCTATTGAGACGTTTTCGAAGTCTTTCCTCAACGAGTTTCCATTTAGCAATAGTGAGACGCCGATAGTGTATCAGAATACCCAAATAGTTGATTGGGAATTGCCCCTGTTCACGTCCGAAAAGTTCAGCATACAGGTGTGCCTCGCTCTAGGCCTCGCCAAAACAATACAATTCACTCTTATGGAAATTAATTTTCTATCCAGAGAGTTGCTCGAAGGCTGAAAGTATTAACTTCAGGTTCTTAGCTTTCTCAATATCATGTTCCATAAATAGAATTGTGTCGTCAGCATATTGAAGGATAGACAATCCTCCATCCACAAGATGTGGGACTAATCCTACAATTTGGCCCTCAGCTTTTGCCCTCTCAATAAGGATAGCCAACATATCCGCCACTATATTAAATAGTATCGGCGATAGTGGATCCCCTTGCCTCAAGCCCTTCTTAGTCTGGAAGTAATTGCCAGTGTCGTCATTGAATTTTATGGCAACGCTACCACCAGACACAAAGGATTGTATGAGAGCGCACCACTCATTCAAAAAACCTTTCATTCTGAGTGTTTACTGAAGGAAAGACCAATTAACTTTATTATAGGCCTTCTCAAAATCAATCTTGAACAGTACCCCATTTAGTTTTTTGGAGTGTAGCTCGTGGATTGTTTCGTGAAGGATTACCACACCATCCAAGATGTTTCGTCCTTGCATGAAAGCAGTTTGAGAAGGCCGAACAACATGATCAGCAACTGAATTTAGTCTAAATGTGGCAGCTTTTGTGAAAATCTTAAAGCTAACGTTAAGAAGGCAGATAGGTCGATACTGTTGTATACGCTTTGCATTATTAACCTTAGGAAGTAGAATTATATTACCAAAGTTTAGTCTAAAAATATCAAGTTGCCCAACATGTAAAAAACTAAACAAATCCATCAAGTCCATTTAATGATCTCCCAGAAATGTTGGTAAAATTCTGCTGGGAAACCATCAGGACCTGGTGCTTTGTTATGTTCCATCTGGAAAACCGCTTTCTTAACCTCTTCCTCCGTGTAAGGGGCGGTTAGAAAGTTATTTTCCTCGACAGAAACCTGCGGAATATCCGATGTTTGAGACCCATCCAGAGTAAAAGAGTTCTTTGATGGTGGCCCAAACAAAGATTTCTAATAACTAGTAATGTATGACTTGACATGTTCCTATCCCTCAATGATACCTTCATCCTGGTTGAGAGAATGGATACATTTTTTCTTATGCTTGCCATTGGCAATAGCATGGAAATATCTTGTATTCGCATCTCTCTCCAAAATAAATTTCGCTTTGGAGCGTTGATACCATTTGAGTTCCTCCTCATGCAAGAGTCTGGCCATCTCCGCATTTGATTGGCTTTTGAGCTTAATCTCCTGTGTAGATAATGGCCTAACTTCCGCAGAGGCTTCAAGGTCATCAATAATAGAGGAGAGGCGAATTTTTCTCCTTTTTCAGGATTCTAGCAGTATGTCGAGCCCATCCACGAAGGAAATTACGTAAAGCACGTATTTTATTATTCCATCGTTGTATGGGTGAATGACCACTGACCGGTTTTATCCAAATTGCCTTAACCAACTCAAAAAACCCATCAGGAATCAACCAGCCTAGTTCAAATTTGAACTCGTGCCCGGGATGTCGTGGCGGCGACCCAACAATTAAAAGTAAAGGGGCGTGATCTGACAAAGCCTCAATACGTTCTAGAGCTCTTCGGTTACCATGGGATACTTCTCTTCCCATTCAGTATCCATAAGTACCCTATCCAGTTTTTTGTATGTCGGCTCCGGAAGACTATTAGCCCAAGTAAATTGTCTTCCTAACATTGCAACCTCTCACAAGTTCAAACTGTCAATGACAGCATTAAACATGAAGGGCCAATGACCATCAAATCTGCCACGACTTTTCTCATGAGGGTATCTCATCAAATTAAAATCCCCACCTATAAGAATAGGGTACGGATTGTCCTTTGCAAGATTTACCAACTCACGCAAAAAATCAGCTTTAAAACTTCCTGGGCAGCTCCATATCCGGCGACTAGAGACCATGTGAAATTATCAGCCTTGTTGCGGATGTGGAGTTTAATGAAAAAATCTCCAACCGAACTAGCTAAAACTTCCATGGTTTCATCTCGTACACCTAACAGAATTCCCCCGGAACGACCACGTGGTGGACGAGACACCCACGTAAAGTCCACTCCACCAGAAAGACAATTGAGTAAAGCTTGTGAATAATCTCGTCTACCCGTCTCAGAAATATCCAGAAAATCCAAACGATGATCTCTCACACAATCGGCAAAAAACAAATGCTTAGCCAAGTCACGAAGACCTCTGATATTTGAAAACATGCCATTCATTGAGAAATAATAGGTTGTTTGGATACACGAGGTCTCTTCTAAACCTTCTGGCTCTTTGATTTCCGACTTGAGGCTTTAAGCTCATACAATGAGTCTAGCCCCGTCTCATCAAAGCCCACATCCGACACTTCACCAACTAAATGAGAAAGGAGTTGATCATCTACTGTGGCATGCAACTCCTCCTCCTCAATTGGTAAATAGTCAGGTAACAATGAAACCTTAGGAGTAACCGTTAAACGGTCAACCTCCATGTCTCAGAATGGAACTAGAAATATTAACTTCAGCTACAGAACTACCCATATTAATACCAACATTGGATAGTTTATCAACAATAACAGGATTAGAGAAAGAAAGGAACAACTTCGAAGAGCTCTTAATACCCTGAGGATCGAGGTTCTTTTCCGCCTTCCTCCTCATAGCCTTTCCCAACGAATCTTCATCTGTAGCGGATGCACCGAAAGCATCAGTGCCGTGTCGAAGACTGCGTCGCGCTAGGGTCCCGTCCACCGTCCCCATGCGACTCGGTTCAGCAGCATCGGCCCAAGGCGAACCCGACCCCTCCTAGGTCAGGATGCCGTGGCCAAGCCCTGACCCCTCCTGGGTCAGAACACCACGCCGCTGCCCCAGCGGGAGCACGGCGCCCTCGTCCTTCTGGCTCGCCTGGTCCAAGGTCAGCGGAGGAGACCCCGACCCACTCGGGCCAGGGCTCTACCAAGTCGCGCGCCGGGAGCCTGGGGCGGGGCGTCAACCCTCTGGGCCAACCCCACGCCATGCAGCAGCCCACAGGCCCACTGCCCTCCCGTGGAGCCACGTGAGTCCCCTGCTGAACCGTCCGAGCTTCCCGGCCCACCACATCCATAGTCGGCGCCGTAAACCGACGAACACCCACCAAAGAAGAACCATCCTGAATAAGCATCAAAGCCCCGGTCAGAGCCGCCAAAGTTGCATCGGTCCCCGGGGATACCTCCATGAGAATAGGTCCCGAGAACAAATCCATGTCCCCGCGTGGAATAATTCTGCCGAGCACATTTGGACGAGACCTGGCAGGAGATGGAGTCTCCCTAAAGGGCTGAGTAGCCAAGTGCAAAGCCTCCTGTAGCTGTGAGTGTGTGACCCTCGGTAAAGCCCCTTTGGGCGAAACCCCACGAAGAGGTGAATCAAGCGGGAGGGCATCTAGCAACTCCTTTCCTCGCGGCGTAGTCGGAGAGGAGTTGAAAGGGGTGACAGCATACACCTGAACAGCAGATCAAGGCCGAAGAGGCTGGGTGTAAGCACCCCTGTCCAGATGGCTGCCCAACCGAAGTTCCACCCGCGGGTGGTGTAGGAGCCACCTCAGAGGTATCCATCACATCATCTCCACTCGGCCCAGCAACATCATCCCCCGACCCATCAGGGCCCTTCCTCCATAGATACGGCAAGAAGTCAGGCTCCGAAACAAAACCAGCAGGCTCCAACCGAAAACGTAACTCATAACCCTTCAGCAGCACCACAACATCAGAAGTAAGATATGATCCCAGTGCATCCTTCTTCTGAAAAACGGATAAATCAAACATACCAACTAAAATACGAACTAGGCCCCTCCGCCTAAGGCACAACAAATCCACATCCAGAGGGCTACCCAGAAGGGATCCGACCGCCCACAACCCCAGAAAAGTCCGCAGAGAGTGAGGGACCCCCTCAACATGCAGCCAAACCTGATGCAATTCACACTGATGAGGCACCTCCTGAATCATATAGGCAGAGACCGTCAGCTGAGTCTTGCCAAGAGGCATAGAGAACTGACTCCCCTCCACCCTGTCAAGGTCCTCAAAGGTAGGAAAATTGACAAGAAAATCATTGGTCCCATGTTTTAGTGCCTCCCACTTCCACTGGGATTTGACCTGGCATCTCCTAGCGATCTGCTGTTGCACCACCTCAGTTGTAACGGGCTCCCCCGAAACCTGAACCAACGCAATAGGGGTCTTACTGGTCCCCAGATTAGGTCGTACCACACTATCAGGAATCTGCGTGAAAAGTGTCTTATCATGTCCCACCCCAACCATGTAAGCGGTGGGGCGGGGCTGCTTCAGAACCGGACACCTGAGTGTAGGATGGGACGGCACATCGCAAATGTAACAATAATGTATTGCCTTACACTCCTTGGACGCATGAGAGTCCGAAGCACACTTCCAGCACCTAACAGCCTTCTTATTCTTTTTAGTCGCGTTCCTAGGCACGAACACCCTTTGCGACCCGGCCGTAACATTTGCGTCCATGCTCTGCTGCATGCCCTGCAACCCATCCTGCTCAACGGGATACTAAGTCGGGGTAAAGGGTAGATGAGGAAGCCCGAACTGCTGTTGTCCCTGCATCGATGGCTGAAGAGGCTGGTACTGCGGATGCACGAACGCCCCAGGATCCCCCGCCGGTTGCGGCTGGCCTTGGGCAGGCTTCTTCTTCTTCTTCCTCTTGGGCAAAGCGGGAGCGGTCGAAGTAGCACCGGCCACAAACGGCGGAGCACCACCATGTGCCCCGGCATGTGGCACACCGCCCCCCAAACCACCTCCAGCCGGGCCAGGGTAATGCGGCGGAGGACCGCGGTACGGGACCTGGAGCGGCTGTTGTTGCACCGCGTGGCCAGCAGCAAAGTACGGTGCGGGCGACCGAAAAACCATCCCCGGCGAGAACCCCGGGGGGAACTGCGAAGACGGGCTTGACGTTGCCACCAGCGTAGCCGGCGGCGGACCACCAGGAGGCGGAGCGACAAAGGCGGGAGTCGGGCCACCCACAGGAGGAGCCGCGAAGGGAGCCAGACCCCGGGGAATCGGAGATGGTCCCCGAGGTGGCTACGCCGCCGCAGGCAGCTGACCACGCGGCTGGTTCCCGGCCATCAGAGCCGGAGAGCGGAGGACCTCGGAGAACATGCGCCCATGAGGAAGCGAAGCGGCTGGAGACGAGAATGTGAGGAGAGGCGGCGGCGTCGATGAGGCAGGCGCCGAAGGAGACGAGAGAACTGAGGCAGGCGACGACATCGCTTGATCGGAAGAAGACCTAGACCAGGGCGCCTTGAGGCGTTGCGCGATCCGAGTCCAGGAGTACTCGGCTACCGTGTCCGCCTTGTACACCACGGAGCTGGACCCGCCCGAGTCCGCCAAGTCAGCCGCCAGCGTGGCAGCCACCTCCTCAGCCTGGTCCTGCGCGGCAGCCACCGCGTCCCCTGACCCCACCGCCCGAGATGGCAGGTCAGCGTGCCCTAGCGCCTCGGCGAACATCACCCCCATCATTGGTGGCGCCGACAACCGCCACGGAGGAAGCGGCCCCCGCCAAGGCCTCACTCTCCCCGGAGAAACCACGGGCCTCCGACGCGGCAAAGGAGAAGCAGATCGGCGTCGAGACCCTCCCCCAGAAGACGGAGGCGAGACCGACGGAGGCGGCGAGGGAGCTCCGTCGCGCTCCGCCGCATCCGGCGATCTCTCCCAAAAACGCGATGCGGGAGTGGGGAAGCCGATCACCTCCCAAAACTGTTGCCGGGGCTCCTCATCAGTCCTCCGCCGCCGCCTCGACACCGTCGTCCAGCCAAGGCGCCCATCCTCGTCGTCAAGGCCCTCGAGGGCCACTCTGGCCGCGAGGGTGTCATCGTTCGAGGGAACGTCGGCCAGGCACGCGAATCTCGATCCAAGCGCCGACCCGGATCCCGGCGCAGTGGGCGACGCCGGCCACAGGTCTCCAGGCGCCAGGGTCAATCGCCGCCGCCGCATTTCTCGCATCCTCGCCAAGGACCCCAACTACGGACACTACATCAAGACGAGCCAGTAGGTCATCAAGTTCCGACTGGGATTCCGCATGAGTGGAGGGTCTTGTGTTCCATATGTAGAAAACTTAAGTCACATATTTTGGAACAAAGAAAGTACTTTTAACACGTAAAGTTATGGAAAATACTTACTATTTTATCAAGTAATTTGTACTAATTTACAACATTTCCAAGTCATCTTTTCTAGACATACAGTTGACCACCTCACAGATATTAATGAGTGAAATATACAATAATCATACGACAATTGAATATATACATTTTGTTGAAATATATAAGCAATAATCCATATGATTTAATCCGAATAAATAATTGATAAAGCATGATCATATAAATAGCAATTAAATAGATTACGCAAATTAACAGAGGAGATGTATAGATTGTATCTAAACAGGATAAACTAATCGCATCTACGGCCAAACGCTAGAATAAAAAACTATTACAGATGCAGCTTAATTAACAGTTAGTACTGTACAGCGTTGTCTGCTCTTGTCGCCTCATAGTCATAGCTGGCGTCGTCTCTCTCGAGGCCGCCGAGCCTCTTCTTCCTGGACAGCTCCGCGACATGACGGATCATGTCCATCAGGTCGGAGTACGACGTCCCGCCTTCCTCCATGCCGCCTTGGCCTCTACGTTGATCTTCCTGACAGTGGACCTCCTGGCCGCTCCCGCCGGCCCGCCGTCCATCAGCTCGACGATCGCCCTCTCCACATCGCCGCTCTCCACCTGCACCCCCTCAGCCTCCGGGGCAGGTACATGGCCGGGACCTTGACGCCTACGGCGAGGACGTCGACGAGCAGCTGCTCGCTGCAGAACTGGTCGTTGTTGGTGGGCCACGTCAGCGCCGGCACGCTGTTCGAGCTGCCACGCGCAGCTTCCTCTGATCTTCTTTTCTCTAACTCTACTCTCTCATGAACACACATATGTAAAAGAACCGAGAGGAACACACGCACACACACATGACTAGGGAAGAAAACAAGCTTTGCCGAGACTCTTCCCTAGTACTCACAAAAGCTACATCGTTTTCACTGCCCGCAGACCACCGTTTCTCATTCATTTGATTTGCTTAAATAGCCATTACAAAATAGACCCACGTCTCCATTATCTCTAATCCTAAACTCACGCCAGACCACTACTCACCAGACTTATCTAAACTATGCATGCACACGACTCGGCCAGCACTTGACTCGGCTAAACAACTAGATAAGCGTGCAACTAACTCTACCTTAGTTTGCATGCACACACATAGACATATCTTTACATGCATGTGTTGTCATGACTAGTACCACATGCATGAAAGGCTTTTAAACATGATAGACTACTAATTAACAAGATTAGTTCTAACACACGCCGTGGGAGACAGCCTCCAGCGTGCTGTTCCAGCCGCAGTGCGTCAGGAAGCCGCCCACCGCCGGGTGGGCGAGGATGGCCACCTGCGGCGCCAACCCGCGCACCAGGAGGCCCCTGTCCTTGACCCGAGCCTCGAACCCTCCCTCCTCCTCCAGCAGTGACCGCACCGCCGCGTTGCCCTTGTCCTCCTTGATGGCCCACACGAACGGCCGCGCCGAAGCCTCCAGGCCGTCCGCGAGCTTCGCCAGCTGCTTCGCCGGCAGCAGCGAGATGCTGCCGAAGCTGACGTACATCACGGAGTCCGGAGCCCGGGCGTCAAGCCAGGACACGATGCTGCTGCTCGAGGAGGAGGCGTCGTTCACCAGGGCGGTCGGCCCGACGGTCCACGTCGTCTTGCCGAGCGCCGCCGCGTAGGCGTCGAGGAAGGCGGCCTCGATGCCGCGGAAGGTGTTGAAAAGCAGGCCGTCGGCGGTGGCCTCGGCGCGGAGCGCGTCGAGGTGCTCCTGCTCGACGCCGGGGTACTGGAAGAAGCCCCGCACGGTGGTCTTGCTCCCGACGGCGCGCACAGGGAAGCACGGCACCTCGAAGGGCGTGGGGTCGTAGTCCTCGACGCCGTCGCCGTACACGCCGTGCGCGGCCAGGCGGTGCACGGCGAGCTGGAAGTAGGCCGACGGGCAGTGCATCACGAGCCTCGGGATGCCCAGGCGCTCGCAGACGGGCGCCATCCACGGGTTGCACGCGTCGGCGACGAGGCAGTCCGGCAGGCGCGGCAGCGCGCGGAGGTACTCCTCCAGCGGCCCGGCCAGGGTCCAAATGGCCTCGAAGAAGCCGAGGGAGATTTCAGGTGGTTGCCCCGTCAGCTGGTCCACGGCCTCCATGCCGTCGGGTAGGCCGAGCTGCGCGCTCGGGAACGGGAGCTCCAGGAGCTCGACGGCGAGGCCCGCTTTCCTGGCGCCGTCTACGGCTGCCCTGTTGCGCGCGGTGTTGATAGGCGTGGTGACGACGGTGACCCGCGGGCCACGCGCGGCGAGGAGGCGCGCCGTGTCCACCATAGGAATCATGTGGCCCCAGCCGCCAGCGGCACGACCAGGAAGTGTAGATCCGACGGCGCCATTGCTCGCAGTGATATATATATTACGCTTCGTATTACACTGCCGCTAGCTAGTTTGTTAGGTTGTTGTTGACTGGTGAAGGCTATAATATTTTAGTCTCACCTTGGCTACGGAAGCAGGCCACACCTAGTTTATAAGGGAGAGATTCCTTCCTCCTTTCAGTCCGGACTTTTGGGATGAAGTGGGCTCTCTTCTTATAGTTGGGTTATGAGCGCATAAATGTTTAGAACGTAGGCTGAGTGCTAAGCTGGGTCAAGTGGACGCTAACATCTGGGATCAGAGCTAGCGATCACCATGCCTTTCTGAGGGGCTTCTAAGGGGATGGGATGTTAGACTGCTGTTGACCGGTGAGGCTACACAAAGTTTAGTCCCACCTCGCCTATGGAAGGAGGCCACACCCAGTTTATAATGGAGAGATTCCTTCCTCCTTTCAGTCCGGCCTTTTAGGATGGAGTGTGCTCTCTTCTTATAGTTGGACCGTGGGCATATGAACGTCCAGAACATAGGCTGAGTGTTGGCTGGTCCAAGTGGACGGTAACATCTGGTATCAGAGCTAGCGATCGCCATGCCTTTCTGAGAGGCTTCTCAGAGGGATGGGATGTTAGGCTGTTGTTGACCGGTGGAGGTACACTAGTTTAGTCTCACCTCGGCTACGGAAGGAGGCCATACCCAGTTTATAAGAGAGATATTCCTTCCTCCTTTCAGTCTGGACTTTTGGGATGGAGTGTGCTATCTTCTTATAGTTGAGCTGTGAGCGCATGAACGTCTAGAACGTAGGCTGAGTGCTGAGCTGAGCCAAGTGGACGCTAAGATTTAGTGGGAACAAGAGACATGAATGATTACCTAGAGAATTTCTCTGTTCGCTGGGGCGACACGCATCGCGGTCCGGAAGAAAATCTTATATGACCACTTTCGTTGAACGTAGGCTGAGTGCTGAGCTGGGCCAAGTGGACGCTAAGATTTAGTGGGAACAAGAGACATGAATGATTACCTAGAGAATTTCTGTGTTCGCTGGGGCGACACGCATCACGGTCCGGAAGAAAATCTTATACGACCACTTTCGTTAAGCTACACGTGGATTCACGAATCCCCAAGCACCGAACTCTTGTTATCTCTTCCCCATCGATTCGTCAAGTCCGGTCTGAGAATCCCCGTGCGTGAAGAAACATATCCATCGTTGGTTTGACTCCAGAACTCATTTGTGCTGAACATGCCCGCGTCGATGTCCTCCAGGCTGAGGCGGTGGCGCTGTTGGTGGACGAGGATGAAGAGTAGTCATTTTCTTCTATGTCTTGTTGTTGTTTGCCCTGGCTGCCGGGGCCGTGTGGTGGAGGAGGGTGGTGATGGAGGTTGACGGTAGGGGAGACGCCGGTTGCGAGGAGGATGCGTGCGGCCGCTAGCGTGGAAGGGGCGCGGCCAGCGGCGAGCTGGATGGGCGTTGCGTCGTCGGTGGCGGCGCGAGCTCGATGGGCGAGGAAAGATGTTGCGATGGGGAAGAGATATCTGGTGCTTTTTAATTCGGGAACCCACGTGTAGCTGAACGAAGGTGGTCGTATAGGATGAATCGTATGACGTGGTCGTATAAGATTTTCTTCCTCGCAGTCCGTCCACTCGCTGCATGCAGCACGCATCTGGTCCGTCCACTCGCTGCAGCACGCATCGCGCACGCCCTAGCTGGCTTTCTGCCCTGGCTCCCGCCATGTAGGATCCTAGCTGGCCTCGATCTAGCCCGCGGTTGCCGGATCGTGCGGTTGAAGCACAGGGGCAATTACGTCACAACGTGGGCGGATTATTCAGACACTAATTGTTCGTAATTTATGGCTATTGCGTGACGTTTGCATTCAATTTTGCCAAAATCTGATGGTGTTTCTCTCTCCAGCTTCCATGTTCGTCGAGCTCGTCGCCTCTGCATCCCCTCCCGTTCCGGCGGCCAACGGAGTAGTTCCGGACGCTATTTTCACGCGCAAGAGGTCCACCGGTCATCGCAGTTGAGGTACAACGTCTTTCCTCCTCTTTTCTACTACGCATTTCTCTCCGCGTTGTCACTATTCCGTACGGAATCAACGCGGAAATCCACCCATTTCTCCTAAATTTTAGAGTATGTCATGTTTCTAGCGATAGGCCCCTATGATTCGAACTATATTTCACGAGTCCATGCTCAGATTTCTCACTATCGTGTTCGCATATGCTCTGGATGGTTCGGCCTCTGATTTTTGGACTATTTTCGTAGGTGTACCTATGCGCCCGCCTCGGATTTGTTAGTGTGGATGTGATTTTGCGTCCTAGTAGGTATATCATGAGATTTTTGAACCGTCGGGCAGTTGTGTAACTAGATTTCTCACTAGGTTTTCGAGCTGCATGCTCATAGTTAGATATGGCTCCCGTGGGTTTTCTCCTTTATTTTTTATTGGAGGAAGATCATACTGTAGCGGATTCGTTGAAGCGGTGCATTGAATCACAGATTTGTTTGCTTGCAGTGCGTTGAAATCCAGATTCGTTGCAAGCGATTTTTATAATTGGCATGACAATTGTACTCATTCTCCTCTAGTGTATATACAAATCTGCATATGTCAGTTACAAGACAAATAACAATCTTTTTTACTATGCTTTTTTCGCAAATATACATGCTGGTATGTAAAGCATATATCAAACATATACCTTTATTTTTACACAGTATTGATTGATCCAAATATTTATGTCAAAAACTATGGCACTTATTGAATAATTGAATTGACAATTATTATTTTAAGAGCATGGCTGGTTTTCTCAACATGATTTTTCACTCATCATGCTTTGAAAATTTAGAGTACTTTTCTCAACATGATTGATACAACTTTTGTCTAATTCGGAATAGGCATAATTCACATGGCATTTACAACTGACACTTCATGGCAATTTTTTATAGTTCACACTTCATGGTATTTAAAGTTGAGACTTCATGGCATTTGTCAGATTGCATTTTAACTAATCAGAACCAACATGGTGTAATGCCCCAACATTTAGGGCTCTAGAAGAAAGTTTGTGCATTTGCATTCATGCATAAGAAAATCCAAGAAATTTTCGCACAAAACTAAAACACTAGAGGGATCAGGGTTTCTTTCACTTTGGTGAGTTAGGGTTTAGCTCATTCAGGTGATTGTCATAAATTCTGGTATGACCTCTGGGTATATTGAACTGTTTTGGGGTAAAACATTTCAATTGACATATGAATTTGAATTGAATTTTGAAATAATTCAAGTTATAAGTAATTAAGAATTTAGTTTATTGAAGAACATTTGAATAGTTTGGTTTGACGTATTATTACATCAGATAACAATTATGGAATTGAATAGAGTTCGAGTAATTGAAGTAATTCAAATTAAGAAAAGAGAATACAAACCTTCATTTCTTCATTATACAACATATTACATAGTTGTGTAAGAATATCAACAAATAAGCATTTATTACGAAAGGAATAATAATAAATAAAGAAAGGAAAAGCTTTATTGAATAAACAGGTATTATACAATATCTTATCTAAGATTGTGGAAGGGACTGGAGGAGGAGATGTTGATGCGGCTGGAATCTTTGATGGATCTCTTTCTATTTCTATGGAGGCATTTTTTTGTTCTACATGCTCGTAATTTCTAGATCTGGCTGTGAGGGAGGGCAATGTGTGCCTTTGCTTGGAGGAGAAGACGGAGCCGGGGGGGGGATTGGTTTAGCACAAGCTTCGAATTCGGACGGGGAAGAAAAGATGGCTCCGCTGGTCGTCGCATGTTAGCGCTTCAGCGCGACAAAGTGTGCAGGTGTCGCGCATTGGATTTTCAGAGCATACGCGTGATTAGCTAGTAGGGTGTCACACTTTAGATGGTTGGCGCGAATGAATCTAACGTGGATGCTGAGTCACGATTCGCATCAAGGCTCTTGGCCATACTCGGGTCGGACACGTCAGCAATGCTCTTATTATTTGTATCTAGAATGGCCCTGGATATTTTCGGTCTGGAAGGATTTAATAGTATGGTCAGTAAGGCTATCCTAGCCATTTGATTGATGCAGATATGTTTCTAAGTTTATTTACACATGCTGCTTTTCTAAGATCGCCCTTTCTTTGTTGTGTTTAATTGGTGCCTCTTCTCGGCTTATCTCACTATTTTTTTGCCCTTCTACTTCACTGCAGTCAAAGGTAATTAAGCAATTCATTTCATTTCATCCACTGCATACCTAATGAAAAGTAATAGCATTCTTAGTTCCTCTGTTATGTTTGCTTCTGTGCTCAAATTTTGCATATATCGTTGTGATGGGATGGCATGTAACAAATTACATCTCTACTTTCAGTATATTCATGAACTAAAATTCTTGTGGCATTGAAATATATTTTGTCAAAAAAATTCCCAGCACATTGGTGAAGTTTTTTAAATAGCAGCTACCCAATCTTAGTCATTTAGATTGCCTTGCATACTAGACTTCTATTTTCCAAAAACTTAGTCAGGCTGATAAGGATCTATTCATGCTATAGTTTGATTTCTAGAATGATTATATGCATACATAATTACATATATATAATATGGAAACCTTCCAATTCTTAAAAGGACAATTAAGTAGTGTGTTCGTCATCCAGCGCAAATGTATTAGTTTCCGTATTAACAATATTAATCCACACAGGTAGGTTTATTCGACACATTCCAAAATGGATATTACCAGTGTCCTAACCATTTAAAGTGTGCTTGCTTCACAGATTGACCATCTAAGCGGTACTGCATAGGAGCTAAATATATTAATTCAATCACCTTTTCGCCTATTCAGAAAATTTACCATAAATCAGGAATTATGAAATATATCTACACATTGCATGGACAACTTTGTAAATTATTCACAACGTAACTTACGATTAGAACCGTGCAATTGGATGATTCGGTTCTACTACTTGGATACACACTACAAATTTCTTGCTTCCCACAGGTTTGGAGTTGACGATGAACACCCAACAGCTTGAGAGCGATGCATTATCGTGGCATGGAGGCATCCTGACTTGGCGTGGTGGGGTGGATGAAGATCGATGGAGGATGTAGCTAGGCACTTGAGGATAGAAATAGAAAACTTTGGTGGGGTGTTGTGCACGAGGAAGAAAAACGGCGATAACAAGGTCGGAGAAAAGAGGGGTAGAGGAGAAATACGGTGTGTCCACAATGTGTTAGCGCTGTAATTCTCGTGACAGTCATGATGTTGCTGGGTTCTTCGCCTTTTTTCACAAGAGTTTCTAATCTCAATTAGGGTATTGGGTCCTTGAGGCTAAGGAAGTTGTAGACACATGTAAATGTGTATCATATTTCCTAATATAAATATGTTGATCATATTTCTAATCACAAACCAACCTTCATTTTTTGGCATCAATTCGTTGGTCCATGTACCAATCTTCTATTTTTTTTCAAGGAATAGATGCTATATATCTATAACTATAGACCATAGATATTAATAGTGGTTATAAATAATTGGGATGGGTGGGAGCTCGAGACTCGGGAGTTCGGTTGGAGGGGAATAAGATCGAGATGGGGGTAGGGGTGGGGGCGGAGACGGGAGGGACCAACTCGTAAGACTTTGGTCAACACCTAAAATTGCACGGTTGAGATGACTTAGAGTGAAAATCAGACGGCCAGAAATACGCGCGCGGGCAGATGGTCTCAAATGACTCGCTTTTGCTCAGACTTAAGCTATAGTATAATATAAAATGAACTAGGCTGATGTATTGAATATTCCCTAAGTGTCTCCTTTTCTTATATTCTCGGCAGGAAGCAATCAAGCATATATAGAACTTATTTTAGGTATTTCAGTGATGGTATCAAACTCTTACTTGTATATTTTCAATTAGATTATGGTAATCAGTGTAGTGCTTGGCCAAGTTGGAGCTTGTTTGGACTCCCCAAATTTGAACTCTTATGCCGTGAATCTTGTGACTTTATTTGGACTCTTAAAATTTGAACATATTAAATGATTAGTTATTGAAACATATATTTCCAATATTTTGTTTCAAGGGAACAAGTGATACTAGAGCGGGGCAGAGGAGGACAACGTTTGTGAGTGCCACCTTGCTAATTGATATAATAAAACAAGTCAGAAAAGATGTAAAGTGCAATCTATTATATACTAAAAGTAATATAAGAATGTTTTTCGAGGCATTAGATTGATCCACGTCACCTAAATCATTTGGACCGTCAGATGTGTAATTAGTGGCTATGATTTAACCATAGTTGTAAATTACGTAACAGACGTGACAGCCAGATCACCGGCCGTGTAAGTCAGTTACGTACACGTTATAAGTCAATAAGGCACGTTAAGTCAATATAAGAAGCACAGAAGCAATGTCAAAAAAAAAATCAGGTATCAATCCAACGTTGTATAAGAAAATGACAAAGTCATTTAAAGAAATAGGCAAAGGCTAATGCTACCAAAAGAATCGATCAGCTACTATGTGCATTAGCTAGCTAGCCTGGTATACGAACCTAAGAGCAGAACTACAAAAGAAAAAAGGCTGCTCCTACTAAAAGAATTGATCGATTAGCTAGCTTGATCCATCTAAAATAATCGGCCAGCAAGCATATATAGTATCAGATTAAACTTAAAAAATTGGTACATGTTTTAAAATGTAGCATAGTTTGGTAAACTATTTTAGCTACCAAAGCAAATAATCCTGGACTTATTAAAATGATGTCCCAGATTTGTCTAGATTCGCATGTATATAGACGCATCATGATTTTATACACTAAAATTCATCTAGATACATGCGAATCTAGACAAATCTTCGATATCATTTTTACACGGAGGAGTGCTACATATCTAAAGATCTTAAACCTCTAGGCTTCTCTTTTTTGTGGGATTTTTGGGCTCCCATGAGGATTTTTTGTGTGCCGACATGTGTCCCTTTGCTCTTCCGTGTGCATTCTTGTATACCCAGAGTGTTTAACTTTGTTGGCATTGCAATGCATCTTTTCTGCCTTGGTACATTCTTGGGTGGCGCTAGCACCATTCCTTTGGTGATATTAAAAGATTTACTTTGGCTCGCCTGGTCCAAGATCAGCGGGAGCACGGCGCCCTCGTCCTTCTGGCTCGCCTGGTCCAAGGTCAGCGGAGGAGACCCCGACCCCGCCTGGGCCAGGGCTCCCCCACCAAGTCGCGCCGCCGGAGCCTGGGGGGCGCGGGCCGTCAACCCCTCCTGGGCCAACCCCACGCCATGCAGCAGCCCCACCTGGGCCACCACCGCGTCCTCCCGTGGAGCCACGTGAGTCCCCTGCTGAACCGTCCGAGCTTCCCGGCCCACCACATCCATAGTCGGCGCCGTAAACCGACGAACACCCACCAAAGAAGAACCATCCTGAATAAGCATCAAAGCCCCGGTCAGAGCCGCCAAAGTTGCATCGGTCCCCGGGGATACCTCCATGAGAATAGGTCCCGAGAACAAATCCATGTCCCCGCGTGGAATAATTCTGCCGAGCACATTTGGACGAGACCTGGCAGGAGATGGAGTCTCCCTAAAGGGCTGAGTAGCCAAGTGCAAAGCCTCCTGTAGCTGTGAGTGTGTGACCCTCGGTAAAGCCCCTTTGGGCGAAACCCCACGAAGAGGTGAATCAAGCGGGAGGGCATCTAGCAACTCCTTTCCTCGCGGCGTAGTCGGAGAGGAGTTGAAAGGGGTGACAGCATACACCTGAACAGCAGACTGGCGCGAAGAGGCTGGTGCAGAAGCACCCTGTCCAGATGGCTGCCCAACCGAAGTTCCACCCGCGGGTGGTGTAGGAGCCACCTCAGAGGTATCCATCACATCATCTCCACTCGGCCCAGCAACATCATCCCCCGACCCATCAGGGCCCTTCCTCCATAGATACGGCAAGAAGTCAGGCTCCGAAACAAAACCAGCAGGCTCCAACCGAAAACGTAACTCATAACCCTTCAGCAACACCACAACATCAGAAGTAAGATATGATCCCAGTGCATCCTTCTTCTGAAAAATGGATAAATCAAACATACCAACTAAAATACGAACTAGGCCCCTCCGCCTAAGGCACAACAAATCCACATCCAGAGGGCTACCCAGAAGGGATCCGACCGCCCACAACCCCAGAAAAGTCCGCAGAGAGTGAGGGACCCCCTCAACATGCAGCCAAACCTGATGCAATTCACACTGATGAGGCACCTCCTGAATCATATAGGCAGAGACCGTCAGCTGAGTCTTGCCAAGAGGCATAGAGAACGACTCCTCCACCTGTCAAGGTCCTCAAAGGTAGGAAAATTGACAAGAAAATCATTGGTCCCATGTTTTAGTGCCTCCCACTTCCACGGGATTTGACACAGCATCTCCTAGCGATCTGCTGTTGCACCACCTCGGTTATGTAACGGGCTCCCCGAAACCTGAACCAACGCAATAGGGGTCTTACTGGTCCCCAGATTAGGTCGTACCACACTATCAGGAATCTGCGTGAAAAGTGTCTTATCATGTCCCACCCCAACCATGTAAGCGGTGGGGCGGGGCTGCTTCAGAACCGGACACCTGAGTGTAGGATGGGACGGCACATCGCAAAAGTAACAATAATGTATTGCCTTACACTCCTTGGACGCATGAGAGTCCGAAGCACACTTCCAGCACCTAACAGCCTTCTTATTCTTTTTAGTCGCGTTCCTAGGCACGAACACCCTTTGCGACCCGGCCGTAACATTTGCGTCCATGCTCTGCTGCATGCCCTGCAACCCATCCTGCTCAACGGGATACTAAGTCGGGGTAAAGGGTAGATGAGGAAGCCCGAACTGCTGTTGTCCCTGCATCGATGGCTGAAGAGGCTGGTACTGCGGATGCACGAACGCCCCAGGATCCCCCGCCGGTTGCGGCTGGCCTTGGGCAGGCTTCTTCTTCTTCTTCCTCTTGGGCAAAGCGGGAGCGGTCGAAGTAGCACCGGCCACAAACGGCGGAGCACCACCATGTGCCCCGGCATGTGGCACACCGCCCCCCAAACCACCTCCAGCCGGGCCAGGGTAATGTCTGGCGGAGGACATGATCTGGGACACAGGGCGGCTGTTGTTGCACCGCGTGGCCAGCTGCAAAGTACGGTGCGGGCGACCGAAAAACCATCCCCGGCGAGAACCCCGGGGGGAACTGCGAAGACGGGCGTGGCGGACCACCAGGAGGCGGAGCGACAAAGGCGGGAGTCGGGCCACCCACAGGAGGAGCCGCGAAGGGAGCCAGACCCCGGGGAATCGGAGATGGTCCCCGAGGTGGCTACGCCGCCGCAGGCAGCTGACCACGCGGCTGGTTCCCGGCCATCAGAGCCGGAGAGCGGAGGACCTCGGAGAACATGCGCCCATGAGGAAGCGAAGCGGCTGGAGACGAGAATGTGAGGAGAGGCGGCGGCGTCGATGAGGCAGGCGAAGGAGACGAGAGAAGCGAAGGCGGCGGCGACATCGCTGATCGGAAGAAGACCTAGACCAGGGCGCCTTGAGGCGTTGCGCGATCCGAGTCCAGGAGTACTCGGCTACCGTGTCCGCCTTGTACACCACGGAGCTGGACCCGCCCGAGTCCGCCAAGTCAGCCGCCAGCGTGGCAGCCACCTCCTCAGCCTGGTCCTGCGCGGCAGCCACCGCGTCCCCTGACCCCACCGCCCGAGATGGCAGGTCAGCGTGCCCTAGCGCCTCGGCGAACATCACCCCCATCATTGGTGGCGCCGACAACCGCCACGGAGGAAGCGGCCCCCGCCA
The DNA here is from genome assembly GCA_023614405.1 of Avena insularis. Lineage (NCBI taxonomy): Eukaryota > Viridiplantae > Streptophyta > Magnoliopsida > Poales > Poaceae > Avena > Avena insularis. Next base: position 84,417,778 of record CM042684.1, on the reverse strand, counting down.
AGGCCTCACTCTCCCCGGAGAAACCACGGGCCTCCGACGCGGCAAAGGAGAAGCAGATCGGCGTCGAGACCCTCCCCCAGAAGACGGAGGCGAGACCGACGGAGGCGGCGAGGGAGCTCCGTCGCGCTCCGCCGCATCCGGCGATCTCTCCCAAAAACGCGATGCGGGAGTGGGGAAGCCGATCACCTCCCAAAACTGTTGCCGGGGCTCCTCATCAGTCCTCCGCCGCCGCCTCGACACCGTCGTCCAGCCAAGGCGCCCATCCTCGTCGTCAAGGCCTCGAGGGCCACTCTGGCCGCGAGGGTGTCATCGTTCGAGGGAACGTCGGCCAGGCACGCGAATCTCGATCCAAGCGCCGACCCGGATCCCGGCGCGATGGCGGCCGACCCACAGTCTCCAGGCCCAGGTCAATCGCCGCGCATTTCGCATCCTCGCCAAGGACCCCAACTACGGACACTACATCAAGGCAGGCGATGGGTCATCAAGTTCCGACTGGGATTCCGCATGAGTGGAGGGTCTTGTGTTCCATATGTAGAAAACTTAAGTCACATATTTTTGAACAAAGAAAGTACTTTTAACACGTAAAGTTATGGAAAATACTTACTATTTTATCCAGTAATTTGTACTAATTTACAACATTTCCAAGTCATCTTTTCTAGACATACAGTTAACCACCTCACAGATATTAATGAGTGAAATATACAATAATCATACGACAATTGAATATATACATTTTGTTGAAATATATAAGCAATAATCCATATGATTTAATCCGAATAAATAATTGATAAAACATGATCATATAAATAGCAATTAAATAGATTGTATAGATTGTATCTAAACAGGATAAACTAATGGCATCTACGGCCAAACGCTAGAATAAAAAACTATTACAGATGCAGCTTAATTAACAGTTAGTACTGTACAGCGTTGTCTGCTCTTGTCGCCTCATAGTCATAGCTGGCGTCGTCTCTCTCGAGGCCGCCGAGCCTCTTCTTCCTGGACAGCTCCGCGACATGACGGATCATGTCCATCAGGTCGGAGTACGACGTCCCGCCTTCCTCCATGCCGCCTTGGCCTCTACGTTGATCTTCCTGACAGTGGACCTCCTGGCCGCTCCCTCCGGCCCGCCGTCCATCAGCTCGACGATCGCCCTCTCCACATCGCCGCTCTCCACCTGCACCCCCTCAGCCTCCGGGGCAGGTACATGGCCGGGACCTTGACGCCTACGGCGAGGACGTCGACGAGCAGCTGCTCGCTGCAGAACTGGTCGTTGTTGGTGGGCCACGTCAGCGCCGGCACGCTGTTCGAGCTGCCACGCGCAGCTTCCTCTGATCTTCTTTTCTCTAACTCTACTCTCTCATGAACACACATATGTAAAAGAACCGAGAGGAACACACGCACACACACATGACTAGGGAAGAAAACAAGCTTTGCCGAGACTCTTCCCTAGTACTCACAAAAGCTACATCGTTTTCACTGCCCGCAGACCACCGTTTCTCATTCATTTGATTTGCTTAAATAGCCATTACAAAATAGACCCAAGTCTCCATTATCTCTAATCCTAAACTCACGCCAGACCACTACTCACCAGACTTATCTAAACTATGCATGCACACGACTCGGCCAGCACTTGACTCGGCTAAACAACTAGATAAGCATGCAACTAACTCTACCTTAGTTTGCATGCACACACATAGACATATCTTTACATGCATGTGTTGTCATGACTAGTACCACATGCATGAAAGGCTTTTAAACATGATAGACTACTAATTAACAAGATTAGTTCTAACACACGCCGTGGGAGACAGCCTCCAGCGTGCTGTTCCAGCCGCAGTGCGTCAGGAAGCCGCCCACCGCCGGGTGGGCGAGGATGGCCACCTGCGGCGCCAACCCGCGCACCAGGAGGCCCCTGTCCTTGACCCGAGCCTCGAACCCTCCCTCCTCCTCCAGCAGTGACCGCACCGCCGCGTTGCCCTTGTCCTCCTTGATGGCCCACACGAACGGCCGCGCCGAAGCCTCCAGGCCGTCCGCGAGCTTCGCCAGCTGCTTCGCCGGCAGCAGCGAGATGCTGCCGAAGCTGACGTACATCACGGAGTCCGGAGCCCGGGCGTCAAGCCAGGACACGATGCTGCTGCTCGAGGAGGAGGCGTCGTTCACCAGGGCGGTCGGCCCGACGGTCCACGTCGTCTTGCCGAGCGCCGCCGCGTAGGCGTCGAGGAAGGCGGCCTCGATGCCGCGGAAGGTGTTGAAAAGCAGGCCGTCGGCGGTGGCCTCGGCGCGGAGCGCGTCGAGGTGCTCCTGCTCGACGCCGGGGTACTGGAAGAAGCCCCGCACGGTGGTCTTGCTCCCGACGGCGCGCACAGGGAAGCACGGCACCTCGAAGGGCGTGGGGTCGTAGTCCTCGACGCCGTCGCCGTACACGCCGTGCGCGGCCAGGCGGTGCACGGCGAGCTGGAAGTAGGCCGACGGGCAGTGCATCACGAGCCTCGGGATGCCCAGGCGCTCGCAGACGGGCGCCATCCACGGGTTGCACGCGTCGGCGACGAGGCAGTCCGGCAGGCGCGGCAGCGCGCGGAGGTACTCCTCCAGCGGCCCGGCCAGGGTCCAAATGGCCTCGAAGAAGCCGAGGGAGATTTCAGGTGGTTGCCCCGTCAGCTGGTCCACGGCCTCCATGCCGTCGGGTAGGCCGAGCTGCGCGCTCGGGAACGGGAGCTCCAGGAGCTCGACGGCGAGGCCCGCTTTCCTGGCGCCGTCTACGGCTGCCCTGTTGCGCGCGGTGTTGATAGGCGTGGTGACGACGGTGACCCGCGGGCCACGCGCGGCGAGGAGGCGCGCCGTGTCCACCATAGGAATCATGTGGCCCTGCGCCGCCAGCGGCACGACCAGGAAGTGTAGATCCGACGGCGCCATTGCTCGCAGTGATATATATATTACGCTTCGTATTACACTGCCGCTAGCTAGTTTGTTAGGTTGTTGTTGACTGGTGAAGGCTATAATATTTTAGTCTCACCTTGGCTACGGAAGCAGGCCACACCTAGTTTATAAGGGAGAGATTCCTTCCTCCTTTCAGTCCGGACTTTTGGGATGAAGTGGGCTCTCTTCTTATAGTTGGGTTATGAGCGCATAAATGTTTAGAACGTAGGCTGAGTGCTAAGCTGGGTCAAGTGGACGCTAACATCTGGGATCAGAGCTAGCGATCACCATGCCTTTCTGAGGGGCTTCTAAGGGGATGGGATGTTAGACTGCTGTTGACCGGTGAGGCTACACAAAGTTTAGTCCCACCTCGCCTATGGAAGGAGGCCACACCCAGTTTATAATGGAGAGATTCCTTCCTCCTTTCAGTCCGCCTTTTAGGATGGAGTGCTCTGTTCTTATAGTTGGACCGTGGTCATATGAACGTCCAGAACATAGGCTGAGTGTTGGCTGGTCCAAGTGGACGGTAACATCTGGTATCAGAGCTAGCGATCGCCATGCCTTTCTGAGAGGCTTCTCAGAGGGATGGGATGTTAGGCTGTTGTTGACCGGTGGAGGTACACTAGTTTAGTCTCACCTCGGCTACGGAAGGAGGCCATACCCAGTTTATAAGAGAGATATTCCTTCCTCCTTTCAGTCTGGACTTTTGGGATGGAGTGTGCTATCTTCTTATAGTTGAGCTGTGAGCGCATGAACGTCTAGAACGTAGGCTGAGTGCTGAGCTGAGCCAAGTGGACGCTAAGATTTAGTGGGAACAAGAGACATGAATGATTACCTAGAGAATTTCTCTGTTCGCTGGGGCGACACGCATCGCGGTCCGGAAGAAAATCTTATATGACCACTTTCGTTGAACGTAGGCTGAGTGCTGAGCTGGGCCAAGTGGACGCTAAGATTTAGTGGGAACAAGAGACATGAATGATTACCTAGAGAATTTCTGTGTTCGCTGGGGCGACACGCATCACGGTCCGGAAGAAAATCTTATACGACCACTTTCGTTAAGCTACACGTGGATTCACGAATCCCCAAGCACCGAACTCTTGTTATCTCTTCCCCATCGATTCGTCAAGTCCGGTCTGAGAATCCCCGTGCGTGAAGAAACATATCCATCGTTGGTTTGACTCCAGAACTCATTTGTGATGAACATGCCCGCGTCGATGTCCTCCAGGCTGAGGCGGTGGCGCTGTTGGTGGACGAGGATGAAGAGTAGTCATTTTCTTCTATGTCTTGTTGTTGTTTGCCCTGGCTGCCGGGGCCGTGTGGTGGAGGAGGGTGGTGATGGAGGTTGACGGTAGGGGAGACGCCGGTTGCGAGGAGGATGCGTGCGGCCGCTAGCGTGGAAGGGGCGCGGCCAGCGGCGAGCTGGATGGGCGTTGCGTCGTCGGTGGCGGCGCGAGCTCGATGGGCGAGGAAAGATGTTGCGATGGGGAAGAGATATCTGGTGCTTTTTAATTCGGGAACCCACGTGTAGCTGAACGAAGGTGGTCGTATAGGATGAATCGTATGACGTGGTCGTATAAGATTTTCTTCCTCGCAGTCCGTCCACTCGCTGCATGCAGCACGCATCTGGTCCGTCCACTCGCTGCAGCACGCATCGCGGTACGTCCTAGCTGGCTTCTCTGCCCTGGCTCCCGCCATGTAGGATCCTAGCTGGCCTCGATCTAGCCCGCGGTTGCCGGATCGTGCGGTTGAAGCACAGGGGCAATTACGTCACAACGTGGGCGGATTATTCAGACACTAATTGTTCGTAATTTATGGCTATTGCGTGACGTTTGCATTCAATTTTGCCAAAATCTGATGGTGTTTCTCTCTCCAGCTTCCATGTTCGTCGAGCTCGTCGCCTCTGCATCCCCTCCCGTTCCGGCGGCCAACGGAGTAGTTCCGGACGCTATTTTCACGCGCAAGAGGTCCACCGGTCATCGCAGTTGAGGTACAACGTCTTTCCTCCTCTTTTCTACTACGCATTTCTCTCCGCGTTGTCACTATTCCGTACGGAATCAACGCGGAAATCCACCCATTTCTCCTAAATTTTAGAGTATGTCATGTTTCTAGCGATAGGCCCCTATGATTCGAACTATATTTCACGAGTCCATGCTCAGATTTCTCACTATCGTGTTCGCATATGCTCTGGATGGTTCGGCCTCTGATTTTTGGACTATTTTCGTAGGTGTACCTATGCGCCCGCCTCGGATTTGTTAGTGTGGATGTGATTTTGCGTCCTAGTAGGTATATCATGAGATTTTTGAACCGTCGGGCAGTTGTGTAACTAGATTTCTCACTAGGTTTTCGAGCTGCATGCTCATAGTTAGATATGGCTCCCGTGGGTTTTCTACTTTATTTTTTATTGGAGGAAGATCATACTGTAGCGGATTCGTTGAAGCGGTGCATTGAATCACAGATTTGTTTGCTTGCAGTGCGTTGAAATCCAGATTCGTTGCAAGCGATTTTTATAATTGGCATGACAATTGTACTCATTCTCCTCTAGTGTATATACAAATCTGCATATGTCAGTTACAAGACAAATAACAATCTTTTTTACTATGCTTTTTTCGCAAATATACATGCTGGTATGTAAAGCATATATCAAACATATACCTTTATTTTTACACAGTATTGATTGATCCAAATATTTATGTCAAAAACTATGGCACTTATTGAATAATTGAATTGACAATTATTATTTTAAGAGCATGGCTGGTTTTCTCAACATGATTTTTCACTCATCATGCTTTGAAAATTTAGAGTACTTTTCTCAACATGATTGATACAACTTTTGTCTAATTCGGAATAGGCATAATTCACATGGCATTTACAACTGACACTTCATGGCAATTTTTTATAGTTCACACTTCATGGTATTTAAAGTTGAGACTTCATGGCATTTGTCAGATTGCATTTTAACTAATCAGAACCAACATGGTGTAATGCCCCAACATTTAGGGCTCTAGAAGAAAGTTTGTGCATTTGCATTCATGCATAAGAAAATCCAAGAAATTTTCGCACAAAACTAAAACACTAGAGGGATCAGGGTTTCTTTCACTTTGGTGAGTTAGGGTTTAGCTCATTCAGGTGATTGTCATAAATTCTGGTATGACCTCTGGGTATATTGAACTGTTTTGGGGTAAAACATTTCAATTGACATATGAATTTGAATTGAATTTTGAAATAATTCAAGTTATAAGTAATTAAGAATTTAGTTTATTGAAGAACATTTGAATAGTTTGGTTTGACGTATTATTACATCAGATAACAATTATGGAATTGAATAGAGTTCGAGTAATTGAAGTAATTCAAATTAAGAAAAGAGAATACAAACCTTCATTTCTTCATTATACAACATATTACATAGTTGTGTAAGAATATCAACAAATAAGCATTTATTACGAAAGGAATAATAATAAATAAAGAAAGGAAAAGCTTTATTGAATAAACAGGTATTATACAATATCTTATCTAAGATTGTGGAAGGGACTGGAGGAGGAGATGTTGATGCGGCTGGAATCTTTGATGGATCTCTTTCTATTTCTATGGAGGCATTTTTTTGTTCTACATGCTCGTAATTTCTAGATCTGGCTGTGAGGGAGGGCAATGTGTGCCTTTGCTTGGAGGAGAAGAAGGAGCCGGGGGGGGGATTGGTTTAGCACAAGCTTCGAATTCGGACGGGGGAAGAAAAAGATGGCTCCGCTGGTCGTCGCATGTTAGCGCTTCAGCGCGACAAAGTGTGCAGGTGTCGCGCATTGGATTTTCAGAGCATACGCGTGATTAGCTAGTAGGGTGTCACACTTTAGATGGTTGGCGCGAATGAATCTAACGTGGATGCTGAGTCACGATTCGCACTCGCGCGCGTCTGCGCGCTTGCGCTCGGGTCGGACACGTCAGCAATGCTCTTATTATTTGTATCTAGAATGGCCCTGGATATTTTCGGTCTGGAAGGATTTAATAGTATGGTCAGTAAGGCTATCCTAGCCATTTGATTGATGCAGATATGTTTCTAAGTTTATTTACACATGCTGCTTTTCTAAGATCGCCCTTTCTTTGTTGTGTTTAATTGGTGCCTCTTCTCGGCTTATCTCACTATTTTTTTGCCCTTCTACTTCACTGCAGTCAAAGGTAATTAAGCAATTCATTTCATTTCATCCACTGCATACCTAATGAAAAGTAATAGCATTCTTAGTTCCTCTGTTATGTTTGCTTCTGTGCTCAAATTTTGCATATATCGTTGTGATGGGATGGCATGTAACAAATTACATCTCTACTTTCAGTATATTCATGAACTAAAATTCTTGTGGCATTGAAATATATTTTGTCAAAAAAATTCCCAGCACATTGGTGAAGTTTTTTAAATAGCAGCTACCCAATCTTAGTCATTTAGATTGCCTTGCATACTAGACTTCTATTTTCCAAAAACTTAGTCAGGCTGATAAGGATCTATTCATGCTATAGTTTGATTTCTAGAATGATTATATGCATACATAATTACATATATATAATATGGAAACCTTCCAATTCTTAAAAGGACAATTAAGTAGTGTGTTCGTCATCCAGCGCAAATGTATTAGTTTCCGTATTAACAATATTAATCCACACAGGTAGGTTTATTCGACACATTCCAAAATGGATATTACCAGTGTCCTAACCATTTAAAGTGTGCTTGCTTCACAGATTGACCATCTAAGCGGTACTGCATAGGAGCTAAATATATTAATTCAATCACCTTTTCGCCTATTCAGAAAATTTACCATAAATCAGGAATTATGAAATATATCTACACATTGCATGGACAACTTTGTAAATTATTCACAACGTAACTTACGATTAGAACCGTGCAATTGGATGATTCGGTTCTACTACTTGGATACACACTACAAATTTCTTGCTTCCCACAGGTTTGGAGTTGACGATGAACACCCAACAGCTTGAGAGCGATGCATTATCGTGGCATGGAGGCATCCTGACTTGACGGCGTGGTGGGGGTGGATGAAGATCGATGGAGGATGTAGCTAGGCACTTGAGGATAGAGAAATAGAAAACTTTGGTGGGGTGTTGTGCACGAGGAAGAAAAGGCACGGCGATAACAAGGTCGGAGAAAAGAGGGGTAGAGGAGGAGAAATACGGTGTGTCCACAATGTGTTAGCGCTGTAATTCTCGTGACAGTCATGATGTTGCTGGGTTCTTCGCCTTTTTTCACAAGAGTTTCTAATCTCAATTAGGGTATTGGGTCCTTGAGGCTAAGGAAGTTGTAGACACATGTAAATGTGTATCATATTTCCTAATATAAATATGTTGATCATATTTCTAATCACAAACCAACCTTCATTTTTTGGCATCAATTCGTTGGTCCATGTACCAATCTTCTATTTTTTTTCAAGGAATAGATGCTATATATCTATAACTATAGACCATAGATATTAATAGTGGTTATAAATAATTGGGATGGGTGGGAGCTCGAGACTCGGGAGTTCGGTTGGAGGGGAATAAGATCGAGATGGGGGTAGGGGTGGGGGCGGAGACGGGAGGGACCAACTCGTAAGACTTTGGTCAACACCTAAAATTGCACGGTTGAGATGACTTAGAGTGAAAATCAGACGGCCAGAAATACGCGCGCGGGCAGATGGTCTCAAATGACTCGCTTTTGCTCAGACTTAAGCTATAGTATAATATAAAATGAACTAGGCTGATGTATTGAATATTCCCTAAGTGTCTCCTTTTCTTATATTCTCGGCAGGAAGCAATCAAGCATATATAGAACTTATTTTAGGTATTTCAGTGATGGTATCAAACTCTTACTTGTATATTTTCAATTAGATTATGGTAATCAGTGTAGTGCTTGGCCAAGTTGGAGCTTGTTTGGACTCCCCAAATTTGAACTCTTATGCCGTGAATCTTGTGACTTTATTTGGACTCTTAAAATTTGAACATATTAAATGATTAGTTATTGAAACATATATTTCCAATATTTTGTTTCAAGGGAACAAGTGATACTAGAGCGGGGCAGAGGAGGACAACGTTTGTGAGTGCCACCTTGCTAATTGATATAATAAAACAAGTCAGAAAAGATGTAAAGTGCAATCTATTATATACTAAAAGTAATATAAGAATGTTTTTCGAGGCATTAGATTGATCCACGTCACCTAAATCATTTGGACCGTCAGATGTGTAATTAGTGGCTATGATTTAACCATAGTTGTAAATTACGTAACAGACGTGACAGCCAGATCACCGGCCGTGTAAGTCAGTTACGTACACGTTATAAGTCAATAAGGCACGTTAAGTCAATATAAGAAGCGGCACAGAAGCAATGTCAAAAAAAAAATCAGGTATCAATCCAACGTTGTATAAGAAAATGACAAAGTCATTTAAAGAAATAGGCAAAGGCTAATGCTACCAAAAGAATCGATCAGCTACTATGTGCATTAGCTAGCTAGCCTGGTATACGAACCTAAGAGCAGAACTACAAAAGAAAAAAGGCTGCTCCTACTAAAAGAATTGATCGATTAGCTAGCTTGATCCATCTAAAATAATCGGCCAGCAAGCATATATAGTATCAGATTAAACTTAAAAAATTGGTACATGTTTTAAAATGTAGCATAGTTTGGTAAACTATTTTAGCTACCAAAGCAAATAATCCTGGACTTATTAAAATGATGTCCCAGATTTGTCTAGATTCGCATGTATATAGACGCATCATGATTTTATACACTAAAATTCATCTAGATACATGCGAATCTAGACAAATCTTCGATATCATTTTTACACGGAGGAGTGCTACATATCTAAAGATCTTAAACCTCTAGGCTTCTCTTTTTTGTGGGATTTTTGGGCTCCCATGAGGATTTTTTGTGTGCCGACATGTGTCCCTTTGCTCTTCCGTGTGCATTCTTGTATACCCAGAGTGTTTAACTTTGTTGGCATTGCAATGCATCTTTTCTGCCTTGGTACATTCTTGGGTGGCGCTAGCACCATTCCTTTGGTGATATTAAAAGATTTACTTTGTTTTCTTCTTATCTCATCATGTTATTTTGGTTTACTCATCATGATATTTTGTTTTGTTGCATATTATTATAAGAGGTCATCATGTTATTTTGTTTGTGGTCATCATGTTATTTTATTTCCATGTAATATTATACGCGTTATTTTGTTTCCATGTTCCTTTATCATGTTATTTTTTCCATCTCATCATGTTATTTTGGTTTGGTCATCATGTTATTTTGTTTGTGGTCATCATGTTATTTTGTTTCCATGTAATATTATAAGCATTATTTTGTTTCCATGCTCCTTTATCATGTCATTTTGTCCATCCTATCATGTTATTTTGTCCATCTCATCATGTTATTTTGGTTTGGTCATCATGGTATTTTGTTCCTTGCATAATATTCTAAGCGATCATCATGTTATTTTGTGGTCATCATGTTATTTTGTTTCTATGCAATATTATAACATTTCATCATTTTTTTTGTTTTTATATGCATCATATCGTGCTCTTTTGTTTTTACCCATCTCTTCTTCTTTTCTTTTGACGTGTGGTATCACAAGCCCCCACCAAACCTATCTTCTTGAACCTTCAACTTCCTATATTTATACATCGTGGAGTCTTCTTATCTTCCTCATTTCACTTCGTATGGCTTCCCTCTCATCTTCAGATGCTTCTCGTGGTGGTCGCCATGGTCGTCGCATTCGTCGTTGTGGCTTCCCTATTCTTGGGCCCGATTCTTCTCCTCCTGGTGGTGGTCATACCTTTCTTCCTGCTTCATTTCCTGATGGTGGCCCTTCTTCAGGTCTGGTCTATATTTTTTGCTTTTCCTTTTTCAATGGTAGCCATTTTTAACCAGTTTTATTTTTCCAGCTTCCGCGGGTTTTCTTTCATCCTCTACCCCTTCCGATGCGCATTCCCACTGTCTTGTATCTTCACGCGGTTATATTTGTTTTCTATGACATATATGTTTTATTTGTTCCTACCGTTATTTTTTTACATTTGTGTTATACCATCTGCTTGTTGTTGTTTGCATGTGCTTCTCTTTTCGCGTTGCTGTCTTTTGCTGGTATGGCGACATCTTCTACTCTGTCTGCTGGTATGGCGACGTGTCTTTTTTTCCCGCTTGTGTTGTTACCTTGATTGTTTGGCTCTTCCTGTTTCTAATGTTTGGGATTGGATTTAGGTATGCTTCCTGGTCAGCCCGCGGATCCTTTGTCCGTTATTCGTTTATTTCTGCGTCCGAGCCCATTTATTCGTGCTGGTGAATATCCATCTCGGTCATTTTCTTCCTCGACGCCTCGTGGTATGAAATTTATTTATGTTTGTTTCTCTTTGTTGATTATTCCATTTGTCATGTAATACGGTTATTACTTTGTGTGATCTGTTATTTATATCTATTTTTTGATTATTTCATGTGCTCCTCTTATTATTTCATGTTCTCCGTTTGTTATTCCATGTGTTTATTTTTTTTATTATTTCATGTGCTTGTCTTATTATTTCATGTGCTCCATTTGTTATTTCATGCGTTCATGACGTGTTTCTCTTTGTTTATTATTTCATGTCCTCATGGTGTGTTTCTCTTTCTTCATTATTTCATGTGGTCCGCTTATTATTTTATGGCCTCCTTCTTTTAATTCGACATGGATAGGAATACTAAAGATCGTACTTTTTTCTTCGATTAGTTCACATGGTCCTATCTTAATGGGTAATTTTTTTGGGGTAGTTTTGCCGGTTCCTTTCGTTTCTCGCGAGAGTGCTTCCCTTAATTGTATTGTAGGAGGTTTGAAGACCACAACAACTTTGAAGACCACATGAGTACCGTCGCCGAGTCGACAGCATGTGGTCGCCATCAACGCCCCCACCACGCCGACATCACTTGGAAGAACATCATTTTCTATAAGACTAACAAGCATCTTTTTGACTCGCTGTGTATGGACAAAGAACAGCGTGACGTCCTCACCAACACATCAGCGTCATTGTCCAGGAAAAAGTCCCTGCCCAAGAAAAAAGATGTTGTCATTATCATATCCTCCGATGACCGACAACGATTCAGCCTAATCTTGTCGATCTTCAGTACTATGGTCTTTTATGTCTTCTTTTTTCTTTTTTCTGCCACTATCTACCGCCTAATGTCTTTTCTCTCTCTAGCTAGCCCATCTCTACCTACCGCATGTCTCTCTCTTAGTCATTTGTAGTGTGTGTCTTTTCTTTGCTCTTTATCTAGCCCAGGTATCTCTCTTAATCATTTGTAGCAAGTCCACATTTCTTTGATTGCCTCGCTAGCTCCTCGAATCAGAATGTATTTCACTTGTTAACTCCATTTGTATTCTCTTAATGTTTTTTACTCATTGTTTGCTATTTAGTCCCGCTACTACACTACCGGCTAGGAAAAAAATTATTTGTTGTGTCTTAGGACACGCCCACCATGAATACTCACTGTAGTAAGCTTGTTTTTTTTACTACGTAACCATAAAAAACAATCGCATTACAATGTGATAATAAGTAAACGCTGACTGTAGGTGACGAGGGTTTGACTCATCAATGCCCATTGTTATGGACTTGGGTTTTGGAGAAGGAGGGAGCGCTGGAAGCATCAATCGGCTAGCAAACAAGCACACAAGGGGACTCGACGATTTACCCAGGTTCAGGCCTCGTAGAGGTCCCTACTCCTGCTTGTCTGCTCGTGGAATTAGCAGAGGAATCGAAGATTACAATGGTGCGCAGATGCAATCTGGCGAGGGTTGTGGAAACTAGGGTTGCGTGTGTCCTCCTCGCCGCCCCCTCCTAGCCTTTATATAGATAGGCTAGGTCTCGGATAACAGGTCGAGTCGGTTTACAGGTTAGGGTTTCCCTTTAAACTTTCTATCTTTAACTTCTTCTTGTTCCGCAAGCAATCGAGAGTCCGTAGGTTACTCGAGTTCTCCATTTAGGCCTTGGCGACATCGTGGGCTTCCACTGTATTCAGGCCGTATATACCAAGCTCGAGTACCTGTAGGGTATATCCATGTCAGTAGCCCCCGAGTGCCTAGTGAAATTGCAGATTCGATTGAGGACTTTATGAAGCCTTTCGAGTGCATGACTGAGTATGTTTTTTTCGACTGCTATGTTTGTGTCATAGGGATTGTTGATGTGCGTGCCTAATTTAACCGATGTATCAGTATCAGTTAACTACCTTAGGGTAAAACAACGCAATCTAATCGAACTCGAGTCCCCGGACTCGAATTCGGAAAAGTGCTGGTGTAGTTCGACTCAAGCCACGGAGGTCTTACAGGAGTCGAATTCCAGTATATGGGTGTGAGCACTCGACGCATCTGTCAAGGCGTGTTCATCGTACCTGTAGGCACAGATATATTTCTGGTAGTGCACAGCGAATGCGTTGCTAGGCCTTATTTAGGTCTTATCTTCACGCTGCAAGTGCGACATCCGAAATTTATTATCGCGGAGATGATTCGGGTGACCCAGGAGACGCAATCTCTTTGTAGGGAAAATTATGAGGCGGTGTCGCCATAAAATTCGAGTGTGGCTGTGGTCGACACATAGTACGATGTACAAATAATCATAGGGTGCGCGACCAGCGCTCCCTATGGGAGTAGCCCCCGAGTGCCTGGTTGGGTCGAAGACTCAGGCAGGGACTAAAGAACTTTTGCGACTGCTGTCGTCTTTTATTTGCTTGTTTTAGCTGAATTTATTTCCGGTGCTCCCTATGGGAGTAACCCATGTCCATAGTCGAATCGCGGATTCGAGTGATTGGGTATGCTTTGAATGTCCATGTTCCTGCAGAAGATAAAAAAGAAAAATCATAGGGTGCACGACCAACGCTCCCTATGGGAGTAGCCCCCGAGTGCTTGGTGGAGTCGAAGACTCGATCAAGGACTAAAGTAGTCGAAGTCTTCTGCTGCTCAATTTTGGATGACATCGGTGCTGACGATGTGATGATCTCAGTTGTCCGCGTGAGCGGGTTTGACGGGACGTGACGAGCGCTGGGTCCCATTTTCTAACTCTGACTTGACCGGGCGTGCATAATCTTTGTTTTAACTGTGCCTCCTCGATTTCCATGCATAATGGGGGTAGTGGGGGACGGTTCGTGCTTCAGGTCCTCCACGTGTCAATCACGATGGACGCCACGCGTCTGATAGGTTTTTTGCTGACTATTGGATTGCATATTTTAGGGGGTTAAGTAGCAGTGTTGCGACGGTAATTTTCCCATCTACTCTTTTCTCTGCCTTTGCCTCCGTCGCCATTGCTGCTGCTTCTCTGCTTCCTAGAGTTCTTCTTCCTCACGGCACTGGACCAGCTCCGCGTATTCCCTAGTTACTTCCTCCGGCCGCATCACCACCGCAAGATGGGGAAGAAGAAAGGAGGTGCCGCGGCTGAATCCGCCGCCGCCACTGTCTCTTAGAAGAAGAAGGGCGGCTCTGTCGTTGCGGGCAACAGCACAGCCGTCGCCGGGAAGAAGAAGGGCGCGGGCACTAGCGTCACTAATGGCGCATGGTGCGCGTCCATGATCAAGTCATCTGAGATCCGTCTCCTGCGCCAAGACAGAGTTCTGTCCCCGCGGTCGTGACTCGCGAGTCCCAGGTGGTGAGGTAACACCTTGTCCTCCTGCCGGTTTCCGGGTGATGTTCCTAGCGTTCGTCATCCGTGGTCTCACTGCCCCTGCATCCTTTCTTCAGGGGCCTTCTTTGTTTCTATGGGCTCCAGCTGCATCAGCTGTCCCCCAACTCCATCCTCCATGTAGCTTGCTACATTACACTTTGCGAGTGCTGGCTCGGAATCGAGCCACACTTTGGTCTCTGCAAAGTCTCTTCAAGCTGAAGCGCCAGTCGGCATCTGGCTCCGTAGTCTATGATGTAGGAGGCTGCGATATCCATGTTGACTCCTCCGTCACGTACTTCGACATCAAACTCATGGCGTCCGTCCAAGGGTGGAGGGACAAGTGGTTCTACATCCGCGACCAGAAGGCCGACGGAGACCACTTTGGACTCGCGCCTTTTGATCCTGTGATGTCGTGCAAGAGGAGGCGCTCCTGGAAGAACGTAGTGATGCCCGACGAGTCCGCGGAGACAGATGTGCTGTACGAGCGCGTCTGTGACCTCGAGAGTCACGTGGGTAAAGAAGAGGGAGGATGTGCCCTTATTCGCACGTGGTTGCACCGTCGCGTCTAGCCCCTGCAGGCCAAAGTCCACCCTATGTTCTAATGGGCTAGCACGGACGATGTCACTCGCGTATCTTCCGATGACATTTCCGTGAGTGAAGTAGATAAGAGGGTGTGACTACTCACCAAGTACACCGCCAAGGATGTGCTCCCTAGTGAACCAGTCGTACCTCCATTTGATGTTACTAATCCTCCTCCGGAGGTACGGTTGTGCTACGAAGTAGCTTTGTTTGTCGAATGCTTCTTTTTCCTTGATTTGTGCTGACTTGTTTCCCGTATGCAGGATTGGAGGGTGTCACCCTGTATACCCCTCTGCCTGAGGGGGTTATTCCTCGTGAAGCCTTGGAAGAGGACAAGTCGGAGTCGACCGTCCCATATGATGTGGAGGAGGAAGCCCCCGAGTCGAGCAGTCCGGACACTCGCAAGCGTTCGCGCGGCAAGGATTCAGATGCATCATCTCCTTTGACTCCGGAAGGCGCAGCTATTGGTGCAGAGTCATCGATACCCGCCGTTCCTGTGAGTGCTGTAGCGCCGTCTTCCCGCAAGAAGATGCGGCTACCGAAGGAGTCATCGTCGGAGTCGGGGGACCAAACCTTCGATTTTGACAAGTTTGATTGGTAAGTATACGAGTCTTCTTTTTGGTTCTTCTTTGGAGTTGCATTCTCTTGATGTTGGTTTTGTTCTGCAGTCAGCCGGCGTCGTCATCTTTTGGCGACGTCTAATTTTTGAAAGAATCTGGAGTCACGACCTCCAAGGCCAAGAAAACGGCTGAGCGGACTCCTTCTCCTCCATTGGCGGCCCACTCCGGGCACAATTCATCAAGTTCTCCACATGATGTGGAGCATCAGATGGTTGTCCGGACGACTGCGCATCAATCAACTTCGGAGTCACTGGAGGATCACATATGTGTAATGTTGCTTCGTCTGATTTTTGCAGTCGAATGTATGATTCATACCATCTGCTAATCCTTTGATGTTTCTTCTGTCGCAGCTTATTGTGAAGGAAGCTGCTCGCTTGGCGGAGCAGGTGCTTGCGATGGGTCGCCAGCATGCAATGCTGGACAATCGCCATCGCATGGTTGAAAGTGAGTGTTTTTTGCTTCCTCCTCTTCATCCTTGTGATATATTCGACTGATGGTCTATCTTTGTTTGTTTCACATCTGAGCATAATGCACTCCTTTGCGATGCCGCTTCCCTCGAAAAGGCGCTCGCCGCAGCGGTGAAGAGTCGCGATGAGGCAGTCGCATCACATGACGAATCGCGGAAACGCGAAGAGGATTTGCGCGCCTCCATCATAGCTAGGGAGAAGTTGTTCGAAGAACAGCTTTTCTCGATTGCCAAGGCTCTTTCAGGTATTCCCTCGTCTAGATTTTTGTCGTGTCCCTTCTTTCGAATTTGTTGTTGTGCTGACTTTTGTCCCAATGCTTGATTCTTGTGTAGATGCCAGCGGTCTGAGTTTCAACGCCCAGACACTACGTCATGATGATGCCTTGGCAGGTGCCATATCGGCAGTCGAAGATCGCAGTGCTTCTGTTCAGGGGACGCTCACCAAGGCCAAGGGCGTGCTCAGTCGCCTCCGTGAGGAGCTGGCACCCAAAGCTGAGTTAATCGAAAATGTAGATGATCTAGTGGACTCCCTTGCTGGAGGCATTCCTGCAAGCTTCAAGAACTCACTCCGTGTGGCTGGCGCTTCGATGTCACTCGTGATGGTTCAAGCCCATGGAGTCGAGGTTGATCCTACTGCGGTCTCCAAGGCAATGCCTATCAGCGCGGATGGCCAACAGGTAGTCTTTGCTCCTTTCACACCTGCCTGTGGCAAGTACGGGTCATAGCTAATCAACACAGTTGCGAAGTACTCTGAGGAACTGCAGCGAGCCAAGAAGGCGGAGAAGGCTACTGCGTTAGGGGCCGGCGGGAAGTCTGTGGCATCTGATACTGCCACAGACTCGATGAGGCCCCCAAAACCAAAGTCTAAGTCGAAGAAGCCAGTTGCTCCTCAGTAGTCATGTCTGTAATAGTTAATAGCTTGTCTCTCTTGTCTGGAACATGCCTTTGGCGAGTGTATCTGTTGATACTTTATTATGCCTGAATGCACTCGAGTCTTTTGTCCATGCATTGCCTTAGTCTTCTTATTATCTCTTTCTTGACTTGTGATAGGGCACATCGAGTGGTCCTTCGAGTGAACCTCTGAATATGCCATCCACTGATGATACTTTGGCACAGTCGCGCTCAAGGGTGGATGAGCTGTCTCTTCTCTCGCGACTCCGTGACCGCGTGAAGCAGTTGGAGCACGAACTGCTTGTGCTCCGTGGTAACGTGGATGTGTGGAAGTCGAGGGCGGAGAAGGCCATCGCCCGAGAGCAATACCTGCTAGGGGAGGTGACGCAGCTGGGCGACCAATTCAAGTGTTAGCTTTCTTCTTTCTTATCTTTTCTTGTAGCGACTCGCAGTAGTTCATTGTCTTCATACTTTTGCCTTTGCTTGGTATAGTTGTCAGTGCATGCCATCCGCAAGATGAGAAGGACAGGATTTCCATCCGCATGAATGATCTGACCCATGAGCAGCTTCAGGCGAGTGGGTACTTCTAGGTGGATCATGATCGTGCAATCGCGCTTGCGACCCTGCAGGATCGTTCTTCGCCAGTGCTTCACTTCCTGAAGAAGTCGCAATCGTGCTTGAGGAATATTTATCAAATGATGTTCCCGCTGGACGACGTTCCATCGAGCCTGCTAGCCCTTCTTGCCAAATTTCAAGACTTGAGTGCAGTCCGCGAGTGTGTACGGCAACAGTTAGTGGCTGGTGCCAAGGCTGCTCTGTCGCTGGTGCGATTGCACAGGCCTGATGTGGATGTTGCAGCGGTTGCTGCCGGACCGCCAGCTCCGCCAGTAGGTTCAACCTAGAACATGGTTCCTCACTACCAGGCGGTGGATCGCCCAGCGGAGGAAATCATCGACTTCTTCGAGGAGCAGACAAACGTTCCTTTGTTGCAACAGTAGATTAGTTTGTATCCTGCACATAGTTGCACCAGTGTTGTAAAGTTTATATATATATGTTGTGTATAATTGACTGACATTGATGTATATAAAGAGCTTGTTTAGCGTTTATGTTTTGCGAGTGCATTACACTATGCGATTCCTTTTCGTTAGCCTGACTTGTGTTTATATCAGCACCTTGCCAACCTGTCAGGTGCGTTGCAACTGGGTTGGTGTTTGTCAAGGGTTTGATTAGTGCGTCAGCTACTCAGGATGCCGTGTTGGTTCGTAGAACAGGTGTGTATAGGGTGGTGTAGCACCCGAGTGGATAATTTGCAAAAAGTAAAAGAACACAGAGTTTTGGGGCACTTAGCTTTATTTATTCGCAGGATAGTACGGGGTACAATGTGTAGCTAAGTAGCCTTGGCTGAGTAGCCTTATTTGCAATATAAAAAATAAAAGACGATTAAGGGTAGAAGCGCCACAGCTGCGGACGCTCCAGGGGTTGGATTACGCGACTCCTGTCTCAAAATCTTTAAGGTGATAGGCGCCACCTGGGATTACTTCTGTAATCACGTATGGTCCCTCCCAGGGGGACTCGAGCTTGAGATTCCCTTGCTATTTCAGTCGCAGGACCAGGTCTCCTTCGACGAAGGACCCGAGGCATAGCCTTCTGTTGTGGAAGTTGTGCAGGTTCTGCTGGTAGATCATTGATCTTTCCGCGACGATTTCCCGTGCTTCGTCAAGGAGGTCGACGGAGTCTTCGAGTGCAAGAGTTGATTCCTGCTCGTTGTAAGCGACCACTCGCGGTGCTTTGTATCGTACCTCTGCGGGTAGCACCGCTTCAGCACCATGCACCATGAAGAACGGAGTGTACCCCGTGGCACTGTTTGGAGCTGTGCGCAGGCTCCAGAGTACCGATTGCATCTCATCTGGCTAGCAGCCTGCAACTTGTTCGAGTGGCCTGAGGAGTCGCTTCTTGATGCCGCCACAGACGAGCCCGTTGGATTTTTCGACCTGACCGTTGGTCCGTGGATGTGCTACGAAGGCATAGCTTACATTGATTCCCAGATTCTCGCAGAATTCTTGGAACTCGTTGGATGTGAAGTTCGTCCCGCTGTCCGTGATGATGTTGTGTGGTACTTCGAAGCGATAGACGATGGACTCGAAAAACTTGATTGCACTGTATCCTGACTGGTTAGTCACTGACATGTCCTCTATCCACTTGATGAATTTGTCGACTGCGACCAGGAGGTAAACGTAGCCTCCTCACGAAGACTTTGGGATCTTGCCGACCATGTCGAGTCCCCATTGCACGAAGGGCCAGGCCAATGGAATTGGTCAGAGTTCTGTGCCAGGTGCGTGTGGCCTGTCCACGAATCGCTCGCAAGCGTTGCATTTTTGGACGATGTCCTTGGCGTCACGCATGGCCGTAGGCCAGTAGAATCCAGCTCGTAGAGCTTTGGCGATGAGGGCGCGACTGCCGGCATGGTGCCCGCAAGTCCCCTCATGGATGTCAAGGAGAACAACTCTTCCATCAGCGTTGGAGTACTCCTGTGATGTTGTGCTTGTATAGTTCGCCGTTGAAAACATTGAATGCCTTGGATCACCACGCGATGTGTCGTGCGTCAGTCGGATCGTCCGGTAGCCTCTTGCTAAGAAGGTATGTGATGTACGGTTGTGTCCAGGATGGCTCGATCATCATGACACTCATCGGTCCTTCAAGTCTTGTAACAAGCTCCAGGTCGTTGAGTGCCATTGGCTCGTTGGGCGGCATAGCCCTCGAGTCCGTTGTTGCGCTTGTTTTCTTCTCTACAGCCTTTGGCTTGATAGAGCATTTGCAAATGCGCTCGAGAAATACCCCAGGTGGTATGGGGGCGTAGGTAGAGCCAATGTTTGCGAGTGCGTCTGCCTCTTCACTGCTTTCGCGGCCTATGTGCCGCAACTCGCAACCGTCGAAGTCTCCTTCGAGTGTGTCGTAGAGGTCGCGGTAGGCAATCATATTGTCATTCAGTGCGTCACACTCATGCATTGGCTAGTTGACGACCAGCTTGGAGTCGCCGTATATTATGAGCCTCTTGGCACCGCAGGATTTTGCCATCCTCATCCCATGTAGCAGGGCCTCGTATTCAGCTTCATTGTTGGAGGAGGTGAACTGTATTCGCAGAATATATTTCAGCTTGTCTCCCTGGGGTGATGTCAGTATGACACCTGCGCCAGCTCCATCCTTTCGCTTGGATCCGTCGAAGTGCATTGTCCAGAGGTAGGACATATCTGGTTTTTCAGGGAGCTGGTTCTCCATCCAGTGCACGAGGAAGTCAGGGAGAACTTGCGACTTAATTGCATCGCGATTTTCATATGTAATGTCTCGTGGAGACAGTTCGATCCCCCAAAGCGCGACTCGTCCGGTGGCGTCGACATTGTTGAGGATATGCCCAAGTGGGGCGTCGTTGACTACCACGATTGGGTGTTCCTGGAAGTAGTGGCACAGTCGTCGGGCTGCCATGAAGACACCGTACGCCAGCTTCTGGTAGTGCGGGTACCGCTTCTTTGTTGGCATGAATACCTCGCTGAGGTAGTAGACTGGGCGCTGTACCCCGTGGACCTTGTTTTCCTCGGCTCATTCTACCATGAGCACCGTGCTGACCACCTGGTTGGGGGCGGAGATGTATATCAATAGTGGTTCCCTTTCGCGTGGGGTCACCAGTACTGGCGAGGTGGACAGTAGGCGCTTGAGGTCTTCGAATGCTTCCTGTGCCTCGTTGGTCCACTCAAACTTGTCAGCTTTGTGGAGAAGTTGGTAGAAGGGCAGTGCCTTTTCGCCCATTCGACTGATGAATCGACTGAGCACCGCGATTCGCGCAGCCAGCTGTTGGACACCTCTTATGTTCTTCGGATTCGCCATGGCCAGTATGGCTTTTATTTTCTTCGGGTTCGCCTCGATCCCTCTCGCGGAGATAAGATATCCGAGTAGTTGCCCATATG
The DNA here is from genome assembly GCA_023614405.1 of Avena insularis. Classification (NCBI taxonomy): domain Eukaryota; kingdom Viridiplantae; phylum Streptophyta; class Magnoliopsida; order Poales; family Poaceae; genus Avena; species Avena insularis. The sequence goes on along the minus strand of CM042684.1, from coordinate 84,396,718 downwards.
GTACGCCAAAGGCGCACTTGTCTGGATTGAGCTTGATCCGGTAGCGGTCAAGGTTGGCGAAGGTTTCGCGTAAATCATCGATTAGTGAAGCTTCCTCTTTGGTCTTGATTACAATGTCGTCAACATAGGCTTGGATGTTGCGACCAAGTTGGTTCTTGAGGCAAGCCTGCATGCACCGCTGGTAGGTGGCTAATGTGTTTTTTAGCCCAGAGGGCATTGTGTTATAGCAGAACACACCAAAAGCCGTTGTAAATGCCGTTTTCTCTTGATCCTCCTCCTTCATTCGAATCTGATTATAGCATGAGTAGGCGTCGAGGAAGCAGAGGCGCTCACATCCCGCGGTGGAGTCGATGATCTGGTCGATTCGTGACAGCGGGAAGTGGTGCTTCGGGCAGTGCTTTTTCAGAGAGGTGAAATCCACGCACATCCGTAGGATATCCGTGTCCTTTTTTGGTACTAGCATCGTGTTGGCGAGCCAAGTGCTTTCCTTGATCTCGCGTATGAATTTGGCGTCGAGGAGTCTGTTGATCTCCATTCCGACTGCTTTTGCTCTTGGCTCAGATAGTCGCCGAATTGTTTGTTTGACTGGCCTTACATCTGGGTTGACATTTAGTGCGTGCTTGGCGAATTCCCTGGGAACTCCTGGCCTGTCCACTGGACACCAGGCGAAGATTTCCAAGTGCTCACGGAGGAATTCGACGAGCGCGAGTTCCTATGCGGGACTCAAGTTGTTGGCGATGAGGGCCGTCTTGGCAGGATCCGATGGGTGGACCTGAACTTTCTTCGAATGCACCGATGATTCGAAGGACAGGTCGGGTGAACTTGGCCGGCTCAGGGGAGGCAGACTGTTGTCTGTCAACTCCTTCAATCTTGCGAGTTCCTCCTGCATGCCGAAGGACTGCGAAATTCTGTTGAATTCCCTATCGCAACTGTCGGACCTCTCAAAGCTCCCGTTGATTGTGATGACGCCGTTAGGGCCTGGCATTTTCATCTGCAGATAGGCGTAGTGTGGCACTGCCATGAACCTAGAGAACGCGACACATCCGAGGATGCAGTGGTATTGTGAGGGCCAGTCGACGACTTCGAAGTCGATGCGCTCGCGTCAAAAGTTTTTTGGCGTGCCGAAGATGACGTCGAGGTTGATTTTGCCAAGGGGATATACGCCCTTGCCTGGGATGATGCGTGGAATGTTGTGTCCGAGGCCTCTAGGCAGGTCAGAGGGATCCTCATTGCTCGCAAGGTACTCGCGAACATAAGGTTTATGCCGCTTCCGCCGTCCATGAAGAAGCGGCTCATGTCGAAGCCTCCAATTTGTGCCTCGAGTACAAGGGGACAATGGCCTGGACGAGGTGCTTGGCGCGGATGGTCGCGCTTGTCAAAGGTGATGCAGGAGTCGCTTCCATTGAGGTACTTAGTGGTGGATAGTGGTGAGTTTGTCGCCAAATTCACTTGGCGAGTGATGGCCTTTTGCACTCGATCAGAGGGGCAGCCCTTTTGGATCATCATGGTACCCATGGCTCGTGGGTACGGTTCGCCTCCGTGGTGCTGGTCAGGCGCAACTGCGTTTAGCGGTGGTCCAGGTGGTGGTGGAGCAGCTCCATGTGCCACAACGCCTGGGGCGGCTCCGTAGCCCCTGTTGACTGCGTAAAGTTTGAGGAACTCGCGGCAGTCCTTGAGGAGGTGGCTGGATTTCTTTTTGCCGTCATGCTTGTCAATGTAGAAGTGCATCATGCATGGCCCGGATAGCTTATCCTCAATGGATGTTGCGGGTGCCTCGTCGCGAGTGCGGCGCTGCCATACTTGCATGGTTTTCCTGGAGTTGCGGTGTCCAGCACTGCGGGAGCCGCTGTTGCGGTTGTCGTCGCGTTTGTCGGCCTAGCCGGTTGCGACCATGTTGACCTTATCGCAGTCGTCGTAGATGCACATTCGATGCTTGCTTCGGTGATCGCGTATGCGCTCGAGTTCTGCTTCATCGTCAGAGTGAACGCGATTTTTCACCGAATCTTCTCCATCTGCCCAACGATTCGCGATTTCCATCAGGTGGTCAATGGTTTTGGGCTTCGAGCGGCCCAGCTCCTCCCTGAGCTCTATGCGACGAACGCCGCTATTGAATGCGTCGATTGCGCGATCCTCCGAGATATTTTCTATGAAGTTCTTGATGATGGACCACCTCTGGATGTACGAGCGTAGCGATTCGCCCGACCTTTGCTGGCAGCACCTTAGCTCTTTGATTGACGCGGGCCTTTTGTAGGTGCCCTTGAAGTTGCGCACAAAGCTGTAGACCAGCTCTTCCCAACTGCGAATGGATCCGTGTGGGAGGTTGTTGAGCCATGCCCAGGTGGCGCCCTGTAGCTGTAGCTGCAGACATTGCATGGCCATGCTTCGTCTCCCGCCATGGAGCCTGACGGAGGAGATATGGTCCTCTAACCAGATTTTCGGGTCCTACAGACCGTCAAACTTTGGGTTCTCTGATGGTAGCTTAAACCCCTTGGGCATTCGCTTTTGCTTGATGGCCCTGCTGAAGCCTCTAGTGCCACAGAGCTCCACATCTTCGTCTTCTGAGTCAGTCGACCGGGCACGTCGCGCCCTTGACTTGTCGATCTTGCGCTGCGTGATGTCATCACGCGCGTCATAGTTGTGGTCATGTCGCCATGAGCGGAGGCGTCGAGACAGGTCATGAATGTCGTCGCTGGATTAGGGCGAGGAGTAGCGTTTTGCCAGAGCCTTGCCTTTCTTCGGCTCCGGTGTCGGCTCTTTGTCGAGAGCGGCCTCGATTAACCCCAAACCCGCGATCGTAGATCGGTGCATGGCAGGTCGAGGATCTCCATATGGTGGCTGGTTGTTGAGGAGGTACATGGTGGCCACCGTTACCGCAACTTGCAGTGTTTTTGAAAGCACGTTGCCACGCGTATCCACCATCATGGAGCCGAAGTCGAGGACCTTTGCGGCTTCTACACGCTCTTGTTCAGTGAGGTGGGCCAGTCGAGATCGCCTCTTGTTAGCGATGTACTCGTTGCACTTGGAGGAGTATCCTCCGTGGGAGGAGAGCCCAGCTCGTCGAAGTCTCGACTCGTCTGCCACCTTTTTACGCGCCTCGAGTTGCGTGATTGTTTACAGTTGGCGTTCGTATTCCTATTTCAGGAGCCAATGGTAGCCCATCAACAGTTCTTGCGAGGAGCCGAAGGGCAGAGGGTGGCCTCGTAGGGTTTCTCGGCAGCGGGCCCACTCAAGTTCGTTGAGCCTGATCACGACACGTTCGCTGGTTTGCTCATTCACCATGGTGGGGAGTTCGGCTGCCCCTCCGTTGTTGACGGGGGCGCCGTTAGTGGGGCCGCCATTGGGTGGTCCGCCATTAGGTATGTCGCTGTTTGGCTGGTCGGTTCCATTGCCACTGTTGCTCGTGTTGTCACGATTGGCGGAGGAGTCGCCCGCGTTGATGACGGCGCACATGAAGTGGTTGCGAAAGCTGCTCCTCCCACAACTTTCAGATCCGGAACATTAGGCTCCATCTTCAGTTGCTAGATTGCTCAGATTGGATTCGCGACTACTGTCGCTGTCCGTATTCTCGACTGTTGTCGAGGCATTGAGCTCACTGAGGGTGCCGATCGGTGGAGGGAACCATGATGCTGGAGCAATCGATGGTGTTGTCGGCTGGTTAGGTATGCGAAGCGTGCCCATCTGACCAACTTGGAAGCGGAAGCTCCTGATCGCCAGGCTAATTCCATCGCCCACGGACTCGAAAGCCGGGCGAGTGGCCGGCGTGTGGACGGTGAAGTCGAACGCGCCGAAGAGCTGGCGAATCTCCGCTGTTGCGGAGTTGTAGATCGCAGTTGATGGGGCCGAAGAAACCGCAACATCAGCACTCCCAGTTCCCATAGACGGCGCCAATTGACGAGGGTTTAACTCATCAATGTCCATTGTTATGGACTTGGGTTTTGGGGAAGGAGGGAGCGCTGGAAGCATCAATCGGCTAGCAAACAAGCACACAAGGGGACTCGAAGATTTACCCAGGTTCAGGCCTCGTAGAGGTCCCTACTCCTGCTTGTCTGCTCGTGGAATTAACAGAGGAATCGAAGATTATAATGGTGCGCAGATGCAATCTGGCGAGGGTTGTGGAAACTAGGGTTGTGTGTGTCCTCCTCGCCGCCCCCTCCTAGCCTTTATATAGATAGGCTAGGTCTCGGTTAACAGGTCAAGTCGGTTTACAGGTTAGGGTTTCCCTTTAAACTTTCTATCTTTAACTTCTTGTTGTTCCGCAAGCAATCGAGAGTATGTAGGTTACTCGAGTTCTCCATTTGAGCCTTGGCGACATCGTGGGCTTCCGCTGTATTCAGGCCGTATATACCAAGCTCGAGTACCTGTAGGGTATACCCATGTCAGTAGGACAGCGACACGCAAAACAAAACAAATGTTTATTGTAAGGTGGCCCTGAATAATCGGTTTCTGGGCTGAGCTAATATACATGAATCGGACAAAGTATGACATCACACTATAAGACACATTATTTAAAACTACCGAATTAAATAGAAAGGGCCACAACAATGGCGCGGTGTGCCGCCTTGCCAAAACCAAGCTAGTTTACAGAAACAGTAGTATGTAAAGCTAACTCCAAATCTTTTGGGAGATAAAAATTGCCAAAAAAACGATAGGACATTGAAAAAAAAAATTCAAAGCAGATCGATACGATCAAACATTTCCTATGATGTAGTAGGAGTTCTATTGACAAACTGACAAGAAAAAATATTAGAAACTCAAAGATTAGACTGATTTATACGTACATAAATACACACACATATATAATGAATACAAATAAAATTCAAAACGTATTTTGTACAGTTTAGTTAACGTCATATGTTTTGAAAATGCGAGTGAATGTAGAGAGTATGACTAAAGTCGTCGGATGCATGGTGGTTTCAGAGAGACAATTCTCGGAAAAAGACAAATTGTCCAACCACTTTACGCCAAATCATCAAACTTTGATGAAAAAACAAAAGACAAGCCATCAGAACACCAGTTTCATGAACTACTATAAGATAAACGATTGATCCATAAGAAATACCAACAATTAAACAAAGTAAATACATCTTTACTCTAAACCACACCATATAAACTACCAAGATATTGTCACGAAAACACACTAACAAAACATGCATAAACTACAGTCTAGAGACTGTTTAGTGCTTTCCTCGCCTCCTAGAGCCTTTACCAGTTGTTGAAAGATAGTTGAAGGAAATCCTAATTCAAAACCAATAAGCATGCTTTCTTCAACGTAGTTTTTTTACCATGTAGAATCCTATTCAATCCATTTCACGTTAGTGCTTTTCCTTCTAGAGTCCTAAGCTGCAATGTATGTTCTTTTCCACGTGCGGTGCACATGATTGTGTTGTGCCTCATATAGTTCTGCATGCACAGGAGAAACATGACAAATGTTGTGTAGAGCCACATGATTACATACAAGGTTTCAGGCAAAGCTAATCTCACTCCTTTCTGTATGACTCAAGCATAGAACCTCCACAAAAAGATAAGAAGAATAACAGGATCACAAAATCAAATCCACATACAAACTCATGAAAATCTATATTTTGATATATATAGTCACATACCCAACGAAATGGGTATTCTTATAGGAAATTGCTAAAAGTCCCTCGCGTCAACTTTCATGATCAATTACACAATCAAGGCACAATACAAAATAAGAAGTGAGATATATAAAAATATATATATTAGTGCACTTAAACATAAAATTGTTAATGTATCATCATATTTTAATTATCCATGTCAGAAAGTAAGATAAAAATAAAAAGGAGTGATGGAAGTTCTCGCATAATCTACTAAAATGAATCTACTAAAAGAACAATATGGTACAAGAAGAGACATATATCATAGAAGTTCTCGCATAATCTAATAAAAAAATTCCTAACTATGTGTAAGAAGGATCAAACCAACATCTTATCATAATTCTGTATTTAAATAAATTATAGTCAATAACAAATATCATCATAATTATTGCACCTGAAACAAATAGATGCTCCTAGAGTGCATCGTGTTTAACAATAAATATTAGATCTTCCTGAAGTGTATCAAGTTATCAGTAGTTAGTAATAAATATCCCAAAATCTTTGCAAGACAAACATACCATGGTTTACTGAAATGTCAAATATAAGCATGATCCAAGGATAGTATAATTAGAACGATATATGCAAGAAAAAAGTGGCAGTTTCAAGTTATCTTATGTAGATTATATAATTAAGAGGTGTAGTTCTCTAGATAACAATAGAATTTAGTGAGTTTTCTAACTGGATTTGAGATCTAGGACACAATCAAACTTAACCTGTTGTGATTGGAGTAAGATAAATATAGTGGTATCAAGTTAAATATCTGCATGGATGTGAAAAATTAGTGGTCGGTTATTAAGCATGTGCTTGCTTGTGGTAGAGGAATGGTATGAATACATAAGTACCAATACCAACACAATTTCTCTCAAAACAATACCAACAAAATTGGTTGTTACGAAGACATTTCAGAGCTAATACGTTCTCCATAATATAGTGTATTGATAGAATTTTTATTCAAGATTATTTCAATGTAGTGGAATATTTTGAATTCTTTGGATTTCCTAGGGATCAAGATCATTTACTCTTGAGGATTATAAAAACAAGAAAATATTTGTATAAACAATAGTCAAGTGGTGGTAAATTTGTTTTAAATATAACCTTTTAAAAATTATATATTGAGTTCTTATGATTTTCCTATGAGGTGATTTGATAAACTATTATGTAAATAAAAAAATCTGAGCATGTTTATGTAGTTCTTATATCCTTGGAATTTGAAATCATGTAGAACAATGGCGGTTGATTAAGATGCCAGAACTATGTCATCCGTACATGACAATGTAGTCATCTTACATGACAAGACAAATACAATTGAGAGAGTGCATAATGAATTAATTTAATAGTATAGTTAAAAATAGTTAAAGATAATACTCATCTCCTATAAAATAAAATATACACTATCGTCGGATTAATGACAAGTACGCCATGAGGGGGTCCTCGGGGCGTGTGGAAGATAGGGGTGTGAGATGTACGGTGTTCCGGGATGGTGAGCACACAAGTTTACCCAGGTTCGAATCCGCCGGCTTTTGACGGATCCTACTCCTGCTAGCAATCCAGTAATACGGTAGAGCCGAAATATGGGTTACAAGGGTTTCGCATGTGCGAGTTGAGATTGTAGACTATTGTGAGGGTGCCCTAAAGGCTCTCCCTAGGACCGCTTATATATATCCGGCCTAGGGTTTATAGGAGAGATCTATCCGGCTATGACTAAGAGTCGGTTACAGAGTACATCTTGAACTACAAGTAACACTATGGACCTATGTCGGTAAGTCTTCTGGGCCTTCCCGTAGCCGGACTGGACTCCATCTCTTCTCCCTGACTGGGCCGCCCGTGAAGCAAAGCTCTAACCCGAAGTGGGCCACCCTGGTCAGTGAGGCACAGTGAGAATACCCGGAAAGTATATCCCCAACAGCAGCCCCCGGAAGCCTCCATAATCTAAAGTCGGATTTCATCATCGTCTAGCTTGATCTTCGGCTTGCAGAATCGTGAAGGGTTCCCAAAACTTCAAAAAAGAAAGGATAGGATCCGAGTCTCAAATGAGCCGGACCTATGAATATGGTATTCGAGTTTCCAGCTCGAAATTCAAACTAAGCCTGAACTTGGTCTGTGACGTAACCTGACACTAGTCATGGTCAAGTCACGTCACTGATAGACATTTCTTGTCAGCACGACCGTTGGTGGGTCTGCCTTCCGTGGAACCGATGTGCTGTTTTAATGCGTGCGTGGAGATCGAGGCGCCGTAATCATCGCGCGGGGGTTACCCAGTTCTTTCCACCACGCGTGGCGTATTCACTGTAGCGTTTACACGAATCTTGATGCGGCCGGAGGATATAAGTGGTGAGGATACTTTTCCCCATCTTCTTCACCAACACTTGTGTCGTTTCCTTCTCCTCAACGCCTCCCTAGAAACCTCCAGCGCCGCCCATCCAAGGTCACCGGCACACAGGAAAAATGGCTTTAGCATCATCTTCCGGCACGGCGGCGACGACAACGACGGCAGCAGCGGTGGAGAAGGAGAGAACCGCGGGGTTTGGATCCCGTGCGTCCTTGACGACGCCAAACTCCACGTCGTGGAGGAGGAAGGGATCCTCCGCACCAGCGACTGGCGGAGTGGCTTTGGCGAAACCATCCCCAACCCCCGCGACGGCGAGCGAGTACACTTCGGCACTCACCTCGATAGAGGTTTGAGCTTTCCTCCCTCAGATTTCTTTTCTGAGTTCATAGATCACTACGGAGTTCAACTCCATCATCTTCCCCCGAACTCTCTCTTAGAGATGAGCGCGTACGTATCTTTGTGCGAGGGGTATCTCGACATTAGGCTGAGCCTTACTCTTTTCCGGTTCTATTTTCATGTACGGAGAAATTCCATCACTGCCAGTAATCCTTATATTACCGGTATTATTAGTTTTTCTGTTATAAGAGAGTGTGTCTATCCTCGAATTATGCCCAGTGAGTCGGTCAAGGAATGGTCGTCCACTTTCTTCTATCACAAGGATATTCCTGCTCCTGGCAAAGCTACTGCTTTGCCGGCTTTCGTCGACGGTGCCGCCACGCCCCAAGAGTCCTGGGACGCAGATGATCTGGCTCTCAGTGACGATTTGCTTCTTGCCAAGAGGCAGATCGAGTATTTGATGAAGCACAAGGGCCTGAAAGGGTTCGACTTAGTTCACTGCTAGGTGGCACGCTGGATCCAGCCTCTTCAACATCATGGAGATCGCCTGATGCACTCCATCACGTCGTCTGATGGCCCAAAATATATCGAGCTCATTGGGGAACCCCAAGAGGAAGGTATGATGAGCACAACAGCAAGTTTTCCCTCAGTAAGAAACCAAGGTTATCAATCCAGTAGGAGCAAGGAAACACTCCAAAGGTGTTGCTAGCTGAACGTTGGCAGGGTGCACTACCGGTGCTAGCAGCAACGTGGAGACCTGCACAACACAACCACAGAACTCTGTCCCCAACTTGCGATGAGGTTGTCAATCTCACCGGTTTTGCTAAAAACAAAGGATTAAACGTATCGAATGGAAGGAAGTAATAGTTTGCAGAAAGTAAACACAAAACAGTAAACAGTTTGATTGATTCAATGTAAAAGAAAGGACCGGGGTCCATAGCTCACTAGAGGTGGCTCTCCTTAAGATAGATAACATGCTGGGTGAACAAATTATAGCGGGGCAATTGACAAACATCGAGAAAGCATACAAGCATATACTAATCATCTTGACTCCTTTGGGATTCGATTGGGCATTACAACATTATACATAGACCGCCATCCAACTGCATCTATGACTAATAATCCACCTTCAGGTTATCATCCGAACCCCCTCTAGTATTAAGTTGCAAGCAACAGATTATTGCTTTACGAATTGCGTGTAAAGTAAACAATACGATTGTTTTATGAACAAAGGATTGTTGTTTTCTCCCTAGTAGCAACAACACATCTAGTACCTTAGAGATTGCTGTCACTTCCCAGTTACGGAGGCATGAACCCACTATCGAGCATAAATACTAACTCTTGGAGTTGCTAGCATCTACTTGGCCAAGATAGCTACTAACAACAGAAAGCATGCAAGATCACAAATAACAAAGACATGATAGAATCAATAATCAATCTGAAATAGCACCTCAATATCCATCTGATCCCCACAAACACAACATGTAGAATTACAAATAGATGATCTTGATCATGAACGGAGCTCACAAGATCTAAACATGATAGCACAAAGGAGGAGAACCAGCCTTCTAGCTACTACATGGACCCGTAGTCCAGAGATGAACTACTCATGCATCACACCGAAGGCTTGCATGATGATGAAGAAGGCCTCCAGGGTGAATTCCCCTCTCCGGCAGGGTGTCGGGAAGTGCTTCAGATTCCTCCCGATCTAGGGATGGAGATGACGGTGGCTACAGACTCTTTTGTGGATTTTTGATCGGGTCCTTAGGGTTTCCGTATCAGAGGCAATAAATAGGCGAAAGGAGAGGCCGAGGGGGTGCCTGGGCTGGCAACACCACCCCCTGGCACGGGCCAAGCCTGGCCGTGCGGCCAGGTGGTGTGGCCGCCCTTTGGCCCTTCTCCGTCTCGTATTCTGGATACAGATGTCTTCCGGTAGAATAATAACTTTGGCTTTTGTCCCGTCCAATTCTGAGAATATTCATTTTCTGACTTCCTGAAACCAAAAACAGCAGAAAACAGGCAGCTGGCACTATGGCCCTTGTTAATAGGTTAGTCCAAGAAATCATATGAGAAGTACTCCAAAGTGTGGACAAAACACAAGAAAGTAGATAAAACCAAGCATGGAACATCAAAAATTATAGATACATTTGCAATGTATCATCGTCCAAGAAAGATTCCCTCCGCATCAGCCCCAAGGCCTACTTGGCAAAAGATTATGTATGCCAAATCAAGTGGCTGATAAGGGAGCAGATTGAGAGGAAGATTCCGGAGTTGTCCTTGGACATGCATACGGTGGAAGATCCCGTGGTGCTGGTAAGCTTCAGCAGCAACTCGTATTATGTGCTCATCTTTATATTATTTTGCAATACTGAGATATCTCTTCCTTTCAGCTTGCCGACCTCCCCAAGTCAGAGCTTGCTCCTATCGAGGGATATCCTCCTGAGTTTTCTCAGGATGAGGGAGAGTTGGTTCCACTGCCGGACATTGTTCCTCGGAAGCGTAAAGTTCCAACAGTGGCTATTGGCACAAAGGAGGTGCCTGTTGTGAAGAGGTAATCTTTACTCACAAGGTCTTTGTATTATATATCCTAATTCTTCCCGAGATGTAACGTTTTTTGTTCTATTACCTTCTCAGAGCTAAACATCTCACCAAGGGCAAAGGGAAGAGAGTTACCTCAAAGCCCCTGCATCAGTTGAAGATAAACTTGGCTTATCCTGCCGTGGCTCCTCCGACTCCTGCCCCTCATCCTTCTACAGCATCGGAGATTACTCCATCTCCAACCGTTGTATAAGATCCGGCTCAATCAGCAACGCCAGTGATCCTCGGATCGCAAACTGACGTTACCATGGGTGACTCAGGTCTTGATAAGGGTGAACCCTCTTCGGGTAATGATCCCTCGGCAGATTTATTTACTGACAATCTCCTAAGCAATACGGGACTTGCCAAATTTGGCCTTTCTCGGAAATCTGCGGAGGAAATCCAGCGGATGGCCCGGCAATGCCTAGAAAACCGGACCATTTCTGCCGAAGAAGAAGCACAAGAAGCGGAGGATGTCAAGTACTCCGAACTTCTTAAACAAGTTCACCTTCACGACGAGAGGCTGAGAACCGGTAAGCTTCTAGCACCACCGGTGATCCCGCTCACCCTTGCCGAGAAGGTTACCACCAAAGTGAACATGAGTTTGAGCAAACTCACTCATGAACAACATGTAAGTCGGAATTCCAACTCACGTTTTAATTTATTTCATATCATATCCTCTAGCCCCCAAGCATGAAGTTGGATAGACAATCCGGATTTATGCTTCCTTAGGATGCCAAAGAATGAACTAGTGTAGCCCCCAAGGCTCGTGCTGATATTAGTAAAAATATTAGCCCGAGTCTTTAGAAGACTTCTGATACATTGCAAATTATCTATAATTTTTGATGTTCCATGCTTGGTTTTATCTACTTTCTTGTGTTTTGTCCACACTTTGGAGTACTTTTCATATGATTCCTTGGACTAACCTATTAACAAGAGCCACAATGCCAGCTGCCTGTTTTCTGCTGTTTTTGGTTCCAGGAAGTCAGAAAATGAATATTCTCAGAATTGGACAGGACAAAAGACAAAGTTATTATTTTACCGGGGGACATCTGGAGCCAGAATACAAGACGGAGAGGGGCTGGAGCCTAGCCACACCACCTGGCCGTGCAGCCAGGCCTGGCCCTCGCCGGGGGTGGTCTAGCCGCTCCAGGCACTCCGTCGGCCTCTCCTTCCGCCTATATATTGCCTGTGATACGGAAACCCTAAGTACCTGATCAAAAATCCACGAAAGAGTCTTTAGCCGCCGTCATCTCCATCCCTAGATCGGGAGGGATCTGAAGCTCTTCCCGGCACCCTGCCGGAGAGGGGAATTCACCCTGGAGGCCTTCTCCATCACCATGCAAGCCTCCGGTGTGATGCGTGAGTAGTTCATCTCTGGACTACGAGTCCATGTAGTAGCTAGATGGCTGGTTCTCCTCCTTTGTGCTTTCATGTCTAGATCTTGTGAGCTCCGTTCATGATCAGGATCATCTATTTGTAATTCTTCATGTTGTGTTTGCGGGGATCCGATGGATATTGAGATGTTATTTCAGATTGATTATTGATTCTATCATGTCTTTGTTATTTGTGATCTTGCATGCTTTTCGTTGTTAGTAGCTATCTTGGCCAAGTAGATGCTAGCAACTCCAAGAGTTAGTATTTATGCTTGTAGTGGGTTCATGCCTCTCGTAATCTGGGGAAGTGACAGAAATCTCTAAGGTACTAGATGTGTTGTTGCTACTAGGGAGAAAACAACAATCCTTTGTTCATAGAACAATCATATTGTTTACTTTACACACAATTTGTAAAGCAATAATCTGTTGCTTGCAACTTAATACTGGAGGGGGTTCAGATGATAACCTGAAGGTGGATTATTAGTCATAGATGCAGTTGGATGGCGGTTTATGTATAATGTTGTAATTCCCAATCAAGTCTCAAAGGAGTCAAGATGATTAGTATATGCTTGTATGCTTTCTCGATGTTTGTCAATTGCCCCGCTGTAATTTGTTCACCCAGCATGTTATCTATCTTAAGGAGAGCCACCTCTAGTGAACTTTGGACCTCGGTCCTTTCTTTTACTTTCAATCTACAATCAAACTGTTTAATGCTTTGTGTTTACTTTATGCAAACTATTACTTCCTCCCATTCGATTCGTTTAATCCTTTGTTTTCATCAAAACCGGTGAGATTGACAACCTCATCGCAAGTTGGGGACAGTGTTCTGTGGTTGTGTTGTGCAGGTCTCCACGTTGTCGCCGCACCGTAGCGCCTCGCCAACGTTCAGCCTAGCAACACCTTTGGGGTGTTTCCTTGCTCCTCTTGGATTGATAACCTTGGTTTCGTCTTGAGGAAAACTTGCTGTGCTCATCATACCTTCCTCTTGGGGTTCCCCAATGAGCTCGATATATTTTGGGCCATCAAGCATATTTTAGCCTTTGCTTTGGGAGTCAAGGACATCTTCACAAGGGGAGTCCCTCATAACCAATCTCTTTACTTTGTTATTTTTGTTTTGCTTAGTTTACTTTTGCTTTGTTTGCTTGTTTCTTTATCAAAAATACAAAAAAATTAGTTTTACAAGTTCGTTTTCTTTATTAAAAACACAAAAAATGAGTACTGTGGAAAACACTAAGTTGTGTGACTTCACTAGCACCGACAACAATGATTTTATGAGCACACCTATTACTCCACCTGTTCCTGAAGCTACTTTCTTTGAGATAAAACCTTCTTTACTCAATCTTGTTATGAGAGAACAATTCTCTGGTATTGTTAAGGAAGATGCTGCTGCCCATCTAAATAACTTTGTTGAACTTTGTGAGATGCAAAAGCATAGGGATATAGATGGAGATATTATTAAACTGAAATTGTTTCCTTTCTCTTTGAGAGGAAAAGCTAAAGAATGGTTGAATTCCTTAACTAGGAATAGTATTGATTCTTGGACTAAATGCAAAGATGCTTTCATTGGAAAATACTATCCTCCTGCTAAGATTATATCTATGAGAAGTGAAATAATGAAGTTTAAACAATTTGATAATGAACATGTTGCTCAAGCTTGGGAAAGAATGAAATCTTTGGTAAAGAATTATCCCACTCATGGACTGACTGCTTGCATGATCATCGAAACCTTTTATGCAGGATTGAACTATTCTTCAAGGAACCTATTGGACTATGCTGCTGGCGGTACCTTTATGACCATTACTTTGGGTGCTGCAACAAAACTTCTGGATAATATGATGGTTAACTATTCTGAATGGTATACTAAAAGAGCTCCACAAGGTAAGAAGGTAAATTCTGTTGAAGAAACCTCCTCCTTGACTGATAAGATTGATGTTATTATGTCTATGCTTGTTAATGGGAAAGCCCATATTGATCCAAATAGTGTTCCTTTAGCCTCTTTGGTTGCTCAAGAAGAGCAAGTTGATGTGAACTTTATAAGAATTAACAATTTTTGCAACAATGCCTACAGGAATAATTTTGGTAACAACAATTATAAGCCATATCCTCCGAACAATGGTAATGCTTATGGAAATTCTTACAACAATAATAGGGGTGCTCCCTATGAACTTGAAGTTATGCTTAAAGACTTTATTAGTAAAAATTGCTTTCCATAAAACTATTGAGGAAAAACTCTCTAATGCTGAAAGAAATATAGCATCTTTGGCTGAAGCTCAATCTTCTTTGAATAAAATGGCTGCTAAACCTAAAACTATTGATAATCCTTTTGCAGCTACTAATGCCATACAAGTAAGAATTGATGAAAATGTTAGACTATTAGCTGAATTACATGCTAAGTGGGAAAGAGAAGATGAAATTGCTAGAAACATTAGTGTTTCTACTATCACTACCACTAGTGTTGAGGCTAGTAATAGTTCTACTACTTTAGATGATAAATTTGATTTTGATATTGATGGTTGCAATATCTCTGAAGTTATTAAGTTCCTACATGAAAGGATCGTATGGGCACCTAGAGGGGGGGTGAATAGGTGCTACTACAGTTTTACTCCTTTTCAATTTAGGGTTTGACACAAAAAAAGGTAAATTCTCTAGATTATGCAACTAAGGTGAATTTACCTATATGTCAACCTAGCACAAGAACTAAGCAAGAACTAGATAAGTAAAGTGCGGTAAAGGATAGAAGTAACCAAAGTGGAGCGCTCGGAGACACAAGTATTTGTTTCCCGTAGTTCCTTCCTTTTGAGGGGAAGTACGGTTACGTTTGGAGAGGGGGTGGTACCAAACCACCAACGCCACGAGAGGCCTCCCTTGTTCTCCGATGAACCTCACCCCCAACGGGTTCGATTCACCTCTTCCACTATATGGCAACCTTCGAGGTGGAAGCCGACACCTTTACAATGAGTTCGGGGCACACATCCACAACTTAATTGGAGGCTCCCAAATACAAGCAAGTTGTCAAACAATCAAAGACAACCTTGTAAGAACCAAATCAAAACATAGGGTTTCCAACGAAACACTAGAGCATGGGGGCCCTCAAGTGAATGAGGGGAAAATGAAGATCTCTCTTGGTGAAGCTGTAGATCAAGGCCTCCTCCTTCGATTCTCCAAAGATCAAAGACTTTGGATGGTTGGATGAAGAGATCTTGTTGATTTGGTGGATCAAATGAACATGGTGTTCTTGAGGTGGACGAGCAGCTTCCAAGGTAGAAGAAGGGGCCTTTATATAGGCCCCCTGGAAATGGAGCTGTTGGGAGCCATTCACCCCGGACAGTCCGACCAGAACCATCCGGACAGTCCGGCCCAGCCGGACACTCCGGGCTAGACCAGCCGGACACTCCGGCCTAGCCAAGTTTCCGGCCAGAATCCGGGAAGTGTCCGGGGAGTGTCTGAAAACCTATTCTGAGTGTCCAGAGAAGATGCCCACTTCTCATGGGCGGACAGTCCGGACGTATCCTGCCGGACAGTCCGGCCTGGCCGGACACTCCAGTCTGGATCAGCCGGACAGTCCGGCTGGGACTTATCCCATTCAAAGAGATGATCCGGGGAAGCTCTTTTTCCTTTATTGCACCATACATGGCGACATCTTAGAATCTCCTGAAACATTTAACAGATAATTAAAGTGATCCAAGTGTTGTCACCAAACATCAAAATAATAGTAAGGGCATAAATGCCCTTTCAATCTCCCCCTTTTTGGTGTTTGATGACAACCCAAGGATTTGCAAAATGGATAGCTATAAATGTTCGCAAGTGGAGAAATACAAAATATAGCGAGGCTCCCCCTAGATGTGTGACCAATTTTTGCTTTGCATTTGAATACAGGATCACACACCATAGGATTACATTTTCTCTAGATTTTGTAGCTAGCAATATATGACATGATATATAAATACAACTAGATCAATAAGCTAGGCATAGATATAACATAGTCACTTATCACACCCGGGTAGGCATGACTCAACACACAACAAAGAGTTCAACACAACAAGGTAATCAACAAGTAGGATAAAGACATGAAGCTTCAAAAGAGGCAAATCGAAATAATGTGAATCTCGTGTACCCATGCAAATCCCTGGTAGAAACTTAATAAAGGGGCTACTTCTCCCCCTTTGGCATCGAGACGCCAAAAAGGGAAAAGAGCACAACTAAAGCATCCCAAGGCCAACCCTATCCATTATAGTCGTCGTCCTCATCCTCGTCCTCGTCCTCATCACCATCCTCATCATCCTGATCCTCCTGAGTAGAGCTCTGGCCGTGAGGGCGAGAAGAAGAAGATACATCCTCAAATATGGACCAATCCACACATCCCTGACTCCAGTGACCATAGGAGAGTGTGCCATCAGACGACTGCTGCTGAGAAGGATAAACATCCATAGACTGGTTGATCCGCTTGAGCTCCTTCATCACGTTCCTGTTCGCCTTGTATGCATCGTACTATCCATGGCGAATGTCAATGTTCTGGCATAGAAGAAGCTTCTTCCACCAGGAGGCCTTCTTCACCTTCTTGTGCACTTCCTCCTTGGAGGTGTTGACGCGGTATGCATTGCTGGCATGCTTCATGCGAGGACCACGAGTCACCGCCCCCAGAATCTCCTCAGAAACCTCATCACTGTCAGAGGCATCCATCTCATCATCCTCAAAAATATCCTAAGCAGGGGGTAGCCACGAGGTGCCTTGGAGGTAGGGGCACCCTTTCTCTGTAGCTTGGCAGGGAGGTGAGAAACAAGATC
Source organism: Avena insularis (assembly GCA_023614405.1). Taxonomy (NCBI): domain Eukaryota; kingdom Viridiplantae; phylum Streptophyta; class Magnoliopsida; order Poales; family Poaceae; genus Avena; species Avena insularis. Next base: position 84,379,698 of record CM042684.1, on the reverse strand, counting down.
CGTGTACAACAGTGGAGTGACTGGAGCCTGAGCAACAATGAGCTTCATCACATATGGAGCAAAAAGAGGACACTTCTTGTCAGTGATGCACTTGTACATATCCTGATAGATGAAGTCCATGACATCTATGGAACCACCTAGGTGAGCTGGACCACGAACATACACGGAGAGGGCATGGGCCATAAGATTGATCTCAGCACCCCGCATCTCATCCTTGTTGCCCGCCTTAGGAGTGAGAGTGTGGCGAAACATGCGGAGCAGGATGTTGTAAATGAGCTTGATATTGGTAGTTTGACCAACCACACCATTTTGATAGTAGATAGGAGCCAATAGTTGTTTGTCATATGCCTGGCCATGCACATGCATTCCGTGACCACTGTGAGCATTGGGGTTGAATGGCACACCAAGGAGATGGGCAAACTGAGCCATGCTGGAGCGACATCTTGTAGTGCCAGAAATCCACTCAAGGGGAATATCAGGAGTGTCCCCAAAAACCACCGTAGCATAAAACTGATGGACCAACTCAATGTTGTAATCTTCTCTTGTTTGAAAGATGGTGTGCAGTCCCATCTTCTCAGTCACCCAGAGAGCATCCTCAAAGTACCTGTGTGCCTGGAGCTTCGGAATATCCAACCACTTCATAGGGCACACAGGAGTCCTGAAAGCAGAAAACACCTCAGAGAAGAGTAGGGCCTGCTCATTCCTCCAGAAGCGAGGGTCCTCAAAAGTGCACTACAGAGAATATAATTTCTGTATACGCATCTCCAGAAACTCTTCGGTGCCCAAATTTGCCAAAGTGGTCAAAGACTCAAATTTCATGCGCTTGGCTGCATCCCTCTTTAGTTTTCTGACCTTCTCCTGCTTTGCTGCAACACGGTCGCGAGCAGCCTGACTAACCATGGATGGATCCACATGAACCTCATTCTCTTCATCACGGCACTGGCGGGGATGGGCTTTCTGAGCGGCCCTAGAGCGACGAGGACGGGAGCTACCTGTGAATATAGAGTAGAGAGATAGAAGCAGGGTAAGCACATTTGTCTAGGGGGAGAAAGCACATAGCAGTAGTGGAAGGAATACCAGATCAAAATAGATTGAGGAAACCCGGACTGTCCGGCAAAATCGAACCGGAGACTCCGCCAGGGGCGAACAGTCCGCCTGTCCGGCGGGAGATCTGGTGATTTTCCGGGCAACACGAATGTACTCAATCGGAGTGGATCGGGATTGCTAGGACTACTACTAAGATGCCATATGCACGCAATGACGAATCCATGGATCAAGATAGGTCATTGCCTCCAAAAAAAGCATCTAGAGGAAACCCTAGAGATGTAGAAGAGGGGAGGCAAGTACCAGCATCCATGGGGCCTTCACCGGAGGGGAACGGGTCCCAACGGCAAAGGGATGACAATGGCCGGCGGCAACAGTCAAATCCAGGGTGGAGAGGCCCTCCCGGTGAAGATCCTGGTCAGGGACAGCAGGTTGTGGAGAGAAGTGAGTTGGGGGAAGAAGGATGACTAAACCGTCCACTTCCCCCGACCCCTTTTACAGGACTGAAACTGCTGGGGCCGGACAGTCCGAGCGAAATTAGCCGGAGTGTCCGACCCGTCCGGAGTGTCCGGGATGTATCAAGTGGAGTGTCCGGCCATGCCATACTCTCCGGTCGGTACAGTGCAGACATTCTGGTCCCCACGACTAGAAAACTCCAGGTACAATAGATGGACAAATGTGTGGCAAGAGGAGCATGTTTAGGGATGAGTATAGGCTTGGGATTCAGAAGATGTACTGTGAACAACCAAACAACCATAGATAGTCAAAAGATGGAAAATTAAGATCCAAACCACACAAGTCAAGACCCAACTCTTCAAATATGAAGAGGGCGATGCCCGAGGCCACCATGTAAGAGATTGTGGCATGACACCGTGAAGAATTATACTTGGGTTCATTGCCACTACTCATCAATGAAGCTCACATATCACTAAATGATGTTAGGAGGATTGAATTTATTAATGTTGGCATTATGGGGGAAGGGATAGTCCAATGAATTAGAACCACACTCCCCCTATCTCCATGCCTGCACCTAAACCAAATAAGAGTCAAGATATAGGTGAGATGCAAGGTGATCAAGTCAAGCTCCTAGAATCTATGATATTTAGTTCATTCCTTAAATAACAAAACCTTGCTTCATCAAGTGGCTTCGTGAAAATGTATGCAAGTTGGTCTTTGGTTGACACATATGATAGCTCAATATCACCTCAGGCAACATGATCTCTAATGAAGTGATGTCGAATCTCAATATGCTTTGTTCTTTTATGGTCCACTGGGTTATATGCAATCTTGATAGCACTTTCATTGTCACATAGAAGAGGCACTTTGTCACAAAGGACACCGTATTCCTTTAAAGTTTGCCTCATCCATAGAAATTGTGTAGAAGCACTAGCAGCTGCCACATACTAGGCTTCGGCGGTGGAAAGAGATATACAATTTTGCTTCTTAGAAGACCAACACACCAAGGACCTCCCAAGGAATTGGAAAGCCCTAGAGGTTGATTTTCTATCATCCTTGTCACCAGCCCAATCCGAATCCGTGTACCCACAAAGAGAGAAAGTTGAGCCCCTAGGATACCAAATACCTAGAGCATTATTAAGAGCTTCTACCTCAATCATGTGCTCTCTTCCTAATTGGCATCTCTCATCTAGAAGTTCTTGTGTGTGTGAAAGTTGATTTAAGAGGTCCACAACATGTTTCTTGTGTTCCCCTTGCAAGTTATTCATGAACACATCAAAAGCAACTAATTCCTTTTTGACCTCAAGAGATAACTCATCATCAAAATCATCATTGATTAAGGAGGTGGAGTGTGATGATGACAATACCTCCGTTCCTCTTGCCATAAGTCAAGTGATGTTCTTGTTGGAGATATTCTCATTTGGAGAGTCGAAGAGTGAGAATGAAGGAGTAGAGGTAGTAGCAAGAGCTGCCACACCATTTGATGTATCCTCTTCTTCCTCTTCATCATCATCATCATCGGAGGAGTACTCTTCATGTGTGATCAAGACAATTTCTCCCGGCTTCTTGTTGGTTGAGTTCCTTTTGATGAAAGGTTTTTTGTAGGGAGCTTTGGAGGTTTTCTTCAACACAAGTTTACCACCATGATCTTCTCTTTTCTCATAGGGACAAGCTGCCACGAAGTGGTAGCGGTCACCACAGTTGAAACAGGTTCTCAACTTGGATCCGTTATCTCTTCTCCCATTGGGGTTGTTTCTTCGTTGCATTTCCATCTTGGCCTTGGCGGGATCTTTCCAAAAGTTTCTTGCATAGAAGGCCATGTATTCACCATGAGCAACCTTGACATCTTCGGTGTGACTCATTAAGAGTCCCTCATTGCTTCCTTCATCTTCATCATACTCCACAACCTTGGCCTTTAAGGCAAGATTGACACCGCTACTCATTCCAATGGCACGAGCGTGGGCGTCTTTGGCATTCTTGGCAGCAACCTTGAAGGCGGCCATCTCTTGCATAACTTCATTGGAGGTCATGAGATGGTAGTTGTGTCTTCCTTGGAGACTCTTCAAGTCAGTAGGCTCGAAAGGCATGAGTGCACTCACATACTTCCTCTTGATCCACGCATCATCAATGTGAGAGGCACCAACATTCCTGAAGGAGGTGGTTGTGGATTTGAGTCTTCGATACATGTCTTCATGATCCTCACCATCCTTCATGAAGAAACCTTTGGCCTCATTGCTTAAGGCATCATATCTATTTCTTCTCCTACTTTCATTGCCAACAAACAAGTCAATGAGAGCATCCCAAGCTTCCTTGGCGGTGTTGTAGTGCTCAATGTGGGGAAAGTCCTTTGGACCCACTCCAAGTTGGATCATGTGCAAGGCAGTCGCCTTGAGTTGGCTATTGACCACTTCTCTTCTAGTCAAGTTGGTTGGATCCTCAATTTTGAGTCCTTCTTCTATAATATTCCACAAATCAATGCAAGAGCTGCACACATGAGATTTCATTAACACTTGCCATTGAGCAAAAGTATGTGCAGCTAACTTAGGTGGGTCTCCTCTATTATTTATATATGGATGAGGGATAGGAGGGTCGGGAGAGTACCATCTGGGAACCGTATGGAACTCTTCCTTCCCATCACTCTTTTTGGTGGTGGAGTTAGTGAAATTATGTTCCTCCCCCACCACTTCCTCCAAAGGCTTAGGCGGAGAATTAGCCTTTGGGTTTGGTGGTGTTTCCTCTAGAGAGGGAGGAGGTGAGGTTTGCTTATCCCTAACAAGTTGCTCAACGAGTTGACGCAACTGTTGGATTTCATTGCCCAAGTTAGAGCTCAAGCTTGTTTCCAACTTCTTGAGATCTACCATGGTCACCGAATGGCTAGTCTCACTTTCTCCCTCCTCTGGGTTGCCCATAATCTCTTAGGCGGTTAAGCCCGAATAAAGAGCCGAGGCTCTGATACCAATTGAAAGGATCGTATGGGCACCTAGAGGGGGGGTGAATAGGTGCTACTCCAATTTTACTCTTTTTCAATTTAGGGTTTGACACAAAAAAAGGTAAATTTTCTAGATTATGCAACTAAGATGAATTTACCTATATGTCAACCTAGCACAAGAACTAAGCAAGAACTAGATAAGCAAAGTGCGGTAAAGGATAGAAGTAACCAAAGTGGAGCGCTCGGAGACACAAGGATTTGTTTCCCGTAGTTCCTTTCTTTTGAGGGGAAGTACGTCTACCTTTGGAGAGGGGGTGGTATCAAACCACCAACGCCACGAGAGGCCTCCCTTGTTCTCTGATGAACCTCACCCCCAAGGGGTTCGATTCACCTCTTCCACTATACGTCAACCTTCGAGGTGGAAGCCGGCACCTTTACAACGAGTTCGGGGCACACATCCACAACTTAATTGGAGGCTCCCAAATACAAGCAAGTTGTCAAACAATCAAAGACAAGCTTGTAAGAACCAAATCAAAACATAGGGTTTCCAACGAAACACTAGAGCATGGGGGCCCTCAAGTGAATGAGGGGGAAATGAAGATCTCTCTTGGTGAAGCTGTAGATCAAGGCCTCCTCCTTCGATTCTCCAAAGATCAAAGACTTTGGATGGTTGGATGAAGAGATCTTGTTGATTTGGTGGCTCAAATGGACATGGTGTTCTTGAGGTGGACGAGGAGCTTCCAAGGTAGAACAAGGGGCCTTTATATAGTCCCCTGGAAATGGAGCCATTGGGAGCCATTCACCCCGGACAGTCCGACCAGAACCAGCCGGACAGTCCGACCCAGTCGGACACTCCGGGCTAGACCAACCGGACACTCCGGCCTGGCCAACTTTCCGGCCAGAATCCGGGAAGTGTCCGGAGAGTGTCCGAAAACCTATTCTGAGTGTCCAGAGAAGATGCCCACTTCTCATGGGCGGATAGTCCGGACGTATCCCGCCGGACAGTCCGGCCTGGCTAGACACTCCGGCCTGGATCAGCCGGACAGTTCGGCTGGGACTTATCCCATGCAAAGACCTGATCCGGGGAAGCTCTTTTTCCTTTATTGCACCATACATGGGGACATCTTAGAATCTCCTGAAACATTTAACAGATGATTAAACTTATCCAAGTGTTATCACCAAACATCAAAATAATAGTAAGGGCATAAATTCCCTTTCACTACAAAAACTTGCTAAAAGTCCTAATGCTAGTGCTATGAATATGGCCTTTACAAAACACATTACTTATGCTCTCATAAAGATTAAAGAAGAAAAGATGAAACATAAAGCTTCTATTCTTATAAAACAAGAATATGGTTGGGAACCCATCATTAATATGAAAGTGAATGATTTTGATTTCAAAGCTTTATGTGATCTTGATAGTAGTGTTTCTATTATGCCTAGAAGGATTTATGATATGCTTGATTTGCCACCACTTGAAGATAGTTATTTGAATATCCCACTTGATGATAATGCTAAGAAGAAACTCATGGGGAGTCTTAATGATGTTCTTATTATGGTTAACAATGCCTATGTCCCTGTTGATTTCTATGTTTTGGATGTTGAATGCAATGCTTCTTGTCCTATTACTTTGGGAAGACCTTTTCTTAGAACTGTTGGTGCCATTGTTGATATGAAGGAAGGCACCATTAAATATCAACTCCCACTCAGAAAGGTATATAAAACTTCCCTAATAAGAGAGAGAAGATTTCTTTTGCCTCTCCTATGAAAACAAAATTTGCTCTTAATGCTTCTTCATTTGAGAACACTTGATTCTTTTTCTTGCTTCTTATGCCTAACTTAAAGGCGTTAAAGAAAAGTACTTATTGGGAGATAACCCAAAAGTTTTAGATGAGTCTTGGAAGTTATTACTACAGTAATAACCGCTCCTTATCCTTTTTATTTGCTTTTTGTGCCAAGAGTAACCTCTAATGAGAGAGAAGTAATGATTGGGAAAGTTGCTGCCCCGAAACAGATTTATGTGCTTCACCGTAAAAATTCGTGTAAAATCTCTGTACGTCCTTTTGACGCGTGAATTTTTTTATTTCTGCCCCAGGTTGTTATCTAACTTTCGTTAGTTTAACACTTTTTGATTTGAGCAACATAAGGTCTTCGAAAAAATTCGTCTTTACCAGCTGGTCTGTTTTGACAGATTTCTGCTATTTTCTGCATTTGCTTCTTGTTGGTTCCTCTTTGAGTTCTTTTGGGGAATTGAGCTTTTTGAGGGAAGTGCTACAGTAGCTAGTGTTTTAATGGAAGTTTTATTGGTGTTAGAACTAAACCTTAAAGACTTATTATCTTGAGTGCACTAATGTTGCTAATAAAGATTGTGTGAAGTTTTGTATGAAGGAAAAAATTTCAGGTGTATGGAAGGAATGAGTAATGAGATGAAGGATGGATTAAAGCTCAAGCTTGGGGATACCACGCGTGTTACCCCAGGAAATATCCAAGAAGTACAAGCGTCAAATCTTGGGGATGCCCAAGGCATCAACCTCTTCATCAATAAAAATCTCAGGTTTCTTCCAAACGCTTCATTTTTATTGTTTCATGCACAGTTGTGTTGTTCTTGGAGCGTCTTCTTTTTCGTTTTCATTTTGGTTTTTCGTTTGCTTTTGTTTGCTTAGTTTTCTAAAAAATTGGTTGGACCCCCTCTTTCATACATTGGTTTTCAAATACATTGGTTTGGTTTGGAAAAGAGTAGGAAAGTTCATGCTTAAGTGGTAAAGAGAGCTTGATTTTGACTGTGGCCTATGCTTTGTCATGCCATGCTTGATATTGTTCTGGCTTTATGCTTAGTATTCTTTGCTGTAGCATGACTTGTTATAAACAATTTAGATTGCTTAATGTGCCTTGGATGAATCATGCGTTGTTTTAGCATATTAAAGCATAATATTGTGGTATTCTCCTTTGATGTTTTATTTGGGTTGACTTGGCGCATGTTCACACCATGTTATGACTATCCCAAGTCACCATAAGCCTTTATGATCCTTTAGTTTTCAACTTGTAGTATCACTTTATGCTTTGATCAATGATGTTTTGTCGCTCTGCATGATTATGGCCATTATTGCTCTCTTAGTTTGTCGCTCCCAGTCTTTTGCTAGCCTCCACAACCAAGTATGACTTCCGCCCATGCATCCAACTCCCTAAACCAAGTTATTCCAAAGAGTCCACCATACCTACCTACTATCTTAAGCTATTCCAAGTATATTCATGTTTTTGTTTACCTTCCAAATTAAACTTGTTATGACAAACTAGTGATTAAAGCTCTCACGAACTTGATGGCACACTTTACTTTTCTTGCCCTTAATAAACTTGAACCATTTGTCGTCTATGTTGTATATGCTTGCACTTATTTGTTGGGGATTAGGCGAACCATGTTGTCATGGGGAACGCTTTCAACATTGCACTGGTACTTTGTACCTAGTTGATATCATGCTCTTTTGTCTATGGATGTAGTCGGTGTGAAATGAAAGGGGAGCTTGTAAGTCCATGGAGTTATGTATATGTGTTAGAGAAACACCTGGTCCGCTGGTCTAATCCATGCTGACATGGTGGAAACCTGCAGCGTAACCATAATGAGCTGTCTATGAAGCATTCTTCTTATAAAAAAAAGAGTCCTATATTGAGAAAAAAGTGAAAAAGAAAAAAAAAGATTTTTTGAAAAGAGGAAAGAGAGAAGAAAGCACCATATTCCCATGGTATATAAGAAGATTGCTGAGATGCTCGTTGTCTGCTTGCCTTGTCATTTTGATATGGGGATTCTTCCGTATCATCGAGCAAGGGGTACCCTGTTGGCGGTTCTCTATGATACACATGTACTTACGATGACAAGAACTTACCGGTGACTAAACTTGAGTAGCATGAGGAGCGGCCCTCGTATTCAAGGGACATGAGATTTTCTAACTTATACTTCGTCAAGCATGTACACCATAGTTCGTTCACTTTAACCTTAATCACTTCAAGATGCTTATGATCGGGGCAATGAGAACTAAAGCTATAAGTACCATAATTTTTGGAAGCTCTGTATGAAACTTGAATCTCTGCTTCCTTCTATGAAGGCCTTTCTTCCACCATTATATTGAGTCTCCACCTTCTATCTTTATGCACCTACTTTGAGAGCACAGTGGCCATTCTTAGTTCTATGTGCATTATGCCAAGACTAGTTGATTGATGCATACCTCGATATTGCTTGTTTTAAAATATTTGTATCTAGTCACTCTTATGAACTTTGAAGGTGTCCTATGCATTTATATTTGCTACTCTATGAGGGACAAGCTGAATGCTACTATGCTATGTTTTCTTTATGTGAAACAAACAAACGTCTTGCAAAGCATTGTTATTCATGAATCTTTTATTTTTGCCTTTTCATGTTGCAACATAGTTTCTTTGTCTTATTGCTAGAACTTTGTCTTTCATGTTATGATTGAAGTACTATGATCCCACCTTTGAATGTTGTACAAATACTTTGATCAAGTTTATGATGGTGCATGTCACCTCAAAAATTATTGTTTCTTTTTATCACTTACCTACTCGAGGACGAGCAGGAGTTAAGCTTGGGGATGTTGATACATTGCAAATGTATATATAATTTTTGATGTTCCATGCTTGGTTTTATCTACTTTCTTGTGTTTTGTCCACACTTTTGATTACTTTTCATATGATTTCTTGGACTAACCTATTACCAAGAGCCATAGTGCCAGCTGCTTGTTTTCTGCTATTTTTGGTTCCAGAAAGTCAGAAAATGAATATTCTCAGAATTGGACGGGACAAAAGCCAAAGTTATTATTTTACCGAGGGACATCTGGAGCCAGAATACGAGACGGAGAGGGGCTAGGGCCTGTCCACACCACCTGGCCGCGCGGCCAGGCCTGGCCCGCTAGGGGTGGTCCGCCGCCTGTGCACCCCCTTGGCCTCTCCTTCCGCCTATATATTGCCTCTGATACAGAAACCCTAAGTACCCGATGAAAAATCCACAAAAGAGTCTGTATCCGCTGTCATCTTGATCCCTAGATCGGGAGGGATCTGAAGCTCTTCCCGACACCCTGGTAGAGAGGGGAATTCACCCTGGAGGCCTTCTTCATCACCATGCAAGCCTCCGGTGTGATGCGTGAGTAGTTCATCTCTGGACTACGGGTCCATGTAGTAGCTAGATGGTTGGTTCTCCTCCTTTGTGCTTTCATGTCTAGATCTTGTGAGCTCCATTCATGATCAAGATCATATATTTGTAATTCCGCATGTTGTGTTTGCGGGGATCCGATGGATATTGAGATGCTATTTCAGATTGATTATTGATTCTATCATGTCTTTGTTATTTGTGATCTTGCATGCTTTCCGTTGTTAGTAGCTATCTTGGCCAAGTAGATGCTAGCAACTGCAAGAGTTAGTATTTATGCTCAATAGTGGGTTCATGCCTGTGGTAATCTGGGGAAGTGACATAAATCTCTAAGGTACTAGATGTGTTGTTGCTACTAGGGATAAAACAACAATCCTTTGAACATAGAACAATCGTATTGTTTACTTTACACGCAATTAGTAAAGCAATAATCTGTTGCTTGCAACTTAATACTGGAGGGGGGTCGGATGATAACCTGAAGGTGGATTATTAGTCATAGATTCATTTGGATGGCGGTCTATGTATAATGTTGTAATGCCTAATCAAGTCTCAAAGGAGTCAAGATGATTAGTATATGCTTGTATGCTTTCTCGATGTTTGTCAATTTCCCCGCTGTAATTTGTTCACCCAACAGGTTATCTATCTTAAGGAGAGCCACCTCTAGTGAACTATGGACCTTGGTCCTTTATTTTACTTTCAATCTACAATCAAATTGTTTGCCGCTTTGTGTTTACTTCCTGCAAACTATTACTTACTCCCATTCGATACGTTTAATCCTTTGTTTTCAGCAAAACCGGTGAGATTGACAACGTCATCGCAAGTTGGGGACAGAGTTCTGTGGTTGTGTTGTGCAGGTCTCCACGTTGCTGCTCGCACCGGAAGTGCGCCCTGCCAATGTTCAGCTAGCAACACCTTTGGGTTGTTTCCTTGCTCCTATTGGATTGATAACCTTGGTTTCATACTGAGGGAAAACTTGCTACTGTGCTCATCATACCTTCCTCTTGGGGTTCCCCAATGAGCTCGATATATTTTGGGCCATCAACTTCTTACTCTGGGTATTCTGACTTACAGAAAGTTAATTCATATAACCAGGAATTATTGAGGAATATCCGCAACAAGTGGAGAGAAATCAGAGCTCTCTGACTTGAAAATGCTCAATTGAAAGTATCCAGGGATGAGGCTGAAGGTAACCATTTCAGTACTAAAATTTTGCCTTTTAGTTCATAGTCGAAATTTTGTTCAACTATTGTTCTTTTGACTACAGCACTGGTAAAGCAGTCATGTGCTATGATTGAGGAGGCTGAGAATCTGAAAACCCTGGAGGTGGAAAACAAGGACCTCCGCCAAGAGCTGAATAAGCTTAAGGAGGATCATGAGAAGAGCATTTCTCAAGTTCTTGAATCCTCCTCCATGGCCATTGAGGAGCGTGATCGTAAGATTGCGCTCCAGGATAAGAAAATCTTGGATATTAGCAAAGAATTATTCAGAGAGAAGGATATTGCCGAGGCACTCCGGGCTAAACTCTAGAGTCTTCGGGAGGAGAAGACCAAAGTCGACGATGTCATTTTCAGTATGTTTCCTTCTTTCTGACTTTTCTGCATCTTTCGACTATTTCGAGGTCGGATTTCTTTTATTAACTGTTTTTGCATTACATGCGCAAGTCCTCTGAACTTACTGGACTCAGCTTCTGCCGAATCTCGCACTAGCCTACTTACACAAGTCGGCAATCTGCTTCATGACTTCTGCCAATCCATTGAAGATATTGGTGAGCTTCCGGACATGCATAATATGCCCGACTTTGAAGTGCGAGACAAAGCTAAGGAGATGCCCCAGCTTATCCGGGACTGGAACATGTCCTACACGCGGACCGCAGCGCAGAAGGCTCTCACCATGGTTATGAGCCACCATGGAAACATGGAAATCTGGCAAGTAACCAGAGGGAACTATAAAGTGGATGAAGACGGTCAGGAGCAAGATATCAAAGCCATTATGGACTCCTGTGCTAGATATGGGTGCCACGTAGCTGACTTGACCAGCTACGATACCCCTTTCTTCACTCGCGTAGAGACGCCACCTCAGCCCGCTGAAGAAACTGGTGAAGCTTCCGACGACGAGCAAACCATCTCGGATTTGAACGTCTCGGAAAGATATCGATGCGAGGCTGATGTCTCCAGTGAGCCAACAACTCCTTCTTCTTCCCCTGCATCGTAGAGCATCAAAACAAACAATGTATTATTCTGAAAACAATTTGGGTTGTAAATCAGTAGTATGATACTTTTGCTAGTGCTAAGTTTTATTTTATCTATTTAGCACTTTTCGCTTTATAATTTTCGTGCCTGAAATGTTTACATAAGCACTTTATGTTTTTTTCTGTTCTTATTGTTTATCTGGCTTTTCGCCTCGTCCCTTTTGTGAGTCGGCCAACCTTTAGCACGGAAACTTTGCCGAGCAACGGAGCTCAATTGCTAAACCAGTTTAAACTCGGAAACAAAGTCGGCTTCCAGTACCAACAATTCACTACTCGGAAAATACCTGGATCCAGCAATCAGAAAAATAACCAAAGCACAGACTATAAAATTTAAATTTATACCCGAAGGTAGAAATTTTAGAATCGGAAATCTAAACTAGAACAAACATGAGCATAAAGTACTTTCAAGTATTCTCGGATTTTCGACTGTGACATGATCATTCTGAAATAAGATGGTGAAAAACTTCTCAGAATTTTTTTGAGGCAACCAATACTTTATTTCTCATTGAACATGTACACATATATGATTACAAAGAAAGATAAACTAAGAATAAAAGGGATGTAGCTGAGAAATATGCCATGGTCTGTCTAATTCTTCCGGGTCTGTACTGCCTCCAGCTCTCTTCCATTTCTTAGTAGCAGGTCTTTCCTTGACTGGCCGCATATTAGTTAGATAGTAAGAACCATTATGCAATACTCGACTAACTAAAAAAGGCCCTTCCCATATTGGGGAAAGTTTGTGTTGTCTTTTCTGCACAAGCCGGAGAACCAAATCGCCCTTATTGAAAGACCGGTTTCTGACTCTCTAGCTATGATACTTGCGTAACTTGGGCTGATAGGCTGTTGATCTCATCTCAGCAACAACGCAAACTTCTTCGACTAAGTCGAGATCATTTTGTCGAATTTTTTGGCATCCTCTTCAATATACGCGTCAACCCTAGGAGAAGTGTGAATTAAATCACTAGGAAGAACTACTTCTGCACCGTAGACCAAGAAGAAAGGTGTGTATCCGGTTGACCTATTCGGAGTTGTTCGTAAGCTCCATATTACATAAGGTAATTCCTCTGCCCAAGCCCCCGCAGCACGTCGTAGTGGTGCTTCGAGTCTTGGTTTCAGGCGTTGTAGGATTAAACCATTTGCTCTTTCGACTTGTCCATTAGCTTGTGATTGTGCGACTGACGCAATGTCAAGTCGGAAATTTTGTTCCTTGCAGAATTCGGCAAGTTCTCCCATAGAGAAATTACTCCCGTTGTCCGTGATAATTCTATGCGGATAACCGTATCGAATTATAATATCCTCGACAAATCTTCTGGATGTTGCTCCATCACAACTTGTGACGGGTTTAGCCTCAATCCACTTTGTGAATTTATCCACCACCACCAAGAGATGGGTAAATCCACTTGGAGCCCGTTTAAACGGTCCTACCATGTCAAGCCCCCAGACTGCAAAAGGCCATGTTATAGGTATTGTTCGCAGCTGATTAGCCGGAACGTGGTTTGGCGTATTTTTGGCAGCCCTTGCACGTCTTGACCAGCTTTTCGGCATCTGCCTTGGCTGTAAGCCAGAAAAAACCATGTCGGAAAGCTTTTGCCACTAGAGATTTGGCTGCAGCGTGGTGACCACACTCGCCTTCATGGATCTCGCGTAAGATTTCCACTCCTTCTTCCGGAGATACGCAGCGATGAAAGACCCCAGATGTGCTCTACTTATAGACCTCACCATTAATTATAGTGTAGGCTTTTGCTCATCGGACGATCTGTCGGTTCAGAACTTCGTCTTTGGGTAATTTTCCATCTACCAAGTAATCAAGGTAGGGTTGAGTCCAGCTAGGAATCACAGCCAAAACTGCTACTAAAGGTGAGTCGGATTTGGTCGGATATTCCTTGTCTACTCTGTTTATAGAGGGAACTTTGAGGTGCTCCAAAAAAGCGCCATCCGAGACCTTTTTCCGTGCAGAGCCTATTCGAGATAGTGCATCTGCTTCCTCATTTTCTGTTCGAAGGATGTGTTGAAGTTCAAACCCTTCGAACGACTTAGATAGTTCATCCACGACAGTCCTATATGCTTCCATGTGCTTGTTCGCATTACAGATATCCGACACTTGTTGGGAAACAAGATCCGAATCTCCATAATACATTAAACGTCGGATGCCTATATCCTTAGCAATCCAGATTCCATGTTGTAGTGCTTCATACTCGGCAATGTTATTCATCGCCGTGAAGTGGATCTGCAATACATAGAAAAGTTTTTCTCCTTGGTGTGATTTGAGTACCACGCCAGCCCCCGAGCCCCCAAGCGCTTTAGACTCGTCAAAATGTAAGGTCCAGTACTCCGACTCTGGCAGGGTCAAATTCTCCGTTATCTCTGTCCAATCAGCGACAAAGTCAGCGAGGATCTGGGATTTGATTGCTGTACGAGGTTTGTACTCAATGTCAAAAGTTGAAAGCCCCATTTGGCGACGCGTCCTGTGGCGTCACTGTTGTTGATTATGTCTCTCATGGGATCTGTGCTCACCACGGTAATTGGATGTTGTTGAAAATAATGCCATAACTTACGAGATGCTAAGAACACACCATAAGCCAGCTTTTGATAGTGCGGATACCGCTGCTTTGATTCAGTTAAGACTTTGCTGAGATAGTAAGTCGGATGCTACACCAGGTGTTCCTGATTTTCCTCTCGTCTCTCCACCACCATGATGATACTGACGACCCTGTTTGTCACAACAAGATAGAGCAACATCGGTTCCTGTGATTCCGATGCTGCAAGGATGGGAACAAATTAGAGTACTGCTTCCAGGTCTTGTAGTGCAGCTTCAGCTTCGTCGGTCCAAACGAACTTTTTGGTCTTTTTCAGGAGCTTGTATAGTGGTGTGGCTCTTTCACCGAGCCGGCTTACAAACCGACTGACTGCAGCAATGCAACCAGTTAGTCTTTGAACATCCTTTAGGCGAGTTGGCCTAGAAATATTGAGTATAGCCTTGATCTTGTCCCGGTTTACCTCTATGCCTCTTTGAGACACGATAAAACCTAACAATTTTCCGGCTGGTATTCCAAAGAAGCATTTCTTCAGGTTAAGAATTATGTTGTATTTTCGTAGATTGGCGAACGTCTCCTCCAAGTCGGAAATTAAGGTTTCCTTCTTTTTGGACATCACCGCAATGTCGTCCACATATCCATGTACATTGCGTCCGATTTGGTCGTGGAGGCAACACTACATAGTGCACTGGTATGTAGCTCCTGCGTTCTTGAGCCCAAAGGGCATCATAACGAAACAGAAGGTTCCGAAGGGGGTTATGAATGAAGTTTTGACTTTGTCAGATTCCTTCATCCGGATTTGATGATAACCGGAATATGCATCGAGAAAACATAGGAGTTCCGAGCCTGCCGTAGAATAAATAACTTGATCAATCCTAGGAAGAGCGAACGGATCTTTGGGACAAGCCTTGTTCAAGGCAGTATAATCAACACACATCCTCAAATCAGTGGTGTCCTTTTTGGGGACCATTCCAGGATTGACCGACCACTCAGTGTGGATGACCTCTTCTATGAATCCGGCTAACTCGAGCCGGGCTAGTTCCTTAGCTATTGCCTTACGCTTTTCATCGCCAAAACATCGTAGGGACTGTTTGATGGGTTTAGCGTTCAGGTGTACATTTAAAGAGTGCTCGACAAGTTCCCTAGGTACTCCGGTCATGTCAAATGGCTGCCATGCGAAGATATCTTGATTTGCTTGGAGGAACTTGACGAGCGCGCTTTCCTATGCGCTATCTAGGCCTACGCCTATCTGGGTCACCTTGGAGGCATCATCATCCTTCAACGGTGTCTTATTCGTCTCTTCTGATGCCTTGAACTCCGGATTCGGCTTTGTCACCTCCTTCTTCGTTGCGGGCATCTCGGACGGATCGATGGTCTTCTTGATCTCCTGGTACTCCTGGGTGTGCAGCACGGCTTCAGCAAAGGCGGCATTTCTGTCCTCGCACTCTCGCGCCTTCTTCGGGTCTCCCCTGATAGTGATCACGCTGTTGGGACCTGGAATTTTTATCATATTGTAAATGTAACACGGACGAGCAATAAAAGCCTAGTAAGCCGAACGTCTGAATATAGCGTGGTACGCGCTCTTGAACGGGACCACTTCGAACGCAAGTGCTTCCATCCGATAGTTCTTTGGAGTTGCAAAAGTAACATCCAAAGTGATTTCTCCCAGGGAATTTGCTTGTCTTCCTGGGACAACCCCGTGAAAGATCACAGAGCTGTAATTCAGCTGGGTCTCCGAGATTCGCATCTGGCGTAGCGTTTCGACATACAGGATGTTAATTCTACTGCAGCCGTCCATGAGAGTTTTGGAGAAACCATAGCCATCAATAAGTGGATTGACAACTAAGGCGTATTTTCCTCACCTGTGCAACTTAGGCGGATGATCAGCACGGTCAAAGGTGATTGCCACTTCCAACCAATCTAGGAATTGGGGGACAGCTGGAACTGTTGCGTTGAGCTCATGAAGAACTGTTTTCTTGACCTTAGATGGTTGAGATCCGAGGAAGGTGACATAAGTGTCTTTCTTTGTTGGGAAGTTTTTTTCCCCTCCGGCTTGGGATTTGAAGGATCAGCTTCCTCCATGTCGGAATCTTCCTTGGTTTCTTTATCTTTTCCGGGATTGTTCTTTCCCTTCTTCCTCTTAGCCCTGTAGCCAGCAGTATCGTCTTTCTTGATGTCGTCATTAAAACCACACTTGGTGTTTCTGTGAGACGAGCCCCCATTGGCATCTAAGTGATGCACACATGGGTAATTGGCAATGTTGGCCCAGGAGTAGGTTTTGCCAGGTTGCTGGTCTCCTCTACCCTGGACTCTTGATGTACCACGACCGCGTCCATGGCCACCGCCGCGCCCTCCTCGTCCTCTAGACCCGAAAGTAGGAGTGACCACTGCCATTTCCGTGTTGGGTTTTTCCTCCGAGGTATTCTTGCGCTTCTGAGCTTGCTGCTTTGGTTGTTTTGCCGACTGTGGCACAACTAGGGCATTCAGTAATCTCTCCGCGTCGTCGTCAGCATCTGCATACTTGCTCGCTGTTTCTATCATCTCTCCCAAATCAGTGACTTTGTCGCACTTCAAGCGATGACGTAGTAAACCAATTGGGAGTCCTGCAAAGAAAGCTTCAATCGCAGTTTGATCGTTTACTCCCTCACAGGAGTTCTTATTGTCGATCCATCATCTGAGATAATCTCGGTAGGTTTCTCCAGCTTTCTGGGTGCAACGCTGTAGGTCTCCTACCGTAAAGGGCCTCCGATATGTGCCTTCGAAATTCCGAAAGAACGCGCTTTGCATGTCATACCAGTTGTGGATGGTGTTCTCTGGAAGTTCATTGAGCCATGACCGTGCCGTCTTCCGCAACATAAGTGGGAGATACCGGGTCGCGACCAGGCTGTTCCCGCCTTTGGCGATGCAGCAAGCTTGGAAGAAATCCTGGAGCCAAGTATCTGGCCTAGCTACACCGTCGTAGGGATGGATATGTCTTGAGATAGCAAATCCTTCCAGGAATCTTGTCGCTCTTATACGTGGTCTGAAGCATTTTGGGCCCACGTATATATCATTTTCGTAGTGCCGCGCCTCTATGTTGGAGTTAATCCGGTGTCTCGCGTCACTTGGGGACAGAGATCGCCGTCCTGATTGACGGCTGTGGTTGTGGTGCCTTGGAGCCGGACTTCGGCTTCTCCCACCACCTCCTCCACCACGACGCCCTCCTTGGTCTCCTTGAGAGCCGTTGTGATGGCTACTTGGTGGAGAGGGTGGAGCAGCTGGATTGTTTCCGGCTGATCGCCGGTCTCCATCCGGAGCGTCATTATTCCGGTTCCGGGGAGGGTCTTCATTACGATGAGGCCCCTGCCGGCTTGACTCGGCACGGTGTCCATCGTTCCTTCGTCCGTCATTCCCAGCGCGATGGGAATCAGTCGGATAGCTTGAGTGTCTAGGAGGTGGCATTCTTTGTCGGTCCTCCTCCCGACGCTTCTCTTTGTCTTCTTCCCTGCGATCGTTCGACTCTCGCTGGGGAGGATTTCTCGGATACAGTGCAGCAATCGCCTCTTGCTCGGCGGCTGGAGCAATGTTGCGCCAGTCATGTGCAGCTCAATGGTGTTGTCCTGAAGATCCGATTCTTGAGTGATTGTCTTCCCGATGGTCGGAACGGTGATGTTGTTCCGGAACCCGTTGGGGTCTTATGTCGTTCTAGGCCAGATCCATGTGACATTAGTCGGATTGAGAGACCAGTTTTCCGCTTCCGGATTTCGCGACCTTCTGCTGCTCCAGACCCTTGGTGAGTAGCTTAATGCCCAATCGAAGCTATTTTGGGCCTGGGTTGTTTGCCAGGATATCTCGGGCTGCAGCGGTGTTTTGCACTGGTGTTGGATACACCAGATCTCCTTTGCTGTCAAGCCGAGGCATCCCCGGATCTCCCTCAAAGAGAACCTTGCGTACTTCTGGAAATTGATTGTCACGTGTGTGTCGTTTCCGGTTATTCTGATGTTGCAGAGAGATGAGCTTCTCCGCCTTGGCCATGCGCTTCTTCTCTTCCTCGATGTTATTGGCTTCATCGAGGAGTACTTGGCGATGCGCTTCTAGGGCTTGGGACCTGTCATCCAATTCTGCAGCAGTAAGTTCTGCCGCAGTAGGGATAAGTGTGGTTAATGCAGCGTCGATGAGTTTACGGGCACCTGCGGTGACCACGTGTCCATCCACCGACTCTTCTTTGGGCTCGTCTGGGATAAGTGCTCCATCCGAGTCTTCCTCATATTCCTCGGCAATCACCTCCTCTGTTGGAAGTTCTTTTGGCGGGGTCTTGTTCTTCTTGTTCCTCTTCTTTGCCTTCTTGGAAGCGCTGGTAGCAAAGACGGCTTTGGGTCCGTTTCTCGGAGTCAAGCTCTGATCGGTACTTTCGGCCATCTGGACCTCGGGATTATCTCTGATATCCATGTCATCCTGTGCTTTAGGAGAGTTTTCTTCGGATCCTTCATCCATGGCTTCTCCTTCTTCTGCAGCTTTGGAGTTGTACTCCTCTTCATATTCCACGGAGAACTTTCGGAAATCCTCCTACGTCATCGAGTCATCCGAGGATGCGGGTAAGTCGGCGTTTGTTCCAATCGCCTCCAGCACTGAGTCAGTGTTGTCTCTAGCATCGGCAGAGCCGGATCCGGATCCAACATATCCGACGAAGTGCGATGTGTGGGTCCTGAGGTAGTTGCAGCTCTCCTCATGGGCTTCCTCGAAGATCTTGATGGTGTCGAGAACCTCATCCACGTTTGTGCCTTGCAGCATTAGATGCCTCAACGTATGCTTCAGGAAAGGTTGGTCTGTTCCGGCGTTGGCAGAGCCGGAACCAAGGTTGTTGTTGTGCTCCTCCTGGATTTCGACCTCGGAGGGTGGATTGATCTTGGATTGAGCCTCGCTAGGGAGATCCACTCCAGATTCGACTTGAACCGCAAGATCTGCTTCAGGTTCGGCCTTCTCCACTGTCTCCGCAATAGGTGTGGGTTGGGTGGGATTAGGATTTTCTGGGGTTCGGAACTCCGCTGCCTCCGCGGACAAAGGGGACCCACATATTTCTTCTGCCTCTATCATCACCGCTGGGGTGAGTGGGGCAGGTTCAGCAAATCCGATATATACATCGATCTCGCCGTAATACATGATGGTGTAGGTGGTCACGTCGAGAACGATGAGAGGGACGTTGATACGTTGCAAACTTATCTATAATTTTTGATGTTCCATGCTTGGTTTTTATCTACTTTCTTATGTTTTGTCCACACTTTGGAGTACTTTTTATACACTTTCTTGGACTAACCTATTAACAAGATGCCACAATGCCAGCTGCCTGTTTTTGTTGTTTTTGGTTCCAGGAAAGTCAGAAAATGAATATTCTCGGAATTGGACAGGACAAAAGCCAAAGTCAATATTTCACCGAGGGGTACACGAAGCCAGAATACGAGACGGAGAGGGGCCAGGGGCCGCCCACACCACCTGGCCGCGTGGCCAGGCCTGGCCCATGCAAGGGGGTGGTGTGGCTGCCAAGGGCACCCCCTCGGCCTCCCTTTCACCTATATATTTCCTCCAATACAGAAACCCTAAGTACCCGATCAAATGTCCACAAAAGAGTCTGTAGCCGCCGTCATCTCCATCCCTAGATCGGGAGGGATCTGAAGCTCTTCCTGGCACCCTGTCGGAGGGGAGAATTCACCCTGGAGGCCTTCTTCATCACCATGCAAGCCTCCAGTGTGATGCGTGAGTAGTTCATCCTTGGACGACAGGTCCATGTAGTAGCTAGGTGGTTGGTTCTTCTCCTTTGTGCTATCACATTTAGATCTTGTGAGCTCCATTCATGATCAAGATCATCTATTTGTAATCATACATGTTGTGTTTGTGGGCATCCAATGGATATTGAGATGCTATTTCAGATTGATTATTGATTCTATCATGTCTTTGTTATTTGTGATCTTGCATGATCTCCATTGTTAGTAGCTATCTTGGCCGAGTAGATGCTAGCAACTCCAAGAGGGAGTATTTATGCTCGATAGTGGGTTCATGCCTCTAGTAATCTAGGGAAGTGACAGAAATCTCTAAGGTACTAGATATGCTGTTGCTACTAGGGAGAAAACAACAATCCTTTGTTCATAGAACAATCATATTGTTTACTTTACACACAATGCTTAATGCAATTATCTGTTGCTTGCAACTTAATATTGGAGGGGGTTCAGATGATAACCTGAAGGTGGATTATTAGTCATAGATGCAGTTGGATTATGGTCTATGT
The DNA here is from genome assembly GCA_023614405.1 of Avena insularis. Taxonomy (NCBI): domain Eukaryota; kingdom Viridiplantae; phylum Streptophyta; class Magnoliopsida; order Poales; family Poaceae; genus Avena; species Avena insularis. The sequence goes on along the minus strand of CM042684.1, from coordinate 84,359,076 downwards.
ATAATGTTGTAATGCCCAATCAAATCTCATAGGAGTCAAGATGATTAGTATATGCATGTATGCTTTCTCGATGTTTGTCAATTGCCTCGCTGTAATTTGTTCATCCAACATGTCATCTATCTTAAGGAGAATCACCACTAGTGAACTATGGACCCCGGTCCATTCTTTGACCATCAATCTACAATGCTATTTACTGTTTTCTGTTTACTTTCTGCAAGATATTACTATCTTCCACACAATACGTTTAATCCTTTGTTTTCAGCAAAACCAGTGAGATTGACAACCTCACTGTAAGTTGGGGGCAAAGTTTTGTGGTTGTGTTGTGCCGGATTCCAAGTTGGAAACAACACCTTGGAGGTGTTTCCTTGCTCCTACTAGTTCGATAACCTTGGTTTCATAACTAAGGGAAACTTGCTGTTGTGCTCATCATACCTTCCTCTTGGGGTTCCCCAACGATCTCGAGATATCTTGGGCCATCAAGTATTTTTCTGGCGCCGTTGCCGGGGAGTCAAGGACATCTTCACAAGGGGGTCTCTCGCAACCAATCTCTTTACTTTCTTTTTTGTTTTACTTAGTTTATTTCTGCTTTGTTTGCTTGTCTCTTTTTATCAAAAATACAAAAAAATTAGTTCCTACTATAGTGGTTATTTCGTAGGTCTGTTATTGTCTTGCTTTATCATGCTTTCTATCAATGATTGGTTTCTTTCAAACCGAATCTTATTGGCAAGGTGGGTTCATGGAAGAACAAAAATATTATTATAAGGAACACCGCCTATCACAAAAAGGGAAACACTTATGGGAACAAATTAATAAATTGGATACCATTGCCAGAAACGTGTGCTCTACTTATAATGTTACTTCTTTCTTTGATAAGTCTTGTTGCTGTAGGAGGTATAAACACCTCCCTTTTCAATGTGAGTATAATGATGATGTTACCATATCTTCTTATGTTAAGGGAAATTATGAATTTTATGATCTGGAACAAATTGAAGAATTTATTGCTTGGAAGGGTGCGTTCGAACTTGCTTATTTGCTTGAAGATACTAATGATGCACCTTATAAATATGAGTTTTATGATATACTTAAATTTTTCTTTGATAATTACAAGGTAGAGAATGGATATATTCTTGAATATCTTAATAGATGCTCTCCACCAATGGAAGAGACTAATGCCTTGCAGGAGCCTATGGAAGAAGAAATTGCCGAAACTAGAAGCTCATTGGATGAAAAAGAGGAGGAGAGTCATGATCTAGAGGAGGAAGAATGGATCTACCCATGCCTACCTTCTAATGAGAGTCTTGTTCCTATGGATTCTTTTGAAAATGTTTATATTAAAGCTCTAGATGATGGTCCTGTATTGGTTGATAATATTAATTGTACTACTATTGAAAATAAGATTGATCAGTCATCTTGTTATAAAATTCTTAAAATTGGGTATGAAGGTTTTAATCCCACTATTTTTGAGCTTGATAAAAATTATGTGTTTGTAGATCATGAAAAGCATGCTTTATGTGATAGTTATATTGTTAATTTTATTCATGATGCTACTGAAAGTTATTATGAGAGAGGGAAACATGATTTTATGTATCTCAACAATATTAAGTTTCCCCTCTTTATGTTGAAAGTCTTAAAATTGCACTTGTTTGGCTTTACTATGCTTATTGCTTTGTGCTTTCATGACTTGTTTCTTTACAAGATTCCTATGCATAGTAAGTGGGTTAGACTTAAATGTGCTTTGAATTCGCTTCTTGATGCTCTCTTTTACTTCAATTCATATTTCTTATGTGAGCATCTTCTCAAACTATCATGCCTAACTTAAAGGCGTTAAAGAAAAGTACTTCTTGGGAGATAACCCAATAGTTTTCTTGAGTCTTGGAAGTTATTACTTCTCTAATAAACTCTCCTTATCCTTTTTATTTGATTTTTGTGCCAAGAATAACCTCTAATGAGAGGTAGGTAAGATTTGGGGAGGTGCTGTCCCGAAACAGATTTTTGTGCTTCGCTGTAACAATTCGTGAAAAATCTTTGTATTTCGGTTTGAGTTGTAATTGTTTGTGCTTCTGCCCCAGGTTATTATCCAACTTTCGTTAGTTCCACACTTTTCGATTTGAGCAACAGAAGGTCTTCGAAAAAATTGGTTTTTACCTGCTAGTCTGTTTTGACAGATTTCTGCCATTATTTGCATTTGTCTCTTAATCTCTTTCTCTTTGAGTTATCTTTGATCATTTGAACTTTTTAAAGTAAGTGCTACAGTAGCTTGTGTTTTAATGAAGTTTTACTTGTGTTGAAACTGAACCAAAAGACTTATTATCTTGAGTGCACTAATGTTGCTAATGAAGATTGTGTGAAGTTTTGTATGAAGGAAATTTCAGGTGTAGGGAAAGAATGATGTAATGAGATGAAGAATAGACTAAAGCTCAAGCTTGGGGATGCCACCTGTGTCACCCTAAGAAATATCCAAGAAGTAAAAGTGTCAAAGCTTGGGGATACCCAAGGCATCCCCTTCTTCATCAATAAAAATCTCAGGTTTCTTCCAAACACTTCATTTTTATTGTTTCATGCACAATTGTGTTGTTCTTGGAACGTCTTTGTTTTGGTTTTCGTTTGTTTAATTTTCTTAGTTTGCTTGAATAAATTGGTTGGACCGCCACTTTCATACATTAGTTTTCAAATAAGTATGGTTTGATTTGGAAGAGAGTAGGAAAAGTTCATGCTTAAGTGGTAAAATGAGCTTGTTTTTGACTGTGGCATATGTTTTGTCATGTCATGCTTGATATTGTTTTGGGTTTATGCTTAGTGATTTTTGCTGTAGCATGACATGTTATAAACAATTGAGATTGCTTAATGTGCCTTGAAAGAATCATGCGTTGTTTTAGCATATTAAAGTATAGTATTGTGGTATTCTCCTTTGATGCGTTATTTGGGTTGACTTGGCACAAGCTCACACCATGTTATGACTATCCCAAGTCACCATAGCCTTTATGATCCTTTAGTTTTTGACTTGTAATATCACTTTATGCTTTAATTAATGATGTTTTGTCGCTTTGCCTTATTATGGCCATTATTGCTCTCTTAGTTGGTCGCTCCCAGTCTTTTGCTAGCCTCCATAACCAAGTATGAGTTCCACTCATGCATCCAACTCCAAATAAAACCAAGTTATTCCAAATAGTCCACCATACCTACCTATTAGCATTTCCTATTCCAAGTATATTCATGTTTTTGTCTACCTTCCGAATTAAACTTGTTATGAGAAAACTTGTGATTAAAGCTCTCACGAACTTGATGGCACACTTTACTTTTCTTGCCCTTAATAAACATGAACCATTGTGTCATCTATGTTGTATATGCTTGCACTTATATGTTGGGGATTATCAGAACCATGTTGTCATGGGGAACGCTTTCAACATTGCACTTGTACATTGTACCTAGTTGATATCATGCTCTTTTGTCTATGGATGTCGACGGTGTGAAATGAAAGGGGAGCTTGTAAGTCCATGGAGTTATGTATGTGTGTTAGAGAAACGCCTGGGCCGCTGGTCTAAACCATGCCTAATCATGATGGAAACCTGCAGTGTAACCATAATGAGCAATCTATGAAGCATTCTTCTTATAAAAAAAGAGATAGAGATTGAGAAAAAGAAAAAAAGAAAAAAAGATGAGAAAAGACGAAAGAGAGAAAAAAGCACCATTTTCCCATGGTAAATAAGAAGATTGCCGAGATGCTCGTTGTCTGCTTGCCTTGTCATTTTGATATGGGGATTCTTCCGTATCATCGGGCAAGGGGTACCCCGTTGGCGGTTCTCTATGATACACATGTACTTACTACGCCAAGAACTTACTGATAACTAAACTTGAGTAACATGAGGAGCGGCCCTCGTATTCAAGGGACATGAGATTTCCAACTGATACATTGTCAAGCATATACTCCATAGTTTGTTCACTTTAACCTTAATCACTTCAAGATGCTTATGATAGGGGCAATGAGAGCTGAAAGCTAATAAGTACCATAATTTTTGGAAGCTCTTTATGAGACTTGAATCCCTACTTCCTTCTATGAAGGCCTTTCTTTTACTTTTATGTTGAGTCTCCATCTTCTATCTTTATGCACCTATTGAGAGAGCATAGTGGCCATTCTTAGTTTAATGTGCATTGTCTCAAGACTTGTTGATTGATGCATAACTTTGATATTGCTTGTTCTTAAACTATTTGTATCTAGTCACCCTTATAAACTTTGAAGGTGTATGCATTTATGTTTTGCTACTATATGAGGGACAAGCTGAATGCCACTATGCTATGTTTTCTTTATGTGAAACAAACAAACGTATTGCAAATCATTGTTATTAATGAATCTTTTGTTTGTGCCTTTTCATGTTACAACATAGTTGCTATGTCTTATTGTTAGAACTTTATCTTTCATGCTATGTTGAAGTACTATGATTCCAGTTATCAATGTTTTACAAATACTTTGATCAAGTTTATGATGGTGCATGTCGCCTCAAAAATTATTCTTTCTTTTTATCACTTACCTGCTCGAGGACGAGCATGAGTTAAGCTTGGGGATGTTGATACGTTGCAAACGTATCTATAATTTTTGATGTTCTATACTTGGTTTTTATCTACTTTCTTATGTTTTGTCCACACGTTGGAGTACTTTTTATACACTTTCTTGGACTAACCTATTAACAAGATGCCACAGTGCCAACTGCTTGTTTTCTGCTGTTTTTGGTTCCAGGAAAGTCAGAAAATGAATATTCTCAAAATTGGACGGGACAAAAGCCAAAGTCAATATTTCACCGAGTGGGACACAGAGCCAGAATACGAGACGGACAGGGGCCAGGGGCCGCCCACACCACCTGGCCGCGTGGCTAGGCCGGACCCATGCCAGGGGGTGGTGTGGCTGCCTAGGGAACCCCCTCGGCCTCCCCTTTCGCCAATATATTGCCTCCGATACAGAAACCCTAAGTACCCGATCAAAAATCCACGAAAGAGTCTGTAGCCGCCGTCATCTCCATCCCTAGATCGGGAGGGATCTGAAGCTCTTCCCGGCACCCTGCCGGAGGGGAGAATTCACCGTGGAGGCCTTCTTCATCACCATGCAAGCCTCCGGTGTGATGCGTGAGTAGTTCATCCTTGGACTACGGGTCCATGTAGTAGCTAGATGGTTGGTTCTTCTTCTTTGTGCTATCACGTTTAGATCTTGTGAGCTCCGTTCATGATTAAGATCATCTATTTGTAATCATACATGTTGTGTTTGCGGGGATCCGATGGATATTGAGATGCTATTCCAGATTGATTATTAATCCTATCATGTCTTTGTTATTTGTGATCTTGCATTCTCTCCATTGTTGGTACCTATCTTGGCCGAGTAGATGCTAGCAACTCCAAGAGGGAGTATTTATGCTCGATAGTGGGTTCATGCCTCTAGTAATCTAGGGAAGTGACAAAAATCTCTAAGGTACTAGATGTGCTGTTGCTACTAGGGGGAAAACAACAAACCTTTGTTCATAGAATAATTGTATTGTTTACTTTACACACGATGCTTAATGCAATTATCTGTTGCTTACAACTTAATACTGGAGGGAGTTCAGATGATAACTTGAAGGTGGATTATTAGTCATAGATGAAGTTGGATTACGGTCTATGTATAATGTTGTAATGCCCAATCAAATCTCATAGGAGTCAAGATAATTAGTATATGCATGTATGCTTTCTCGATGTTTGTCAATTACCCCGCTGTAATTTGTTCACCCAACATATCATCTATCTTAAGGACAATCAGCACTAGTGAACTATGGACCCCGGTCCATTCTTTTACCATCAATCTACAAAGCTAATTAATTTTTTTGTTTACTTTCTGCAAGCTATTATTATCTTCCACACAATACGTTTAGTCCTTTATTTTTAGCAAAACCGGTGAGATTGACAATCTCACTGTAAGTTGGGGGCAAAGTTCTGTGGTTGTGTTGTGCAGAATTCTAAGTTGGAAACAACACCTTGGAGGTGTTTCCTTGCTCCTAATGGTTCGATAACCTTGGTTTCATAACTGAGGGAAACTTGTTTCTGTGCTCATCATACCTTCCTCTTGGGGTTTTCCAACGAGCTCGAGATATCGTGGGCCATCAGACGTCACTGGCGTAGAGGATACGACCGGCGGCGATAGTTTCGCCGATTCCGATTCTTGCAGATTCCGCTCGGAACATCGATCCGAAGCTCACATGCCCCACGGTGGGCGCCAACTGTTGTCGGATTGATGACAAGTACGCCATGAGGGGGTCCTCGGGGCGTGTGGAAGAAAGGGGTGTGAGACGTACGGTGTTCCGGGACGATGAGCACACAAGTTTACCCAGGTTTGAATCTGCCGGTTTTGGATGGATCCTACTCCTGTTAGCAATCCAGTAATACGGCAGAGCCGGAATATTGGTTACAAGGGTTTCGTCTATGCGAGTTGAGATTGTAGACTATTGTGAGGGTGCCTTAAAGGCTCTCCCTAGGAAGGCTTATATAGATATCCGGCCTAGAATTTACAAGAGAGATCTATCCGGCTACGACTAAGAGTGGGTTACAGAGTATATCTTAAACTATAAGTAACACTATGGGTCTATGTCGGTAAGTCTTTTGGGCCTTCCCGTCTCTTCTCCCCGGCTGGACCGTCCGTGAAGTAAAGCTCTAACCCGAAGTGCGCCACCCTGGTCAGTGAGACACAGTGAGGATATCCGGAAAGTATATCCAACATACACTATTGCTATTGGTATGGGAAAATATTTATTGGAACCTTAAAATGAATTCATATGGATTAAATTGAGATAAAAAAATATTTCCTTATGTCTGTAATAACATAACTATTCGTCCAATCGTATGTTTGGACGCTGGCTGCTTATAAGACATCACGTTTATCAAATCTACATGAGAATGTCATGTATTTTATGGAAAATTAAGGGATGAGATGTAAAAATATATGATAAATTTAATTTAAAATTCTTAATGTTTAGTCGACCTATATATTAATGTGGATAAACTCTTTTTAAGAAAAAAGAAGCGGTCAACAAACTATTGACCTTATTAACAAAAATATATTTTATATTCCCTCCAAATGGTCTAGACATAGCGGAATCATTGCTCAAGCAAACCCTAATTATTTAAAAATATGAAGTTAGCCCTACATACTAATATATGATGACATAAAAACTATAATAAATCTCAGGATTTGAACTCAAAATTTATATTCCCATTTAATATCATGCATAAATTTTAAATATGATCATTAATGTAGTGTGTTGAAATATCCTAATAGTATTTCACGTAGAAATTAAATATGATTAAAATCTCTTTTACGGATGTGAGATATATTTACTTTATATATACAAAATGGTGGATGCATATTACAATTAATTATAAAATGTTAAGAATTTGTTAAGGTGTTTTAATCAATTTTGACACACTAAAGATAATGCTCTTCCATCAAACATAAATAAAGGTGGTGCCCTCGCATTTGTGAGGGCCACCATGCTAGTTAATCTAAAAATACCACCTATCAATAATTTCGTATTTGTTAATTCTTATGAGGTTGATCGAGAGTTAGAAATTTTTGCATACACAAATGTTAAAGTATTTTTTTTTTTGCGAATAACAGAAATGTTGAATTTGAAGCAATTTTTTTTGCCCTGTAATTAAGCAGCGTGAATGCAGTATATATATGTAGCAGGAAATAATGTGATATCCGTTAAATGAATTATTTATATAATACTTTCAACCAACTACAGATGATGCCCTCGCATTTGCGAGGGCCACCATGCTAGTTCATAAAATAATAATTTCATTCCTCGAAATAATAAAAATGATGCCCTGGCATTGCGAGGGCCACCTTGCTGATATAATAAAACAAGTCAGAAAAGATGTAAACACTGCAAATAATCTAAAAATACCAACTATAAACAATTTGGTATTTGTTAATTCCTCCGAGAGTTAGAAATTTTATGTGTACAGAAATATTATTTTTTGACGGATAACAGAAATGTTGAATTTGAAGCAATACTTATATGTTTTTGCCCTGTAATTAAGCAGCGTGAATGCAGTATATATACGTAGTCCGCTGAAGAAGATGAGCACAGATAGACTCGAGAGAGCCGTAATGGAGGCGCTGAGCATCCTCTTGTGGGTCGCCCTCGTCGGGCTCCCTCTCCTCTTCATGCTGACCCGCAGTAAGAACGAGGCAACGGAGAAGAAGAAGCTCCCGCTCCCGCCTGGTCCGCCACTCCTGCTCTTCATTGCCAAGTTCTTGGTTCCCGGCCGGAACGTGGGTCACATCGGCCATATCCTCCGCGGCCTGCACGCGCGCTACGGCCCCATCATCTCCATCTCCATGGTGAAGATCACCTTCCTCTTCGTGGCCGACCACGGCCTCGCCCACAGCGTCCTCATCAAGGGCGGCGGCAACTTCGACGACCGCCCGCCGCCGAGCGTGATCATGGAGCTCTTCTTCCCGCAGACCATCGGCACCTCCTCCTACGGGGCCTACTGGCGCCTGGTCCGCCGCAACATGCACTCGCAGGCGCTGCACCCGTCCCGCATCCGGCTCTTCTCGGCGGCCAGGCAACGCGCCCGCGACGCCATGTTCGCGTCGCTGCGCGGCGACAGCAGCGAGGGGGGATCCCCGGTGACGGTGCGGCCCATGCTGACGCGCTGCCTCTTCGCGCTGATCGTGGAGATGGCCCTGGGCGTCCGGCTCGGGCAGGAGGCGCTGGAGGAGATGCGGGAGATGATGCTGGAGATCTTTCTGGCGCTGGCCGGCTTCCCGGTGTTCGCCATCTTCCCGGCGCTCACCAGGCGGCTCCTCCGGAAGCGGTGGGCGTGGTACGTGGCGCTGCGGGAGAAGCAGCAGCTGGTGCTTGTCCCGCTGATCCGCGCGCCGCGCGGCGCCGACGACCCGCCCTGCTACGCCGACTCCCTCCTGGAGCTGCGCGTGGCCGAGGAAGGCGGCCGCCCGCTGACGGACGAGGAGATGGCGGCCCTCTGCACGGAGTTCATCATCGGCGCCGTGGACACCTCGGTGAGCCTCATGGAGTGGGTCATGGCGGAGCTGGTGAACCGCCCGGACGCGCAGGAGAGGGTGTACGAGGAGGTGAGCGCCAAGCCCGACCTCAGCGACCTCAAGGGCATGCCGTACCTCAAGGCCGTCGTGCTGGAGGGCCTGCGGCTGCACCCGGGGTCGCACATCATCCTGCCGCACGGCGTGAAGAGCGACGCCGAGGTGGGAGGCTACAGGGTGCCCAAGGGCGCCGTCATCAACGTCCTCATCGCCGACCTGGGCCGCGACGAGAAGGTGTGGACGGCGGCGCAGGAGTTCCGACCGGAGCGGTTCCTGGACGACGGCGACGGCAGCGACCTGGACATCACGGGGACCAGGGAGATCAAGATGGCGCCCTTCGGCGCGGGACGCAGGATGTGCCCGGGCCACATGCTCGCCACGCTCCACGCCGAGTACTTCGTGGGCAGCCTCGTCAAGGAGTTCCAGTGGCTGCCGCCGGAACCAGGGCAGGACGCCGTCGACATGACCCCGGAGCTAGCCAGCGTCATCGTCCTCAAGAACCGACTCCGTGCTCGCATCATCCCAAGAATCACTTAGCTACTTAATTGCTCCGTGTCCTAGATTATCCAGTCACATGCATCAGCTTTGCTTTGCTTGCTATTGCTTCTTCCTTTGTGTTGACCTCCCTCCACAAGATAATAATGTTCATGGTCACCGAATAAGCCTATTGAAACCCGGGCTACAGGTAGCCTTTTGTATTTTTTTTCCAAACTTAAATTTGAGCCTTAAGTTTTTCGAACTAATTCGTGCAAAAATATGGGATGAAGCCAACAATATATTCTATCAGTACGTAGATTTTCAGCTGAAAATATTTACTCCCTCCGATACAAATTCTTCTTCTCATATTTATCTAGATTCGAATGTATCTAGCACTAAAACATGATTAGATATATTTGAATCTAGACAAATATATATGAGAATATTAATTTAGATCGGAGGGAGTACCATTTTGGGTTTAGGATTTAGATGACAATATGAGTCTACCATTCAACACTATTCACCCAGGACAAAAAATATGATTTATCAACTTTGGCGAGCCTAAAATACAAAGTTTTTTATCTGAAATTTCGCACACTAATATAATATATACTCCCTCCTTTCAGAAATATAAGACATTTTAGCTTTGTCAAATTAATATATCCAGACTTATTTTAGTGTAAGGTTCATTCCGATCCTCTGCGAACCTATACGCTAAAAGATGTCTCGATTTACAACGCTAAAACGTCTTATGTCTCTGAACGGAGGGAGTAGTGGCTACTCCCAGGTTTTACGGATTTGTTTGAAACTTTTGGAACGCATGTATTTGAAGTTTTTTTTAAAGGCTCCATGGAGGGTGGGAGCCACCACGGTGTTCTCACTTGGTCACCTACTTTACATGTTATATATATTGGCAAAAGATAATGTGCTTGGTCACATGAAAGAAACAAGGATTTTCGATCACTAACCACCATCCATGATCACTAACCACCATCCACTAGGGGAAAAATTCTCGTTGTCTTCGTCCCGTCCTTTGCCGTGTGCTAACAGGCCGAGAACACGGCAAAGAAGCTCTCTGCCATGTGGGTTTCCAGAAGCGCACGACAAAGAAAAGACACACGGTAGATTCCTGTAAAAACACACGGCAAAGATTCAGACACGGCAATGGACAAACAGGGGCACACGGCAAAGAAAAATGACACGGCAAAAGCCCTAAATGGCACACGACAAAGGTCAATTCACAGCAACGACTAACAAAGGTCAATTCACAGCAACAACGTGGACCCGCGGCCTGACAGATGCACCCGCTGGGAGGAGCGGACGGCGTAAACCTTGCCGTGTACCCTCGCCGTTAGGTACACAGCAAAGAACTGCCTTTGCCGTGTCTATTCACCTGTATACAAGGCAAATAACTTTTTATTCATACATGTTAGGTGATGTTTTGTGAAGCAACACCAAACGTTAAATAAAAAATGCTACCATCCTATTTTTCAAAAATACTAGACCACCTTACATGAACAATGTCCCAACGGGGATTCTAAAACCTTTTCATCCACCCCTGAAGAAAAAGACAAATGTCTATCGAATCTGTAGGAAGTGGGTCCGATTTGAACTACAGGTACATGATCTAATGCTCATGATTTTTTTGAAAAAAAGCATTTTCAGACTCACAATGTGATGTTTCTTCAGAGATTCAATGAAAGTTTAGATATGCTCATCCCATAGCTCCTAGGTTTTACCGTCTTCACGCGCATGCGAAAACACACTTAGAGAAGTGTTGGACGTGTTGCTGGGAAACTCCCGCGATGGGTCCAACGGGGGAAATCGATGGAATATTGGGCCCAATCTTGGTTTTTTATGTAGATATGTACTAAACATGCCTAAACAAACAAAAAAGTACATTGGAAGAACCTCGTACGGAGAGAGCTAGGGGGTAGATCCCCTAGGCCCATCGAGACTAGGGCTTCGATGGGAGACGGCCGCCGGAGCGCCGGAATCCCACCAAAACTTGCATGTGGCCATGCCATGTGTACACAAGTGTGGTAGATTGTCCATAGATGCAATTTCTAGGTCTTGGGTGTCACCGTCTTCACGCGCATGCGATAACACTTAGGAGATTCCTGGAACTATAGGTGTTATCGCATGCACCATAGACGATCACACCTAGGAGCTAGGTTTTACATGTAGGAGCATTCCACCACACTTGTGCATGTATGCTAGGGCCACATGAACGTTCTCATGGCATCCCGGTGCTCGGGCGATGCTTTTCCAGCAAAACCCTAATTCGAGGGCCACGCGGGTCTACCCCCATAGCATTTTCCGTACGAGGGCTGAACAATATACTTTTATGGTGGTTTAGGTTTGCTTAGGTCATAACTATATGTAAAACCAAGTCGAGGCCCAAGGTTCCACCGGTTTCACTCCTTTTGACCCGCAGCGGTAGTTTCCTCCTGTAGGTCCAGCACACTTCTCTAAGTGTTATCGCATGCACCTTAGACGGTCACACCCAGGAGCTAGGTTTTCCATGTAGGAGTAATACACCTAGGATACATGTGAAAGTCCCATAGATGCAAGACATAGCTCCCCGGTATGACCTTCTTCACATAAGGGCGATAACACTTAGCAGATTCTTAGAACTCTAGGTAGAATGTCCCGCTGTGGGTATACCGAGGGCTAGAATATCCCACAAGGTCCCAATCTTGGTTTTTGTATATATGGACTAAACCTACCTTAACAAAGCAAAACGTACATTTGTGGAACCTCGTGCGGAAATAGCTAGGGGGTAGACCTTCTCGGGGCCCGCAGATGGGTGTTTTCGGTGCTTTCGACCATAGTTTGAAACGGGCATAAGAAATTGAAAAACGGTATAAACAACGTAAATCCTTCGCGTGGTGTCATATTATGTGACATGTTTGCAAGGAAAAATATCAAACTTGGTATATTTATTGCATCTCAAAAAAAACCTTCACATAAATGACATATCATGTTCGAGGTTTCATGGCTTTCAAGCCAAACGACCAATGCTACTGCCAGAATCGCGACATAGTTGGTGATAATGTGCCCATATTGTGCATGCATGTGCATATTGGGATGGCAAACAATGTTGCAGGAGGAAGTTTTATTTTTCGTTGCATGGAAAAGCCATTTTCTATTTTCCGAGTGCCAAAATCGGGGCGTTTTGTGAAGCAACACCAAACGTTAAATAAAAAATGTTACCACCCCATTTTTCAAAAATACTAGACCACCTTACATGAACAATGTCCCAACCGGGGATTTTAAAACCTTTCCGTCCACCCCTAAAGAAAAAGACAAATGTCTGCTGAATCGGCACGAAGTGGGTTCAGTTTGAACTATAGGTACATGATCTAATGCTCATGATTTTTTTAAAAAATCATTTTTAGAAGCACAATGTGATGTTTCTTAAGAGATCCAATGCAAATTTAGATATGCTCATCCCATAGCTTCCGGGTTTCACCATCTTCATGTGCATGAGATAACTCACTTAGAGAAGTGTTGGACGTGCTGCTGGGAAACTCCCACGACGGGTCCAACAGGGGGAAACCAGTGGAATATTGGGTTCAACCTTGGTTTTCTATGTAGATATGGACTAAACATGCCTAAATAAACAAAAAAGTACATTGGAAGAACCTTGTACGGAGAGATCTAGGGGTAGATCCCCCGGGCCCACCGAGACTAGGGCTTCGATGGGAGACGGCCGCCTGCTTTGTGGCTCAAAATATATTCGAGCTCGTTGGGAACCCCAAGAGGAAGGTATGATGAGCACAACAGTAGGTTTTCCCTCAGTTATGAAACCAAGGTTAGCAAACCAGTAGAAGCAAGGAAACAACTGCAAGGTGTTGCTAGCAACTTGGAATTCTGCACAACACAACCACAGAACTTTGCCCCCAACTTATAGTGAGGTTGTGAATATCACCGGTTTTGCTGAACACAAAGGATTAAACATATAGTGTGGATGATAGTAATTGCTTCCTGAAAGTAAATAGTAAACGGTAAACAGTAAATGATATATGAATGATAAAAGCATGGACCGGGGTCCATAGTTCACTAGAGGTGATTCTCCTTAAGACATATAACATGCTGGGTGAACAAATTACAACGGGGCAATTGACAGATTTGAGAAAGCATACAATGCATATACTAGACATCTTGACTCCTATGAGATTTGATTGGGCATTACAACATTATACATAGACTGTAATCCAACTGCATCTATGACTAATATTCCACCTTGAGGTTGTCATCCGAACCCCTTTCAGTATTAAGTTGCAAGCAACAGATAATTGCATTAAGCAAAGTGTGTAAAGTAAACAATATGATTGTCCCATGGACAAAGGATTGTTGTTTTCTCCCTAGTAGCAATACCACATCTACAACCTTAGAGATTTTTGTCACTTCCCCAGATTACTAGAGGCATGAACCCACTATAGAGCATAAATACTCCCTCTTGGAGTTGCAAGCATCTACTTGGCCAAGATAGTTACAAACAACGGACAACATGCAAGATCACAAATAACATAGACATGATAGAATCAATAATTAATCTGAAATAGCATCTCAATATCCATCGGATCCCCGAAAACACAACATGTAAGATTACAAATAGATGATCTTGATCATGAACGGAGCTCACAAGATCTAAACATGATAGCACAAAGGAGGAGAACCAACCATCTAGCTACTACATGGACCCATACTCCATGGACGAACTACTCACGCATCACACCGGAGGCAGGCATGGTGATGAAGAAGGCCTCCAAGGTGATCTCTCCCCTCCGGCAGGGTGCTGGGAAGAGCTTCAGATCCCCCCGGTCTAGAGATGGAGATGGCGGAGGCTACAGACTCTTTCGTGGAATTTTTGATTGGGTCCTTAGGGTTTTCATCCTGGGAGGCTTTTATAGGCGAAGGGGCAAGGTCGGTGGAGCACCAGGGGGGCCACACCCCTAGTGATGCCCCCCAGGCCGCGCGGCCACTAGGTGTGGCCGCTCCGGTGCACCACTTCGCCTCCCCTTCAGTCTCCATATTGCTTCAGGTAAAATATTGACTTTGGCTTTTGTCCCGTCCAATTCCGAGAATATTTCCTTACAAGCTTTTCTGAAACCAAAAACAGCAGAAAACAGGCAACTGGCACTATGGCATCTTGTTAATAGGTTAGTTCCAGAAAATGTATAAAAAGACTTCAAAGTATGAACAAAACATAAGAAAGTAGATATAAAGCAAGCATGGAACATCAAAAATTATAGATACGTTTATGACGTATCACCGCCGAAGCGTCTGAATCCAATGAAAACTTGCATGTGGACATTACACAAGTGTGGTAGATTGTCCATAGATGCAATGTCTAGGTCCTGGGTGTCACCCTCTTCACGCGCATGCGATAACACTTAGCAGATTCCTGGAAATATAGGTGTTATCGGATGCACCGTAGACGGTCACACCTGGGAGCTAGGTTTTCCATGTAGGAGCATTCGACCACACCTGTGGATGTATGCTAGGACCACATGCATGTTCTCGTGGCATCCTGGCGCTCAGGCGGTGCTTTTCTAGTGAAACCCAAATCCGAGGGCCCCGCGGATCTACCCCCGTAGCATTCTCCGTACGGG
Organism: Avena insularis; assembly: GCA_023614405.1. Taxonomy (NCBI): domain Eukaryota; kingdom Viridiplantae; phylum Streptophyta; class Magnoliopsida; order Poales; family Poaceae; genus Avena; species Avena insularis. The sequence goes on along the minus strand of CM042684.1, from coordinate 84,343,893 downwards.
GGCTTACCAATATAATTTTATGGTGGTTTAGGTTTGTTTAGGTCATAACTACATGTAAACCCTAGGCTAGGCCCAAGGTTCCACTGGTTTCACTCCGTTTGACCTGCAACGGTAGTTTCCTCCTATAGGTCCAACACACTTCTCTAAGTGTTATCGCATGCACCATAGACGGTCACACCCAGGAGCTAGGTTTTCCATGTAGGAGCAATCCACCTAGGATACATGTGAAAGTCCCACAGATGTAAGAGATAGCTCCCCGGTGTGACCTTCTTCACATTTGGGCGATAACACTTAGCAGATTCCTGGAACTCTATGGAAATGTCCCGCCGCGGGTATACCTAGGGCTAGAATGTCCCACAAGGTCCCAATCTTGGTTTTCCTTGTATATATGGCCTGAACATACCTTAACAAACCAAAAAGTACATTGGTGGAATCTCGTGCAGAAATAGCTAGAGTGTAGAGCTTCCCTGGGCCCACATACGGGTGTTTTTGGTGCTTTCAACCATAGTTTGAAACGTGCATTATAAATTAAAAAACGGTCCAAACAACGTAAATCCTTCGCATGGTGTCATATTATGTGACATGTTTGCAAGGAAAAATATCAAACTTGGTATATTGATTGCATCTCAAAAAAACCTTCACATAAATGACCTATCAGGTTCGAGGTTTCAGGGCTTTCATGCCAAATGACCAATGTTATGGTCAGAATCGTGACATAGTTTGTAATAATGTGCCCATATTATGCACGCATGTGCATATTAGGATGGCGAACAATGTTGCAGGAGGAAGTTTTATTTTTTGTCGCATGGAAAAGCCATTTTCTATTTTCTGGGTGCCAAAATCGGGGGATTTTGTGAAGCAACACCAAAAGTTAAATACAAAAATGCTACCACCCCATTTTTCAAAAATACTAGACCACCTTACATGAACAATGTCCCAACCGGGGATTTTAAAACCTTTTAGTCCAACCATGGAGAAAAAGACAAATGTCTGTCGAATCGGTAGGAAGTGGGTCCGGTTTGAACTATAGGTACATGATCTAATGCTCATGATTTTTTGAAAAAAAATCATTTTTAGACTGTGATGTTTATTCATATATCCAATGCAAGTTTAGATATGCTCATCCCATATTTCCCTTGTTTCACCGTCTTCACGCGCATGCGATAACACACTTAGAGAAGTGTTGGACGTGTTGCTGGGAAACTCCCGCGATGGGTCCAATGGGGAAAATCGATGGAATATTGGGCCCAATCTTGGTTTTTTATGTAGATGTGTACTAAACATGCCAAAACAAATAAAAAAGTACATTGGAAGAACCTAGTATGGAGAGAGCTAGGGGGTAGATCCCCTAGGCCCATCGAGACTAGGGCTTCGATGGGAGACGGCCGCCAGATCGTCGGAATCCCACCAAAACTTGCATGTGGCCATGCCATGTGTACACAAGTGTGGTAGATTGTCCATAGATGCAATTTCTAGGTCTTGGGTGTCACCGTCTTTACGCGCATGCGATAACACTTAGGAGATTCCTGGAACTATAGGTGTTATCGCATTCACCATAGACGGTCACACCTGGGAGCTAGGTTTTACATGTAGGAGCATTCCACCACACTTGTGCATGCATGCTAGGGCCACATGCATGTTCTCGTGGCATCCCGGTGCTCGGGCGATGCGTTTCCAGCAAAACCCTAATTCGAGGGCCACGCGGGTCTACCCCCATAGCATTTTCCGTACGAAGGCTGAACAATATACTTTTATGGTGGTTTAGGTTTGCTTAGGTCATAACTATATGTAAAACCAAGTCGAGGCCCAGGGTTCCACCGGTTTCACTCCTTTTGACCCGCAACGGTAGTTTCCTCCTGTAGGTCCAACACACTTCTCTAAGTGTTATCGCATGCACCTTAGACGGTCACACCCAGGAGCTAGGTTTTCCATGTAGGAGCAATACACCTAGGATACATGTGAAAGTCCCATAGATGCAAGACATAGCTCCCCGTATGACCTTCTTCACATTCGGGCTATAACACTTAGCATATTCCTGGAACTCTAGGTAGAATGTCCCGCCGTGGGTATATCGGGGGCTAGAATATCCCACAAGGTCCCAATTTTGGTTTTCCTTGTATATATGGACTATTACCTTAACAAAGCAAAACGTACATTGGTGGAACCTCGTGCGGAAATAGCTAGGGGGTAGACCTTCTCGGGGCCCGGAGATGGGTGTTTTTGGTGCTTTCGACCATTGTTTGAAACAGGCATAAGAAATTCAAAAACGGTCTGAACAACGTAAATCCTTCGCATGGTATCATATTATGTGACATGTTTGCAAGGAAAAATATCAAACTTGGTATATTGATTGCATCTCAAAAAAAACCTTCACATAAATGACATATCATGTTCGAGGTTTCATGGCTTTCAAGCCAAACGACCAATGCTACTGCCAGAATTGCGACATAGTTTGTGATAATGTGCCCATATTGTGCATGCATGTGCATATTGGGATGGCAAACAATGTTGCAGGAGGAAGTTTTATTTTTCGTTGCATGGAAAAGCCATTTTCTATTTTCCGAGTGCCAAAATCGGGGCGTTTTGTGAAGCAACACAAAACGTTAAATAAAAAATGTTACCACCCTATTTTTCAAAAATACTAGACCACCTTACATGAACAATGTCCCGACCGGGGATTTTAAAACCTTTCCGTCCACCCCTAGAGAAAAAGACAAATGTCTGATGAATCGGCACGAAGTGGGTCTAGTTTGAACTATAGGTACATGATCTAATGCTCATGATTTTTTAAAAATCATTTTTAGAATCACAATGTGATGTTTCTTAAGAGATCCAATGCAAATTTAGATATGCTCATCCCATAGCTTCCGGGTTTCACCATCTTCATGTGCAGTGATAGTTATATTGTTAATTTTATTCATGATGCTACTGAAAGTTATTATGAGAGAGGGAAACATGGTTTTATGTATCTCAACAATATTAGGTTTCCCCTCTTTATGTTGAAAGTTTTGAAGTTGCACTTGTTTTGCTTTCCTATGCTTGTTGCTTTGTGCTTTCATGACTTGTTTGTTTACAAGATTCCTATGCATAGGAAGTGGGTTAGACTTAAATGTGCATTGAATTTGCTTCTTGATGCTCTCTTTTACTCCAATTCATATTTCTTATGTGAGCATCTTCTCAAACTAGCATGCCTAACTTAAAGGCGTTAAAGAAAAGTACTTATTAGGAGATAACCCAAAAGTTTTAGTTGAGTCTTGGAAGTTATTACCTTAGTAATAACCGCTCCTTATCCTTTTTATTTGCTTTTTGTGCCAAGAGTAACCTCTAATGATAGAGAAGTAATGATTGGGAAAGTTGCTGTCCCGAAACAGATTTCTGTGCTTCACCGTAAAAATTCGTGTAAAATATCTGAACGTCTTTTTGAGGCGTGAATTTTTGTTCTTCTGCCCCAGGTTGTTATCTAACTTTCGTTAGTTCAACACTTTTTGATTTGAGCAACAGAAGGTCTTCGAAAAAAATTCCTCTTGACCTACTGGTCTGTTTTGACAGATTTCTGCCATTTTCTGCATTTGCTTCTTGTTGGTTCCTTTTTGAGTTTTTTTTGGGAATTGAGCTTTTTGAGGGAAGTGCTACAGTATCTAGTGTTCTAATGGAAGTTTATTTGGTGTTAGAACTGAACCTTAAGACTTATTATCTTGAGTGCACTAATGTTGCTAATAAAGATTGTGTGAAGTTTTGTATGAAGGAAAATTTTCAGGTGTATGGAAGGAATGAGTAATGAGATGAAGGATGGACTAAAGCTCAAGCTTGGGGATGCCACACGTGTCACCCCAAGAAATATCCAAGAAGTACAAGCGTCAAAGCTTGGGGATGCCTTGGGCATCGCCCTCTTCATCAACAAAAATTTCAGGTTTCTTCCAAACGCTTCATTTTTATTGTTTCATGCATAGTTGTGTTGTTCTTGGAGCGTCTTCTTTTTCGTTTTGGTTTTGGTTTTTCGTTTGCTTGGTTTTCTTAGTTTTCTGAATAAATTGGTTGGATCCCCTCTTTCATACATTGTTTTGCAAATAGTTTGGTTTCGTTTGAAAAAGAGTAGGAAAGTTCATGCTTATGTTGTAAAAAGAGCTTGTTTTTGACTGTGGCCTATGCTCTATCATGCCATGCTTGATATTGTTTTGGCTTTATGCTTAGTATTCTTTGTTGTATCATGACTTGTTATAAACAATTGAGATTGCTTAATGTGCCTTGGATGAATCATGCGTTGTTTTAGCATATTAAAGCATAGTATAGTGGTATTCTCGTTTGATGTTTTATTTGGGTTGACTTGGCGCATGCTCACACCATGTTATGACTATCTCAAGTCACCTAAGCCTTTATGATCCTTTAGTTTTCAATTTGTAGTATCACTTTATGCTTTGATCAATGATGTTTTGTTGCTCTGCATGATTATGGCCATTATTGCTCTCTTAGTTTGTCCCTCCCAGTCTTTTGCTAGCCTCCACAACCAAGTATGAGTTCCACTCATGCATCCAACTCCCTAAACCAAGTTATTCCAAAGAGTCCACCATACCTACCTACTAGCTTATGCTATTCCAAGTATATTCATGCTTTTACTTACCTTCTGAATTAAACTTGTTATGAGAAAACTAGTGATTAAAGCTCTCACGAACTTGATGGCACACTTTACTTTTCTTGCCCTTAATAAACTTGAACCATTATGTCGTCTATGTTGTATATGCTTGCACTTATTTGTTGGGGATTAGCAGAACCATGCTTTCATGGGGCACGCTTTCAACATTGCACTTGGTACTTGTACCTAGTTAATATCATGCTATTTTGTATATGGATGTCGTCAGTGTGAAATGAAAGGGGAGCTTGTAAGTCCATGGAGTTATGTATATGTGTTAGAGAAACGCCTGGGCCGCTGGTCTAATCCATGCTCACATGGTGGAAACCTGCAGCGTAACCATAATGAGCTGTCTATGAAGCATTCTTCTTATAAAAAAAAGAGTCCTATATTGAGAAAAAGAGAAAAAAAAGAGATTATGAAAATAGGAAAGAGAGAAAAAAGCACCATATTCCCATGGTAAATAAGAAGATTGCTGAGATGCTTGTTGTCTGCTTGCCTTGTCATTTTGTGTAACTACCTCGGTGAATTACGCTCTAAGTTGCATGCCTGGATGAGCGAAAGTGGTTAAAATAGTATGGTGGGGCCCAGGGGCCACTCACCGGTAGACCTGTCGGCCTCCCTAACCACTTCCAGAACATCGGGACAAGAACGAGTGGCGTACTCGGCAGGCGAAGGGATCAACTACATACACAAGTGAGTATGTATGCAAGCCACCATACAACAATTTTCAGAGCCATTCCATCTAAAAGAAATAGAAATATTGCAACGCCATACGGCAAGATCCAAATATCCTAGATAGAGATAATAGTTTAGGATAGCTCCTCATACATCAAACATCAGAGTATCAGGCGGAAGCGGGAAACAAGATCCGAGTACGAACAAGAAGAAAATCGGCATAAGATGCCACATAACTAAGCACATCCCGCCCACAGATCTCGCGGATCCCCATCCCCGGAATCTCTACACCGAGTGATCGCTAACATCATCATCTCCTCCACCCAAAGATCCATCTTGTGAATACACCTGCTCATCTGAATCAAACAATTTATCGTGTGAGACCCTAGGGTACTCAGCAAAGTCTTTATGCCTCTAAATGGGACATAACCTGGGTGACGAATTGCAGAAAAGATAATAACTAACAAGTCTATAGATACCGCTAACCATCCGCCTAACCAATGATGAGCGGATGTCCGCTAATTAGGAACAACATATTATAAAGATAAAGTAACAGATCCATCCTCCTTCGCTACTAACCAGCGAGAAAGCGATTTAACAACCCATCCGCTGGCAGTTTTATTACTCATTCCATGAATATTGCAATCATTTACTAGTCGGATATTTAGTCAAATTAAAGACGGTACTTTAGTTATACTTGTCATGATCGAGAAACTGGCTCCAAGTCGTCCATAACCATGACACGGCTTTCAGAAGATTTACCCCGCAGAGGTGCACAAATAGCAACACACACTCGATCAACCTCGAAAAACCAAATCAAAACCCAACGAGGCATTCACGACAAAGCGATCATAGGATTCGAAATATTTGGGGCCACCCATTAAGCTACCCAACAAAGTTGGCCGACTCAGACGCGGACCCAAGGTTTGCCAATGGCTGTAAACGATCGAACCCGAAGTGTGACTGGCTTGTCGACATCGAAAACACTCCGCAATCCAAAACAGTACAAGTGCTCCACGCATAATCTTAATAAAACAGTAACATGACATAAGTACAGGATAGTAAATAAAACCCCAAACTAGTTTGTGGCCCCAAGAAATAGAAATGAATCAAGCTCTGGCTCAGGGGGGTCCATAAGGCCTCCCGGATGTGGATAGTGCGAATAGTCAAGGAACATGAATCAAGTACTCGGGGTCCTACGGGAAACAAGTGGGCATGAAGAACCAAATGACAGATATTGCCCACCGGTGCCTCTTTCATTAGTTATCCCATTACTACTCAGGTTAAGTTGTTTAGGTACCTCGTTATCCATCAGACTCTCACATACCCTACACATGATGTTCTACGACTCGCATGGCTCAAACAACTCCTATAGTAATGGCTCATGGGATGGAGAAACAAGCTCGGTGGGGTTTAAAGTAGAGGCTATGCAGTACTTGGGATTCAATTTAATGCAATCGCGACTCAATGATGCAAGAATAAGATAGAGGCAATAAGTACTATATGTATGCAAGCATGTGGTAGTGCTTGCCTGGCAGCTAAGTTGAAGCGAGGGATGGATTTGGGTAATACTCCTGGGATTTCTGATATTTCCCCTCCTCGGCGTCTATTCGAACGAAGAACCAAACAAACAAGGGCCAACATAAATAAAGTGCACAAGCATATAAACATAATGCGACAAGAAAACAAGCATGCCATGATGAATGATGCACAATTTACATGACAATAATGTAGCATGGCAAGGGTGAGGGGTGGAGACAAGAATAAATCATTTTATTAATTATTTGGCCAAGTTTTACTACCATAAACATGATGCATGCTTTAATTCATATCATGGAATGCATAATCAGAACGGGCTCATCGCGCTGATCGATTTAGACATATTATTTGTCGAATTCTGATTTACCATGCAAAAGATATGAATTATTTCCCTTTTAAAAACCAAAATGTTCAATCGTTGGAATATTTAGGATTATCCAAACCGAAAAACAAATATATCCGAATTGTTTACACAAATTCATTAATAAATCGTTTTGAGACTTTCTGAACTCGAGTTACATATCACCTATATTTATTTGAATGACTAGGGAGTTTTGCACAAAAGTTTCTGTGAAAAAGTGGCTTAACTGAATCGAACTCGTGTGGTTCAGGTTCAGAAAAACAAAAATAAAAGAACATGGGGTCTGAGCTAGGATATGAACTTTAGATCTCTAGGGTAAAGGAGCTGGGCGGTAACCACAGTGCTACTGTCGTGTTTGCTTTCAAAAAGGAGACTCAAAGTTTTTGAACAGTCACAACGACAAGGACAGTTAACTGAATTTCTGTTGTTCGTTTGCAGAGTTAGAACAAGCATACTAAAACAGAGAAGAAAAAGGGGGTTTAAAACAAAAAACAGAGGGATTGATCCCAGGACCTCGCGTCTGGAGTATAGGAGTGTATGCCAATAGAGTGAGGTGGTGCTGATGAAGAAAAGCGGGGCGACAAGTTTTTAAGGGGTTCAAACAGGGCTCGGAAATCTGAAGAAACTGCAGCGCTGCTAACTGAAGATCGAAGACAGTTACTACGAGATGCATTGATTTTGCGAGGACGTGTTTGAGAGTCGTAGAGCTCAATTTTGTGAGCCGTTTGAAGATGTGGCGAGTTGGTACACCCAGCTAAAAGTACACAGAGGAATCTGCGCCGGAGATGAAGTGTAGGAGGCGGAACAAATTCGAGAACAGAGGCCCAGTACACTGTCGCTGCGCGCGCGTGTTGCCAACAGTGAGCGCGCGGGCGGCGCGGGCATGCCTCGGCGAGGCTGCTCTGGTGGTCTACCTTGTCCGAGCAGTGGTACTGGAGGTCGGCTACAGCAAGGCGAAGCGGGAAGACAAGGTTGGGATACTCGGCGATAACGGGAACGACGCTTGGGAGAAGAAGATGACGGCGGACATGAACGCACGCATGACGCTCGCTGATACGAACTCCGGCGCGACTGTTCTGATGCATGTAGAGACATGTCTAGGGTGTTGTTGGTGTGCTCACCAGAGCGTCTCTCAGCTAGCCCCGCTAGTGGAGGCAGTGGCGATCTTGTGGGCGGCCCGTGCTCCGGCAGCGCCGGGCTTGCTTCGGTTCGGCGACGATCTGCGAGCTCCGACCTTCTCCTGGCGCAGCTCCTGGTCCAGGGCGATGAAGAGGACGCAGAACCACCTCCTGGTACTGCTGGTTGTACTTGGCAAGATTCAGAACAATCGGGAGGAGGTTATGGCCGTGGGGGTGGCTAGATGGGGCATGACATGGAGAGGAAGAAGAGGATGGCGGACGGATCTGATATGCAGATGGAGTGGTTAGGAGAGGATGAGGACGAGGCTCCTCCCGCTGCTGCTTTAGGATTAGGAGTAAAAAGGAGGAAAGCCACAACACGCACATGGCATGGTCTAGCTGGGCGTTCACGTGCGCTAGATGAGAGGAAGGGAGAAAAACAGTGCATGCTTGGGGCTGGCTCGGTGTGGGTAGGTGTTTAGGTAGAGGTGCATGTGTTGTGTGAGGGGTGTACACGGTTAGGTAGGATAGGTTATGGTAGTTAGGTTTGATTTTATTTGATCAAATTCAACTAACCAACTCTTTAGAAAAAAAAAAGAAACACCAAAACAAATAGAAGGAAGAGGTGTATATGGTGCCCATATTGCATGTAGGCATGTAATTGAGCATGCATGTGAGTGAAAACTAAATATGTCCCACGTATGTTAGCTAGAAAATGTGAGAGAAAGCAAATAAATCAAGATTGGGATAGATTTAATCAAACCGCATGTATGCATGTATAGAATAGAATATTGGATCCATACATATATGTGTGACCTGAATAAAATAGTAAAATGGTCACATACATATATATGACGGGATTAAGATGATGCCAAGAGTAAATTGACAAAGACAAGTTGGTGGATGGAAAAGAATTAAAGAGATATGCCCTCAACTCAAATTGGGCATTTAACATATATCAAGATGCAAATACAATATAGTAAGGACCAATGCAAAGTCAAATATAAATCAACAAGAAGCATGTTTAAAGAGTAAGAACCAAATACCAGACAAGAATATAATGCAAGATTTAATATGATGCTCAAATGCAATATGACATGGTGACATGAGCATGATATAATGATGATGCAACAATTATATGTAGGAAGTAGCATATATATAGACTAGGCTAGTAGCATTGAAATTGTTAGACAATTGGGATGCTACATTTTGATATGGGGATTCTTCCGTATCATCGGGCAAGGGGTACCCCGTTGGCGGTTCTCTATGATACACATGTACTTACAATGACAAGAACTTACCGGTGACTAAACATGAGTAGCATGAGGAGCGTCCCTCGTATACAAGGGATATGAGATTTCTAACTTATACTTCGTCAAGCATGTACACCATAGTTTGTTCACTTTAACCTTAATCACTTCAAGATGCTTATGATAGGGGCAATGAGAGCTGAAAGCTGTAAGTACCATAATTTTTGGAAGCTCTTTATGAGACTTGAATCCCTGCTTCCTTCTATGAAGGCCTTTCTTCCACCATTATATTGAGTCTCCATCTTCTATCTTTATGCATCTACTTTGAGAGCATAGTGGCCATTCTTAGTTTTATGTGCATTGTCCCAAGACTAGTTGATTGATGCATAACTTGATATTGCTTGTTTTAAACTATTGTATCTAGTCACTCTTATGAACTTTGAAGGTGTCCTATGCATTTATCTCTGCTACTCTATGAGGGACAAGCTGAATGCTATTATGCTATGTTTTCTTTATGTGAAACAAACAAACAAACGTCTTGTAAAGCATTGTTATTCATGAATCTTTTGTTCGTGCCTTTTCATGTTGAATCATAGTTTCTTTGCTTATTGCTAGAACCTTGTCTTTCATGTTATGATTGAAATACTATGATCCCAGCTTTGAGTGTTTTACAAATACTTTGATCAAGTCTTTGATGGTGCATGTCACCTCAAAAATTATTCTTTCTTTTTATCACTTACCTACTCGAGGACGAGCAGGAGTTAAGCTTGGGGATGTTGATACATTGCAAATGTATCTATAATTTTTGATGTTCCATGCTTGGTTTTATCCACTTTCTTGTGTTTTGTCCACACTTTGGAGTACTTTTCATATAATTTCTTGGACTAACCTATTAACAAGAGCCATAGTGCCAGCTGCCTGTTTTCTGCTGTTTTTGGTTCCAGGAAAGTCAGAAAATGAATATTCCCGGAATTGGACGGGACAAAAGCCAAAGTGCCTATTTTTCCGGAAGTCATCAAGTGCTAGAATACGAGGAGAGAGGGCAGGGGCCACCACACCACTGGCCGTGCGGCCAGCTGACCCGTGCTGGGGGTGGTGAGGCTGCCACGCACCCTCGGCCTCTCCTTCCGCCTATAAGATGCCCTCGGACGAACCCCTAAGTGGCACCGATCAAAATCCACGAAGAGTCAGAGTCAGCTGTCATCTCCATCCCTAGATCGGGAGGATCAAGCTCTTCCGGCACCTGCCAGAGAGGGGAATTCACCCTGGAGGCCTTCTTCATCACCATGCAAGCCTCCGGTGTGATGCGTGAGTAGTTCATCCTTGAACTACGGATCCATGTAGTAGCTAGATGGCTGGTTCTCCTCCTTTGTGCTTTCATGTTTAGATCTTGTGAGCTCCGTTCATGATCAAGATCATCTATTTGTAATTCTGCATGTTATGTTTGCGGGGATCCGATGGATATTGAGATGCTATTTCAGATTGATTATTGATTCTATCATGTCTTTGTTATTTGTGATCTTGCATGCTTTCCGTTGTTAGTAGCTATCTTGGCCAAATAGATGCTAGCAACTCCAAGGGTTCATATTTATGCTCGATAGTGGGTTCATGCCTCTAGTAATCTGGGGAAGTGACAGAAATCTCTAAGGTACTAGATGTGCTGTTGCTACTAGGGAGAAAACAACAATCCTTTGTTCATAGAACAATCGTATTGTTTACTTTACACGCAGTTCATAATGCAATAATCTGTTGCTTGCAACTTAATACTGGAGGGGGTTCGGATGATAACCTGAAGGTGGATTATTAGTCATAGATGCAGTTGGATGGCGGTCTATGTATAATGTTGTAATGCCCAGTCAAGTATCAAAGGAGTCAAGATGATTAGTATATGCATGTATTGCTTTCTCGATGTTTGTCAATTGCCCCACTGTAATTTGTTCACCCAACATGTTATCTATCTAAGGAGAGCCACCTCTAGTTAACTATGGATCCCGGTCCTTTTTCTTTACATACAATCTATAAACTGTTTCCGCTTTGTGTTTACTTTCTGCAAACTTTTACTTCTTTCCATTCGATACGTTTAATCCTTTGTTTTCAGCAAAACACGATGAGATTGACGGCCTCATCGCAAGTTGGGGACAAAGTTTTGTGGTTGTGTTGTGCAGGTCTCCACGTTGCTACTAGCACCGGTAGTGCGCCCTGCCAAAGCTCAGCTAGTAACACCTTTGGGGTGTTTCCTTGCTCCTACTGGTTCGATTAAACCTTGGTTTAATAACTGAGGGAAACTTGCTGCTGAGCTCATCATACCTTCCTCTTGGGGTTCCCAACGAGCTCTACATCAACCATGCACCAGCACTTTTTGGGCGCCATGCACAGAGCCATCAGGTGGCAGCACCACTTCTAGTTCTAATTTCATAAGCTTGTTTTTCCTTAGAAGCATTAACTAGGAAATATTTTTGTACCTTAATAAGCTGATCAATTTGAGTTTGAACCCTTTGGAAATGTTTAACAAGCATTTTAACATCATTAGAGGTTCTTTCCACAGTATCCTTCAACTCAATAATAGCTCTAGAGTTTTCCATTAGATGATTTTGCACCGTTTTATTAAAATTATCTTGCTTAACAATAAAAACATCAAATTCTTCCAAGCATTGATCAGGAGGTTTAGAGTAAGAAATATCACCTTCATCAAAATGTTGGAGAGAGTGTACCTCAATAGTGGATGAGTGGGAGATTAGCTTACATAATTCTTCTATAGGAGGTAAATTCTTCACATCTTCAGCTTTAATACCCTTCTCCTTAAGACATTTTTTAGCTTCCTTCATCACTTCATCATTTAGTTCAATAACTCCCCTCTTCTTTGATGTTGGTGTCAGCGCAGGCACAGTTAACTCAGGTGTAGTTGGCTCAAGCGGAGTCCAATCATCATAATTATTGCTTATTTTAGCCATTAAGTCATCAGCTTCTTTAGGAGTTCTATTCCTGAAAACACAATCAGCACAACTATCCAGGTATGTCCTAGATTCTTCAGTTAGTCCATTATAATATATATCAAGAAGCTCATTCTTAGGTAATGGACATCCAGCCCGTGCATGAATCAAAGCACAAAACCTTGCCCATGATTCAGGCAATATCTCTTTTTCTCCCTGTTTAAAATCAAAAAGTTCCTGCAAAATGGCATGTCTAGCACTAGGAGGAAAATATTTCTGAAGGAAAGTACTAATCAAGCAATCAGGGCTATCAATAGATCTAGGAGGTAAATTATTAAACCAAGCTTTAGCTTCTCCTTTTAGTGAAAAAGGGAAAATTTTAGCAACAAAGTAGGTGCGCATCTTAATATCATCAGAAAATAGACCACTCATGGTAGAAAGCTCAGTCATATGTGCTACCGCACTTTCATTCTTAGTCCCACAAAAAGGTTCTTTCTCAATAATAGTTATGTAAGATAAATCAAGAGAGAAATCATAATCCTTATCTTTAATGTTTATGGGAGATGTAGCAAACTTATCATTAGGAGATAATTTGGGTTTTATAGTACGCCTCTCAAGGAGACTCTTAATAGCACTTTTACCATGAGTATTTTGACATTCTTTAATAAATTCATCATTCATTTCTATATATCCGTCTTCAATATCATAGCTCTCTATAGACTCAGGTGAACTGGCAGGCATAGTAGTGTCTTCATTAGGAGTTTCGGTATTTCCAGCTATAGTTCCAGCAATCGTAGCATCTAGGAAAGGACCTCATGAACCACCCTTATCAAGCACAGTAGAAGCAGCATCATAAGTATCAGAAGTTTCAGATTCAGCAATAGTAGCAGTATGTGTAGCATGTGTATGTGGTGGTGTAAGGAGCTTACTCATCACATATGGTTAATCAAGACCAACAGAGGTGTTGAGAACCATACCTCTCCTTGTAGTGGATGGTAATGTGGGAACCTTTCCATCACGAGACTTACCCATGATGAATGGAGGGCAACGAACAATAGTGATTCCAAGTGAACTTGATAAATAGAGCTATGGTCCCTGGCAACGGCGCCAACAAATAGTCTTGATGACCCACAAGTATAGGGGGTGTATCATAGTATTTTCGAGGGAAGTGAAACCCAATTTATTGATTCGACACAAGGGGAGCCAAAGAATATTTATAAGCCTTAACAATTGAGTTGTCAATTCAGCTACACCTGGAAACAATCTTGCTCACAGTAGTTTATCAGTAGCAACAGTTTTGTAATAGCAATAACAGTAGTAAAAGTAAAGACATTAGTAACAATTGTAGTAAATAGCATGATTAAAGCACAGTAGGCATAGGGATGGATCGACGGGCGTTGCATGGACAAGACAATTCATATGGCAATCAAGACATAGGGCATTTGCAGATAAATAAGATAAAGCATCCAAGTACTAAATAATCATAAGCATGTGTTCCATATATAGTCATACGTGCTCGCAATGAGAACTTGCACAACATCTTTTGTCCTGCTAGCCCGTTTGTAGCGGGGCCTCAAGGGAACTACTAGCAATTAAGGTGCTCCTTTTAATAGAGCACCGGAGCAAAGCATTAACACTCCGTGAACACATGTGATCCTCATATCAAAGCCATCCCCTCTGGTTATCCCGATTATTGTCACTTCGGGGCCTTTGGTTCCGGACAACAATATATGTATACAATTTGCACGTAAGACCATAAACGATACTATCATAATGAATCAATAACATGTTCAGATCTGAAATCATGGCACTCGGGCCCTAGTGACAAGCATTAAGCATAACAAGTTGCAACAAAGTCAAAAAGCACTAATAATAGATACTAGGCACTATGCCCTAACAATCTGATGCCATTACATGAACTATCTCATCCAATCCCTACCATCCCCATAGCCTACAACGGGGGATTACTCACTCATAGATGGGGGAATCATGGATGGTCGATGGAGAAGCGATGGTGACGATGATGCCGATGATCTCCTCCAATTCCCTGTCCTGGAAGGGCGCCAGAATGGAGTTTCTGGTTCTGATTTGCGGAATCTGGTGGTGGCGGCGTAGCGGAACTCTTTCTAGAAAAACGTCGAACCCCCCTGGGTTTTTAGGTTAGGAGGCATCTTATAGGCGAAGAGGGAGGCCGAGAGGGTGACCTAGGCGGCCACACCAACCCCTGGCACAGCCTGGGCTAGCCCGCGCGGCCAGGTGGTGTGGGCCCCTCGTGGCCCTCCTCCGTCTCGTCTTCTAGCTCCGTGAATCTTCTGGTGAAATAGGATTTTTGGCATATTTTCCGAGATTTTTCCTGATAGTTGATTTTCTGCACAAAAACTAGACACCAAAGTAATTCTGCTGAAAACAGCATCAGTCAGTGTTAGTTGTATCCAAATCATACAAGTTTAGAGGAGAAACAATAGCAAAAGTGTTCGGAAAAGTAGATACGTTTTGGACGTATCAGCGGCTGAGCAGCGGCAGCTACAAATGAGCAAAGGCTTAGCCAGTGACAGTGATGCCGAGCAACAACAGAGTCGACAGATGGATGGCACAACAAATGCTTATGACTGCTCCACTAGGATCTCTTCCTACTCCTCCTTTCACCTTCCCGTGGGTAAGTGATCACATGTCTTTATTTTCTAATGCTCGTAATTTTTAATATTTTTTTTATTTTCTAATGCTCACAAATTCCCATGGTGTAGTTGGCCAATTTGATAATGCCTGGTGGGTCGAGCAACCATGCGCCGCCTGGTGGGTCAGTGGATGGATCAAACAACCAGTCGCCTTTCACCGTCAACAATCTGTCGATTGTCTAGAGGCTGGATCAGAGTCCTCCAGGTTAGTTCTCCTACACTTGACCTTGTGCATCACTCGATGTCGGTACTCAGTACACATGGAAATCGATTGTGAGATTCTCATGATTGTGCTTTTGACCTTGTAGGAGGATTTTGAGGTTGTGGCCATCATGTGTGCATCACAGTAAGTTCTCCTACACTTGTGAAATTTAGCCATGCCATCACATTTGTAGAAAATTAAGCCATGCCATGAAACTTGTATAAAATTTAGCCTTACCATGACACTTCTAGATAATTATATGCCATTGTCAAATTTTACTTATTATTTTCATCACCTTTCCATGAGACTTGTCAAAATCATATGTAATTGCCATCTTCATCAACTAGCCATGAGACTTGTAGATATTCATGATTTTACTTGTCATAGTGATGTACTTGGACATGAGACTTGTCAAAATTCCATGTAATTTCCATTACCATCAACTTGCCTAGAAACTTGTATATATTCATGATTTTACTTTTCATATTGACGTACTTGTCTTGAACTTGTAGGATATCACGATGGATACAGAGCATGAGCGTGTGGAACACTTGGCGGTGATGGTCTTGTGGGTGGGAAGAATAAACTTGTAATATTTATGAAGTTTATGGCTTGTGCACTTGTTCGTTATGCACTTGAATTGTTATACTTGTGAAGTTTGTTGCTTGTGTGGTGATGCTATGATATTTTGTAGTGTTTGTGATGATATTATGATTATATTATTGTTTTTCATTATGTATTTTGGTGTTGGTGATGATCTTTATGATCATATACATGTATTCTGTGTTGGTGATGATCTATATGATCATATATATATATTATGTGTTTTGAATTGCAGGAAATGAAAGAAAAACAGAAAAAACCTATACACACGGCAAAGGATGCACGTGGCACAAGCCTGTGTGCTGTTGGGTTGGGGCACATGGCCTTTGCCGTGTTCAGTTTAGCAAGGCACACGACAAAGGGTCACACGCTGCCGTGTGGCGTTCAGCAGAGGCACACGTCAAAGGTGGTACATTGCCGTGTGGTACCTCTAGGTGGACACACGGCAAAGGCAAACCGCACGGCAACAACAGGACACACGGAAAAGTAAGGGCACACGTCAAAGAAGAAAAACACTCGGCAAAGTATACACACGGCAAAGACCCGCTGGCTCTGTTAAACGGACGGAAGCGTCAAGTCGTTTTACTTTGTCGTGTCTACGTGTAAGGCACACGGCAAAGACTTTGCAGTGTTTTATTTAGGATACACATGGCAAAGAGCCTTTGCCGTCGCAAACGCTGCCGTGTGGCTTTTGCCATGTGAATACACACAAAGCCTTTGTCATCCTGGGGGCCTTTGCCGTGTGTAATTTCCCACACGGCAAAGAACGTGTTTCCTGTAGTGATCAACACAATTCGTAGAGCATGCATTTCGAAAAATCGAAAATGACTGTCCTAGGTGAACAACGTTTAGAGTAATTAAAGGTATTTTTATTGACATATATCATTAGTTCATAATAAGTTTCATACCATGATATAACTGTATTAAGTAGAAACATTAATACACATGTGATATGTAAACGAACTGAGTCCCTACTAACCTCTAGTCAACTAGCTCATTGGTCAACTGATGATTGAGATTTTCCGATAATGAACATTTATGTCAATTAAAAATGAGGTCATGCCATTGGATAAATGATGGGATGGAAACATACCCAACCAAAGTATTGCAATGAGATCATGTCATAAAGTTCAACATTGCGATAACTAGTAAAACGTAGTAACCCACTCCTTTGACCGTGAGATTATATCTAATCACTATCACCGGAGACTGCATTGACTACATCAACCCTCACACCATAACAGGATGATCATAAAGGTGTCTATCAGGTATTCCGAAGAGGTAGGTTGAGGTGTATGCATCGATATCGGAATTTGCCAATCCGGTTGACGAATAGATACTCTGGCCTGACTTGGTGAGGCGCCCCACATCCCCATGTGGTCGGCGGCCCAAGTGGAGGGGAGGGGGTGCACTACATGGGGAGGGGCGGCGGCGGCTACCCTAGGGTGGCGCCCCTAGGTGCCCCTCCCCCTTGGCATATACAAGGAGGAGGTTGATCTCCTGAAACTCGGCGATCTTCTTGTCTCTAACTGGTCAGAAGGGACGCACATTGTAATCTGAGCCCGAGACCCTTCCAGGACCCGCGTCTCGACTGCGACGATCGGCTGGAAATACGGTAGGTAGCTGAATCTAAAAAAAATCAAAGGCGTAACCTTTCTCAGGCTAACGTAGTAAACATGCCAGAGGAAACATAAGTTTTACTTCGTGGCCAGCGACATCGCATAGTGATCTTATGGGTTAATGTACCACCTGCATGCAGAGTTCCCGCTGAGAGATTCTTCACACTTGAAGGTGTTCATAAGTATCCCATAAAAATGGCGCAAATGGGTCGGGTCCGTGCTGCACGTTAGACTTCATCCCTCGGAAACTCAAGCGCACCCGATCCCCAAATCATCAGCCTCGCTTTGTTGTTGCTAAACATACCATTAAACAATGGCTATAGATAAAAATTAGTTCATAAGAAAACAGATAAATAGTTAGAACACTTACTTTGCATCGTAGAAGAAAATTGTATGCGCGCTGGTTTCTTTCTGTTGACGACAAATCCAAAAAGTCTCCGTCTCAGAGACGCTGACTATGATCTCAATGATATCTGCACACGTAGAAAATGATAACGCAATAACAAATGTCTAAAATAAAAGCTTCCACGTACGTCCCTACAAAGCGAGAAATCTCTCCTACTAAATTAGGAAGATCGGGAAAGGAAACCGGGTCACAGACCAGCTCTAGAAAGTCATCTGGATAATCTTCCACTTCCTCGATTACGGCATGACAAGTTAGATGGATCATCAAGTCATCCTTCACCAGATCGTAACCTCGCCTCGCGTTGGAGAGCATGAACCGACTGAGTGCGTACACGTGTCTTTCTTATATATGTGGCTTTAGATCGTTTACGTCGTTCTGGCCAATATCGGCGTACATGACATAGCCCTTCGTAAAGCTGACGGTGCATGGTGTACGTCAGTTTTAATGAATGGACGACCACCTAAAACAATGCAGATGAGGGGGTTGTATTACCAGGGAGTCGAGCAACACCATGCCGATGTGTTTAGTTTTGCCGCCATCGATACTGCCACGATAATCCTACATCCGTGATACTCTTACCATCATGGACCAAGTTTTCGTTATCGTTTTTAACTCTGACAATAAATTGTACGCGCTCATCCACAAAAATAGATGACCATGCACAGGATGATCTAGTCGGAGTTGAAGACATGGTACCGCACGTCAAATAAATACATGTAGGCAACAATCAAACTTTTATCGCCTAAAAGAAAGCAGAACGAAATACGTCAAGCGAGAGGCGAGATAGAGAGACATGTTTATTCGTAGTTACATAATATTTTGTGTCTTACAAAGGCTGAAAAAACATGTTTTTAAGGTTTCAGGTACAAAGTCAGACTCGTATCCATAGTTTGAGATCAAAAACCTAAAACATTGTGAAGATAAAAAACTGCCTTAAACGAAGACTGCTCTAAAGCTTCTGCGTGACGACAGAAGAAACGCGCTCTCTGTTTAGCCTTCCGATGGAAGTTAGGAAGATCAATCTCCACACCGAGAAGACGTCCCCCGTCCAGATCGATCGCGTGGAATAAACTAAACAAACATACTTTCGACGCCTCTAAAATAAACATGACAAAATAACTATGTGTCGTTTTAAATTAAACAAACGAAGGATAAGCAACCTATAAGATCAAAGTAGGAACGCAATCATGAGAAAACTTTATAAACACACGGATAGTACTGCGAACGCAAAGACGAATAGAAGAAATGTAAGGAACAAACGCTTATGTGGAAATGCCGACGAGAAAAACATCAAACGAACAATGTTTATTTGTCAGCAGACTAAACCCAAACTAGATGTATAACCTAAAAAATGAATACAAAACATATTAGCAGTACCATAGACTACGCGCTTGCTAGGCAATTCGTAAGACAAACATATAAAAGCGATGAAAATAACGCGATGATTAGCGAGTAACAAAAAGACAGACTAACCTATTCGAGAATGAAACCACATCAAAGACAGCTGCAAAAACCGAAGCGTACGAAGATGACGATGACAATGACAACGATGAAAAGTGAAGAAAAATAAGCATCAACGCGGCAATGAAAACGCAATCGTCATGAGCGAGAACAGAAAGAATGCATGTAGAAGCACGTGTAAGAGTTTAAATACCAGATGCGATCGAAGAGAGACGATGAGCGAGGCGATGTTTGTGTTCCAACATGTGGGAGAACCAAAGCCAAGGAAAATGTCGATGGCTGCAAAAACATCCAGAAGTTAAGCATTAGCGCGGCAATGAAAAAGAAATCGAAAGAGGCGGAGAAGCGGACACACCGAGCAGAACACAACGACATCGATCAAAGCGAACTGCACGGAGGAGACGCGATGAGCGAGAGGAAGAGATCGGTGGCGAGAAAGAAGGGGTAGAGGCATAGACGTACATAGGAAGTAAGCGAGTTCGCAATAAGAGTGTCAGTGTAGCTATAAAAAGCTAGCATCTGAACACCTTCGTGCACACGACACTGCACGGAATCACGAGGATCCGCGTAACCTGCGATGCTATCTCGAGTAGATGTGTAGACGATGGCTGGAGCCAGCTATAAGCGAGACGCCTACCTCGCGACAGAGCATGCCCGAGAAACCATATCGAATGCCTAGCCAGAGAAGGTTTACGTTGCCAGGTCGAACGACCGCCATGAGAACCCAGGCCCACCTAAAGTCTACTCCGCCAGGTCACCTCTGTACGGCCCCACGCATCGATTAGGCCGCGACAAACCGCGGCCGCATACGCCCTAAGATGCTAGCCCGGCTCCTCTTGCCACACAAACGCGTCCGTCCGCAGAACAGGGCACCATGTCGGCTCTGCCCGGGCCCCATGACCGCGAGCGTTTGCATCTGTTATAGGATCACGCCGTCGCGTCGGCTATAGACGTGTCGAGCCACCCGACAGATGCAGATGCGTCTCGCACCTGAGACGTCTCTCACGGAGCGAAACTATGCCCACATACACTAACAGCGAGCCATCAAATGCGCGAGTCCCACCATCCGCCGACGTTGTGTACGACAGAGCGTGCGACACCCACACGCGGTAGGCCAATCAGACCACGAGAAACAGTGGACGCCAACATCCTAAGATGCTAGCCCCGCTCTTCCTCGCGGACGAACACGGACGTATGTAGATTAACGTGCCACGTCGACCCTGCAAGGCCCCCACGAACGCGAGAGTACGCAACTGTCAACACCCGGATTTTTAATCTCATATGCCCGTTATGCCATACCTCGCAATCCCAGGATTACCATTTTTGTGAGACATAACGGATTGGATATCACAGTACATCATTAATTACAAACCATACATAAGGTCTTACACAAATAAGGATCTCATGATCCAGTCTTAGTACAACAAGCAGCGGAAATAAATATAAAGCGTAGCGGTGGGGTCCATCTTCAGGGACACAGGCAATCTTGTGAGATAGTCCTAGTTATCATAGCCGTCCTGCTGGCCATCATCTTGATAGTCTCCTTCATAGTCTGGACATGAGAATAGCCAGGGACAAAAGCCATGAGTACTCTTTAAGTACTCGCAAACTACCACTAACAAGTAGTATAGTGCTAAGTTAAAGTGCTAAATCTAAGTTTAACTATAAAGTTAAGTTTGAAACCTAGGCTGAGTTCTGAAGCAAAGAAAGATAAAATAAAGTTCTACAATCACTTAAGGTGGGAAGCTAATATCATAAACACAACCATGTTGTGGTCAAGTCAAGATTTATCATTCATTTCATAAGTTATTTGGAAAACATCTGACAACAAAACAGTATGGCCATTCCAATCCATCCCATAACATGACTATTCGAATAGTTTGACACTCTGCAGAGGTGGTACACTTTCACCACAAGATTCAATACATCTGTCATGGATAATCCTGAATCATCATACTTAGTATGCAGATAATCAAACATAACCTTTCCTTTACACACCCTAGTATAAGCACCTCTCCTATGAGCATGGCCTCCCAACCATGAACATCAGTCATCTTGGGAACTGCATAGGTGGACAACATTGAGAGGTAGCCTCAGCTCAAACCTCTCCCCCGAGGGAACTAATCCTAATGCATATAAATTTCCAGCTAAGCCTTACCCAATTTAGGTAGTGTGGTTGTATGGTAAATTTGGAATGGTATCACATCCGAATCCAACCATCAGTTTTATAAAAAGGTTAAGGCTCATGCCTCATCATTTTCATCATCATAAACCATTTGTGTTTCTCAACACATGTCGAAACATCTCAATAGAATGACTCATCATTCCAAGGTTTTCACAATCCATTTTCACCAATTGTTCCCATCTAAAGTGAATCAAGTTTTGATCTACTCTAACTACTAAGTTAAGAGTGTTCACTAAGGTGGAAAGATGATGGGTTCAATCTCATCCCATAGAATGACATCTACAGCTTAGCTAAATAGGTCAAGTTTTATACTTTTTATGCTACCTTCAAAACAAGTAAAGGGACTTTGTGTAAACTAAAGGAATTAAAGCTTGTAAGGTAATACTTGGGGTAGTAATAGTCAAGGTGGTGTGACCAAAGCATGCCTAAAGCATCTTTTCTCATTCATCTCTCTTAATTCTAGTTTGCTAACAAAAGCTTGAACTGTTAATGGTGGCTTGCAAGTACAACTTGCAAGGGTTAACTTGGATAGGGCTATCTTGCCTTGGTTGGTGCAGTGGTTGAAGTTTTCTTCTTCTTCTTCTTCTTGGTAGCACTCCTCCTCCTCGTAATCTTGGTCGGTACTATCTTCTATAAATACATACGGAGTACACAATCACCAAACAATACTTAACTAATCTAATTAGCATTCTAAGACACACATTTGATGATCTATTATCATCACAAGCATCATAAGTTTAATTCACTAGTTTCTTCCTTTTTATTTTAGAAAAGTAATTTCTACTCATTGAAAAGTTAATTAAGATTTAATATTTACCACTTGAAATATGGGATCATGTTGACACATGTCATCACCACATATTCTAACATGTGGGAATGAGAATTAAAGGTTGGATCATAATTACTTTGGTTTAAGTTTATTATTTAATGATTTAAAGTGACTAGAAATGCCTATATAGTATTATTTTGGTACTAGTCCAAAGTCACTGCATGTAAACCTTAATATTATTACATATTTAGATAGATATGATGAAATGTGATTTTTGAGAGTTGGAATCAACTCAAAACTTATCTTGGTTGATTTTATAAAAATGTTGCAAGGTGCAAAAGCTTCTGTTTTGTTATTTTTACTAGGAGAGATCTATAACTCTAAGTGAATTAAATCCAATGGGCTTGGATAGATCATTTCAATACCTTTTAGGAAAAATTGGTTTCATGCAATTTGGATTTGTCAAACTCCCAAAATTGATTTTTAAACTAATGGACAGAAACTAGATTAACTCTAAATGGAAAAAACTAAATTTGAAATCCTAACTCGCGCGGGAACTAACTGGGCTGGCCCAGCTACGCACAGTGCGTGCAACGGACTGCCTGACATGTGGGCTCCACCAGTCAGCGGCACAAAAATACCGAAACGGTATCTAGCATCCTAGGCCGCACGATTAAAAGGGGATCTAACGGTGGAGAGTCATGATCGACGACGGATTACTCCGCGAGAGTCTAACCTAGACGCGGCGGTGGGGGTCGATTGGGGGCGTACCAGGGCTCCAGCAAGGTCGGTGAGGCAGGCAAACGGGCTGGTAGATGACGGCGAGGCGAGGCGCTGTTGCGGCAGAGCTTGGGGTGCCCTAAATCGCAGGCGCCCTTCTCCTCTTGTTGTGGCAGCTTCGGTTCCAATTCCGGCGAGGAAGAGCTGGAGCGGCGTCGGCGAGAGGTGGGTGAGGTTCAGTGAGAGGTGGGGAGTGAGTGAGTGTGGAGAAATGGTGCTAGGGTGGCCGCTTTATATAGGGTCGACTGAGCGGTAGACAAGCATGGGCGGTGCTCGCCGGTGACAACGGCACAGCGAGCTAGAGGCGTGGGCGGTGCGCTAGGATGGTGGGCGGTGCCCTGGCGAGTGTCACGGTGGTGCTTCTGCAGTGGTTTGCGGTCGGGGAAAGTGAAGAGCGCGGCGCGCACTAAGTCTCTGCCAACGGCGAGTTTCACGGCGGACGGTGACTACGGGGTACGGTCGGGGGATTGGGCATGTCGGTTAGCTTGCTAGGCCGGTGGGGATCATGTAGACGGGCGGCTGGAGCTAGGCGAGGTCAGCTGTGAGGCGAGGCGTGCGGCTCAGGCGGCGTTGGCATGGTCGACAGGCTCCAGGCGCGGCGGTTCCTGGCTGTTCTGGTCGCTGTCCTTGGGCTGGGGCTGGTTGGACGGTGGAGGTGGACCACGGGCGATGTGCTGGACATGGTGGGCGAGGCTGGCGGCTGCTATGGCGCGCTGTCACCGGTGAGGGTGATCAAGGTGCTCGGCCTTAATGGCCATGACCATTTGGTCGTGCGCACAGGGCTTGGCCGGGCTAGCAAAGATTAGGGGGTGCACTGGAGGGACAAGGGGACCGAGTTAGGCCCAAATGGTGACCAAGATCACTGCTCACTATAGTGTTTTGAATTTGGCCAGATTTGTATCTGCCACCTGTTTGATGAAATGGCCGCAAGAAGTAAAAGTTTGAAATTTGGTTTCAAAATTTTTGGGTGTTCTCCACTGGTACTAGGTAGTCTCTGGTTGCAAGGGTTTTGAAAGTGGAGCTCAATTTGATGGTTTTTGAAATAGAGGTGATCTAGGCATATGCATTGAATTCAATTTTCACATGCCATTTAAAATAAGTATTTGAATGTTTTTAGCAGATCAAAAGGTGGGCCTTGGTACCTCATTATGTGTACTAGCAAGGGGTGTAAAGACCTAGAATTATTTCTGTTGAGAAGTGAGTGCTAGGAACACTCAAAGTAGTGTAGTGGATTAAAATGACCAAAATGACCATTCCTGCTTTTTAATTGTTTTTATTTGAATTTCTTTGGGAAAAGTTTGGGAAAGATGTAGATGATGTTTAAAGAACCTAAGAAACATTTTACAAGAAATGGATCACTTAATCATGGCAATTCAAATCAACTCCTAATTTAAATGCACATACATATGAATGCTTTAATAATTTTAATTAGAAAAGTTTTTGTTAACCCTAATTTTGATGATTTGGATCTTAATAACCTTGGATTAAAGTTTTGGGATGTTACAAACCTTCCCCCCTTAAACAAATTCTCGTCCCGAGATTTATAAAGAAAACTAGGTACTAGAGAGGTCTGGGAACTCTGTCCTAATGTAATCTTCGCGCTCCCAAGTGGCTTCCTCCTCAGTATGGTTGCTCCACTGAATCTTGAGAAATTTGATACTCCTGGTCCTGGTGGTTCTGTAGGCTTCTTCTAAGATACGGATGGGCACTTCCCGATAGGTTAGGTCATTGTTGATTTCTACAGCTCTGTGATCGATGTTCTTGAAAACTTCAGTCTTCTCGGGCACTTCCAAGCATTTGCGAAGTAACGAGATATGGAACACATTATGGATGGCTGACATCTCTTCAGGCAGTTCCAGTTGATACGATACTTCTCCTCGACGGTTCCGAATCTTGAATGTCCCGATGTATCTGGGGGCTAACTTTCCCTTCAGACTAAAGCGTTGAGTTCCCTTCAATGGTGAAACCTTGAGATATACAAAATCTCCGACATTGAAATTCAGGTCTCTCCTTCTCTTGTCAGCATAACTCTTCTGTCTGGATTGAGCGGTCTTGAGGTGCTCACGGACTTTGTGAACTTTCTCTTCTGCTTCCCAGAGAATGTCGGGTCCAAAGATCTGACTCTCTCCTACTTGCGACCAATTCAAAGGGGTATGGCACTTTCTTCCGTATAGGAATTCAAATGGTGCCATCTTCAAACTAGCTTGATAACTGTTGTTATATGAGAATTATGCGAAAGGCAGGCAGTCTTCCCATTATGATCCGTATTCCAACACACAAGCTCTAAGCATATCCTCTAGGATCTGGTTGACTCTCTCAGTCTGTCCATCTGTTTGCGGGTGATAAGCGGTACTGAAGTTCAACTTGGTTCCCAATCCTTTCTGCAAAAATCTCGAGGTAAACTGGGTTCCTCGATCTAATACGATGGTCTTGGGGTCCCATGCAGACTAACAATCATAGCAATGTACAGCTCTGCTAACTTTGCACTCTGGTAGGTTGTCTTGACAGGTATGAAGTGGGCTACCTTGGACAGTCTATCAACTATGACCCAGATTGAGTCATTTCCCCTACTGGAAGTAGGCAAACCAGTGATAAAGTCCATTCCTACGGAATCCCATTTCCATTCCGAAATCTACAATGGTTGCAACAATCCTGCAGGTCTCTGATGTTCTGCTTTGACTCTTTGACAGATGTCACATTTGGCGATGTAGCTTCCGATTTCTCTCTTCATCTTGAGCCACCAAAATTGCTCTTTCAAATCTTGATACATCTTGGTTCCTCCGGGGTGGATAGAATAAAGAGTATCATGAGCTTCCTTCATGATAACTTCCTTCAGCGCCGAATCTGCTGGCACACAGGTACGTCCTTTGTACCACAGTACTCCTTCTTCGTCTTCAGTGAATCCAGGTATCTTTCCTGTACCAATACGACGTTTGATTCCGTCGATACTTTCATTCCCTTTCTGGGCTTCCTTGATCTGGCTAATCAAAGTGGGTTGAAGTTCAATGCTAGCTAAGAATCCTTGGCTAAGTAATTCAGTCCTGAACTGCTCCAACTCTTCATACAAACTTGGTTGCTTCTCCTTGATCATTGTATTTAGCCTACACGGCAATCTGCTAAGAGCATCCGCTACCACATTGGCTCTGCCGAGGTGATAGTGAATGTCAAGGTCATAATCCTTGATTAACTCTATCCATCTCCTTTGCCTCATATTCAGCTCTTTCTGAGTGAAAATATACTTTAAACTCTTATGATCTGAGTAAATCTCACAGCGATTACCCATCAGATAATGACGCCATGTCTTCAATGCTAGAACCACAGCTGCTAGCTCAAGATCATGGGTCGGATAGTTCTGTTCATGGTGCTTCAGTTGTCGAGACAGATACGCGATGACTTTGCCTTCTTGCATCAATACACATCCTAGACCAATCTTGGATGCATCACAATATACATCAAACGGTTTCTTGATGTCTGGCATGATCAAAATTGGGGCTGATATCAATCTCTTCTTCAACTCTTGAAAACTGGCTTCACACTTGTCAGTCCATTCAAACTTCTTGTCCTTCTTCAATAATTAGGTCATGGGTCGGGCGATCCTCGAGAATCCTTCTACGAACTTGCGGTAGTATCCCGCTAATCCGAGAAATGCGCGGACTTGGGTTTGAGTGGTTGGGGCTTCCCATTCTTCGACATCTTTGATCTTGGCGGGATCAACAAAGACTCCTCCATCAGACACAATATTTCCTAGGAATCCTACTTCTTTCAGCCAAAACTCACACTTGCTGAACTTGGCATATAACTGATGCTCTCTCAGGGTTTCTAGGATGATTCTCAGATGTTGCTCATGCTCTTCTTCTGACTTGGAGTAGATAAGGATGTCATCGATAAACACAACTACAAACTTATCTAGGAAATTCATAAAGATCTTATTCATGATATTCATGAAATAAGCAGGGGCATTGGTTAATCCAAAAGATATAACCGTATACTCATATAAACCATAGCGAGTAGTAAAGGTGGTCTTCGGAATATCCGTTGCACGAATCTTAAGCTGGTGATAACCAGTCCTAAGATCAATCTTTGAGAATACCTGAGCTCCAGTCAACTGATCAAATAGATCCTCTATCTTTGGCAAGGGGTACTTGTTTTTGATGGTGACGTCATTCAACTTTCTGTAATTTGTACACAGACGATTGCCTCCATCTTTCTTATCGATGAATAACACTGGTGATCTCCATGGCGATGCGCTTGGCTGAATCAAGCCTGTTGCTAACATGGCATCTAACTGCTTCTTCAGTTCCACTAACTCCGAGGGGTTCATGCTATAGGGTCTCTGGGCTATGGGTCCGGTTCCGGGGATTAGTTCGATGATGAACTCAATATCCCTATCCAGGGGCATACCTGGCAATTCATCTGGGAATACGTCGGGGTATTCACATACTACTCTTACTTGGTCTATGGTGGGTAGGGCTAGACTCTTGTTGCACTTGAGTTGACGGGGTAAGGTTTCAGATATATGTTCTACTGTTACTCCCGAACTACTGGTCATGGTGATGGCTTTCTTAGAATAGTTTATCAGTCCTATATACCTTACATCCAGTCCATACCTAGTACTACTTCCAATCCTTTGGTTCCAAGTACAATTAGGTTGGCATAAAAATCTATCCCATGTATCCTGATAGGCACAGCTTTGCAAATTTTTCTAGCTTTTGTAGTTGAACCGGGGATTTGAACTATCATGACATGCTTCAGGTTGGTTGGGTGAATCTTATTAGTCCATGCAAATTCTTAGGTGACAAATAAATGCGATGCTCCTGAATCAAAAAATACTCTTGCTAAAACTGAGTTGACAGAAAACATACCCAGCAATACATCTGGTGCTTCCCGGGCTTCTTCTGCGTTCATGTGGAAGAGACGACCGTTGCGGTTGTGAGGGTTCCCTAGGGCAAATCTTCTTCTTGGTTGAGCACGACGCTGCTGCTGAGCTGGGGGATTCACATTGGCATTGGCGGCAATCTTCTTGGGACACACATTGGAGTAGTGACCCTTCACTCCACACTCGAAACAAGTGATCTGGGACTTGTCCTTGGCTGCGACAGGCACAGCATTGCTGCCAGTTCTGGGTGCAGTGTTGTTGTTGTTGTTGCTATTGGGAGGGGCACAGGTGAAATTGTTGGCGTTGTCGGAGTTGGGATGGTTTTCTCCGGATTTCACATTGCCTCCGCTACGGTTGGGGTAGCTTGGGCGAGACATTGGGGGTCGGTTGTTCCTAGGTGCATATCCTGGTGAGGGGTTGGGACGGTACTTCTGGTGACTGTTGGATTCTGATTGCTGCATCATACGACGTTTGCGATTGTCGTTTTCCTGATTAATCTTCCCTTACATCTGAATGGCAGAGTCGACTAGCTCTTCGAGATCCTGAAAACGGATGTTGACGAGGACTGTCTGCATCTCATCATGCAGTCTATTCAAGAATCTCTCCTTCTTCTTGGCCTCCGTGTTGATTTCATTAGGTGCATATCTGGCAAGTGACAGGAATCTGTCACGATATTCTACCGCAGTCATTCTTCCTTGCTTCAATTCGCGGAATTCATCTCTCATCCTGTTGACGAGACCTTGCGGCACGTGGGTGCGGTTGAACTTGACTTTGAATGCTTCCCATGTCATCACTTGACCATGGTTCATATTGCGGATGCTATTCCACCAAGCTCTTGCATCTCCCGCTAGATAGTGGGTGGCGAAGAGAACTTTCTCATTTTCATCAACTCCTGCAACTTCGACGTTGTTTTCCATTGTCTGTAACCAGTCGTCGGCATCTAATGGGTTTTCAGATTGGTTGAAGATTAGGGGATTGGTATTCTGAAATTTTTTGAGTTTGGGTCCATGGTGATCCTGATTTCCATGTCCTTGGTTGTTAAGAGCCATTTGGGCGATCTTCTGCAATGTTGCTAAGTTGGCTTGGCGCTCTGCCCTGCTTGCTTCACGGTCGGCGATGAGATTCTGCAAGATCTGCAGCATTGGGTCTTGCGACAAGCTGCTCCCTCCTTGGTTTCCACGAGTCATCTGAAGATTGAGACAGATATAGGGGTAAGAGGGAAATTCTAAGGTTCATGGTTTTGGTTTTTCAAAGCTAAAACTTTGAGTTAGACTTAGGTTTTTCAACTAACTCCATTTCATTCATGCAGACAAACACACGATACAACACACACCACAACAAACAAAGGAAAACAGATGGTTTGAAGAACCATTCTACAAGCTACGATACAGTGGGACCGATACATCTCATGCTACGACAATGCTCTAGTGCATCTACTCATCGTCGATGAAGTCGGAGTCCTCATCGTCAGTGTAGAAGTCCACGACATCTTCCTCCAGAAAGTCATGATCATTGCTGAGGTAAGAATCCATGTCTCCCTGGATGTCTTCACCCTCATCTTCTTCTTCCTTGGCGGCAAGCTGAGCTTCCTGCTCCTTGACGGTCTTCTCGAGGTCGGCCACCTTCTTGCGAATACGGGCGATGGTGTGATCCTTCTTGGCACGCTGGTGGCAAAGAGACTGGCGGTCCTGGACGATCAGTGCGAAAGTCTGGGCCTTCTGGTCGGCAATGGCATGGTTCTGGTTGGCTAACTCTCTGGCATTGTCTATTTCCTGCTGTCTGTCATGCAGCAAGAAGTCAAGATTCTCCACTTGACGCCTCAACTCTGGGTGACTTGGCATCTCCATCGGCATTCCCATGAAGTCACGTCTTGCATAGTGGGCAAAACGGGTTCCTTGGATTTTGTTGACGCTGAGGGAACATAGACATGCGAGAGCTTCATGCATTACCCTGGCTAATCCATCTAGCCCGTTGTTCTCTCTCACGGAGAATTGAATTCTCCCAGAAGTTGGCGCTTCGATGCTTCCTCTAAGATCTGCGGTGACTAGACACTGTAGGTCTCCTCCTGGGTGTCCTGGAAGTTGAGCTCCAAGAAACTCCGGATGTGGGCGTCCCAAGAACTCTGACAGTGAATCCAGATCCCTCTCGAAGATCAGCTGACCTCTGTTTCCCAACTGGTAAAACTTGCTGAACCGAGTCTCCATCTACAAGAATTAAGGATGAGGAAATTAGTGAAGTGATCAAGTGTGTCAACTTTTAAGTAGTAATGTAAGAATTTTTTAGGAACATGAATTTTTGAGAAAGAAAGAATTCCCAAAGATAAGAGAGGAGATAGTTTTTTTGTAAATACTCACTTTGGTTTTGAAACTAAGTTTTTATTCGGACGTCCATTCTAACTAGGGTCTCCTATGGTCAGGATGGCTCTGATACCAACTTGTCAACACCCGGATTTTAATCGGATGCAGTTATGCCATACCTCGCAATCCCAGGATTACCATTTTTGCGAGACATAACGGATTGGATATCATAGTACATCATCCATTACAAACAATACATAAGGTCTTACACAAATAAGGATCTCATGATCCAGTCTTAGTACAACAAGCAGCAGAAATAAATATAAAGCATAGCCGTGGAGTCCATCTTCAGGGGCACATGCAATGCTGACGAAGGCAGATAGTCCTAGTTATCATAGCCGTCCTGCTGGCCACCATCTTGGTAGTCTCCTTCATAGTCTGGCCATGAGAATAGCCAGGGACAAAAGCCATGAGTACTCTTTAAGTACTCGCAAGCTACCACTAACAAGTAGTATAGTGCTAAGTTAAAGTGCTAAATCTAAGTTTAACTATAAAGTTAAGTTTGAAACCTAAGCTGAGTTCTGAAGCAAAGAAAGATAAAATAAAGTTCTACAATCACTTAAGGTGGGAAGCTAATATCATAAACACAACCCTGTTGTGGTCAAGTCAAGATTTATCATTCATTTCATAAGTTATTTGGAAAACATCTGACAACGAAACAGTATGGCCATTCCAACTGTCCATAACCGTGGACGCGGCTATTCGAATAGTTTGACACTCTGTAGAGGTGGTACACTTTCACCACAAGATTCGATACATCTGTCAGGGATAACCCTGAATCATCATACTTAGTATGCAGATAATCAAACATAACCTTTCCTTTACACACCCTAGTATAAGCACCTCTCCTATGAGCATGGCCTCCCAACCATGACCATCAGTCATCTTGGGCACTTCATAGGTGGACAACATTGAGAGGTAGCCTCAGCTCAAACCTCTCCATGAGAACTAATACTAATGCATATAAATTTCCAGCTAAGCCTTACCCAATTTAGGTAGTGTGGTTGTACGGTAAATTTGGAATGGTATCGCATCCGAATCCAACCATCAGTTTTATAAAAAGGTAAGGCTCATGCCTCATCATTTTTATCATCATAAACCATTTGTGTTTCTCAACACATGTCAAGACATCTCAATAGAATGACTCATCATTCCAAGGTTTTCACAATTCATTTTCACCAATTGTTCCCATCTACGCACAGTGCGCGCAACGGGCTGCCTGACATGCGGGATCCACCAGTCAGCGGCACAAAAATACCGAAATGGTATCTAGCATCCTAAGTCGCACGATTAAAAGGGGATCTAACGGTGGAGAGTCATCATCAACGACGGATTACTCCGGCGAGAGTCTGACCCTAGACGCGGCAGTAGGGGTCGATTGGGGGCATACCAGGCTCTAGCAAGGAAGGCGAGGCGGGCAAACGGGCTGGTAGACGACGACGAGGCGAGGTGCGGTTGTTGTGGCGGAGCTTGGGGTGCCCTAAATCGCAGGCGCCCTTCTCCTCCTGCTGCGGCGGTTTCGGCTCCAATTCCGGTGAGGCAGAGCTCGAGCAGCGTCGGCGAGAGGTGGGTGAGGTTCAGTGAGAGGTGGGGAGTGAGTGAGTATGGAGAAATGGTGCTGGGGTGGCCGCTTTATATAGGGTCGACTGAGCGTCAGAGAAGCATGGGCGGTGCTCGCCGGTGACGACGGCACAGCGAGCTAGAGGCGTGGGAGGTGCGCTAGGACGGTAGGCGCTGCCCTGGCGAGTGTCACGGTGGTGCTTGTGGAGTGGTTTGCGGTCGGGTAAAGTGAAGAGCGCGGCGCGCACTAAGTCTCTTCCGATGGCGAGTTTCACGGCGGCCGGCGACTACGGGGTACGGTCAGGGGATTGGGCATGTCTGTTAGCTTGCTAGGCTGGTGGGGATCATGTAGACGGGCGGCTGGAGCTAGGCGAGGTCTGGCTATGCGGGGACAGGGCGCGCTCTGCGGGCGGCGTCGGCATGGTCAACAGGCTCCGGGCGCGGCGGTTCCTGGCTGTTCTGGTCGCTGTCCTTGGGCTGGGGCTGGTTGGACGGTGGAGGTGGACCACGGGCGACATGCTGGACATGGTGGGCGAGGCTGGCGGCTGCTGTGGCGCGTTGTCGCCGGTGAGGGTGCTCAAGGTGCTCGGCCTTAATGGCCATGACCATTTGGTGGTGTGCACAGGGCTTGGCCGGGCTAGCAAAGGGTAGGGGGTGCACTGGGGGGACAAGGGGACCGAGTTAGGCCCAAATGGTGACCAAGATCACTGCTCACTATAGTGTTTTGAATTTGGCCAGATTTGTGTTTGCCACCTGTTTGATGAAATGGCCGCAAGACGTAAAAGTTTGAAATTTGGTTTCAAATTTTTTGGGTGTTCTCCACTAGTAGTAGGTAGTCTCTGGTTGCAAGGGTTTTGAAAGTGGAGCTCAATTTGATGGTTTTTGAAATAGAGGTGATCTAGGCATATGCATTGAATTCAATTTTCACATGCCATTTAAAATAAGTATTTGAATGTTTTTAGCAGATCAAAATGTGGGCCTTGGTACCTCATTATGTGTACTAGCAAGGGGTGCAAAGACCTAGAATTATTTTTGTTGAGAAGTGAGTGCTAGGAAGTGTAGTGGATTAAAATGACCAAAATGACCATTCCTCCTTTTTAATTGTTTTTGATTTGAATTTCTTTGGGAAAAGTTTGGGAAAGATGTAGATGATGTTTAAATCACCTAAGAAACATTTTACAAGCAATGGATCACTTAATCATGGCAATTCAAATTAACTCCTAATTTAAATGCACATACTTATGAATGGTTTAATAATTTTAATTAGAAAAGTTTTTATTAACCCTAATTTTGATGATTTGGATCTTAATAACCTTGGATTAAAATTTTGTGATGTTACAACAACGGTATGGGTTCATGATGCCACATCGGCTATGGGCGGAGCCCACCACCCGGCGACTGCGGAGGCGTGCCGTGGCTGAAACTACTCTCGCGGGGCGAAACTCTGTTCACGTATACTGACAGCGGCCTAATGAAGCGCGCGAAGCGTGCACGTCCCACCTTCCAGTGACACGGGGTACAATGTCGCGCGGCACACATGTCTGCATCGGGGCCTGGCTCACAGGATAGCAGGAGGGCTCTGATGCGACGTCGCCGCGTGTCCTTTCTATCATCCATCCCACTATCAAAAATGATTAGGACGATGTAGATGGCAGTTTAATCCGAAAATGACTAGGCGCAGCGGCACGGGGATCGCTCTAGCGACCGAGCCGGCGGCGCGGGAACCGCGCGGGGCGACGGCGAGATGGGAGCAGAGGAGATGGCGGTCGCCACTGGAGTGTAGGGCGGTTAGGTGGTCATGGATGCCGATGGGAGAGGCGGAGCTCGGCATGGGGCAGCAAACGGTGTGGTGGTGCCGACCACAGTCGCATGATGGGTGCGGCATGCACCGTCAGTTGGCGTAGTCTGCTGGCAGAGGAGCAAGATGGGGATAGGCAGGCCGACGGAGGAGCAAGTAGGGGCGGTGCGTTGATGAGATTGGGACTCGGGAGTAGGCAGGCCTAGGGAGGTACGGGAGGATGATGTCAGGTGGCCCACGTTATTTACGGTGAAGACGTTACAGGCGGAGGCAGTTGCCAGTTGCGACGGATCCAGACAATAGAATCGTTCCATCGTCCGAAGGATACATATCATTTTCCTTATATTTAATGCCTATATGTTTTCCGTAGATTTTTGCTGACCTTGATCTGCCGACACACATGATGGCCCGCAAGCCCATACTCCTCCACGTGCATCACATGGTCCTAGTTGTAATATTTACTCCATTCTACTCTCTCCATTCCATAAACCTGCTCTGGCCATTTTTAATTGTTTATATTTTAAATGCAGGGAGTACTATATATACTAATCTCTTTATATCTTCCTTGTTGTGTTCACTTTGTTGAGAACGTAAATATGTTGTCTATCGTATTTTCATCGGTTCTGACCTTATGACAACAATTCAATAGACTTAATGGACAAAGCGTTTTGGCTCATAGGTCTAGATGCATCCAATATAAATAATCTAATTTAAATGTATTTAAAATGTTCAAAATATTTCAAAAAATAAATCCTAAGTGTACATCAGGACATTCTATGTTTACACGCGAAGTTTTGTCCAAAAAAAATATTTTTGTGACATGTGTAAAATGTCTGCTGAAATGCTGTTTTGAAGCACCCAAAGTAGTCTTTTTTTTCATAACCCACAAAAAATATCATGTTTTTCACGAAACTTTTCTACAGAAAACACATGGACATGTTTTACCACACTAGTTGCCAACTCTGTTCAGCTGGATCTCAACGAAGACGCTCTATGAACAACACGAATTGGACACGTATACTTGCTTCATGAACCGATGGGTATCTTTGCCCTAGATATATGAGCTCTAGTTGATGAAGATTGGTAGGTAGTTGTGACCAGTGTGTTAAGAATATAATACACGCGTAGCCTTTTTCATCAATTTGAACTGTTGGTTGCGTTGACTAGTGCATTTAATTCAATATGGTATTAGAGCCAATAGGTCTCAACTTCAAGACCCTGCTCACGTAGTTTACAAAAAAGAAGATTCTGCGACTTGCATCGAATCCACACTAAGGACTAAAATAGCCTAGACGTGAGGGGGAGTGTTAAAAATATAATACACGTCTAGCTCTTTCCATCAGTTTGGACTTTTGGTTCAGATGGCTAGTGCATCAATTCAATACAGTGCGCAGGCATACCAAGATGGAGGCCGGTAGTAGTGTGGCTGTGGCTGTCTTGTGCATGGTCGCTGCGGCCTGCTGGTTCCTCCACACGGTGTTCAAGTGGAACCGCACGGGCGCAGCTAGCCCTTTCCATCAGTTCAGACTTTTGGTTCAAATGACTAGTGCATCAATTCAATACATTGCGCAGGCATACCAAGATGGAGGCCGGTAGTAGTGTAACTGTGGCTATCTTGTGCATGGTCGCTGCGGCCTGCTGGTTCCTCCACACGGTGTTCAAGTGAAACCGCATGGGCACAGCTAGCAGGCACCTCCCAGGGTCGAGGGGGCTACCCATCATTGAGGAGTCATTCCAGTTCTTCAAGTCTAGCCCATCTCTCTGTTAGCTTTGCGACAAGTAAATAACGAAGAACGAAAATAAAATTGCAGCAAGGGGGACACAGATTTAACGTGGAAAACCCTCTCCAACAAAGAGAGAGGAAAAACCACGGGTGCCAGCCATCGAAACTTCACTATATCGAAGAGTGTTTACACAACGCCGGGGATTTCACAGATGCAACTTATCCCAACCGGCGGCTTACAAGAAGTATATATACCGGTGGTAACCTAGGTCATCAACGATCCGTACCGCGGGGGGATGTCGCCCCCCGCACCCCCCACAGGCGTCCCTGTTGGGCCTCGCTCCGCTCCGTCAGAAGTTGGCCTTTACTTTGTAGAATCTGGATCAACATATAACAAACTCCACCTTGAGACAAATTCCTTCTTGTAGCATCAATAGTAATCATCTCCCTGAACAAACAAAGAAAACACTTTCGGCGCCAATAGCCACTTGGGCTAAGTAGTTATACCAACTAAGCTTGAGCATAGCTCAAACTTAGCAAGAGGAACAGGCTTTGTCATCATATCAGCAGGATTATCATGAGTGCTTATCTTGCATACCTTCAGTGTACCTTGTGCAACAACATCACGAACATAATGGTACTTGATATCAATGTGCTTTGTTCTCTCATGGAACATCTGATCCTTAGTAAGATAAATAGCACTTTGACTGTCACAGAACAGGTTAATGCAAGAATCATCCTGACAAAGCTCAGCATACAAACCTTTCAACCAAACAGACTCTTTGCAAGCTTCAGCAACAGCCATATATTCTGCTTCGGTTGTAGATAGAGCAACAACTGGTTGCAGCGTTGCCTTCAAACTCATGGCACATCCACCTACCGTGAACACATAACCTGTGAGGGACCTCCTCTTATCCAAGTCGGCAAAATCTGAATCCACATAGCCCGTGAGTCCCTCATCGGTCTTGCCAAACTTCAAGCAAGCGTTGGATGTGCCCGGAGGTACTGAAAGTCCATCGACAACTTTCCAATGTTCTTTACCAGGATTAGCCATGTAACGACTCACCAAACTCATAGCATATGATAAATCAGACGAGCAAACCATGGCATACATCAAGGAACCAACAACACTAGAATAAGGAACTCGAGACATGTACTCAATATCTTCATCAGAACTAGGACATTGCAATGCTGACAATTTAAAGTGAGGAGCAACATGAGTACTAACTGACTTTGCATCGTGCATATTAAAACGTTGAAGAACTTTCTCAACATAACTTTGCTGACTAAGAAACAACAACCTAGATTTTCTGTCCCGTTTAATTTCCATACCTAGGATTTTCTTAGTAGCACCAAGATCTTTCATCTCAAATTCACTACTTAGGTGTGCCTTCAAAGTAGTGATTTCTTTCATGCTCTTGGCAGCAATTAACATATCATCAACATATAACAGCAAGTAAATAGGTGATCCATTAACAAACTTTATGTAAACACAGCTATCAAACTGAGACCTCTTAAAACCTTGTGAGATCATAAATGAATCAAACCTTTTGTACCACTGTCTTGGCGATTGCTTCAAACCATAAAGCGACCTCTTCAATTTGCACACAAAATCCTCTTTTCCAGGAACTATGAACCCTTCAGGTTGGTCCATGTAAATCTCCTCCTCCAGTTTACCATGCAGAAAAGCAGTCTTTACATCTAGCTGCTCAAGCTCAAGATCATGCATAGCAACAATACCAAAGAAAGTACGAATAGAGCTATGCTTCACAACCGGAGAGAAAGCATCATTATAGTCAATCCCTGGAATCTGGCTAAAACCTTTTGCTACTAACCTTGCCTTAAACCTTGAAGGCTCATTAGGAGACAAACCTTCTTTTCTCTTATATATCCACTTACAACGGACGGCCTTCTTCTGTTTAGGCAAGCGCACAACTTCCCATGTGCCATTCTTATCAAATGATTGCATCTGTTCTTGCATAGCAGAAACCCATTTCTCGCGGTCAATGGATTCAACAGCCTCATTGTATGTAGCAGGTTCAGTATCATGCTCTACCTGTTCAGCACAACTCAAAGCATAATGAGCAAGATTACACTCTTCAATCAAACGACGAGGTGGAACTATGTTACGCCTCGGTCTATCAGCAGCAATAGATTCATGTGGCTGCTGCAAAACAGTAGGTGAGTGCTGAACAACATCATCATCAATATTTTCCTCATGAGTATCATCAACAACAACATTATTATCAATAGTTTTCTGCAGGTGCTCCACCTGCACACGAACTCCCTCCTCTCCAATAGCAACAGGAGAGGGATCTGATGGCAAGCTGTCATGATACATAACGGATTCATTGAAAACAATGTTCCTACTCAACAAAATCTTTTTAGTTTCAGGATCCCATAGTTTATATGCCTTAACTCCTGAACCATAACCAAGGAATATGCACTTGACAGCTCTAGGCTCTAACTTTCCATTATCAACATGAGCATAAGCAGTGCAACCAAAAACTCTCAACTGTGAATAATCAGCAGGCGAACCTGACCATACCTCAATAGGAGTTTTCTTCTCAAGTGGAATAGAAGGTGACCTATTGATGAGGTAACACGCTGTGTTGGCTGCTTCAGCTTAGAAACGTCTATGCATAACTGCATTGGACAACATACAGCGAGCCCTCGAGATGATGGTTCTGTTCATGCGCTCGGCCACGCCATTCTGCTGAGGAGTGTAAGGGATGGTGTGGTGCCTGATTATACCATCATTACTGCAAAACTCCTCAAACTCATCAGAACAGAATTCCATACCATTGTCAGTACGTAGTACCTTTACCTTCTTTTCAGTTTGCTTTTCTACCATAACTTTCCACTTCTTAAAAGCATCAAAAACATCAGATTTGTGTTTCAGAAAATATGGCCACACTTTTATTGAGTAGTCATCAATAATAGTAAGCATGTAATTAGAACCACCAATAGATGTCTTACGGGAAGGTCCCCATACATCAGCATGCACATAATCTAAAATGCCTTTGGTGGTATGAACGGAAGCATTGAATTTAACTCTTTTGTGCTTACCAAAAACGCAGTGCTCACAGAGCTCAAACTTACCCAAGTTGCAACCATCAATCAGCTCTCTCTTAACCAATTCTGCCATGCCATGTTCGCTCATATGCCCAAAGCGCATATGCCAAAGATTTGTTGTACCACAATCATCAGAATCATTAGCAGTAAAAGCAGCAGCAATACCAGGCAAAGTGCTACCTCTAAGAACATATAACTTAGCAGAATTCATATCACCTATCATGTGAATAAGAGAGCCTTTCGATACCTTTAACAACTTACGCCCACCGGCGTACTTGTATCCATCAACGTCCATGGTACTCAGGCAGATCAGATTTCTGGCCATGCTTGGTATGTGCTTCACCTCATTCAACATACGCGTCACGCCATCATGTGTCTTGATATTAACAGATCCAACTCCGACAATATGTCACGGGTTGTCATTCCCCACACTACAAAATCTCCAGTCTGCACAGACTCATATGAACTGAACCAATCTTTGTTACAGCAAATATGAAACGAACATGCAGTATCAAGTATCCATTCATCATCACGAGAAGCACAAGCAGCAAAAACGGCTAAACATTCACCATCAGAACTATCACCAGAAACAACAGCATCCTTACCATTACCTTGATCCTTATCTTGCGGTTGGTAAGTACCGTTCCTTTTCTCCTTATTCTACAACTTCCAACAATCATCAATAACATGATTAGATTTCTTACAATACCTGCAGAACTTGTCCTTTCCCTTGGACTTCGAACGACCTCTGTCGTCTTTGCTCTTATCTCGGTTGCCATGGTTGTTAAATCTTTGCTCGGTCCTGCCACGAACCTACAGAGCTTCAGCCTTAGAAGACGCCCCATCTGCCTGCACCATAGATTTCATCTTTTCCCTCTGTTTGAGGGCATCTTGCACTTCATCAAGGGTTATCTTATCACAGCTCAACAACATTGTATCACGAAAGTGTGTATAAGAACTAGGCAGCGAGCATAAGAGTAATAGAGCTAGATCCTCATCATCATATTTTACTTCCATAGATTGCAAATCAGAAATAATCTCTCTGAAAAGAGATAAGTGATTCATTACCAGATATGGGGTGGCCCGATCTTCTCAGTAAGCGGTTGGCAATGATAATGGTGGATGATAGATAACTAGCATGTAGCTATGAACTCTCCCGCTCGATCCCTGATGCTAATGCAACAGCTCTCGAAACTTGTAGGATATTCACAACACCACGCTGTTGCGCACGCAGCCATGACCACGGACGGTAGTATGCAATCTACTAATTCCCAATGGAACAACAGATCACACTCAATTATAGTTGGTAGATTCGAACACAGGGTAATTCTAGAGGTTCTATGAAAGAAACAACTCCAAAATATTTTAGCGTGGTCTAAACCCTAACTAGAGGTCGTCCCATAGCTTATAAGGGTGGCTGGAGCGACCAGAAACCGAAACTAAATGCAAATGACTCAAACTGATACAAACCGACTCGGACCAGATTCGGTCGGCGGGCGGACACTCCGGTCGAATTCGGCCGGACACTCCGGGTGAAGTGTGCCGGACAGTCCGGTCTGGCCGGAAACTCTGAAGTTTCCGGGTGGCGTCCGTGTAGTGTCCGAACTGGCATACTGAATGTCCACGCCAGTTTGCCTCTCGACCTGGCCGGACAGTCTGAGTGGATCTGGCCGGACACTCCGGTCATGGCAGATCTTTTTGCCTTCGTCTTGATGATCTTCTCTTGCGCCTTCCTCCCGCTCCTCCCTCACGCATCCTTGGGCGATCATCATGTTGGGCTTCTCTTGTATCCCTTCTCCTCCTCGCGCCATGCTTGTTTCTCCAACGAACCTGTTGTTCCAGTAGCTTGGCACGAGCTCTTGTAATAGGTCCAATTCTAATCTCATTGGACTGATCCTTTCTTGCAACAGTTGTAGCATCTTCAGTAGTCATTGGGGTAGGTGTAATTGTAGGGATGTCCTCATCATCTCCCCCCCTTCAAAAGGCGTCGATCTCGACGCTCCAAG
This sequence comes from Avena insularis, assembly GCA_023614405.1. Classification (NCBI taxonomy): domain Eukaryota; kingdom Viridiplantae; phylum Streptophyta; class Magnoliopsida; order Poales; family Poaceae; genus Avena; species Avena insularis. The sequence continues at coordinate 84,303,295 of CM042684.1, read as the reverse complement.
GTCTTCTCCATCATATGGTGACAAATCAGCAACGTTGAAGCTATTGCTAACTCCTCCAAACTCCTCAATAGGTATATCAACCGAGTAGGCGTTATCATTAATCTTGGCTAACACCTTGTAAGGACCAGCACCACATGGCTTCAATTTTGACTTTCGAAGTAGTGGGAACCTATCCTTGCGTAGATGCACCCAAACCATATCTCCAGGCTCGAACAACTCTTCTTTCCTTGCTTGATTCCTTGCAACAGCAATGTTCTTGCCTTTCTTCTCAATAGCCTCTCGAGTCTTCTCATGTATTTTCTTCACATAATCAGCACGTTTTGATGCCTCCATATCAACTCTCTCATGTAATGGCAGAGGCAACATATCAAGTGGCGTCAATGGCTTGAAACCATACACCACCTCAAAAGGACAAAGCTGAGTAGTTGAATGCACAACCCTGTTGTAAGCAAACTCAACATGTGGCAAACACTCTTCCCACTCCCGCAGATTCTTTTTAATCATGGTCCTTAGTAGCTGTGACAATGTTCGATTCACCACCTCCGTTTGACCATCTGTTTGGGAATGACATGTAGTACTGAACAGCAACTTCGTTCCTAGCTTGCCCCATAAGGTTCTCCAAAAGTAGCTCATGAACTTCACATCACGGTCAGAAACAATCGTCTTTGGTACTCCATGTAATCTCACGATGTCCCTGAAAAACAGGTTAGCAACATGCGACGCATCGTCGCTTTTGTGGTAGGCAATAAAATGAGCCATCTTAGAGAACCTATCCACTACCACAAATATAGAATCATGACCTCTCTGAGTTTTAGGTAGACCTAGCACAAAATCCATACTAATGTCTTCCCATGGAATAGTCGGTGCAGAGAGAGGTGTATACAAACCGTGAGGCTTCAGCTTAGATTTCAACTTGTGGCATGTAATACATCGGCTCACAAATCTGTACACACCACGCCTCATCTTGGGCCAATAAAAATGATCAGCAAGCATGACCAATGTCTTCTCACGCCCAAAGTGACCCATCAAACCACCAGCATGTGATTCTTGCACTAAGAACAAACGCAACGACGATTCTGGAATACATAGTTTGTTAGCTCGAAACAAATATCCATCATGTATATGATACTTATCCCATGCGTTTCTAAGAGCACACAAACGATATGGTTCAGCAAAATCATGGTCAGTTGCATAAAGTGCACAAATAGCTTCTAATCCAGGAATGTTAACATCAAGATTGGTTAATAGCATGTTCTTTCTAGATAGAGCATCAGCATCAGCAACAACGTTTTCTTTTCCCTTCTTATAGTTAATGATGTAAGGAAAAGACTCAATGAACTCAACCCATTTAGCTAATCTTATATGCAAGTTTGATTGAGCTTTCAAGTATTTCAATGCTTCATGATCAGAATATATGATGAATTCTTTTGGCCACAAATAATGTTGCCAAACCTCAAGTACTCTAACAAGTGCATACAATTCTTTATCATAGATAGAATAATTCAAACGAGCACCAGTCAATTTCTCAGAAAAATAAGCTATAGGCCGACCCTCTTGCATCAAAACGCCACCTATGCCTATACCACTAGCATCACATTGAACTTCAAGTTGCTTCGAAAAATCAAGTAATGCAAGTAATGGTGCAGAAGTAAGCAAACGTTTTAATGTATCAAATGCAATGTCTTGAGCCGCACCCCATACAAAAGGAACACCTTTCTTTGTCAAATCATTTAATGGTGCAGCAATGGTGCTAAAATCTTTCACAAAGCGCCTATAGAAAACAACGAGACCGTGGAAACTACGCACTTGACTAACATTCATCGGAGTAGGCCAATTCTGAATTGATTCAATTTTAGATTGATCTACCTCTACTCCATGCTTAGAAACAACAAATCCTAGGAATATGACCTTATCTTTTGCAAATGTACACTTCTCAAGATTAGCATACAGTTTATTATCACATAACACTTGCAAAACTTGTCTAATATGAGTGCAATGTTCAGATTCGGTGTGGCTTTATATGAGTATATCATCAAAGTAAAAAACCACGAAACGACCAATAAACTCTCTCAAAACATGATTCATCAAACGCATGAAAGTACTGGGTGCATTAGTAAGACCAAATGGAATAACTAACCACTCATACAAACCGAATTTAGTTTTGAAAGCAGTTTTCCATTCATCCCCTTCTTTCATCCTAATTTGATGATAACCACTACACAAGTCAATTTTAGAGAAAATAGCAGCACCACTCAATTCATCGAGCATATCCTCTAAGCGTGGAATAGGATGACGATATCGAATAGTGATGTTATTATTCGCTCTACAATCAACACACATGCGCCAGGTACCATCATTCTTAGGAACTAAAATAACTGGAACATCACAAGAGCTAAGAGAGACACGAATGTACCCTTTATCCAGCAACGCTTGTACTTGCTTCTGAATTTCCTTAGTTTCTTCGGGATTAGTCCTGTAAGGTGCATGGTTGGGAAGTGTGGCGCCAGGAATTAGGTCCACTTGATGTTCTATACCACGCAATGGGGGCAAACCTGCCGGTACGTCTTCTGGAAACACATCCCCAAAATCCTGCAAAACAGAAGAGACACCAAGAGAAATAGGGGTCATGTCGTTAGAAACCAACACCTCGCCCTTATACATGAGCACAAGTGGCATGGTTGTAGGATCCTCACGAAACTCTCTCATATCCTCCTTGGTGGCTAGTATCAATAAACCAGGCACTCTCTCACTTTTCGTTATATCACTCAATTTAGGCTCAATTACATCAGGAACAGCTGTTACACAGTCTCGCCGAGTGGTAGTATCTTCCTTCAAGTTCACCTCTATCTTCTGGCGAGAATCATTCACAATTTCTTGTGGTGTCATTGGCTGCATAGTAATCTTCTTTCCTTTGAATTCCAAGTGATATGTATTGGCTCGGCCATTGTGTTGCACATGGTGATCATAGAGCCAAGGCCGACCCAATAGTAGGTGACAAACAGTCATAGGAACCACATCAAAATCAATAGAATCTTTGTATGGCCCTATTTGAAAATTCACACGTACCATATGATTTACCTTCATCTCACCATTGTTGCTCAACCATTGTATGTAGTATGGCTTGGGATGAGGTAAATATGTCAAATTCAGTTTGGCACATAGTTCTTTACTTGCAAGATTTTTGCAGCTACCTCCATCAATAATTACCTTGCAAGCTTTGTTTGGTCCAACTAGAGCTTTTGTTTGGAACAAGTTGCAACACTGGGATTCCTCAACCGTTTGCACACTAAGTACACGTGAAGATATGACAATAGTGGGTGTACGCTCAGCATTTGCATCAGCACCATCCTCACCGTCATCAATATCATCCTCAGAAGCTTCATCTCCACTTTCTACTTCACCTTGTTCATTAACAAACATAACCTTGCTGTTTGGACAATCCTTCTTGTAGTGACCTCTACCTCCATAAGTATGGCACACTACATCACGAGTACGTGCAGTAGACATGTTGGAACCCGAGCTAGCAGTAGGAACAACGGGTTTCCGAGCATGAGAACCAAATGAAGGTGTACTTGCTGGTTTGGCCGATGGTGTAAATGGAGCAGCAACTGGTGGCGTGACTGTAGGAGGTGTAGATCTGTCCGAAAATCTGCTGGAGGATGGAAAACGAGCGCGTGACTTCGCCTCTTCTGTCAACTGGGATTCGGCCTCTCTAGCATGATGCAACAACTCATTCATGGTCTCATACTTGTGATGACGAACAATGCTCTTGATTGGTAACTTCAGATTGTTTAGGAATCGCTGCATGGTCATCTCAATGGACCCACAAACTCGAGCACGCTGCATGAGCATCTGCATCTCCATGTAGTACTCATCAACTGTCATGGTGCCTTGCTTCAATTGCGTCAATTTATCAAAAACTGATCGCAAGTAATTGGTTGGTACGAAACATGCCTTCATGATTTGCTTCATCTCGCGCCAATCCATCACAGGAAGTTCATTGTCCTCCCTCCTATGTTGCACAAGAGCATCCCACCAACGCAAAGCATAACCATCAAATTCAGATGCTGCAAGCTTGACCTTCTTATCTTCTGGATAGTCAAATAATCGCCAGAGTTTCTCAATCTTCAATTCCCAGGTGAGGTAGTCTTCAAGATCAATGGAACCATCAAACTTAGGAATCGAGAATTTTGGCTTGCCCAAACCGTCATCAGTAGCTTAGTTGGGCACACGTGGACCACGCCCAAGATGGGCAAACCCACGACCATGAGCAGGTGCATGGACAGGGGGAATAGCACGTCCCCTACCAACATGTGGAGCAGCATCAACAGCGCTACCCTCACCGAAATCATCAAAGGCATCATCATGTTGAGGATCTTCCCTTCTATGCAAGGCGGCTGTCAAACCCTCAATGGACTGCTACAAAGTAGTGACATTGACATTGAGCGTAGCCACTTGCGTTTGGATAGTATCAACTGTCCCAACATGCTGATCCAATCTCATATTCATATCTTAGAGATTCCTGTCAATGGCATCTGTCGTGTTAGTAAACACACATGTCAAGTGGGATTTCAAAGCCTCATATTCACGCCAATTGACGAGCTCCTCATCCTTCTTTTTCTGCAACACAACATCATCATCACTAGAAGACATGATTAGTAGGTTAGTGAAAAAATCAAAATCTGTATGGTGGAAACTCTCACAACTCACTCACAACTAATAAGAAAGGAGATCTTACCGTTCCAAAGTGAATAGAGATGCTCTACCAAACAAAATCAAAGACTGATGCACTTGATGTGATGAAGTGAATATCAAAAGTACAGAGAACGATCGCAGGGCACACAGGTTATTTAAGGTGGAGCTATAGGTATGGTACCCTATCTACACCGCAAACAAGTCCTAGTGCTGATCGTACAAATACCCAAGAAACACACACAGTGGAGATAAACGTGGGAAAGCAACTTATGAAAAGGAATATTGCAATGCACAAGAGAGACGCTAGTAATAGCTCAAATAGAACTCCGGTTGATATGCGCCGGAGACTCCGGTTGGGCCGGATAGTCCGGTTTTGCCTGTCGAAAAATTTCTGCACTGCAAACCCTAATGAGCAGCCTGTCAGAGCAAAGCAACTAGTCTCGTGGGTACGTTCCTAGGCACAGATGCTGTAGATAGGCTGTGTCTATGGTATGCAAACAAAGGTACGCTATATGGACTCGGAAAAACGATAAATACTTGCGGAAACGGTAACAGTGGGAACAACGGAAAACAAGATGAAACCGTAAACCTAGACACAAACGGAAACTAGACTCCTACGAGGCAAAAACCTGCAGATCGGATCTACGAGAAGATACAATCAACAACTAAAAACTTGAAAATGATGCAATCTAGTCTATGGCAAATCTTTTTGTAAGGCTTTTTCTGTATAGGACGAAAACACTCTCTAATCTATGGATGGATTTGTGGATGCTTACCGAGGAAACACTGGAAATCTGATACCAAGATGATATGGAGTGGCCCGATCTTCTCAGTAAGCGGTTGGCAATGATAATGGTGGATGATAGATAACTAGCCTGTAGCTATGAACTCTCCCGCTCGATCCCTGATGCCAATGCAACAACTCTCGAACCTTGTAGGATATTCACAACACCACGCTGTTGCGCACGCAGCCGTGACCACGAACGGTAGTATGCAATCTACTAATTCCCAATGGAACAACAGATCACACTCAATTATAGTTGGTAGATTCGAACACAGGGTAATTCCAGAGGTTCTATGAAAGAAACAACTCCAAAATATTTTAACGTGGTCTAAACCCTAACTAGAGGTCGTCCAATAGCTTATAAGGGTGGCTGGAGCGACCAGAAACCGAAACTAAACGCAAACGACTCAAACTGATACAAACCGACTCGGACCAGATTCGGTCGGCGGGCGGACACTCCGGTCGAATTCGGCCGGACAGTCAGTCGGGCGGACACTCCGGGTGAAGTGTGCCGGACAGTCCGGTCTGGCCGGAAACTCTGAAGTTTCCGGGTGGCGTCCGTGTAGTGTCCGAACTGGCATACTGAATGCCCACACCAGTTTTCCTCTCGACCAGGTCGGACAGTCCGGGTGGATCTGGCCGGATACTCCGGTCGTGGCAGATCTTTTTGCCTTCATCTTGATGATCTTCTCTTGCGCCTTCCTCCCGCTCCTCCCTCGCGCATCCTTGGGCGATCATCATGTTGGGCTTCTCTTGTATCCCTTCTCCTCCTCTCGCCATTCTTGTTTCTCCAACGAACCTGTTGTTCCAGTAGCTTAGCACGAGCTCTTGTAATAGGTCCAATTCTAATCTCATTGGACTGATCCTTTCTTGCAACAGTTGTAGCATCTTCAGTAGTCATTGGGGTAGGTGTAATTGTAGGGATGTCCTCATCATTATCGATCCACCTTCCTGCAATCTATGCGAGAACAACTTCATCTTCACATGCATCTTACTGGTTAGATCCTTTGACATGCAGATCGATTCCAGTTTCCCCCAAAGGGAGCAGCAGATTTCTCTGTCAAGACTTCCTGCAAAATATTATTGGATAGGTGAACTTGAATCATAGACAAATCCTTACGGTCTTTCCACTTTTCTTCGTCAGACCAGCTCTTAGCATCCTTTTCCCCGAATCCATCCAGCGCATCATCCAGATCTGAAATTTGGGCGAGAATCGCCGCATCTTCACCTGCCACGAGCAGAATCTTGTGGAGTAGTCCAGCTGCGGTAGATCGAACTTCAATGACGACATGTCGCAAACCCTAGATTAGAACCTGGGGCTTTGATACCACTTGTTAGCTTTGAGACAAGTAAATAACAAAGAACGAAAATAAAATCGCAGCGAGGGGGACACAGATTTAACGTGGAAAACCCTCTCCAACAAAGAGAGGGGAAAAACCACGGGCGCCAGCCAGCAAAACTTCACTATATCGGAGAGTGTTTACACAATGCCGGGGATTTCACAGATGCAACTTATCCCAACCGGCGGCTTACAAGAAGTATATATAGAGGTGGTAACCTAGGTCATCAACAATCCGTACCGCGGAGGGATGTCGCCCCCCGCACCCCCCACAGGCGTCCCTGTTGGGCCTCGCCCTGCTCCGTTAGAAGTTGGCCTTTACTTTGTAGAATTTGGATCAACATATAACAAACTCCACCTGAGACAAATTCCTTCTTATAGCATCAACAGTAATCATTGAAGTAAATATGCCCTCAGAGGCAATAATAAAATTGTTATTACGTATTCCTTGTATATGATAGATGTTTATTTTGCATGCTATAATTGTATTGATAGGAAACATCAATACATGTGTGCTTAATAAACAAAAAGGGTTCCTAGTTATGCCTCTCTTATAGACTAGCTTGTTGATTAACAAGATTATCAAGGTTTCCTGATCATGGACATTGGATGTTGTTAATAACAATGTCACATCATTTGTGAAATGATGTGATGAACATTCATCTGAAGTATAGCATTACGATCAAGTCATTATGTTTATATTGCTATAACATCATACGAAGTAATCTTTATCCTTAGACCATGAGATCATGTTAATTGCTAACACCGGAAGAGTATCTTGATAACATCAAACGTCACACCGTAACAGGGTGACTATAAAGATGGGTTCAGTACTACGAAGGTGTTATGTTGAGGCTCATGGATCAAGAGTGGAATTTGTCAATCCAGATGACAGATAGATATACTCTGGGCCCTCTCCATGATATCACATTAGGATAGCTTGCAAGCAAGTGATGTGATCACTAGAATGTTATATCACGAGCGAAAAGAGTGCATGTCGTGCTTAGATCAAACTAGGTATGGAGATACCGATGATCGAATCTCGGACATGTAATATATCGAGAGACAAAGGGATTTAGTTACAAGCATTAAAGGTTCTCACGATCACAGGAGTCATCGTTGAATGTGTAGGAGTCAGTACGGATCTCCGGTCCTGGCTGATTATTGATCGGAGAAGGGTCTCGATCATGTCTGCATTATTCACGAACCGTATGGTGGCACACTTAAGAGTTACCGGACACCATTTTGGAGCACATATGTTTCAGACGAAAGAATTGCAAAGCGCAGGAATTGTTTTCAATAGAAACCGGAAATTGTTTTGGGTGAAATTGCAGAAGGTGGTTCTGCATGTGATATTGAAATATTGCAAGGGGCTATATGTGAATGTTTGTTAATTAAAGTAATTAACAAAATCTGAATAAATTTAATAAAAAGAGCTTTATTAAATGAGAGAGCATTAAATTTGGAGAAATTTAATGCATTTAAAGTGGAGACTTTAAAAGGGAATGTGAAGAGGCATTTTAATGTGGAGGGGTTACCACCACATGAATGGGGGAGGTGAGGGGTCACCCCCCCATGCGCCGGTGTAACACCCTCAGAATCGGCCCTATGCAAGTTTCAGCACTCTCCGCCAAACCCGCATAGAAACGATTCAAAGGTGCCCACCAGGCACTTGCGTGCGGGTGGAAAACGAAGTAATATCATTACACAATAGTCCTCGATGGAACCCACAAAACATATATACAACAGCGACTCAAAGAGTCAAGAATACAGATATAATATACAAAGATTCAAATCACCTTGAAAATGATAGAGCGTCCGACTACGGACAATATGCAAATGGGGCTAAGAGCCCTGAAGAATAACCAATGGCGTCCATAACCCTGCCCAGGCCAAGCCGGAAGGGTAACCCTGCTAACGACGTCGAGACCTGCTAAAACAAAAGGGGTGCCGACAAAGGGCAAAGGAAAAAGAGGCGTCGATCGAGGCAGACACGGCGAGACTAGAATTCGGTCCTCGCCTACATAGGTATGGTGGATCAAGCGGCAGCGCATGCAATAAACAACCTATAGAGACTCGATACAAATAGCGGCTATCGGAGAGGGGTAAGAAAGACCTATTCGGAACCAACCTGCTACTACCACCAAACATACCCATCCTGGTATTTCCCCCTCGAGACCAAACGAGGAAGTCAACCAAGGAACTCACACAGTTAGCAGTTTTATTCATTCCGTTATAGTTGCGGCAATTACTAGTCAATTAAAGATAGCATGAGTCATCCTGATATAATAAGCAGTGGGCAGTTTTAGTTAACCATTCAGTTGTAGTTGCAACACTTACTAGTCAGATACGATTAGCATGAGATATCCCCAAACCCAGCAGTTGTTGGTACTTTTAGTTAGCCATTCCGTTGTAGTGGAGCTGATTACTGGTCACATCGGATACAAGTCAAATTATAACAGTAAACTTTAGTTATAGTTGTCTATGATCGAGAACTGTGCTCCAAGTCGTCCATAACCGCGGACACGGCTTTTCGAAAAGATTTAACCCTGCAGGGGTGCACCAAAGTATCCACACGCACTTCGACCCTTTTTGCCAGATCAGTTAACATACACCCATCGGTATGTCGGCGGGGCCTAAGTCATGACGTTTCCCAGATCCGAAGCAAGTACATGGGGGCCACCCCACTAAGCTACCCGCAACGAAGTCGGCCAGTCTCCGAGACGGACTCAGGGTTTGCGTCAGTGGCTGTAAACGACTGGGAACCCGAAAGTGTGACTGGGCTTGTCGATACCGCGAAAACACTCCGCAATCCTAAACAGTACAGGTGCAGTACATCGCACAATTTTAAATAAAGCAGTAAAGCATGGCATAAGTACAGAATAGTAATAAAGCCCCAAACTACTTTGTGGCCCCCAGTACAATACTTTGAAATCAGGTACTAATCGATGGGGGTGCCCACACACCCCACCTGTGGTTAGCGCGCTCGATCTCGGAACAGGTGTCAAGAACTCGGGGTCCTACGGGACACCAGTGAGCGGTTAAAAACCAAAATATTGTCTATTACCCACCGGTGCCTCTGCATTTACCTACTTTCAATTTTAGTTATTAAACAATAATTATAGCCATGATCATCTCCAACATTAAACATGCGGCAAAACTCCAACAACTGTGGTACTTGACGACACGCAACACCACTTGAGCAAGCGACTACGACGCGCCAGTCTAACTATCTACCAAACAATAGGTAATAGGATGTGTCCAAGGCAATATAAGGCTGCAAGGGATATCACGGGCACGAAAACTAGAGCATCGCAACACAGATAGCAATAGATCAAAAGGAGGGAATAAATACTATAAAAGTAAGATAGATTGAAAGGGGGAGATTCTCGCCTGAAAAACATTGCCGAAGGTTCATCCGAAGATCGGGGCGAAGCTCACATCAACTCATCGATCTTATCCGCGAAGAAGCAAAACACTAGAAGAAACATCGGATGCACTACTTAATACGACGGCGGAAGATCCGGCATGCTTATGGTATGATGCATGGCATGGCACAGATGTGATGCAACTAGGCAATATTAAGCGGAACCGGTGTCCCGACATTTAATTAAACGGTTCAAGTTAGTTATCTATCCCGCCAATTAAATGTTGTCTTATCAAGGAAAAAGTATAGCACCAGTTCGCTACACAAATTTAAATGGAACCACTATTAGACTAGATTCGTCCGCATATGGATCCCATATTAATTATTAGGTGTGTCGACAAAAGCTCCCAACCCACAGACAGATATGCATGCAAGAACAAATTAATATGCGACAGTTGATAATGTCATATTATAAAAATAGGGGTCTCGGATAAATGGGTCATACATCTGGGTACGGCAGATCTTGGGGTTCCAGGGGTTCAGGGTTCGACAGGATTCGACAGGGATTGGTCTCGGCGGGAACGTTCTAGGACAACGGAGTAGATCTTGTCACATCAGTGGTCTTCGGGTCCGTGTAGACGGTCATGGCGTTCAAGGTGGAGAACTTGGCGTTCCGTGAAGGAGTACTTGGCGCACCGGGGTCTCGGTGTCCTTGGATCCGAGAGGAAGAACTTGGCGTGTCGGGTTCGGTCTTCGGGTCCGGGGTATGAGTCATGGCGTCCCATTGTAGATCTTGTCGCATGGTGTCCGGGTAGGCGAACTTGGCGGGTTGAGACGATCTTGTCGGTGGTCATCAAATTTATCGGGTCGAGGTCGATCTTGGCAAGATACCCCCATGTTGTCCTTGTCGGCATGATCATCACCGAAAAGATGGCCTTGGAGGCGGAGCGAATAACGAAGAGGTCGATGTTGCCGATGCTTCGGGTACCGACTTCATTGTCGAAGGCGAACTTGAGTAGACGACACCGGGTACGAGATGGTCCCGCGGGTTCTGGCTTCACATGAAGGGCATCGAAGATCTTGCGTTAGGGACTTGGTCTTGGCCGGGACGGGTCATCAAGCATCATCACATAATCCAGCGACCACCAGACAACGTCAACACAAAACAAACGGGAGCAGACCGACCGATCTAGAGCCAAGGTTGTGGCACGCGCGCTGGCAGAGCAGGGCACGTCTCGCGTGGCGACGTGGGCGGCGAGGGCGCGCTGCCGGCGCGGGGAGGAGTGGCGACCGGCGGCAGCACCTAAGACAGAGGAGACGGCGGGGTGGCAAGGCGCACAGGAGGCACGGCCAGGTCGCGGCTCGCTTGCAGGCGGGCAGGCCGACGCAGAAAGAACCGAGCCCGATGGCGAAAGGGAAGAAGGCCGACGTGCTGCCATGGCGCCGGTGGGCGGCTCATGGGCTGGGCGCGAACAGCAGGAGAGAGAGAAGCGTCTGGGGGAAGGTGGAAGATGGGGAAGCGGCGAGCAAGCGTGGCCGGGCGAGGCGGGCGCTGCGGCTACCGTGGCCAGGCTCGAGATGGAGAGTTGCGAGAGCGGTGAGAGGAGGGAAGCGCCTGGGCGGCGGCTGAAGGGAAGAGCGTCGAGGAGAGATGGTGGGGGAGAGAGGAGCAGGCGAGCGGGAGGAAGAGAGAGGAGCGGCCGCGGCGGTGGCGCCATGGCCGTGGCGAAGGGGTCCCTGGCGGCGGGCGGTGGAAGCGCCTGGGGAGGGAGTGCATCGCGAGGGAGAGGTGGAGGGCCTGGGCGGTTCGGTCGCGTGCGAGGTGGGCCAGGAGCGGGGCCGGGGTGGTTGGCGGTTGGAGGAAGGGAGTAGGCGGCGGGGTGGGGGATGGGCAGGTGGGAGTGCGAGGCGGGGCCCACGCGGCAGGATCCCGAGGCGGGGGGCCAGGGGAGTGGGTGCAGGTGGGGGCTGTGTGTGAGTGCGTGTGTGGTGTGTGTGTGAGTGCGTGTGTGGTATATGAGGGAGTGGGGTGGGGCCAGGCGAGGGAGAGAGGGGAGGAGGTGGACCTGGTGGAGAGTGGGCCAGGGGTGGTTAGGTGGCAAGAGCTGAGTGGATGGAGTGGAGGAAAAGGTGAGATGGCGGGCACCGATTGGGTGGGATGAGGTGGAGGCAGGGTGGGTAGATTAGGTTGGGGTAGGAAAAGGGTTTAGGTAGTCCGGTTTTTGTACTGGGGGTGGCCGACTGGGTCAGATCGGCCCGGTACGGCTGTTTTAATATTTAAAATGGGGCTTTTGAAAACCGTTGGTAGACGAAACGAAATAATCCGGAGACCCGGGTTTTGGATTTGAAATAAAGGCGGGGTATTTAGAAAACAAAATATGTTTTTCGAAAATAGTTTCAGTCAAACAAATGCACGATGATGACGATGCTCAAATGCAATGTGGCATGATGACATGAGCATGCGGTCATGATGATGCAATGCACAAAAACAACGCGATTTTCTAGTAGTGGTTTTTGTGGGGCGCCACAATTCGACACCACTAACAATGGATCTCGCCCTCGAGATCCGCCTCATGGTACCGGGAAGAAGGGCGGCGATCTGAATCTTCTCGCATCGTGTAGATCCTCGCGACACCACTAACAAGAGGTCGTTGTCCGTGATCGTCGAGAGAACACTCCGGGAACAAAAGGTCGAAGGTAGAGGTATCAACAAATAAAGCCACCTCTAGCTTCGATAGAAAGAGGGAGCCGATGCATTCTCATCCACTTCAATGTACAAAAGCGAATAGAAGGGGTAGTCGGCATGGGGGCCAATCCATCACGCACCCAAACTATTACTCTGCACAATCGGTAGAAAAGTGTGCAACCATTCGCGGAATCAGACTGAAGATCTCGACAATCGAGGTTCGGAACAAAGGAGTGATGCAGGCTCTGCATCGGATCTGGCGTAGATGATATCGTCGCGTCGGAAAACATCGGAAGGCACGAGAAGGAACAAAGAGAAGTCCACCAGACGAAGGATCCCTCGGATAGCATGAAGACCAGATGTAGCAAAACCGTTACCAAAGGAGGAAGCGAAACCCTGAAGGTACGATGGAACCCAACCACGAGAAATCCTGGACTCGAAGAGAGAGAAGAGAGCGGATTCCAAACACGCAGAGGTGAGAGGAGAGCAGCAGAGGGGTAAGGAGTAAAAATCAGATCTAATTAGAACTATCCAACCGATTTTTGCAAAAATAGTTTTGACACTCTACTGCGGTCGTTAGCTAGGTTATCCTACAGGCTGGACTTGTGGGGTATCGCAACTGCTGGGCTCTGATACCACTCTGTAACACCCTCAGAATCGTCCCTATGCAAGTTTCAGCGCTCTCCGCCAAACCGGCATAGAAACGATTCAAAGGTGCCCACCAGGCACTTGCGTGCGGGTGGAAAACGAAGTAATATCATTACACAATAGTCCTCGATGGAACCCACAAAACATATATACAACAGCGACTCAAAGAGTCAAGAATACAGATATAATATACAAAGATTCAAATCACCTTGAAAATGATAGAGCGTCCGACTACGGACAAGATGCAAATGGGGCTAAGAGCCCTGAAGAATAACCAATGGCGTCCATAACCCTGCCCAGGCCAAGCCGGAAGGGTAACCCTGCTAACGACGTCGAGACCTGCTAAAACAAAAGGGGTGCCGACAAAGGGCAAAGGAAAAAGAGGAGCGTCAGTACTGAGGCCAGTACACGGCGAGACTAGAATTCGGCGGTCCTCGCCTACATAGGTATGGTGGACTGAAGCGGCAGCGCGGCATGCACTAAACAACCTATAGAGACTCGATACAAATAGCGGCTATCGGAGAGGGGTAAGAAAGACCTATTCGGAACCAACCTGCTACTACCACCAAACATACCCATCCTGGTATTTCCCCCTCGAGACCAAACGAGGAAGTCAACCGAGGAACTCACACAGTTAGCAGTTTTATTCATTCCGTTATAGTTGTGGCAATTACTAGTCAATTAAAGATAGCATGAGTCATCATGATATAATAAGCAGTGGGCAATTTTAGTTAACCATTCAGTTGTAGTTGCAACACTTACTAGTCAGATACGATTAGCATTAGATATCCCCAAACCCAGCAGTTGTTGGTACTTTTAGTTAGCCATTCCGTTGTAGTGGAGCTGATTACTGGTCACATCGGATACAAGTCAAATTATAACAGTAAACTTTAGTTATAGTTGTCTATGATCGAGAACTGTGCTCCAAGTCGTCCATAACCGCGGACACGGCTTTTCGAAAAGATTTAACCCTGTAGGGGTGCACCAAAGTATCCACACGCACTTCGACCCTTTTTGCCAGATCAGTTAACATACGCCCATCAGTATGTCGGCGGGGCCTAAGTCATGACGTTTCCTAGATCCGAAACAAGTACATGGGGGCCACCCCACTAAGCTACCCGCAACGAAGTCGGCCAGTCTCCGAGACGGACTCAGGGTTTGCGTCAGTGGCTGTAAATGACTGGGAACCCGAAAGTGTGACTGGGCTTGTCGATACCGCGAAAACACTCCGCAATCCTAAATAAAGCAGTGCGACATCGCACAATTTTAAATAAAGCAGTAAAGCATGGCCTAAGTACAGAATAGTAATAAAGCCCCAAACTACTTTGTGGACCCCAGTACAATACTTTGAAATCAGGTACTCATCGATGGGGTGCCCACACCCCACCTGTGGTTAGCGCGCTCGATCTCGGAACAGGTGTCAAGAACTCGGGGTCCTACGGGACACCAGTGAGCGGTTAAAAACCAAAATATTGTCTATTACCCACCGGTGCCTCTGCATTTACCTACTTTCAATTTTAGTTATTAAACAATAATTATAGCCATGATCATCTCCAACATTAAACATGCGGCAAAACTCCAACAACTGTGGTACTTGACGACACGCAACAGCACTTGAGCAAGCGACTACGACGCACCAGTCCAACTATCTACCAAACAACAGGTAATAGGATGTGTCCAAGGCAATATAAGGCTGCAAGGGATATCACGGGCACGAAAACTAGAGCATCGCAACACAGATAGCAATAGATCAAAAGGAGGGAATAAATACTATAAAAGTAAGATAGGTAGAAAGGGGGAGATGCTCGCCTGAAAAAACATTGCCGAAGGTTCATCCGAAGATCGGGGCGAAGCTCACATCAACTCATCGATCTTATCCGCGAAGAAGCAAAACACTAGAAGAAACATCGGATGCACTACTTAATACGACGGCGGAAGATCCGGCATGCTTATGGTATGATGTATGGCATGGCACAAATGTGATGCAACTAGGCAATATTAAGCGGAACCGGGGTCCCGACATTTAATTAAACGGTTCAAGTTAGTTATCTATCCCGCAAATTAAATGTTGTCTTATCAAGGCAAAAGTATAGCACCGGTTCGCTACACAAATTTAAATGGAACCACTATTAGACTAGATTCGTCCGCATATGGATCCCATATTAATTATTAGGTGTGTCGACAAAAGCTCCCAACCCACAGACAGATATGCATGCAAGAACAAATTAATATGCGACAGTTGATAATGTCATATTATAAAAATAGGGGTCTCGGATAAATGGGTCATACATCTGGGTACGGCAGATCTTGGGGTTCCAGGGGTTCAGGGTTCGACAGGATTCGACAGGGATTGGTCTCGGCGGGAACGTTCTAGGACAACGGAGTAGATCTTGTCGCATCAGTGGTCTTCGGGTCCGTGTAGACGGTCATGGCGTTCAAGGTGGAGAACTTGGCGTTCCGTGAAGGAGTACTTGGCGCACCGGGGTCTCGGTGTCCTCGGATCCGAGAGGAAGAACTTGGCGTGTCGGGTTCGGTCTTCGGGTCCGGGGTCTCAGTCATGGCGTCCCATTGTAGATCTTGTCGCATGGTGTCCGGGTAGGAGAACTTGGCGGGTTGAGACGATCTTGTCGGTGGTCATCAAATTTATCGGGTCGAGGTCGATCTTGGCAAGATACCCCCATGTTGTCCTTGTCAGCATGATCATCACCGAAAAGATGGCCTTGGAGGCGGAGCGAATAACGAAGAGGTCGGTGTTGCCGATGCTTCGGGTACCGACTTCATTGTCGAAGGCGAACTTGAGTAGACGACACCGGGTACGAGATGGTCCCGCGGGTTCTGGCTTCACATGAAGGGCATCGAAGATCTTGCGTTAGGGACTTGGTCTTGGCCGGGACGGGTCATCAAGCATCATCACATAATCCAGCGACCACCAGACAACGTCAACACAAAACAAACGGGAGCAGACCGACCGATCTAGAGCCAAGGTTGTGGCACGCACGCTGGCAGGCGAGCACGCGGGCGAGCGGCGTAGCGCGCTGCCGCCGCTGGAGGAGTGGCAACCGGCGGCAGCACCTGAGACAAAGGAGACGGCGGGGTGGCAAGGCGCACAGGAGGCACGGCCAGGTCGCGGCTCGCTTGCAGGCGGGCAGGCCGACGCAGAAAGAACCGAGCCCGATGGCGCGCGGCTCGACGGGAAGGCGGCTGACGATGCGGTCGCTGCCGGCGGCGGTGGAGGGCTCCGCGGGCGGCCGCGAGCAGCGGGAGAGAGAGGCGATGCGGGGGAAGGTGGAAGATGGGGAGCGAGCGAGCAAGCGTGGCGGCCGGGGCGAGGCGGGCGCTGCACCGGCGCTGGCGGCGGGCTCGGGATGGAGAGTTGCAGGGGAGAGGCGGTGCCGAGAGGAGGGAGGCGCACGGGCGACGGCGGTCGCGGAAGGTGCTGGCGGCGGCTCGCGAAGGGAGAGGGAGGCGTCGAGGGAGAGATGGTGGGGGAGAGAGGAGCGGCCGCGGCGGTGGCGCCATGGCCGTGGTGAAGGGGTCCCTGGCGGCGGGCGGTGGAAGTGCCTGGGGAGGGAGTGCATCGCGAGGGAGAGGTGGGAGGCCTGGGCGGTTCGGTCGCGTGCGAGGTAGGCCAGGAGCGGGGCCGGGGTGGTTGGCGGCTGGAGGAAGGGAGTAGGCGGCGGGGTGGGGGATGGGCAGGTGGGAGTGCGAGGCGGGGCCCACGCGGCAGGATCCCGAGGCGGGGGGCCAGGGGAGTGGGTGCAGGTGGGGGCTGTGTGTGAGTGCGTGTGTGGTGTGTGTGTGAGTGCGTGTTTGGTATATGAGGGAGTGGGGTGGGGCCAGGCGAGGGAGAGAGGGGAGGAGGTGGACCTGGTGGAGAGTGGGCCAGGGGTGGTTAGGTGGCAAGAGCTGAGTGGATGGAGTGGAGGAAAAGGTGAGATGGCGGGCACCGATTGGGTGGGATGAGGTGGAGGCAGGGTGGGTAGATTAGGTTGGGGTAGGAAAAGGGTTTAGGTAGTCCGGTTTTTGTACTAGGGGTGGCCGACTGGGTCGGATCGGCCCGGTACGGCTGCCCCTAAAAATAAATATTTTAATATTTAAAATGGGGCTTTTGAAAACCGTTGGTAGACGAAACGAAATAATCCGGAGACCCGGGTTTTGGATTTGAAATAAAGGCGGGGTATTTAGAAAACAAAATATGTTTTTCGAAAATAGTTTCAGTCAAACAAATGCACGATGATGATGATGCTCAAATGCAATGTGGCATGATGACATGAGCATGCGGTCATGATGATGCAATGCACAAAAACAACGCGATTTTCTAGTAGTCGTTTTTGCGGGGCGCCACAGCCGGCCATGGAGAGAGGGGGCACCCCCCTCCTCCTATAAAAGGCCACCCATTCCATCCTTCATCCTCACACCTCCTTGTGAAGGATCTCTCTCCCCCTCTAGAATTATTCCCCCATGGTCTCGGATTAGCGAGATACATGTTCCTGGTGTCATTTCGTCTGGAAGGAGTTGCTGCTTCCGCTGGATCGCTGGAGCGAGGAGGTGGAGGTTGTCCGGTGGTTTGAACGTGTATGCGAGGACGGATGCGCTGCTGATTTGCAGCGCTCGGACTTCCACATGATCTTGAGATTGGCAAGCGTACGACTACATCAACCACGAGTTCCTACTCGTTAACAAAACTCGTTGTCTTTGAGGGTAAGTTCTCCATGGATGTATGTCCACCCGTTGCTCTGTATCTAGTAGATAGATCTTGACGTATAGTTCTCATCGTAGGAAATTTTTTGTTTTCTATGCTGCGGACCCAACAGTGGTATCAGAGCCTGATCTATGCGTAGGTGCTTTGCACAGGTAGTACACATATGTTTATATGTGGGCGATGATGATCATGTTATTGCATCTTCTATGTACTTTGGATATTGGTGGCATAGTGGGATGAAGCGGCCCAGACCAACCTTAGATGTCATCGTACATGAGACCGGTTCCACGATTGACATGCAACTAGTTTTGCATAAGTGGCTAGCGGGTGTCTGTCTCTCCTACTATAGTCAATATCTGATTTACAACGAGTTGCTAATAACTTGGTTATCCTCGTTGTGGTTCATGTTCGTAGGTAAGACCGGTTCTATCTCCGAAAGCCCTAAGCCACGTAAAACTTGCAATTGATAAATTAGAGGCGTCTTGTTTAGATCGTTGCTGGGCTAGTGTCTTCATATGGTATTGTTGTAAGTAGATGTATGATAGATACTCTTACAACTCACTTTACAAATTCTGTTGTAGATGGCACCACCTCCTTTTAATTTCAATGTGTTCATGGAGAAAGAGAAGCTTGCTGCGAATGGTAGCAACTTCACCAACTGGGCTATGAATTTGAGGATTCTCCTCATCACGCACAAAAGCAATATGTGCTAGAGGCGCCGCTAGGCCCCCCACCAGCTCCTGATGCCCCTGACGAGGAAAAGAACGTCTATATAACTCGTCAGGAGGACCACAACTTAGTTCATTGCGGCATACTGTATGGGCTAGAGCCAGAACTTCAAAAACGTTTGGAAAATGGCAATGCCTTTGATACCATGGGAGAATTGAAAATGATTTTCGATACCCATGCGGCCGTAGAGAGTTATAATGCTTCTGAAAAGTTCTTTAGCTGCATGATGGAAGAGAACAGCTCCGTTAGTGAGCACGTACTCAAAATGTCTGGCAAAGCAGATAAGCTTGTGTCCTTTGGAATAACGATTCCCATACACTAAGGAATACATCGTGTTCTCCAATCTCGCCACCTAGCTACAAGAGCATCATGATGAACTATAATATGCGGGGCATGAAGAAGTCTCTTCCGAGCTTCACAATGCTTAAGACTGCAGAAGTGGAGATTAGGAAAGAACATCAAGTGTTGATGATCAATAAGACCACCGGTTTCAAGAAGGACAAGAAAGGCAAGAAGAAGGGAAAGAAGGGCGGCAAATCTGTTGCCGCGCCTGAAAAGAAACCCCGAGCTGGCCCTAAGTCGACAATCGAAAGTGCTACTATTGCAAAGGGATGGCCATTGAAGCAAGCGCCCCAAGTATTTGGCGGACAAGAAGGCCAAAGGCAAACAAAGGTATATGTGATATACATGTTATTGATGTGTACTTGACTAGTACTCGCAGTAGCACCTGGGTATTTGATACGGGATCGGTTGCTAATATATGTAACTCGATTTAGGGCTGCAGAACAAGCGACAGCTAGCAAGGGATGAGGTCACGATGCGGGTCGGCAATGGATCAAGAGTTGATGTGATCGCCGTCGAAACGCTGCCTCTCCATATGCCGTCGGGATTAGTTATAAACCTGAATAATTGTTATTTGGTGCCTGCACTGAGCATGAACATTGTATCCGGATCGTGTTTGATGCAAAGTGGTTATTCATTTAAGTCTGAAAACAATGGTTGTTCGATTTATATGAATAATATCTTTTATGGTCATGCACCTGTGTTGAATGGTTTATTTACATTTGGATCTCGATAGTAGTATTACGCATATTCATAATGTTGATGCTAAAAGGATTAAACTTGATAATGATATATCTACATATATGTGGCACTGCCGTCTAGGTCATATTGGCGTTAAACGCATGAAGAAACTCCATTATGATGGACTTTTGGAATCACTTGATTTTGAATCATTTGATACATGTGAGCCATGCCTTATGGGCAAGATGACTAGAACGCCGTTTTCTGGTTCAATGGAACAGGCGACAGATTTATTGGAAATCATACATACTGATGTGTGTGGACCAATGAGTGTGTCGGCGCGAGGTGGATATCGTTATTTTGTTACTTTCACGGATGATTTGAGTAGATACTGGTATATCTATTTGATGAAACATAAGTCTGAAACCTTTGAAAGGTTCAAACAATTTCAGAATGAAGTGGAAAATCATCGTAACAGAAAGATCAAATTTCTGCGGTCCGACCGTGGAGGAGAGTATCTTAGTTACGAGTTTAGCACACATATGAAAGACTGTGGAATAGTTTCACAACTCACGCCTGCCGGAACACCACAACGTAATGGTGTGTCAGAACGTCGTGTCGTACTTTATTGGATATGGTTCGATCTATGATGTATCCGGTGACTTACTTGTCATTTTGGGGTTATGCACTGGAAACCGCTGCATTCACTTTAAATAGGGCACCATCTAAATCCATTGAAAAGACACTGTATGAATTATGGTTTGGAAACAAACCTAAGCTGTCATTTCTTAAAGTTTGGGGATGTGATGTTTATGTGAAGAAACTTCAACTGGATAAACTCGAACCCAAAGCAGAAAAATACGTCTTCATAGGATACCCTAAGGAAACGATTGGGTATACCTTCTATCACAGATCTGAGGGCAAGGTCTTTGTTGCCAAGAATGGATCCTTTCTTGAGAAGGAGTTTCTCGCGAAAGGTGTGAGTAGTCGGAAGGTAGAACTTGAAGAGGTTATTGAACCTTCTCTTCATGAAATGGCGAGTAGCGCAGCTCTAGAAGTTGTTTCGGAGTTGACTTCACCTAATGAAGAGAGAGCTAATGGTATTGATCATGAAACTTCGAAAGAGGACACTACCGAACCTTGCAGGTCAAGCAGGACACGTGCAGCTCCTGAACTGTACGGCAATCCTGTTATGAATTTCATGATTGATGAAATAGATGACCCTGCGACATATGAAGAAGCGATGATGAGCCCTGATTCCAATAAATGGCTAGAAGCCATGAAATCCGAGATGGAATCCATGTACGAAAACCAGGTTTGGACCTTGGTGGACTTACCTCACGACCAAAAGGCCGTTGAGAATAAATGGATTTTCAAAAGAAAAGCGATCTTGATGGTAATGTAACCATCTATAAGGCTCGACTTGTCGCAAAGGGGTTTCGAAAAATTCAAGGAGTTGACTACGATGAGACATTCTCTCCCGTAGTGATGCTTAAGTCGGTTAGGATTATGTTAGCAATTGCTGCATATTTCGATTATGAAATATGGCAGATGGATGTCAAAACTGCGTTCCTCAATGGTAATATTGAAGAAGAGTTGTATATGATACAACCTAAGGGTTTTGTCGATCCTAAGGATGCTGATAAGGTGTGCAAACTTCAGCGATCCATCTATGGACTGAAGCAAGCATCCCGGAGTTGGAATCTCCGCTTTGATGAGGTGATCAAAGAGTTTGGATTTTTCCAAACTTATGGAGAGGCTTGTATTTACAAGAAAGTGAGTGGGAGCAATGTGGCATTTCTGATATTATATGTGGATGACATATTATTGATTGGAAATGATATAGATCTTTTAAACAGTGTTAAAAGTTATCTAAACAGCAAATTTTCGATGAAGGACCTTGGTGAAGCTTCATATATATTAGGCATTAAAATCTATAGAGATAGATCAAGGTGCCTAACTGGGCTATCGCAGAGTACATACCTTGATAAGATATTAAAGAAGTTTAATATGGACGAAAGTAAGAAGGGGTTCTTACCTATGTTGCAAGGCAAGACATTGAGTACGACTCAAAGTCCGGCTACGGCAGAAGAAAGAGAGATGATGGATAAGATCCCCTATGCCTCGGCCATAGGATCTATTATGTATGCCATGCTATGTACAAGACCGGATGTGGCACATGCTATCAGTTTGACTAGTAGGTACCAATCTGATCCAGGTTCAGAACACTGGATAGAGGTAAAGAACATCCTCAAGTACTTGAGAAGAACTAAGGATATGTTTCTTGTATACGGAGGTGAAGAAGAGTTAGTCGCTAAGTGTTATGTCGATGCTAGCTTTGACACTGATCCGGATGACTCTAAGTCTCAATCTGGATACGTATTTCTCTTGAACGGAGCAGCAGTTAGTTGGAGGAGCTCCAAACAACCTATGGTGGCTGGATCAACGACGGAGGCGGAATATGTTGTCGCTTTGCTTAGCAGAAGCGATTTGGATGAAGGAGTTCATAACGGAACTAGGTGTGGTTCCTAGTGCGTTGGACCCAATGGTGATCTATTGTGACAATAATGGAGCCATAGCCAATTCCAAGGAACCAAGGTCTCACAAGAATTCGAAGCATATTAAGCGCCGGTTTCACTCCATCCGCGAGCATGTCAAGGATGGAGATATAAAGATTTGTAAAGTGCACACGGACCTGAATGTAGCAGATCTGTTGACTAAAGTACTCCCTAGGGCAAAACATGATCAACACTAGAACTCCATGGGTGTTAGATTTATCATTATATAAACTAGATTATTGTCTCTAGTGCAAGTGGGAGACTGAAGGAAATATGCCCTGAGAGGCAATAATAAAGTTGTTATTATGTATTCCTTGTATATGATATATGTTTATTTTGCATGCTATAATTGTATTGATAGGAAACATCAATACATGTGTGTTTAATAAACAAAAAGGGTTCCTAGTTATGCCTCCCTTATAGACTAGCTTGTTGATTAACAAGATGATCAAGGTTTCCTGATCATGGACATTGGATGTTGTTAATAACTAGGTCACAACATTTGTGAAATGATGTGATGAACATTCATCCGAAGTATAGCATTACGATCAAGTCATTATGTTTATATTGCTATAACATCATACGAAGTAATCTTTATCCTTAGACCATGAGATCATGTTAATTGCTAACACCGGAAGAGTATCTTGATAACATCAAACGTCACACCGTAACAGGGTGACTATAAAGATGGGTTCAGTACTACGAAGGTGTTATGTTGAGGCTCATGGATCAAGAGTGGAATTTGTAAATCCAGATGACGGATAGATATACTCTGGGCCCTCTTGGTGATATCACATTAGGATAGCTTGCAAGCAAGTGATGTGATCACTAGAATGTTATATCACGGGAACAAGAAAAGAGTGCATGTCGGCAACGAGATCAAACTAGGTATGGAGATACCGATGATCGAATCTCGGACATGTAATATATCGAGAGACAAAGGGATTTAGTTACAAGCATTAAAGGTTCTCACGATCACAGGAGTCATCGTTGAATGTGTAGGAGTCAGTACGGATCTCCAGGTCCCGCTGCTGATTATTGATTGGAGAAGGGTCTCGATCATGTCTGCATTATTCACGAACCTTATGGTGGCACACTTAAGTGTTACCGGACACCATTTTGGAGCACATATGTTTCAGACGAAAGAATTACAAAGCGCAGGAATTGTTTTCAATAGAAACCGGAAATTGTTTTGGGTGAAATTGCAGAAGGTGGTTCTGCATGTGATATTGAAATATTGCAAGGGGCTATATGTGAATGTTTGTTAATTAAAGTAATTAACAAAATTCTGAATAAATTTAATAAAAAGAGTTTTATTAAATGAGAGAGCATTAAATTTGGAGAAATTTAATGCATTTAAAGTGGAGACTTTAAAAGGGAATGTGGAGCGAGATACATGTTCCCGGTGGCATTTCGTCTGGAAGGAGTTGCTGTTTCCGCTGGATCGCTGGAGCGAGGAGGTGGAGGTTGTCCGGTGGTTTGAACGTGTGTGCGAGGACGGATGCGCTGCTGATTTGCAGCGCTCGGACTTCCACACAATCTTGAGATCGGCAAGCGTACGACTACATCAACCACGAGTTCCTACTCATTAACAAAACTCGTTGTCTTTGAGGGTAAGTTCTCCATGGATGTATGTCCACCCGTTGCTCTGTATCTAGTAGATACATCTTGGTGTATAGTTCTCATTGTAGGAATTTTTTTGTTTTTTCTATGCTGCGGACCCAACAATCATCTCCCTGAACAAACAAAGAAAACACTTTCGGCGCCAATAGCCACTTGGCTAAGCAGTTATACCAACTAAGCTTGAGCATAGCTCAAACTTAGCAACAGGAACAGGCTTTGTCATCATATCAGCAGGATTATCATGAGTGCTTATCTTGCATACCTTCAGTGTACCTTGTGCAACAACATCACGAACATAATGGTACTTGATATCAATGTTCTTTGTTCTCTCATGGAACATCTGATCCTTAGTAAGGTAAATAGCACTTTGACTATCACAGAACAGGTTAATGCAAGAATCATCCTGACAAAGCTCAGCCACCTACCGTGAACACATAACCTGTGAGGGACCTCCTCTTATCCAAGTCGGCAGCAAAATCTGAATCCACATAGCCTGCGAGTCCCTCATCAGTCTTGCCAAACTTCAAGCAAGCGTTGGATGTGCCACGGAGGTACCTGAAAATCCACTGGACAACTTTCCAATGTTCTTTACCAGGATTAGCCATGTAACGACTCACCAAACTCATAGCATATGATAAATCAGGGCGAGAGCAAACCATGGCATACATCAAGGAACCACAACACTAGAATAAGGAACTCGAGACATGTACTCAATATCTTCATCAGAACTAGGACATTGCAATGCTTACAATTTAAAGTGAGGAGCAACATGAGTACTAACTGACTTTGCATCGTGCATATTAAAACGTTGAAGAACTTTCTCAACATAAATTTGCTGACTAAGAAACAACAACCTAGATTTTCTGTCCCGTTTAATTTCCATACCTAGGATTTTCTTAGTAGCACCAAGATCTTTCATCTCAAATTCACTACTTAGGTGTGCCTTCAAAGTAGTGATTTCTTTCATGCTCTTGGCAGCAATTAACATATCATCAACATATAACAGCAAGTAAATAGGTGATCCATTAACAAACTTTATGTAAACACAGCTATCAAACTGAGACCTCTTAAAACCTTGTGAGATCATAAATGAATCAAACCTTTTGTACCACTGTCTTGGCGATTGCTTCAAACCATAAAGCGACCTCTTTAATTTGCACACAAAATCCTCTTTTCCAGGAACTATGAACCCTTTAGGTTGGTCCATGTAAATCTCCTCCTCCAGTTCACCATGCAGAAAAGCAGTCTTTACATCTAGCTGCTCAAGCTCAAGATCATGCATAGCAACAATACCAAAGAAAGTACGAATAGAGCTATGCTTCACAACCGGATAGAAAACATCATTATAGTCAATACCTAGAATCTGGCTAAAACCTTTTGCTACTAACCTTGCCTTAAACCTTGAAGGCTCATTAGGAGACAAACCTTCTTTTCTCTTATATATCCACTTACAGCGGACGGCCTTCTTCTGTTTAGGCAAGCGCACAACTTCCCATGTGCCATTCTTATCAAGCGATTGCATCTGTTCTTGCATAACGGAAACCCACTTCTCGCGGTCAATGGATTCAATAGCCTCATTGTATGTAGCAGGTTTAGTATCATGCTCTACCTGTTCAGCACAACTCAAAGCATAATGAGCAAGATTACACTCTTCAATCAAACGACGAGGTGGAACTATGTTACGCCTCGGTCTATCAGCAGCAATAGATTCCTGTGGCTGCTGCAAAACAGTAGGTGAGTGCTGAACAACATCATCATCAATATTTTCCTCATGAGTATCATCAACAACAGCATTATTATCAACAGTTTTCTGTAGGTGCTCCACCTGCACACGAACTCCCTCCTCTCCAATAGCAACAGGAGAGGGATCTGATGGCAAGCTATCATGATACATAACGGATTCATTGAAAACAACGTTCCTACTCGACAAAATCTTTTTAGTTTCAGGATTCCATAGTTTTTATGCCTTAACTCCTGAACCATAACCAAGGAATATGCACTTGACAGCTCTAAGCTCTAACTTTCCATTATTAACATGAGCATAAGCAGTGCAACCAAAAACTCTCAACTGTGAATAATCAGCAGGCGAACCTGACCATACCTCAATAGGAGTTTTCTTCTCAAGTGGAATAGAAGGTGACCTGTTGATGAGGTAACACGCTGTGTTGGCTGCTTTAGCCCAGAAACGTCTATGCATACCTACATTGGACAGCATACAGCGAGCCCTCGAGATGATGGTTCTGTTCATGCGCTCAGCCATGCCATTCTGCTGAGGAGTGTAAGGGATGGTGTGGTGCCTGATCATACCATCATTACTGCAAAACTCCTCAAACTCATTAGAACGGAATTCCACACCATTGTCAGTACGTAGTACCTTTACCTTCTTTTCAGTTTGCTTTTCTACCATAACTTTCCACTTCTTAAAAACATCAAAAACATCAGATTTGTGTTTTAGAAAATATGGCCACACTTTTTTTGAGTAGTCATCAATAATAGTAAGCATGTAATTAGCACCACCAATAGATGTCTTACGGAAAGGTCCCCATACATCGGCATGCACATAATCTAAAATGCCTTTGGTGGAATGAACGGAGACATTGAATTTAACTCTTTTGTGCTTACCAAAAACGCAGTGCTCACAGAGCTCAAACTTACCCAAGTTGTAACCATCAATCAGCTCTCTCTTAACCAATTCTTCTATGCCATGTTCGCTGATATGCCCAAGGCGCATATGCCAGAGATTTGTTTTACCACAATCATCAGAATCATTAGCAGTAACAACAGCAGCAATACCAGCCAAAATGCTACCTCTAAGAACATATAACTTAGCAGAATACATATCACATATCATGTCAATAAGAGAGCTTTTCGATACCTTTAACAATGACGACATGTCGCAAACCCTAGATTAGAACCTGGGGCTCTGATACCACTTGTTAGCTTTGCGACAAGTAAATAACGAAGAACGAAAATAAAATTGCAGCGAGTGGGATACAGATTTAACGTGGAAAACCCTCTCCAACAAAGAGAGAGGAAAAACCACGGGCGTCAGCCAGTGAAACTTCATTATATCGAAGAGTGTTTTCACAACGCCGGGGATTTCACAGATGCAACTTATCCCAACCGGCGGCTTACAAGAAGTATATATAGTGGTGGTAACCTAGGTCATCAACGATCCGTACCTCCGCAACTTATCCCAACCGGCGAAACTCCGCATTGGCCCAAGCCTTCGGCGACGGGCCTCGCTTCGCTCCGTCAGAAGTTGGCCTTTACTTTGTAGAATTTGGATCAACATATAACATCTCTTGAGCTCATCCCTTCCTCAAGCGCCATTTCGAAAAGGTACGTAATAACATACTTAGATCAGTACTAATTTTGATCGATAACTTAGCTAGCGGTGAGTTACAAATGCTCGATCGGTCCGCCCGACCGATCTTCTGGACGAACCTGATCGGGGAGGACCTCATCGTTTCCCTCGTTCCAGAGTTCAACACCTACATCTTCCAACAGGAGGAGAAGCTCTTCCACATATGGTACCCGGATTCGTTCATGAGGATCCTAGGACAACGTCATCAACGTGCTCCAGTCCCTGTACAAGCACATCAAGGTCCTCGTGCTCCGCCTCTTCAGCCCCAGGAACCTCAGCCGCGTGCTCCTCCGCGATATCGAGAGGACCGCCGAGGCCAGCCTGCGCTCCTGGCTTCAACAGCCCAGCATCGAGCTCAAAGATGCAACCTCAAGGGTGAGTTTATTTGCTTCGTTTCATCCCCTGCATCCATGCATGCATCAATCATGTTTGAAACCTAAACAAAATTGCGTAAATGTCTCAAGAGATTAATTCCATGTCTATGCCCTGTCATGTACAGATGGTGTTCAGCATCACGGCCAAGAGGTTAATCAGCTATGACTCCTCGACGTCACAAGATAACTTGTTGGATCATTTCGCCGCGTTCTCTCACGGGCTAATATCATTTCCAATTTACATCCCTGGAACGGCGTTCTACAAATGTATGCAGGTAAGAGTGAAAAAATAAAACAGATTATGGACATATTTCTTAGGTGCAAATCTTTTCATACTAAGTATGTAAATGTTATTTTTTTATTCGCAGAGTCGAAAGCATATCATGAAGACGTTAAGAGGGTTGTTCGACGAGAGAAAGAAGGCTGTGGATGTACAACGGGAATATGTAGACTTCATTGATATCTTGATCGAAGACATAAAGGAGGGCAGGCCTGAGATGAGCGTGAAAATTGGATTGGACTTAATTGTATTGCTGCTTTTCGCTAGCTCTGAGACCACGTCGTCTGCGATGACCATCATACTCAGGTTCCTGTCCGACAACCCCAAGGCCTTGCAGGAACTGACAGTAAGTAAATCAATAGGAAGCCTAGCAATTAAAGGGCATCCAAAATTCATAATTGTAGCTAATAATCTTTCATGGAGGTTTAGATGATATCTTAGCTGAAAATGGCAAATAATTTTGTTCTTCAGGAGGAGCACGAGGGCATTCGACAAAGAAGGGCCACTCCGGAAAGTGAAATAACGTGGGAGGAATACAAATCCATTAATATTTTTTTTTGAAAGATCCAGCAAGTGCTGGTTTTCGATTTCATTAGTAGGTAGAATATGTACATGCTCGCGCTAGGCGAAAAGGAAGAAAAAGAAGAGAAATAAAAAGGCTAACAAACCAGCCACCCTCTTGTCACTAGTTCGTCACCCCTGCGGGGCAACACCAAGACCCCACCTCGTAGGGCCATGGCAGCCACGCTTCCCGAGGCCGCCGCCTCGGCGCACTTCCACCGTCCGGAGCCGCCGCTCCGGCATCCACCACCAGGACCATGGAACCACCGCACACGGCAACCGCAGACCCTTCGCAGCGTGAGGCTAAGAGACTCCAAGACGGCGCCTCCAACAAAGTAACAACGCGTGTGCGTCGCCGCCGCCCGCTCCGAAGAGCATAGGTTTTTACCTGTGGAGACTTCAGGCACTCACGTTGGTAGAGGATCGTAGCTCCCAAACGACGCGATCAAGAAGGAGAACGACACCCTAGGGCGCCACCGTCGCCGGCACCTTGTACCTAGGCTAGGGAGCAACAAGCCGAGTACCGTGGCTCCGTCGCCTACCACTAATCCCTAACGCATCTCCCGTCGAGGTACGATGCAGATCCATGGATCCCGACATCCTTGCCGATGCCATGAAGATCCTCTACACAACCCTAATAATGCAGCCGCCACACACGTTGAAGCTGATTCCAGGGCCGCCGCCCCGGCTTCCTCACTGGCAGGAGCACACCAGACCAAAGAGAACCCACGCTCCCCCAGCCTATGCTGCACCGCCATGGCCGAACTGCCGCTGCCGAGCCTGACTTGGCCCAACCAAGCCTGCCTACCGCGGCGGACCGGCAGCCCGCCACCAGTGGAGCAACACGACGCCGTCCATGCTACAGATCGCCGTGCCGACCACCTCTCACGCCACCTCGAGCACTCAGGCCCTACAGGCCCAGATCGGGCCCTACAAGCCCAGATCTTGCCCGCACGGGACTGCCGCCGTTGCTCCGGCCGTGGTGCAGCCCGCACCGCCACCACGGCCGCCGGACTCGCCGAAGAACCCCGAGGCCGCCGCCTCGGCGCCCAAGCTCCGCCGCCGGCAGCACGGCGTCCAGGGCGTCGCGCCGCTGCAGCCGAAGACCCCCGCGCACGAGGGAGGAAGGCCCGCCGCCGCCGGCTACCACACGGGGCTGCGCCTGGCGGTGGCGAGGGGGCGGAGTAGGAGGGAGGCGGGGTGGGGCGTCGCAGGTGGTCGCCCGTGTCGCTCCCCTGGGAGCAACGCGGACGCGAGAACCAAAGAGGGTAATCCATGAAATTTACATCTCATGTATATACACGTCTTTCTCCGTCCTAACTAGCTAGTTCTCGGTTAAATTCTACAGTACTTTAATATATTTTCATCTGATTCTTTTTCTAGGTTATCCATGAGGCATTGAGGCTGGCTAGCATTGTACCCGTAATGTTCAGAAGAGCCATAGAGGATGTTCATATAAAAGGTATTAGTAGAGATAGCCTGCTGCATACATACAGATGATGTGATGACATATGTTGAAAAGTGGTCATTACTAATGGGCTAAATTGTGTCTTTTTCCGTGGTTCGTGAAGGTTACACTATCCCGAAAGGATCAAAGATCATGATTAGTCCCGCCGCTGCTCACCTGAATCCATCGATTTACAAGGACCCTCATGTATTCAACCCCCGGAGGTGGCAGGCCAGTTAACATGTTAAGAAAAATTTCTCATGCACATATTAGATAACATACATATTGCTCGACACATAAATTTATTGTATCAGTAAAGAAAGGGCGCGATGAAAGAAATAATAACTTATTATTTCATTAAGGAATGTACTTATTATTTTTTGAAATGAATATACTTATTATATTCTCATAAATATGTACTACATATGCTTGTTTTATAATTGTGTTTTGTAATTCAAGATATTATGCGTGCTTGTCTACAGGACACTGCAGAACCAGTTGGCAGCGTCTCGAAAAAGATTTCATGGCTTTTGGAGGAGGGGTGCGGTTATGTGTTGGCGCTGATTTGTCTAAACTGCAAATGTCTATATTTCTCCATTCCTTAGTTACTAAATACAGGTGTAGTAAAATCATATATAGCCTTATCCTTCTTGTACTTGAGGTATATAAACAGTCACCTTCTATACTATCATATACTGAAACCTATGTATACTGCAGGTGGAAAACTATCAAGGGAGGTAGCATGGTGCTTTCTCCTGGATTGCGATTTCCAGATGGTTTCACATCCAACTTATCGAAAAAGCTTGAGGGGTCGACGAAATAAATTGTTGCTTTAGTCAAAGCATATCCAGCGTTGCTGCTTATTTATTTAGTTCTGTAAGAATCAAACTTGAAAACAAGTTCAGAAGACACTATGCATGATTGTAATAATTTGTAAACGTCTTTATTGTGTTTCCTTCCCTACCGTTGCAAGTTGCTTAATTCAAATATTTGGCCAGTTCATCGTTTGTACTACTTTATAATAATCAAGAAGGAAATTCGCCAGCTTAAATGCGTTTGTGTTCTATGTTTACATTTTCAAAATCATATCACTACAGATTGTTCACTTTGAATGAGTCTTTTAGTGTCCATGGAATCTACCCATTACCAATATATTGTGCGCATTTTGTTGTAGTCAAAATCAAGAATGTAAGTTGATCATAAATACTTCAAATTAGGTTGTTTTAAATTTTATTGGTTTTGATAAAACTTAAAAGACTTTGTAATTTTAAGATAATCTTTAGGATGTCACATTAAATATCACACTAAAAACCCATATTCATATAATGTGTGTGAACTACTGAAGTGGACTTACCTCATGTTGACCTTTGTAATCTCACTAAAATTTTCTTTTGTTATTTCACACATATATCCATCTCACCTGCTATACATAATTTTGCGTAACTAAGATTATAATTGGTAGTAATTGTATATGAAAATGGCGACGAAAGGATATTGTAACCGAACACAATTGAAAATGAAGTGTTGTACCATGGTTTAGACAACCAATCCGAGTAATACACTAGTAGGCAAAGGACTAGTGGCGGCATTCGGAAAAGGTGGTTCGTGGCGTTTAAACCGCACGCCACTAACCTCGCACCACTGGTAGGTTCTAGTGGTGGCGTCTCTATAGAACGCCACTAGTAGGAGTTCTAGTGGTGGCGTGCCATGTGAGCGCCACCATTACATATCCTAGTAGTGGCAATTCTTGTAAGCGCCGCCATTACATACCATATGTGTGGCGTTACTTTTATTATGAACGACACATGTGAGTTTTCAAAAATTAAAAAAAATATTAGGTGCATCCAATTGAATATCCATAGCACATGAAGATATATTCATACAAATAGTAGCACATAATTGTAGTAAACTACATATAGTTGAGCTAGCTAGCAACATAGCACTAAAACAACTAGTCCTAAATAGGATTATTGGCAACGTCCGTATGATACCTAATGGCAACAGCAAGAATCTCTTCATCTGAAGAAACATCAGTGTCTGTCGATGCTCTAGGGTCTCGGTAGTCGAAGTAGGTCATGCGATTTTGATAGAGATAGAAGACCAACTTCTCCTGGGCATCCATCTCATAGGAATCGACCATCTCAGTCTATCTCGGACCACCCAAAAAGGTATGATTTGTCTCGTTCGTGACTTAGACCATGTAGGTCAGTCCAGTTTGCTTCAAAGACTTTATATTGACCTAAAACTATCCCTGCTGCCACAACGGCCAATCGAAATGGTCCCGAAAATCAAGTCTAAACTTGCAGGGTATGTTCTACATACAAAATCATAAAAAAGCACCAATTAGCACGCAATTCAGTTGCAAGATATATATAGTTTGATTGCTCGTGAATGGACATACCGTACTAACTTCGCAGTCATGAGGGAGCACTATGACAACCTTCTTGTTCACCCTTGGTAACCACAATTCTCACACCGATCATCATTCATTATACCTATATATGATCATGCAAGCTTAGTTATATAGACCATTTTAACTTAATTAGCATCATAAGTAGCACAATATATCAACATAACACATAAGTAAGATTAGCTAGCATCATATATAAGTAGTACAATAGTAGCATACGACAGTCACATGATAAGCCTATATAAGTAGTATGATAGGTAGCATATATACGACAGTCACATGAGAACATCCTAAACTCGAGTGGAACCAGTGTCAGTGACGTCGTCGTCATCCGAGCGGTCCCTGAAAGAGGATGACAGGCTGTAAGAACCCTGCTGCTGCGTGTCGAAGGTGTCAGGCTGACCCTGGTGCTGCATGCCGGAGGGGCCGGCCTCGCCCTGCTCGCACTACTTCCTGATCTTGCTAAGGACCTCATACTGGACTGCCATCACCCGAGGATCAAGTAGGAGATCCCTGACCAATGTGTCATCCTCCTCGCGACGGTGGCGCTCCAGCTGCCTCTCTTCCTGCCAGTGTTACCACTCTTTAGCCCTCATGGTGATCCTCATGCCCTCTGGCGCTAATAGATGCGCCATGCGACGCTCATCCTTGAAGTTGAGGACCGCTCTCGCCCCAAAGTGCTGGACCACGGCGCAGTCATAGGCGCGGGCTGCCTGTCACGGGCACCTGAAGTACCTAGCTAGATCTTCTTGTTATCCACTATGATTGTGAGCTGCCCAAGTCGGGGTCCTCGTGTGTTTCTGGTGAACACCACGAAACTTCAGCTCCGACTATGACATGGTACTAATTAAGTAGTTAAATAACAATATTTTATACAACTGTTACTGAACATATAAGAAATGAATATATATGTACATTTGCTACATCTATCTCTAAATTATCTAGATTTTCTACCCTAAAATCATGTACATTTGCTACATCAATCCCTAAAATCATCTAGATATTCTACCCCCTAAAATTATGTACATTTTCTACATCTATCCCTAAAATCATCTAGATTTTTTACCCCTAAAATCATGTATATTTGCTACATCTATCCCTAAAACCATCTAGACTTTTTACCCCTAAAATCATGTACATTTTCTACATCTATCACTAAATTCATCTAGATTTTTTACCCCTAAAATCATGTACATTTGCTACATCTATACCTAAAATTATCTAGATTTTCTACCGCTAAAATCATGTACATTTGATACATCTACCCCTAAAATCATCTAGATTTGCTACACTAAGCAAAAATCCCTAAAATCATCTAGATTTGCTACACTAGACAAAAATCCCTAAAATCATCTAGATTTTCTACACTAAACAAAAATCCCTAAAATCATGTAGATTTGCTACACTAAACAAAAATCCCTAAAATCATCTAGATTTGCTACACTAAACAAAAATTCCTAAAATCATCTGGATTTGCTACACTAAACAAAAATCCCTAAAATCATTTAGATTTTTTACACTAATTAAGAGATGGGCGGGGCCACGGGGGAGTCTACCTGCAGTGGGGGAGGCGCGGCGGCGTGAAGTCGGAGAGTTCGGGGTTGGAGAGGCGCGGCGCCGGCACGAGGTCAAGGCAACGCGGGGCTGGGGCGAGGTCGGGGTGGCGCGAGGTCGGGGCGGAGAGGCGCGGCAGCGCGAGGTCGGGTCGGGGCGGAGAGGCGTGGCGGCACGAGGTCGGGCGGCGATCTAGGGAGGGAAACAAGCGCGCGGGAGGAGGAGTTGGAATGAGAGAGAGGGAAGAGCGCGGGGGGCGACCATTAAGTTAGCGAAATTTTGGATGTAACAATGGTGGCATCTGCAAATCCATGAACGCCACCACTACAACTTAGTTGTGACGTTCAAGTTTTCTGAATGTCTGGGCTACATTGGAACCGGCTCGCATCGTGGTCCCCACGTAGTGATGGTATTAACTAACCCCTGAATGCCAGGACTAAGCTATTTTGCGTTGCAGTAGTGACACCCGTTTTGCTTTAGACGCCACTAGTAAAATGACTACTATAAGTCTTTTTCCTACTAGCGATAGATCGGTGTGTTCTTCATTAAGGTGGCCCCACAATGACAAAAGTGGGTTAGGGAGTCACCAAGTTGTTTGAATGAACAACAAATAAGGGTTTAGTGTAACACCCCAAAAATATTAACCAAGATTATCAAGTTCTAATCACCTAAGTTTAGGGTTAACAAAAAAATTTATTAAATTGAATATGATTGTATGTGTGGTTTGCATTAGTGTATAAATGAGTGCAATTGCCATGTTTGATTGCTACAAATGATAATGAATGGTTTAAAGATGAATACTACACCATCTAGGCCAATTCCAAACAAAATCCAAACCAAAGAAATTCAAATATGAATCATATGATTAAATGGTCCTTTTGACCAAAATTAACCACTAGACCACTTTGAGTGTTTCTAGTAAAAGATTTCTAATAGAAACATTTCCAATTCTTTTCACCCCTTGCTATACCAAGTAAAAGTGAACCCAAGCCCACTTTACAAACTCACAGAAACTATTTTCAAATATATTTAAAGGGCAATTCAAAATTGAATCAAGTGTATGTACTAAGATCACCATTTTGCAAAAACCACTCAAATCAATTCACCTTGACCTATCCAAGCAACCATAGACACTCAAGAAAGTGCTCAGATCACTCACCAAATTTCATTCAAAAATTTTAAATTTGAATTCATACGGCTATTTGGTCGAGCACTTGGCAGACACAGAAAACCCTGGCCTAACTTCCACTATTTTGAGAAGTGATCACTCACCCATTTGTCCCCTATTCACTCCCCTGGTCCCCCCCCAACACCCAGCAGCACAGGACACGCATCTCCCCTTTGCCGTTGCGCCAGTGCAGCGCCGCCCGAAGCTTGCCACACCAGCCGACCAAGAACGGCTCGCCACAGCTAGCGCTGCCCTCGTCCATGATGTTTAGGAGACAGGCTACCGTCCACCGCCACCCCCTGAGACAGCCGTGCGCATTTTCTCTGCGCCATGCCGAGAGTGCGCCAGAACGCCGCGGCCGACTAGTGCAGACATGCCGCCCCTTGTCATCGTCGTGCGTGCCCACACTCGCCGTGACACTAGCTCCCCCCCAGACATGCCCGTTTGCCGCCGCGTAGACCGTAGCCACTTTGCACTGTCTCGAACACCGCCGCTCCGGCGCAGAACACTGCCCGCGCCCGACCATCCTCAACCGCTTTGTGCCGCGCCATTAAGTGTGTGACGACCACCACGAAGCACCGCGTCGACCCCTACCCCAGCCACGCCGATAGCTCGCTGTATCGCTGTCGCCGGAGGAGCTAGACCATGCCGCAATGTCCCTCTCGCTAGTGTATAAATAGAGGCCGTCCCAGCCTCAATTCGCCACACCATCTCACTCCCCACTCCTCATAGAACCTCCCACACCCTTCCCCGGAGCAAGGCGAGCACCACATCGTCGGAATTTCACCGGAGCCCGCCGCTATAGAGGAGAAGAGGAACCAGAGCTAGGAGTCGCCCGAGGAGCCGCCGTGACCGCCATTCGAACCATCATCGTCTACAACGTCGTTCTCCCCCATCGCCGGCCCTAGCTGGAGCCCAGGTGAGCCCCCACGTACCCCCACCGTTGTGTTAGGGTTCGTTTCTCGCCGGAGCTGTTCGCTGGAGACGACGAACCACAACCGTAGATCCTAGTCTAATCGCATGACCCAGATTGATAGATACAGTTTCGGGTTAAATGAGCCACTGAGTAGTGGGAACCCCTGTCAGCAGCCTGTTGCGCCAGCGCAGTGCAGCTGAGCCGGCCCGTTTACTTTCCTGCGCAAGCCTGTTGATTCAAATAGGATTTTTCCAATTTAGTTAAAACTAGATTCTGTCAGTAGATTCCAAAATCGATTCAAAGAGATTCACTGAACCAAATTGCATGATTCCAATTTTGTTAGACAGATATTCAAATTTTCTAACCAAGCCCGTTGGATTCAACCATTTGAAATTATAGATCACCTATAGCAAAAATAACAAGGAAGAGACTTTTTCCACTTCAAACATTTTTCAAAAATCAACCATAAATGCTTTTGATTTGATTCCAACTCTCAAAAATGTCATTTTACAAGATCTATCTGAATATGTAAAAATATTTAGGTTTACATGTAGTGTTCTTGGACTAGTACTAAAAGAAGGCTATATAGGCATTTCTAGTCACTTTAATTGTATTAAAAAGTAATATTAAACTTTATAAAATATGACCACCACTTTAAATCACATTTCCAAGTATTAGAATATGTGGTGATGACATGTGTCAACATGATCCCATATTTTAATTGGAGAATATTAAATCTTAAGTATTTTCAATGAGTAGAAATTATTTTTCTAAAATAAGATAAATAAGACTAGGTCTTTATTTCATGTGATGATTGTGATGATGCTAGATCATCAAGTGTGAGCCTTAGTGTGCTAAATAGAAGTAGTTAAGTATTGTTTGGTGATTGTGTACCTCGTATTCATTTATAGATGTTAGTACCGACCCAGGATACGAGGAGGAGGAGTACTACGAAGAAGAAGAAGAGAACTTCAACCACTGCACTACTCAAGGCAAGCCATCACTAATTTCAAGCTATAACTATGCAAGTTAACCACTTGCCAAATTCATAACCTATGCAAGATACATTAGGCATGCTTGGTTATGCAACCTTGATTATACCAATCCCATGTTTTACTTGTAAGCTTTATTCTTTTACTTTTACCAAAGTTATTTACCTTTAGTTAGTGATTTATGAGTATTGGAGAAATAGGATAGATACCATAAAGAGTATGAAACTAGGCCTAGGTAGTTATACTTAGATGTCATCAAAAGGCAAAAAACTAGAGTTGGATAGTTACAATTAATTAGCACCCTTCACCAGTGAATACCCTCAAATTTAGTGGCTAGTGCTAAGCATAAAAGTTGATCACTTTAGATGGGAGTACTTGGTGAAAATGATTATGAAAACCTTGGAATGATAATTCATCCTATTGAAATGTTTTTACATGTGTTGAGAAACACAATGATTGATGATGAAAATGTTGAGGCATGAGCCTTGACCCTTTTATAAAAACTGATGGTTGGGTTCGGTTGCGATACCTTTCCAATTTACTGTACAACCACAATACCCGAATTGGGTAGGGCTTAACTGCAAGTTTATATGCCTTAGTATGGGTTCCCTTGCGGAAGAGGTTGAGCTGAGGCTAACTCGTGATGAATGTCCACCTATGTAGTGCCCAGGATGGTAGATGGTCATGGCTGGGAGGCCAAGCTCATAGGGGAGGTGCCTATACTAGAGTGTGTAATTGAAAGGTTATGATTGATTATCCACATACTAAGTATGATGATTTAGGGTTATCCCTGACGGATGTATCGAATTTTGTGGTGAAAGTGTACCACCTCTGCAGAGTGTCAAACTATTCGAATAGCCTCGTCCGCGGTCATGGACAGTTGGAGTGGCCATACTGTTCTGTTGTCAGATGTTTTCAAAAATGACTTGTGAATTGAACTATCACTTTGACTAGACCACAACAGGATTATGGACATGAAAACTAGGTTCCCACTTAAGTGATGTAGAACATTAAGTTAGTTTTCTTTACTTATAAACTCAGTATGAGATAAACCGTGATTTTTGCAAATAAAGCTAGAGCTTAAGATTCCTATTAGAACTACCTTACTTGTTAGTGATAGTTTGCGAGTACTTAAAGAGTACTCATGGCTTTGTCCCTGGCTATTGTAACATCCCAAAACTTTAATCCAAGCTTATCAAGATCAAATCATCCAAAAATAGGGTTAACAAAAACTTTTCCAAATATAAAATGAAAGCATTCATATAGGTATGCATTTAAAATAGGAGTTGTTTGAATTGCCATGATTGATTGATCCAATGCTTGTAAAATGTTTCTTAGGTGATTTAAACATCATCTACATCATTCCCAAACTTTTCCTAAAGAAAATCAAATCAAAAAGAATTAAAAGGAAGGAATGGTCATTTTGGCAAATTTAACTCTCATGCCTACTTTGGCTATTCCTAGTACTCAATTCTTAACAGAAACAATTCTTGATCTTTGCACCCCTTGATAGTACACATAATGAGGTACCAAGGCCCACCTTTTGATCTGCTAAAAACATTCTGTTAACTATTTTAAATGACAGTTTAAAATTGAATCTAATGCATATGCATAGATCACCCCTATTTCAAAACCATCTATGTGAGCTCCACTTTCAAAACCCTTGCAACCAGAGACTACCTATCACTAGTGGAGATTACTCAAAAAATTTGAACTCGAAATTCAAAACTTTTTCTCTTGCGGCCATTTCATCAAACACATGGCAGGCAGAATCAAACACAAATAGCTAGCTCACTATTTCTACAGAGTTTAGCCACCCATTTGACCACAAAACACTCCCTCTGTCTCCACTTGATCAAACCATGCCATTACCACCCCAACCCCTACACCCTAGTGGCCAGGCCAAGCCATGCCGAGCACCAACTCGCCGGCCAACCTTGCCCTCACCCCAGCCGACCACCTCCTCCTTCCTCTCCATGTCTAGGAGGTAGCCAGCACCTCATCGCCCCTCTCTGTCCCCTGCCCGAGCCAGGTGCTGCCATGGACCACCGAGGAAAGCCCGTGCCTAGTGCCACCGCACCATGCACAAGCCAGAGCACGCTCGTCCTCAAGGCACAAGCCCGTGCCCGCCGCTCCGCCTCGACCTGGCGAACACCCCAGACATCCCCGTTCGCCGCCCAAAGCCTCACAGCCACCTCTCGCCGTGGACACCGCCGCTTCGGCCGCATAGAGCGCCACCTCGCCCAGACCGCATACCACCGCCCCTACGGCCGCATTTAAGTCCTAGAGCACCGCCAGGGAACCACCCATCGATCGCCACCCCCAGCCATGCCTCTAGCTCGCCATAGCCATGTCGCCACCGTTGACCGCCCATCCCGCTCGGTCTCACCGTCGGGCCTATAAAAGGAGCCCTCCCCAGCCATTCTTCTCCACACCATTCCACTCCCCTCACCTCTCTGAACCTCACCCACCTCTAGCCGGAGCAAGTGGAGCAGCAGCTCACCGGAATTGGAACCGGAGCCGCCGCCTCTAGAGGAGAAGGGCGTCGTTGATTTCGACCGCCCCAACCTCCGCCGCAACTGCGCCTCGCCTCGCCGTCGTCTTCCACGTCGTTTGCCCGCCTCGCCGACCCCGCTGGAGCCCTGGTATGCCCCCTGTAGACCCCCACCGAGCCGCTAGGGTTCGAGCTCGCTGGCGACCTATTCGTCGTCGACGACGACCCTCAACCGTTGATCTCGCTTCTAATCGCACGGCCCACAGTAGCGTGCGTTCACGTGTTAAGTCACGACACGTGGGACCTCGTCTGAGCCCGGCGCCATGAGCGCCACTGGGCTGGCCCATTTCTTTTCCCGCGCTAGCCCACCCATTCAAATCTGGATTTTTCTTTTTAGTTAAATCTAGTTTCTGTCCACTATTTCAAAATTCAATTCTGTGAGTGACAAATCCAAATAGCATGAAACAAATTTTTTCTGAAAGGTATTGAAATAATCTATCCAAGACCGTTGGAGAGTTATAGATCTCTCCTAATAAAAATAACAAAATAGAAGCTTTTGCACCTTGCAACATTTTTATAAAATCAACCAAGTTATCTTTTGAGTTGATTCCAACTCTCAAAAATCACATTTAATCATATCTATCAAAATATGTAATAATATTAAGGTTTACATGCAGTGACTTTGGACTAGTACCAAAATAATGCTATATAGGCATTTCTAGTCACTTTAAATCATTAAATAATGAACTTAAACTAAAGTAATATTGATCCAACCTTTAAATCTCATTCCCACATGTTAGAATATGTGGTGAGGACATGTGTCCACATGATCCCATATTTTGGTGGTGAATATTAAAATTTAGTTAAAATTTCAATGAGTAGAAATTACTTTTCTAAAATAAAAAGGTTGAAACTATTGAATTAATCTTGTGATGCTTGTGATGATAATAGATCATCAATTGTGTTTTTTAGAATGCTACTTAGCCTAGTTAAGTATTGTTTGGTGATTGTCTACTCCCTGTGTATTTATAGACGCTAGTACCGACCAAACTTTCGAGGAGGAGGAGGAGTTCTACCAAGAAGAAGAAGAAGAAAACTTCAACCACTGCACCAACCAAGGCAAGCTATTGTTAGCAGGCTAGATTTAAAACTAGATGGTTTAGCAAAGATGCCTTAAGCATGCTTTGATCACACCCCTTTAACTATTAGTACCCCAAGTCTTATTGACAAGTTTTACCTCCCTTAGTTCACACAAAGTTCTTTACTTGTTTTGAAGGTAGCATAAAAAGTATAAAACTTGATCTACTTAGAAACCTTTAGATGTCATTCTATGGCATGAGATTGAAACCATCTGTTCCACCTTAGTGAATACTCTTAACTTAGTATTTTAGAATAGATCAAAAACTTGAGTCACTTTAGATGGGAACACTTGGTGAAAATGAATTGTGAAAACCTTGGAATGATGAGTCATTCTATTGAGATGTTTTGACATGTGTTGAGAGACACAACTGGTTTATGATGATGAAAATGATGAGGCATGAGCCTTAACCCTTTTATAAAACTGATTGTTGGATTCGGATGCGATACCATTCCAAATTTACCGTACAACCACATTACCTGAATTGGGTAAGATTTAGCTGGAAGTTTATATGCATTAGTATTAGTTCCCTCACGGGAGAGGTTTGAGCTGAGGCTACCTCTCAATGTTGTCCACCTATGGAGTGCCCAAGATGACTGATGGTCATGGTTGGGAGGCCATGCTCATAGGAGAGGTTCTTGTACTAGGGTGTGTAAAGGGAAGGTTATGTTTGATTATCTGCATACTAAGTATGATGATTCCGGGTTATCCCTGACAGATGTATCGAATCTTGTGGTGAAAGTGTACCACCTCTGCAGAGTGTCAAACTATTCGAATAGCCGCGTCTGTGGTTATGGACAGTTGGAATAGCCATACTGTTTCGTTGTCAGATGTTTTCTAAATAACTTGAAACGAATGATGAACTTTGACTTGACCACAACAGGGTTGTGTTGATGATAATAGATTCCCACCTTAAGTGATTCTAGAACCTTATTTTATCTTTCTTTGCTTCTGAACTTAGCTTAGGTTCCAAACTTAACTTGATAGTTAACTTAGATTCAGTACTTTAACTTAGAATTATACTCCTTGCTAGTAGTAGTTTGCGAGTACTTAAAGAGTACTCATGGCTTTCGTCCCTGGCTATTATCATGGCCAGACTATGAAGGAGATTATCAAGATGATGGTCAGCAGGACGGCTGTCATAACTAGGACTATCTGCCTTCATCAGCATTTCCTGTTCCCCTGAAGATGGACCCCACCGCTACGCTATCGTTTATTTCCGCTGCTTGTTGTATTAAAGACTGGATCATGAGATCCTTATTTGTGTAAAACCTTATGTATGGTTTGTAATGGATGATGTACTGTGATATCCAATCCGTTATGTCTCGCAAAAATGGTAATCCTGGGATTGCGAGGTATGGCATAACGGGCATCTGGGATTAAAAATCCGGGTGTTGACAAGTTGGTATCAGAGCCATCCTGACCATAGGAGACCCTAGTTAGAATGGACGTCCAAACCAAAAACTTAGGTTCAAAACCAAAGGGAGTATTTATGAAAAACTATTTCCCCTCTTACCCTTGTGAACTCATTCTTTCTCAAAAATGCATGTTCCTCAAAATTCTTACATTACTACTTAAAATTGGACACACTTGATCACTTCACTAACTTCCTCATCCTAAATTCTTGTAGATGGAGACTCAGTTCAGCAAGTTTTACCAGTTGGGAAACAGAGGTCAGCTGATCTTTGAGAGGGATCTGGATTCGCTGTCGGAGTTACTGGGATGCCCACATCCGGAGCTTCTTGGTGCTCAACTTCCAGGACCCCCAGGAGGAGACCTACAGTGGCTAGTCACCGCGGATCTTTGGGGAAGCATCGAAGCACCAACTTCCGGGAGAATTCAGTTCTCAGTGAGAGAGAACAACTAGCTAGATGGATTAGCCTGGGCAATGCATGAATCTCTCGCACGTCTATGTGCCCTCAGCGTCAACAAGATTCAAGGAACCCGTTTTGCCCACTAGGCAAGACATGACTTCATGGGAATGCCGATGGAGATGCCAAGTCACCCAGAGTTGAGGCGTCAAGTGGAGAACCTTGACTTCTTGCTTCATGACAGGCAGCAGGAACTGGACAATGCCAGAGAGTTAGCCAACCAGAACCGTGCCATTGCCGACCAGAAGGCCCAGACTTTCGCACTGCTTGTCCAAGATCGTCAGTCTCTTTGCCGCCAGTGTGCAAAGAAGGATCGCACCATCGCCCGTCTTTGCAAGAAGGTGGCCGACCGCGAGAAGACCGTCAAGGAGCAGGAAGCTCAGCTTGCCGCCAAGGAAGAAGAAGATGAGGGTGAAGACATCCAGGGAGATATGGATTCTTACCTCAGCAACGATGATGAATTTTTAGAGGAGGATGCTGTGGACTTCTACACTGATGATGAAGACTCTGACTTCATCGACGATGAGTAGATGCACTAGAGCACTGTCGTAGCAAGAGTTGTATCGGTCCCATTGTATCGTAGTTTGCAGAATGGTTCTTCAAACCATCTGCTTTCCTTTGATTGGTGTGGTGTGTGTTGTATCGGGTGCTTGCTTGCATGAATGAAAATGAAGTTAGTTGAAAAACCTGAGTCTAACTCAAAGTTTTAGCTTTGAAAACCCAAAACCATGAACCTTAGAATTTCCCTCTTACCCCTATATCTATCTCAATCTTCAGATGACTCGTGGAAACCAAGGAGGGAGCAGCTCGTCGTAGGACCCAATGCTGCAGATCTTGCAGAAACTCATCGCGGACCGTGAAGCAAGCAGGGCCGAGCGTCAAGCCAACTTAGCAACATTGCAGCAGATCGCCCAAATGGCTCTCAACAACCAAGGACATGGAAATCAGGATCACCAAGGTCCAAAATCAAAAACTTTCAGAACACCAATCCCCCAATCTTCAACCAATCTGAAAACCCATTAGATGCTGATGACTGGTTACAGTCCATGGAAAACAACTTAGAGGTTGCCAGAGTTGATGAGAATGAGAAAGTTCTCTTCTCCACCCACTATCTGGCGGGAGATGCAAGAGCGTGGTGGAATAGCATCCGCAATATGAACCATGGCCAGGTGATGACCTGGCAAGCATTCAAGGTCAAGTTCAGCCACACCCACGTGCCGCAAGGTCTTGTCAACAGGATGAGAGACGAATTCCACGAATTGAAGCAAGGAAGAATGATTGTGGTGGAGTACCGTGATAGATTCTTGTCACTTGCCAGATATGCACCAGATGAGATCAACACGGAGGCCAAGAAGAAAGAGAGATTCTTAAACGGACTGCATGATGAGATGTAGATTGTCCTCGTCAACATCCGTTTCGATGATCTCGAAGAGCTAGTCGACTCTGCCATTCAGATGGAAGGGAAGATTAACCAGGCAAACGACAACCGCAAGCGCCAGATGATGCAAAGATCGATCCAGAGTCACCAAGTACCGTCCCAACCCTTCACCAGGATATGCACCAAGGAACAACCGACCCCCAAATTCTCGCCCAAGCTACCCCAACCGTAGCAGAGGAAATGTGAAGTCCGGAGGAAACAATCACAACTCCAGCAATGCCAACAATTTCAACCGTGCCCCTCCCAAGAGCAACAACAACAACACTGCACCCAGAGCTGGCAGCAATGCTGTACTTGTCGCAGTCAAGGACAAGTCCCAGATCACTTGTTTCGAGTGAGGAGTGAAGGGTCACTACTCCAATGAGTGTCCCAAGAAGACTGCCGCCAATGCCCCTGTGAATGCCCCAGCAAAGCAGCGCCGTGTTCAACCAGGAAGGAGATTTGCCTGTGGAACCCAAGACAATCAAGAACGGTCGCCTCTTCCACATGAACGCAGTATAGCCAGAAGCGCCAGATGTAGTGCTAGGTATGTTTTTTGTCAACTCAGGTTTAGCAAGAGTATTGTTTGATTTTGGAGCATCGCATTCATTTGTCACCGAAGAATTTGTAT
This sequence comes from Avena insularis, assembly GCA_023614405.1. NCBI lineage: Eukaryota > Viridiplantae > Streptophyta > Magnoliopsida > Poales > Poaceae > Avena > Avena insularis. The sequence goes on along the minus strand of CM042684.1, from coordinate 84,258,521 downwards.
GCACTAGTAAGATTCGCCCAACCAACCTGAAGCATGCCCAGATAGTGCAAATCCCCGGTTCAACAACAAAAGCTAGAAAAATTTGCAAAGATGTACCTATCAGAATACATGGGATAGATTTTTATGCCAACCTAATTGTACTTGGAACCAAAGGATTGGAAGTAGTACTAGGTATGGACTGGATGTCAAGGCATAAAGGACTGATAGACTCTGCTAAGAAAGCCATCACCATGACCAGTAGTTCTGGAGTAACATTAGAGCATATCTCTGAAACCTTACCCCATCAATTCAAGTGCAACAAGAGTGTAGCCCTGCCCACCATAGACCAAGTCAGAGTAGTCTGTGAATACCCCGACGTATTCCCAGATGAATTGCCAGGTATGCCCCCGGATAGGGATATTGAGTTCATTATCGAACTAATCCCCGGAACCGGACCTATAGCCCAGAGACCCTATACCATGAACTCCTCAGAGTTAGTGGCACTGAAGAAGCAATTGGATGCCATGTTAGCAACAGGCTTGATTCAGCCAAGCGCATCGCCATGGAGATCACCAGTGTTATTCGTCGACAAGAAATATGGAGGCAATCGTCTATGTACAGATTACAGAAAGTTGAATGATGTCACCATCAAGAACAAGTACCCTTTGCCAAAGATAGAGGATCTATTTGATCAGTTGACCGGAGCTCAGGTATTCTCAAAGATTGATCTTAGGACTGGTTATCACCAACTTAAGATTCGTGCAACGGATATTCCGAAGACCGCCTTTACTACTCGCTACTTTATACGAGTATACGGTTATGTCTTTTGGATTAACCAATGCCCCTGCTTATTTCATGAATCTCATGAATAAGATCTTTATGAATTTCCTCGATAAGTTTGTAGTTGTGTTTATCGACGACATCCTTATCTACTCCAAGTCAGAAGAAGAGCACGAGCAACATCTGAGAATCATCCTAGAAACCCTAAGAGAGCATCAGTTATATGCCAAGTTCAGCAAGTGTGAGTTTTGGCTGAAAGAAGTAGGATTCCTAGGACATATTGTGTCTGCCGGAGCAGTCTCTGTTAATCCCACCAAGATCAAAGATGTTGAAGAATGGGAAGCCCCAACCAATCAAACCCAAGTTCGTTCATTTCTCGGATTAGCGGGATATTACCGCAAGTTCGTAGAAGGATTCTCGAGCATAGACCGACCAATGACCCAATTGTTGAAGAAGGACAAGAAGTTTGAATGGACAGACAAATGTGAAGCCGCCTGTGAGCTGAAGAAGAGATTGATATCAGCCCCAATTTTGATCATGCCAGACATCAAGAAGCCGTTTGATGTGTATTGTGATGCATCCAAGATTGGCCTAGGATGTGTATTGATGCAAGAAGGCAAAGTCATCGCGTATCTGTCTCGACAATTGAAGCAACATGAGCAGAACTATCCTACTCATGACCTTGAGCTAGCAGCCGTGGTTCTAGCATTGAAGACATGGCATCATTATTTGATGGGTAATCACTGTGAGATTTACTCAGATCATAAGAGCTTGAAGTATATCTTCACCCAGAAGGAGCTGAATATGAGGCAAAGAAGATGGATAGAGTTAATCAAGGATTATGACCTTGACATTCACTATCACCCCGGCAAAGCCAATGTGGTAGCGGATGCTCTTAGCAGATTGCCGTGAAGGCTTAACATCATGATCAAAGAGAAGCAACCAAGTTTGTATGAGGAGTTGGAGCAGTTTAAGACTGAGTTAGTTAGAAAAGGATTCCTAGCTAGCATTGAACTTCAACCCACTTTGATTAGCCAAATCAAGGAAGCCCAGAAGGGAAATGAGAGTATCGACGGAATCAAACATCGTATTGGTACAGGAAAGGTACATGGATTCACCGAAGACGAAGAAGGAGTACTGTGGTACAAAGGACGTATCTGTGTGCCAGTAGATTCAGAGATGAAGGAGGTTATCATGAAGGAAGCTCATGATACTCTTTATTCTATCCACCCCGGAGGAACAAAGATGTATTAGGATTTGAAAGAGCAATTTTGGCCGCACAAGATGAAAAGAGAGATCGGAAGCTACATCGCCAAATGTGACATCTGTCAACGAGTCAAAGCAGAGCATCAGAGACCTGCAGGACTATTGCAACCATTGCAGATTCCAGAATGGAAATGGGATTTTGTCGGAATGGACTTTATCACCGGTTTACCCACTTCTAGTAGGGGAAATGACTCAATCTGGGTCATAGTTGATAAACTGTCCAAGGTAGCCCACTTCATACCAGTCAAGACAACCTACCAGAGTGCAAAGCTAGCAGAGCTGTACATTGCTAGGATTGTTAGTCTGCATGGAACCCCCAAGACCATCGTCTCAGATCGAGGAACCCAGTTTACTTCAAGATTTTGGCAGAAAGTTTAGAAGGCTTAGGAACCAAGTTGAATTTCAGTACCGCGTATCACCCGCAAACAGATGGACAAACTGAGAGAGTCAACCAAATCTTGGAGGATATGCTTAGAGCTTGTGTGTTGGAATACGGATCAAAATGGGAAGACTGCCTGCCTTTCGCAGAATTCTCATATAACAACAGTTATCAGGCTAGTTTGCAGATGGCACCATTCGAATTCCTATACGGAAGAAAGTGTCGCACTTTTGAATTGGTCGCAAGTAGGAGAGAGTCAGATCTTTGGACCCGACATTCTCCGAGAAGCAGAAGAGAAAGTTCACAAAGTCCGTGAGCACCTCAAGACCGCCCAATCCAGACAGAAGAGCTATGCTGACAAGAGAAGGAGAGACCTGACTTTCAACGTCGGAGATTTCGTATATCTAAAAGGTTTCACCATTGAAGGGAACTCAATGCTTTAGTCTGAAGGGAAAGTTAGCTCCTAGATATATCGGACCTTTCAAGATTCTGAACCGCCGAGGAGAAGTATCGTATCAACTGGAACTGCCTGAAGAGATGTCAGCCATCCACAATGTGTTCCATATCTCGTTACTTCACAAATTCTTGGAAGTGCCTGAGAAGACTGAAGTTTTCAAGAATATCGATCACAGAGGTGTGGAAATCAACAATGACCTGACCTATCAGGAAGTACCCATCCGTATCTTAGAAGAAGCCTACAGAACCACCAGGACTGGGAGTATCAAGTTTCTCAAGATTTAGTGGAGCAACCATATCGAGGAGGAAGCCACTTAGGAACGCGAAGATTACATTAGGACAGAGTTCCCAGATCTCTTTAGTTCCTAGTTTTCTTTGTAAATCCCGGGACGAGATTTCGTTTAAGGAGGGAAGGTTTGTAACATCCCAAAACTTTAATCCAAGCTTATCAAGATCAAATCATCCAAAAATAGGGTTAACAAAAACTTTTCCAAATTTAAAATGAAAGCATTCATATGGGTATGCATTTAAAATAGGAGTTGTTTGAATTGCCATGATTGATTGATCCAATGCTTGTAAAATGTTTTTTAGGTGATTTAAACATCATCTACATCATTCCCAAACTTTTCCTAAAGAAAATCAAATCCAAAAGAATTAAAAGGAAGGAATGGTCATTTTGGAAAATTTAACTCTCATGCCTACTTTGGCTATTCCTAGTACTCAATTCTTAACAGAAACAATTCTTGATCTTTGCACCCCTTGCTAGTACACATAATGAGGTACCAAGGCCCACCTTTTGATCTGCTAAAAACATTCTGTTAACTATTGTAAATGATAGTTTAAAATTGAATCTAATGCATATGCATAGATCACCCCTATTTCAAAAACCATCTATTTGAGCTCCACTTTCAAAACCCTTGCAACCAGAGACTACCTATCACTAGTGGAGATTACTCAAAAAATTTGAACTCAAAATTCAAAACTTTTTCTCTTGCGGCCATTTCATCAAACACATGGCAGGCAAAATCAAACACAAATAGCTAGCTCACTGTTTCTACAGAGTTTAGCCACCCATTTGACCACAAAACACTCCCTCTGTCTCCACTTGATCAAACCATGCCATTACCACCCCAACCCCTACACCCTAGTGGCTAGGCCAAGCCATGCCGAGCACCAACTCGCCGGCCAACCTTGCCCTCACCCCAGCCGACCACCTCCTCCTTCCTCTCCATGTCTAGGAGGTAGCCAGCACCTCACCGCCCCTCTCTGTCCCCTGCCCGAGCCAAGTGCTGCCATGGACCACCGAGGAAAGCCCGCGCCCAGTGCCACCGCACCATGCCGATGCCGCCCGCAGAGCATGCTCTGTCCCCGCGTGCACAAGCTGCCGCTCGACCGCAGCCTGCGCCCGCCGCTCCGCCTGGACCTGGCGAACACCCCAGATATCCCCGTTCGCTGCCCAAAGCCTCACAGCCACCGCTCGCTGTGGACAGCGCCGCTTCGGCCGCACAGAGCGCCACCACGCCCAGAGCGCGTACCACCGCCCCTATGGCTGCATTTAAGTCTTAGAGCACCGCCAGGGAACCGCCCATTGATCGCCACCCCCAGACATGCCTCTAGCTCGCCGTAGCCATATCGCCACCGTCGACCGCCCATCCCGCTCGGTCTCACCGTCGGGCCTATAAAAGGAGCCCTCCCCAGCCATTCTTCTCCACACCATTCCACTCCCCTCACCTCTCTGAACCTCACCCACCTCTAGCTGGAGCAAGTGGAGCAGCAGCTCGCCGGAATTGGAACCGGAGCCGTCGCCTTTGGAGGAGAAGGGCGTCGTTGATTTCGACCACCCCAAGCTCCGCCAGAAACGCGCGCCGCCTTCCACGCCTTCCGCCTCGGAAACCACGCTGGAGCCCTGGTACGCCCCAGAGCCCCCACCGAGCCGCTTAGGGTTCAAGCTCACGGCGACCTGTTGCCGATGGCGACCCTCACCGCTGATCTCGCTTCTAATCACCCATAAGACGTACCGTTTCGCGTGTTAAGTGCCGCTGACACATGGGACCCCCCTGTCAGCTGAGCCCCGTGCCACGGAGCGCCACTGGGCCGGCCCATTTCTTTTCCCGCGCTAGCCCACCCATTCAAATCTGGATTTTTCTTTTTAGTTAAATCTAGTTTCTGTCCACTATTTCAAAATTCAATTCTGTGAGTTTGACAAACCCAACTAGCATGAAACAAATTTTGTCTGAAAGGTATTGAAATAATCTATCCAAGCCCGTTGGATTTATTTCAATTAGAGTTATAGATCTCGACTAATAAAAATAACAAAACAGAAGCTTTTGCACCTTGCAACATTTTTATAAAATCAACCAAGTTAGATTTTGAGTTGATTCCAACTCTCAAAAATCACATTTCAGCATATCTATCCAAATATGTAATAATAATAAGGTTTAAATGCAGTGACTTTGGACTAGTACCAAAATAATGCTATATTGGCATTTCTAGTCACTTTCAATCATTAAATAATGAACTTAAACTAAAGTAATATTGATCCAACCTTTAAATCCCCTTCCCACATGTTAGAATATGTGGTGAGGACATGTGTCCACATGATCCCATATTTTGGTGGTGAATATTAAATTTTAGTTAAAATTTCAATGAGTAGAAATTACTTTTCTAAAATAAAAAGGTTGAAACTATTGAATTAAACTTGTGATGCTTGTGATGATAATAGATCATCAATTGTGTGTTTTAGAATGCTACTTAGCCTAGTTAAGTATTGTTTGGTGATTGTCTACTCCCTATGTATTTATAGACGCTAGTACCGACCAAACTTTCGAGGAGGAGGAGTTCTACCAAGAAGAAGAAGAAGAAAACTTCAACCACTGCACCAACCAAGGCAAGCTATTATTAGCAGGCTAGATTTAAAACTAGATGATTTAGAAAAGATGCCTTAATCATGCTTTGATCACACCCCTTTAACTATTAGTACCCCAAGTCTTATTGACAAGTTTTACCTCCCTTAGTTCACACAAAGTTCTTTACTTGTTTTGAAGGTAGCATAAAAAGTATAAAACTTGATCTACTTAGAAACCTTTAGATGTCATTCTATGGCATGAGATTGAAACCATCTGTTCCACCTTAGTGAATACTCTTAACTTAGTATTTTAGAATAGATCAAAAACTTGAGTCACTTTAGATGGGAACACTTGGTGAAAATGAATTGTGAAAACCTTGGAATGATGAGTCATTCTATTGAGATGTTTTGACATGTGTTGAGAGACACAACTTGTTTATGATGATGAAAATGATGAGGCATGAGCCTTAACCCTTTTATAAAACTGATGGTTGGATTCGGATGCGATACCATTCCAAATTTACCGTACAACTACATTACCTGAATTGGGTAAGGTTTAGCTGGAAGTTTATATGCATTAGTATTAGTTCCCTTACGGGAGAGGTTTGAGCTGAGGCTACCTCTCAATGTTGTCCACCTATGGAGTGCCCAAGATGACTGATGGTCATGGTTGGGAGGCCATGCTCATAGGAGAGGTGCTTGTACTAGGGTGTGTAAAGGGAAGGTTATGTTTGATTATCTGCATACTAAGTATGATGATTCCGGGTTATCCCTGACAGATGTATCGAATCTTGTGGTGAAAGTGTACCACCTCTGCAGAGTGTCAAACTATTCGAATAGCCACGTCTATGGTTATGGACAGTTGGAATAGCCATACTGTTTCGTTGTCAGATGTTTTCTAAATAACTTGAAACGAATGATGAACTTTGACTTGACCACAACAGGGTTGTGTTGATGATAATAGATTCCCACCTTAAGTGATTCTAGAACCTTATTTTATCTTTCTTTGCTTATGAACTTAGCTTAGGTTCCAAACTTAACTTGATAGTTAACTTAGATTCAGTACTTTAACTTAGAATTATACTCCTTGCTAGTAGTAGTTGGCGAGTACTTAAAGAGTACTCATGGCTTTCGTCCCTGGCTATTATCATGGCCAGACTATGAAGGAGATTATCAAGATGATGGTCAGCAGGACGGCTATCATAACTAGGACTATCTGCCTTTGTCAGCATTTCCTGTTCCCCTAAAGATGGACCCCACCGCTACGCTATCGTTTATTTCCGCTCCTTGTTGTATTAAAGACTGGATCATGAGATCCTTATTTGTGTAAAACCTTATGTATGGTTTGTAATGGATGATGTACTATGATATCCAATCCATTATGTCTCGCAAAAATTGTAATCCTGGGATTGCGAGGTATGGCATAACGGGCATCTAGGATTAAAAATCCGGGCGTTGACAGCTATTCCCGTGGCCAGACTATGAGGAGGATTACCAGGATGATGGACAGCAGGAGGTCTACGACAACTAGGATCATCTCCCATCGTCAGCATTGCCTGTGACTCTAAAGATGGAGCCCCTACTACGTTTATTTTCCACTGCTTGATTTGTATTAAGACTGGATCATGAGATCCTTTATTTGTAAGACCATTATTATGGTTTGTAATGGATGATGTACTGTGGTACCAATTCTGTTATGTCTTGCAAAAATGGTAATCCTAGGATTGCGAGGTATGGCATAATAGGCATATGGGATTAAAAATCCGGGTATTGACCAGTTGGTATCAGAGCCATCCTGACCATGGGAGACCCTAGTTCGAATGGACGTCCGAACAAAAACTTAGTTTCAAAAACAAAAGAAGTGAGTATTTATGGAAACCTATTCCCACTCTTATCCTTGAAATTCTTAAAATCCTACATAAAATTTGACACACTTGATCACCCCACTAACTTGCTCACCCTAAATTCTTATAGATGGAGGTCCAGTATTGCAAGTTCTACCAGCTGGGCAACAGAGGCCACCTGATCTTTGAGAGGGATCTAGATGCACTGTTAGACTATCTTGAGTGCCCGCACCCGGAGTTCTTCGGGGCACAACTCAACGATCACGTAGGAGGAGATCTACAATGGCTGATAGTTGCAGATATCAGAGGCAAGATGGAAGCACCCACTTCGGAGAAAATCTAATTCAGCTTGAGGGAGAACAACTGGCTAGACGGATTATCTAGGGTTATGCATGAAGCTCTTTCCCGTCTATGTGGACAAAACATCAACCAAATCCAGGGAACTTGCTTTGCTCAGTACGCAAGGCATGATTCTATGGGTATGCCCTTGGAGATGCCAGGACACCTGGAGCTGAAGCACCAGGTGGAAAATCTTGACTTCATGTTATATGATAGATAGAAGGAGTTGGACAACGCTCGCGCCTACGCCAACCACAACCATCCCATTGCAGTCAAGAAGGACCAGAGCCTCCCAATCCTCGCCAAGGAGCGCCAATCACTTCGTCGTCAACGTGACAATAAGGATCACATCATCGTTCATCTTCGCAAGAAGGTGGCCACTCTCGAGAAGACCATCCGTGAACAGGAGATCCAACTTGAAGTGAAGGAGGAGGAAGGTGAAGATATCCAGGGAGATCTCTACTCTTACCTCAGTGATGATAACGACTACATGGAGGACGATGCCATGGAGTTCCACACTAATGATGATTCCGCCTTCATTGATGATGATTAGATGCACTTGAGCACTACCATAGGAATGAGTTGTACCGGTCCCACTGTATCGTAGTTCATAAAATGGTTCTTAAAACCATCTGTTTTCTATTTGTGTTGTGGTGTGTGTTTGTATTGTGTGCTTTGAATGAATGAATAAGAGGAAGTTGTTAGTTTGCAAAACCTGAGTCAAACTCAAAGTTTAACGCTTTTGAAACAAACCCATAAACCTTAGAAATTTCCCCCTTGTCTCATTATCTATCTCAATCTTTAGATGACTCGTGGAAATCCCGGAGGAAGCAGTTCATCTTAGGACCCGATGCTGCAGATTCTTCAAATGTTAGTTTCTGACCGTGAAGCTAGTAGAGCCGAACATCAAGCCAACCTAGCCACTCTTCAACAGATAGCTCAGATGGCCCACAATAATCAAGGCCACAGAAACCAGGATAACCATGGATCCAAGCTTAAGAACTTTCCGAATACAAACCCACCTATCTTTAGTAAGTCCGAGGATCCATTAGATGCTGATGACTGGCTTCAAACCATGGAGAAAAATCTGGAGGTCACAGGAGTTAAAGCCAATGAAAAAGTACTGTTTGCCACCCATTATCTGGCAGGTGATGCAAGAGCCTGGTGGAATAGTACCCGTACCATGAACGAAGGGCAAATAATGACTTGGAAGCATTCAAGATCAAGTTCAGTCGGACCCATGTGCCCCAAGTTTGGTCACTAGGAAGAGGGATGAGTTCAGGGAACTGAAGCAAGGAAGAATGAATGTGGTGGAATACCATGACAAATTCTTATCCTTGGCTAGGTATGCCCCTGATAAGATTAACACCAAAGCAAAGAAGAAGGAAAGGTTCCTAAATGGATTGCATGATGAGATGCAGACTGTGTTAGTCAACATCCGTTTTGCGGATCTAGAAGAACTAGTGGACTCTGCCATCCAGATGGAAGGGAAGATCAACCAAGCCACTGACAACCGTAAGCGTCACATGATGCACCAGCCTAGATCCCACCATACCCAGAAGTATCGCCCTAACCCGCCTCATGATATGCCCCAAGAAACAACAAACCCCCTATGTCTCGTCTAAACTATCCCAATCGTAGCGGAGGAAACTTGAAGTCTGGAGGAAACCACAACAATAACCCCAGCAACTCCAATAACTTCAACCGTGCACCGCCCAAGTCCAACAACAACAACAACAACAACAATACTGCCCCAAGGACTGGAAGCAATGTTGGGCCTATTGTAGAAAAGGACAAGTCCCTGATTACTTGCTTTGAATGTGGAGTCAAGGGTCACTACTCCAATGAGTGCCCCAAGAAGCTTGCAGCAGCCACCAATGTGAATGCACGTGCTCAGCAACAACGCCGTGTTCAGCCTGGAAGGAGATTTGCCCTAGGGAACCCGCTCAACCGCAACGGCCGTCTGTTCCACATGAATGCTGAAGAAGCTCAGGAAGCGCTAGATGTCGTGCTGGGTATGTTTTCTGTTAACTCAGTACTTGCAAGAGTATTGTTTGATTCTGGAGCATCACACTCGTTTGTTACAGAAGAATTTGCATGCACTAGTAAGATTCAACCAACAAAATTGAAGCATGTTATGATAGTTCAAATACCTGGTTCAACCACCAAAGCTAGATTTTTTTGCAAGGTTGTACCTATCAGAATCCATGGAATACATTTTTATGCTAATCTAATAGTACTTGGAACCAAAGGTTTGGAAGTAGTACTAGGAATGGGTTGGTTGTCGAAACATAAAGGACTAATCGACTGTGCCAAGAAAGCCATAACCATGACCAGTAGCACTGAAGTATCAGTAGAGCATGTATCTGAGACACTACCTCGTCAATTCAAATGCAACAAGAGTCTAGCCCAACCAACCATAGACCAAGTCAGAGTAGTCTATGAATACCTCGACATGTTCCTAGATGAATTGCCCGGTATGCCCCCAGATCGGGATATCGAGTTCATCATTGAACTAATTCCTGGAACTAGACCCATAGCTCAGAGACCTTATAGTATGAACCCATCTGAATTAGTGGAGCTAAAGAAACAACTTGATGCTATGCTGGAGAAAGGTCTGATTCAACCAAGTGCATCACCATGGAGATTGCCTGTTTTGTTTGTGGATAAGAAGGATGGAGGTCACCGTTTGTGTACAGATTATCGGAAGCTGAATGATGTCACCATCAAGAACAAGTACCCACTACCGAAGATAGAGGATCTATTTGACCAGTTGACTGGTGCCAGAGTGTTTTCTAAGATTGATCTTAGAACTGGTTATCATCAACTAAAGATTCATGCAACGGATATCCCAAAGACCGCCTTTACCACCAGATAAGGATTGCATGAGTACACTGTCATGTCTTTTGGATTAAACAATGCCCCCGCTTATTTCATGAATCTCATGAATAAGATTTTTATGAACTTCTTGGATAAGTTTGTTGTTGTTATTATCGACGATATTCTAATCTATTCCAAGTTATAAGAAGACCATGAGCTACACCTGAGAACCATCCTTGAAACCCTTAGAGAACATCAGTTGTATGCCAAGTTTAGAAAATGTGAGTTCTGGTTAAAGGAAGTAGGATTCCTAGGACATATTGTGTCGGCAGGAGGATTCGCTGTCGATCCCGCCAAGATCAAAGATGTTGAAGAATGGAAAGCCCCAACCACTCAAACCCAAGTCCGCACATTTCTCGGATTAGCAGGATATTACCGCAAGTTTGTTGAAGGATTTTCGAGCATCGCAAGACCGATGACCCAACTATTGAAGAAAGATCAGAAGTTTGAATGGACCGGCGAATGTGAAGCAAGTTTTCAAGAGCTCAAGAAGAGATTGATTTCAGCCCCAATTCTGATTATGCTGGATATCAAGAAGCCATTTGATGTTTATTGTGATGCATCCCAGATTAGTCTCAGATGTGTGTTGATGCAAGAAGGAAAAGTCATATCATATATGTCCAGAAAACTGAAGCAGCATGAGAAAAACTACCCTACCCATGACCTTGAACTAGCAGCCGTAGTTTTAGCTTTGAAGACATGGCGCCATTATCTTATGGGTAACCACTATGAGATTTATTCGGATCACAAGAGTCTAAAGTATATTTTCACCCAGAAGGAGCGGATAGAGTTAATCAAGGATTATGACCTTGACATTCACTATCACCCCGGCAAAGCCAATGTGGTAGCGGATGCTCTTAGCAGATTGCGGTGTAGATTAAACACCATGATTAAAGAAGCCCAGCCAAGTTTGCATGAAGAGTTGAAGCAGTTTAGAACAGAGCTAGTTAGCAAAGGCTTTTTAGCTAGAATAGAACTTCAACCCACTTTGATAAGTCAGATCAAGGAGGTGCAGAAAGGAAATGCAAGTATCGACTGAATCAAGCATCGTATCGGTACAGGGAAGGTACCCGGATTCACCGAAGATGAAGAAGGAGTTTTGTGGTACAAAGGACGTATCTGTGTACTAGCAGATTCCAAGTTGAAACAAGTTATCATGCAGGAAGCTCATGATACTCTTTATTCTATCCATCCCGGAGGAACAAAGATGTATCAGGATTTGAAGGAGCAATTTTGGTGCCACAAGATGAAAAGAGAAATCGGAAGCTACATAGCCAAGTGTGATATCTGTCAGAGACTCAAAGCAGAACATCAGCGACCCGCAGGACTTTTGCAACCATTGCAAATTCCAGAATGGAAATGAGATTCTATCGGAATGGATTTCATCACCGGTTTGCCTACTTCAAGTAGGGGAAATGACTCTATTTGGGTCATAGTTGATAGACTATCCAAGGTAGCCCATTTTATACCTGTCAAGACCACCTACAAGAGTTCGAAGCTAGAAGAGCTATACATTACTAGAATCGTCAGTTTGCATGTAACCCCTCAGACCATAGTGTCAGATCGAGGAACCCAGTTTACCTCAAGATTTTGGCAGAAAGTCCATGAAGGATTAGGAACCAAGCTGAACTTCAGCACAGCTTATCACCCGCAAACCGATGGTCAAACTGAAACAGTCAACCAAATCTTAGAAGATATGTGGAGAGCTTGTGTGCTAGAGTATGGATCAAAATGGGAAGATTGTTTACCTTTCGTAGAATTCTCATACAACAATAGTTATCAAGCTAGTTTGAAAATGGCCCCATTTGAATTTCTGTATGGAAGGAAGTGTCGTACCCCCTTGAATTGGTCACAAGTAGGTGAGAGTCAGATTTTTGGACCCGACATCCTATGAGAAGCCGAAGAGAAGGTTCACAAAGTCCATGAACACCTCAAGACCGCCCAATCTAGACAAAAGAGTTATGCTGACAAGAGACGTCGAGACCTGATCTTCAATGTCGGAGATTTTGTATATCTCAAAGTATCACCCTAGAAGGGAATGCAACGTTTTCGCCTGAAAGGGAAGTTAGCCCCCAGATATATTGGACCCTTCAAAATTTTGAATCCCCGAGGAGAAGTATCATATCAACTAGAACTGTCGGAGGAGATGTCATCCATACATGATGTGTTCCATATCTTGTTACTTCACAAATGTCTAGAAATTTCGGAGAATACCGAAGTTTTCAAGAACATCGATCACCGAGCCATAGATATCAACAAGGATCTGATGTATCGTGAACTACCCACTCCTCTTTTGGAAGCCTTCAGAACCACCAGGACCCGAAGTATCAAGTTTCTCAAGATCTAGTGGAGCAACCATACTGAAGAAGAAGCGACTTGGGAGCGAGGAGATTATATTAGGACTGAGTTTTCAAATCTCTTTAGTTCCTAGTTTTTCTTAAATCTTGGAACTAGATTTTGTTTAAGGAGGGAAGGTTTGTAACACCCCAAAAATATTAACCAAGATTATCAAGTTCTAATCACCTAAGTTTAGGGTTAACAAAAACTTTTATTATTAAATTGAATATGAGTTTATGTGTGGTTTGCATTAGTGTATAAATGAGTGCAATTGCCATGTTTGATTGCTACAAATGATAAGGAATGGTTTAAAGATGAATACTACACCATCTAGGCCAATTACAAACAAAATCCAAAGCAAAGAAATTCAAATATGAATTATATGATCAAATGGTCATTTTGACCAAAATTAACCACTTGACCACTTTGAGTGTTTCTAGTAAAATATTTCTAATAGAAACATTTCCAATTCTTTTCACCCCTTGCTAGACCAAGTAAAAGTGAACCCAAGCCTACTTTACAAACTCACAGAAACTATTTTCAAATCTATTTAAAGGACAATTCAAAATTGAATCAAGTGTATGTACAAAGATCACCATTTTGCAAAAACCACTCAAATCAATTCACCTTGACTTTTCCAACCAACCATAGACACTCAAGCAAGTACTCAGATCACTCACCAAATTTCATTCAAAAATTTCAAATTTGAATTCATGTGGCCATTTGGTCTAGCACTTGGCAGACACAGAAAACCCTGGCCTAACTTCCACTGTTTTGAGCAGTGATCACTCACCCATTTGTCCCCTCTTCACTCCCCTAGTCTCCCCCAGCACCCAGCAGCGCAGGATACACATCCCCCTTTGCCGTTGCGCCAGTATAGTGCCGCCCGAAGCTTGCCGCGCCGGCCGACCAAGAACCGCTCGCCACAGCCAGCGCCGCCCTCGTCCATGATGTCCAGGAGATAGGCCACCGTCCACCGCCACCCCTGTCTAACCCTCGACCACAGGGAAGCCATGGACGACCCAAGACAGCTGTGCCAATTTTCTTTATGCCATGCCGAGAGTGCGCCAGAACGCTGTGGCCGACCAGCGCACACATGCCGCCCCTTGCCATCGCCGCGCATGCCCGCACTCGCTATGACACTAGCTACCACCAGACATGCCCGTTCGCTTCCGCGTGGACCTTAACCACTGTGCACCGTCTCGAACGCCGCCACTCCCGCGCAGAACACCGCCCATGCCCGACCATTCTCAACCGCCCCGTGCCGTGCCATTAAGTGTGTGACGACTGCCCTGAAGCACCGCGTCGACCCTACCCCCAGCCACGCCGATAACTCATTGTACCTCCGTCGCCGGAGGAGCCAGACCATGCCGCAATGTCCCTCTCACCGGTGTATAAATAGAGGCCGCCCCGGCCTCAATTCGCCACACCATCTCACTCCCCACTCCTCATAGAACCTCCCATACCCTTCCCCGGAGCAAGGCGAGCACCACATCGCCGGAATTTCACCGGATCTCGCCGCTGCAGAGGAGAAGAGGAACCAGAGCTAGGAGCCGCCCTAGGAGTCACTGCGACAACCATTCGAACCGCCGTCGTCTACAACGTCATTCGCCTCCATCGCCGACCCTAGCTGGAGCCTAGGTGAGTCCCCATGTAGCCCCACCATCACGTTAGGGTTCGTTTCTCGCCGGAGATGTTCGCCGGAGACGACGAACCACATCCATAGATCCTAGTCTAATCGCACGTCCTATATTGATAGATACCATTTCAGGTTAAGTGAGCCACTGACTAGTGGTACCCCCTGTCAGCAGCCTGCTACGCCAGCGTAGTGCAACTGGGCTGGCCCGTTTACTTTCCCGCACAAGCCTGTTGATTCAAATAGGATTTTTCCAATTTTAGTTAAAACTAGATTCTATCAGTAGATTCAAAAACCGATTCAAAGAGATTCACTAAAGCAAATTGCATGATTCAAATTTTTTAGAAAGATATTCAAATTATCTATCCAAGCCCGTTGGATTCAAACCATTTGAAATTATAGATCACCTATACCAAAAATAATAAGGAAGAGACTTTTTCCACTTCAAACATTTTTCAAAAATCAACCATAAATGTTTTTTATTTGATTCCAACTCTCAAAAATCACATTTTACAAGATCTATCTGAATATGTAAAAGTATTTAGGTTTACATGCAGTGATCTTGGACTAGTACTAAAAGAAGGCTATATAGGCATTTCTAGTCACTTTAATTGTATTAAAAAGTAAGTTTAAACTTTATAAAATATGACCACCACTTTAAATCACATTCCCAAGTATTAGAATATGTGGTGATGACATGTGCCAACATGATCCCATATTTTAATTGGAGAATATTAAATCTTAAGTATTTTCAATGAGTATAAATTACTTTTCTAAAATAAAATAATTAAGACTAGGTCTTTATTTCATGTGATGATTGTGATGATGCTAGTGAATGGTTCGCAACATAGAAAACAAAAAATTTCCTACGATGTGAACTATACGCGAAGATCTATCTACTAGATACAAGCAACAGGTGGATACACATCCATGGAGAACTTACCCTCGGAGACAACAAAGTTTTGTTAACGAGTAGGAACTCGTGGATGATGTAGTCGTACGCTTGCCGATCTCAAGATCCTGTGGAACTCCTAGCGCCACAAACCAGCAGCGCATCCGCACTCGCACACACGTTCAGACCACCGAACAACCTCCGCCTCCTCACTCCAGTGATGCAGCGGAAGCAACAACTCCTTCCAGATGAAATGCCACCGGGAACATGTATCTCGCAAATCCGAGACCATGGGGGAATAATTCTAGAGGGGGAGAGAGATCCTTCACGAGGAGGTGTGTGGAAGAAGGGTGAGAGGGGTGGCCTTTTATAGGAGGAGGAGGGTGCCCCTCCCCATGGCCGACACCCCATGGAGGTGACCCCTCACCTCCCCCATTCATGTGGTGGTAACTCCCTCTACATTAAAATGCCCCCTTCACATTCTCTTTTAAAGCCTCCACTTCAAATGCATTAAATTTCTCCAAATTTAATGCTCTCTCATTTAATAAAACTCTTTCATTAAATTTATTCAGAATTTTGTTAATTATTTTAATTAACAAAGATTCACATAAAACCCCCTGCAACATTTCAATATTACATGGAGAACCAATTTCTGCAATTTCACCCAAAATAGTTTCGGTGTCTATTGAAATAATTCCAACGCTTTGCAATTCATTCGTCTAAAACACATTTGCTACATATGGTGTTTGTGTCCCTTAAGTGTGTCACCCTATGGTTCGTAAATAATGCAAACATGATCGAGACCCCTCTCAGATCAATAATTAGAAGCGGGACCTGGAGATCCATACTAACTCCTACACATTCTACGACGACTTCTGTGATCATGAGAACCTTTAACGCTAGTAACTAAATTCCTTTGTCTCGCGATATATTACATGTCCGAGATTCGACCATCGGTATCTCCATACCTAGTTTGATCTTGTTACCGACATGTACTCTTTTCTCGTTCTCATGATATAACATTCTACTGATCTCATCACTTGCTTGCAGGCTACCCAATGTGATATCACCGAGAGGGCCTAGAGTATATCTATCCGTCATCGGGATGGACAAATCCCACTCTTGATCCATGAGCTTCTACATAACACTTTTGTAGCACTGAACCCACCTTTATAATCACCCTTTCACAGTGTGACGTTTGATGTTATCAAGATACTCTTCCTGTGTTAGTGATTAACATGATCTCATGGTCTAAGGACTAGGATTACTTTGTTAAATGTTATAGCAATATAAACACAATGACTTTGATCGTAATGCTATACTTCGGATGAATGTTCATCACATCATTCCACTAATTTTGTGACCTCATTATTAACAACATCCAATGTCCATGATCAAGAAACCTTGATCATCTTGTTAATCAACGAGCTAGTTTATAAGAGAGGCATAACTAGGAACTTTCCTTTTGTTTATTAAATAACGTTTCCAAGTTAATACAATTATAGCATGCAAAATAAACATCTATCATATACTTTGAATATGTATAATAACAACTTTATTATTGCCTCTTAGGGCATATTCCCTTTAGTCTCCCACTTGCACTAGAGACAATAATCTAGTTACATGGTGATAAATCTAACACCCATGGAGTTCTGGTGTTGATCATGTTTTGCTCTAGGGAGAGTTTTAGTCAATGGATCTGCTACATTGAGATCCGTATGTACTTTACAAATCTTTATATCTCCATCCTTGACATGCTCCCGGATGGAGTGAAACCGGCGCTTAATATGTTTGAAATTCTTGTGAGACCTTGGTTCCTTTGTGTTGGCTATGGCTCCATTGTTGTCACAATAGATCACCATTGGATCCAACGCACAAGGAACCACACCCAGTTCGGTAATGAACTCCTTCATCCAAACTGCTTCCTGTGCTGCTTCTTAAGCAGCAATATATTCTGCCTCCGTTGTTGACCTTGTTACCAGGGGTTGTTTGGAGCTCCTCCAACTAAATACGTATCCGGATTGAGACTTAGAGTCATCCAGATCAGTGTCAAAGCTAGCATCGACATAACAATTAGCGACCAGCTCTTCTTCACCTCCGTATACAAGAAACATTTACTTAGTTCTTCTCAAGTACTTAAGGATATTCTTGACCGCTATCTAGTGTTCCACACCTGGATCAGATTGGTACCTACTCGTCAAACTAATATCATGTGCCACATCCGGTCTTGTACATAGCATGGCATACATTATAGAGCCTATGGCTGAAGCATAGGGGATCTTATCCATTATCTCTCTTTCTTCCGCCGTAGCCGGACTTTCAGTATTACACATGTCTTGCCTTGCAACATAGGTAAGAACCCCTTCTTACTTTCATCCATTTTAAGCTTCTTTAAAATCTTATCAAGGTATGTACTTTGCGATAGCCCTATTAGGCGTCTCGATCTATCTCTATAGATCTTTATGCCTAATATATATGAAGCTTCACCAAGATCTTTCATAGAAAATTTGTTGTTTAGATAACTTTTAACACTATTTAAAAGATCTATATCATTTCCAATCAATAATATGTCATCCACATATAATATCAGAAATGCCACATTGCTCCCACTCACTTTCTTGTAAATACAAGCCTCTCCATAAGTTTGGACAAATCCAAACTCTTTGATCACCTCATCAAAGCGGAGGTTCCAACTCCATGATGCTTGCTTTAGTCCATAGATGGATCACTGAAGCTTGCACACCTTATTAGCATCCTTTGGATGGACAAAACCCTTCTGCCATATTTCTTCAATGTTACCATTGAGGAACTCAGATTTGGCATCCATCTGCCATATTTCATAATCGAAATATGCAGCAATTGCTAACATAATCCTATCTTATTTTAGCATCACTACAGGAGAGAATGTCTCATCGTAGTCAACTCCTTGAATTTGTCGAAACCCTTTTGCGACAAGTCGAGCTTTATAGATGGTTACATTACCATCAGCATCAGTTTTTCTTTTGAAAATCCATTTATTCTCAACAGCCTTTCGGTTGTGAGGTAAGTCCACCAAGGTCCAAACCTGGTTTTCGTACATGGATTCCATCTCGGATTTCATGGCTTCTAGCCATTTGTTGGAATCCGGGCTCATCATCGCTTCTTCATACATCGCAGGGTCATCTATTTCATCAACCATGAAATTCACAACAGGATTCCTGTACAGTTCATAGTTGCTTGTGTCCTACTAGACCTGCGAGGTTCAGTAGTGTCCTCTTTCGGAGTTTCATGATCATTATCATTAGTTCCTTATTCATTTGGTGAAGGCAACTCCGGAACGACTTCCGGTGCTGTGCTACTCGCCATTTCATGAAGAGAAGGTTCAATAACCTCTTTGAGATCTACCTTTCGACTACTCACACCTTTCACGAGAAACTCTTTCTCTATAAAGGATCCATTATTGGCAACGAAAACCTTGCCCTCGGATCTGTGATAGAAGGAATACCCAATTATTTCTTTAGGGTATCCTATGAATACGCATTTTTCCGCTTTTGGTTCGAGTTTATCCGGTTGAAGTTTCTTCACATAAACATCGCATCCCCAAACTTTACGAAATGACAGCTTAGGTTTGTTTCCAAACCATAATTCATACGGTGTCGTTTCAACGAATTTAGACGGGTGCTCGATTTAAAGTGAATGCAGCGGTTTCCAGTGCATAACCCCAAAATGACAGTGGCAAGTCAGTCAAAGACATCATAGATCGAACCATATCCAATAGAGTATGATTACGATGTTCCGACACACCATTACGTTGTGGTGTTCCGGCAGGCGTGAGTTGTGAAACTATTCTACACTCTTTCATGTGTGTGCTAAACTCGTAACTTAGATACTCACCTCCACGGTCAGACCGCAGAAATTTGATCTTTCTATTACGATGATTTTCCACTTGATTCTGAAATTCTTTGAACTTTTCAAAGGTTTCATATTTGTGTTTCATCAAATAGATATACCCATATCTACTCAAATCATCCGTGAAACTAATAAAATAATGATATCCACTGATGACCCACAAGTATAGGGGGTCTATCGTAGTATTTTCGATAAGTATGAGTGCTGGCTAGTGGCTTGGAGTAGGAATTCTCTGTAAATACTTAGCAAACGAATTTTTAGGGGTTTTTGATAATGCAAGTAAATAAAGTACGAGTAAATAAAAGACAATAAGAATAAATGCATCAAGTGGCCCAATCCTTTATTCAGCAAAGGACAAGCCGGTTGTATTACTTAAGATGACCAAACGTTCTCGAGGACACATGGGAATTCCATCAAGTGATTTCGCTTCATATAGTTGATTAATCTACTTTGGTTTGCTAAGTGTTGTGTGGGTGAACCTGTGCTAATGTACCGACCTTCCTAGGACTAATACATACTTGTGATTATACCCCTTCCAAGCATCCGCAAGTACTAGAAAGTAATTAAGGTAGAAACCTAACCATAGCTTTAAACTCTAAGACCCTGACGTCCCTTGTGCAATGGTTTCCTAACGGGGGTTCAGGTTTCTGTCACTCCGGCAACCCCTACGATTAGTAGCCAAATAAATAATGCATTACCCTAGGCCCATAGAGGTGAAGTGTCATGTAGTCGACGTTGACATGACACCACTAGAAGAAATACACCACAACTTAAATATCAAACTATTGAATCTTTCTCAACACAATTCCACTACTAACAATATGACTTCTCCCATGTCCTCAATAACTAAACGAACTACTCACAAGACATCATATAGATCATGATCAGAGATGAAATAATGATGTATAACAATCTGAACATAAACAATAATTCAATGGTTCACTCAATAGCATCAACTACAAGGAGTAATCAACACCAGGAAAGTTTCCCCTAAGAACTATGCAATATTCAACCCAATTTTTACAGCAGTATGGAGGTGGTGATGATGGTGCTGGTGGAGATGATGGTGGTGATGATGATGATGATCCCGATGAAGTCCAGCTTGATGGTGGTATTGATGGCGATGATCTCCCCTCTTCGGGAAGGAATTCCCCCGGCAGAATTCTATCTGCCGGAGAGATCTTTCTCTCTCGGTGTTTTCCTCCCCGCAAAGGCGGCGGAATCTTTTTGTGGTCGCTCCCCGAGTCTAAGGGTTTCGGGAGGACAATATAGGCTAGAGGGGAGAGCCAGGGGTGGACCAGGGCAGCCACACCACCTGGTGGCCCGGCCTAGGGTGGCCCGCGCCAGGGGGTGGTGTGGACCCCCTATGGCCTATCTCCGCTTCCCCTTCTGGCTTTCTTCGTCTTCTGGAAAAATAGAATTTTCCATGTATTTTCCCGAATTTTCTGATCTTCGCGAATTTTGCCTCCAAACAACACATTTTCCATCAGAATCCTAACTGCAGCGGTCCATGCTCCAAAAGTCATAAACCATGAAAAATAGATGAAATAACATAAGTATCATCTCTTAATATGAAATATATCAATGAATAATAGTAAATTATGATATAGAATAGTGATGCAAAATGGACGTATCAACTCCCCCCAAGCTTAGACTTCTCTTGTCCCCAAGCGAAACTGAACTCAATAAACATGACCTCAGGTTTATGGCGTGAAGAGTCGATAAAAGAATACGGACAAGAAGCATCACATTCATCAATACATAAGTCATGGTAGAAGAAAACTCACTATTATATAACTTAACTTGCAATAAGTAAAGGAAACACATTAAAGATGCATAAAGTAAATCATAATTGGTAATGGCAAACTTTAGCTCTTGGTCGAAGAATTTGCTGGAGTTCACAAATAACTGATTTTCAATGATAGCTATCAAAGTAGTAGACACTAAGATAAGAGCAAAGTGCAAAACAAGGAACATAAGAAACATGATTGAATAAATCATCATGTGAATGAATGAAACACAACAACTCAAAATGCTTGCTGAGGTAGAAGGGAATAGGTTTACTGACTCAACAAAAAGAAAGGCCCTTCGCAGAGGGAAGCAGGGATTTCAAGTTTCATAAAGAGCTTCCAAAATTATGGTACTTACTAGCTTTCAGCTCTCATTGCCCCTATCATAAGCATCTTTAGGTGATTAAGGTTAAAGTGACACAACTAAGAGGATATGCTTGACAATTTATAAGTTGAAATCTCATGCCCCTTACTTACGACTACCAAACCTCGTGCCACTCAACTTCAGCCACAAGTAAGCTCTTGTCATTGTAAATACATATGTATCATAAAGAACCGCCAACGGGGTACCCCTTGCACATGATACAGGAGCTATCCCATAATCAAAATGACAAGGCAAGCATACAATGAGCATCTCAGTGATCCTTTTATTTGCTATTTGCATAGGTTTTTATTGAGGATGCTTCATAGAGTGCTCATTATGGTTATGCTGCAAGTTTCCACCATGATTAGGCATGGCTTAGGCTAGCGGCCAGCGCTTTCTAACACACATATAAACTCCATGATCTTACAAGTTCCCCTTTTATTTCACACCGCCGGGATCCATAAGCAAAAGAATCATGATATCAACGGAATATAAGTGCAATGTTGAAAGCATTCCCCATGATACATGATTCTTCTAACTTCAACTTATAAAGCGCAAGCATATACGCAACAAAGATGGACACAATGGTTCAAGTTGATTAATTGCAAGAAAGTAAAGTGTGCCATCAAGTTCGTGAGAGCTTAATCACTAATTTTCTCATAACAAGTTTAATTTGGAAGGTAGATAAAAACAAGAATTTACTTGGAATAGCAATAGTGCTAATAGGTAGGTATGGTGGACACAAATGGCATAGGTTTTGGTTTAAGGATTGGATGCACGAGAAGCATTCCCTCTCAGTACAGGTTTTTGGCTAGCAAGGTTGGGTAGCAAGCATAAGAGTTGAAGGAAACAAACAATCATACATGTGATCAAAACAAACATGCAATCTTCCTCGGAAGCACAAAAGATATTAACTAGAGAATACTAGACTTATGAGAAAATCAAGAAACAAAGATGATGAAATTACATTTCTTTAGAGTACTTTTATCTTTTCATTCAACTCTCAAAAATAGTGTTGCTACTGACCGAGCCAGGTTTGCCAAAACAAACTAAATTAACTTAATGATCCCAAAGTGATACTAATACTAACGATAAGATCAATCATATAACCATGAATTGAAAACTAAAATAAGATATGCAAAAGAGTAAATGATAGAACTTCTCATTAGTATTCCATAACGACAACTCACACCAAGGGATACATAGATATCTAACAAGAGAGGGGACACTTCCATAATGAAAACCATCCTACATGATAACTTCTCTATTCATGAGATGACTCTACTAACAAGGTAAAAAGATAGAAGATAGTGATGTGATACCGCGGCACTCCCCGAAGCTTGGAACAAACCAAGGGGATGCCAAAACCTGATGACGAATTACTCCTTCGGTGGTGGTGGTATTATCTCGTCATCGTCCGACTTCCAAGGTAAGGGCTCCCCATCAACGAAGGACATCGTGGTCTCCAGCATCTTGAAACTTGCAGCAGCACTTATGCGTTTAAACCTAACCTCGTACTCACAGTTTTGATTTTGAATGTCGTAGAGCTGTGCTTGCAGTTGGTTGGTTGTTTGGTGGAGTGAGAGAACTTCATCCTTGAGCTCAGCATTCTCCTTTTGGTGCTCGGCGATGAGTTCAGAACAAATCTTATGGATGATATCCACTTCGCGTTCCTCCATCTTCTTGTACCTAAATACTTCTTGCTCCTGTGCTTCCATCCTATCCTCCAGAATTCCTTCACCTTTAGGGCCTCTAACCTCTTTTATCCGCTGAGGAATCTTCCTTGGCTGATCCAGAGGAAGACATTATGGCTCCAAATCTGGGATGCTACCTGTTAGAAACAGATCGAAACGAAAACACGACGAGGACACGATATACGAACCTCGGGGGATCTGGGGGATTATATATTACAATGTTTTACAACAAAAGGAAGGTACTGGGACAAAACGGGTCGGAGATGGAGGCCGAGGTGGCCACACCACCTGCTGGCGCGACCAGGGGGGCCGCGCCAGGGGGTGGTGTGAGCCACCCTGGCTCCGTTTCCGTCCCTCTTTCGCTTCGTAGCTTTCCTTGTTGGATAAAAACTGCAAAAATATAACTGGACAGAATTTTCGTGGAACTTTTCTTACCAGAACTGTTACCTATTCGAAAACGGACTCTGCAGGTCTCTGAATTTGGTCTTTGATAAATTTTTCCGGAGTTATAACTTGAAAAGCATCAACATCTTCATTGTAAGAATCTCCAGCAATATAGTGCTTGAGTCGCTGCCCATTCACCACTTGTGTAGTGTTATCTTTTAAAGAAGAAATTTTTATCACTACTGAACGGTACACTTCTTCAATAACGAAAGGTCCTTCCCATTTTGACAGTATTTTCCCTGCAAAAAATCTGAGACAAGACCTATACAATAGAACTTTCTCACCAACATGGAATTCTCTCTTAAGAATTCGCTTGTCATGCGATCTTTTAACTTTTTCCTTAAAGAGTCTACCATTCTCATATGCTTCACTCCTCCATTCATCCAACAAACTTAAATCAAATAATCTTTTTTCACCAACAAGCTTACAATCTCTATTAAGTTCTTTAACTGCCCAATAAACTTTGTGTTCTAATTCTAAAGGTAGGTGACAAGCTTTTCCATAAACCATTTTATAAGGAGACATCCCCATAGGGTTTTTATAGGCAGTCCTATAAGCCCATAAAGCATCGTTCAGCTTTTTAGCCCAGTTTTTTCTAGATCTATTAACAGTCTTTTGCAAGATGGATTTAATTTCTCTATTTGATAACTCTACTTGCCCACTAGTTTGGGGATGATAAGCTTAAGCGATTCTATGATTAACATCATATTTAGCAAGGGTCTTTCTAAAACCACCATGAATGAAATGAGAACCTCCATCAGTCATGAGATACCTAGGCACTCCAAACCTAGGAAAGATAACATCCTTAAGCATTTTTAGAGAGGTCTACCCATCGGCACTCTTTATAGGTATAACTTCTACCCACTTAGTGACATAATCAACGGTAATAAGAATATGGGTATAACCTTTCGAGGGAGGAAAAGGACCCATAAAGTCAAATCCCCAGCAATCAAAGGGTTCAATGACTAGAGAGTAGTTCATAGGCATTTCATTGCATCTAGAAATATTACCAACACGCTAACACTCATCACAAGATAAAACAATTTTTCTTGCATCTTTAAAAAGGGTAGGCCAGTAGAAACCTGATTGTAACACCTTTTGCGTAGTTCTATCTCCTGCATGATGTCCTCCATAGGCACTACGATGACATTTCCGCAATATTTCCTTTTGTTCATATTCTGGAACACATCTTCGCATAATATCATCCACTCCTTTATATAAATGTGGGTCATCCCAAAAATAATGCCTCAAATCGTAAAAGAACTTTCTTCTTTGCTGAGCTATGAAAGTTGGAGGCAAATACTTGGAGACAATAAAGTTAGCATAATCGGCATACCAAGGGCTCCCTCGCGAGCTTACCCCTACTACAGCAAACCGTTCATTTGTGAAACTATCATTAACAGGCATAGGATCAAAAGAGATGTTTTCAAATCGAGATAAATTATCAGCTAGAGGATTTTCAGCACCTTTCCTGTCTACAATATGTAGGTCAAACTCCTGTAAGA
Source organism: Avena insularis (assembly GCA_023614405.1). Lineage (NCBI taxonomy): Eukaryota > Viridiplantae > Streptophyta > Magnoliopsida > Poales > Poaceae > Avena > Avena insularis. The sequence goes on along the minus strand of CM042684.1, from coordinate 84,233,203 downwards.
GTAGCACCCATCTAATAAGCCTAGGCTTAGCATCTTTCTTTGTCATAAGGTACTTAATGGCAGCATGATCAGTATGAATGGTAACTTTTGAGTCTACAATATAAGGTCTAAACTTATCACAAGCAAAGACGACAGCTAGGAATTCTTTTTCAGTAGTAGCATAATTCCTTTGAGCAACATCAAGAGTCTTACTAGCATAATGGATAACATTTAACTTTTTATCAATTCGTTGCCCAAGGACATCACCTACAACATAATCACTAGCATCACACATTATTTCAAAGGGTAAACTCCAAACACGTGGTTGAACGATAGAGGCTATAGTTAAAGCCTTCTTTAGTGTTTCAAAAGCTTCCTTACAATCATCATCAAAGACAAAGGGTACATCTTTTTGAAGAAGATTGGTGAGGGGTTTTGATATCTTAGAGAAATCTTTAATAAACCTTCTATAGAAACCAGCGTGACCAAGGATACTACAAATACCTTTGATGTCTCTTGGATAGGGCATTTTCTCAATTGCCTCAACTTTAGCTCTATCAACTTCTATGCCACTTTCAGAAACCTTATGTCCAAGTACAATACCTTCATTCACCATGAAGTGGCATTTCTCCCAATTAAGAACAAGATTAGTTTCTTCACATCTCTGCAAAACTTTATCGAGGTTGTGCAAACAATTATCAAAAGAAGTTCCATAGATGGAGAAGTCATCCATGAACACTTCCACAATTTCCTCACAAAAACCATGAAAGATAGCAGACATGCATCTTTGAAAAGTAGCGGGAGCATTACAATAACCAAAAGGCATACGTCTATAAGCATAGGTTCCGTAAGGGCATGCAAAAGTAGTTTTTTCTTGATCTTGTTGTTTAACAGCAATTTTAGAGAAACCAGAATATCCATCAAGAAAACAAAAATGGGTCTTTTTAGACAACCTTTCTACCATTTGATCAATACAAGGAAGTGGGTAATGATCTTTCTTAGTAACTTTGTTACATTTTCCTGAAATCAATGCACATTCTATAGCCTACTACTATTCTTTGGGGAATAAGCTCATCATTGTCATTAGGGATGACGGTAATTCCCCCTTTTTAGGAACACAATGAACAGGACTAACCCATTCACTATCAGCAATAGGATAAATAATACTAGCATCAAGGAGTTTCAATACCTCATTCCTTACCACTTCCTTCATCTTCGGATTTAAACGTCGTTGGTGCTCTACTATGGGCTTTGCATCTGGTTCTATATTGATAGCATGCTGACATATAGTAGGACAAATCCCTTTTAAATCATCCAGAGTGTAGACCATAGCCCCTCGGTGTTTCTTCAGTACCTCCAATAACCTTTCTTCTTCCTTCCTTGAAAGTTTAGAGCTAATAATAACAAGATATATCTTATTATCATCAATGTAAGCATATTTAAGATCGTCAGGTAGAGGTTTTAGATCAAAGACCAAATCCTTTTTAGGTGGCAACGTGGTACCCAAATCTTCTACAGGCAAGTTGTGCTTAAGCATCCTAGGTTGACGATGGAGAATCTCGTCAATCTCATTTCTTTCTTCCATGAAGATTTCACTTTCATGATCTTCCATAAATTGCTGCAAAGCATTGTTAGGAGCAAGAGAAATAGAAGCAAGTTGTTCAACTCTAAAATCCTCATTATGGGTTTCATTTTCAAAAGGTTCTTTAGTAAATTTCAAAAAATTAAACTCATAAGATTCCCCATCAAATTTAGTCAAGATTTTCTCCCTTTTGCAGTCTATAATAGCTCCACAAGTACTCAAGAAAGGTCTACCAAAAATGATGGGATAAGTTTTACTAGTAGCTAAACCAAGTAATAGAAAATCAGCAGGATATTTAATCTTACCACAAAGAACTTCTACATTCCGCACAATACCAATTGGAGAGATGGTCTCTCTATTAGCCAGGTGAATAACCACATCAATCTCTTCCAGTTCACAGGGACTGATTTCATGCATAATTTCTTTGTAGAGCTCATAAGGAATAACACTTGAACTTGCACCAATATCACATAAACCATAATAGCAATGATCACCAATTCTAATAGAAAGCACAGGGACACTAGCCTTTTTAGCTCTATTAAGTTGTGAGACAATATTAGAAGCATCCTCACAAAAGACTATGTGTCCATCTTCTACACTTTTAGTGACAAGGTCTTTCACAATTGCTACAACAGGTTCAATGTTTATTTGTTCATCAGGTTTTACAGTTCCCTTTGCACTTTTATTGATTACACTAGTTATCATAGGATGATCCTTTACCTTATCTGGGAAGGGTATTTTCTCTATATAAGGTTCAAGTAGGATGTGATCAATAGTGCAAAATTCAGTACTCCCAACAGGAACACAGTCAACAATATCTTTATAAGGTGCATGGTACTTGTTCCATCCCTTTTTGGAATTTCAATATAAGAAGCAAAAGCCTTAAAACAATTTGTAATAACTTGAGAATCAAGACCATAAGCATTGCTAATATTTTGAAAGTCATCAGTTCCCATAAAAGATTCAATGCATTCATAATCATAATTTATACCTGACTTTCTTCCTTTGTCATTCTTCCATGCTTCAGCATTGTCTTGAATACGGTCCAGAATATCCCATTTAGCTTCTTCTTCCATGCATGTAAATGATCCAGCACAAGAAGCATCCAATAAATCCTTATCATGAAGAGAAAGCCTTGCATAAAAGTTATTGATAATAATATTGTTGGGGAGCTCATGAATGGGACATTTGAGCATTAGTAACTTCAATCTCCCCCAAGCTTGAGCTGTACTCTCTCCATCAAGAGGCCAAAAGTTATATATTTGATTCCGATCTTTATGAATCTCACTAGGAGGATAAAACTTTGAATAAAAGAGAGGTACTATTTCCTCCCATTCAAGAGCTTGACCATTCTTCAGCAGCTTATACCATTCTTCATCTCTTCCTTTCAGTCATAATGAGAATAACTTCTTCTTAACTTGATCTGTAGTAATACCTTCACACTTGAATAACCCGCATAACTCGTGTATAAAGAGCAAATGATCACCGGGATGGACAGTTCCATCTCCAACATAATAGTTATCCATAACACGATCAATAATTCTTCTAGGTATTTTAAAAGTATCATTCTCAGCAGGTGGTGGTTCATCTACTACCTTAGCAGTGGTAGTAGCATTAGGAAATAAGAAACTCAGTGAATTATCCATATTGAAAAAAAGCAACTAACAAAAGTAAACAATACTCACAGTAGATGTTTCCCCTACCAGTTCCACTCTCCAATAGCGCATCACTACCCGACAATGACACCAGAAAATATTCTTGATGACCCACAAGTATAGGGGGTGTATCGCAGTATTTTTGATAAGTAAGAGTGTCGAACCCAATGAGGAGCAGAAGGTGATGGCTAGTGACTTGGAGCAGGAATTCTCTATAAATACTTAGCAAACGGATTTTTAGGGTTTTTTGATAATGCAAGTAAATAAAGTACAATTAAATAAAACACAATAAGAATAAATGCAGCAAGTGGCCCAATCCTTTATTCAGCAAAGGACAAGCCGGTTGTATTACTTAAGATGACCAAACGTTCTCGAGGACACATGGAAATTCCCTAAAGTGCTTTCGCTTCATATAGTTGATTAATCTTCTTTAGTTTTCTAAGTGTTGTGTGGGTGAACCTGTGCTAATGTACCGATCTTCCTAGGACTAATACATACTTGTGATTATACCCCTTGCAAGCATCCACAAGTACAAGAAAGTAATTAAGGTAGAAACCTAACCATAGCTTTAAACTCTAAGACCCTCACGTCCCTTGTGCAATGGTTTCCTAGCGGGGGTTCAGGTTTCTGTCAGTCCGGCAACCCCTACGATTAGTAGCCAAATACACAATGAATTCCCCTAGGCCCATATAGGTGAAGTTTCATGTAGTCGACGTTCACATGACACCATTAGAAGAAATACACCACAACTTAAATATCAAACTATTGAATCTTTCTCAACACAATTCCACTACTAACAACATGACTTCTCCCATGTCCTCAAGAACTAAACGAACTACTCGCAAGATATCATATGGATCATGATCAGAGATGAAATAATGATGTATAACAATCTGAACATAAACAATAATTCAATGGTTCACTCAATAGCATCAACTACAAGGAGTAATCAACACCGGGAAAGTTCCCCCTAAGAACTATGCAAGATTCAACCCAATTGTTACAGCGGTATGGAGGTGGTGATGATGGTGCTGGTGGAGATGATGGTGCTGGTGGAGATGATGCTGGTGGTGATGATGATTATCCCGATGAAGTCCAGCTTGATGGTGGTGTTGATGGTGATGATCTCCCCTCTCTGGGAAGGAATTCCCCCGGCAGAATTCTGTCTGTCGGAGAGATCTTTCTCTCTCGGTATTTTCCACCCTGCAGAGACAGCGAAATCTTTCTGTGGTCGCTCCCCGAGTCTTAGGGTTTCGGTACGATAATATACGCCAGAGGGGAGAGCCAGGGGTGGACCAGGGCGGCCACACCACTTGGTGGCACGGCCTAGGGTGGCCCGCGCCAGGGGGTGGTGTGGGCCCCCTGTGGCCCATCTCCGCTTCTCCTTCTGGCTTTCTTCGTCTTTTGGAAAAATAGAATTTTCCCTGTATTTTCCTGGATTTTCTGATCTTCGCGAATTTTTCCTCCAAACAGCACCTTTTCCATTAGAATCCTGACTGCAGCGGTCCATGCTCCAAAAGTCATCAACCATGCAAAAATAGATGAAATAACATAAGTATCATCTCTTAATATGAAATATATCAATGAATAACAGTACATTATGATATAGAATAGGGATGCAAAATGGACATATCATCCACCTCGTGCCGACACACTCATTAGACCGCATACATTAGTATGTATGATTTGCAATAAATTTGTTGCCCTCCATTGAACCGGAAAACAGCGTTCTAGTCAGCTTGCCCATAAGGCATGGCTCACATGTATCAAATGATTCAAAATTAAGTGATTCTAAAAGTCCATAGGAATGGAGTTTCTTCATGCGTTTAACGCCAATATGACCTAGACGGCAGTGCCACATATATGCAGATATATCATCATTAAGTTTAATCCTTTTAGCATCAACATTATGGATGTGCGAATGAGTACTATCAAGATTCAACAGAAATAAACCATTCATCACGGGTGCATGACCATAAAAGATATTATCCATATAAATTGAACAACCATTGTTTTCGGATTTAAACGAATAACCACATCGCATCAAACAAGATCCAGATATAATGTTCATGCTCAGTGCAAGCACCAAATAACAATTATTTATGTTTATAACTAATACCGATGGTAGGTGGAGAGGTAGCGTTCTGACGACGATCACATCAACTCTTGATCCATTGCCGACACGCATCTTGACCTCACCCCTTGCTAGCGGTCGCTTGTTCCGCAACCCCTAATTCGAGTTACATATGTTAGCAACCGATCTGGTATCAAATACACAGGTGCTACTTCGAGTACTAGTCAAGTTCACATCAATAACATGTATATCATATATACCTTTGTTTGCCTTGTCGGCTTTCTTGTCCGCGAAAAACTTGGGGCAGTTGCGCTTCCAATGGCCAGTCCCCTTACAATAGTAGCACTCGGTATCAAACTTAGGGCCAGCCCGGGATTTCTTTTCAGGCGCAGCAATAGATTTGCCGCCCTTCTTTCCCTTCTGTTTACCCTTCTTGTCTTTCTTGAAACCGGTGGTTCTATTGACCATCAACACTTGATGTTCTTTCCTAATCTCCACTTCTGCAGTTTTAAGCATTGACAGAAGCTCGGGGAGAGTCTTCTTCATGCCCTGCATGTTATAGTTCATCACAAAGCTCTTGTAGCTAGGTGGCAGAGATTGGAGAACATGATGTATGCCTAAGTCAATGGGAATCGTTATTCCCAAGGACACAAGCTTATCGGCGTACTGATAACCCACAAGTATAGGGGATCGTGTGTAGCCTTTTCGATAAGTAAGAGTGTCGAACCCAACGAGGAGATAAAGGTAGGATAAATATTCTCTCAAGTTCTATCAACCACTGATACAACTCTACGCACACTAAACGTTTGCATTATCTAGGAAATAAAACTAGAGCAACAATACGATTAATAGAGATAGCTTTGCATGATAATAAATAACAAGAAAGTAAAGCTAGTTGCTACAGCAATAAAATACACTAAACTAACAGAACCATGAGTTTGGAATAGTGGTGGTAATTGTGGTCGCTTTGTCCAAGTTTAAATAGCGAATAGATCAGGTTCATTGTCTTCGATGCAGTTTTCTATGTGGGAGAGGCTAAATATACATGCGCTTCACTACTTGGAATTACATGTACTATATGATTAGATTGTTAGCAAACATCCGTAAGTAATAATCAATGCATTAAGGTTTCCCCAACCATAGCCTTAAGTTTAATGGTCCACTTACTCCCATACGTGCAACGTTCCGGTTTGCGTCCTTAGGTTTTTGTCACTCCGGCAGAACTTCCCCCTTCCTCTTACACATACTACAAACCATAAGATGTTTAATCCATGCACGCACAAATATAATGGACACCAAAGCACTGTACCATATCAACATACAACTCTAATGAACCAAAGATGTTCAACCATTCAATCTAAGAACAAAGAAACTACGCATACATGACATAGATCATAGGATTATAACTTATAGCATCAAACACCATGTTTACATAGGACGGTACAGAGGTGTGTGGGAGGATGAACCACTGCATACTAGGAGGATTAGGTGATGCAGATGGAGGTGAAGATGGTGAAGAAGGTAGCAGCAGCGGCGGCAGCGGCGCGGGGGACTCCTTCCCTGACGCCGATATCATGGGGGAGCACCGCCCCTTAGCCCCCTTCCTTCATGGCTTCTTGGGAGCCCTCCCCCATGGAGATGGGATCCATGGGGGAGGCAAAAACGTGGCTTTGGTGTCTGCAAATTTGTGAGTGGAGATTCCCTGGGTGAATTAGGTTTTCTCCCTTTATATAGCTTCTCGGATTCCCGTCACCCCATCTTGGGCTCCAGTAAATCGGGCCTAAAAGACCCGTCCGGGTGAAGCATGCACATAAGCTTTTACTTGAGCCAAACGTAAATATCAAGCTTTTACTTGATCTCATCCATCCAGGTGAAGCATGCACATAAGCAACATAGTCATCAACCATCACCAGAAGTGCACAACATAGAGCCCAGTCGTAGCACAACTACTAGCACACATTTTTCTACTCACTTCACAGCCACAGTCACAATTTTATCTCAAGCACACCTTAGAAATCACCTTAGATCTTGCTAGATATCCACAAAATCAGCCAGCAAATAACCACAGAAATCCATCAATAAATGATACAAGATGATCACCTGAAGGAGGAGATGGTGTAGGAGGATAGCAAGATAAATCAAGAGGAAGAAGGAAGAAATACCCAACCTCACAAGGCCAAGTTCTTCATCAACAATAACATAACTTGAACCAAGAGGTACATCAAGCTATACAGCAGCATCACCAAAATCATTCAGGTGGTGAGTCATCTAAACAAGCTTTCATCCATTAGTTTTTCAACAAATAAAGTTTGTTGGATAAGTAGATCCTCAGAGGAACACCCAAGTGAGGTGAACAACTCATCATGGGATTTTGTAAATAAACAGCAAGCTTAGAACCTATGTTCTTGCATAGAAGGGTGGCATACCAGCATCACTGACCCTATGATCTAGTTTTAACTAGATAAATATAAATCACAGCTGCCAGGCTACATGGCAAATCCCTAGAGCGTACCACCTCTGTACCTAGCAGACTCATTTTTGCTTGAGAACAAGTTCAAGCACAACATCTCAAGTATACCATCTCAAGCATAGATAATCATCTTCCTAAAATATTTAGGAATCATACATATTCACTTTATTTAGAAAGGACAACAAGGGTCAACACTACTGATCACTAAGCCACAAGTATTGCATATAGGAAGTAGCCAACAGATCAAGAAAGAAAATTTCAGATACACTAGGTAATCTAAATCACTTCCCTAGATTAAAATTACTAGGAATCATATTTCATTCAAGTTCTTTGTCAAGGATGATAGATAGTCCTTGATCAAACACATCCTTGATTGCACCACTCTAGTAGTCAGTTGCCACTTTAGTAAAGCATCAGGTCTTACCAATGGCAACACAACTAGCCTAAATGACAGTAGATCATACTAAATAGGAGCAAGCTATTGTGTACACTCCAAGGAGGCCTCACAATAGAAGGACCATATTAGCAAAAGCCACCATTTACTTTAACTAAACCAACCACTAGTTTATCTACAAGCAAATACACCTGAAAGCCAAACCATATTCCTATAAACAAACAGGAACCATTTCATTATAAATCATCTCCATATTCATCACAGAGAAGAGACTAAGCACTAGTAACAATAAATTTACACAGCATCAGGATCGAATCCTGAGACTAATCACAAAGGTGCTTCACAGGCTAGCATCAGTATAGTTAACTAAGCAACATCAGTTCAGCAGTGTAGTATCCCAACTCCAGCCCATAGCAGTGAACCACAATGCCATAGGAGTGAATCCACAACAAAAACAACATGGGCATCCACAATAAACTAATCATGCATTTACAAAGTTATTCTCTGACAATAAAAATAGTACCAGGAGCATGCACAATAGAGTGGTTGTCTGACAATGCCAGGAATATGTGAAACAGAGTATAGCAACCCATCATCAGTAGGTCATCAGTAAGGAGATTGCATAGGAAACTAACCCAAGAGGCTCTGCTAATTAGCACTACAGGGGAGAACTAATAGGGAATGTAGGGTAGCAATCGCATGGCATGGAACAGAGACAAGCATGGAGTTAGAGGAGTAAGAGAGGTGAACTTACTCGAGGTCCTCGCTAATATATTGAAGAGGAAGGAGAGGAGGAGGTCGGCGATGGTGAGGTGCACGGCGACACTAGGAGTTGGTACGTCCATTTTGCATCACTATTCTATATCATAATTTATTTTTATTCATTGATATATTTCATATTAAGAGATGATACTTATGTTATTTCATCTGTTTTTGTATGGTTGATGACTTTTGGAGGATGGACCGCTAAAGTCAGGATTTTGATGGAAAAGACACTGTTTGGAGGCGAAATTCGCGAAGATCAGAAAATCACATAAAATATACGGAAAATCCTATTTTTCCAGAAGACGAAGGAATCTAGAAGGGGGAGCAGAGATGGGCCACATGGGGCCCACACCACCCCCTGGTGCATGCCACCCTAGGTCGCGCCACCTGGTGGTGTGGCCACCCTGGCCCACCTATGGCTCTGCTCTTTGGCGTATATATTCCTCCCGAAACCTAAGACTCGGGGAGCGACCACAGAAATGTTCCTCCGCCTCTACGGGGCAGAAACTACAGAGATAGAAAGAGCTCTCCGGCAGGCAGAAATCTGCTGGGGAAATTCCTTCCCGGAGAGGCGAGATCATCGCCATCAACACCATCATCGAGCTGGACTTCATCGGGATCATCATCATCACCACCATCATCTCCACTAGAACCATCATCACCACTCCATACCTCTATAACAATTTGGTTGAATCTTGCATAGTTCTTAGGGGAAACTTTCCTGGTGTTGATTACTTGTTGTAGTTGATGCTATTGAGTAGAACCATTGAATTATCATTTATATTTAGATTGTTACTTATCATTATTTCATCTTTGATCTTGATCCAGATGATGTCTCGTGAGTAGTTCGTTTAGTTCTTGGGACATGGGAGAAGTCATGTTGTTAGTACTGGAATTGTGTTGAGAAAGATTCAATGGTTTAATATTTAAGTTGTGGTGTTATTCTTCTAGTGGTGTCATGTGAACGTCGACTACATGACACTTCACCTTTATGGGCCTAGGGGAATGCATTGTGTATTTGGCTACTAATCGTAGGGGTTGCCGGAGTGACAGAAACCTGAACCCCCGTTAGGAACCTTTGCATAAGGGAGTGTAGGATCTCAGAGTTTAAAGCTGTGGTTAGATTTCTATCTTAATTACTTTCTTGTACTTGTGGATGCTTGCAAGGGGTATAATCACAAGTATGTATTAGTCCTAGGAAGGTTAGTACATTAGCACAGGTTCACCCACACAACACTTATCAAACTAAAGAAAATTAATCAACTATATGAAGTGAAAGCACTTGACGATATTCTCGTGTGTTCTCGAGAACGTTTGGTCATTTTAAGTTATACAACCGGCTTGTCCTTTGCTAAATAAAGGATTGGGCCACTTGCTGCATTAATTATTATTGTCTTTTATCTACTCGTACTTTCTTTATCTGCATTATCAAAAAACCCTAAAAATCTGTTTGCTAAGTATTTACAGAGAATTCCTGCTCCAAGCCACTCGTCAACACCTTCTGCTCCTCATTGGGTTCGACACTTACTTATCGAAAATACTGTGATACACCCCCTATACTTGTGGGTCATCAAGACTATTTTCTGGCACCGTTGCCGGGGAGTGAAGCGCTATTGGAGAGTGGAACTGGTAAAGGAAATTTCTACTATGATCATTGTTTATTTCTATTAGTTACTTTATTTCAATATGGATAATTCACTTAGTTTCTTATTTCGTAATGCTACTACCACTGCTAAGGTAGTAGATGAACCACCACCTACTGAAAGTGATACTTTTAAGATACCTACAAGAACTATTGATCGTGTTATGGATAACTACTATTTTGGAGATGGGACTGTCCATCCTAGTGATCATTTGCTCTTTATACACGAATTATGCGGTCGTTCAAGTGTGCAGGTATTACAACAGATCAAGTCAAGAAGAAGTTATTCTCATTATCACTGACAGGAAGAGCTGGGGAATGGTATAATTTGCTGAAGAATGGCCAATCTCTTGAATGGGAGGAAGTAGTACTCTCCTTTATTCTAAATTTTACCCTCCTAGTGAGATTCATAAAGATCATAATCAAATATACAACTTTTGGCCACTTGATGGAGACAGTACAGCTCAAGCTTGGGGGAGACTGAAGTTACTAATGCTCAAATGTCCTATTCATGATCTCCCTCACAATATTATTATCAATAACTTTTATGCAAGACATTCTCTTCATGATAATGATCTATTGGATGCTTCTTGTGCTGGATCGTTTACACACATGGAAGAAGAAGTTAAATGGGATCTTCTAGACCATATTCAAGACAATGCTGAAGCATGGAGAATGATAAAGGAAGAAGGTCAGGTATAAATTATGATTATGAATGCATTAAATCTTTTATGGGAACTAATGATTTTTAAAACATTAGTAATGCTTACGGTCTTAATTCTCAAGTTATTGCAAATTGTTTTATGGCTTTTTCCTCATACATTGAAATTCCAAAACAAGAATGGAACAAGTAGCATGCACCATATAAAGATATTGTTGATTGTGTTCCTGCTAGAAGTACTGGATTTTGTACTATTGATCACATCTTACCTGAACCTTATATCGAGAAAATACCTTGACTAGATAAGGTAAAGGAGCATTCTATGATAACTAGTGTAATTAATAAAAGTACAAAGAGAGCTGTAAAACCTGATGAACAAATAAACATTGAACCTACAGTAGCAATTGTGAAAGACCTTGTCACTAAAAGTGTAGAAGATGGACACATTATCTTCTATGAGGATGCTTCTAATATTGTCTCACATCCTAATAGAACTAGAAAACCTAGTGTCCCTGTGCTTTCTGTTAGAATTGGTGATCATTGCTATTATGCTTTATGTGATATTGGTGCAAGTTCAACTGCTATTCCTTACGAGCTTTACAAAGAAATTATGCATGAAATTATTCCTTGTGAACTAGAAGAAATTGATGTGGTTATTCTGTTGGAAATATGCCCTAGAGACAAATAGTAGTAAGGACTATTATCATATTTCATATAGTTTATGATTAAGTTTTATATAATGCTATAACTGTATTGAGTGGAAATATCAATACATGTGTGATATACAAACAACTAGGGGTTCCCAATGAAACTCTAGTCACTGGTTCATTGGTCAACAGATGATCAAGTTTCCTGATCATGTGGCATTTATGCTAGTTGGAAATGAGGTCATCTCATTCTGAAAATGAGATGATGAACCAATACCCAACCTAAACATCGTGACCCGATCATGTCACGAAGTTCAAGTTATGATGATTAGAAATGGATCCTCGTAGACTATTCCTTAGACCATGAGGCTATATCAATCACTGTGTCCCGAGAGTGCTTTGATAGCATCAAGCGCCACTTGGTAATACAGTGGTTATAAAGGTGTGTTCAGGTATTCGGAGGAAACCGTTGAGGCAATATATGTCAAGAGAGGGATTTGTCCGTCCATGTGACGGGAAGATACTCAAGGGCCCACTCGGAGAAGTTATATCCAATAGCTGCGCAACGTGTGATTTGATCACGGGGATATCACTTGTTGGAACGAGTAAAGTAGCATTGTTCAGTAACGAGATTGAACACGACATGGAGATGTCATTGATCAGATCTCGGGCAATGCAAGTATCGGGTGACAAAGGGAATAAGACACGACCGTCCCGGTTCAAACGACAAAAGATCTTCGTGGAACGCACAAGGGTCACATGGCTATCCAGGTCCCTCTATCGATCATTGGTGTGGGAGTGTACCATGTTTGGAGTGTTCCCGAACGGTGGGGTATCACGCTTAAGGGCTTGATGATGCTTAGGGAGTGTTTATAGGATCGGTAGAATCGCCGAAGAGTTATAGGGAGAAAACCGGAAGGGTTTCGGTAAGTCCGGAGGATGTCTAGAGTGGAGGTGGAAGGTGTTCCATAGCCACGGAGATTGAATATTGTGTGAATGAATGTTAAATGTTGATTTAATCATTTATTCATAATTATTTAATAAAGAGAAAATCAATTAAAGGTCAAAAATGATTAATGGGCCAATTTCTGGAGGGAGAGAGCCCATTAGGGAAAGGAGAGAGGGAGAAGGGGCAAGGGGGCTGGCCGGCTGGGCCTAGCCCCCCGTGCGGGCCCACTAGGGGCTGGCCGGCGGCGTCCCCACACCCTCCTCTCCTCTAGTCCCACCCCGGGACTTTGAGGGAGTGTGTACCCCCTCCTCCCCCTATATATAGTGGGGTATTTGGCCAAGATAAATACACCAATAATCAACAAAGGTCTCCCCACGTTTGGGAGGACCTCTAATTGATATTTTTCTCCCTCTGTAACATCCCAAAACTTAATCCAAGGTTAATCAAGATCAAATCTACCCAATTTAGGGTTAACAAAACCTTTTTCCATTTAAAATGATTAAGCATTCATATGTGCGTGCATTTAAATAGGAGTTGTTTTGAATTGCCATGTTTGAGTGATCTATTGGTTGTAAAATGATTCTAAGGTGAATTAAACATCATCTAGATCATTCCCAAACAAATCCCAAAGAAAAGAAATCAAAAAGAATAAACTAAGCAAATGGTCACTTTTGCTATTTTAATCACCTAGCCTACCTTGGCTATTCCTAGAACTCAAATCTTAACAGAAACAATTATGGTTCTTTGCACCCCTTGCTAGTACAAGTAGTGATGTGCCAAGGCCCACTTTGTTTCATCCCAAAAACTTTCAAACACTAAATTTAAATGAAATTTGAAAATTGAATGTAGTTCATATGTATAGATCACACTTATTCAAAAACCACTCAAATGAATTCCATTTGGCAAATCCTAGCAACCACAGTCTACCAAGCATCAGATCAAAGCATCCACCAAAATTCAGCCCAAAATTCAAATAAAACTTCCTTGCGGCCATTGTGTCGAACAGGTGGCAGGCGAGATTTCTCCGCCTAACTAATACTAATTGTAGATCAATGCATTGTCGAGGTTTTGGCCCTCATTTGGTTCCCCTGTCCCCCTGAGTCCAACCAAGTCCCCACCGGCCTACCCCTAAGCTGGAGCAGCAGTGGAGCGCCGCCACTTTATGGTCACCGCCGGCCAGAAGCGGGCAACGCGCCAGCGACCGCGCCGCGCCAAACCAGCACGTCCCCTAACTCCTCCCAACCCTACCGCACCTCACTGCTGGTGCGGTGTTGACGTGGGAGTTTCTTCTTCTTCTTCAGTCCCCAACAATGGCTTAGTGTTGATGTAGAGCTCGTTGGGAACCCCAAGAGGAAGGTATGATGAGCACAGCAGCAAGTTTCCCTCAGTTATGAAACCAAGGTTTAATCAAACTAGTAGGAGCAAGGAAACACCCCAAAGGTGTTGCTAGCTGAGCCTTGGCAGGGTGCACTACCGGTGCTAGTAGCAACGTGGAGACCTGCACAACACAACCACAGAACTTTGTCCCCAACTTGCGATGAGGTTGTCAATCTCACCATGTTTTGCTGAAAACAAAGGATTAAACGTATCGAATGGAAAGAAGTAATATTTTGCAGAAAATAAACACAAAGCAGTAACAATTTATAGATTGTATGTAAAAGAAAAGGACCAGGATCCATAGTTCACTAGAGGTGGATCTCCTTAAGATAGATAACATGCTGGGTGAACAAATTACAATGGGGCAATTGACAAACATCGAGAAAGCAATACATGCATATACTAATTTTCTTGACTCCTTTGGAACTTGATTGGGCATTACAACATTATACATAGACCGCCATCCAACTGCATCTATGACTAATAATCCACCTTCAGGTTATCATCCGAACCCCCTCCAGTATTAAGTTGCAAGCAACAAATTATTCCTTTACACATTGCATGTAAAGTAAACAATACGATTGTTCTATGAACAAAGGATTTTTGTTTTCTCCCTAGTAGCAACAGCACATCTAGTACCTTAGAGATTTCTGTCACTTCCCTAGATTACCAGAGGCATGAACCCACTATCGAGCATAAATACTAACTCTTGGAGTTGCTAGCATCTACTTGGCCAAGATAGCTACTAACACCGGAAAGCATGCAATATCACAAATAACAAAGACATGATAGAATCAATAATCAATCTGAAATAGAATCTTAATATCCATCGGATCAACGCAAACACAACATGCATGGATTACAAATAGATGATCTTGATCATGAACGGAGCTCACAAGATCTAGACATTAAAGCACAAAGGAGGAGAACCAGCCATCTAGCTACTACATGGATCCGTAGTCCAAGGATGAATTACTCACGCATCACACCAGAGGCTTGCATGGTGATGAAGAAGGCCTCCAGGGTGAATTCCCCTATCCGGCAGGGTGCCGAGAAGATCTTCAGATCCCTCCCAATCTAGGGATGGAGATGACGGCTGACTCTGAGACTCTTCGTGGATTTTGATCGGATACTTAGGGTTTTCGTCCGAGGGCATCTTATAGGCGTAAGGAGAGGCTGAGGTGACCCACCTAGGCGTGGGCCGTGGCCGTCTTGGCCAGGTGGTGTGGTGGCCCCCTGGCCCCTCTCCGTCTCGTACTCTGGCATCTGATGACTTCCGAAAAAAAAGGCACTTTGGCTTTTGTCCCGTCCAATTCCGAGAATATTCATTTTCTGACTTTCCTAGAATCAAAAACAGCAGAAAATAGTCAGCTGGCACTGTGGCTCTTGTTAATAGGTTAGTCCAAGAAATCACATGAAAAGTACTCCAAAGTGTGGACAAAACACAAGAAAGTGGATAAAACCAAGCATGGAACATCAAAAATTATAGATACATTTGCAATGTATCAACATCCCCAAGCTTAACTCTTGCTGCCCCTAGTAGGTAAGTGATAAAAAGAAAGAATAATTTTTGAGGTGACATGCACCATCAAAGACTTGATCAAAGTATTTGTAAAACTTTCAAAGATGGGATCATAGTACTTCAATCATAACATGAAAGACAAAGTTCTAGCAATAAGACAAAGAAACTATGTTGCAACATGAAAAGGCACAAACAAAAGATTCATGAATAACAATGCTTTGTAAGACGTTTGTTTGTTTCACATAAAGAAAACATAGCATAATAGTATTCAGCTTGTCCCTCATAGAGTAGCAAATATAAATGCATAGGACACCTTCAAAGTTCATAAGAGTGACTAGATACAAATAGTTTAAAACAAGCAATATCAAGTTATGCATCAATCAACTAGTCTTGGGACAATGCACATAGAACTAAGAGTGGCCACTATGCTCTCAAAGTAGGGGCATAAAGATAGAAGGTGGAGACTCAATATAATGGTGGAAGAAAGGCCTTCATAGAAGGAAGCAAAGATTCAAGTTTCATAAAGAGCTTCCAAAAATTAAGGTACTTATAGCTTTCAGCTCTCATTTCCCCTATCATAAGCATCTTGAAGTGATTAAGGTTAAAGTGATCAAACTATGGTGTACATGCTTGATGAAGTATAAGTTAGAAATCTCATGTCCCTTGTATACGAGGGCCGCTCCTCATGCCACTCAAGTTTAGTCACCGGTAAGTTCTTGTCATCGTAAGTACATGTGTATCATAGAGAACCACCAACGGGGTACCCCTTGCCCGATGATACAGAAGAATGCCCATATCAAAATGACAAGGCAAGCAGACAACGAGCATCTCAGCAATCTTCTTATTTACCATGGGAATATGGTGCTTTTTTCTCTCTTTCCTCTTTTCATAATCTCTTTTTTTTCTTCTTTTTCTCTTTTTTATCAATATAGGACTTTTTTTATAAGAAGAATGCTTCATAGACAACTCATTATGGTTACGCTGTAGGTTTCCACCATGTCAGCATGGATTAGACCAGCGGCCCAGGCGTTTCTCTAACACATATACATAACTCCATGGACTTACAAACTCCCCTTTCATTTCACACCGACGACATCGATATACAAAAGAGCATGATATAAACTAGGTACAAGTACCAAGTGCAATGTTGAAAGCGTTCCCCATGAAAGCATGGTTCTGCTAATTCCCAACAAATAAGTGCAAGCATATACAACATAGACGACACAATGGTTCAAGTTTATTAAGGGCGAGAAAATTAAAGTGTGCCATCAAGTTCGTGAGAGCTTTAATCACTAGTTTTCTCATAACTAGTTTAATTCGAAAGGTAAACAAAAGCATGAATATACTTGGAATAGCATAAGCTAGTAGGTAGGTATGGTGGACTCTTTGGAATAACTTGGTTTAGGGAGTTGGATGCATGAGCAGAACTCATACTTGGTTGTGGAGGCTAGCAAAAGACTGGGAGCGACAAACTAAGAGAGCAATAATGGCCATAATCATGCAGAGCGACAAAACATCATTGATCAAAGCATAAAGTGATACTAAAAGTTGAAAACTAAAGGATCATAAAGTCTATGGTGACTTGAGATAGTCATAACATGGTGTGAGCATGCGTCAAGTCAACCCAAATAAAACATCAAAGGAGAATACCACTATACTATGCTTTAATATGCTCAAACAACGCATGATTCATCCAAGGCACATTAAGCAATCTCAATTGTTTATAACAAGTCATGATACAACAAAGAATACTAAGCATAAAGCCAAAACAATATTAAGCATGGCATGCCAAAGAATAGGCCACAGTAAAAAACGAGCTCTTTTTACCACATAAGAATGAACTTTCCTACTCTTTTCCAAACCAAACCAAACTATTTGCAAACCAATGTATGAAAGAGGGGGTCCAACCAATTTATTCAGAAAACTAAGAAAACGAAGAAAACGAAAAACCAAAATGAAAAAGAAGACGCTCCAAGAACAACACAACTGTGCATGAAACAATAAAAATGAAGCGTTCGGAAGAAACCTGAGATTTTTATTGATGAAGAAGGGGGTGCCTTGGGCATCCCCAAGATTTGACGCTTGTACTTCTTGGATATTTCTTGGGGTGACACGCGTGGCATCCCCATGCTTGAGCTTTAGTCCATCCTTCATCTCATTACTCATTCCTTCCATACACCTGAAATTTTTCCTTCATACAAAACTTCACACAATCTTTATTAACAACATTAGTGCACTCAAGATAAATAAGTCTTAAGGTTCAGTTCCAACAACAGATAAACTTCCATTAGAACACTAGCTACTGAAGCACTTCCCTCAAAAAGATCAATTCCCCAAAAGAACTCAAAAAGGAACCAACAAGAAGCAAATGCAGAAAATGGCAGAAATCTGCCAAAACAGACCAGCAGGTAAAGACGATTTTTTTCGAAGATCTTCTGTTGCTCAAATAAAAAAGTGTTGAACTAACGAAAGTTAGATAACAACCTGGGGCAGAAGCAAAAAAATTCACGCCTCAAAAATACGTTCAGTGATGTTACACGAATTTTTACGGTGATGCAAAGAAATCTATTTCGGGACAGCAACTTTCCCAATCATTACTTCTCTTTCATTACAGGTTACTCTTGGCACAAAAAGAAAACAAAAAGGATAAGGAGCGGTTATTACTGAAGTAATAACTTCCAAGACTCATCTAAAACTTTTGGATTATCTCCCAATAAGTACTTTTCTTTAACGCCTTTAAGTTAGGCAGAAGAAGCAAGAAAAAGAATCAAGTGTTCTCGAATGAAGAAGCATTAGGACCAAATTTTGTTTTCATAGGAGAAGCAAAAGAAATCTTCTCTCTCTTCTTAGGGAAGTGTTCTATACCTTTCTTGAGTGGGAGTTGATATTTAATTGTGCCTTCTTTCATATCAATAATGGCACCAATAGTTCTAAGAAAAGGTCTTCCCAAAGTAATAGGACAAGAAGCATTGCATTCAACATCCAAAAAATAGAAATCAACGGGTACATAGGCATTGTTAACCATAATAAGAACATCATTAAGACTCCCCATGAGTTTCTTTTTAGCATTATCATCAAGTGGGACATTCAAATAACAATCTTCAAGTGGTGGCAAATCAAGCATATCATAAATCCTTCTAGGCATAATAGAAACACTACTATCAAGATCACAAAAAGCTTTGAAATCAAAGTCATTCACTTTAATATTAATGATGGGTTCCCACCCATCTTCTTGTTTTATAGGAATAGAAGCTTTATGTTTCATCTTTTCTTCTTTAATCTTTATGAGAGCATCAGTAATGTGTTTTGTAAAGGCCATGTTCATAGCACTAGCATTAGGACTTTTAGCAAGATTTTGTAGGAACTTAATAACTTCAGAGATATTGCAACCATCAAGATCAAAACCATACTTATCATCTAAAGTAGTAGAACTATTACTAGCCTCAACACTAGTGGTGGTGATAGTAGAAACACTAATGTTTCTAGCAATTTCATCTTCTCTTTCCCACTTAGCATGTAATTCAGCTAATAGTCTAACATTTTCATCAATTCTTACTTGTATAGCATTAGTAGCTGCAAAGGGATTATCATTAGTTTCAGGATTAGCAGCCATTTTATTCAAAGAAGATTGAGCTTCAGCCAAAGATCTATATTTCTTTCAGCATTAGAGAGTTTTTCCTCAATAGTTTTATTGAAAGCGGTCTATTTACTAATAAAGTCTTTAAGCATAACTTCAAGTTCAGAGGGTGCACTCCTATTATTGTTGTAAGAATTTCCATAAGAATTATCATTGTTGGGAGGATATGGCTTATAATTGTTGTTACCAAAATTACTCCTATAAGCATTATTGCCAAAATTATTATTTCTTATGAAGTTCACATCAACTTGCTCTTCTTGAGAAACCAAAGAAGCTAAAGGGACATTATTTGGATCAATATGGGATTTCCCATTAACAAGCATACACATAATAATATCAATCTTATCACTCAAGGAGGAGGTTTCCTGAACAGAATTTACCTTCCTACCTTATGGAGCTCTCTTAGTATTCCATTCAGAATAATTAACCATCATATTGTCCAGAAGTTTTGTTGCAGCACCCAAAGTAATGGTCATAAAGGTGACTACAGAAGCAGAATCCAATAGGTTCCTTGAAGAATAGTTCAATCCTGCATAAAAAGTTTGGATGATCATCCAAGCAGTTTGTCCATGAGTGGGACAATTCTTTGCCAGAGATTTCATTCTTTCCCAAGCTTGAGAAACATGTTCATTATCAGATAGTTTAAACTTCATTATTTCACTTCTCATAGATATAATCTTAGCAGGAGGGTAGTATTTCCCAATAAAAGAATCTTTGCACTTAGTCCAAGAATCAATACTATTCTTATTTAAGGAATTCAACCATTCTTTAGCTTTTCCTCTCAAAGAGAAAGGAACCAATTTCAGATTAATAATATCACCATCTACATCCCTATGCTTTTGCATCTCACAAAGTTCAACAACGTTATTTAGATGGGCAGTAGCATCTTCATTACCAATACCAGAAAATTGTTCTCTCATAACAAGATTGAGTAAAGAAGGTTTTATCTCAAAGAAAGTATCTTTAGGCACAGGTGGAGCAATAGGTGTGCTCATAAAATCATTGTTGTTGGTGCTAGTGAAGTCACACAACTTAGTGTTTTCAAGAGTAGTCATTTTTTGGTGTGTTTTGAAGAAAGCAAACTAATAAAACTAATTTTTTTGTGTTTTTGATAAAGAAACAAGCAAACAAAGCAAAAAGAAACTAAGCAAAACAAAAATAACAAAGTAAAGAGATTGGTTATGAAGGACTCCCCTTGTGAAGATGTCCTTGACTCCCCGACAACGGCGCCAGAAAAATGCTGGTGCGGTGTTGACGTGGGAGATTCTTATTCTTCTTCAGTCCCCGACAACGGTGCCAGAAAAATGCTTGATGGCTCGGTGTTGATGTAGAGCTCGTTGGGAACCCCAAGAGGAAGGTATGATGAGCACAACATCAAGTTTCCCTCAGTTATGAAACCAAGGTTTAATCGAACCAGTAGGAGCAAGGAAACACCCCAAAGGTGTTGCTATTGAGCCTTGGCGAGCACTACCGGTGCTAGTAGCAACGTGGAGACCTGCACAACACAACCACATAACTTTGTCCCCAACTTGCGATGAGGTTGTCAATCTCACCGTGTTTTGCTGAAAACAAAGGATTAAATGTATCGAATGGAAAGAAGTAATAGTTTGTAGAAAATAAACACAAAGCAGTAACAATTTATAGATTGTATGTAAAAGAAAAGGACCGGGATCCATAGTTCACTAGAGGTGGCTCTCCTTAAGATAGATAACATGTTGGGTGAACAAATTACAGCGGGGCAATTGACAAACATCGAGAAAGCAATACATGCATATACTAATCATCTTGACTCCTTTGGAACTTGTTTGGGCATTACAACATTATACATAGACCTCCATCCAACTACATCTATGACTAATAATCCACCTTCAGGTGATCATCCGAACCCCCTCCAGTATTAAGTTGCAAGCAACAGATTATTGCTTTACGAATTGCATGTAAAGTAAACAATACGATTGTTTTATGAACAAAGGATTTTTGTTTTCACCCTAGTAGCAACAACACATCTAGTACCTTAGAGATTTCTGTCACTTCCCCAGATTACCAGAGGCATGAACCCACTATCGAGCATAAATACTAACTCTTGGAGTTGCTAGCATCTACTTGGCCAAGATAGCTACTAACAACGAAAAGCATGCAAGATCACAAATAACAAAGACATGATAGAATCAATAATCAATCTGAAATAGCATCTCAATATCCATCGGATCCCTGCAAACACAACATGCATGGATTACAAATAGATGATCTTGATCATGAACGGAGCTCACAAGATCTAGACATGAAAGCACAAAGGAGGAGAACCAGCCATCTAGCTACTACATGGATCCGTAGTCCAAGGATGAACTACTCACACATCACACCGGAGGCTTGCATGGTGATGAAGAAGGCCTCCAGGGTGAATTCCCCTCTCCGGCAGGGTGCCGGGAAGAGCTTCAGATCCCTCCCAATCTAGGGATGGAGATGACGATGGCTACAGACTCTTTCGTGGATTTTTGATCGGGTACTTAGGGTTTTCGTCCCGAGGGCATCTTATAGGCGGAAGGACAGGCCGAGGGGGTGCTGGGGGCGGCTAGACCACCCCTTGGCGCGGGCCAGGCTGGGCCGCGCGGCCAGGTGGTGTGATGGACCCCTGGCCCCTCTCCGTCTCGTACTCTGGCATCTGATGACTTTTGGAAAAATAGGCACTTTGGCTTTTGTCCCGTCCAATTTCGAGAATATTCATTTTCTGACTTTCCTGGAACCAAAAACAGCAGAAAACAGGCAGCTGGCACTATGGCTCTTGTTAATAGGTTAGTCCAAGAAATCACATGAAAAGTACTCCAAAGTGTGGACAAAACACAAGAAAGTGGATAAAACCAAGCATGGAACATCAAAAGTTATAGATACATTTGCAATGTATCAACTGCCCCTTCCCCAAGCCCAGCCAGGCCCTGGACCACTCCCCAGCACTGCCGCCCTTTCTCTCTGCAAGCTCGCCAGAGCGCGATAGCCACCAGAACGTACCAGACCGCCCCTCGACCCCATATCGCGCACGCTGCTTCGCCTCGACCCCAGCAACCCGCCAGACACGGCCGTGCACCGCCGCGCGAGCCACAATCGCCATGCACGCCGTCGAGCACCACCTTTGTCTCCCAGAGCGTGCAACGCTCCCGACCATATGCCACCGCCCCTAGCTGCGCCATTACGCTGTAGAGAACCGCCTGGGAACCGCCCACCGTCTGCCTACCTCACCCACGCCGATAGCCCCTTGTACCGCCCTCGCCGGAGACGCCTTCCCACACCTCTCGGTCTCACCATCGAGCCTATATAAGGAGGCCACCCCCTGCCTCATTCTTCACACCATTCCACTCCCCTCTCTCCCCTGAACATTCCCCTCTCTCGCCGGAGCCGCTCGAGCCTTAGTTCATAGGAATTGCACCGGCGGAGCCTGCTGCAGAGGAGGAGACGCTGTCGTCGATTCTGTCCACCGCAGCCCCTGCCGTGACCTCTCCTGAGTCCGCCGTCACCGTCCAGTTTGATCGCCCGCCTCGCTGCACAAGCTGGAGCCCTGGTACATCCCTAGTAGACCCCCACTGGCCGTTTAGGGTTCGGCCTCGCCAGCGACGAGTCCGTCGTCGACGACGACTATGAGCCGTTGATCTGTGTTATAATCGTGTGGCCCAGATCGCTAGATACCGTTTCGGGTTTTAAGTGTCGCTGACAAGCAGGACCAACTTGTAAGCCGCCCTCTGCGCTATTTGGCGTCGGGCAGCCCATTTCATTTCATATGACCCGAGAATTCAAATAAGGATTTTTCCATTTATGCTTAAACTCAATTTTGTCCCTTAGTTTAAAAATCAATTAAGGAAGATTTATTGAACCAAATTGAGTGATTCCAATTTTGTGGGAAAGCTTCTGAAAATATCTATCCAATCCCATTCGATTTAATTAATTTAGAGTTAGAGATATCGCCTAGTAAAAATAACAAGACAGAAGCTTTTGCACATTCAAACATTTTTATAAAATTAACCATATAGCTTTTGAGTTGATTCCAACTCTCAAAATTGATATTTAACCATACCTATCTGAATATGTAATAAAATTAAGGTTTACAGACAGTGACTTTGTACTAGTACCAAAATAATGCTATATAGGCATTTCTAGTCACATAAAATCATTAAATATTAAACTTAAACTTATTAAAATGTGATCCAACCTTTAAATCACATTCTCATATGTTAGAATATGTGGTGATGACATGTGTCCACATGATCCCATATTTTAATTGGAGAATATTAAAACTTAGTTAATTTCAATGAGTAGAAATTACTTTTCTCAAATAAAAAGAATGAAGCTAGTTCATTAAACCTTGTGACGCTTGTGATGATATTAGATCATCAAATGTGTGCCTTAGTGTGCTAAGTAGACTAGTTAAGCATTGTTTGGTGATTGTGTATTCCATATGTATTTATAGACGATAGTACCGACCAAGTCTACGAGGAGGAGGAGTTCTACCAAGAGGAGGAGGAAGAGAACTTCAACCACTTCACTACACAAGGAAAGCCTAGCACTTTAAGTAAAATGAGCAACGTATTGTTATCAAGCTAGCACTAAGCAAGCCATCATTAACAATGCAAGCTAACCCTTGCAATCTAGATAACCTAAGCAAAGGCATTAGGCATGCTTTGGTTATACCACCTTGACTTCTATCTTTTCCAATTTTTATTTCCAAGCTTTACTTTTCTTGACTTTACCAAAGTCTGTTACTCCTTTAGAAGGTAGCATAAAGAGTATAAAACTTGACCTATCTAGTTAGACTTAGATGTCATTCTATGGCATGAGATTGATCTTAGCATCCCACTTTAGTGAACACTCTTAACTTAGTAGTTTAGAGCTAAACTAAAACTTGATTCACTCTAGATGGGAATACTTGGTGAAAATGACTTGTGAAAACCTTGGAATGATGAGTCATTCTATTGAGATGTTTTAACATGTGTTGAGAAACACAAATGGTTTATGATGATGAAAATGTTGAGGCATGAGCCTTAGCCCTTTTACAAAACTGATGGTTGGGTTCGGATGCGATACCATTCCAATTTTACCGTACAACCATAATACCTGAATTGGGTAAGGTTTAGCCGGAAGTTTATATGCATTAGTATTAGTTCCCTCACGGGAGAGGTTTGAGCTGAGGCTACCTCTCAATGTTGTCCACCTATGCAGTGCCCAACATGACAGATGGTCATGGTTGGGAGGCCATACTCATAGGAAAGGTGCTTATACTAGGGTGTGTAAAGGAAAGGTTATGTTTGATTATCTGCATACTAAGTATGATGATTCAGGGTTATCCCTGACAATTGTATCGAATCTTGTGGTGCAGGTGTACCACCTTTGCAGAGTGTCAAACTATTCGAATAGCCACGTCTGCGGTTATGGACAGTTGGAGTGGCCATACTGTTCCGTTGTCAGATGTTTTCAAAATTACTTATGAAATGAATTGTGACATGACTTGACGACAATAGAGTTGTGACTATGATAATTAAGTTCCCACTTAAGTGTTTTCAAATCTTCTTTTATCTTTCTTTGTTTTTGAACTCAGCTTAGGTTTCAAACTTAACTTTCTAGTTAAACTTAGAGTTAGCATTTACACTAGAATTATACTACTTATTAGTGGTAGTTTGCGAGTACTTAAAGAGTACTCATGGCTTTTGTCCCTGGCTATTCCTATGGCCAGACTATGAAGGAGATTACCAAGATGAAGGACAGCAGGACGGCTATGATAATTAGGACTATCTTCCATTGTTAGAATTGCCCGTGACTCTGAAGATGGACCCCACCGCTATGCTATTTATTCCGCTACTTGATATCCTTATTTGTGTAAGACCTTATTTATGGTTTGTAATGGATGATGTACTATGATATCCAATCTGTTATGTCTCGCAAAAATGGTAATCCTGGGATTGCGATGTATGGCATAACAGGAATCTGGGATTAAAAATCCGGGTGTTCACAAGTTGGTATCAGAGCCATCCTGACCGTAGGAGACCCTAGTTAGAAAGGACGTTCGAACAAAAACATAGTTTCAAAAACCAAAGTGAGTACTTATGAAAACTATTTCCTCTCTTACCCTTGGGAACTCTTTCAATCAATTTTTTTTCATGTTTCTCCAAATTCTTACATTACTACATAAAATTTTGACACACTTGATCACTTCACTAACTTCCTCATCCTTAATTCTTATAGATGGAAACTCAGTTCAGCAAGTTCTACCAGTTGGGCAACGGAGGCCAACTGATCTTCGAGAGGGATCTGGATTCACTGTCGGAGTACTTGAGACGCCCGCATCCAGAATTTCTTGGAGCTCCACTTACTGGACCCCTAGGAGGAGATTTACAATGGCTAGTCACCGCTGATCTTCAAGGCAATATAGAAGCACCAACGACCGGGAGGATTCAGTTCTCCGTGAGGGAGAACAACTGGCTAGATGGATTAGCCAGGGCAATGCATGAATCTCTTGCACGTCTGTGTGCCCTCAGTGTCAACCAAATCCAGGGAACCCGCTTTTCTCACTATGCAAGACGTGATTTCATGGGAATGCCCATGGAGATGCCAAGTCACCCGGAACTGAAGCGTCAAGTGGAGAACCTTGACTTCTTGCTATACGACAGACAGAAGAAGTTGGACAATGCCAGAGAGGTCGCCAACAACAACCTCGCCATTGCAGCCCAGAAGGCCCAGACTTTCTCACTGCTAGTCTAGGATCATCAGTCTCTTTGCTGTCAACACACCAAGAAGGATCGCACCATCGACCATTTCGCAAGAAGGTGGCCGACCTCGAGAAGATCATCAAGGAGCAAGAAGCTCAGCTTGCCGTGAAGGAAGAAGAAGAGGAAGGTGAAGGTATCCAAGTGGATATTGACTCCTACCTTAGCAATGATGATGACTTTCTGGAGGAAGATGCCGTGGACTTCTACACCGACGATGACGACTCCGACTTCATCGATGATGAGTAGATGCACTAGAGCACTGTCGTAGCATGAGGAGTATCGGTCCCATTGTATCGTAGCTTATAGAATGGTTCTTAAAACCATCTGTTGTCCCTTTGATGTTGTGGTGTGTGTGTGTTTGTACCGTGTGCTTTGTTTGAATGAAAAGAAGTTAGTTGCAAAAATCCGAGTCAAACTCAAAGTTTTAGCTTTGAAATCAAAAACCATGAACCTTAGAACTTTCCCTCTTACCCCTTTATCTACCTCAATCTTGAGATGACTCGTGGAAACCAAGGAGGGAGCAGCTCATCGCAAGACCCAATGCTGCAGATCCTGCAGAATCTCATTGCAGACCGGAAATCAAGCAGGGCAGAGCGCCAAGATAATCTAGCAACACTGCAACAAATCGCCCAAATGGCTCTCAACAACCAGAATCATGGAAATCAGGATCATCATGGATCCAAACTCAAGAACATCTAGAATACCAATCCCCCAATCTTTAGTACCTCGGAGAACCCACTGGATGCTGATGACTGGTTGCAGACAATGGAAAACAACTTAGAAGTAGCTGGAGTAGATGCCAATGAGAAAGTTCTCTTTGCTACCCACTATTTGGCAGGAGATGCAAGAGCATGGTGGAACAGTATCCACACAATGAACCATGGTCAAGTGATGA
The DNA here is from genome assembly GCA_023614405.1 of Avena insularis. Lineage (NCBI taxonomy): Eukaryota > Viridiplantae > Streptophyta > Magnoliopsida > Poales > Poaceae > Avena > Avena insularis. The sequence goes on along the minus strand of CM042684.1, from coordinate 84,206,205 downwards.
CATGGGAAGCCTTCAAAATCAAGTTCAGTCGCACCCACGTGCCACAGGGTCTAGTCACCAGAATGAGGGATGAATTCAGAGAGTTGAAGCAAGGCAGAATGACTGTAGTAGAGTACCGTGACAGATTCTTGTCCCTAGCCAGGTATGCACCTGATGAGATCAGCACGGAGGCCAAGAAGAAGGAGAGATTTTTGAACAGACTGCATGATGAGATGCAGACTGTCCTCGTCAACATCCGCTTTGAGGATCTCGAAGAACTAGTTGACTATGCCATTCAGATGGAGGGAATCTCAACCAGGCAAACGACAACCGCAAACGTTGTATGATGCAGCAATCTGGATCCAACGGTCACCACAAGTACCGTCTCAACCCCTCACCAGGATATGCACCAAGGAACAATCGACCCCCAATGTCTCGCCCAAGCTACCCCAACCTTAGCGGAGGAAATGTGAAGTCCGGAGGAAACAACAATCACTCTAGCAACACCAGCAATTTCAACTGTGCCCCTCCCAAGAACAACAACAACAACAACAACAACAATGCACCCCGAACTGGAAGCAATGCTGTGCCTGTGGCAGCGAAAGACAAGTCTCAGATCACTTGTTTTGAGTGTGGAGTGAATGGTCACTATTCAAATGAGTGCCCCAAGAATATTGCCACCACTGCCAATGTGAATGCCCCAGCTCAACAATAGCGTCGTGTTCAGCCAGGAAGAAGATTCACCCCAGGGAACCCTCACAACCGCAACGGCTGTCTCTTCCACATGAACGCCGAAGAAGCCCAAGAAGCACCAGATGTAGTGCTAGGTATGTTTTCTGTCAACTCAGTTTTAGCAAGAGTATTGTTTGATTCTGGAGCATCGCACTCGTTTGTCACCGAAGAATTTGCATGCACTAGTAAGATTCACCCAACCAACTTGAAGCATGTCATGATAGTTCAAATCCCTGGTTCAACTACAAAAGCTAGAAAAATTTGCAAAGTTGTGCCTATCAGAATACATGGGATAGATTTTTATGCCAATCTAATAGTACTTGGAACCAAAGGTTTGGAAGTAGTACTAGGAATGGAATGGATGTCAAGGCATAAAGGATTGATAGACTGTGCCAAGAAAGCCATCACCATGACCAGTAGCTCTGGAGTCTCAGTAGAGAACATATCTGAAACCTTGCCCTGTCAATTCAAGTGCAACAAAAGTCTAGCCCTGCCCACCATTGACCAAGTCAGAGTAGTCTGTGAATACCCTGACGTATTCCTAGATGAATTGCCTGGTATGCCCTCGGATAGGGATATTGAGTTCATTATTGAACTAATCCCCGGAACCGGACCCATAGCCAAGAGACCCTATAGTATGAACCCCTCAGAGTTAGTGGAACTGAAGAAGCAACTAGATGCTATCTTGGCAACAAGCTTGATTCAACCAAGCGCATCGCCATGGAGATCGCCAGTGCTATTCGTCGACAAGAAAGATGGCGCCAACCGTCTGTGCACAGATTACAGGAAGCTGAATGACGTCACCATCAAAAACAAGTACCCATTGCCAAAGATAGAGGATCTATTTGATCAGTTGACTAGAGCAAATGTATTCTCAAAGATTGATCTTAGGACTGGTTATCACCAACTTAAGATTCGTGCAACGGATATTCCAAAGACCGCCTTTACTACTCACTATGGTTTATACGAGTATTCACTTATGTTGTCGTGGTGTTGTCACGGCAGATGCCATGGATAGGCTAAAGGTGGGGACTAAATGCACTAAGGGAATCCAGGGAGGGATAGTGTGGTGATTCCACACACAGTAGCTTTGTATTCAATTCACTTCCAAGGTTTACAAGTGCTCCTCGAGCTGTATTGGAGAGAGAAGGAAGAAGGAGCTCTCTTACTCTCACCGCTAGCTAGCCCTTAGGAACCAAGTAAAATCTAGCCAATAGAGATCAACCCTTTCTACAGTGGCCCTAGCCCTCCTTATATAGGGGCGGCTAGGTCTCCAATTAGGGCATACGTGGAGGCATGTTCTAGGGAATATGCCTCCTCCCAAAATAGTAAGCCGACCGGGTCGCTTTCCCCCCACGTCATCCATGCAGAGGCTACGTGAGCCTCTGTGGCACCCACGTCAGCCGACATTGGCGTCGTCACCTTTGTCGGCCATGCCTCGGTGGTCCTTCCTCTATCCGCTTCGCTCACGCTGTGCGTACCAGGGTCACCTTTGACCAACGAGATACCTTCCTTCTCCTAGAAGCTTGATATGACCCGGATCGTAGTTGATCCGACCACACCTATTCCTGCATACAAGTTAGATTCATCTATCCGACTTACGGCTTAAGTCGGTTGAGACCCACTTAGGTGGACATCCCCTTGTCCGGGTTACCCCGAGATTCGGCCTGCCTTGAGGTGACTCGGCCAGCATTTGCTTTGACCTTGCCATGCCTCGGCTAACTCGGCCTTTATACCCCAGCGTGACCCTACCCCGGGGTATCCCCCCAACATTAGTCCCCGAAGCTGGTGCGGTCTTAGTTACCTTAGCCGCTAAGGCCACAGGAGGTTCAATTTCACCGAGCTTTGTGTTCCTTTTCTGAGTTACCTCTTATCTCGGATCTCATGGGTTATTTTCCCTTGGCACATTCCAAGTTTTCACTTGCTGGCCGGGTTACCACAATCTCATCCGGTTCATTCTTCCTTCTCTCGTACGCTTCCCCACGTGTAGGCTAATCATTAGACTGCCTCATTTTAAGGGCCAGCAACAGTAACCGCCGCAGTTATTGTCAGGAGTTACTATGCGCACGTCACATCGTGCCTGCCTCCTCATTAACTGCATCAATGCGTCGCAACATGGGATCCGCTACACCCTGTGGTCCTCCGTGTGGCTCATCGCTGATTGGTCGATCCGGGCTATACACGGCCACACCGTGTGGCACACCCGCATAACACTTTCCCACTTCCCCCTCGAGGGAGTGGTTAAATAGGGGAGGGGCGCGCCCCTTGGGTCTTTTCCCCACTTCCATGCCCCTCTGCCTCTAGTTCTTCTTCTTCTTCTCCCTCGACAGCGCCACCGCCACCTCTGAGTAGCAGCGCCGCCGCCGCACTGCCTCCACGCTCACCAGCGTCGCCGCCGCACTTCCTCCATGCTCACCAGCGTCGCCACCCCCTCCACGCATCTCTTCCGCCACGGGTCGCTACCAGTCTAGGCCGCTGCCTCCCACCGCCGCTAGCGCCAGTGACGGCAGCGAACTCGAGATGACTGAGGAGGAGCTCGGTGTCGCCGAGCAGGAGATGGAGGAAGATGCTGCGGGCACCGACCACGGCGCCTGGGCAGGGTCCTGGGTCTGCCAGGATGACCTGGATTGGCTCTACCGCACCAGGCGTATCCCAGAGGGCGTCACCGCACGCCTTGCTTCCTCTGAGTTAGCCCCCTCACCCAATCCGGGTGAGTATGTGGTGTTCTTATCTCATTTTCAGCGTGGATTTGGTCTGCCAGTGAGCGACTTTTTCCACGACTAGTTAAACACATACAAACTCCAGCCGCACCACCTTCCAGCCAATGCCATCACATCTCTCTCTGCCTTCGCCTCCACCATCGAAGGTTATGCCGGACTGTGGCCCACGAAGGAGCTCTGGATCTGGTTCTTTCGCCTTCGCCGGAACGTGATCCCGAACATCCAGCTTGACCCGGAGGACAAGCAGCTCATGCAGTTCGGTGCTGCGTCAATTTCTCCCTGGAGACTATCCGTCTTCCCCCGAGTCACTGGGCTGGACTCCCAATCCGGAGCTATGGGACGTGGTCCCCAAGAATCCCACCATCCTGGCGAACCAGGTCAACAAGAGGTTCCAGGAGTTGAAGGACCTCGGATTGCGCAATGAGGATGCCATGATTAGGTTCGTGCGCAACCGGATCTCCCCCCTCCAGAAGCGCACACACAAAGTCTGTCACATGAGATAGGGCCGTGACCCCAACCGGACCTCGTCTTTCGAGTTGAGAAACACAGAGATCTACCGCCGGGTCAAGGCCCTTTTCACCACCCACAAGGACTTCTCCTCTGAGTGCACGTGGGGAATGGAACATTATTGCCGATATAGGCTTCGTCCCGTGGTAAGCTTCATGCCACAAACTTTCTCCGAATTAAATTATATGTCGGTCGCTGTTGTATACTTAACTCTGTTGTCTTTTCTTTCCCTTAGCAATTCCTTCTGCAAACTATCTAGGATGGCACCAAGCCCTCCCTCAAATGGGAGCCTGACCGGGATACCTCTGATGAGGAGGAACCGGATCAGGAGATGTTCCTTCCAATGGCCGACGCGACCCAGTAAACTCTCTTCCATTAGAGATTGGCCCGACGATGAAGATGACTCGGATGTTGAGGTGATGGAAGCATTTGACGTTGTCCCCCTTTCTTATGCTTTTCCGGCATCAGCTAACCCCGGTGGGCAGATCCATGAGGACCCTCCCCTTGCCATGGGTGATCCTGTTCCGGTTGCACCGAAGAAGGAAAGGGGAGCCGCATCAACTTCTTCCTCCAGAACTTCTCAGCCAACCAAAAGGCGAAAGAAGTCTAGGGACAAAACTGCCTCCAAGCCTGCAACCAAGGCCCCAGCACGAAGCGCTCGGAAGCCCAAGGAGCCCCTAACCTCGGATGAGTAGGCCTCTTTTCTCTCTGCCATTTACTTGTTCTTCTATTGTTACAGTTTCTCATCCGACACTGTTTGATTCGGCAGGGCCGCGGTGGAGGTCCCATAGAGTGGATCCGGCATTGCCTCCCTGCTCCGACACAGCCCTTCTCCCCCTTGTGGTGACGATTCACGCCCGCTGAGCCCAATCCTGGAGGGTTCAACGGCTGCTCCGGGTTCCAGCCCACCTCGTCAAGAGGAGGGCAACCTTGGAGCGAGGGAGACTGGCTCTGCCGAGGCAGCGGCCACCACTACTTCGGCTCCGTCACAACCAGCTACCACCGAGGTTACCTCAGCACCCCCACCGAAGAAGAAACAAGCACCAGCACCAGCAGCCAAAGCAACAGCAGCAGCACCAAGCCCCTCCGCCTCGTCCGAGTCTTCTTAGTCTTGGCGAGAAAGCACCAAGGCAGCTTCCAAGGGTAAATCTGCTGCAACAACTTCCACTTCTCAGCAGCATCCTAAGGGCAAGAAGACCCCTGACGCCACCAGGGCAACGTCCATTGAGGCTCGACAGCGCACACTCGCGTCCATGCTCTCAAAGAAAACTCCACCACCGAAGGACGTCCCTGCCGACCGGTGGCCAGCGCCTTCGTTTTGCACACCAGCCCAGCCCTTGCCCAGGTTGAGAGGAGGGAAGCACATGCCAAGGGCTTGGTGGCGCCCCACATGCTCAGCGGCGAACGATACCCTCCGACCTTGATCGAGTTCGTGAACAACTAGAACAAGGCGGAGTTCATCCACAACGACGATCTCCCGGAGAAGTTCGGTCCCGCCGAGTTTTCTGCTCAAATGAACACAGCCACTTAGGCGATTAACCTTGCGGGTCGGATGATGGAGGTACGTTACTTCACCTTTTTCTTAGCATGCTGTAGATATTAGTGATATAACCATTAGTCCCCGAGCCTCCGGGGGAGTAACTTGTTACTCGGCCGGATGCTCCTTAGATAACTAATGTAGCTCCTTGATAACTTCAAATATGCACACACCTAGAGCCGGGTTAAGTTCGACTTGGCCCGGATCTTGTTCACTTCGAATATGCACACACCTAGAGCCTGGTTAAGTTCCACTTGGACCGGATTTTGTACACTTCGAATATGCACACACCTAGAGCTAGGTTAAGTTCCAATTGGCCCGGATTTTGTACACTTCGAATATGCACACACCTAGAGCCGGCTTAAGTTCCACTTGGCCCGGATTTTGTACACTTCGAATATGCACACACCTAGAGCCGGGTTAAGTTCCACTTGGCCCGGATTTTGTACACTTCGAATATGCACACACCTAGAGCCGGGTTAAGTTCCACTTGGCCCGGATTTTGTACACTTCTAATATGCACACACCTAGAGCCGGATTAAGTTCCACTTGGCCCGGATCTTGTACACTTCGAATATGCACACACCTAGAGCCAGGTTAAGTTCCACTTGGCCCGGATTTTGTACACTTCGAATATGCACAATACTAAGCAATATTTCTGTACTCTTTTCAGGTGACCACCAACCGCTGAGGCACTAAATTTCAACGTCTCCTGGACACTCACAAGATGCTGCGCGTAAAGAATAATGCACTGCTTGCTGAACACGAGAAAAGGGGTAAGTTCTCTCCTTGATATTGTTCTGTGTTCTCTTCCTCTTTTTCTGCCGAACTAACCCATCATTCGGTTTTCGCAGCTGGGGTTGAAGCTGAGTATATCCTCATGCGGAAGAATCTTGACCAGATCAAGGGTAAGTTACTTTTATGCGACCTTGTTATGCTTTCTATCTCCTTTTCTTCTTGGCTCGGCGGACATTCATACCTCGGCTTTGTCGGGTCAACAAACTATTTCAGTATCGCTGGAAGATAGTGTGCCCGTGCCTGATATGATGCTGCATTTTCTCGAACAAGCAGGGCAGCATCAGGCCAAGCTTAAAAAGAAAGATGACGAGCTTGCCTTCCTCTGAACCAAGGATGATGAAATTGCCAAGCTCAAGGCAGATATGAAGAAGTTGAAAGCGTAGCACCAAACCGACCTTGAAAAAGCATGCGAGGACTATACTGAAGAGCGCGAGCGCCTCAATCTCCAGATTGCCAAGGACCGAGAACTTCTCCAGGAGGCCGACATCAAACTTGAGTCGGCGAATACTGAACTTGTGCAGCTTCGCAAAAGGCGTGATGATTGTACTAAGGAGTTGACCCGGATCCACAACCATATTTCACATAAGCTCCTTGCCTTCATCTGGCATATTTCTCCGGGTTACTTCACATGTCTTTTCTTTACCCGCTTCTCTTGTCTTGTTTTCAGGCAAATTTCCAGAGAGCAATGCCATTGCAAGCACCGCAGTTGCTAATTTCCGCTGACAGAGGGGTACCCCCGTTGCTCCTGATGCTGAAGGTATTCCCTACGACATGGAGGACCTGTTGGTCAGTTTGTCTTCTCGCGTGGAAATCGTGAAGAACTATGGCAAGGATATCCTTGACGTTGCAGTCCGGATCTTCAACACCTTTTGGCCTGCAGAAGACAATCCGGAGGGAACTGCAGTTCTTGTTGACAAGTTGATGGAATGCGAGACCCAGCTCGACCTTTGGAGGGAATCCGCTGGACGTGCTGGAGCTGAGACCATTCTCCACTACGTGCTTACGTGGTACGAGAAGATCGACCTCAACCTCCTAGCGTGCATGCACACCGGATCCAAATGGACCAGTGACCCGGAGTGGGTAGCTCGGCGCAAGGCTTGCGCCCATAGCCTCATCGAGTATGCCCCTGTTCATGAATGGACTGAGGGACCGAGCTTCCTGGAAGCCGCCGGTGATGAAAACGCTGAGAATGTTGAAGATGGCTCGGATGAGGATGAAGAGGATGATGCCTCGGACATCGAAGACAGCGAAAATGACGCCGAACTTCCTCCTCCTGCTGCTCCTTGAATGAAAAAACTTTAAAGTTTATCAGATCCCCGGTATGCCGGGTGGAATTGTATCCAGTACACATGTGATATTTTGCTACTAAGTTTTTTATGCCGGATTAACTTGGGCGTAGTCCCCGAGTTTCATTTTCTTGTTCCTCCAATCTTTTGGCTCGGCTCGTGTCTATCTTGATTCGGTTTTACGACTTACGAATCCGAGTTTCAAAAATTGTCTTAACAATACTTGGAAACTTTAGGCTTAGCTCAAAATAGTTCAGCATAATAATTCAAAAGTAAACTTAAGATTAGTCCAAAAAACAAACGTCGGCTCGATTAAGTTCTTTTCCTTAGTCGTTTTTCATGTGCTACGCAATTCCAAACTTGTTCTCTTGCTTGCCATGAAACCAATTCTTGTTGGACAGCAGCAAGTCGAAGAGTTGGTTTTTTAGTGCTCACACATTACTAATCTGACCTAAGTAGAAAAACTTACGCCAGCCGACGTATAAATAATAAATACAGAAGACAATAATCATTATTAGGGCGGTCCAGGAATTCTTGCTCGGCGTAACATTTCATTGATAAGCTCATTGCCGGCATACATACCGACATATGAGAGACTCGGATACATACACTTCTCTGCTAAGTGTAGAAAGGACAAAGTAGTGCTACATTCCATGGATGCTTAGATTCCTCGCCGAACCTGTCCGCCTTGTTCCTTTCCTATGGTTTTGCATCGATAAGATAGTAAGAATCATTGTGCAATGCTTTTCTCACAATGAATGGCCCTTCCCATGGGGGGGATAACTTATGCATGCCAGCAGTACATTGTACCAACCGGAGTACCAGATCACCTTCCCGAAAGACTCGGGGGTTTACTTTCCGGCTTTGATAGCGTCGGAGATTTTGCTGATATATGGCGGAACTGGACAATGCCAATTCTCTCGCTTCTTCCAGCAGATCAACATCATTTTGCCGGTCTTCTTGCACTTCGGCTTCTCTGTATTGGGTGACCCTAGGCGAGTCATGCTCTATGTCGGCTGGTAATACAGCTTCTGCCCCATATACCATAAAAAATGGCGTATAGCCTGTTGATCGATTCGGAGTTGTTCTTAAACTCCACAGTACCGCTGGTAGTTCTTCTATCCAGCACCACGCTGATCTTTGCAGCGGCTCAATGAGCCAGGGTTTTATCCCGGATAATACTAATCTGTTGGATCTCTCCACTTGTCCGTTTGATGCGGGTGGGCTACCGAGGCAACGTCCAGCCGAATCTTCTTATCTCGGCAGAATCGCGCTGATGCTCCTTTAGCAAAATTTGTGCCATTATCAGTTATGATACTGTGAGGATAACCATATCTCAAGATGATGTTTTTGAGAAATGTCGCGGCCGTAGCTCCATGACATTTTCTTATTGTCTTTACTTCAGTCCACTTTGTAAATTTGTCAACCATGACTAGGATGTGGGTCATGTTTCGCCTTGCTGGTTTGAATGGGCCAACCATGTCCAAACACCATACGGCAAATGGCCATGTGATTGGTATGGTCTTGAATTCTGACATTGGCATATGTGTCTTGGTAGCATACCTCTGACAACCATTACATTTTCGTACAAATCCATGCCGGAAAGCTTTTGCCACCAAGGCTCGGGACGAGGCATGATGCCCGCACTCCTTTTGTATAGCTCAGAATTGCTGATTGTGTATGCCTTTGCTCTCCTCTGAGTTTGCCTGGATAGCACCTCCTCAGTGGGTAACATTCCATCTTTCAGGAATTGAAATATAGGCAGTGCCCAAGCTGGTATTGCTCGCACAGGGAACACATCGTCATCAAATTCCATTTGATCCACTGGCATAACTTCAACCGGATCACGCTGAGCAGTCCCGGTCTGTGATCCCCCGGTTATTGGCCGATCCCGGGTTTCGGGCACCACCTCCCACGTCAATGTCCATGGGCACAACTCTGGACTCCGGATCCTCTGGGACGTAGATTGAGTCAGTTTCTAGGGACGGTCTGATGGATGGTTTTCTGAGGTGTTCTAATGCTACACCTGGTGGAATTGCTTGTCGGGTTGATCCGAGCTTCGACAATACGTGGACAGCCTCATTTTCCATCCGGGGTACATGGCGAAATTCGCATCCCTCAAAGTAACCAGATATTTTCTGCACATGGAATCTGTATAATGCCATGTTTGGATCAAGAGCGTCCCATAGCCCGACACTTGCTGAACTACCAAATTCGAGTCACCAAAGCATTGGATCCGACGTATCCCAATTTCTTTTGCCACTTTTAGCCCATGCACAAGTGCTTCATATTCAGCGACATTGTTCGATGTTGCGAAATGGATGTGTAACACATAATTCAACTGGTCATTCTTTGGCGAGGTAAGAACAACTCCGGCGCCTAACCCGGTTTTTGTTTTTGACCCGTCAAAGTGCATTCTCCAGTAGTTCGGATCTGGTAGCGGTGGTTCATATTGTACCTCGGCCCAGTCCACAAAAAAGTCAGCTACAGCCTGAGACTTGATTGCTTCTCTTGTGCCATATTGTGGTGTATAGGGAGCTAGTTCAATTGCCCATTTTGCAATCCTGCCACTTGCATCCTTGTTACTCATTATCTCGGATATGGGAGCTTCACATATTACCTTGATAGGGTGCTCCTCAAAATAATGTTTTAGCTTCTTTGCCGACATATACACACCATACGCCACTTTCTGATAGTGCGGATAATTTTGCTTTGATGCTGACAACACCTCACTCAGATAATACACTGGCCTTTGCACTGACTTACCCTCTTCGTCGTGCTCTACCACAATTACTACAATTACAACTCGGTTGGTTGCGGATATATAGAGCAACATTGGCTCCTTTGATAGTGGAGAGGCTAACACTGGTATAGTGGCTAACATTTTCTTTAATTGTATAAAGGCTTCATTGGCCTGCGGCGTCCAAATGAACTTGTCCGACTTTTTCATGAGTTGATAGAGAGGCAATGCCTTTTCTCCCAACCAACATACAAACCGACTTAACGATGCCAGGCAGCCAGTGAACTTCTGGACATCGTTAAGATACTTCGGCAGTTCCATTCGTTCAATGGCCCGGATTTTAGTTGGATTAACTTCGATACCTCGGCTGGAGACAACGAATCCGAGTAATTTTCCAGCCAGGACACCGAAGGTACATTTTTCCGGGTTAAGCTTCATCCGGAACCTCCTTAGGTTCGCCAATGTCTTCCTGATATCATCAAGGAGCGTTTTGCTTTCCTTGGTCTTGATAACCACATCATACACATACACCTGTACATTTTGACCTATTTGGTCGTGCAAACATTTCTGCATACATCTTTGGTACGTTGCCCCTGCATTACGTAAACCAAATGGCATGGTGCGATAGCAATAAGCCCCATAAGGGGTGATAAATGCAGTTTTTATTTGATCATCCGGATTCAGAGGTATCTGGTGGAAACCAGAATATGCATCAATGAATGACAACAGTTCACACCCCGTAGTTGAGTGTATGACCTGATCTATCCTTGGCAGTGGAAATAGATCTTTTGGACACGCCTTATTCAGGTTCGTGTAATCAATACATATACGCCAAACCACTGCCACATTCGGATCATCCTTCTTCTCCACTAGCACCGGATTAGATAGCCAATCCGGGTAAACCACTTCCATGATGAATCCTGTTGCTAGTAACCGAGCTATATCATCTCCGATGACTTTTCTCCTATCTTCGGAGAAGCGGCAGAGAGGTTGCTTCACCGGCCTTGCTCCGGGTCTCACGTTCAAAGAGTGCTCGGCCAACTCCCTCGGAACACCTTGCAAGTCCTGTGTGGACCAAGCAAAAATATCCTGATTCTCACGGAGGAAGTTGACGAGCTCGCTTTCCTATTTATCATTTAACCCGGCACCAATTGTTACGGTGCCCTCTGGGAACATATCATCAACAGGCACTTTCTTGGTATCCTTTGTGGCTTGGAACGAAACGCTACCATGCGGATTACTCAACGCCGGCATATATTGCTGCGTGGACTGAGCCAACGCCGCCACCTCTTGGATTTTTCTTTTCTCTTGCGCAATCACGAGTGACTCGGCTAGGGTAGACCCGGCTGACGCACACTCAATGGAACGTCGGAAATCTCCAGCACTGGTAATTACTCCATTTGGCCAGGGCAACTTCATCTTCAGATAACTGATGTGGCAGCTTGCCATGAACTTGTTCAGTGCTGGTCTGCCGAGTAACGCGTGATACACACTTTCCATGTTCACCACTTCAAACTCCAAATTATCAGTTCGACAGTTGTCTCTCGTGCCGAACAATACGTCAACCCGGACTTTGCCTATGGGCTCACAAGAAATGCCTGGCACAATGCCATGGAAAGTTGTCCTCGTAGCTTGGAGCATGTTCTCCGAGATACCCAACTTGCGCATTGTATCCGCATACATGATGTTAATGCTACTGCCATTGTCAATCAGTACCTTGGAGAACCTCACATTGATGTTAGGCCCAATGAATGTCGGATCCAGCACTAGCGCATATGAACCAGGACTTGGCATAAGCTTGGGATGATCTTTGATGCTCCACGTAATTTCCTGGTCCAACCAAGGCATATACCTCGTCACTACTGGCATTACCACATTCACCTCCATATGTCGGCACTGCAAACTCTTTCTATCTGTTTCCTTAGTGGTAAACACATAGTAACTCTGATGATGCTCCCTGTACTCATTCCTCCCCTCATTTCCGGGGTACCTCTGATCCGGCTGATGCTGGTCTTCCACTTGATGCACTGCATCCCTTCTTTCATGGTTGTCATACCTCGGCGGAGGGGGAGGCAATATTAGCTGTTGCGTGTTCGCTCCGGAGAGCAGTTGCTGCCGGGGTAACTCTTGCCGAGGTTGATCGTTCCGAGGTGCTTGAGCATTCCCCGAACCACCTTGTTCTATCTTTCGCATCCACTCACATTGCCTCGTTGTATGACCCGCTGGGTTACTCGGATTTGGCGTGTGAAATTTACATGGCTGATCCAACATTGACTCATAAGTATACCTCGGACGGTCTTCTTTTCCTGCCACTGTTTCTTCTGCTCTGGCGTCCAAGTTTTCTTGCCATCATTTCTCGGTGTCCACTGTTGCCCTCCAGTTTTCTGATGTTGATTTCCCGTGCTTCGGGCTGAACTTGATTCACATCAGCAACTTGTTGCAAATTATATCGGTAATCCGGTCTATCATCTCTTCTTTTACCCCGGTAGTCATTCCTCCGGGACGACCCGGCTCCATCTCTCAGGTAACACTCCTCATTTGACTCGTTTTACACGAGCCTAGGTTGAGTCGGATCACCCAAAGCATACGAATCTGCAATCCGGATCGTCTCTGCCAATGTAGTTGGCATATCTCTTTGCAATCTTTGCCACAACATGCTTGCATATCTGCATCCTTGCGCAAACCATGCTATGGCGTGTGACTCTATTACACCCTCACACGAGTTTCTCACAGTACACCACCGGGTTAAAAACTCCCGGTCCGTCTCGTTCGGTCTCTGCTTACACATAGCCAGGGTCTATGGCCTATTCGGCCTCTGATACGTACTTGAGAAATTGCTGATAAACATTTCCTCAAAATCGATCTAGCAGTTAATACTTCCGGGTGGCAAATTGTTTAGCCATACCCTCGCTGGCCCCTCCAACATCTGGGGTACGTATCTCACAACCCATCTCAAGTTGCTTGTAGCAATTTTCACAGCCATAGCATAGTTTATCAACCAATCTTCCGGCTTAGTACTGCCGTCATACGTCTTTGTGCCTCCAGGTAACTAGAAGTTAGGTACCGGAGGATCCTTCATGATCCGGGGCCCAAAACACGCAGGACCCAGGGGACCTTGACATTCAATCTATTCCGACCTATAGAGCTGATCCAGTTTCAATCTGGCATCATCAGGCATCAAATCCCTGCTTCCCAATCTTGACCCTATCACATGATAGTCCGGCCTTGGGTATCCTGCGTTCACCATCTCTGAATCTCCATCGTTATACCGGTCTTGCTCTCGTGGAGCACCTCTCTGTTGCATACCTCGGCCGGCACTTTGCTCTTGCCTTGGTATATTCCGCTGCTGCGGTTATCCTGCCGAGTTGCGCTGTCCGGCATTTCCATTTACAGCGTTTCCTTGACCGGCATTGCCTTGGTCGCGGTTACCTAGGTCAGCTTCACCTCGGCTCACACTTTGTCGATCGTCGTTTCTCTGTACTTGTTTTCCTTTCCCTGCCCTTGTCGGGTCATACGGGACGATCTGTTTGTTCCTCCTGGCCGAGGTTACTACCTCTTCCCTCCTAGGACCACCATGAGGAGACGATGCGGCTCCAGCGGATTTCTCTGGGTTACCCACTGCCGAATGAACGATCTTGGAGGCCCCAGCTCTCTCCGGGTTAGCTCTGAGTAATTTCTCATTTTGCCTGTTCGCGATCCGAACCAACTCATTGACCCTATCTTGCTGTCTCTAACGGGCTTCACCCGTCAGACCTTCTAACTCGGATGCAGCTGCAGCTGCTGCCCTGAGGTTTTTCGCCGGGGTACTATACTTCGGCAGCCCCACGGAAAGACAGTTCTCAGACTCCTCAATCCTAGTATCACCCTCTTTGTTCATTTCACTCATGAGATTTCTCCCTTTCACTTTTACAGCATCTACTTTATTTGTCTTTGCATACTGACGTAGCGTCATGTTCAACGACTGCTGAGCTGCGGCTATCTTTTTCGCTCCCTCTAAAATTTTCTTCCTAGTTTCCTCTAGCTTGGCCTGTGCCTGAGCCGGATCTACCACTGCTGCTACCAGGTTTGCCAAGCTATCCATCGCTTCTCGCAGCACATTCTTTGGCCTCTCTAGTGGAGGACCTCTACCTTTCCTCAGTGCCTTAGGCGTTACCTCTGGATCTGGTGCCGGATCCTTGCTTGCGCCAGTGCCAGGCGCGGTCATCATCACCTCAGCACGGTCCAGGGAGCGAGTGGTACGCGCCCCGTGGACCACGCTAATGGGTGGCTCCCCTGCCTCGACAACATGCCGCGGATGAACGCATGACACATCGATAGCAACGTAGACCTTGTGCGCGCCGAGCTTGACGAAGAGGCCGTTGCACGGAAGAGGGCGCTTGCCGAAGCAGCCAGTGTTGTCGCTGACAAAGTCCAGCGCTCCAAAGCACTGAACGAGCCCGGAGACGATGCGTTCGCCGGTGCCAATGAGGTTTGCCGTCCGGATCTTGACCCCTGTTAGCGTCGCTAGCCCCATGGTGGGCACCAACTATCGTGGTGGTGTCACGGCAGATGCCATGGATAGGCTAAAGGTGGGGACTAAATGCACTAGGGGAATCCAGGGAGGGATAGTGTCATGATTCCATACACAGTAGCTTTGTATTCAATTTACTTCCAAGGTTTACAAGTGCTCCTCGAGCTGTATTGGAGAGAGGAAGAAGAAGGAGCTCTCTTACTCTCACCGCTAGCTAGCCCTCAGGAACCAAGTAAAATCTAGCCAATAGAAATCAACCCTTTCTACAGAGGCCCTAGCCCTCCTTATATAGGGGTGGCTAGATCTCCAATTAGGGCATTCGTGGAGGCATATTCCAGGGAATATGCCTCCTCCCAAAATAGTAAGCCGACCGGGTCGCTTTTCCCCCGCGTCATCCATGCACAGGCTACGTGAGCCTCTGCGGCGCCCGCGTCAGCCGACATTGGCGTCATCACCTTTGTCGGCCACACCTCGGTGGTCCTGCCTCTGTCCGCTTCGCTCACGCTGTGCGTACCGGCGTCACCTTTGACCAGCGAGATACCTTCCTTCTCCTAGAAGCTTGATATGACCCGGATCGTAGTTGATACGGCCACACCTATTCCTGCATACAAGTTAGATTCATCTATCCGACTTACGACTTAAGTCAGTTGAGACCCAGTTAGGTGGACATCCCCTGGTCCGGGTTACCCCGAGATTGAGCCTGCCTTGAGGTGACTCGGCCAGCATTTGCTTTGACCTTGCCGTACCTCGACTAACTCGGCCTTTATACCCCGGCGTGACCCTACCCGGGGGTATCCCCCAACATATGTCTTTCGGACTAACCAATGCCCCTGCTTATTTCATGAATCTCATGAATAAGATCTTTATGAATTTTCTAGACAAGTTTGTCGTTGTGTTTATCGACAATATCCTTATCTACTCCAAGTCAGAAGAAGAGCATGAGCAACATCTAAGAATCATCCTTGAAACCCTGAGAGAGCATCGGTTGTATGCCAAGTTCAGCAAATGTGATTTTTGGCTAAAAGAAGTAGGATTCCTAGGACATATTGTGTCTGCTGGAGGAGTCGTTGTTGATCCCGCCAAGATCAAAGATGTCAAAGAATGGGAAGCCCCAACCACTCAAACCCAAGTCCGTGCATTTCTCGGATTAGCGGGATACTACCGCAAGTTCGTCGAAGGATTTTCAAGCATCGCCCGACCCATGACCCAATTGTTGAAGAAGGACTAGAAGTTTGAATGGACCGACAAATGTGAAGCTAGTTTCCAAGAGCCGAAGAAGATATTGATTTCAGCCCCGATATTGATCATGCCTGATATCAAGAAGTCGTTTGATGTATATTGTGATCCATCCAAGATTGGTCTCAGATGTGTACTGATGCAACAAGGCAAAGTCATCGCATATCTGTCTCGACAACTGAAGCAGCATGAGCAGAACTATCTGACCCATGATCTTGAGTTAGCAGCCGTAGTTTTGGCATTAAAGACATGGCGTCACAAAAGCTTGAAGTATATTTTCACTCAGAAGGAGCTGAATATGAGGCAAAGGAGATGGATAAAGTTAATCAAGGATTATGACCTTGACATTCACTATCACCCCGGCAAAGCCAATGTGGTAGCGGATGCTCTTAGCAGATTGCGGGTAGGCTAAACACCATGATCAAGGAGAAGCAGCCAAGTTTGTATGAGGAGTTGGAGCATTTCAGAACATAACTAGTTAGCAAAGGATTCTTAGCTAGCATTGAACTTCATCCCACTTTGATTAGCCAAATCAAGAAAGCCTAGAAGGGAAATGAAAGTATCGATGGAATCAAACATCGTATTGGTACAGGAAAGGTACCTAGATTGACCGAAGACGAAAAAGGAGTTCTGTGGTACAAAGGCCGTCTCTGTGTGCCAGTAGATTTGGAGCTGAAGCAAGTTATCATGTAAGAAGCTCATGATACTCTTTATTCTATCCACCCGGGAGGAATGAAGATGTATCAAGATTTGAAAGAGAAATTTTGGTGGCACAAGATGAAGAGAGAAATCGGAAGCTACATCACCAAGTGTGATATCTGTCAAAGAGTCAAAGCGGAGCATCATAGGCCCGCATGACTATTGCAACCATTGCAGATTCCGGAATGGAAATGGGATTCCATCGGAATGGACTTGGTCACCAGATTGCCTACTTCGAGTAGGGGAAATGACTCAATCTGGGTCATCGTTGATAGACTCTCCAAAGTAGATCACCTTATACCTGTCAAGACAACTTACCAGAGTTCGAAGCTAGCAGAGTTGTACATTGCTAGAATTGTTAGTCTGCATGGAACCCCCAAGACCATAGTATCAGATAGAGGAACCCAATTCACCTCGAGATTTTGGCAGAAAGTCCATAAAGGATTAGGAACCAAGTTGAATTTCAGCACCTCTTATCACCCGCAAACAGATGGACAGACTGAAATAGTCAACCAGATTTTAGAAGATATGTTAAGAGCTTGTGTGTTAGAGTACGGATCAAAATGGGAAGACTGCCTTCCTTTCACATAATTCTCATATCACAACAGTTATAAAGCTAGTTTGGAAATGGCACCATTTGAGTTCCTATACAGAAGAAAGTGTCGCACCCCTTTGAATTGATCGCAAGTAGGAGAGAGTCAGATCTTTGGACCCAACATTCTCCGAGAAGCCGAAGAGAAGGTTCACAAAGTTCGGGAGCACCTCAAGACCGCCCAATCCAGACAAAAGAGTTATGCTGACAAGAGAAGGAGAGACCCGACTTTCAATGTCGGAGATTTTGTATATCTCAAGGTTTCACCATTGAAGGGAACCTAGCATTTTAGTCTGAAAGGAAAGTTAGCCCCTAGATATATCGGGCCTTTCAAGATTCTGAACCGCAGAGGAGAAGTATCTTATCAACTGGAACTGCTAGAAGAGATGTCAGCCATCCACAATGTGTTCCATATCTCATTACTTCGCAAATGCTTAGAAGTGCCGGAGAAGACCGAAGTATTCAAGAATATCGAACAGCGAGCTGTTGATATCAACAAGGACCTGACATATCGTGAAGTGCCCATCCATTTCTTGGAGGAAGCTTACAGAACCATTAGGACCAGGTGTATCAAGTTTCTCAAGATTCAATGGAGCAACCATACCGAAGAAGAAGCCACTTGGGAGCGAGAAGATTACATTAGGACTGAGTTCCCAGATCTCTTTAGTTCCTAGTTTTCTTTCGTAAATCTCGGGACGAGATTTTGTTTAAGGGGCGAAGGTTTGTAACATCGCAAAACTTAATCCAAGGTTAATCAAGATCAAATCTACCCAATTTAGGGTTAACAAAAACTTTTTCCATTTAAAATGATTAAGCATTCATATGTGTGTGCATTTAAATAGGAGCTGTTTTGAATTGCCATGTTTGAGTGATCTATTGGTTGTAAAATAATTCTAAGGTGAATTAAACATTATATAGATCATTCCCAAACAAATACCAAAGAAAAAACAAATCAAAAAGAATAAACTAAGCAAATGGTCACTTTTGCCATTTTAATCACCTAGTCTACTTTGGCTATTCCTAGAACTCAAATCTTAACAGAAACAATTATGGTTCTTTGCACCCCTTGCTAGTACAAGTAGTTCTGTGCCAAGGCCCACTTTGTTTCATCCCAAAAACTTTCAAACACTAAATTTAAATGACATTTGAAAATTGAATATAGTTCATATGTATAGATCACACTTATTCAAAACCACTCAAATGAATTCCATTTGGAAAATCCTAGCAACCACAGTCTACCAAGCATCAGATCAAAGCATCCACCAAAAATCAGCCCAAATTCAAATAAAACTTTCATGCGACCATTGTATCGAATAGGTGGCAGGCAAGATTTCTCTGCCTAACTAATACTATTTGTAGATCAATGCATTATCGAGTTTTTGGCCCTCATTTGGTTCTCCTGTCCCCCTGAGTCCAACCAAGTCCCCAGTGGCCTACCCCTAAGCTGGAGTAGAAGTGGAGCGCCGCCACTTTATGGTCACCGCCAGCCAGAAGCGGGCAACGCGCCAGCGACTGCGCCGTGCCAAACCAGCACGTCCCCTAGCTCCGCCCAACCCTACCGCACCTCACTGCCCCTTCCCCAAGACCAGCCAGGCCCTGGACCACTCCCCAGCACCACCGCCCTTTCTCTTTGCAAGCTTGCCAGAGCGCGATAGCCGCTAGCACGTACCAGACCGCCCCTCGACCCCATACCATGCACGCCGCTCCGCCTCAACCCCAGCAACCCGCCAGACACAGACGTGCACCACAGCGTGACCCACAGTTGCCATGGACGCCGTCGAGCACCGCCTCTGTCTCCCAGAGCACGCAACGCTCCCGACCATATGCCACCGCCCCTAGCCGCGCCATTACGCCGTAGAGCACCGCCAGGGAACCTCCCACCGTCCGCCTACCTCACCCACGCCGATAGCTCCCTGTACCGCCCTCGCCGGAGACGCCTGCCCACACCTCTCGGTCTCACCGTCGAGCCTATATAAGGAGGCCACCCCCTGCCTCATTCTTCACACCATTCCACTCCCCTCTCTTCCCTGAACATTTCCCCACTCTCGCCGGAGCCGCTCGAGCCTTAGTTCGCTGGAATTGCACCGGAGGAGCCCGCTACAGAGGAGGAGACGCTGACGTCGATTCCGTCCACCGCGGCCCCTGCCGCGACCTCACCTGAGTACGCCGTCACCGTTCAGTTTGATCGCCCGCCTCACCGCCCTAGCTGGAGCCCTGGTACGTCCCTAGTAGACCCCCACTGGCCGTTTAAGGTTCGGTCTCACCGGCAACGAGTCCATCATCGATGATGATTGTGAGCCGTTGATCTGCGTTATAATCGTGTGGCCCAGATCGCTAGATACCGTTTCGGGTTTTAAGTGTCGCTGACAAGCGGGACCAACCTATCAGCCGCCCTCTACGCCTCTGAGCGTTACTGGGCCGGCCCATTTCATTTCCCGCGCTGAACCAGTAATTCAAATAAGGATTTTTCCATTTAGGCTTAAACTCAATTCTGTCCCTTAGTTTAAAAATCAATTCAGGGAAATTTACTGAACCAAATTGAGTGATTCCAATTTTGTGGGAAAGCTTCTGAAAAGATCTATCCAAGCCCGTTGGATTTAATTCATTTAGAGTTAGAGATCTCTCCTAGTAAAAATAACAAGACAGAAGCTTTTGCACATTCAAACATTTTTATAAAATCAACCATATAGCTTTTGAGTTGATTCCAACTCTCAAAATTCACATTTAACCATACCTATCTGAATATATAATAAAATTAAGGATTACAGACAATGACTTTGGACTAGTACCAAAATAATGATATATAGGCATTTCTAGTCACTTTAAATCATTAAATATTAAACTTAAACTTATTAAAATGTGATCCAACCTTTAAATCACATTCCCATATGTTAGAATATGTGGTGATGACATGTGTCCACATGATCCCATATTTTAATTAGAGAATATTAAATCTTAGTTAATTTCAATGAGTATAAATTACTTTTCTCAAATAAAAAGAATGAAGCTAGTTCATTAAACCTTGTGATGCTTGTGATGATATTAGATCATCAAATGTGTGCCTTAGTGTGCTAACTAGACTAGTTAAGCATTGTTTGGTGATTGTGTATTCCGCATGTATTTATAGACGATATTACCGACCAAGTCTATGAGGAGGAGGAGTTCTACCAAGAGGAGGAGGAAGAGAACTTCAACCACTGCACTACACAAGGCAAGCCTAGCACTTCAAGTAAACTGAGCAAGCTATTATTATCAAGCTAGCACTAAGCAAGCCATCATTACCAATGCAAGCTAACCCTTTCAATCTAGATAACCTAAGCAAAGGCATTAGGCATGCTTTGGTTATACCACTTTAACTTCTATCTTTTCCAAGTTTTATTTCCAAGCTTTACTTTTCTTGACTTTACCAAAGTCCGTTACTCCTTTAGAAGGTAGCATAAAGAGTATAAAACATGACCTATCTAGTTAGACTTAGATGTCATTCTATGGCATGAGATTGATCTTAGCATCCCACTTTAGTGAACACTCTTAACTTAGTAGTTTAGAGCTAAACTAAAACTTGATTCACTCTAGATGGGAATACTTGGTGAAAATGACTTGTGAAAACCTTGGAATGATGAGTCATTCTATTGAGATGTTTTAACATGTGTTGAGAAACACAAATGGTTTATGATGATGAAAATGTTGAGGCATGAGCCTTAGCCCTTTTACAAAACTGATGGTTGGGTTCGGATGCGATACCATTCCAATTTTACCGTACAACCATAATACCTGAATTGGGTAAGGCTTAGCCGGAAGTTTATATGCATTAGTATTAGTTCCCTCGCGGGAGAGGTTTGAGCTGAGGCTACCTCTCAATGTTGTCCACCTATGCAGTGCCCAAGATGACAGATGGTCATGGTTGGGAGGCCATACTCATAGGAGAGGTGCTTATACTAGGGTGTGTAAAGGAAAGGTTATGTTTGATTATCTGCATACTAAGTATGATGATTCAAGGTTATCCCTGATAGATGTATCGAATCTTGTGGTGAAAGTGTACCACCTATGTAGAGTGTCAAACTGAATAATAGCGTCATGATTGTTATGGACAGTTGGAGTGGCCATATTGTTCTGTTGTCAGATCTTTTCAAAATGACTTATGAAATGAATTGTGACATGACTTGACCACAACAGAGTTGTGACTATGATAATTAAGTTCCCACTTAAGTGTTTTCAAAACTTCTTTTATCTTTCTTTGTTTCTGAACTCATCTTAGGTTTCAAACTTAACTTTATAGTTAAACTTAGAGTTAGCATTTACACTAGAACTATACTACTTGTTAGTGGTAGTTTGCGAGTACTTAAAGAGTACTCATGGCTTTTGTCCCTGGCTATTCCTATGGCCAGACTATGAAGGAGATTACCAAGATGAAGGACAACAGGACGACTATGATAATTAGGACTATCTTCCATTGTCAGCATTGCCTGTGACTCTGAAGATGGACCCCACCGCTATGCTATTTATTCCACTACTTGATTGTAGTAAGACTGGATCATGAGATCCTTATTTGTGTAAGACCTTATTTATGGTTTGTAATGGATAATGTAGTATGATATCCAATCTGTTATGCCTCGCAAAATTGGTAATCCTGGGATTGTAATGTATGGCATAACAGGCATATGGGATTAAAAATCCCAGTGTTGACACTCTCCCGTCTCTCTCTCGTGACCGTGGTCCCAAGTATGGACTACGCGAGCGCGAGAGATCTTCACCGCGGAGCGCCGTCATGCTGCGGGATTCAGATCCGGGAGCTCTACTTCCGCAACTGCTCCTGGATTAGGGAAGCGGGATTCATCGTCAGGAACCGGACGTGTGTAACTCCCCGCGAGGTGTCGCACTTGAGGCACTCAAGTCATTTTAGCCAAGGAGCGCAAGGACTTCATCACGAGCTTGAGGTCGGCTTCGGCTCATCTACATCAACCATGCTCTTCCGAGCATTGACAACGCTTTTCGGTCTTCAAGGGTAAGTTCGCGAAAAGCCCCTCCCGTTATTGTATTACTAATAGATAGGTCCTGGCAGCTTCAGGGGTTCAGGGGCGTAGGGTAAAATTTATTGTTTTCATACGTGGAACCCCAACAGTGGTATCAGAGCTAGATCTATGCGTAGTAATGCTAGTATGGGTAGAAATCACGAGATGTAGCGTGTGGGCGTTGATCTTTTAGTTGCTACCCTCCCACGTGTACTGTGTGTACCGCAGTAATTCTAGATGAAGTGGCCCCCAACCGACTTTACGCGTTCATTCGCGAGACTGGTCCACGCTTGACATACGGCTTGTACCGTATAAAGTGGCTTAGGGGGTGTCTGTCTCTCTCGCTTTAGTTGGTATACCATTTGCAACGGAGGGCCCCGAAAGGGGTGTAGTAGAGACAACTACTTGATCAGCGTTATGCTGAAAGTTCGTAGGTAAGAACGGTTCTTGTGCGAAATCCCATTCAGCCACGTAAAACATGCAAAGATAAAGTAGAGGCGTATAACTTTGTTTTGCAGGGGGGCGTTGCTTTGTTATATGGTTGTGGCAAAGGTAAAGTGATTACCTTTTGTTATGTAGTAGTAGATAGTCACGGAAGTGACGAACTACCACGCTGGAATGACACCGGTACCCTGGTGTCTACGGCGTCGGAACCCGGTGACGACGGATAGAGATCACGACATGAAGAACCATATCACATAGCATTTACATTCAATGTTTTGTTTGTATGTCTTATTGTGTGCTAGATTAGATAATCGACGGTAGCCTAATAAGATGAACCCTATTAAAATTACCAACGATTGTGTTCCCCCTTAGTGTGCACCACAAAGAAATTTCTTCGGTATGAGGCGATCCAGGGTTACAGGCCTGGGTGTCAGACATATCTATGTTCACATACAGTGGGTGTAAGCCATGTTGCACAGCGAATACACTAAGGTTGAGTTGGCGAGCCTAGCATGCCACAGAAGCGTGGCCTCGGAACACGGATGGTCGAAAGATCGAGCACGAGTCGCATGAATGATGTGACCGACGTTTAACGTCCACCTTTGAACCCACATCGATGGTCGTGATCAATTGGGGGAGATGTGGCTAATAGGGGTCATGTTATCACTAGGAAACCTCACTAGGGATAGGTGTTTCTAAGTGGAGTTATTATTAACTCATTTAATTATAAACTTAGTCTAAATTCCTTTCGCAATTATAAATGTAGATGGGACCTTTCGTGTTGACAATTGATTGGTTAGAAGGAGAGAAGCTCAGATTAGATGGATCGAACTTCTCCATATGGGTTGCAAGTCTCCATGTTCTCCTTAGCGAGAACGATGTGGTCGACTACATACGCGACAGGATGGATTTGGATCAGCCCACTTACCTAGAGACCCAAGAGGAGCGGAAAGACCGCTATCTCCGTCGGGAGATGGCCTCCTATATTTCAGTTGTAATGCATTTCAGAATGGTGGACGAGCTGTGGCCTTTCGTGGGTGATGTCAACCCTCGTTCAGTGATGCTACATCTTAGGACACATTTCGGGGAGCAGACACGCATTTGGGAGCATGAGCTGATTGGAGACTTCCTCTCCATTAAGATGGAGGAGAACTCGTCACTGGACGACCACTTGGAGCACATGCATGATGTGTACATGAGGCCTGCATACTTCCTGGACATCTAGATAACGGGCTCTTTTGCAAACGCCGTTGTGTTGCAGTCGCTGCCACCTAGCTACCAAGCACAAGTCAGGACTTGCGTAATGAGGGGCGACGCGGAAACAATGGAGTTCCACCGATTCATGACACATCTTAGGAATGTGTTGGTTGAACCAGATGTTGCTCAGGTCATCAACGACAAAGGTATATAGTTGATATACAGTTTTATAAATGTTATAATCTTGCAAACACATTTGCAGTGTTAAGTATATCTGATACTTGTTATGTTTTGCTGAAAACAGGTCCTTCTGCATGAGAGGTGCTTGCTAGAGGGGAGGTGACGTTGTGTGTTAATGGCGAGCATGATGATGATGGCCGACAACACTCTCCCTCAACATTTATCATTTAGTTTGTGTTTTAGGATGATTATTGTAATCAAGAGATTGTGAACTTCTTTAGTGTGTCTCACACTTCGTGAGACGGTTATTCATATGAGTTTGTTACAAACAGTTGTTCCACTTTTATGAACGATTTCTATTCATGTTCATATCTTGTTTGATTATGTGTGAATTATCCTTGTTGTTTGAAACTAATTGATAATGCATGAACATTTGTAAAATATTAAAATGCCTCGTTTAAAATACCCAACTTAATGATATGTTCATTAATGAATGAAAACCATTGTTTAAATTCAAAGTTATGTGATAATATGTGAAAGTCATTCGATTTCTTATCACATATAAATCATGCCTAAGTTCGTCAAAATAACTTGAACACCGTGTATTACTTGAATACAATGTGTTTAAAGAATTGTTAAAAGTATATTCGATGTATTGTGTTTTAAAGAAAATGGTAATTATCATTAAATGATTGTTTCAATGTGTAAAGAAGTTTACCAAAGGAAACATGAATATGAAACTATTTGATTTGATCAAAGTGTTTCATCAAAAATGGGTATAAATATAAAAGAGAATCAATTACTATGATTTGATCAATAGTAATGAAGTTCAAATTTATAAGAATGGCATAAAAGAAATTATGGAATGCAAAAGCATTTTGAATCATCAAAATGCGAAGCATCACAATGTGATATTAGATATCAAAGCGGTTGAATAGAAGGCACCAAATAAATCATTGTAGTGTAGATGTAGAGACCATTAGTTAGAAGTAGTCAGCACTCAATTAGAATTTATAGTGAACCATTTGAATTCGTGAAAGTTTTGGGGTTATTCGATATAACCAAAACAATAGCGAATAAGTCCTTGTGGAGTATTCATTGGAAACTTTGAATACGAAATCCATAGCTGAAACCAAAAGAGAAGCAAAACTGGTATTGCTTGGATTTTGGTACATTCTTGAGAAAGCTCACTTTTAGTGATGTTTCTCAATTATGGAGCAAATGGGAAATAGTGTAAAACACAATGATGATTCAAAAATCCTGCATCAGAGTGTTGAGAAGTGCAACGGACAACGTTCCTGAACGATTCTCTTCACAGAAGGAAAGAATCAATGATATTGATCTTTGTGTTTTTCCCCACTTGTGTTTTTCACTACATGGAGTAGGATTCAAAATGTAATTCATATCTTATATGGAGACATTTGAGAATCACTTGTCATGATTTTTGGAATATGACATACCTACGAACTACAAAGGAAATAATGGTAAACTAGAATTATGAGAAATCCTAAAAACAAAATTCCCTTTAGATTAGAAAGCAATTCGTTGCTGAATCTCACAAGTAAAAGGGGTTACTTGGAATTTTCCCAAATGACTGCAAAGCCATAGTAGGAAAAAGGGGTAAATGACAAAAGCACAATTTGTCAAGTATTGGATGAATTCAAATGAATTTGATTCATGTGTGCTAAATGTCTAGTGGATTTAAAACTAGTAAAGTACTAGTATCGCATAGTAAAATCTCCAAGTTTGATATTTGATCAAAGGATTTTGAAGTTGTTCAAAATAGTGAGTGGATATGCAATTTGCATAAAATTGAGTGGGAGCTATGAAAGTCTTCCTGAAACAATATGTGATTGACATATTTTTAAGTGGGAGCAATATAAGTCTCAAATTCAAATATGTAGGAACATATTCTGAGTGGGAGCTTATAGGAGTAATTCTTAAGTATGTTAAGAATGAAAGCGCAAATACTTATAAATAATGATTTATAAGATGTAGAAGTTTACAATAAGTGTATTATGATATTATGTAGTATTCCTTAAGGGATTCTGAAAGGGGTTTTGGAATAGAAGTTAATTAAGGAACTAATCCTTAATAACTCAAATTAGGAATAACATTAAGTTTAACATCAATAGTTAAAAGAAAGAAAAGGATGATCATCATCCACTATGTTGAGACATAGGTTCTATCTTAGTAAACCATGATGATAACTTAGCATAATATGTGATCCAAATAAGGAACGTTTGAAAGTGATTAAGTTCGAATCACAGAATGTTGAGCTGAGTTTTTATCCGCAGTGTCTAATACAGAACTGTAGACATGTTTTCCAAATCCATAAAGGATGACATATCTTAAAGCATAAAGAGTTATGTTATAAGGGAATATGTTGGAAACTCCTGTAGATACCGTTTAAAGTCAAGTAGGAAGCGAGGTGAACAAAGACATCGAAAGTTGCATAGAGTGCACTAGTGTTTCGATGAATACATTTATAATAATAGATAAGGGTACCATCTAAAGAGTTGTATAATGTTATGACGGGGCTAGTTCGCTTTTAACGTAGAATGATGTGTCCCAGGGCACAATGCCCATGAGAAATCCCTCGAGGTTGATCTAACGTTAGTGTAGGCTCCTGGAATCAAGCCTCATTATGCTACCATAGCAATGATGCATACACACAGATGCTATCATGTGATGTTAAAGTATTAATGTCAATCAAGGTGACATTAGTAAGTTTCAAAGGATTTGGGACTATAAAGTATAAACCCAAGACTCAACCTCTTCCATGAGCAAGCATGTTCAGGGTACCGGATATATGGTGCCAGAGATTGAGAACAAATGCAGCTAGTGTATTTGTACTCTAGTGCAAGTGGGAGACTGTTGGAAATATGCCCTAGAGACAAATAGTAGTAAGGACTCTTATCATATTTCATATAGTTTATGATTAAGTTTTATATCATGCTATAACTGTATTGAGTGGAAACATCAATACACGTGTGATATACAAACAACCAGGGGTTCCTAGTGAAACTCTAGTCACTGGTTCATTGGTCAACAGATGATCAAGTTTCCTGATCATGTGGCATTTATGCCAGTTGGAAATGAGGTCATCTCATTCTGAGAATGAGATGATGAACTAATACCCAACCTAAACATCATGACCCGATCATGTCACGAAGTTCAAGTTATGATGATTAGAAATGGATCCTCGTAGACTATTCCTTAGACCGTGAGGCTATATCAATCACTGTTTCCTGAGAGTGCTTTGATAGCATCAAGCACCACTTGATAATACAGTGGTTATAAAGGTGTGTTCAGGTACTCGGAGGAAACCGTTGAGGCAATATATGTCAAGAGCGGGATTTGTCTGTCCATGTGACGGGAGGATACTCAAGGGCCCACTCAGAGAAGTTATATCCAATAGCTGTGTAGCGTGTGATTTGATCGCGTGGATATCACTTGTCAGAACGAGTCAAGTAGCATTGTTCAGTAACGAGATTGAACGCGACATGGAGATGTCATTGATCAGATCTCGGGCAATGCAAGTATCGAGTGACAAAGGGAATAAGACATGACTGTCCCGGTTCAAACGACGAAAGATCTTCATGGAACGCACAGGGGTCACATGGCCATCCAGGTCCCTCTGTCGATCATTGGTGTGGGAGTGTCCCAACCATGTCTGGAGTGTTCCCGAACCGTGGGGTATCACGCTTAAGGGCTTGGTGATGCTTAGAGAGTGTTTATAGGATCGGTAGAATCGCCGAAGAGTTATAGGGAGAAAACGGGAAGGGTTTCAGTAAGTCTGGAGGATGTCCGGAGTGGAGGTGGAAGGTGTCCATAGCCACGGAGATTGAATAATGTGTGAATGAATGTTAATTGTTGATTTAATCATTTATTCATAATTATTTAATAAAGAGAAAATAATTAAAGGTCAAAAAGGCTTAATGGGCCAATTTCCGGAGGGAGAGGGCCCATTAGGGAAAGGAGAGAGGGGGAAGGGGCAAGGGGGCTGGCCGGCTGGGCCTAGCCCCCCGCGCGGGGCCCACTAGGGGCTGGCCGGCGGCCTCCCCACCCCCTCCTCTCCTTTAGTCCCACCCCGGGACTTTGAGGGAGGGTGTACACCCTCCTCCCCTATATATAGTGGGGTATTTGGCCAAGATAAATACACCAATAATCAATAAAGGTCTCCCTACTTTTGGGAGGACCTCTAATTGATATTTTTCTCTCTCCGCTCTCTCTCTCGTGACCGTAGTCCCAAGTCTGGCTACGCGAGCGAGAGACATCTTCACCGCGGAGCGCCGTCGCGTTGCGGGATTCGGATCCGGGATCACTACTTCCGCAACTGCTGCTGGATCAGGGAAGCGGGAGTCATCGTCAGGCACCAGACGTGTGTAACCCCCCGCGAGGTGTCGCACTTGAGGCACTCAAGTCAATGGACCCAAGGAGCGCAAGGACTTCATCACGACCTTGAGGTCGGCTTCGGCTCGTCTACATCAACCACGCTCTCCTGAGCGTTGACAACGCTTTTCGGTCTTCAAGGGTTAGTTCGCGAAAAGCCCCTCCTGTTACTGTATTACTAATAGATAGGTCCTGGTAGCTTTAGGGGTTTAGGGGCGTAGGGTAAAATTTATTGTTTTCATACGCGGAACCCCAACATATTCACCTTGGAAATAGAGAGACCATCTCTCCAATTGGTATTGTAAGAGATGTGGTAAGATTTAATATTCTGCTGATTTTCTAGTACTTGGTTTAGCTGCTAGTAAAACCTATCCTATCATTTTTGGTAGACCTTTCTTGAACACATGTGGAGCCATTATAGATTGTAAAAGGGAGAAAATTTTAACTAAATTTGATGGGGAATCTTATGAGTTTAATTTTTCAAAATTTGCTAAAGTTCCTTGTGAAAATGAAACTCCTAATGAGGATTTTAGAGTTAAACAACTTGCTGCTATTTCTCTTGCTCCTAACAATGCTCTGCAGCAATTTATGGAAGATCATGAAAGTTAGATCTTCATGGAAGAAAGAAATGAAATTGATGAGATTCTCTGACGTCAACCTAAGATGCTTAAGCATAACTTCCATGTGGAAGACTTGGGTACCACATTGCCACCTAAAAGGATCCGGTTTTCAATCTGAAAACTTTACCTGACAATCTTAAATATACTTACATTGATGATAACAAAATATATCCTATTATTATTAGTTCTAAACTTTCAGGGAAGGAAGAGGAAAGATCATTGGAATTACTGAAGAAACACTAAGGAGCTATGGGCTATACCCTTGATGATTTAAAGGGGATTTCTCCTACTATATGTCAGCATGCTATCAATATAGAACCCGATTTAAAACCAGTGGTAGAACATCAACATCGTTTAAATCCTAAGATGAAGGAAGTGGTAAGAAACGAGGTATTAAAACTCCTTGATGCTGGTATTATTTATCCTATTGCTGATAGTGAACGGGTTAGTCCTGTTCATTGTGTCCCTAAGAAAGGGGGAATTACCGTTGTGCCTAATGATAATGATGAGCTTATTCCCAAAGAATAGTAGTAGGTTATAGGATGTGCATTGACTTTAGAAAGGTTAACAAAGTTACTAAGAAAGATCATTACCCACTGCCTTTTATTGATCAAATGTTAGAAAGGTTGTTTAAAAGGACCCATTTTTGTTTTCTTGATGGATACTCTGCGTTTTCTCAAATTGCTGTTAAATAACAAGATCAAGAAAAAACTACATTTATGTTCCCTTATAGAACCTATGCTTATAGGCGTATGCCTTTTGGTTTATGTAATTCTCCTGCTACTTTTCAAAGATGCATGTCTGCTATCTTTCATGGTTTTTGTGAGGAAATTGTGGAAGTATTCATGCACGATTTTTCTATCTATGGAACTTCTTTTGATAATTATCTGCACAACCTTGATAAAGTTTTGCAGAGATGTGAAGAAACTAATATTGTTCTTAATTGGGAAAAATGCCACTTCATGGTCAATGAAGGAATTATCCTTGGACATAAAATTTCTGAAAGAGGCATAGAAGTTGACAGAGCCAAAGTTGAAGCAATTGAGAAAATGCCCTATCCTAGAGATGTCAAAGGTATTCGTAGTATCCTTGGGCATGCTGGTTTCTATTGAAGTTTTATTAAAGATTTTCTCCAAGATATCAAAACCGCTTACCAATCTTCTCCCAAAAGATGTACCCTTTGTTTTTGATGATGATTGTAAGGAAGCTTTTGAAACTCTAAAGAAAGCTTTCACTGCTGCTCCTATTGTCCCACCACCTGATTGGAACTTACCCTTTGAAATCATGTGCGATGCTAGTGATTTTGCTGTAGGTGATGTTCTTGGGCAACGAATACATAAAAAGTAAATGTTATGCATTATGCTAGTAAGACTCTTGATGCTCCTCAAAATAATTATGCTACTACTGAAAACGAGTTCTTAGCTGTTGTCTTTGCTTGTGATAAGTTTAGACCTTATATTGTTGATTCAAAAGTTACCATTCATACTGATCATGCTGCTATTAAGTACCTTGTGACGAAGAAAGATGCTAAGCCTAGGCTTATTAGATGGGTGTTGCTTTTACAAGAGTTTAACCTACATATTGTAGATAGGAAAGGTGCTGAAAATCTGTGTGCTGATAATTTATCTCGATTAGGAAACATCTCTTTTGATCCTATGCATGTTAATGATAGTTTCCCAAAGGAACAGTTGGCTGCAGTAGGGGTAAGCTCACGAGGGAGTCCTTGGTATGCTGATTATGCTAACTTCATTGTCTCCAAGTATTTGCCTCCAACTTTTACAGCCCAGCAAAGAAGGATGTTATTTTACGATTTGAGGCATTATTTTTGGGATGACCCACATTTATATAAAGAGGGAGTAGATGGTATTATGCGAAGATGTGTTCCAAAATATGAACAAAAGGAGATATTGCGGAAATGTTGTGGTAGTGCCTATGGAGGACATCATGCGGGAGATAGAACCGCACAAAATGTACTACAATCAGGTTTTTACTGGCCTACCCTTTTTAAAGATGCAAGAAAATTTGTCGTATCATGTGATGAGTGTCAACGGGTTGGTAATATTTCTAGACGCAATGAGATACCTATGAATTACTCTCTTGTTATTGAACCATTTGATTATTGGGGATTTGACTTTGTGGGTCCTTTTCCCCCTTCAAAAGGTTATACTCATATTCTTGTTGTTGTTGACTATGTTACTAAGTGGGTAGAATCCATACCTACGAAAAGTGCTGATGGTGAGACCTCTTTAAAAAAGCTTAAGGATATTATATTTCCTAGGTTTGGAGTACCTAGGTATCTTATGACTGATGGAGGTTCTCATTTCATTCATGGTGGCTTTAGAAAGACCCTTGCTAAATATGATGTTAATCATAGAATTGCTTCAGCTTATCATCCCCAAACTAGTGGGCAAGTAGAACTATCAAATAGATAAATTAAATCCATCTTGCAAAAGACTGTTAATAGATCTAGAAAAAATGGGCTAAAAAGTTGAATGATGCTTTATGGGCTTATAGAACTGCTTATAAAAACCATATGGGAATGTCTCCTTACAAAATGGTTTATGGAAAAGCTTGCCACCTGCCTTCAGAATTAAAACACAAAGCTTATGGGGCAGTAAAAGAACTTAATAGAGACTTCAAACTTGCTGGTGAGAAAAGATTATTTGAATTAAGTTCGTTAGATGAGTGGAGGAGTGAAACATATGAAAATGCTAGACTCTTTAAAGAAAAAGTTAAAAGATGGCATGACAGGAGAATTCTTGAGAGTTCCATGTTAGTGAAAAGGTTCTATTGTATAGGTCTCGTCTCAGATTTTTTGCAGGAAAACTACTCTCAGAACGGGAAGGACCTTTTATTATTGAAGAGGTGTATCGTTCAGGGGCAATAAAAATTTCTTCCTTAAAAGATAACACTACACAAGTGGTGAATGGTCAGAGTCTCAAGCACTATATTTCTGGAGATTCTTACAATGAAGATATTGATGCTATTCAAATAGTGACTCCGGAAAAATTTATCAAAGTCCAAATTCAGAGACCTCCGGAGTCTGTTTTCGAATAGGTAACTGTTCTGGTAAGAAAAGGTCCATGAAAAATCTGTCAATTTATATTTTTGCAGTTTTTATCTAACATGGAAAGCAATGAGTCGAAAGAGGGACGGAAACGGACCCCACGTGGCTCACACTACCCCGTGGCGTGGGCCCACCTAGCCGCGCCAGCAGGGGGTGTGGCCACCCCGGAGCCCATCCCCGACCCATTTTCTCCCAGTACTTCCTTTTCGTTGTAAAACTTCATAATATATAATCCCCCGGATCCCCCGAGGTTCGTATATCGTGTTCTCGTCATGTTTTCGTTTCAATCTGTTATGTTCAGATGTCATTCCAGGGTTTGTTTTCGGAGGACTATGAGCTGCGACACCGGCGCGAGCTTCATCGCGACCTTGAGTAGAGGACCTTTGTTGGATGGGTGGAAGAATAAAAGATCACAGCTAGGCACGAAGATATGGATTGGAGCATCAAGGAGGAAGTGAAGGGCATGTTGGCAGGCATGAAAGGACAAGAGCTGATACCTCCAATTCTAAACCTCAGTTCCTGCCTTGCAGCAGTGGAAGCTCTGCAGGTCGCTGATGAGTTTTGCGATAAGTACCAAGTCCTAAGGAGAAAGGTGGATATACTACAGGAAGACAATGACAGGCTTCGCAAGATCCTGGAAGATTTTCTCACTCCGATCGAGAGAACACCACCACCACCGAAGGAGTAATCCGTCATCAGGTTTTGACATCCCCTTGGTTTGTTCCAAGCTTGGGGGAGTGCCGCGGTATCACATCACTATCTTTTATCTTTTTACCTTTTTAGTAGAGTCATATCATGAATAGAGAAGTTATTATGTAGGATGGTTTGCATTATGGAAGTGTCCCCCCTCTCGTTAGATATCTATGTATCCCTTGGTGAGAATTGTTGTTATGGAATATTAATGAGAAGTTCTATCATTTATTCTTTTGCATATCTTATATTATTTTTCAATTTCTATTATATGATTGATCTTGTTGTTAGTATTGGTATCACTTTGAGATCATTAAGTAAATTTAATTGGTTTTGGCAAACCTGGCTCGGTCAGTAGCAACACTATTTGAGAATTGAATGAAAAAGAGAGAAGTACTTTCAAGAAATATAAATATTTCTTTCTTGATTGGCTCATAAGCTTAGTATTCTCTGGTTAAGATCCTTTGTGCTTCCACGGACGATTGCATGTTTGTTTTTATGACTTGTATGTTTGTTTGTTTCCTTCAACTCTTATGCTTGCTACCCAGCCTTGCTAGCCTAAAACCTGTACTGAGAGGGAATGCTTCTCGTGCATCCAATCCTTAAACCAAAAATCTATGCCATTTGTGTCCACCATACCAACCTATTAGCATTATTGCTATTCCAAGTAAATTCATGTTTTTATCTACCTTCCGAATTAAAATTTTATGTGAAAATTAGTGATTAAAACACTCACAAACTTGATGGCACACTTTACTTTCTTGCACTTAATAAACTTGAACCGTTGTGCCGATCTATGTTGCGTATATGCTTGCGCTTTATAAGTTGAGAGTTAGCAAAACCATGTTATCATGGGGAACGCTTTCAACATTGCACTTTATTTAGTTGATATCATGTTCTTTTGCTTATGGATCCCGGAGGTGTGAAATGAAAGGGGAGCTTGTAAGGCTCATGGAGTTCGTATATGTGTTAGAGAAACGCCTGGGCGACTGGTATATGCCATGCCTAATCATGGTGGAAACCTGCAGCGTAACCATAGTGAGCAATGTATGAAGCATCCTCTATAAAAAAAGAGAAACCTATGCAAATAGGAAATAAAAAAACAAGGAAAAAAAGAGAAAAAAGAGGCCTATGCAAATAGGAAATAAAAGGATTGCTGAGATGCTCATTGTCTGCTTGCCGTGTCATTTTGATATGGGGAATCTTCCGTATCATCGGGCAAGGGGTACCACGTTGGCGGTTCTCTATGATACACATGTACTTACAATGACAAGAACTTACTTGTGACTAAACCTGAGTAGCATGAGGAACGATCTTCGTAAGTAAGGGGCATGAGATTTTCAGCTTATAACTAGTCAAGCATATCCTCATATTTGATCACTTTAACCATAATCACCCAAAGATGCTTATGATAGGGGTAATGAGAGCTGAAAGCTAATAAGTACCATAATTTTTGGAAGCTCTTTATGAAACTTGAAATCCCTGCTTCCCTCTGTGAAGGGCCTATCTTTTACTTTTTAGTTGAGTCAGTAAACCTATTCCTTTCTATCTCAGCAAGTATTTTGAGTTGTTTTGTTTCATTCATTCATATGATTATTTATTCAATCATGTTTCTTATGTTCCTTGTTTTGCACATTACTCTTATCTTAGTGAATATTAGTTTGAAAGCTATCATTGAAAACCCCATTATGTTTGAACTCCTGCAAATTGTTAACCGTTCTTTGATCAAGAACAAAGTTTGCCATTACCAATTATGATTTACTTTTTGTATCTTTATTGTGTTTCCTTTACTTATAGCAAGTTAAGTTATATAATAGTGAGTTGTCTTCTATTATGATTTGTGTATAGATGAATGTGATGCTTCTTGTCCGTATTATCAATTTATTGAGCTCCATAAACCTGAGGTCATGTTTATTGAGCTCAGTTTTCGCTTGGGGACAAGCGAAGTCTATGCTTGGGGGGAGTTGATACGTCCATTTTGCATCACTATTCTATATCATAATTAACTGTTATACATTGATATATTTCATATTAAGAGATGATACTTATGTTATTTCATCTGTTTTTGCATGGTTGATGACTGTTGGAGGATGGACCGCTGAAGTTAGGATTCTGATGGAAAAGGCACTGTTTGGAGGTGAAATTCGCGAAGATCAGAAAATCCCAGAAAATATACGGAAAATCCTATTTTTCCAGAAGACGAAGGAAGCCAGAAGGAGGAACAGAGATGGGCCATAGGGGGGCCACACCACCCCCTGCCGCGGGCCACCCTAGGCCGCGCCACTAGGTGGTGTGGCCACCCTGGCCTACCTCTGGCTAAGCTCTTTGGCGTATATATTCCTCACGAAACCTAAGACTCGGGGAGCGACCACAGAAAGGTTCCACCGCCTCTCCGGGGCAGAAACTATAGAGAGAGAAAGAGCTCTCCGGCAGGCAGAAATCTGCCGGGGAAATTCCTTCCCGGAGAGGGGACATCATCGCCATCAACACCGTCATCGAGCTAGACTTCATCGGGATCATCATCATCATCACCACCACCATCATCTCCACCAGCACCATCATCACCACTCCATACCGCTGTAACAATTGGGTTGAATATTGCATAGTTCTTAGGGGAAACTTTCCCGGTGTTGGTTACTTGGTGTAGTTGATGCTATTGAGTGGAACCATTGAATTATCATTTATGTTCAGATTGTTACTTATCATTATTTCATCTCTAATCTTGATCCATATGATGTCTCATGAGTAGTTTGCTTAGTTCTTGAGGACATGGGAGAAGTCATGTTGTTAGTAGTGGAATTGTGTTGTGAAAGATTCAATGGTTTAATATTTAAGTTGTGGTGTTATTCTTCTAGTGGTGTCATGTGAACTTCGACTACATGACACTTCACCTTTATGGGCCTAGGGGAATGCATTGTGTATTTGGCTACTAATCATAGGGGTTGCCGGAGTGACAGAAACCCGAACCCCCGTTAGGAAACCTTTGCACAAGGGAGTGTAGGATCTCAGAGTTTAAAGCTTTGGTTAGGTTTCTATCTTAATTACTTTCTTATACTTGCGGATGCTTGCAAGGTGTATAATAACAAGTATTTATTAGTCCTAGGAAGGTCAGTACATTAGCATAGGTTCACCCACACAACACTTACCAAACTAAAGAAGATTCATCAACTATATGAAGTGAAAGCACTTGACGATATTCCTGTGTGTCCTCGAGAAAGTTTGGTCATCTTAAGTAATACAACCGGCTTGTCCTTTGCTAAAGAAAGGATTGGCCACTTGCTACATTTGTTATTATTGTCTTTTATCTACTCGTACTTTATTTATCTACATTATCAAAACCCCCTAAAAATCCGTTTGCTAATTATTTACAGAGAATTCCTGCTCCAAGCCACTTGTCAACACCTTTTGCTCCTGGTTGGGTTCGACACTCTTACTTATCAAAAATAGTGCGATACACCGCCTATACTTGTGGGTCATCAGGGAGCACCCCAGAGGGGAAGCTGCAACCCGTGCCAAGCCGCGGTGGTGGTGGCGGCAGTGGGAGGAAGGCAGCACCACAGGCCTAGAGCAGCGACGGGGGCGCCGGAGTGTTGAAACCACGGCGGAACCCAAACCCTAGCCACCAGGGTGGCATCGGCACGGCTAGTATAAGACGTGAGAGTTGAATCGAATTGGACAGAGAGGCGTGGCGTCGTCGTCCACATCGTGTAGCGCCGCGGCGGTGGTCGAGGCGGCCTGGAGCGACCAGAATTGAGCGCAACAAAGGTGGCGGATCGGGCCGTCTCAGAGAGGAGAGCATCGCGAGTGAGAAGAGAGTGGGAGAGAGTGGGTATACTGGGTCGGGTAAGGCCAGTCTAGTACGACCCAGGGGGGTAGCCCAAACCTTTTGGGCCGGGTCGGACCGGGTCAGCCAAATGGGCCAGGCCCAAGTTTAAAAGAAGACCCAAATAAAAATATCTAATTACAAATATACCCCTAGAATTAACTAAGCTCTAGAAAAATATAGAAAAATGCTAAAAATATATATAATATATAAAAAAACACAAAAATAATATCTACCTAAAAAAATATAACCTTACTTGTTTAATTTAAATAAAATACAAATAAATATTAAGGACACTAAAACCCTAATTGAAAGTTAATAAAATAAGGAGAATTCCTAAAAATGAATAAAAATCATCTTTGCATACAAAAATTAATCCACTATTTTATAAAAATACTAGCTAGATTTTTTAACCAATAAAACTTGAAACTAATATCTAAGAACATTTAATCCTTTATGGATTTTTATAAAAATAAGAACACTTCTTAAAAAGAAATAAAAACCATTTTTTAAAACTTGATTAATTATATTTTACTAGAAAAATACTTAATATATTATTCCAAAGGTGTTTAAGATTTCAAAGTAATAAATCCTTATCTATTTTATAAAACACCTATTTTTGTAAATTCTTTAAAAGAATTTCTTAAGTAAGAAATAATCACAATTATATATGAAAACTTAAGCCCTTTATATCTAAATACTAATTCCAAAACCATAACATGGATCTATAATGAAACCTAAGTGTACATTATTAATACTCCTTTAGAGTCTTAAATCAATTATAACTAATAATTTCAAATTAATCTTTAGCATCATTCACTTATATTGGTGGTGAATGATCTCATACCTCAAGCCTTACCTAAGACGATTTTAAAGTTTAAAAGGAGTTCAACAAACCCTATAATGAGATCACTATATCTCATAATTATCTTTAACTCTATAATCTCCTTAGCATCAATTTGTTGAGCTTAGATTCATAAAGTTATACCTAATACCTATGCAGATCTGTCTTCTATCTATCAAAGAAGTTCTTAACCCCGACCACGATATAACAATACTACATTCTAATCCAAGTTATCTTTTATAGTTAACTTTGGTTTGTGATTTAATCAACCAACAACACATTAACTTAAGATCATTTAATCAATCCAAATAGCCATCAATTGTAACCTAAGAACACCACACATTACTTAACTGGATATAATAAGTAATTTCTTCAAAAGTTATTCTTTTTGCCACATCAAAAGAAACACTATGATATTTCTTTTAAGTCATAACAACTCACTTGTAATGTTGGGGAATTACTTGGGATTTTACAACATGCATCTCATTACTTATGCATAACAGCATATTGCTTCTTTAAACATTGTCCTTACCGGGCAATGATGGTATTTTGTAGAACCCGAGGTCCAAGGTCAAGTCGAGGCATTCGGTTATAATACTTCGCTATATCAAGGCAAGTTCACAATTGCTCATGTCCTTTGATTATTTTCTATCAAGTATTTGCAAACTGTTGTGTCATCTCCTGCATTTCAAAAAGGTCAGATAACACTATTTTTGATAATAATTTAACTATTGGTTACTGATCCAAGGTGATTAGCTAATCTATTAAGCCTAACAATTGGAATACCATTATCTAGGAATATATCATTATGCCGGCTGAGGTCCTACCTTGGTATTTTTCTTAGGTGCAGCAAACGATTTGCCACCCTTCTCGAAGTTACCTTTAGACTCACCTCTTTCCTTGGATATGGTGATCTTATAAATCATCAACTCATAATTCCTTTTCTTTATGTCCACTTCGGTAGCCAACAGAATGGCAATACGTTCAGTGAGCGATCCAATCGCACCACTTATCTTGTAATTCAGTACAAACTCTTTGTAGCTGGGTGGGAGCGACTGCACAACTCTATCCGTCGCAAGATCCACTGGGATACCATATCCTAGTGCCTTAATACGTTGAACATAGCCCATCATCATCATGATGTCATTGTTCATAGAGTTGTGTTCCTTCATTTTTGTGCTAAAGAACTCGCTAGAGATCTTATATCTCTCAGCATGGATTTGGCTCTCAAACATGGCTTTGAGTTCCTTCACCGTAGCATCAACGCTGCTGAGTTCAAAGCGTCTTTGGAGTTTAGGTTCCATTGACATAAGGATCGTGTATTTTACAAGAGTGTAGTCATCATGCTTTGTGTCATACACATTGCGCTCATCTAGAGACACAGTATTTGCAGGAGTGTCACCTATCAGACCATCTAGCACATATTGTTTCTGTGCAGCAGTGAGGAAAGTCCTCAAGTTCAAGAGTTCAAGGCCCAGTTGGTAAAGT
Source organism: Avena insularis (assembly GCA_023614405.1). Classification (NCBI taxonomy): domain Eukaryota; kingdom Viridiplantae; phylum Streptophyta; class Magnoliopsida; order Poales; family Poaceae; genus Avena; species Avena insularis. The sequence goes on along the minus strand of CM042684.1, from coordinate 84,167,112 downwards.
TGCTACCATTTGCCGCAAGTTTCTGTTTCTCCATGAACACATTGAAATTAAAAGCAGGTGGTGCCATCTACAAAGGAATTTGAAAAGTTTAGACTAAGTTTATGATAGATTGAGTTGAACTAATCAAATTATGAATGAACTCCCACTCAAAAACAACATCCCTCGTGTCTTTTTGGTGATTACATGAACCAAATCCACTACACGAAGTCCGATCATCACGTGAGTCGGTGTAGCATCAAAGGCAAGCATCTATATGGGCATCATATCAACTATATGACTCATTCTTAACCTTTCGGTCCATGTTCTGAGGCCATGTCTATACATGCTAGGTTCGCCAAGTAAGAACCTTAGTACTCGCGTGTGTAAAACTGTCGTACACCCATTGTATGAAAGCGCAGAGTCGAGTACACCCGATCATCACATGATGTCTCAAAACACGATTCATATAACGGTGCATACTTAAGGAAGAACACAAATTTTATCTTGATATTTAAATGAGGGATCATCTTATAATGCTACTAAAGCGCCAAACAAGCAATATAAGATGCAAACATCAAATGTGTAAAGTGAAATGATATGGTTCTTGCACTTGATCACTATCATGTGCATCGTGGTATGATCTTTATCATTCCTTTGTGTGTAAGGCCAAGGTCTATGGAACTTACACGTTAGGTGTGTTCCAAGAGTATCAACTATACATCAACTTACAACATTACCATATCATGAGACCAGCCCAGCAACGATCTAAACTAGATGCTTCTAATATATCAATTGTAAGTTTTACGTGGCTTAGGGCTTTCAAAGATAAAGCTGTTCTTACCTACGAACATGGAACCAGAACGATGATAGTCAAATTATTAGCAACTCGTTGTAAATCACATATTTACTATAGTAGGAGAGACAGAAACCCGCTAGCAACTTATGCAAAAATAGTTGCATGTAAAGTTTGAACATGTCTCATGTGCAAGGACATGTAAAGTTAGTCCGGGCCGCTTCATCCCAATATGCCACCAATATCCCAAAAACATGAAAGAAGCAATAACATGATCATCATCGCCCACATACTCATATGTGTACTACTCGTCCAAAGCATCTACGCATAGATCAGGCTCTGATACCACTGTTGGATTCGCAGCATAGAAAACAAAAACTTTCCTATGATGGGAACTATTATACGCCAAGATTTATCTACTAGATACAAGCAATGGGTGGATATACATCCATAGAGAACATACCCTCGAAGAACAATAAAGCTTTGTTAACAAGATGGAACTCATGGATGATGTAGTCAAATGCTTGTCGATCTCAAGATCGTGTGGAAGTACTAGCGCCGCAAATCAGCAGCACATCCATCCTCGCACACACGTTCAGGCCACTGAACAACCACCACCTCCTCGCTCCAGCGATGTAGCGGAAGCAGCAACTCCTTCCAGACGAAATGCCACCAGGAACATGAATCTCACTAATCTGAGACCATGGGGGGATAATTCTAGAGGGGGAGAGAGATCCTTCACAAGGAGGTGTGAGGAAGAAGGAGTGAGAGGAGGGTCTTTTATAGGAGGAGGGGGTACCCCCTCCCCATGGACGGAGCCCCGTGGGGGGTGACCCCTCACCTCCCCCATTCATGTGGTGGTAACACCCTCCACATAAATTTTCCCCTTCACATTCTCTTTTAAAGTCTCCATTTTAAATGAATTGAATTTCTCCAAATTTAATGCTCTCTCATTTAATAAAACTCTTTTATTAATTTTAATCAGAATTTTGTTAATTACTTTAATTAATAAACATCACATAAACCCCCCGCAACATTTCAATATCACATGCAGAACCAATTTCAGCAATTTCACTCGAAACAATTTCGATGTCTATTGAAATAATTCCAGCGCTTTGCAATTGTTTCGTCTAGAACATATTTGCTACAAATGGTGTTTGGCAACCCTTAAGTGTGTCACCCTATGGTTCGCGAATAATGCATACATGATCGAGACCCCTCTCAGATCAATAATCGTAAGCGGGACCTGGAGATCCATATTGACTCTCACACATTCAACGATGACTTTTGTGATCGAGAGAATCTTTAACGATAGAAACTAAATCCCTTTGTCTTGCGATATATTACATGTCCGAGATTTGATCATCAGTATCTTAATACTTAGTTTGATCTTGTTACCGACATGCACTCTTTTCTTGTTCCCGTGATATAACATTCTAGTGATCATATCACTTGCTTGCAAGCTATCTTAATGTGATATCACCAAGATGGCCTAGAGTATATCTATCCATCATCGGGATTGACAAATTCCACTCTTGATCCATGCGACTCAACATAACACCTTTGGAATACCCAAACCCATCTTTATAGTCACCCTGTTATGGTGTGACGTTTGATGTTATCAAAGTATTCTTTCGGTGTTAGCAATTAACATGATTTCATGGTTTAAGGATAAAGATTACTTCGTATGATGCTATGGAAATATAAACATAATGACTTTGATCGTAATGCTATACTTCGGATGAATGTTCATCACATCATTCACCAATGCTGTGACCTTGTTATTAACAACATCCAATGTCCATGATCAGGAAACCTTGAGCATCTTATTAATCAACAAGCTAGTTTATAGAGAGGCATAACTAGGAACTTTCTATTTGTTTATTAAACACACATGTATTAAGGTTTCCGTATTAATACAATTATAGCGTGTAAAATAAACATCTATCATATACTTTGAATACATATAATAACAACTTTATTATTGCCTCTCAGGGCATATTCCCTTCAGTCTCTCACTTGCACTAGAGACAATAATCTAGTTTACATAGTGATAAATCTAACACCCATGGATTTCTGGTGTTGATCAAGTTTTGCCCTAGGGAGAACTTTAGTCAACGGATCTGCTACATTTAGGTCCGTGTGTACTTTACAAATCTTTATATCTCCATCCTTGACATGTTCGCGGATGGAGTGAAAATCAGCGCTTAATATGCTTGGAATTCTTGTGAGACCTTAGTTCCTTGGCGTTGGCTATGGCTCCATTGTTGTCACAATAGATCACCATTGGGTCCAACGCACTAGGAACCACACCTAGTTCCGTTATGAACCCTTCATCCAAACCTCTTCCTGTGCCACTTCTGAAGCAGCAACATATTCCGCCTTCGTTGTTGATCCAGCTACCACATGTTGTTTGGAACTCCTCCAACTAACTACTGCTCCGTTCAAGAGAAATACATATCCGGATTGAGACTTAGAGTCATCCGGATCGGTGTCAACGCTAGCGTCGACATAACAATTAACGACCAGCTCTTCTTCACCCCCGTATACAAGAAACATATCCTTAGTTCTTCTTAAGTACTTAAGGATATTCTTGACCGCTATCCAGTGTTCCAAACCTGGATCAGATTGCTACCTACTAGTCAAACTAATAGCATGTTCCACATTCGGTCTTGTACATAGCATGGCATACATTATAGAGCCTATGGCCGAAGCATAGGGGATCTTATCCATTATCTCTCTTTCTTTCGTCGTAGCCAGACTTTGAGTCTTACTCAATGTCTTGCCTTCCAACATAGGTAAGAACCCCTTCTTACTTCCGTCCATATTAAAGTTCTTTAATATCTTATCAAGGTATGTACTTTGCAATAGCCCAATTAGGCGCCTTGATCTATCACTATAGATCTTAATGACTAATATATATTACGCTTCACCAAGGTCCTTCATCAAAAATTTGATGTTCAGATAACTTTTAACAATGTTTAAAAGATCTATGTCATTTTCAATCAATAATATGTCATCCACATATAATATCATAAATGCCATATTGCTCCCACTCACTTTCTTGTAAATACAAGCCTCTCCATAAGTTTGGACAAATCCAAACTCTTCGATCACCTCATCAAAGCGGAGGTTCCAACTCCAGGATGATTGCTTCAGTCCATAGATGGATCGCTGAAGCTTGCACACCTTATTGGCATCCTTAGGATCGACAAAACCCTTAGGTTGTATCATATACAACTATTCTTCAATATTACCATTGAGGAACGCAGTTTTGACATCCATCTTCCTATTTCATAATCGAAATATGCAGCAATTGCTAACATAATCCTAACGGACTTTAGCATCACTACGGGAGAGAATGTCTCATCGTAGTCAACTCCTTGAATTTGTCGAAATCCCTTTGCGACAAGCCAAGCTTTATAGATGGTAACATTACCATCAGCATCAGTTTTTATTTTGAAAATCCATTTATTCTCAACGTCCTTTCGGTCGTGAGGTAAGTCCACTAAGGTCGAAACTTGGTTTTCGTACATGGATTCCATCCCGGATTTCATGGCTTCTAGCCATTTGTTGGAATCCGGGCTCATTATCGCTTCTTCATACGTCGCAGGGTCATCTATTTCATCAACCATGAAATTCATAATAGGATTTCCATACAGTTCAGGAGCTACATGTGTCCTGCTTGACCTGCAAGGTTCGGTAGTGTCCTCCTTCGGAGTTTCATGATCATTACCATTAGTTACCTCTTCATTCGCTGAAGTGAACTCCGGAACAATTTCTAGTGCTGCGCCACTTGCCGTTTCATGAAGAGAAGGTTCAATAACCTCTTCGAGTTCTACCTTCCGAATACACTAATACGTTGCTAACGTATCTATAATTTTCGATGTTCCATGCTTGTTTTATATCTACTTTCTTATGTTTTTTCCACACATTGGAGTATTTTTATACACTTTATTGGACTAACCTATTAACAAGATGCCATAGTGCCAGTTGCCTGTTTTCTTCTGTTTTTGGTTCCAGAAAAGCCAGAAAATGAATATTCTCGGAATTGGACCGGACAAAAGCCAAAGTCGATATTTTACCAGAAGACTCACGGAGCCTGAAGATGAGATAGAGCGGGGCCAGGGGCTGGCCACACCACCCGGTGGCGCGGGCCAGGCCAGGTCGCGCCAGGGGGTAGTGTGGGCCCCTCTGGCCTCCACCGACCTTCCCCTTTCGCCTATAAGAAGCCTCCAATGAGAAAACCCTAAATCCGGAGCCTCTAGCCACGAAAAGTTCCACAGCGCTGCCACCACCGAAGGGGAGATTCGGGGGACAGAAAGTCTCGTTCTGGCACCCTGCCGGGATGGGGAAGTGCCCCGGAGCCATCTCCATCGATCTCCACCACCATCTTCATCGCTGTTGCTGATTCCCATGATGATGAGGGAGTAGTTCTCTCTCGAGGCTAAGGGTTCTACCGGTAGCTATGTGTTCATCTCTCTCTCTCTATGCATGATCATATTGTGATCATGAGCTTTGTAATCAAGTAGATCTACTTTGCTACTCAAGTGCTTTAATAGATCTCTGCTCTCCCCATGTGTGTGAAAGTGACAGCGTGCACACCATGGTGGCACTTAGGCTAGAGATTACAAATACTTGTTATGAGATATACTTGGAGTTGGATGTCTCTATGAAATTGTGCTGTTTGTTGGAACCATCTAGTGCTCAAGGTGACAGTGTGGGGTTATCTAGCTGGGAAAGGCTTACTTTGAGGTGTGTTGTTATATCCCTACCATGGATTAGAGTGTCCAACCAGAGAGTATTTCAGAGTAGTATCATGAAGATAATATATTTATATGAGAGTGTTCACTAGTGATAGTATGATCCCTAGGCCTTGTTTCTAAGCATTGAAACACCGTTTGCAACTAGATCTGTTACATGTTTGCTTGCTTCCATCTTTATTTTAGTTTGCCTTTAGTCTCTTCCATGCCATCAAGCTATTTTCTGGCACCCTTGTATTTTATCCACACCACATGTATTTCACTATCTCTTCGCCGAACTAGTGCACCTATACACCTGATAAGTGTATTGGGTGTGTTGGGGACACAAGAGACTTCTTGTATCTTGATTGCAGGGTTGCTTGAGAGGGATACCTTTGACCACTTCCCCCCTGAGTTCGATAAACCTTGGGTAATCCACTTAAGGGAAAACTTGTTGTTGTTCTACCAACCTCTGCACTTGGATGCCCAACAACTGTCTACAAGAATAGAACTGAATAGACATCAACCTATTTTCTGGCTCCGTTGCCGAGGAGGTAAGGTAAAAGGTACTCACATCTTCTGGTGTGAGTGCTCAAATTTATTTCCTTTAGATTCTGAAATTTTGTATTTTTGTTTCTTGTTTTCACTAGTTAGGCTTAATGGAAAAATACAAAAAATTAGAGAGCTTATAGTATTTATCTTGAGTTAGGACATGAAGTGTTTAAAGAGAAAATTAAAAAACCTATGGAACTTTATTTGCATGCTAATAGCAATGTTGTTAGTATGAATTCTTTGGACACCATAATTGCTAATTCTATGGAAAAGTCTAAGCTTGGGGAAGCTAGTTTTGATGAGCATGATATTTTTAGTCCCCAAGGATGGAGGAGAAAATTTACTTTGATGATACTATACCTCCAATATATGATGAATATGATATTTTCAGTCCACCTACTATTGAGGAGACAATTAATTATGATTACAATATGCCTCCTATATTTGATGATTATGGTGATGAGAATAATAATGATAGCTATTTTATTGACTTTACTCCCACTACAATTAATAAGAATAAATATGCTTATATGGAGAGTAATAATGATTATATGCATGTGGCTCATGATAAGAATGTTTTATGTGATTTTTATATTGTTAATTTTATTCATGATGCTACTGAAAGTTATTATGAGAGAGGTAAACATGGTTTTATGCATCTCAATAATATTAAGTTTCCCCTCTTTATGTTGAAAATTTTGAAGTTGCACTTGTTTTGCTTTCCTATGCTTGTTACTTTGTGCTTTCATGACTTGTTTCTTTACAAGATTCCTATGCATAGGAAGTGGGTTAGAATTAAATGTGCTTTGGATTTGCTTCTTGATACTCTCTTTTGCTTCAATTCATATTTCTTATGTGAGCATCTTCTCAAACTATCATGTCTAACTTAAAAGCATTAAAGAAAAGTACTTATTGGGAGATAACCCAAAAGTTTTAGATGAGTCTTGGAAGTTATTGCTTCAGTAATAACCTCTCCTTACCCTTTTTATTTTCTTTTTGCGCCAAGAGTAACCTCTAATGAGAAAGAAGTAATGCTTGCGAAAGTTGCTGTCCTGAAACAGATTTTTGTGCTTCACTGTGAATATTCGTGTAAAATCTCTGTATGTTGTCTCGAGGCGTGAAATTTTGTGCTTCTGCCCCAGGTTGTTATCAAACTTTCGTTAGTTCAACACTTTTCGATTTGAGCAACATAAGATCTTCGAAAAAAATGGTTTTTAACTGCTGGTCTGTTTTGACAGATTTCTTCTATTTGCATTTGCTTCTTGTTAATTCCTTTTTGAGTTCTCTTTGGGGAATTGAGATTTTTGAGGGAAGTGCTACAGTATCTTGTGTTTTATTGGATGTTTTATTGGTGTTGAAACTGAACCCAAATACTTATTATCTTGAGTGCTCTAATGTTGCTAATAAAGATTGTGTGAAGTTTTGTATGAAGGAAAAAAATTCCGGTGTATTGAGAGAATGATGTAATGAGATGAGGAATGGACTAAAGCTCAAGCTTGGGGATGCCACGCATGTCACCCCAAGAAATATCCAAGAAGTACAAGCGTCAAAGCTTGGGGATGCCCAAGACATCCCCTTCTTCATTAATAAAAATCTGAGGTTTCTTCCAAACACTTCATTTTTATTATTTCATGCACAGTTGTGTTGTTCCTGGAGAGTCTTTATTTTTTTTGGTTTTTGTTTCCTTGGTTTTCTTAGTTTTCTTGAATAAATTGGTTGGACCCCCTTTTTCATACATTAGTTTTCAAATAGTTTGGTTTGGCTTAGAAAAGAGTAGGAAAAGTTCATGCTTAAGTGGTAAGAGGAGCTTGTTTTTTTACTATGGCCTATGCTTTGTCATGTCATACTTAGTATTGTTTTGTCTTTATGATTAGTGATTTTTGCTGTAGCATGACTTGTTACAAACAATTTAGATTGCTTAATGTGCCTTGAAAGAATCATGCGTTGTTTTGGCATATTAAAGCATAGTATTGTGGTATTCTCTTTTGATGCTTTATTTGGGTTGACTTGGCGCATGCTCACACCATGTTATGACTATCCCAAGTCACCATAGCCTTTATGATCCTTTAGTTTTCGACTTGTAATATCACTTTATGCTTTAATTAATGATGTTTTGTCACTCTGCATGATTATGGACATTATTGCTCTCTTAGTTGGTCGCTCCCAATCTTTTGCTAGCCTCCATAACGAAGTATGAGTTCCACTCATGCATCCAACTCCAAATAAAACCAAGTTATTCCAAATAGTCCACCATACCTACCTATTAGCATTTGCTATTCCAAGTATATTCATGTTTTTATCTACCTTCCGAATTAAACTTGTTATGAGAAAACTAGTGATTAAATATCTCACGAACTTGATGGCACACTTTACTTTTCTTGCCCTTAATAAACTTGAACCATTGTGTTGTCTATGTTGTATATGCTTGCACTTATATGTTGGGGATTAGTAGAACCATGTTGTCGTGGGAACGCTTTCAACATTGCACTTGTACTTTGTACCTAGTTGATATCATGCTCTTTTGTCTATGGATGTCATCGGTGTGAAATGAAAGGGGAGCTTGTAAGTTCATGGAGTTATGTATGTGTGTTAGAGAAACGCCTGGGCCGCCGGTCTAATCCATGCCTAATCATGGTGGAAACCGGCAGCGTAACCATAATGAGCAATCTATTAAACATTCTTCTTATAAAAAAGAGATAGAGATTGAGAAAAAGAGAAAAAAAAAGTGGGCTCCCCCGGATTTAAGCATCCGAGAAATCCCTGTTATGTAAATATCCATGTTCCCATGATCAGTGAGTCGTGGAGCATAACCGATAAGTATCATTACAGCATCCGAAACATAACGAATCCAAGACTTACATAGTTGCCATTACGGCTACACAACTTTCAGTAGCGGAGCTTCATCACATGCAGGGCCCAATCATGCCTCAACCTACAGGCGACTGACTGGGAAGACGGCCTAGCTCGCTGGACATCACCTTAAACTTCCGATGCCGAACCTCTAAAAGCCTGGCCAAGTAAATAGCCAGGGACAATGCCATGTACTTTTGAATGTACTCGCAAACCACCAAGATAAGTGAAATAAGGAAATGCAATTCTGGTTGTGGCGAGATGGCTTTATCTAGGGTTGCTTTTGACAAGTCTAAACTATCACTTGTAGTTATAGCATCTCCATATCTTTGTTGAAAAAGAGTTTTGAAACATGCTTCTGTTTTATATATCCGGATATCCCATATCCTTGTTGAAAACCTTTTTGAAAACAGTTTCGGAGAAAACCCTTTTTTAACCTCTTTCACCACCTCTGGTCAAAACAAGACTTTAAACTCAGGTTCCCTCGGAACCTCCATACTTTCATCCCTTTTTCCAAACACCACCATTTGGGTACTCCTAGCCAACACCTTTCCAACTGTCCTTGACCGTGGGCACGGCTATTCGAATAGGTTATACTCTGCAGAGTTTGCGCACTTTCCCCCACAAGAATCAATACATCCGCTGGGATAAAACCACAGCCCACTACCCATGGTAGATGGGGGTCCGGATAATCAAACCTAACATTTCGCTTGTCGACCCTAGCAAAGGCTGCTTTCCCTTTTGGGTTTGTTCTCCCCGGCAACGAGTATGTGGCCCCCAGCCATAGTCCTGCCTTCCGTACATGCGTATACCCAAGCCGCAGCTTGGCGTATACCTTAACTTGGTGAATCCACTTCCTTCCGTACCACCTAAGTCATACCGTCCGCGGGAGACCCAATTGTTGCACCAGCACTCCTGCCAAGATAGGCTCACTCTTGCCGAAGCAAGCTACAGGCTCCAGATCCGTAGATCTGTTAGCGCCTACCCGGAATTCAAGGGATTTCTCCCCGTAAGCATGGTACAAGCTTCCTCGGCTAAAGAAGACAAACTACGAGAGAAGCCCCAGCACCTGGGGTAATGTGGTTGCACTGATAAATTGTTCCAGTAAAGGCGTAGAACATCCCTTCGCTTTCTCTTGTTCATTTTTCTCATTTCTCATCATCACCACTTCTTTAGTAAAAACATCCGGTTGGAATGATGGCTCTTCCCAAGGGTTTTACAAAGCAATTTTGAAACATTTGAAGTAGGGTAAATCCCAAAACAATTTATTCAACAAAAATCCACGTTTTCTCAACGGGGTAGGATGCTAATCATCATAACCTCGATCAAAAGGGGTAATTCGTGGGTTTACATCAGGGTGGGTGCCACGAGGGACACCAAGTCATAACTTGGAGGAGCCAAGTCATTAGCGCAGTATTTATAAAACAAGACATGCAGATAAATAATGCAATTTATAAAGGAGGTACAAAATAGGTAATAAAAAGAGTAGGACAAGTATCATAATTTGGGAATGGTGGCTTGCCTGTGATCAGCGATAAGTCCCTGGACTTCCTTAGATAACCAAGAATACCCAACAAATAATAATAAGAAGTCCCCTTTTCTTCTCCTCGTCTGACAATCACACTATCGCCGTCATCGAGTATACATGCAAGCAGACAATACCACAATCAATACAAGGCGTACATGCATCAAACCATACAGCAAACAAACATATGGCATACAACTTAATTTGGTAGGTTTTGGGGAAGTTGGGTACTAGTAAGGGAATTACTAGCTTGCCATTGACGTGTTTTCCCTTGGAAGATAGTTATCAAGGCTATTTACCAAGAACTTGGAGTGGGGATCTGAGGTCTGTAGGATGTCAATGTGCAACCATGATATCCTCAGGTAGGTCTTGACAAAACAAGACCAACACAAGTGGTTTCACTAGATTATCACTTACCTAGATTTAGTTATGCTTTTTATAGTGGAATAAACTCTAGTTTGAGGAAATAATTCACCAGAATTTATCTGGAGGCCAAAAATTTATTTCCTTGGGTGGTTAGATAGTGTTTGATGTACTGAACCACGTAGAAGTGGAATCTTGTCAAAAGAATTCCAGAATGCCCTTAATAAATCATCAAAGGCAGTTCTGTAAGCTTTTTGTCTTTTTCAACAGACTTCTTTTGCAAAAGGTTTTAGTGTGATTCCAATTTTACATGGTAGGTATTGGGAGTACCTTTCTGTAGAAATTGGAATTACCCATTTTGGATATCCAGAACTACTGGAGGGATTTATCTAGTGAAAAAGGGGTACACAGAATAGTTTAATTCACTATAATTCAACCAGATCTCAATAAAATCTGAGCTGCTGGGGTTTGATAGATTCTGCTATTAGGATGTACTAGGAGGTGGAATCAGGTCAATACCGCATTTGGGTTGACCTAGAGAAATTCCTAAAGGCAGATTATGGTTATTTTTGTTATTTTTTCTATAGACAGACTACTATTCACCTTGGCATAAGACATATGGTAATGGATTGGTATAGCAATTAACTTCCAGGAGAACTTTGATTCATCCCAAATGGATATGTACAACTCCCAAAGGAATTTATTTAGTGTAAATTATACTCTTTAGAAGATTAAATGCCAGAAAATAATAAGGATTATTTTTGGCAAGGGACTGGTTCTGCATGATGAAGAAAACCCTAGGGAACAATGACAAAATAGTCATCTGGACTATATCATGTGATTTTATATTTTATTTGAATTTAAACTAACAGGTATATTGCAGATCTAGAATTCCCAAAGAAAATAAAAAAAAGGAAAAAGCCACAGCCGGGCCGGATCTAGAGGGAATGTGCGACGTAGAGGGGAAATCGGCCCACCCGCCGAGGCCAGCGCGCGGGAGGCGGATTTCAAAATCGCCGGGGCGGGGCCCGCCTATCGGCGCCCGGGCGAGGTCGAAAAGGTATAGTGCGCTGCTGGCCGGTCGATTAGAATCGAATCGACAACGTAGGGCTGTCATTTACCCCTGGCCAGGAACAGGGGAGACCGAACCCTAGGTCGCGGCAGCGGAGGTCTAGGGGCTCACCTGGGAGGCCTCTCCAGCGATGGAGATGGCACGGGGAGACGCGGTGGACGATTATGAGCTCGGGGAGGGGCGGAAGAAGGGGTTTCCTCGTAGGGATCTGACTCACACGTCGACGACCGAGGCAAGCTCGTCGGAGCTCTTCGGTGCGGCTCGAGGGGACGGTCCTGGGCCAAAAGGAGAGCATGGTTAGTGATGGCTCGTGGTTGATGTAGAGCTCGTTTGGAACCCCAAGAGGAAGGTATGATGAGCACAGCAGCAAGTTTCCCTCAGTTATGAAACCAAGGTTTAATCGAACCAGTAGGAGCAAGGAAACACCCCAAAGGTGTTGCTAGCTGAGCCTTGATAGGGCGCACTACCGGTTTATGAAAGCAAAGGATTAAACGTATCGAATGGAAAGAAGTAAAAGTTTGCAGAAAGTAAACACAAAGCAGTATTAGTTTATAGATTGTATGTAAAAGAAAAGGACCGGGATCCATAGTTCACTAGAGGTGGCTCTCCTTAAGATAGATAACATGCTGGGTGAACAAATTACAGCGAGGCAATTGACAAACATCAAGAAAGCAATACATGCATATACTAATCATCTTGACTCCCTTGGAACTTGATTGGGCATTACAACATTATACATCGACCGCCATCCAACTGCATCTATGACTAATAATCCACCTTCAGGTTATCATCCGAACCCCCTCCAGTATTAAGTTGCAAGCAACAGATTATTGCTTTACGAATTGTGTGTAAAGTAAACAATACGATTGTTCTAAGAACAAAGGATTGTTGTTTTATCCCTAGTAGCAACAGCACATCTAGTACCTTAGAGATTTCCGTCACTTCCCCAGATTACCAAAGGCATGAACCCACTATCGAGCATAAATACTAACTCTTGGAGTTGCTAGCATCTACTTGGCCAGTATAGCTACTAACAACGAAAAGCATGCAAGATCACAAATAACAAAGACATGATAGAATCAATAATCAATCTGAAATAGCATCTCAATATCCATCGGATCCCTGCAAACACAACATGCAGAATTACAAATAGATGATCTTGATCATGAACGGAGCTCACAAGATCTAGACATCAAAGCACAAAGGAGGAGAACCAGCCATCTAGCTACTACATGGATCCGTAGTCCAAGGATGAACTACTCACGCATCACACCGAAGGCTTGCATGGTGATGAAGAAGGCCTCCAGGGTGAATTCCCCTCTCCGGCAGGGTGCCGGGAAGAGCTTCAGATCCCTCCAGATCTAGGGATGGAGATGACGGTGGATACAGACTCTTTGGTGGATTTTTGATCGGGTACTTAGGGTTTTCGTCCCGAGGGCATCTTATAGGCAGAAGGAGAGGCCGAGGGGGTGCTGGGGTCGGCCATACCAGCCCCTGGCGTGGTGTGGCGGGCCCCCAGCCCTTCTCCGTCTCGTACTCTGGCATCTGATGACTTCCGGAAAAATAGGCACTTTGGCTTTTGTCCCGTCCAATTCCGAGAATATTCATTTTCTGACATTCCTGGAACAAAAACAGCAGAAAACAGGCAGCTGGCACTATGGCTCTTGTTAATAGGTTAGTCCAAGAAATCATATGAAAAGTACTCCAAAGTGTGGACAAAACACAAGAAAGTGGATAAAACCAAGCATGGAACATCAAAAATTATCGATACATTTGCAATGTATCAGTTAGATGCAGGGGAGGTAGGGGAGCTCGACCAGGTGACATGCAGAAGGAGGGGAGCTGAGGAGAGAGCACCTAGCTCGATTTTCTTGAGGAGGCCGAGGGCTCCTCTCTCTTTCTCTCGGTGGAATAGGGGAGGGGAGAGGGAGTGGTGCTCGGGGGAGGAGAGTGGGAGTGGGAGGAGGAAAATGAGGCAGGGGGAGGCTCTGCACTGGCATGTGCCCTTATAAACAGAAGGGGGAGGTCCACGGTGGACATGGCCCATGGAACGCTTGGGGGAAGGGTGGAGCTCAGGCATTGGTCTGATGGGGCGGTGGGAGCTCGTGGAGAGGGAGTGGGGACGTGTGAGAGGCGCCTGCCAAGCTGCAAGGTACAGGGGGAGTGATTAGACCACTCTCTCTCTAGCCTCGGGCATAGGAGGGAAAAAGAGAGAGGGGCTTAGGTTTAGCCATGGGTAGCTGCCAGGTGGGGTAGGGAACGACAGTGAGTGCATGTACACGCCAAATAAGTGGAGAGGGGAGAGGGTGGCTGCTGTTTGTGAGATATGGGAAGATACCCATTAATGACAAGATCTTCTCCTCTCCTTCCAAGCACAAAAGCCAAAAGGGAGGGCTACAGTGATCATGCTACAGTGGTGGTCGCCAGGAGAGAGGGCTGGGTACTATCGAGAAGTGGAGAGCAAGTCTCCATGGTGTTTGAGGTGGTTTTGGATCAATGCTTCATTGATTTGGCAAATTTGATCACATGGAGGCATGTGGAGGAAGTTCCTAAATTTGTATTGGACATGGTGGGGAGATGGTAGTGATAGGTCGATGAGGTCAAGACATAGCTCCAGGAATTTATTGGGATTTTTCCGAAGATTTTTAGTTCACTAAAAATCTTTTATTCAAAAAGTGCAGAAGTAGTTTCTAGAAGCTCAGTTGATATTTTTACATTGGACCAGTGGAGTTTTTTGATGTGAGAGGGTACCAAATGTGAATATACACTTAGGGGAATTTTCCCAAGATTTATTGGAAGAGAAAAGTATTTAAAACATTTATTATTCCAATTTAGCCATTTAAGAAAATGGGCAAAAAGAAATAATAAAGCTCTTAAAAAATATTTATTTTTGAAGTGGGAATATAGGGTATGATATGTGGACCTTATATGAGCCAGAAGTTGGGGATGTGGTTTGGCAAAAACCAAAATTTCCTTTATGGAAGAAGTTTTGGAGATTTCGTCTATTAAAGGGATTAAATAGATTTGGAGCCATAATAATTATGGATAATATTTGATAAATCTCAAAGATCAAGCTAGATGATGTAGATAAGGTGTAGCAAGCATGTGCAACCTTGGGAAATGGAAATCCAGCTTGAATAAGATGGAAAACAAGGGGTTGTGGATCTAGGGTGATGTTATTTTTATACCACCAAAACCTTGTTAGATCTTGGATCTTAGAGCTCACCTTGATGCAAGGCATGGATGGATAGTTAGATCAAGTCATATATATATGATCATGGCAGGATTTTGGATTGGTTATATTTGAGGTGGTCTGGAAGTGATGGCAAACTTTGTTGAAAAAAAAGGCTACCATACCAGATGAGTCATGATGCCTTAAAAACCATGTGGGTTTAAGAAGCACAAAGATCCACTTGGAGCAAGTGAAGTAGAGTCTGATAGACCTATATGTTTAGATCACAACCATTCAAAGATTTTGTCCATAGAAGGTGGGATGATGGTGTGCGCTTCTGTCTAAGTAGGCATGATGACTAGATTTGCAGGCAAAGTTATTTTCTTGCCTGCAAAACCATCAAGAACAAGTGGGTTGGAGGATTATCTCACCAAGGGAAAGAGTGGGACTTGGTAGTACTTAGGATGGTTAACAAGATGGTTCAGGTGCATTTCCAAAAATGCACAGGTCTTGAGAAAGGGAGGCATTCAAAAAGGTGATGTTGAAACAATTTCCAGACTTTGTCAAATTTGGCAGTTTTGAGGATTTTGACTAGAGTATGAGAGGGAGTGTTTTTGAGGGGTTGCAAGGTACCAAAGCATCATCAAGGGGATGATATTGAAGTGTAGAGGGAGTAGAAGGGATCCATGCTTGATATTGGTCTTCAATGACTTGGAAGCTTCTAGAATGGATCACTGCAGAATTGATCTGGTTAAGGGTTTTAGATGATCTAGTATCTAGAGATTGGATCCACCTGGTATTCTTGCTTAGGGTTTGGGAATTTTAAGGTTTCTTGATCCTAGAGGATGAGCTCCTAGGGTAGCTCATACTACTTCTAAGCAATTAAGTCAAACAGCAGATCCAGGCAATTCATCAGACAACATATCAAGGCAATTCATCTTATAAACTAAGCAAATCCACTGCTGGGGGTTACCAGCAAGCCTAGCTTGAGGTAAGGTTGGGGCATTTTGAGGAGGTTGGATTTTGAATAAGATGAGAGTCCTTGGTACCTCTACCAAGAGTAGAATTCAAAAGCTTTAAGAAAAGGAGGTTTTCGGAAACCTAGAGATAAGAATAGTTGAAGGTTCTGTCTATAAACCTAAGGAGCTTATAGCTCTCCATAGTTTTGTAAATGGAAGCTACTAAACTAATTTTGGTTACACAAGCATCTTGGCTCAGTTTTTTGAAATGCCAGAACATTTGAGAATATGTAAAATGAGCCAGGATAGTTTTGGTCAAATAGCCTTTGTCAACTGATGGTCAGGTAAGGAATACCATATGGTATACACTCTGTAACATTCCAAAACTTTAATCCAAGCTTATCAAGATCCAAATCATCAAAATTAGGGTTAACAAAAACTTTTCCAAATTCAAAATGAAAGCATTCATGGTGTATGAGCATTTAAATTAGGAATTGATTTGGATTGCCATGGTTCTGTGATTCTTTGGTTGTAAAATGTTTCTTAGGTGATTTAAACATCATCTACATCATTCCCAAACTTTTCCCAAAGAAAATCAAATGAAAAACAATTAAAAAGGAGGAATGGTCATTTTGGCCATTTTAATCAACTACACTACTTGGAGTGTTCCTAGCACTCATTTCTCAACAGAAATAATTCTATATCTTTACACCCCTTACTAGTACACATAATGAGGTACCAAGGCCCACCTTTTGATCTTCTAAAAACATTCAAATACTTACTTTAAATGGCATGTGAAAATTGAATTCAATGCATATGCCTAGATAACCCCAACCATCAAATTGAGCTCCACTTTCAAAACCCTTGCAACCAGAGACTACCTAGTACCAGTGGAGAACACTCAAAAATTTGAAACCAAAATTCAAACTTCGGTCTCTTGCGGCCATTTCATCAAACAGGTGGCAGGCACAAATCTGGCCAAATTCAAAACACTATAGTGTGCAGTGATCTTGGTCACCATTTGGGCCTAACTCGGTCCCCTTGTCCCCCCAGCTAAAACCCCGGCCCTAGCTCTCTCTCCCTTTCCCCTAGCTGCTCCAGTGCCAAGCCGCCCGACGCCATGCGCCAGGTCGACCATGGATGGCTCGCCCCAGCCCGTCCCGTGCTCTCCTTCGTCCGCTGGCAGACAGGCGCCATCACACCGCACTGCCTCGACTAGCCCCCAACCAAAATCGAGCGGAGGACAAGCCCCAGTTGCTCGCTCCCATGCCTCTATCCGCCAAGCCGATCACCTCGGAGCGCCGCGCCCGCCAGAGCAGCACCGTCCTCGCCTAGCCCTAGCCTTGCGTGGTAGCACCCGCAACAGGCCTAGCAACCGCCCAGACATCCTCATTCGAGCAGCCAGGACCAGCAGCCTGGAGAAACCGCGTCGAGCACCGCCGCCCGCGCTCAGTTCACCGCACGCTCCCGACCCGTAGAGCCCTCGCCTTGCCGCGCCTTTAAGCCCCAGAGGACCGCCAGGGGACAGAGAACCCATCGTCGCCCTCGCCCATGCCGAGAGCGCTCCGCATCATCGTCATCCATGACCTCACCGGAGCCCGCTCTGCCCTCTCGTCGACCATATATAAAGAGACCACCCCAGCACCATTTCTCCACACTCACTCACTCCCCACCTCTCACTGAACCTCACCCACCTCTCATCGACGCTGCTCGAGCTCTGCCTCGCCGGAATTGGAGCCGAAGCTGCCACAGCAGGAGTAGAAGGGCGCCTGCGATTTAGGGCACCCCAAGCTCCGCCGCAACTGCGCCTCGCCTCGCCGCAGTCTACCAGCCTGTTTGCCCGCCTCACCGACCTTGCTAGAGCACTGGTAAGCCCCCAATCGACCCCCACCGCTGCGTCTAGGTCAGAATCTCGCCGGAGTAATCCGTCGTCGACGATGACTCTCCACCGTTAGATCCCCTTTTAATCGTGCGGCCTAGGATGCTAGATACCGTTTCGGTATTCTTGTGTCGCTGATTGGTGGAGCCCGCATGTCAGGCAGCCCGTTGCGTGCACTGTGCGTAGCTGGGCCGGCCCAGTTAGTTCCCGCGCGAGTTAGGATTTCAAATTTAGTTTTTTCTAGTTAGAGTTAATCTAGTTTCTGTCCACTATTTCAAAAATCAATTCTAGGAGTTTGACAAATCCAAATTGCATGAAACCAATTTTGCCTGAAAGGTATTGAAATGATCTATCCAAGCCCATTGGATTTAATTCAATTAGAGTTATAGATCTCTCCTAGTAAAAATAACAAAACAGAAGCTTTTGCATATGGCAACATTTTTATAAAATCAACTAAGATAGGTTTGGAGTTGATTCCAACTCTCAAAAATCGATATGTAATAAAATTAAGGTTTACATGCAGTGACTTTGGACTAATACCAAAATAATGCTATATAGGCATTTCTAGTCACTTTAAATCATTAAATAATAAACTTAAACCAAAGTAATTATGATCCAACCTTTAATTATCATTCCTACATGTTAGAATATGTGGTGATGACATGTGTCCACATGATCCCATATTTTAAGTGGTGAATATTAAATGTTAGTTAATTTTTCAATGAGTAGAAATTACTTTTCTAAAATAAAAAGGAAGAAACTAGTAAATTAAACTTGTGATGCTTGTGATGATAATAGATCATCAAATGTGTATCTTAGAATGCTAATTAGATTAGTTAAGTATTGTTTGGTGATTGTGTACTTCGTATGTATTTATAGAAGATAGTACCGACCAAGCTTACGAGGAGGAGGAGTGCTACCAAGAAGAAGAAGAAGAAAACTTTAACAATTGCACCAACCAAGGCAAGCTAGCCCTATCCAAGTTAACCCTTGCAAGTTGTACTTGTAAGACACCATTAACAGTGCAAGCTATTGTTAGCAAGCTAGAATTAAGAGAGATGAATGAGCAAAGATGCTTTAGGCATGCTTTGGTCACACCACCTGGACGATTACTACCCCAAGTATTACCTTACAAGCTTTAAATTCCTTTAGTTTACACAAAGTCCCTTACTTGTTTTGAAGGTAGCATAAAGAGTATAAAACTTGACCTATTTAGCTAAGCTTTAGATGTCATTCTATGGCATGAGATTGAACCCATCATTTTTCCACCTTAGTGAACACTCTTAACTTAGTAGTTTAGAGTAGATCAAAAACTTGAGTCACTACAGATGGGAAAACTTGGTGAAAATGAATTGTGAAAACCTTGGAATGATGAGTCATTCTATTGAGATGTTTTGACATGTGTTGAGAACCACAAATGGTCTATGATGATGAAAATGTTGAGGCATGAGCGTTAGCCCTTTTATAAAACTGATGGTTGGATTTGGATGCGATACCATTCCAAATTTACCGTACAACCACACTACCTGAATTGGGTAAGGCTTAGCTAGAAATTTATATGCATTAGTATTAGTTCCCTCGCGGGAGAGGTTTGAGCCGAGGCTACCTCTCAATGTTTTCCACCTATGCAGTGCCCAAGATGACTGATGGTCATGGTTGGGAGGCCATGCTCATAGCAGAGGTGCTTATACTAGGGTGTGTAAAGGAAAGGTTATGTTTGATTATCTGCATACTATGTATGATGATTCAGGGTTATCCCTGATAGATGTATCGAATCTTGTGGTGAAAGTGTCGCCTCTGCAGAGTGTCAAACTATTCGAATAGCCGAGTCCGTGGTTATGGACAGGTGGAATGGCCATACTGTTTCGTTGTCAGATGTTTTCAAAACAACTTATGAAATGAATGATGAATCTTGACTTGACCACAACAGGGTTGTGTTTATGATACTAGCTTCCCAACTTAAGTGATTCTAGAACTTTATTTTATCTTTCTTCGCTTCAGAACTCAGCTTAGGTTTCAAACTTAACCTTATGTTAAACATAGAGTTTAGCACTTGACTTAGCACTATACTACTTGTGAGTGGTAGTTTGCGAGTACTTAAAGAGTACTCATGGCTTTTGTCCCTGGCTATTCTCATGGCCAGACTATGAAGGAGACTATCAAGATGATGGCCAATAGGGCAGCTATGATAACTAGGACTATCTGCCTTCGTCAGCATTGCCTGTGCCCCTGAAGATGGACCCCACCACTACACTTATCTTTTATTTCTGTTGCTTGTTGTATTCAGACTGGATCATGAGATCCTTATTTGTATAAGACCTTATGTATGGTTTGTAATGGATGGTGTACTATGATATCCGATCCGTTATGTCTCGCAAAAGTGGTAATTCTGGGATTGCGAGGTATGGCATAACGGGCACTGGGATTAAAAATCCGGGTGTTGACAAGTTGGTATCAGAGCCATCCTGACCATAGGAGACCCTAGTTAGAATGGACGTCCGAATAAAAACTTAGTTTCAAAACCAAAGGGAGTATTTACAAAAAACTATATCCTCTCTTATCCTTGGGAATTATTTCTTTCTCAAAAATTCATGTTCCTCAAAATTCTTACATTACTACTTAAAATTTGACACACTTGATCACTTCACTAATTTCCTCATCCTTAATTCTTGTAGATGGAGACTCAATTCAGCAAGTTTTACCAGTTGGGAAACGGAGGTCAGTTGATCTTCGAGAGGGATCTGGATTCACTGTCGGAGTTCTTAGGACGCCCACATCCGGAGTTTCTTGGAGCTCAACTTCCAGGACCCCCAGGAGGAGACCTATAGTGGCTAGTCACCGTAGATCTTAGAGGAAGCATCGAAGCGCCAACTTCTGGGGGAATTCAGTTCTCCGTGGGAGAGAACAACTGAATAGATGGATTAGCTAGGGCAATGCATGAAGCTCTCGCATGTCTATGTGCCCTCAGCGTCAACAAGATCCAAGGAACCCGTTTTTCCCACTATGCAAGACGTGACTTCATGGGAATGCCGATGGAGATGCCAAGTCACCCAGAGTTGAGGCGTCAAGTGGAGAATCTTGACTTCTTGCTGCATGACAGACAGCAGGAACTGGACAATGTCCGAGAGTTAGCCAACCAGAACCGTGCCATTGCCGACCAGAAGGCCCAGACTTTCGCACTGCTCGTCCAAGATCGCTAGTCCCTTCATCGCCAGCATGCAAAGAAGGATCGCACCATCGCCCATCTTTGCAAGAAGGTGGCCGACCTCGAGAAGACCGTCAAGGAGCAGGAAGCTCAGCTTGCATCCAAGGAAGAAGAATATGAGGGTGAAGACATCCAGGGAGACTTGGATTCTTACCTCAGCAACGATGATGACTTTCTGGAGGAGGATGTTGTGGACTTCTACACTGACGATGAGGACTCCGACTTCATCGACGATGAGTAGATGCACTAGAGCACTGTCGTAGCATGAGATGTATCGGTCCCATTGTATCGTAGCTTGCAAAATGTTTCTTCAAACCATCTGTTTCCCTTTGTTTGTTGTGGTGTGTGTTGTATCGTGTGCTTGCTTGCATGAATGAAATGGAGTTAGTTGAAAAACCCGAGTCTAACTCAAAGTTTTAGCTTTGAAACCAAAACCATGAACCTTAGAATTTCCCTGTTACCCCTATATCTATCTCAATCTTCAGATGACTCGTGGAAACCAAGGAGGGAGCAGCTCATCGCAGGACCCGATGCTGCAGATCTTGCAGAATCTCATCGTAGATCGTGAAGCAAGCAGGGCAGAATGTCAAGCCAACTTAGCAACACTACCGCAGATCGCCCAGATGGCTCTCAACAACTAAGGGCATGGAAATCAGGATCACCATGGATCCAAACGCAAAAAATTTCAAAATACCAATCCCCCAATCTTAAACCAATCTGAAAACCCATTAGATGCTGACAACTGGTTATAGACAATGGAAAACAACCTCGAAGTTGCAGGAGTTAATGAAAACGAGAAAGTTCTCTTCGCCTCCCACTATCTGGCGGGAGATGCAAGAGCTTGATGGAATAGTATCCGCAATATGAACCATGGTCAAGTGATGACATGGGAAGCATTCAAAGTCAAGTTCAGTCGCACCAACGTGCCTCAAGGTCTCGTCAACAGGATGAGAGATGAATTCCACGAATTGAAGCAAGGAAGAATGACTATGGTAGAATACCGTGACAGATTCCTGTCACTTGCCAGATATGCACCTGATGAAATCAACACGGAGGCCAAAAAGAAGGAGATATTCTTGAACTGACTGCATGATGAGATGCAGACTATCCTCGTCAACATCCGTTTTTAGGATCTCGAAGAGCTAGTCGACTCTGCCATTCAGATGGAAGGGAAGATTAACCAGGCAAACGACAATCGCAAACATCGTATGATGCAGCAGTCTGGATCCAGCAGTCACCAGAAGTACCGTCCCAACCCCTCACCAGGATATGCACCAAGAAACAACTAATCCCCAATGTCTCGCCCAAGCTACCCCAACCGTAGCGGAGGCAATGTGAAGTCCGGAGGAAACCATGCCAACTCCGGCAACGCCAACAATTTCACCCATGCACCTCCCAAGAACAACAACAACAACACTGCACCCAGGACTGGAAGCAATGTTGTGCCCGTCGCAGCTAAAGACAAGTCTCAGGTCACTTGTTTCGAGTGTAGAGTGAAGGGTCACTACTCCAATGAGTGTCCCAAGAAGACTACTGCCAATACCACTGTGAATGTCCCAGCTCAACAGTAGCGTCGTGTTCAACCAGGAAGAAGGTTTGCCCCAGGGAAGCTTCACAACCGCAACGGTCGTCTCTTCCACATGAACGCAGAAGAAGCCTAGGAAGTGCCAGATGTAGTGCTGGGTATGTTTTCTGTCAACTCAGTTTTAGCAAGAGTATTGTTCGATTCGGGAGCATCACATTCATTTGTCACCGAAGAATTTGCATGCACTAGTAAGATTCACCCAACCAACCTAAAGAATGTCATGATAGTTCAAATCCCTGGTTCAACTACAAAATCTAGAAAAATTTGCAAAGTTATGCCTATCAGGATACATGGGATAGATTTTTATGCCAACCTAATTATACTTGGAACCAAAGGATTGGAAGTAGTACTAGGTATGGACTGGATGTCAAGGCATAAAGGACTGATAGACTGTGCTAAGAAAGCCATCACCATGACCAGTAGTTCTGGAGTAACAGTAGAACATATCTCTGAAACCTTACCCCGTCAATTCAAGTGCAACAAGAGTCTAGCACTACCCACCATAGACCAAGTCAGAGTAGTCTGTGGATACCCCGACGTATTCCCTGATGAATTACCAGGTATGCCCCCGGATAGGGATATTGAGTTCATCATTGAACTAATCCCCGGAACCGGACCCATAGCCCAGAGACCCTATAGCATGAACCCCTCAGAGTTAGTGGAACTGAAGAAGCATTTAGATGCCATGTTAGCAACAGGCTTGATTCAACCAAGTGCATCACCATGGAGCTCACCAGTGTTATTCATCGACAAGAAAGATGGAGGCAATCGTCAGTGTACAGATTACAGAAAGTTGAATGATGTCACCATCAAAAACAAGTACCACTTGCCAAAGATAGAGGATCTATTTGATCAGTTGACCGGAGCTCAGGTATTCTCAAAGATTGATCTTAGGACTGGTTATCACCAACTTAAGATCCGTGCAATGGATATTCCGAAGACCGCCTTTACTACTCGCTATGGTTTATATGAGTATACGATTATGTCTTTTGGATTAACCAATGCCCCTACTTATTTCATGAATTTCATGAATAAGATCTTTATGAATTTCCTAGATAAGTTTGTAGTTGTGTTTATCGACGACATCCTTATCTACTCCAAGTCAGAAGAAGAGCATGAGCAACATCAGTTATATGCCAAGTTCAGCAAGTGTGAGTTTTGGCTGAAAGAAGTAGGATTCTTGGGATATATTGTGTCTGCCGGAGGAGTCTCTGTTAATCCCGCCAAGATCAAAGATGTCGAAGAATGGGAAGCCCCAACCACACAAACCCAAGTCCGCGCATTTCTTGGATTAGTGGGATACTATCGCAAGTTCATAGAAGGATTCTCGAGCATCGCCCGACCCATGACCAAATTATTGCAGAAGGACAAAAAGTTTGAATGGACAGACAAGTGTGAAGCCAGTTTTCAAGAGTTGAAGAAGAGATTGATATCAGCCCCAATTTTGATCATGCCAGATGTAACATCCCAAAACTTCAATCCAAGGTTATCAAGATTAAATCATCCAAAAATGGGGTTAACAAAAACTTTTCCAAATTTAAAATGAAAGCATTCATATATGTGTGCATTTAAAATAGGAGTTGTTTTGAATTGGCATGATTGAATGATCCAATGCTTGTAAAATGTTTTTTAGGTGATTTAAACATCATCTACATCATTCCCAAACTTTTCCTAAAGAATTTCAAATCAAAAAGAATTAAAAAGGAGGAATGGTCATTTTGGCAAATTTAACTCCCATGCCTACTTTGGCTATTTCTAGTACTCAAAACTTAACAGAAACAATTCTTGATCTTTGCACCCCTTGCTAGTACACATAATGAGGTACCAAGGCCCACCTTTGGATGTGCTAAAAACATTATGTTAACTATTTTAAATGACAGTTTAAAATTGAATCTAATGCAAATGCATAGATCACCCCTATTTCAAAAAACCATCTATTTGAGCTCCACTTTCAAAACCCTTGCAACCAGAGACTACCTATCACTAGTGGAGATCACTCAAAAAATTTGAAACCAAAATTCAAAACTTGTTCTCTTTCGGCCATTTCATCAAACACCTTGCTGGCAAGATAATATTGGCCTAACTAATACTATTTTGGGTTGATTTTTGTCTAGCCATTGCAATGTGCTTTGATCATCTTGTCCCCCTCAAGCCTGACCAGACCAACCCCAGTCTCTTCCCTACCCCCTAGCCGCACTGCACTGCCATGTCGAGCCCCCTCTCGCCGGCCGACCATGCACTCACAGCAGCAGCCCTCTCCAACCCCTCTCGCCATGTCTAGTACACCGCCAGTGGTCCACCTCCACCGCCCAACCAACCGCAGGCCAGAGACAGAGGGCAGAGCGGCCAGGAACCACCACGCCCGGAGCTTGTCGAGCATGCTGACGCCGCCCCCAGAGCATGCTCTGTCCCCGCTCGCACAGACCGCCCCTTGGCAGCAGCCTGCACCCGCCGCTCGGCCGCGACCTGGAGAACACCCCAGACACCCCCGCTGGCCGCCCAATGCCTCACAGCCACCGCTCGCCGTGGACACCATCGCCTCTGCCTCTCAGAGCGCCAACGCGCCCAGACCGCGTGCCACCGCCCCTACGCTCGCATTCAAGTTCTAGAGCACCGCCAGGGAACCGCCCATCAATCCCCACCCCCAGCCATGCCTCTACCCCGTCGTAGCCATGTCGCCACCATCGACTGCCCATCCCGCTCGGTCTCACCATCGGACCTATAAAAGGAGCCCTCCCAGCCTCTTCTCTCCACACCATTCCACTCCCCTCACCTCTCTGAACCTCACCCACCTCTCGCTGGAGCAAAGGGAGCAGCATCTCGCCGGAATTGGAGCCGGAGCAGCCGCGGCAGGAGGAGAAGGGCGTCGTTGATTGCGACCACCCCAAGCTCCACCGCAACCGCGCCTCGCCTCGCCGTCGTCTTCCACGTCGTTTGCCTGCCTCGCCGACCCTGCTGGAGCCCTAGTACGCCCCTAGTAGACCCCCACCGAGCCGCTAGGGTTTGAGCTCGCCGGCGACCTGTTCATCGTCGACGACGACCCTCAGCCGTTGATCTCGCTTCTAATCGCACTACCACAGTAGATCGCTTTCATGTTTTCAGGTCATGACACGTGGGACCCCTGTCACTTGAGCCGCCATGAGCGCCACTGGGCCAAGCTTACGAGGAGGAGGAGTGCTATCAAGACGAAGACGAAGAAAATTTCAACCACTGCACCAACCAAGGAAAGCTATTATTGGCAACCTAACCCTTGCAAAACATACTTTAGCAAGCCACCATTAACAGTACAAGCTACCCTTAGCAAGCTAGCAATACCCAAGATTAACCCTTGCAAATTTAGTACTTAACAAACTAGAATCAAACTAGATGGTTTAGCAAAGATGCCTTAAGCATGCTTTGATCACACCCTTTTGACTATTAGTACCTCAAGTCTTATTGACAAGTTTTACTTCCCTTAGTTTACACAAAGTTCTTTACTTGTTTTGAAGGTAGCATAAAAAGTGTAAAACTTGACCTACTTAGAAACCTTTAGATGTCATTCTATGGCATGAGACTGATCCCATCCTTCCACCTTAGTGAACACTCTTAGCTTAGTAGTTTAGAGTAGATCAAAAATTTGAGTCACTTTAGATGGGAACACTTGGTGAAAATGAATTATGAAAACCTTGGAATGATGAGTCATTCTATTGAGATGTTTTGACATGTGTTGAGAAACACAACCGGTTTATGATGATGAAAATGATGAGGCATGAGCCTTAACCCTTTTATAAAACTGATGGTTGGATTCGTATGCGATACCATTCCAAATTTACCGTACAACCACACTACCTGAATTGGGTAAGGCTTAGCTGGAAATTTATATGCTTTAGTATTAGTTCCCTCACGGGAGAGGTTTGAGCTGAGGCTACCTCTCATGATGTCCACCTATGCAGTGCCCAAGATGACTGATGGTCATGGTTGGGAGGCCATGCTCATAGGAGAGGTGCTTATACTAGGGTGTGTATAGGGAAGGTTATGTTTGATTATCTGCATACTAAGTATGCTGATTCAGGGTTACCCTAACATATGTATCGAATCTTGTGGTGAAAGTGTACCACCTCTGCAGAGTGTCAAACTATTCGAATAGCCACGTCCGCGGTTATGGACAGTTGGAATGGCCATACTGTTTCGCTGTCAGATGTTTTCTAAATAACTTGAAATGAATGATGAACTTTGACTTGACCACAACAGGGTTGTGTTTATGACAATAGCTTCCCAACTTAAGTGATCCTAGAACTTTACTTTATCTTTCTTTGCTTCTGAACTCAGATTAGGTTTCAAACTGAACTTTATAGTTAAACTTAGATTTAGCACTTTAACTTAGAACTATAGTACCTGTTAATAGTAGTTTGCTAGTACTTAAATAGTACTCATGGCTTTGGTCCATGGCTATTATCATGGCCATACTATGAAGGAGACTATCAAGATGATGGTCAGCAGGACGGCTATGATAACTAGGACTATCTGCCTTCGTCAGCATTGCCTGTGCCTCTGAAGATGGACCCCACCGCTACGCTATCTTTTATTTTTGCTGCTTGTTGTATTAAAGATTGGATCATGAGATCCTTATTTGTGTAAAACCTTATGTATGGTTTGTAATGGATGATGTACTGTGATATCCAATCCGTTATGTCTCGCAAAAATGGTAATCCTGGGATTGCGAGGTATGGCATAACGGGCATCTGGGATTAAAAATCCAGGTGTTGACACACTCACATGCATAAGTACAAACAAACAACAATTAAACACTGCATCAATGAACAAGAAAAAGTTTTTGTTCCCCCTGATTTTGGCATTCTAGACAACTAATCAGGGTTGCTGAAATTGGGATGTTATAGACCTTTCCCCCTTAAAAGAATCTTGTCCCGAGATTCGGGAGAGTAAGGTTAGGAGATTTGTGTTAGAGTTAGTGCTATATGTTTCCCGTGTACTAACTTGTCAGCTTTGTCTTTGAACAGGGTCACTTCGACAGTGAGGTTGAACTTCAATCGCCTTGAAAGTACGAGTGTTGAGCAGGCTTCCACCAAGATTGCGAGGAGTGATCTTTTTGCTGTAAGGATTAACAGCGTCTGTCCTAAAGGATTAGCATATCCTAGCATATTATATTTTGTGGGAAAGTCGTATCCTTTCCCCCTTAGGATTAGACTAGGGTAGATCGGAGAGTTGACATAGTCCTTCCTTCTTGGAGTCGCGGATTGATGTTTTGAAGGCTGACGTCCATATTTCTCCTGGAGTCGAAATCGTCAGAAGGCGTCCCATTCTAGAGGTCTTCTGAAGATCCTCGGGTAGACAGTCTTCTGAGGATTGAGTGGAAAGATGCCGTGTTTCCACCTTAGAGCTTCATTAAGGCGCTTTAGGAGGGGTGCAGATCTTCTGTCTGGGAGTGCTGACCTGAGGTTAGCGGAAGGCTGCATCTTCCTGGAGTCTTGAGCTAAGGTCGTCAAGTGTCGCCCTATTCTATACACCTTGGCGAGGGGGGGTTTCCTAACGAAGCCTTATGGAGTGAGCTCAGGGCAAGCTAGCGGTTTATGACTCTCCTGGCTAATGTTTAGTCAGGGTTGATGAAGTCAGCGTCGGTGAAGAGGTCCTGACTTTAATCTCTTGTGTTGCTTCTGCTTGAGGGCAGAGTGGTCTCGTTGTCTTCATGCATCCTCGTCTTCGGGGAATTGAATTATTCGGGCCTTCTGGCGAGGAACTTCCCGTTGGTGGTAAGCGTTCCGGGTTGGGTATGATGCAACGTCTTGGGTAAAACACGCAGGAGGGAAAACATCAAAGCACGCATAGCCATCCAAGGAAGTCATTACATAACCAACCAATCTGCACCCGAAGGTGCTAATAGTACTTAAACATTACAAAACGTGTTCAGGGACGATACATGACTCTACCCTATTGCTAGATGGGCGAGTACAGCAGGGCGGGTGATTACTCAGAGGGTGCATTTGTGGTTCGTTGCTGACTCCGGGGGGGTCAGCTACTGTAGATCCTCTAGGGTATGTGGGATATTCAGCTCGGCTTCAGTGAAGGTGAGAGTGGTGCCTTCCCAAGGTGCAGGGTTGGATGTTGGCTCGGCCGGCGCGGGTGACTGTATCATAGGGTGGTTCTCATTGAGGAAGGAGAGTTCATCGTCAGTCCTAGGTTTTTTGTCTTCAGGG
Organism: Avena insularis; assembly: GCA_023614405.1. NCBI lineage: Eukaryota > Viridiplantae > Streptophyta > Magnoliopsida > Poales > Poaceae > Avena > Avena insularis. The sequence goes on along the minus strand of CM042684.1, from coordinate 84,138,245 downwards.
GTTAGGGGAACTTCAATGGTCAGCTTCTCCTCCAAGCGAGCATTGTGGGCTCTAAGGCTCCTTTTGTGGGCTCCCCGGATTATTCATCTGAGAAATGCCTATTATGCATACATCCATGTTCCCATGATCAGTGAGCCATGGAACATAACCGACAGGTACCATTACAACATCCAAAACATAACAAATTTACAAGACTTACATAAATGCCTTTATGGCTACAACATCATTAGCAGCGGATCACCGTCAAGCGTAGAGCCCAATCGTGCCTCAACCTACAGGCAGCTGACTGGGAAGACGGCCTAGCTCGAGGGATGTCACCTTAAGCTCCTGAAAGTCTGGCCAAGTAAATAGCCAGGGACAAAGCTGTGAGTACTTTTGAATGTACTCGCCAAACCACCAGGATAAGTGAACAAGGGAAATGCAATTTTTGTTGTGGCAAGATAGCTCTATCTGGGGTTGTCTTTGAAAAAGCTTATACTAACTTTTGAAGTTATGGCATCTCCATATCTTTGTTGAAAAATAGTTTTGAAACATGCTTCTGTTTTATGAATCGAGACATCTCCATGTCTTTGTTGAAAAAGAGTTTTGAAAACAGTTTTTGTAGTAAAAACCCTTTTTAAAACACCTTAGACCCCTCGGGTCAAAACAAAGTTAACTCTAAGTTCCCCGGAACCTTCGTCCACATCGTACTTGTTTCCCAAACAAGCACAGTTTGGGTACTCCTAGCCAACACCTTTATAACCGTCCTTGATCGTGGACACGTCTATTCGAATAGGTTATACTCTGCAGAGTTTGCGCACTTTACCCACAAGAATCAATACATCCGCCGGGATTCAACCACGGCCCACTACCACTGTAGATGGGGGGTCCGGATAATCAAACCTAATTTTTCGATTGTCCACACTAGCAAAGGCATGCTTTTCCTCTTGGGTTTGTTCTCCCCGGCAACGAGTATGTGGCTCCCAACCATAGTCCTTCCTTCCATACACGCGCATACCCAAGCCGCAACTTGGCGTATACCTTAAATCTGGAGACTCCACTTCCTTCCGTACTACCTAAGTCATACGGTCCGTGGGAGACCCAATTGTTGCACCAGCCACCTGCCAGTTCAGGCTCACTCTTGCCAAAGCAAGTGACAGGCTTCAGATCCATGATCTGAGACACCTGCCCGGTCTTCCAGGAATTTCTCCCTATAAGCATGGTAGAAGTGTTGGAGATATGCCCAAGAGGCAATAATAAAGTGGTTATTATCATATCTTCATACTTATGATAAATGTTTACATACCATGCTATAATTGTATTAACCGGAAACATTAATACTTGTGTGATTTGTAAACATAAAAGAGTCCCTAGTAAAGCCTCTTGTTAAACTATCTTGTTGGTTAATATATGATCATGGTTTCCTGATCATGAACATAGAGATGTTATTAACAACAGGGTCATATCATTAGGAGAATGATGTGATGGACATACTCCTATAGTTAAGCGTAGCATAAAGATCAAGTCATTTAATATAGTTCATTTGCTATAAGCTTTCTGATACATAGTAACCTAATTCCTTCGACCATGAGATCATGCATATCACCTTTACTGGAAGGATGATTTGATGACATCAAACACCACACCGTAACAGGGTGGCTATAAAGGTGGCATTGAGTGTTCGGAAAGTATTGGTTGAGACACATGGATCAAGAGTGGGATTTGTCCATCCATATGACGGATAGATATACTGGGCCCTCTGGTGGAATGTCATCCAATTAGCTTGCAAGCATGTGACTGGCTCACAAGGGATCACATATCACGGGAACGAGAAAAGAGTACTTATCAGTAACGAGGTTGAACTAGGTATGCAGAGATACCGACGATCATAACCTCGGATAAGTAAAATATCGTGAGACAAAGGGAAATTGGTATCGTATGTAAGTGGTTCATTCGATCGCAAAGTAATCGTAGAAATATGTGGGAGCCATATGAATTTCCAGATTCCTCTATTGGTTATTGATCGGAGAAGTGTCTCGATCATGTCCGCATAATTCACGAACCGTAGGGAGACACACTTAAGGATTTGATGTTGTTGAGTAGTTATGGAATGATGAGTAAGAGACCAAATATTGTTCGGAGTCTCGGATGGGATCCGGGATATCACGAGGATATCCGGAATGGTCCAGAGAATAAGATTCATATAAGGAAAGTCCCGTTTCGGAGTTGGGGAATGGTTCCGGTGTTTTTCATCGGGAACATTCTAGAAGGTTCCGGAATGTCCGGCACTCCGGGGGGAAGGGTACATGAATGTGTCATTATAAGTTGGAATGATTGCATCATGTACTAGGTGTCTTTGCTGTCCAAAATAAAGGGTTTATTCAAATCCTAATTTGAAAAGTCAAACGGCTAGTTTGAAAGTCAAACGACAAGTTTTGGAAAGAGGAGAAGAGGTGGAAACCGAGTTGGGGAAGGAGTCCCTCCTCCCCAAGCCGGCGCACCTCCAAGCCGAGTTGGGGAGGGACTCCCCTCCCCTTGGCCGCACCTCCCACCTATAAAGGGAGGGGCAGGGCTGCCCCTCCTAGTACACAAGTCCCTCTCCTCTAAAACCTAAACCCTAGCCACAGCCTAGGGATTTCTCCCAAGCCGTCAAGTTAGAGCTTCTAATTGCCCTAGCCTCCGGTTTAGAGCCTTCTAATTGGTGTGTCTAAACCCTAGATCACCAAAGCTCTCTCATACTCCACCATACTCGGCTTAAGGCGAAGCCTCTGAGATCTCCCTCTACTTCGGTACCACGCCATTGTCCGCCGGAATCGCGAGGAGAAGTGCTACAACCTCCGCTCACTTTGGAACAAGGGAGAGGAAGGTCTTCATCGAAAATCAACGTGGACCGATCATGGAGCGCTGCCGGAACGCGGCGCCGGAAGGATCGTCTACGCGATCTTGAGATCGGAAAGAGTACGACTACATCACCCACGAGAATCTGCTCTCGTTAACCACTTTGGAGTCTTCGAGGGTAAGTTCCTCTATCAACTCGTTGCTACAATCTAGTAGATAGATCTTGGCTTGATCATAGATTAGATCTTGATTGTGTGTTCATGCGGTAGAAATTTTTTTGTTTTCCATGCTACGAACCCCTACAAGAAGTGCCTCGGCTAATGCGGACAAACTACGGGTTAAGCCCCAGCAACCTGGGGTAATGTGGTTGCGCGGATAAAAATTGTTCCAGTAAAGGCGTAGAACATCCCATCACTTTTTCCACTTCTTCTCATCACCATTTCTTTTGTTAAAACTTCCACTGGGAATGATGCCTCTTCCTAGGGTTTTACAAATCCGTCTTTGAAACATTTGTAGTGGGGAAAATCCTAAAACAGTTTATTTTTTCAAAACCGGGGTTTTCCAATGGGGTGAGATGCTAATCATCATACTCCCGATCTAAGGGGATAAAAAGGTAGGTACATCAGGGTGGTGCCTCGAAGGACACGAAATCATAACTTGGAGGAGCCAAGTTACTACCGCAGTATTTCTGAAACGAGACATGCAAGTAGAGGATGCAATTTATAAAGAGGATATAAAACAGGTAAAAGAGAATAGGACATATAGCAGAGTTCAGGAATCGTGGCTTTCCTGCGATCAGCAATAAGTCCCTGGACTTCTTCAGCTGGCCAAGAATACCCAATAATATAATAATAATAATAAATCCTGTCCTTCTTGTCGTCAGACACTAACACTATCGTCGTCATCGGGTACACATGCAAGCATACAAGTCCACAATCAATACAAGACATTTATGCACCAAACCATATAGCAAACAAACATGAGAAATACTACTAGACTTGGGAGGTTTTGGAGAAGTGGGATTCAAAGGGTGGAATTTACAAGATTGCCACTAGGGTGGTTTTCTCTTGTAAGATAGTGGTCAAGGCTAGATCAAGTGAACTTGGATTAGGGATCTGTGGTCAGTAGGTTATCAATGTATAACCATGATATCCTCAGATAGGTTTTGACAAGACAAAACCCTCACAAGTGGTTTCACTTGATTATCAAATTCCTAGATTTAATTATGATTTTTAAAGTGGATTAAACTCTAGTTTAAGGAAATAATTCACGAGAAAAGTTCTGGAGTTCCAAAAATTATTCCTTGGATGGTTAGGTAGTACTTGATGTACTGAACCACCTAGCGTTGGAAACAGATCAAGAGAATTACAAGAATGCCCTCAGGAAATTCCAAAACACAGTTCTGTATGATTCTTCTCCTTTTTACAAGATTAAAACTACATGAGCTAATGAGTTGGTTCCAAGGGAATATGCTAGGCATGTCCAATACCTTTCTTTAGGAATTGGATTCACTCATTTTGGAGTTGCCAAACTCCTGGAGTGATTTATTTAGTGAAAATACCCATCACAGAAGTATTTAATTCACTAAAATTCATCCAGAGATCAATAAATTATGAGCTGCTGGGGTTTTGTAGATATGCGTACTGGTGTGTACTGGTAGCTGGAATCAGGTCAATACCCTAGTTGGTTTGACCTGGGGAATTTATTTAAGACAGGAAGTTGTCAGTTTTGTTATTTTTTCTAAAGGCAGTATACAGTTCACCTTGGGATGAGACCTGTGCTGGAAAAGAGGTATTACAAATACCTTCCAGTAGGTCTTTGATTCATCTCAAATGGAAATGCAGAACTCTCTGTGGAAATTATTTAGTGCCCTAGACACATTCTAGCAGATTAATTACCAGTAATTAGAGGAAATTATTTTGGACATGGGGTGCCTCTGCATGTTTGAGAAAACATCAGGGAACCCCCAGAATTTTGAATCTAGGCAAATGGATATAATTTTCATTTTCAACAAGAATTAGTCCTACTGATCTGTTTCTGGATCTGAAATTCTATTTTACATGAAAAAGAGGCTCTAGACGCTGGGTTGGGATCTAAGGGTTACTGGGCCGGTTAGGGGGATTTCGTCCCACAGCACTGGGGGGGTGACACGCGGGAGCTAAATTGAATCCCGGACGGGCGGGGCCCACTTGTCAGCGAGGGAGAGCGGCCGAAGAGGTAACTGCAGATCCGGGTCGTTAGGCTAAATCGGATCCGACGGTGCCGGTGCATCGTCCACCTCTGCCGCAGGAGGAGCTCGTCGGAACCCTAGGGGAGGTGCGGTGGGCGTAGAGGGCATACCAGAGAGACGAAGAAGCGCCGTGGAGGGGCGGAGGTGATGCAGCGCGCGACGGCGGTCCCGACGAGGGGCGATAGAGGCCGGTTCCGCGGCCAGGGATACCTCACGCGGCCATGACCGAACAGAGCTCGCCGGAGCTCGGCCGAGGAGCCTCCAAGACCTGCTGCATGTCGAAAACAAAAGCATGGTTAGATGCATGGGGTCTAGGAGGCTCCAGGAGAGAGGCATGCTGGGGAAAGGGAGTAGGGGAGAGAGAGCTACGCTTGAAGCCTTGCAATGGCCGAGAGGGGGAGTTCTTCTTCTCTAGCTCCCTGCAGAAACAGGATCACGGTGGGGGAGGTGCAGGGGAGATATATGAGGTCTGTGGAGAGGATCTGAAGTGCGAGGGAGGGTCGAGCTTGACCACACTCGTGGCTGCAAGAAGGAACCCGAGGAGGTTCCTCCTTCTCCTCCCGAGCAGCAGAGCAAGGGAGAGATCTCGGGGCTCTGAGGGGAGGTAAGTGAAGTGAAAGGGGGAGAAGTGAGGGACAGAGGGCTGGCTGGGGAGGGTTGCTGGTCTTTATACCAAGGGGAGGGAGTAGATGAGGTAAATTACCAATGTGGGCATGGTGGAGAGGAGGGCTGGCCAGGGATTGGTCCATGGGTAGGTGGAGAGGGGTAGCATAGGTATTTAGGTCGTGCTGGATCAGAGGGGGAGGGAGGACTACTGTGGTAATTAATTAGAGAAGATCTTTGTAAGATTTGGGGATATCTCCTTCTCTTAGTACTAGTACAACGGCAAATTGGGAAGAACTAAGGTGGTGCTACAGTGCTAGTCGACCAGTGGGGTTGTCCTGGTGCTGAAGGTCAGCTTTGATCAAGATTGAGTAAGATTTGGAAGTGATTTGAGTAGTGGTTTGCTTAACGGACAATTTTGATCAAACTAGAGGGTTATGAAGGAAGTCCAAAATCTTGCATTGGACCAGAGGAGAAAATGGTACTGGTAGATAGATGAGGTCAAGGTAGACTCCTAGGAATTAATTGGGATTTTTATATGGAGTTTAAGTCCACTTAAATCCAATCACTCAAAAGGGGCAGAAGTGATTTCTAGAGGATCATTTGATAAATTTCCATTGGACAAGGATGGATTTTGATGTGGGAGGGTCCCAAATGTGAATACACACTTATGGGAATTTTCCCAAGATTTATTGAGGATTAAAAGTGATTAAAACAATTATTATTCCAATTCAGCCTTTTAAGAAAAAGGGCAAAAATAAATAATAGAGCTTCTCAAAAATATTTATTTTTGTGATGAAAAGATAGGGTATGATATGTGGAAGTCACATGGGCCAAAAGTTGGGGAAAGGGTTTGGTAAAAACCAAACTTTCCTTTATGGAGGGAGTTTTGGAGATTTTGACTATTTAAGGGATTAAATAGTTTTGGGGCCATAATAGTTATGGATAATTATTGATAAATCTTGATGATCAATATAGTTGATATAGACAAGGTATAGCAAGCATTTTCCACCTTGTGTAATGAAATTCCAACTTAAAAAGGATGGAAAACAAAGAGTTGATGATCTAGGGTGGTGTTATTTTTATACCACCAAAACATGCTCGCATCTTGGAGCTTAGAGCTCACCTTGGTGCAAGGGATGGATGGATAGCTATACCAGGTCATATAGATGATCATGGCATAAGGATTTTGAATTAATAGCATTTCGGTTGACCTAGAAATGATGGCAAACTATGTTGAAATTAAGGCTGCCATGAAATATGAGTCATGATGCCTTCTAAACCATGTGGGTTTAAGAAGCATAAAGATCCACTTGGAGCAAGGGAAGTAGGTTCTGATATACATCAATGAATAGATCACAACCATGCAGAGAGTTGGTCCAAAGAAGTTTGCATGAGGGTGTGAGCTGCTAGCAAATTAGGCATGATGACTAGTTTTGCAGGAAATGTTATTTTCTTGTCTGCAAAACCATCATGGACAAGTGGGTTGGGGGAGGATTTAACCAAGGGAAAATTTGGGCCTTAGTAGTCCTTAGGATGGTTAACAATATAGTTCAAGGTCATTTCCAAAAATGCACATGGTTTGAGAGAAGGAGGTATTCCAAATGGTGAGGTTGGAACTGTTTCCAGACTTAGCCAAAATTGGCGGTTTTGAGGAATTTGACTAGAGTATGAGAAGGAATGTTCTTGGAGGAGTTGCAAGGTGTCAGAGCTTTAACAAGTGGGTGATATGGAAGTGTAGAGTGAGTAGAAGAGATCCTTGCATGATATTGGTCTTCAAGGACTTGGGAACATCTAGAATGGAGATCCTCAGAATAGATCTGGTTGAGGGTTTTAGGTAATCCCCTGGTGGTTAGGGATCAATATAGGTTTGCATTCTTGCTTAAGGATTTAGGATTTGGGAAACTCTTGATCCTAGTCATGATCTCCTAAGGTAGCTCATTCTACTTCCTAAGCAAACAAATCAATCAGCAGATCAAGGCAACTCTTCAGACAGCAGATCAAGGCAACTCATCTTATGCTAGGTATAAGCACTAATGAGGTTACCATCAAGCCTAGCTTGGGTAAGGTTAGGGCATTTGAAAAGGTTGAGTTTTGAATAAGATGAGGGTTCTTGGTATCTCTACCAAGAGTAGAATTCAAATGCTTTGAGCAAGAGTTTTGGGAAAACTAGAGGTAAGATTAGTTGAGTGTTCTGTCTTGAAAACATAAGGAGATTGGAATATATATCTCTCCATAGTTTTGTTAATAGAAGCTACTAAAATATTTTTGGTTTCATAGTCATCTTGGCTCATTTTTTTTGGAAATACCAGAACGTTTGAAAATATGTAAAGTAAGCCAAGATAGTTTTGGGTAAAAAGCTTTTGTCAACTGAGGGTGAGGTAAGGTGTATCCTAGGGTACACATCATAAGCACAAGTGCAAACAAACAACAAGCAAGCCTGCACTAAAGCACAAGGAAAAGTTTTTGTTCCCCCTGATTCTTGCATTCTAGACAACTAATCAGGGTTGCTGAAATTGGGATGTTACAGACCTTTCCCCCTTAAAAGAATCTCGTCCCGAGATTCCGGAGAGTAAGGTTAGGGGATTGGTCTTGGAGTTAGTATTATTTGGTTCTTGCGGACTAGCTTGCCGACCTTTTCTTCGAGCATAAGCATCTCGACAGCGAGGTTGAATCTTCAACTTCTTAAAACTCGGGGGTCGAGATGGCTTCACCATGGTTGCGGGGAGGGATATTCTTTCGGTAAGGGTCCACGTCACTTCTCTTAAGCGGGTTATTGTATGCAAGTCTATGACAAGTCTGTGCTCTTGAGCTCTGTGTCTTCGGGTCTCATGGTCGGGCAGAGAGGTTACCTATTTTGCGAGAAAGATGCAGTCTTTCCCCCTTAGGATTAGACTAAGGTGGGTCAGATGGTTACAAATAGGGGACTTTCTTAGGGAGATGACAAAAGAGGGTTCTTAAGGTAGCATATGACAACACAAAGGAAGGTGGCATCAAAGCGGTCTTTCCAGGGGAACCTGGGCTAGACTAATACAGGCTGCACTTGTCGACTTAGGGGAATTGGGTTAAGGGGCTTCTCTGTCTTGATCTTTACTTCCACGGGGCGTTGTCATCTAGGAAGGCGCGGGACATCTTCAATCTTGAGCTGCGGGGCAGCGAGCGGTAGGGTGACCATCTTTTATGAGGGAGGGAACCTTGGATGTCTTCGACCTTCTCTTTCGCGGAAGTCTTGGCGGATTTCTCTCGGGGCATTCTCTACTAAAGTGACCGGGTAGTCCGCACGCGAAGCAGGGGTTCTTCTTCCATCGTAGCTGAGTTGACGACTTTTCTAGGCTGACATCGGGAGGTGGACAGGCCTTGCCAAAGAGGGGATATGTTGCACATCTTAGGGGGGGCATGGTCTTGGCCTTCACAGGGGAAACAAGTGATAAGTCGAGTTGGGCAAGCTTGGGGTGAATGGGGTTCTCCACAGTTGGGGCAGTGGCCGGAGCATTTGTTGGATTGGTGTCTTTCATCTCCGCAGCTGCTACATGCCTTCTTCGAGCTTCCGGTCTTCATGGCCATCCTGGGGAGGTCTTGTTGGTGGCAGACATTTCAGGTTGGGTCTGATACAACGACTTGGGTAAAACACGCAAAAAGGAAAAACAAGCAAACAAACATAGCAATCAAGGAAGTCATTACAAACCAACTAGTCTACACCCAAAGGTGCTAATAGTGCTTAGGCATTACAAAACACGTTCAGGGATGATACATGTGTAACATCCCAAAACTTCAATCCAAGTTTATCAAAGATCCAATCATCAAAAAATAGGGTTAACAAAAACTTTTCCATTTTTAAAATGAAAAAGTTCATATTATGTGCATTTAAATAGGAGTTGTTTGAATTGCCATGATTAAGTGATCCAATGCTTGTAAAATGTTTCTTAGGTGATTTAAACATCATCTACATCATTCCCAAACTTTTCCTAAAAGAAATCAAATCAAAAAGAATTAAATTAAAGGAATGGTCATTTTGACAAAATTAACTCTCATGTCTACTTTGGCTATTCCTAGTACTCAAAAATTAACAGAAACAATTCTTGATCTTTGCACCCCTTGCTAGTACACATAATGAGGTACCAAGGCCCACCTTTTGATCTTCTAAAAACCTTCTGTACACTATTTTAAATAACAATTCAAAATTGAATCTTTATCATATGGGAAGATCCCACTTTTTCAAAAACCACTCAAACAAGCTCAACTTTCAAAACCCAAGCATCTGTAGACTAACCAGCACCAACTTAGCACACCCACCAAAAATCTTTTCAAAATTCAAAACTTGAGTTCTTGCGGCCATTTCATCAAACAGGTGGCAGACACAGATCAAACATTTGTCAAAACACTATAGTGTGCAGTACTTCTTGTCACCATTTGGGCCTAACTCGGTCCCCCTGTCCCCCAGCTCAAACCCCGGCCCTAGCTCTCTCTCCCTCTTCCCTAGCTGCTCTAGTGCCAAGCCGCCCAACGCCATGCGCCAGGTCGACCATGGACAGCTCGCACAAAGCCGCCCCGCGCTCTCCTTCGCCCGCTGGCAGATAGGCGCCATCACACCGCACCGCCTCGACCAGCCCCCGACCAAAATCGAGCGGAGGACAAGCCCCAGTTGCTCGCGCCCATGTCTCCGTCCGCCATGCCGATCACCCCGGAGCGCCGCGCCCGCCAGAGCAGCACCAGCCTCGCCTAGCCCTAGCCTTGCGTGGCAAAGAACCGCAGAGCCCAAGAACGCCAGACATCCTTGTTCGCAGCCTCGCGACCAGCAGCCCCGAGGAACCGCGTCGAACACCGCCGCCCGCGCCCAGTGCACCGCCCGCTCCAGACCAGCATAGACCGCCCCTTGCAGCGCCATCAAGCCATAGAGAATCGCCAGGAGACCGGCCACCGTCCGCCTACCTCGCCCATGCCCTTAGCTCGCTGTGCCGTCGCCCACGTCGAGCTCTGCCCATGCCGTTCTGCATCCTTCGCTCGCCTATATAAGGAGGCCTCCCCAGCAAGCTCTCTTCACACCATTCTCATCCCCACCGCTCACTCTCACTCCCCACCGCCAGCCGGAGCCGCTCGAGCACCAGAGCGCCAGAATTGTAGCCGGAGTCGCCGCCTCGGGAGGAGAAGGGCGCCATGATCCAGCCATCCTGTGGAGGCGCCGCTTGTACCAGGAGAACCGCCGTTGTCTTCCACTTCGTTCGCCCGCATCGCCAACCCCGCTGGAGCCCCGGTATGCCCCCACTGCACCCTCACCGACCGCGCTAGGGTTCGAGCTCACCGGCGACCCGTCTATCGTCGACGACGACCATTAGCCGTCGATCTGCCCTCTAATCGCACGGCCACCATTCGCCCATACCGCTTCGCACCCCCCTGTGTCACTGACGGGTGGGGTCCTCGCTTAAGTCAGCTCATGACGCCACATGAGCGCAATGGGCCGCCCATTTCGTTCGCTGCTGGAAATTCAAATTAGGATTTTTCTTTTTAGTTAGAATATAGTTTCTGTCCTGTGTTTCAAAAATCAATTCTGTGAGTTTGACAAATCCAAATTGCATGAAACTAATTTTGTCTGAAAGGTATTGAAAAGCTCTATCCAAGCCCGTTGGATTTAATTCATTTAGAGTTATAGATTTCTCCTAATAAAAATAAGAAGACAGAAGCTTTTACAACTTGAAACATTTTTATAAAATCAACCAAGTTAGGTTTTGAGTTGATTACAACTCTCAAAAATCACATTTCATCATATCTATCCAAATATGTAATAATATTAAGGTTTATAGGCAGTGACTTTGGACTAGTACCAAAATAATGCTATATAGGCATTTCTAGTCACTTTAAATCATTAAATAATAAACTTAAACCAAAGTAATATTGATCCAACCTTTAAATCTCATTCCCACATGTTAGAATATGTGGCGAGGACATGTGTCCACATGATCTCATATTTTGGTGGTGAATATTAAATTTTAATTAACATTTCAATGAGTAGAAATTACTTTTCCAAAATAAAAAGGTTGAAAATATTGAATTAAGACTTATGATGTTTGGGATGATATTAGATCATCAATTGTGTGGTTTAGACTACTACTTAGCCTAAGTTAAGTATTGTTTGGTGATTGTGCACTCCCTATGTATTTCTAGACAATAGTACCGACCAAGCCTTCGAGGAGGAGGAGTTCTACCAAGAAGAAGAAGAAGAAGACAACTTCAACCACTGCACCAACCAAGGCAAGCTATTAGTGGCAAGCTAACCCTTGCAAACATGCTTTAGTAAGCTATGGTAGCAAACTAGAATAAAACTAGATAGTTTAGTAAAGATGCCTTAAGCATACTTTGCTCACACCCCCTCAGTTTAAACAAAGTTCTTTAATTAATTTTGAAGGTAGTATAAAGAGTATGAAACTTGACCTAATTAGAACCCTTAGATGTCATCCTATGGCATGAGATTGATACTACCCCTCCACCTTAGTGAACATTCTTAACATAGTATTTTAGAATAGATCAAACTTGAGTCACTTTAGATGGGAACACTTGGTGAAAATGAGTTATGAAAACCTTGGAATGATGAGTCATTCTATTGAGATGTTTTGACATGTGTTGAGAAACACAATTGGTTTATGATGATGAAAATGATAAGGCATGAGCCTTAACCCTTTTATAAAACTGATGGTTGGATCCGGATGCGATACCATTCCAAATTTACCGTACAACCACATTACCTGAATTGGGTAAGGCTTAGCTCGAAATTTATATGCATTAGTATTAGTTCCCTCACGGGAGAGGTTTGAGCTGAGGCTACCTCTCAACGTTGTCCACCTATGTAGTGCCCAAGATTACTGATGGTCACGGTTGGGAGGCCATGCTCATAGGAGAGGTGCTTGTACTAGGGTGTGTAAAGGGAAGGTTATGTTTGATTATCTGCATACTAAGTATGATGATTCAGGGTTATCCCTGACAGATGTATCGAATCTTGTGGTGAAAGTGTATCACCTCTGCAGAGTGTCAAACTATTCGAATATCCGCGTCCGCGGTTATGGACAGTTGGGTTGGCCATACTGTTTCGTTGTCAGATGGTTTCTAAATAACTTGAAATGAATGATGAACCTTGACTTGACCACAACAGGGTTGTGTTAATGAAAATAGCTTCCCAACTTAAGTGATTCTAGACTTTACTTTATCATTTCTTGTTTCAAAACTCAGCTTAGGTTTCAAACTTAACTTGATAGTTATTCTTTCAATTCAGTACTTTAACTTAGAATCATAACCCTTGCTAGTAGTAGTTTGCGAGTACTTAAAGAGTACTCATGGCTTTTGTCCCTGGCTATTATCATGGCCAGACTATGAAGGAGATTATCAAGATGATGGTTAGCAGGACGGCTATGATAACTAGGACTATCTGCCTTCGTCAGCATTGCCTGTGCCCCTGAAGATGGACCCCACTGCTACGCTATCGTTTATTTCCGCTGCTTGTTGTATTAAAGACTGGATCATGAGATCCTTATTCGTGTAAAACCTTATGTATGGTTTGTAATGGATGATGTACTATGATATCCAATCTGTTATGTCTCTCACAAATGGTAATCCTGGGATTGCGAGGTATGGCATAACGGGCATCTGGGATTAAAAATCCGGGTGTTGACAAGTTGGTATCAGAGCCATCCTGACCATAGGAGACCCTACTTAGAATGGACGTCCAAACCAAAAACTTAGCTTCAAAAACCAAAGTGAGTATTTATGAAAAACAATTTCCCCTCTTACCCTTGTGAACTCATTCTTTCGCAAAAATACATGTTCCTCAAAATTCTTACATTACTACTTAAAATTTGACACACTTGATCACTTCACTAATTTCCTCATCCTAAATTCTTGTAGATGGAGACTCAGTTCAGCAAGTTTTACCAGTTGGGAAACGGAGGTAAGCTGATCTTTGAGAGGGATCTGGATTCACTGTCAGAATTTCTGGGACGCCCACATCCGGAGTTTCTTGGAGCTCAACTTCCAGGACCCCCAGGAGGAGACCTACAATGGCTAGTCACCGCAGATCTTCGAGGAAGCATTGAAGCACCAACCTCCGGGAGAATTCAGTTCTCCGTGAGAGAGAACAACTGGCTAGATGGATTGGCCAGGGCAATGCATGAAGCTCTCGCACGCCTATGTGCCCTCAGCGTCAACAAGATTCAAGGAACCCGTTTTGCCCACTATGCAAGACGTGACTTCATGGGAATGCCGATGGAGATGCCAAGTCACCCAGAGTTGAGGCACCAAGTGGAGAACCTTGACTTCTTGCTTCATGACCGACAGCAGGAACTGGACAATGCCAGAGAGTTAGCCAACCAGAACCGTGCCATCGCCGACCAGAAGGCCTAGACTTTCACACTGCTCGTCCAAGATCGCCAGTCTCTTCGTCGCCAGCGTGCCAAGAAAGATCGCACCATCGCCCGTCTTCGCAAGAAGGTGGCAGACCTCGAGAAGACTGTCAAGGAGCAGGAAGCTCAGCTTGTAGCCAAGGAAGAAGAGGATGAAGGAGAAGACATCCAGGGAGATATGGATTCTTACCTCAGCAACGATGATGACTTTCTGGAGGAGGATGCCGTGGACTTCTACACTGAAGATGAAGACCCCGACTTCATCGACGATGAGTAGATGCACTAGAGCACTGTCGTAGCATGAGGTGTATCATCTCATTGTATCGTAGCTTGCAGAATGGTTCTTCAAACCATCTGTTTTCCCTTTTATTGCTGTGGTATGTGTTGTATCGTGTGCTTGTTTGCATGAATGAAAAGGCAGTTAGTTGAGAAGCCTGAGTCTAACTCAAAGTTTTAGCTTTGAAAACCTCAAAACCATGAACCTTAGAATTTCCCTCTTACCCCTATATCTATCTAAATCTCCAGATGCCTCGTGGAAACCAAGGAGGAAGCAGCTCGTCGCATGACCCAATGCTGCAGATCTTGCAGAATCTCATAGCGGATCGTGAAGCAAGCAGGGCCGAACGTCAAGCCAACTTAGCAACACTGCAGCAGATCGCCCAGATGGCTCTCAACAACCAAGGGCATGGAAATCAGGATCACCAAGGATCCAAACTCAAAAACTTTCAGAACACAAACCCCCAATCTTCAACCAATCTGAGAACCCACTAGATGTCAAGGATAGTTGCAGACCATAGAAAACAACTTAGAGGTTGCAGGAGTGGATGCAAATGAGAAAGTTCTATTCGCCACCCACTATCTCGCAGGAGATGCAAGAGCTTGGTGGAATAGCATCCGCACTATGAACCAAGGTCAAGTGATGACCTTGGAAGCATTCAAGGTCAAGTTCAGCCGCACCCACGTGCCGCAAGGTCTTGTCCACAGGATGAGAGATGAATTCCGTGAGTTGAAGCAAGGAAGAATGACTGTGGTAGAGTACCATGACAAATTCCTCTCACTTGCCAGATATGCACCCGATGAGATCAACACGGAGGCCAAGAAGAAGGAGAGATTCTTGAACGGACTGCATGATGAGATGCAGACTATCGTCGTCAACATCCGTTTCGATGATCTCGAAGAGCTAGTCGACTCTACCATTCAGATGGAAGGGAAGATTAACCAGGCAAACGACAACCGCGAGCGTCGTATGATGCAGCAGTCTGGATCCAACAGTCACCAGAAGTACCGTCCCAACCCTTCACCAAGATATGCACCAAGGAACAACCGACCCTCGAATTCTCGCCCAAGCTACCCCAACCATAGCGGAGGCAATGTGAAGTCCGGAGGAAACAATCACAACTCCGGTAATGCCAATCATTTCAACCGTGCACCTCCCAAGAGCAACAACAACAACAACAACAAAGCACCCAGAATCGGCAGCAGTGCTATACCGGTCGCAGCCAAAGACAAGTCCCAGATCACCTGTTTCGAGTGTGGAGTGAAAGGTCACTACTCCAATGAGTGTCCCCAGAAGGCTGCCGCCAATGCCAATGTGAATGCCCCAGCTCAGCACCAGCGTCGTGTTCAGCCAGGAAGGAGGTTTGCCCCAGGGAACCCGCACAACCGCAACGGTTGTCTCTTCCACATGAACGCAGAAGAAGCCCAAGAAGCGCCAGATGTAGTGCTGGGTATGTTTTTTGTCAACTCAGTTTTAGCAAGAGTATTGTTTGATTCTGGAGCATCGCATTCCATTGTCACCGAAGAATTTGTATGCACTAGTAAGATTCGCCCAACCAACTTGAAGCATGTCATGATAGTTCAAATCCCCGGCTCAACTACCAAAGCTAGAAAAATTTGCAAAGCGGTACCTATCAGAATACATGGGATAGATTTTTATGCCAACCTAATTGTACTTGGAACCAAAGAATTGGAAGTAGTACTAGGCATGGACTGGATGTCAAGGCATCAAGGACTCATAGACTGTGCTAAGAAAGCCATCACCATGACCAGTAGTTCTGGAGTAACAGTAGAACATATCTCTGAAACCTTGCCCCGTCAATTCAAGTGCAACAAGAGTGTAGCCCTGCCTACCATTGACCAAGTCAGAGAAGTCTATGAATACCCCGACGTATTCCCAGATGAATTGCTAGGTATGCCCCCGGATAGGGATATAGAGTTCATTATTGAACTAATCCCCGGAACCGGACCTATAGCCCAGAGACCCTATACCATGAACCCCTCAGAGTTAGTGGAACTGAAGAAGCAGTTGGATGCCATGTTAGCAACAGGCTTGATTCAGCCAAGCGCATCGCCTTGGAGATCACCAGTGTTATTCGTCGACAAGAAGGATGGAGGCAATCATCTGTGTACAGACTACAGAAAGTTGAATGATGTCACCATCAAGAACAAGTACCCCTTGCCAAAGATAGAGGATCTATTTGATCAGTTGACTGGAGCTTAGGTATTCTCAAAGATTGATCTTAGGACTAGTTATCACCAACTTAAGATTCATGCAACGAATATTCCGAAGACCGCCTTTACTACTCGCTATGGTTTATACGAGTATACGGTTATGTCTTTTGGATTAACCAATGCCCCTGCTTATTTCATGAATCTCATGAATAAGATATTTATGAATTTCCTAGATAAGTTTGTAGTTGTGTTTATCGACGACATCCTTATCTACTCCAAGTCCGAAGAAGAGCATGAGCAACATCTGAGAATCATCCTAGGAACCCTGAGAGAGCATCAGTTATACGCCAAGTTCAGCAAGTGTGAGTTTTGGCTGAAAGAAGTAGGATTCCTAGGACATATTGCGTCTGCCGGAGGAGTCTCTATTGATCCCAGCAAGATCAAAGATGTTGAAGAATGGGAAGCCCCAACCAATCAAACCCAAGTTCGTTCATTTCTCGGATTAGCGGGATATTACCGCAAATTCGTAGAAGGATTCTCGAGCATAGCCCGACCAATGACCCAATTGTTGAAGAAGGACAAGAAGTTTGAATGGACGGACAAGTGTGAAGCCAGTTTCCAGGAGCTGAAGAAGAGATTGATATCAGCCCCAATTTTGATCATGCTAGACATCAAGAAGCCGTTTGATGTATATTGTGATGCATCCAAGATTAGTCTAGGATGTGTATTGATGCAAGAAGGCAAAGTCATCGCGTATCTGTCGCGACAAGCAAAGATGAGCAGAACTATCCGACCCATGATCTTGAGCTAGCAGCCGTGGTTCTGGCGTTGAAGACATGGCGTCACTATTTGATGGGTAATCGCTGTGAGATTTACTCAGATCATAAAAGCTTGAAGTATATCTTCACCCAGAAGGAGCTAAATATGAGGCAAAGAAGATGGATAGATTTAATCAAGGATTATGACCTTGACATTCACTATCACCCCGGCAAAGCCAATGTGGTAGCGGATGCTCTTAGCCGATTGCCGTGTAGGCTTAACACCATGATCAAAGAGAAGCAACCAAGTTTGTATGAGGAGTTGGAGCAGTTCAGGACTGAAGTAGTTAGCAAAGTATTCCTAGCAAGCATTGAACTTCAACCCACTTTGTTTAGCCAGATCAAGGAAGCCAAGAAGGGAAATGAGAGTATCGACGGAATCAAACATCGTATTGGTACAGGCAAAGTACCTGGATTCATCGAAGACGAAAAAGCAGTACTGTGGTACAAAGGACGTATCTGTGTACGAGCAGATTCGGAGTTGAAGGAGGTTATCATGAAGGAAGCTCATGATACTCTTTATTCTATCCACCCCGGAGGAACAAAGATGTATCAGGATTTGAAAGAGCAATTTTGGTGGCACAAGATGAAGAGAGAGATCGGAAGCTACATCGCCAAATGTGACATTTGTCAAAGAGTCAAAGCAAAGCATCAGAGACCTGCAGGGTTGTTGCAACCATTGCAGATTCCAGAATGGAAATGGGATTCCGTCGGAATGGACTTTATCACCGGTTTACCTACTTCTAGTAGGGGAAATGACTCAATCTGGGTCATAGTTGATAGACTATCTAAGGTAGCCCACTTCATACCTGTCAAGACAACCTACCAAAGTGCAAAACTAGCAGAGTTGTACATTGCTAGAATTGTTAGTCTGCATGGAACCCCCAAGACCATTGTATCAGATCGAGGAACCCAGTTTACTTCAAGATTTTGGCAGAAAGTCCAGGAAGGTTTAGGAACCAAGTTAAATTTCAGTACCGCCTATCACCCGCAAACAGATGGACAGACTGAGAGAGTCAACCAGATTCTTGAGGATATGCTTAGAGCCTGTGTGTTGGAATACGGATCAAAATGGGAAGACTGCCTACCATTCGCAGAGTTCTCATATAACAACAGTTATCAGGCTAGTTTGCAAATGGAACCATTTGAATTCCTATACGGAAGAAAATGTCGTACCCCCTTAAACTGGTCGCAAGTAGGAGAGAGTCAAATCTTTGGACCTGACATTCTCCGAGAAGCCGAAGAGAAAGTTCACAAAGTCCGTGAGCACCTCAAGACCGCCCAATCCGCATGTAAGAGCTATGCTGACAAGAGAAGGAGAGACCTGACTTTCAATGTTGGAGATTTCGTATATCTCAAGGTTTCACCCTTGAAGGGAACTCAACGCTTTAGTCTGAAGGGAAAGTTAGCCCCCAGATATATCGGACCTTTCAAGATTCTGAACCATCGAGGAGAAGTATCGTATCAGCTGGAATTGCCTGAAGAGATGTCAGCCATCCACAATGTGTTCCATATCTCGTTACTCCGCAAATGCCTAGAAGTGCCAGAGAAGACTGAAGTTTTCAAGAACATCGATCACAGAGCTGTGGAAATCAACAACGACCTGACCTATCGGGAAGTGCCCATCCGTATCTTAGAAGAGGCCTACAGGACCACCAGGACCAGGAGTATCAAGTTTCTCAAGACTCCGTGGAGCAACCATACCGAGGAGGAAGCCACTTGGGAACGCGAAGATTACATTAGGACAGAGTTCCCAGATCTTTTTAGTTCCTAGTTTTCCTTGTAAATCTCGGGACGAGATTTTGTTTAAGGGGGGAAGGTTTGTAACATCCCAAAACTTCAATCCAAGTTTATCAAAGATCCAATCATCCAAAAATAGGGTTAACAAAAACTTTTCCATTTTTAAAATGAAAGCCTTCATATTATGTGCATTTAAATAGGAGTTGTTTGAATTGCCATGATTAAGTGATCCAATGCTTGTAAAATGTTTCTTAGGTGATTTAAACATCATCTACATCATTCCCAAACTTTTCCTAAAAGAAATCAAATCAAAAAGAATTAAAATAAAGGAATGGTCATTTTGACAAAATTAACTCTCATGTCTACTTTGGCTATTCCTAGTACTCCAAAATTAACAGAAAAAATTCTTGATCTTTGCACCCCTTGCTAGTACACATAATGAGGTACCAAGGCCCACCTTTTGATCTTCTAAAAACCTTCTGTACACTATTTTAAATAACAGTTCAAAATTGAATCTTTATCATATGGGAAGATCCCACTTTTTCAAAAACCACTCAAACAAGCTCAACTTTCAAAACCCAAGCATCTTCAGGCTCACCAGCACCAACTTAGCAAACCCACCAAAAATCTTTTCAAAATTCAAAACTTGAGTTCTTGCGGGAATTTCATCGAACAGGTGGCAAACACAGATCAAACATTTGTCAAAACACTATAGTGTGTAGTACTTCTTGTCACCATTTGGGCCTAACTCGGTCCCCCTGTCCCCCCAGCTCAAACCCCGGCCCTGGCTCTCTCTCCCTCTCCCCTAGCTGCTCTAGTGCTGTCACTGACGCCATGCGCCAGTCGACCATGGACAGCTCGCCTCAAGCCTTCCTTCGGCCGGCAGACAGCGCCATCACACCGCACCGCCGACCAGCCTCGACCAGAATCGAGCGGAGGATAAGCCACCTTGCTCGCGCCCATGTCTCTGTCCGCCATGCCGATCACCCCGAGCGCCAGACCAGAAAGCAGACCGCCTCGCTTAGCCCTAGCCTTATGCGTGAAGAATCAGAAGCAGGCCCAAAGAACCGCCTGCACATCCTTGTTCACAGCCTCGTGACCAGCAGCCCCGAGGAACCACGTCGAACACCGCCGCCCGCGCCCAATGCACCGGCCGCTCTAGACCAGCATAGACCGCCCCTTGCAGTGCCATCAAGCCATAGAGAATCGCCAGGAGACCGGCCACCGTCCGCCTACCTCGCCCATGCCCTTAGCTCATGTGTTGCCCCCACGCCGAGCTCGCCCATGTCACTCGCACCTTCGCTGTTTATATAAGGAAGCCTCCCCAGCAAGCTCTCTTCACACCATTCTCATCCCCACCGCTCACTCTCACTCCCCACCGCCAGCCGGAGCCGCTCGAGCACCAGAGCGCCGGAATTGCAGCCGGAGTCGCCGCCTCGGGAGGAGAAGGGCGCTGTTGATCCAGGAGGCGCCGCTTGTACCAGGAGAACCGCCATCGTCTTCCACTTTGTTCGCCCGCATGTCCGACCCCGCTAGAGCCCCGGTACGCCCCCACTGCACCCTCACCGACTGCGCTAGGGTTCGAGCTCGCCGGTGACCCGTCTGTCTTCGACAACGACCATCAGCCGTCGATCTGCCCTCTAATCACACGGCCACCGTTCGCCCATACCGCTTCGCACCCCCCCTGTGTCACTGACGGGTGGGGTCCTCGCTTAAGTCAGCCCGCGACGCCGTGCGGAGCGCAGTGGGCCGGCCCATTTCGTTCCCGCGCGCGTTGGAAATTCAAATTAGGATTTTTCTTTTTAGTTAGAATATAGTTTCTGTCCTGTGTTTCAAAAATCAATTCTGTGAGTTTGACAAATCCAAATTGCATGAAACTAATTTTGTCTGAAAGGTATTGAAAAGCTCTATCCAAGCCCGTTGGATTTAATTCGTTTAGAGTGATAGATTTCTCCTAATAAAAATAAGAAGACAGAAGCTTTTACAACTTGAAACATTTTTATAAAATCAACCAAGTTAGCTTTTGAGTTGATTCCAACTCTCAAAAATCACATTTCATCATATCTATCCAAATATGTAATAATATTAAGGTTTACAGGCAGTGACTTTGTACTAGTACCAAAATAATGCTATATAGGCATTTCTAGTCACTTTAAAACATTAAATAATAAACTTAAACCAAAGTAATATTGATCCAACGTTTAAATCTCATTCCCACATGTTAGAATATGTGGTGAGGACATGTGTCCACATGATCTCATATTTTGGTGGTGAATATTAAATTTTAGTTAACATTTCAATGAGTAGAAATTACTTTTACAAAATAAAAAGGTTGAAAATATTGAATTACTCGGAGGGTGTTGACAACATGACTCTACCCTATTGCTAGGTGGGCGAGTGTCGCAAGGCGGGTGATTACTCGGGGGGTGCATCTGGGGTGTCGGGGCTAGCTTCTGACAGGTCAGGGGAGGTTTCCTGCGCCTTCTTGAGGGGCTTGAACCTACGGAGGTCCCTTCAGTTGCAGTTGAGCGTGCTTGATTCCTTTCCAGTGTTTCCAGAGCTTCCTTACGGTTGAGAAAGGCCTGCAGGCGATGAAGTTCCATCTAGGAGTGGCGGTATTCATCAATGACTGTTGTTAATGCCTCATTGCTAGAGTAACTGTAAAGGGTCTAAAAGGAGAGGGCAGGATACGCCAGGCTAGGGTCTTGAGTTAGTGACAGTGCGCAGGATTTTAATCTTATGAAATCATTTTAATGTGAGGAGTTTTCAAAAACAGAGGGGGAGAATACATAAGCACTTTTTGAAAATAGTCATCTTTTCTCCCTTGTCTTTTTAGAAAATAGGTTTGCCGTTTCCTGTCTAACGTCCATGCTAACTAAGGTCTCCTATAGTCAGGATGGATCTGATACCAAGTCTGTGGGCTCCCCGGATTATTCATCCGAGAAATCCTTGTTATGCATACATCCACGTTCCCATGATCAGTGAGTCGTGGAACATAACCGACAGGTACCATTACAACATCCAAAACATAACGAATTTACAAGACTTACATAAATACCTTTATGGCTACAACATCATTAGCAGCGGATCATCGTCAAGCGCAGAGCCCAATCGTGCCTCAACCTACAGGCAGCTGACTGGGAAGACGGCCTAGCTCGATGGACGTCACCTTAAGCTCCTGAAAGTCTGGCCAAGTAAATAGCCAGGGACAAAGCCGTGAGTACTTTTGAATGTACTCGCAAAACCACCAGGATAAGTGAACAAGGGAAATGCAATTTTGGCTGTGGCGAGATACCTCTATCTGGGGTTGTCTTTGAAAAAGCCTATACTAACTTTTGAAGTTATGGCATCTCCATATCTTTGTTGAAAAATAGTTTTGACAACATGCTTCTATTTTATGAATCGAGACATCTCCATGTCTTTGTGGAAAAAGAGTTTTGAAAACAGTTTTTGTAGTAAAAACCCTTTTTAAAACACCTTAGACCCCTCGGGTCAAAACAAAGCTTTCGAACTCGGGTTCCCCCGGAACCTTCGTCCACATCGTACTTGTTTCCCAAACAAGCACGGTTTGGGTACTCCTAGCCAACACCTTTACAATCGTCCTTGACCATGGACACGGCTATTCGAATAGGTTATACTCTACAGAGTTTGCGCACTTTCCCCACAAGAATCAATACATCCGCTGGGATTCAACCACGGCCCACTACCACTGTAGATGGGGGGTCCGGATAATCAAACCTAACTTTTCGATTGTCCACACTAGCAATGGCATGCTTTTCCTCTTGGGTTTGTTCTCCCCGGCAACGAGTATGTGGCTCCCAGCCATAGTCCTTCCTTCCGTACACGCGCATACCCAAGCCGCAACTTGGCATATACCTTAAATCTGGAGACTCCACTTCCTTCCATACAACCTAAGTCATACCATCCGCAGGAGACCCAATTGTTGCACAGGCCTCCTGCCAGTTCAGGCTCACTCTTGCCGAAGCAAGCGACAGGCTTCAGATCCGTGATCTAGGACGCCTGCCCGGTCTTCTAGGGATTTCTCCATATAAGCATGGTAGAGGTGCCTCGGCTAATGCGGACGAACTACGGGTTAAGCCCCAGCAACATGGGGTAATGTGGTTGCGTGGATAAAAATTGTTCCAGTAAAGGCGTAAAACATCCCATCACTTTTTCCACTTCTTCTCATCACCATTTATTTTGTTAAAACTTCCACTGGGAATGATGCCTCTTCCGAGGGTTTTACCAATCCGTTTTTGAAACATTTGTAGTGGGGAGAATCCCAAAATAGTTTATTTTCTCAAAACCGGGGTTTTCCAATGGGGTGAGATGCTAATCATCATACTCCCGATCTAAGGGGATAAAATGGTAGGTACATCGGGGTGGTGCCTCGAAGGACACAAAATCATAACTTGGAGGAGCCAAGTTACTACCGCAGTATTTGTAAAACGAGACATGCAGGTAGAGGATGCAATTTATAAAGAGGATATAAAACAGGTGAAAGAGAATAGGACATATAGCAGAGTTCAGGAATGGTGTCTTGCCTGTGATTAGCAATAAGTCCCTGGACTTCTTCAGATGGCCAAGAATACCCAATAATATAATAATAATAAATCCTGTCCTCCTTGTCGTCAGACACTCACACTATCGTCGTCATCGGGTACACATGCAAGCATACAAGTCCACAATCAATACAAGACATTTATGCACCAAACCATACATCAAACAAACATGAGAAATACTACTGGACTTGGGAAGTTTTGG
Source organism: Avena insularis (assembly GCA_023614405.1). Classification (NCBI taxonomy): domain Eukaryota; kingdom Viridiplantae; phylum Streptophyta; class Magnoliopsida; order Poales; family Poaceae; genus Avena; species Avena insularis. Next base: position 84,114,438 of record CM042684.1, on the reverse strand, counting down.
AGAAGTGGGATTCAAAGGGTGGAATTTACAAGATTGCCACTGGGGTGGTTTTCTCTTGTAAGATAGTGGTCAAGGCTAGATCAAGTGAACTTGGATTAGGGATCTGTGGTGAGTAGGTTATCAATGGATAACCATGATATCCTCAGATAGGTTTTGACAAGACAAAACCCTCACAAGTGGTTTCACTTGATTATCAAATTCCTAGATTTAATTATGATTTTTAAAGTGGATTAAACTCTAGTTTAAGGAAATAATTCACCAGAAACATTCTGGAGTTCCAAAAATTATTTTCTTGGATGGTTAGGTAGTACTAGATGTACGGAACCACCTAGAGTTGGAAACAGGTCAAGAGAATTACCAGAATGCCCTCGAGAAATTCCAAAAGACAGTTCTGTATGATTCTTCTCCTTTTTACCAGATTAAAACTACATGAGATAATGAGTTGGTTCCAAGGGCATATGCTAGGCATGTCCAATACCTTTCTGTAGAAATTAGATTCACTCATTTTGGAGTTGCCAAACTCCTGGAGTGATTTATTTAGTGAAAATACCCATCACAGAAGTATTTAATTCACTCAAATTCATCCATAGCTCAAAAAACTATGATCTGCTGGGGTTTGGTATATACAGGTACTGGTGTGTACTGGGAGCTGGAATCAGGTCAATACCCTAATTGGTTTGACCTGGGGAATTTAGTTAAGACAGAAAGTTGTCAGTTTTGTTATATTTTCTAACGGCAGTATACAGTTCACCTTGGGATGAGACCTGTGCTGGAAAAGAGGTATTTCAAATACCTTCCACTAGGTATTTGATTCATCTCAAATGGAAAGGTAGAACTCTTTGTGGAAATTATTTAGTGCCTAGACACATTCTAGCAGATTAATTACCAGTAATTAGAGGAAATTATTTTGGACATGGAGATGCCTCTACATGTTTGAGAAAACATCAGGGAACCCCCAGAATTGTGAATCTAGGCAAATGGATGTCATTTTAATTTTCAACAAGAATTAATCCTACTGATCTGTTTCTGGATCTGAAATTCTACAAGAAAAAGAGGCTCCAGACGCTGGGCTGGGATCTAAGGGTTACTGGGCCGATTAGGGGGATTTTGGCCCACAGCACTAGGGGTGTGACGTGCGGGAGCTAAATTGAATCCCGGCCGGGCGGGGCCCACTCGTCAGCGAGGGAGAGCGGCCGAAGAGGTATCTGCGGATCCGGGCCGTTGGGCTAAATCGGATCTGACGGTGCCGGTGCATCGTCCACCTCTGCTGCGGGAGGAGCTCGCCGGAACCCTAGGGGCGGTGCTGGAGAATACATAAGCACTTTTGCAAATAGTCATCTCTTATCCCTTGTCTTTTATAAATTAGGTTTGTCGTTTCCTGTCTAACGTCCATGCTAACTAAGGTCTCCTACAGTAAGGATGGCTCTGATACCAAGTTTGTGGGCTCCCCTGGATTTAAGAATCCGAGAAGTCCCTGTTATGTAAATATCCACATTCCCATGATCAGTGAGCCATGGAGCATAACTGACAAGTATCATTACAGCATCCGAAACATAATGAATCCAAGACTTACATAGTTGCCATTATGGATACACAACTTTCAGTAGCGGAGCTTCATCACACGCAGGGCCCAATCATGCCTCAACCTACAGGCGACTGACTGGGAAGACGGCCTAGCTCGCTGGACGTCACCTTAAACATACGATGCCGAACCTCTAAAAGCCTGGCCAAGTAAATAGCCAGGGACAATGCCATGAGTACTTTTGAATGTACTCGCCAACCACTGAGATAAGTGAAATAAGGAAGTGCAATTCTGGCTATGGTGAGATAGCTCTATCTAGGGTTGCTTTTGAAAATCCTAGACTATCACTTGTAGTTATAGCATCTCCATATCTTTGTGGAAAAAGAGTTTTGAAACATGCTTCCGTTTTATATATCCGGATATCCCATATCCTTGTTGAAAACCTTTTTGAAAACAGTTTCGGAGAAAACCCTTTTTAAACCTCTTTGACCACCTTTGGTCAAAACAAGACTTTAAACTCAGGTTCCCTCGGAACCTCCATACTTTCATCCCTTTTTCCAAACACCACCATTTGGGTACTCCTAGCCAACACCTTTCCAACCGTCCTTGACCGTGGACACGGCTATTCGAATAGGTTATACTCTGTAGAGTTTGCGCACTTTCCCCCACAAGAATCAATACATCCGTCAGGATAAAACCACGGCCCACTACCCACGGTAGATGGGGGTCTGGATAATCAAACCTAACCTTTCGCTTGTCGACCCTAGCAAAGGCTGCTTTTCCTTTTGGGTTTGTTCTCCCCGGCAACGAGTATGTGGCCCCCGGCCATAGTCTTGCCTTCCGTACACGCGTATACCCAAGCCACGGCTTGGCGTATACCTTAACTTGGTGACTCCACTTTCTTCCGTACCACCTAAGTCATACCGTCCGCGGGAGGCCCAACTGTTGCACCGGCACTCCTGCCAAGACAGGCTCACTCTTTCCGAAGCAAGCTTCAGGCTCCAGATCCGTAGATCTGTTAGCGCCTGCCCGGAATTCAAGGGATTTCTCCTCATAAGCATGGTACAAGCTACGTCGTCTAAAGAAGACAAACTACGAGCTAAGCCCTAGCACTTGGGGTAATGTGGTTGCACTGATAAATTGTTCTGGTAAAGGCGTAGAACATCCCTTCGTTTTCTCTTCTTCATTTTTCTCATTTCTCATCATCACCACTTCTTTAGTAAAAACATCCGCTTGGAATGATGGCTCTTCCCAAGGGTTTTACAAAGCAATTTTGAAACATTTGAAGTAGGGTAAATCCCAAAACAATTTATTCAACAAAAATCTGCGTTTTATCAACACGGTAGGATGCTAATCATCATAACCTCGATCAAAAGGGGTAATTGGTGGGTTTACATCAGGGTGGGTGCCACGAGGGACACCAAGTCATCACTTGGAGGAGCCAAGTCATTAGCGCAGTATTTATAAAACAAGACATGTAGATAAATAATGCAATTTATAAAGGAGGTACAAAACAAGTAATAAAAAGAGTAGGACAACTATAAGGATTCGGGAATGGTGGCTTTCCTGTGATCAGCGATAAGTCCCTAGACTTCCATAGATAACCAAGAATACCCAACACATAATAATAAGAAGTCCCCTTTTCTTCTCATCGTCTGACAATCACACTATCACCGTCATCGAGTATACATGCAAGCAGACAATACCACAATCAATACAAGGCGTACAGGCATCAAACCATACAGCAAACAAACATATGGCATACAACTTAATTTGGTAGGTTTTGGGGAAGTTGGGTACTAGTAAGGGAATTACTAGCTTGCCATTAAAGTGTTTTCCCTTGGAAGATAGTTGTCAAGGCTATTTACCCAAGAACTTGGAGTGGGGATCTGAGGTCTGTAGGATGTCAATGTGCAACCATGATATCCTCAGATAGGTCTTGACAAAACAAGACCAACACAAGTGGTTTCACTAGATTATCACTTACCTAGATTTAGTTATGCTTTTTATAGTGGAATAAACTCTAGTTTGAGGAAATAATTCACCAGAATTTATCTGGCGGCCCAAAATTTATTTACTTGGGTGGTTAGATAGTGTTTGATGTACTGAACCACGTAGAAGTGGAATCTTGGCAAAAGAATTACCAGAATGCCCTTAATAAATCATCAAAGGCAGTTCCGTAGGGTTTTTGTCTTTTTCACCAGGTTTCTTGTACAGAAGGTTTTAGTGTGATTCCAATTTTACATGGTAGGTATTGGGAGTACCTTTCTGTAGAAATTGGAATTACCCATTTTGGATAACTAGAACTACTGGAGGGATTTATCTACTGAAAAGGGGGTACACAGAATAGTTGAATTCACTATAATTCAACCAGAGCTCAATAAAATCTGAGGTGCTGGGGTTTGATAGATGCTAATATTAGGATGTACTGGGAGGTGGAATCAGGTAAATACCACATTTGGGTTGACCTAGAGAAATTCCTAAAGGCATATTATGGCTGTTTTTGTTATTTTTGCTATAGACAAACTACTGTTCACAATGGCATAAGACATATGGTAATGGATTGGTATAGCAATTAACTTCCAAGAGAACTTTGATTCGTCCCAAATGGATATGTACAACTCCCTAAGGAATTTATTTAGTGTAAATTATACTCATTAGAAGATTAAATGCCAGAAAATAATAAGGATTATTTTTGGCAAGGGACTGGTTCTGCATGATGAAGAAAACCCTAGGGAACAATGAAAAAATTGTCATCTAGACGATATCATGTGGTTTTATATTTTATTTGAATTTAAACTAACAAGTATGTTGAAGATCTAGAATTCCCAAAGAAAAGAAAAAAAGGAAAAAGCCATAGTCGAGCCGGATCTAGAAGGAATGTGGGCCACAGAGGGGAAATCAGCCCACCCGGCGAGGCCACCGCGCGGGAGGCAGATTTCAAAATCGTCGGGGCGGGGCCCACCTGTCAGCGACTGGGCGACGTCGAAAAGGTATAGGGCGCTGCTAGCCGTTCGATTAAAATCGAATCGACAGCCCAAGGTCGTCGTTTACCTGGCGAAAGCAGGAGACCGATCCTAGGTCGGGCAATGGAGGTCGAGGCTCACAGGAGGCCTCTCCGGTGATGGAGGTGGCATGGGGAGATGCGATGGACGATGACGAGCTCGGGGAGGGGCGGAAGAAGGGGTTTCCGCGTAGGGATCTGACTTCATGGCGGGCTCGACGGCCACGGCTCGAGGGGATGGTCGTGGGCCAAAATAAGAGCATGGTTAGATGCAGGGGAGGTAGGGGAGCTCGACCAGGTGACATGCAGAAGGAGGGGAGCTGAGGAGAGAGCACCTAGATCGATTTTTTTGAGGAGGCCGAGGGCTCCTCTCTCTCCTTCTCTCGGGTGGAACAAGGAAGGGGAGAGGGAGTGGTGCTCGGGGGAGGAGAGTTGGAGTGGGAGGAGGCAAATGAGGCAGGGAGAGGCGTTGCACTGGCCTATGGCCTTATAAACAGAAGGGGGAGGTCCACTGTGGACATAGCCCATGGAAAGCTTGGAAGAAGGGTAGAGCTCAGGCATTAGTCCGATGGGGCGGTGGGAGCTCGTGGAGAGGGAGTGGGGAGGTGTGAGAGGCGCCTGCCAGGCTGCAAGGTACAGGGGGAGTGATTAGACCACTCTCTCTCTAGCCTCAGGCATAGGAGAGAAAAAAAGAGAGAGGGGGCTTAGGGCTAGCCATGGGCAGCTTCCAGGTGAGGTAGGGAACGACAGTGGGTGCAGGTACACGCTAGATAAGTGGAGAGGCGAGAGGGTGGCTGCTGTTTGTGAGATATGGGAAGATACCCATTAATGACAAGATCTTCTCCTCTCCTTCTTCCAAGCACAAAAGCCAAAAGGGAGGGCTACAGTGATCGTGCTACAGTGGTGGTCAACAGGAGAGAGGGTTTGGTACTATGGAGAAGTGGAGAGCAAGTCTCCATGGTGTTTGAGGTGGTTTTGGATCAATGCTTGATTGATTTGGCAAATTTGATCGCATGCAGGCGTGTGGAGGAAGTTCCTAAATTTGTATTGGACATGGTGGGGAGATGGTACTGTAGGTAGATGAGGTCAAGACATAGCTCTAGGAATTTATTGGGATTTTTCCAAAGATTTTTTGTTCACTAAAAATCCTTTATTCAAAAAGTGCAGAAGTAGTTTCTAGAAGCTCAGTTGATATTTTTACATTGGACCAGTGGAGTTTTTTTGATGTGAGAGGGTCCAAATGTGAATATGCACTTAGGGGAATTTTCCCATGATTTATTGGAAGATAAAAGTACTTAAAACATTTATTATTCCAATTCAGCCATTTAAGAAAATGGGCAAAAAGAAATAATAAAGCTCTTCAAAAATATTTATTTTTGAAGTGGGAAGATGGGGTATGATATGTGGACCTTATATGATCCAAAATTTGGGGAAGTGTTTTGGCAAAAACCAAACTTTCCTTTATGGAAGAAGTTTTGGAGATTTCGTCTATTAAAGGGATTAAATAGATTTGGAGCCATAATAATTATAGATAATATTTGATAAATCTTGATGATCAAGTTAGATGATGTAGATAAGGTGTATAAAGCATTTTCAACCTGGGGAAATGGAAATCCAACTTGAATAAGATGGAAAACAAGGGGTTGTGGATCTAGGGTGATGTTATTTTTATACCACCAAAACCTTGTTAGATCTTGGACCTCAAAGCTCACCTTGATGCAAGGGATGGATGGATAGTTAGATAAAGTCATATATATGATCATGGAATAAGGATTTTGGATTGGTTATATTTGAGGTGGTCTGGAAGTGATGGCAAACTTTGTTGAAAAAAAAAGGCTGCCATACCAGATGAGTCATGATGCCTTAAAAACCATGTGGGTTTAAGAAGCACAAAGATCCACTTGGAGCAAGCTAAGTAGAGGCTGATATACCTATATGATTAGAGCACAACCATGCAAAGAGTTGGTCCATAGAAGGTGGGATGATGGTGTGAGCTTCTGTCTAAGTAGGCATGATGACTAGATTTGCAGGAAAAGTTATTTTCTTGCCTACAAAACTATCAAGAACAAGTGGGTTGGAGGATGATATAACCAATGGAAAGAGTGGGTCTTGGTAGTCCTTAGTATGGTTAACAAGATGGTCCAGGTTCATTTCCAAAAATGCACAAGGTTTGAGAAAGGGAGGCATTCAAAAAGGTGATGTTCAAACAATTTCCAGACTTAGTCAAATTTGGCAGTTTTGAGGATTTTGACTAGAGTATGAGAGGGAGTGTTTTTGAGGGGTTGCAAGGTACCAAAGCATCATAAAGGGGATGATATTGAAGTGTAGAGGGATTGTAAGGGATCCATGCTTGATATTGGTCTTCAATGACTTGGAAGCTTCTAGAATGGATCACTGCAGAATTGATCTGGTTAAGGGTTTTAGATGATCTTCTAGTATCTAGAGATCGGATCCACCTGGTATTCTTTCTTAGGGTTTGGGGATTTTAAGGTTTCTTGATCCTAGAGGATGAGCTCCTAGGGTAGCTCATGCTACTTCTAAGCAATTAAGTCAAATAGCGGATCAAGGCAATTCATCAGACAACAGATCAAGGCAATTCATCTTATAAACTAAGCAAATCCACTGCTGGGGGTTACCATCAAGCCTAGCTTGAGGTAAGGTTTGGTCATTTTGAGGAGGTTGGATTTTGAATAAGATGAGAGTCCTTGGTACCTCTACCAAGAGTAGAATTCAAAAGCTTTAAGAAAAGGAGGTTTTGGGAAACCTATAGATAAGAATAGTTGAAGGTTCTGTCTATAAACCTAAGCAGTTTATAGCTCTCCATAGTTTTATCAATGGAAGCTACTAAACTAATTTTGGTTACACAAGCATCTTGGCTCAGTTTTTTGAAATGCGAGAATATTTGAGAATATGTAAAATGAGCCAGGATAGTTTTGGTCAAATAGCCTTTGTCAACTGATGGTGAGGTAAGGAGTACCATATGGTATACACTCACATGCACAAGTACAAACAAACAACAACAAAACACTGCATCAATGAACAAGAAAAAGTTTTTATTCCCCCTGATTTTTGCATTCTGGACAACTAATCAGGGTTGCTGAAATTGGGATGTTATAAAAGATATGAGAAAAGAGGAAAGAGATAAAAAAAGCACCATTTTCCCATGGTAAATAAGAAGATTGCTGAGATGCTCGTTGTCTTCTTGTCTTGTCATTTTGATATGGGGATTCTTCCGTATCGTCGGGCAAGGGGTACACCGTTGGCGGTTCTCTATGATACACATGTACTAACTATGATAAGAACTTACCGGTAACTAAACTTGAGTAGCATCAGGAGCGGCCCTCGTATTCAAGGGACATGATATTTCCAACTTATACTTTGTCAAGCATATACTCCATAGTTTGTTCACTTTAACCTTAATCACTTAAAGATAATTATGATAGGGGCAATGAGATCTAAAAGCTAAAAAGTACCATAATTTTTGGAAGCTCTTTATGAGACTTGAATCCCTGCTTCCTTCTATGAAGGACTTTCTTTTACTTTTATGTTGAGTCTCCACCTTCTATCTTTATGCATCTGTTGAGTGAGCATAGTGGCCATTCTTAGTTCTATGTGCATTGTCCAAAGACTTGTTGATTGATGCATAACTTTGATACTGCTTATTCTTAAACTATTTGTATCTAGTCACCCTTATGAACTTTGAAGGTGTCCTATGCATTTATGTTTGCTACTCTATGAGGGACAAGTTGAATGCCACTATGCTATGTTTTATTCATGTGAAACAAACAAACGTCTTGCAGATCATTGTTATTCATGAATCTTTTGTTTGTGCCTTTTCATGTTACAACATAGTTTCTATGTCTTATTTTTAGAACTTTATCTTTCATGCTATGTTGAAGTACTATGATCCCAGCCATCAATGTTTTACAAATACTTTGATCAAGTTTATGATGGTGCCTGTCACCTCAACAATTATTCTTTCTTTTTATCACTTACCTACTCGAGGACGAGCATGAGTTAAGCTTGGGGATGTTGATACGTTTCTAACGTATCCATAACTTTTGATGTTCCATGCTTGGTTTTTATCTACTTTCTTATGTTTTGTCCACACTTTGGAGTATTTTTATACACTTTCTGGGACTAACCTATTAACAAGATGCCATAGTGCCAGTTGCCTGTTTTTCTGCTGTTTTTGGTTCCAGGAAAGTCAGAAATTCAATATTCTCGGAATTGGACGGGACAAAAGCCAATATGCCTATTTTTCCCGGAGCAACACGGAAACACGAAGCAAAGACGGAGTAGGGCACCAGGATGGGCACAACATATGGTGGCGCGGGCTAGCCCTGGCCGCGCCACCAGGTGGTGTGGGCCCCCTGGCCGCCCATGGACCTTGCCTCTTCGCCTATAAGATGCCTCTCGATGAAAAAACCCTAAGTCATCAATCAGAAATCCACGAAAAGTTCCACAGCACCACCGCCACCGAAGGGGAGATTCGGGGGACAGAATGTCTCTATTCTGGCACCCTGCCAGGACGGGGAAGTGCCCTCGGAGCCATCTCCATCAATCTCCACCACCATCTTCATCGCCGTTGCTGATTCCCATGATGATGAGGGAGTTGTTATCTCTCGAGGCTAAGGGTTCTACCGGTAGCTATGTGTTCATCTCTCTCTCTATGCATGGTCATATTGTGATCATGAGCTTTGTAATCAAGTAGATCTACTTTGCTACTCAAGTGCTTTAATAGATCTCTGCTCTCCCCATGTGTGTCAAAGTGACAGCGTGCACACCATGGTGGCACTTAGGCTAGAGATTACAAATACTTGTTATGAGTTATATTTGGAGATGGATGTCTCTATGAAATTGTGGTGTTTGTTGGAACCATCTAGTGCTCAAGGTGACAGTGTGGGGTTATCTAGATGGGAAAGGCTTACTTTGAGGTGTGCTGTTATAGCCCTACCATGGATTAGAGTGTCCAACTAGGGAGTAGTTCAGAGTAGTATCATGAAGATAATATATTTATATGAGAGTGTTCACTAGTGAAAGTATGATCCCTAGGCCTTCTTTCTAAGCATTGAAACACCATTTGCAACTAGATTTGTTACATGTTTGCTTGCTTCCATCTTTATTTCAGTTTGCCTTTAGTCTCTTCCACGCCATCAAGCTATTTTTTGGCATCGTTTTCTTTTATCCACACCACTTGTATTTCAATATCTCTTCGCCGAACTAGTGCACCTATACACCTAACAAGTTTATTGGGTGTGTTGGGGACACAAGAGACTTCGTGTATCTTGATTGCAGGGTTGCTTGAGAGGGATACCTTTGACCACTTCCTCCCTGAGTTCAATAAACCTTGGGTAATCCACTTAAGGGAAAACTTGCTGTTGTTCTACAAACCTTTGCACTTGGAGGCCCAACAACTGTCTACAAGAATAGAACTACGTAGACATCATGGGTCATTTCAATTTTCAATGCTTAGGCCATAAAAATAGCCCTTCTAATCCAATGAGTACTGCAAGTTTGTATTGTGATGACATGATCACTCCTAATCAGCATGATGAACTTACATTACTTTTGGGGTATGAAGAGTTATCAAGAAAAACCTCTTTGGTAGATATGGGTGCTTTTGATATGAATAGTGTCCTGCATGGTTTTCATCTTTATTGTGTTGATAATTGCCATACAAATACTTACATACAAAATATTATAAAAGATGAGGTTTTACAAAAATATGACAGGACTAATATGTGTTTTTATCTTATTAATGAAAAGAAGGAATCCTGCAAAGTTTCTTCTATTGTCTCTAACAATAAACCAGGGTATATGGAGAAGCTTCCTTTCAAGCCTCTCCCTCCTAAAGAGAAGAAGAAAAAGAAGAAGAGGAGGAGTAAAAGGAGAGAGGAAACGGTATTTTCCCCTAAGCATGTTGCTCCTATCATAGTTTTTGATGAGTTTGAACTCGATGATGTTCCTATGCCTATTACCTATAGTAGTGATCGTGATAGGGAAAATCACACTACTTTTGATATTGACAATCTCTTCGGTACCAATTGTGAAAATGATGATATTGATAATTGTTGTACTATTAGTGCTATCCATGTTCTTTCCAATGATGATATGTTTACAAATAAACACACTTTCAAAGATAACTATTCTATTGCTTATGATGATACTATACCTCCAATATATGATTATTACAATGATGAATAAGATATTTTCAGTCCACCTACTACTGAGGATAAAATTCATTATGATTACAATATGCCTCCTATATTTGATGACTATGGTGATGAGAATAATAATGATATCTATTTTGTTGAATTTTCTCCCACTACAATTAATAAGAATAACTATGCTTATGTGGAGAGTAATAATGATTATATGCATGTGGCTCATGATAAGAATGTTTTATGTGATATTTATATTGTTAATTTTATTCATGATGCTAATGAAAGTTATTATGAGAGAGCGAAACACGGTTTTATGCATCTCAATAATATTAAGTTTCCCCTCTTTATGTTGAAAGTCTTGAAGTTGCACTTGTTTTGCTTTACTATGCTTGTTGCTTTGTGCTTTCATGACTTGTTTCTTTACAAGATTCCTATGCATAGGAATTGGGTTAGACTTAAATTTTATTTGAATTTGCTTCTTGATGCTCTCTTTTACTTCAATTCATATTTCTTATGTGAGCATCTTCTCAAACTATCATGCCTAACTTAAAGGCGTTAAAGAAAAGTACTTATTGGGAGATAACCCAATAGTTTTCTTGAGTCTTGGAAGTTATTAATTCTATAATAACCTCTTATTATCCTTTTTTATTTAATTTTTGTGCCAAAAATAACCTCTAATGAGAGGGAAGTAATGCTTGGGAAAGTTGTTGTCCCGAAACAGATTTTTGTGCTTCGCTGTAAAAATTCATGAAAAATCTCTGTACGTCGGTTTGAGCTATTATTTTTGTGCTTCTGGCCCAGGTTGTTACGCAACTTTCATTAGTTCAACACTTTTAGATTTGCGCAACAGAAGGTCTTCAAAAAAATCGGTTTCTACCTTATTGTCTATTTTGACAGATTTCTGCCATTATTTGCATTTGCTTCTTATTGATTCCTTTTTGGGTTCTTTTTGGGGAAATTGAGCTTTTTGAGGGAAGTGCTATAGTAGATTGTGTTTTAATGGAATTTTACTTGTGTTGGAACTAAACCAAAAGACTTATTATCTTGAGTGCACTAATGTTGCTAATAAAGATTGTGTGAAGTTCTGTATGAAGGAAAAAATTCAGGTGTATGGAGAGAATGATGTAATGAGATGAAGAATGGACTAAATATCAAGCTTGGGGATGCCACCCCGTGTCACCCCAAGAAATATTCAAGAGGTACAAGCGTCAAAGCTTGGGGATGCCCAAGGCATCCCCTTCTTCATCAATAAAAATCTCAGGTCTTTCTAGACACTTCGTTCTTATTGTTTCATGCACAAGTTGTGTTGTTCTTGGAGCGTCTTTGTTTTTTTGGTTTGCTTCGTTTGCTTAGTTTGCTTGAATAAATTGGTTGGACCCCCTCATTTATACATTAGTTTTCAAATAGTTTGGTTTGGATTGGGAAGAGTAGGAAATTTCATGCTTAAGTGGTAAAAGGAGCTTGTTTTTGACTGTGGCCTATGCTTTGTCATGCCATGCTTGATATTGTTTTGGATTTATGCTTAGTGATCTTTGTTGTAGCATGACATGTTATAAACAATTGAGATTTCTTAATGTGCCTTGAAAGAATCATGCGTTGTTTTAGCATATTAAAGCATAGTATTGTGGTATTCTCCTTTGATGCTTTATTTGGGTTGACTTGGCACATGCTCACACCATTTTATGACTATCCCAGGCCACCATAGCCTTTATGATCCTTTAGTTTTCAACTTGTAATATCACTTTATGCTTTAATTAATGATGTTTTGTCGCTTTGCATGATTATGGCCATTATTGCTCTCTTAGTTGGTCGCTCCCAGTCTTTTGCTAGCCTCCATAACCAAGTATGAGTTCCACTGATGCATCCAACTCCAAATAAAACCAAGTTGTTCCAAAGGGTCCACCATACCTACCTATTAGCATTTTCTATTCCAAGTATATTCATGCTTTTATCTACCTTCCGAATTAAACTTGTTATGTGAAAATTAGTGATTAAAGCTCTCACAAACTTGATGGCACATTTTATTTTCTTGCACTTAATAAACTTGAACTATTGTGTCCATCTTTGTTGCGTATATGCTGGTGCTTTATAAGTTGAAGTAAGCAGAACCATGTATCATGGGGAACGCTTTCAACATTGCACTTATATTCCGTTGATATCATGATTCTTTTGCTTATGGATCCCGGCGGTGTGAAATAAGAGGGAAACTTGTAACATCATGGAGTTTGTATGTGTGTTAGAGAAACGTATGGGCCGCTAGCCTAAGTCATGCCTAATCATGGTGGAAACTTGCAGCATAACCATAATGAGCACTCTATCAAGCATCCTCAATAAAAACCTATGCAAATAGCAAATAAAAAGATCGCTGAGATGCTCATTGTCTGCTTGCCTTGTCATTTTGATTATGGGATAGCTCATGTATCATCTGCAAGGGGTACCCCGTTGGTGCTTCTCTATGATACATATGTACTTACAATGACAAGAGCTTACTTGTGACTGAAGTTGAGTAGCATGAGGTTCGGTACTCGTAAGTAAGGGGCATGAGATTTCAAGTTATAACTTGTCAAGCATATCCTCTTAGTTGTGTCACTTTAACCTTAATCACCTAAAGATGCTTATGATAGGGGCAATGAGAGCTGAAAGCTAATAAGTACCATAATTTTTGGAAGCTCTTTATGAGACTTGAATCCCTGCTTCCTTCTATGAAGGCCTTTCTTTTACTTTTATGTTGAGTTTCCATCTTCTATCTTTATGCACCTATTAAGAGAGCTTAGTGGTCATTCTTAGTTTAATGTGCATTGTCCCAAAACTTGTTGATTGATGCATAACTTTGATATTGCTTGTTCTTAAACTATTTGTATCTAGTCACCCTTATGAACTTTGAAGGTGTCCTATGAATTTATTTTGCTACTCCATGAGGGACAAGCTGAATACCACTATGCTATGTTTTATATATGTGAAACAAACAAACGTCTTTCAATGCATTGTTATTCATGATCTTTGTTTGTATCCTTTCATGTTACAACATAGTCACTATGTCTTATTGTTATAACTTCATATTTCATGCTCATGTTTAGAATACTTTGATCCTAGCTTTCAATGCTTGCAAATGGTTTGATCTTGATTGTGATGGTGCATGTCACCTCAAAAGGTATTCTTTATTTTTTATCACTTACCTACTCGAGGACGAGCAAGACTTAAGCTTGGGTATGTTGATACGTTGCTAACATATCTATAATTTTTGATGTTCCATGCTTGTTTTATATCTACTTTCTTATGTTTTGTCCACACTTTGGAGTATTTTTATACACTTTCTTGGACTAACCTATTAACAAGATGCCACAGTGCCAGTTGCCTATTTTCTTCTGTTTCTGGTTCCAGAAAAGCCAGAAAATGAATATTCTAGGAATTGGACTAGACAAACGCCAAAGTCGATATTTTACCGGAAGACTCACGGAGCCAGAAGACGAGACGGAGATGGGCCAGGGGCTGGCCACACCACCTAGTGGCACGGTCCAAGCCAGGCCATGCCAGGGGTGATGTGGGCCCCTCCAGCCTCCACCGACCTTTCCCTTTCGCCTATAAGAAGCCTCCGATGAGAAAACCCTAAATCTGGGAGCCTCCAGCCCTAAAAAGTTCCGCAGCACCGTCGCCACCGAAGGGGAGATTCGGGGGACAAAAAGTCTCTGTTTCGGAACCCTGCCAGGACGGGGAAGTACCCCTGGAGCCATCTCCATCGACTCCACCACCATCTCTATCGCCGTTGCTGATTCCCATGATGATGAGGGAGTAGATCTTCCTTGAGGCTAAGGGTTGTGCAGGTAGTTATGTGTTCATCTCTCTCTCTATGCATGATCATTTGTGATCATGAGCTTTGTAATCAAGTAGATCTACCTTGCTACTCAAGTGATTTAATAGATCTCTGCTCTCCCCATGTGTGTGAAAGTGACAGCGTCCACACCATGGTGGCACTTAGGCTAGAGATTACAAATACTTGTTATGAGTTATATTTGGAGTTGGATGTTTCTATGAAATTATGGTGTTTGTTGGAACCATCTAGAGCTCAAGGTGATAGTGTGGGGTTATCTAGATGGGAAAAGCAAACTTTGAGGTGTGTTGTTATAGCCCTACCATGGATTAGAGTGTCCAACCGGAGAGTAGTTCAGAGTAGTATCATAAAGAGAAGATATTTATATGAGAGTGTTCACTAGTGAAAGTATGACCCCTAGGCCTTGTTTCTAAGCTTTGAAACACCGTTTGCAACTAGATTTGTTACATGTTTGCTTGCTGGTATCTTTATTTTAGTTTTCCTTTAGTCTCTTCCACGCCATCAAGCTATTTTCTGGCACCATTGTCTTATATCCATACCACTTGTATTTCACTATCTCTTTGCCGAACTAGTGCACCTATACACCTGACAAGTGTATTGGGTGTGTTGGGGACACAAGAGACTTCTTGTATCTTGATTGCAGGGTTGCTTGAGAGGGATACCTTTGACCACTTCCTCCGTGAGTTCGATAAACCTTGGTTAATCCACTTAAGGTAAACTTGCTGTTGTTCTACAAACCTCTGCACTTGGAGGCCCAACAACTGTCTACAAGAATAGAAGTGCGTAGACATCATACGCACGCCTTTTGCGAGAAACTCTTTCTCTAGAAAGGATCCATTCTTGGCAACGAAAATGTTGCCCTTGGATCTGTGATAGAAGGAATATCCAATTGTTTCTTTCGGGTATCCTATGAAGACGCATTTTTCCGCTTTGGGTTCGAGTTTATCAGGTTGAAGTTTCTTCATATAAACATCGCAACCCCAAATTTTAAGAAATGACAGCTTAGGTTTGTTTCCAAACCTCATACGGTGTTGTTTCAATGGATTTATATGGTGCCCGATTTAAAGTGAATGCAGCGGTTTCTAGTGCATAACCCTAAAATGACAGTGGCAAGTCAGTCATAGACATCATAGATCGAACCATATCCAATAAAGTACGATTACGATGTTCTGGCACACCATTACGTTGTGGTGTTCCGGTAGGTGTGAGTTGTGAAACTATTCCACAATCTCTCATGTGTGTGCTAAACTCGTAACTAAGATATTCACCTCCACCGTTAGACCACAGAAATTTAATCTTTCTACTATGATGATTTTCCACTTCATTCTGAAATTCCTTGAACTTTTTAAAGGTTTCAGGCTTGTGTTTCATCACATAGATATACCCGTATCTACTCAAATCATCCGTGAAAGTAACAAAACAACGATATCCACCTCGCGCTGACACACTCATTGGACCACATACATCTATATGTATGATTTCCAATAAATCTATCGCCCGTTCCATTGAACCAGAAAACGGCGTTCTAGTCATCTTGCCCATAACACATGGCTCACATGTATCAAATGATTCAAAATCAAGTGATTCCAAAAGTCCATCAGAATGGAGTTTCTTCATGTGTTTAATGCCAATATGACCTAGACGGCAGTGCCACATATATGCAGATATATCATCAGCAAGTTTAATCCTTTTAGCATCAATATTATGAATATGCGTAACACAATTATCGAGATCCAACAGATATAAACCATTCATCACAGGTGCATGACCATAAAAGATATTATTCATATAAATCGAACAACCATTGTTTTTGGACTTAAATGAATAACCACTTCGCATCAAACACGATCCGGAGACAATGTTCATGCTCAGTGCAGGCACCAAATAACAATTATTTAGATTTATCACTAATCCTGATGGTAGGTGGAGAGGCAGCATTCCGATGGGGATCACATCAACTCTTGATCCATTGCCGACATGCATATTAACTTCACCCCTTGCTAGTGGTCGCTGCTGACTAGTGTATTAACGAGCTCATTGGGGAATCCCAAGAGGAAGATATGATGAGCACAGCAGTAAGTTTTCCCTCACTTATGAAACCAAGGTTATCAATCCAGTAGGAGCAAGGAAACACCTCCAAGGTGTTGCTAGCTGGACTTTGGCAGGGCGGACTACCGGCGCCAGCAGCAACGTGGAAACCTTCACAACACAACCACAGAACTTTGCCCCCAACTTACAGTCAGGTTGTCAATCTCACCGGTTTTGCTGAAAACAAAGGATTAAACGTATTGTGTGGAAGAAAGTAATAGCTTATAGAAAGTAAAAAGAAAACAGTAAACAGTTCTAGATTGATGGTAAAAGAAAGGACCGGGGTCCATAGTTCACTAGTGGTGTCTCTCCTTAAGATAGATGATATGTTGGGTGAACAAATTACAGCAGGGCAATTGACAAACATCGAGAAAGCAATACATGCATATACTAATCATCTTGACTCCTTTGAGATTCGATTGGGCATTACAACATTATACATAGACCGTAATCCAACTGCATCTATGACTAATAATCCACCCTCAGGTTATCATCTGAACCCCCTCTAGTATTAAGTTGCAAGCAACAGATAATTGCATTATGCATTGCGTGTAAAGTAAACAATACGATTGTTCTATGAACAAAGGATTGTTGTTTTCTCCCTACTAGCAACAGCACATCTAGTACCTTAGAGATTTCTGTCACTTCCCTAGATTACTAGAGGCATGAACCCACTATCGAGCATAAATAGTAACTCTTGGAGTTGCTAGCATCTACTTGGCCAAGATTGCTACTAACAACGAAAAGCATGCAAGATCACAAATAACAAAGACATGATAGAATCCATAATCAATCTGAAATGGCATCTCAATATCCATCGGATCCCCGCAAACACAACATGTAGGATTACAAATAGATGATCTTGATCATGAATGGAGCTCACGAGATCTAAACATGATAGCATAAAGGAGAAGAACCAGCCATCTAGCTACTACATGGACCCGTAGTCCAGAGATGAACTACTCACGCATCACACTGAAGGCTTGCATGGTGATGAAGAAGGCCTCCAGGGTGAATTCCCATTGTCGGCAGGGTGCCGGGAAGAGCTTCAGATCCCTCCCGACCTAGGGATGGAGATGACGGCGGCTACAGACTCTTTCGTGGATTTTTGATCGAGTACTTAGGGTTTCTGTATCGGAGGCATCTTATAGGCGAGAGGGGAGGCCGAGGGGGTGCCCGAGGCGGCCAGACCACCCCCTGGCACGGGTCAGGCTTGGCCTCGTGGCCAGGTGCTGTGGCGGCCCTCTGGCGCCTCTCGGTCTTGTATTCTGGCTCCGTGTCCCCCTCGGTGAAAACTGACTTTGTGTAACATCCCAAAACTCTAATCCAAGCTTATCAAGATCCAAATCATCAAAATTAGGGTTAACAAAAACTTTTCCAATCAAAAATATGAAAGCATTCATATGTGTGTGCATTTAAAAATAGGAGTTGTTTGAATTGCCATGGTTAAGTGATCCATTGCTTGTAAAATGATTCTTAGGTGAAATAAACATCATCTAAATCATTCCCAAACTTTTCCCAAAGAAAAACAACTCAAAATGAATAATTAAAGTGAATGGTCATTTTGGCCAAATTAACTATCATGCCTACTTTGGCTATTCCTACTACTCAAAACCTAATAGAAACATTTATGGATCTTTACACCCCTTGTTAGTACACATAATGAGGTACAAAGGCCCACTTTCTGATCTGCTAAAAACAATCAAATACTAATTTTAAATGACAGTTTAAAATTGAATCTATTTCATATGGGAAGATCCCCCTATTTCAAAAACCACTCAAACAAGCTCAATTTTCAAAACCCAAGCACCCATAGAGTCTCAAGCTTAGTACTAGCACACCCGGCAAAAATCTTTTCAAAATTCAAAAAGAATTTTCTTGCAGCCATTTCATCAAACACTTGGCAGGCAGAATTCAAACAAAACAAAATTCACTATTTTAAATAGTGTTCTGGCCAAACTTGTCTCCCATTTGACCCACTTTTGCTCACACTGTCCCCTCTTGATGAAACCAGGGCATAATCACTCCATCCTCTACCTCTTAGCAGCATGGCCATGCCAAGCCGAGCCCCACCTCGCCGGCCAACTTGGTCGCCGCTGCAGCAGACCGTCCCCCTCTCTCTCGCCATGTCTAGGAGATAGCCTGCACCTCACCGCCGCCCACTGTCCCCTCCTCGAGCCAGGCCCAGCCGTGGACCACCGAGGAAACCCCGCGCCTAGTGCCACCGCGCCATGCCGAGCACGCGCTAGAGCGCCGCACCCAACATGCGTGCACAAGCTGCCGCTCGACCGCAGCCCGTGCCCACCGCGTCGCCATAACCCAGGGAGCACGCCAGACACCCCCATTCGCCGTCCAACGCCTCACAGCCATCGCTCGCCGCTGAAGCCGCCGCCTTTGCCGCTCAGAGGGCCAGCTCCGCCCGACCGCTTACCACCGCCCCTAAGCCCACATTAAAGTCCTAGAGCACCGCCAGGAGACCGCGCGTCGACCGCCACCCTCAGCCATGCCGCTAGCAGCCCGTAGCCATGTCTCCACCGTCGCATGCCCATCCCTCTCGGTCTCACCGTCGAGCCTATAAAAGGAGGGCACCCCCAGTCGTTTGTAGCACACCACTCCACTCCCCTCACCTCACTGATCGTCCCACACCTCTAGCCGGAGCACGAGGAGCAGCAGCTCGCCGGAATTGTATCGGAGCAGGCCGCCTCTGGAGGAGAAGGGCGCCGCTGATTGCCACCACCCCCGGAGCTGCCTCGACCGTCCCTGAGCTCACCGTAGACCACCATTCCATTTGCCCGCCTCGCCGTCGTCGCTGGAGCCCTGGTACGCCCCCTATGCACCCCCACTGAGCCGCTAGGGTTAGACCTCGCCGGCGACAGGTCCGTCGACGACGACGATCCACAGTCATTGATCCCCACTCTAATCCAACGTCCCATTGTTGGTGGACCCCCTGTCAGCTCAGCCCCGCAGCGCGGAGTGACACTGGGCCGGCCCGTTAGCATTTCCCGCGCGACCTAGTTAGTTTGAATTAGGAATTTTCTTTTTAGTTTAAACTTAGTTCTATCCCCTAGTTTGGAAATCAATTCAGAGATATTTACAAATCCAAATGAAGTGATTCCAATTTTCTTAGAAAGCTACTGAAAAGATCTATCCAAGACCGTTGGATTTAATTCATTTAGAGTTATAGATCTCTCCTAGTAAAAATAATAAAACAGAAGCATTTGCACCTTGCAACATTTTTATAAAATCAACCAAGTTAGCTTTTGATTTGATTCCAACTCTCAAAAATCACATTTCATCATACCTATCTGAATATGTAATAATATTAAGATTTACATGCAGTGACTTTGGACTAGTACCAAAATAATGCTATATAGGCATTTCTAGTCACTTTAAATCATTAAATAATGAACTTAAACCAAAATATTTATGATCCAACCCTTAAATTACATTCCCACATGTTAGAATATGTGGTGATGACATGTGTCCACATGATCCCATATTTTAAGTGGTGAATATTAAATCGTAGTTAATTTTTCAATGAGTAGAAATTACTTTTCTAAAATAAAAAGGAGGAAACTATTGAATAAAACTTGTGATGCTTGTGATGATAATAGATCATCAATTGTGTGCCTTAGAGTACTAAGTAAACTAGTTAAGTATTGTTTGGTGATTGTGTACTCCGTATGTATTTATAGAAGATAGTACCGACCAAGCTTACGAGGAGGAGGAGTGCTACCAAGAAGAAGAAGAAGAAAACTTCAACCACTACACCAACCAAGGAAAGCTATTATTGGCAAGCTAACCCTTGAAAAACTTACTTTAGCAAGCCACCATTAACAATGCAAGCTAATCTTGCAATCTAGATAACCCAAGCAAAGATGCTTTAGGCATGCTTTGATCCTACCACTTTTGACTACTAGTTACCCCAAGTCTTATTTCCAAGCTTTATTTCCTTTACTTCACACAAAGTCCCTTACTTGTTGAAGGTAGCATAAAGAGTATAAAACTTGACCTATCTAGATAACTTTAGATGTCATTCTATGGCATGAGATTGATCCCATCTTTCCACCTTAGTGAACTATCTTAACTTAGTAGTTTAGAGTAGATAAAAACTTGAGTCACTTTAGATGGGAACACTTGGTGAAAATGAATTATGAAAACCTTGGAATGATGAGTCATTCTATTGAGATGTTTTGACATCTGTTGAGAAACACAAATGGTTTATGATGATGAAAATGTTGAGGCATGAGCCTTAACCCTTTTACAAAACTGATGGTTGGATTCGGATGCGATACCATTCCAAATTTACCGTACAACCACAATACCTGAATTGGGTAAGGCCTAGCCGGAAGTTTATATGCATTAGTATTAGTTCCCTTGTGGGAGAGGTTTGAGCTGAGGCTACCTCTCAATGTTGTCCACCTATGTAGTGCCCAAGATGACAGATGGTCATGGTTGGGAGGCCATGCTCATAGGAGAGGTGCTTATACTAGGGTGTCTAAAGGAAAGGTTATGTTTGATTATCTACATACTAAGTATGATGATTCAGGGTTATCCCTGACAGATGTATCGAATCTTGTGGTGAAAGTGTACCACCTCTGTAGAGTGTCAAACTATTCGAATAGCCGCGTCCACGGTTATGGACAATTGGAATGGCCATATTGTTTCGTTGTCAGATGTTTTCAAAACAACTTATGCATGAATGATGAATTTTGACTTGACCACAACAGGGTTGTGCTTATGACAATAGCTTCCCAACTTAAGTGATTCTAGAACTTCATTTTATCTTTCTTTGCTTCAGAACTCAGCTTAGGTTTCAGAGTTAACCTTATAGTTAAACTTATATTTAGCACTTTAACTTAGAATTATACTACTTGTTAGTGGTAGTTTGCGAGTACTTAAAGAGTACTCATGGCTTTTGTACCTGGCTATTCTCATGGCCAGACTATGAAGGAGACTACCAAGATGATGGCCAGCAGGACGGCTATGATAAGTAGGACTATCTGCCTTCGTCAGCATTGCCTATGCCCCTGAACATGGACCACACCGCTACGCTTATCTTTTATTTCTGTTGCTTGTTGTATTAAGACTGGATCATGAGATCCTTATTTGTGTAAGACCTTATGTATGCTTTGTAATGGATGATGTACTGTGATATCCAATCCGTTATGTCTCGCAAAAATGGTAATCCTGGGATTGCGAGGTATGGCATAACGGGCATCTGGGATTAAAAATCCGGGTGTTGACACTTTGGCTTTTGTCCCGTCCAATTCCGAGAATATTCATTTTTTGACTTTCCTAGAACCAGAAATAGTAGAAAACAGGCAGCTGGCACTATGGCTCTTGTCAATAGGTTAGTCCAATAAAGTGTATAGAAAGTACTCCAAAGTGTGGACAAAATATAAGGAAGATCCACACCACTTATCTTGTAATTCAGTACAAACTCTTTGTAGCTGGGTGGGAGTGACTGCACAACTCTATCCGTCGCAAGATCCACTGGGATACCATATCCTAGTGCCTTAAGACGTTGAACATAGCCCATCATCATGATGTGATTGTTCATAGAGCTATGTTCCTTCATTTTTATGCTAAAGAACTTGCTAGAGATCTTATATCTCTCAACACAGATTTGGCTCTCAAACATGGCTTTGAGTTCCTTCAGCGTAGCATCAGCACTGCTGAGTTCAAAGCGTCTTTGGAGTTCAAGTTCCATTGACATAACGATCGCGTATTTTACAAGAGTGTAGTCATCATGCTTTGTGTCATACACACTTCACTCATCTAGAGACGCCGTATTTGCAGGAGTGTCACCTATCGGACCATCTAGCACATATTGTTTTCGTGCAGCAGTGAGGAAAGTCCTCAAGTTCAAGGCCCAGTTGGTAAAGTTTCTACCATTTGCCGCAAGTTTCTCTTTCTCCATGAACATATTGAAATTAAAAGCAGGTGGTGCCATCTACAACAGAATTTGTAAAGTTTAGACTAAGTTTATGATAGATCGAGTTCAACTAATCAAATTATGAATGAACTCCCACGCAAAAATAACATCCCTCGTGTCTTTCTGGTGATTACATGAACCAAATCCACTACACCAAGTCCGATCATCATGTGAGTCCGTTTAGCTTCAAAGGCGAGCATCTATATGGGCATCATATAACTATATGACTCATGCTTAACCTTTCATTCCGTGTTCCGAGGCCATGTCTATACATGCTAGGATCGCCAAGTAAGAACCTTAGTACCCGCATGTGTAAATCTGTCTTACACCCGTTGTATGAAAGCGCAGAGTCGAGTACACACGATCATCACGTGATGTCTTGATACCCGAGTCATAGAACAGTGCATACTTAAGGAACAACACAATTTTTATCTTGATATTTAAATGAGGGATCATCTTATAATTCTACTAAAGCGCCAAACAAGCAATATAAGATGCAAACATCAAATGTGTAAAGTGAAATGATATGGTTCTTGCACTTAATCACTATCATGTGCATAGTGGTATGATCTTTATCATTCCTTTGTATGTAAGGCCAAGGTCTATGGAACTTACAAGTTAGGTGTGTTGCAAGAGTATCAACTATCTATCAACTTACAACATTACCATATCATGACACCAGCCCAGCAACGATCTAAACTAGACGCTTCTAATTTATCAGTTGCATGTTTTACATAGCTTAGGGCTTTCGAAGATAGAACCGTTCTTAGCTACGAACATGGAGCCACAACAAAGATAATAAAATTATTAGCAACTTGTTGTATATCAGATATTGACTATAGTAGGAGAGACAAGCACCCGCTAGCCACTTATGTAAAACTAGTTGCATGTGAAGCGTGGAACAGGTCTCATGTGCGAGGACATGTAAAGTTAGTACGGGCCGCTTCATCCACTATGCCACCAATATCCAAAATACATGAAAGAAGCAATAACATGATCATCATCGCCCACATACTCATATGTGTACTACCCGTGCAAAGCATCTACGCATAGATCAGGCTCTGATACCACTATTCGGTTCGCAGCATAGAAAACAAAAAATTTCCTATGATGGGAACTATTATACGCCAAGATCTATCTACTAGATACAAGCAACGTGTGGATATACATCCATAGAGAACATACCCTCGAAGAACACCAAAGGTTTGTTAACAAGATGGAACTCGGGGATGATGTAGTCGAATGCTTGCCGATCTCAAGATCGTGTGGAAGTCCAAGCGTTGTAAATCAGCAACGCATCCGTCCTCGCACACATGTTCAGGCCACCGAAAAATCTCCACCTTCCTTGCTCCAGCGATGCAGTGGAAGCAGCAACTCCTTCCAGACGAAATGCCATCGGGAACATGTATCTCGCTAATGCGAGACCATGGGGGAATAATTCTAGAGGGGGAGAGAGATCCTTCACGAGGAGTGTGTGGAAGAAGGGTGATAGGGGTGGCCTTTTATAGGAGGAGGGGGTGCCCCTCACCTCCCCCATTCATGTGGTGGTAACCGCCTCCACATAACTTTGCCGCTTCACATTTTCTTTTAAAGTCTCCACTTTAAATGCATTAAATTTCTCCAAATTTAATGCTCTCTTATTTATAAACTATTTTATTAATTTTATTCGGAATTTTGTTAATTACTTTAATTAACAAACATTCACATAAAACCCCCTGCAACATTTCAATATCACATGCAGAACCAATTTTAGCAATTTCACCCGAAACAATTTCGGTGTCTATTGAAATAATTCCAGCGCTTTGCAATTCTGTCGTCTAAAACATATTTGCTCCAAATGGTGTTTGGAAACCCTTAAGTGTGTCACCCTACGGTTCGTGAATAATGCAGACATGATCAAGACCCCTCTCAGATCAATAATCAGAAGCGGGACCTACAGATCCATACTGACTCCCACAAATTCAACGATGACTTCTGTGATCGAGAGAACCTTTAACGATAGTAAGTAAATCCCTTTTTCTTGTGATATATTATGTGTTCGAGATTCGATCATCAGTATCTCAATACTTAGTTTGATATCGGTACTGACATGCACTCTTTTCTTGTTCCTGTGATATAACATTCTAGTGATTACATCACTTGCTTGCAAGATATCTTGATGTGATATCAACGAGAGGGCCCAGACTATATCTATCCGTCATCGGGATTGAAAAATTCCACTCTTCATCCATAAGGCTCAACATAACACCTTTTGAATACCCGAACCCATATTTATAGTCACCCTATTACGGTGTGATGTTTGATGTTATAAAAGTATTCTTCCAGTGTTAGCAATTAACATGATCTCATGGTCTAAGGATAAAGATTACTTTGTATGATGCTATAGAAATATAAACATAATGACTTTGATCGTAATGCTATACTTCAGATGAATATTCATCACATCATCCACCAATGCTATGACCTCGTTATTAACAACATCCAATGTCTGTGATTAGGAAACCTTGATCATCTTGTTAATCAATGAGCTAGTTTATAGAGAGGCATAACTAGGAACTTTATATTTGTTTATTAAACACACATGTATTAAGATTTCCGTATTAATACAATTATAGTATGTAAAATAAACATCTATCATATACTTGGAATACATATAATAACAACTTTATTATTGCCTCTCAGGGCATATTCCCTTCAGTTAGTGCATTAAACACTCCTTTTTAGTGAACATGCTGAGTACGCTCGTACTCAACCGTACCTTCTTAACCCTTGCTAGATTCGGGAGCACCAAATGGTGAACTTAGTAGGTGAACTACTTGAAGAACTAAAGACATACAACGGAGATCAACAGAGTCAACATCTACATCTGAAGTCATAGAACTCAAGCTGAAGCGTAGCATATAAATAATCTTAGAAACCAGAACCTACTTATGTAGAGCATTGCTATAATAGCAATCGCAAGCCATAGTTATATAGTAGTAATATTTGTAGAATTGAATTCAAGTTGCTATTTCTAGTTCTCTTTTGTAAATTATAATCCTCGTTATATCGAGGAAGTTCTTTGGATCTTCTGTAAGGTGTTATATGTAATATAAAGTCATGTTATAGACCCGCAATGTTTCTGTTGTGCCATTCTGAGGGATGTAATACTAGTGAAATGGTGTTCCATTGGTGTTATGTCAATGACTATAGTGTACTACATCATGCAGTGGTATGTTGGGTCACCACAACTGGTATCAGAGCAAACGCTTTGACCTTAGGTTGGAAACCTATTAAATGGGTAGAACCTATAGGAAGGGTGTTAGCAACAATAAAGAGTTCTCTAGAAATATGATGAGTATTCAACTTAGAATGACATTGTCATGTTTCTAGTGCGATAATTCTTTATTATGATACAATTAGGATAATAATAGTGAGTTATCACTTGGTAGAATTAGTTATAATATCTTATCTATAGTAAGGAATAGCATTTTTTCGATATCCAAGTCGGAATGTTCCAGTGCTGAGTAGGATTTTCGATGACTATGTAGGAGAATACCATTAGCAGAGGTGAGATATATGGCAGTGGTGTATTAAATTGCCATAGTAGAAGTAATAATCATGATCGGGAGTAGAAATTCAAGGAGTTAGGAGGTAGTATTCATACTACTATATCTCATGATTCTCTAAGTTCGGAGCTTGAGTTGGATCATACTGCTCTTGTGGAGATTGATCTCACTTTAGCTATCAAATATATGAATCATTGCATATCCTTACTCGATGTAGTTTATAACACTTAGCTACTTCTAGTCCAAGAATTAGATATTGTCCTTGAGGATTTCACTGATCCTGTAAAGGCATTCGACCCAAGAATGAAGTTGATAGTGAAGATAAGCACCCTAAAACAGTCTTTCTCGAAGGGGTGTACAAAGAAACTGAACTTGATGGTCCTTAGCTAGAAACATATGCCTAGTACTAGTATGAACCTCAATCACCTGAAGATCTAGGAGTCACATATTTAGTTGAGTATGAAGCAAGGGGAATGCCAAGTTTGACATTGCAGAAGAGGGTGGTTACACCACTTAATACGACTGCGTAAACACTGAGATGGAAGATATGCTATACTTTAGAAGGGGGTTGAAACTAGGCAGAATACTTCTCCAGTAAATTACACATCATCTAGTCATTTTTCAATGGCTAATCTCAATCTATGTACTTGTGATTCATAGTATGCACCCTATGGACGATCTTATGTTCCTTAAGGCAGTCGTCGTACTTCACATCATCATAGACGGAATTCCAAGAAGTACTAAGCAGAAGATGAAGGGTAAGAAGAAGTAGTAACCATT
Source organism: Avena insularis (assembly GCA_023614405.1). Lineage (NCBI taxonomy): Eukaryota > Viridiplantae > Streptophyta > Magnoliopsida > Poales > Poaceae > Avena > Avena insularis. The sequence goes on along the minus strand of CM042684.1, from coordinate 84,087,562 downwards.
GTTAGTGGGACCTATGAAAAAGGGGTGTATACCCGAAAGTGAGTATTGTAGTACTTAGAGGATAACTATAATAAGTGAGAGTATGTTCACATGCACCAGTAAGAGCTCATAGTATACTAGTATCGTAATAGCAAACGATAAGATATAGTTGTGAGAATAGTTTGTTTGTACTATTTTATAATAACCATGTGTAATACATGGTATATATTTGGTTTTTATTTGGATTTGGTTCTTGATTTATTGTGTGACTAGGTTCGTGCATGAAGTTTGAACCTTATGGGCATATGCATGGTGTTACATTAAGTTTGAACTTGAGGAATCCCATTCAAGGCTTAAATTCGTGGAATTTTTACAAACCAAACCTTGGAGTTTTTCCATGATAGAAGAACCTATGGAGGCGGAGAATTAGTTAATGGACACATCTTGTAAGCTCAAGAGTGTGGGATGTAGGGATGAGGAGAAAGTGAGATATGCAACCTATCTATTCACTAGAATAGAAGCCACGTGGTGGGAAAAGTCAAAGTTTGTAGCACCAGTGGAGGTATTAGTACCTGGGCTGAGTTCAAGAAGAGATTCTGTGAAGAAGTTGTTCATAGAAATAGTGGGCAGATGAAGGATAAGGAAGCTTTAGAGAACAAGAATCTTCCAGTTCTGAATCATGTACGGGAATTCAATCGTTTATCCCGGTACATTATTGAGGAAGTAAATAAGGAGGCGGAGCGTCAAAAGAAGTTCATGAAAGGACTACAGGCAGTCATGAGGATGCAACTCAGGATTGTTCGTGCCAAAGTGTTCCAGGAGTTACTGGATAGTGCATCTATTCCAATGGTAGATGAGAAGGTTATGCGAGCTAATGGAAACAAGAAGGAGGTCCAAACGGAGTATAATACAATCGGGGCATTATGCCAAAAGCACAAATGTGAGAACTGTGGGATCAAAGGACATTATATCAATGAATATCGTAGAGATCCAATTTCAAGCCACAAGTGCGGAGAACCGGGACATATTAGATCCCATTGTCCAAATCGACCACCAGGTTATGAACTAACAACACCGGGCGGAAAGAAGAGAAGAACTTGTGGTAAATACCCAAATATATGCTATGAATGTGGACAGTCGGGACATATCAGGATCAATTGCCCGATACTTCTATCCCAAGAAGCAAGTGACACGGCAATTGGAGTATTACAAGTAAGCTGAGATATTGATGGACAACATCCTCGGGGAAGAGGAAGTATGAGGCTATGACTCAAATCAATCCCGATGTCCAAAACAACCTAGCAAGTGGTAAGTCGCCATAGTGTCTTTAGTATGAATTATTTTATGCATACATCTTGTGGGCTGAAGGGTTCACACGGGTATCCCCAAATGTGTGGGTATAACATATGTCTCTTCATAAGACCATTAAGAAAACCTAAGGGAGAGTAAAGAACATGATAGACATCTAGATTCGATATTTACCATAGTTTCATGAGAAACATCAAAATCTTTTCAAGAATATCCAAGTTGGCGACAACTTTAGTGTTGAAGGTGTATTTAGACCGCAGCTGGTCTCAACTGATCGAACCTAGCTTGAGACCAATAGAAGTTCCAATTAGGGATATAATGATCAAATACCTCAATGACGGAAAAGTAGGGTAGTTTTGAATGGATGGACTAAATGAGTTCAATTCATTCCTAAAAAGGACATTGAAAGGGACTAATTAGAATCCATCAGAGTCCAAGAATCCTAAAACTTTACCATTAGTAAACCTTCATACTACCATGATACATATGAATTAGTTCAATGAATTTAGCAAGTAGCTTTCCCAATACACTATGAAGGAATATAAAGTTTAGATAAGTCAGAGATCTCGAGTGGGTAATCTTAAAGAGGCATGGTGGAATATGAAGATCACCAAAAAAGACCAATGGATGGACAAGAATTGCAAAACTTCAACAAAGAAGATTCGGGAGAAAAGATTTCCGTATTCCGTTAAGAGTGATATCCGTAACTTTGGGGACGAAGTTTAGTTTCAGGGAGAGATACTATAATGCCCCAGCATTTAGGTCTACATAAGAGAGTTTGTGCATTTGTATTCATGCATAAGAAAATTTGGCGTAAATTTTTCGCAAATTAAAACCCTAGAGAGATGAGAGTTTCTTTCACCACCTTGAGTTAGGATTTAGCTCTTTATAGTGATTGTTATAAATTTTGACATGATCTCTAGGAATTATAATGAATTTGGGTGAATAATTTGAATTCTTATTTAAAATTTGAATCATTTAAAAAATATTTGAAAGATAGAAGTAATTAGTGTTTTATTGTTTTCCAAAAAGAATTAGTTAATATTGTTTGAATATTTAATTGTTATAAAACAATAATGAGAATTGAAATAATACAAAAAGTATAACTCAAATAGTTATTTCTTAATTTTTTCCTTTATTAAATAACAATAATATAAATACAAGAATATGTTAAGTACAAACATCACAGGAACAAATCTCAAAGAAATAAAAGCTTTATTAAATAATAAATATATAATACATTGTTCTTACCAAGGAGAAAAGGAAAAGATTACAATTGAAGAAATAAAAGGCTAATCCTAAACTAAACCCTGAACTAAATCTTCTTAATCTTCATCACTTGGTCTTGTACCTACAAACAAAGATAGGAAACGAAATAAACAGAGAGGGGGGTAGTGTTAGTTGTGCTCTCAGACTAAACAGTGAGTTTCACTGTTAAAATGTCATCACTGAGCACTTGTTTAGGGACTAGTTTCACCAATGTGAGTATATGTTCTTATCTAGTGAAAGGTTTTAGGTTGTGCATCATAAAAAAAGGGGCAAATCAAATCCACTTTGCAAGATGAAGATAATATCAAAGCTAGAGAAAATATCAGATCCATCTGAGCTCATCCACAGGCACAAGTTCCAAGAGTGGGAACTTGCACCATGTGGGGCCCAGCTGTAAGCATCTTTCTCACATACATGTTATGTGTTGTCCATCTCAGCACTTCATCATTGGCACTATATAGGGGAGAGTTCCACCAAAGAGATATAAAAGGTAAAAGAGGTAGAACATCAAGAAATATCAAGCTTTTACTTCATCTCATCCATCCAGGTGAAGCATGCACATAAGCAGCATAGTCATCAACATGCATTGGTGTGTTGTCAACACCACAACCATCACCAGAAGTGCACAAGAAAGAGCCCAGTTGTAGCATAGCTACTAGCACACATTTTTCTACTCAGTTCACAGCCACAGTCACAATTTTATCTCAAGCACACCTTGGAAATCACCTTAGATCTTGCTAGATATCCACAAGATCAACCAGCAAATAACCACGGAAATCCATCAATAAATCATGCAAGATGATCACCTGACGGAGGAGATGGTGTAGGAGGATAGCAAGATCAATCGAGAGCAAGAAGGAAGAAATACCCAAGCTCACAAGGCCAAGTTCTTCATCAACAAGAACAGAACCTAAACCAAGAGCTACATCAAGCTATATAGCAGTATCACCAAAATAATTCAGTTGGTGAGTCATCTAAACAAGATTTAATCCATTAGTTTTTCAACAAATAAAGTTTGTTGGATAAGAAGATCCTCAGAGGAACACCCAAGTGAGGTGAACAACTCATCATGGGATTTTGTAAATAAACATCAAGCTTAGAACCTATGTTCTTGCATAGAAGGGTCTCAGACTAGCATCACTCACCCTATGATCTAGTTTTAACTAGATAAATATAAATCACAGCTGCCAGGCTACAGGGCACATCCCCAGAGGGTAGCACCTCTGTACCTAGCAGACTCATTTTTGCTTGAGCACAAGTTCAAGCACAACATCTCAAGTATACCATCTCAAGCAGAGATAATCATCTTCCAAAAAAATTTAGGAATCATACATATTAACTTTATTTAGAAAGGACAGCATGGGTCAACACTACTGATCACTAAGCCATAAGTATTGTATACATGAAGTAGCCAACAGATCACGAAAGCAAATTTTAGATACACTAGGTAATCTAAATCACTTCCCTAGATTAAAATTACTAGGAATCATATCTCATTCAAGTTCTCAGTCAAGGATGACAGATAGTTCTTGATCAAACACATCACTGATTGCACCACTCTAGTAGTCAGTTGCCACTTTAGTAAACCATCAGGTGTTACCAATGGCAACACAACCAGCCTACATGATAGCAGATCATACTAAATGGGAGCAGGCTATTGTGTACACTCCAAGGAGGCCTCACAATAGAAGGACCATATTAGCAGAAGCCACCATTTACTTTAACTAAACCAGCCACTAGTTTATCTGCAAGCAAATACACCTAAAAGCCAAACCATATTCATATAAACAAACAGGAACCATTTCTTTATAAATCATATCCATATTCATCACAGAGAAGAGACTAAGCACTAGTAACCATAAATTTACATAGCATCAGGATTGAATCTAGAGACTGATCACAAAAGTGCTTCATAGGCTAGCATCAGTACAGTTAACTAAGAAACATCAGTTCAGCAGTGAAGAATCCCAACTCTAGCCCATAACAGTGAACCACAACTCCATAGGAGTGAATCCACAACAACAACATGGGCATCCATACTAAACTAATCATGAATTTACAAAGTTATTCTATGACAATAAAAATAGTACCATGAGCATGCACAATAGAGTGGTTATCTGACAATGAACATAACACCAGGAATATGAGCAACAGAGTATAGTAACCCATCATCAGTAGGTCATTAGTAAGGAGATTGCACATGAAACTAACCCAAGAGGCTATGCTAATTATCACTATAGGAGATGAACCCTAGAAATTAGGGATGAACCCTAATGGGGAATGTAGGGTAACAATTGCATGGCATGGAACAGAGAGAAGCAGAGAGCTAGAGGGGTAAGAGAGGTGAACTTACTCGAGGTCCTCGCTAATATATTGAAGAGGAAACAGAGGAGGTGAGGAGGTCGGTGACGGTGAGATGCAAGGCAGCACGGGGAGCACCCCAAAGGGGGCGCTACAACCCGTGCCAAGCCACAACGGTGGCGGCAGTGGGAGGAAGGCAGCACCGCAGGCCCGAGAGAAGCGATGGGGGAATGGGAGCATTGAAACCACGGCAGAGCCCAAACCCTAGCCACCAGGGTCAGCAGAAGACACGAGAGTCGAATCGAATTGGACAGAGAGGCGTGGCGTCGTCAGCCACATCATGTAGCACCACGGCGGCGGTCAAGGCGGCCTAGAGCGGCCGGAACCGAGCCGTCCGACGGCGGCGACATCGGGCCATATCAGAGAGGAGAGCACAGCGAGAGAGAAGAGAGTAGGAGAGAGAGTGGGTGTACTGGGTTGGGTAAGGCAAACCTAGTACGACCTAGGAGGTAACCCAACCCTTTTGGGTCAGGTCGGACCGGGTTAGCCCAGTGGGCTGGGCCTAAGTTTAAAAGAAGACCCAAATAAATATATCTAATCACAAATATAACCCTCGAATTAACTAAGCTCTACAAAAATATAGAAAATTCCTAAACTATATATATAATATATCAAAAAGACCACAAAAATAATATCTACCTAAGAAAAATATAACCTTACTTGTTTAATTTAAATAAAATACAAATAAATATTAAGGACACTAAGACTCTAATTGAAAGTTAATAAAATAAGGAGAATTCCTAAAAATGAATAAAAATCATTTTTGCATACAAAAATAAATCCATTATTTTATAAAAATAGTAGCTAGATTTATTTTACAAATAAAACTTGAAACTAATATCTAAGAACATTTAATCCTTTGTGGATTTTTATAAAAATAAGAACACTTCTTAAAAATAAATAAAAACCATTTTTAAGAACTTTAATAATTATATTTTACTAGAAAAATACTTAATACATTATTCCAAAGGTGTTTAAGATTTTAAAGTAATAAATCCTTATCTATTTTATAAAACACCTATTTTTGTAAATTCTTTAAAAGAATTTCTTAAGTAATAAATAATCACAATTTTATATGAAACCTTAAGCCCTTTATATCCAAATACTAATTTCAAGACCATAACTTGGATCTATAATGAGTATACATTATTAATACTCCTTTAGAGTCTTAAATCAATTATAACTAATAACTTAAAATTAATCTTTAGCATCATTCACTTATATTGGTGGTGAATGATCTCATACCTCAAGCCTTACCTAAGAAAATTTTAAAGTTTAAAAGGAGTTCAACAAACCCTATAATTAGATCACTGTATCTCATAATTATCTTTAACTCTATAACCTCCTTGCATCAATTTGCTGAGCTTAGATTCATAAAGTTATACCTAATACCTATATAGATCTGTCTTCTATCTTATCAAAGAAGTTCTTAACTCCGACCACGATATAACAATACTACATTCTAATCCAAGTTATATTTTATAGTTAACTTTGGTCTGTGATTTAATTAACCAACAACACATTAACTTAAGATCATTGGATCCAAATAGCCATCAATTGTAACCTAAGAACACAACTCATTACTTAACTGATTATACTAAGTAATTTCTTCAAAAGTTATTCTTTTTGCCACTTCAAAAGAAACATTCTGATATTTCTTTTAAGTCATAACAACTCACTTGCAATGTTCGGGAATTACTTGGGATTTTACAACATGCATCTCATTACTTATTCATAACAACATATTTCTTCTTTAAACATTGTCCTTACCGGGCAAGATGGTATTTTGTAGAACCCGAGATCTAGGGTCAAGTCGAGGCATTTGACTATAATACTTCACTATATCAAGGCAAGCTCACACTTTCTCATGTCATTTGATTATTTTCTATCAAGTATTTGCAAACTGTTGTGTCATCTCCTGCATTTCAAAAAGGTAATATAACACTATTTTTGATAATAATGTAAACTATTGGTTACTGATCCAGGGTGATCAGCTAATCTATTAAGCCTAGCAATTGGAATACCATTATCTAGGAAGATATCATCTAGGACTTAACAACCAATGTCGCTAGTGAGTCTAGCGACATATATCATGCGTTAACCATGAGATCTACAATGGCTCTAGGGAAGTCAAATGTATCTTCTTACTTTCACATGTAGTCGGATGTGTGGGTTGTGGCTGTTATCCTTGTAGCATGCATTGATTGGTAATTCGTAGAGGATATGCAGCATATTGGTTGGAACCCTCAATGTCCCACGATAGTTTTGGCATATGAACGGTCTGTACTAACCATTGCCATAATTCTATATGTGGGCATGGCGTACACCAAGGAGACATGCGGGGTCGCGAAGGGGGCAGTGATTGGCTTGGGTCATCTACTAGGCCCCACATCACGGAATTGTGGATGGGAAAGTACGCCTGGTTGTGCAACAAGGATTTGATCTCTCATGGGTAAAGTATCGCACCTCTGAAAAGTGTAAGAACTATGACATGTTACTCCATGTTCCGGGAAGGATCTGTGAACGTTGCAGGAAAGGAACTCCACGAAATTTCTGGTCAACCTATGAAGACTGACGGACATAGCTTTTCAAAATGAAAGCAACCTTTGAAGAAATGTTTATGAAAAACTGGATAACCTACAACCTTTTGGTCTATGGTTGTAGTTAGTGCATCAACACTCCTTTTTAGTGAACTTGCTGAGTACGCTCGTACTCAACCGTACCTTCTTAACCTTGCTAGATTTGGGAGCACCCAATGGCGAACTTAGGAGGTGAACTACTTGAAGAACTGAAGACATACAACTGAGATAAACAAAATCAACGTCTACATCTGAAGTCAGAGAACTCAAGCTGAAGCATAGAATATAAATAATCTTAGAAACCAGAACCTACTTCTGTAGAGCATTGCTATAATAGCAATCGCAATCCATAGTTTTATACTGGTAATATTTCTAGAATCGACTTCAAGTTGCTATTTCTGGTTCTCTTTCGTAAATTATAATCCTTGTTATATCGAGGTAGTTCTTTGGATCTTCTGTAAGGTGTTATATGTAACATAAAGTCATGTTCTGGACCCGTGATGTTTCTGTTGTGTCATTCTGAAGGATGTAATACTAGTGAAACGGTGTTTCATTGGTGTTATGTCAACGACTATAGTGTACTACATCATGCGGTGGTATGCTCGGTCATCGCCGTTTTATCCCCACTTTTCCTTTTCACAATTACTTCTGTAATTCTTCTTCTGACAATTCGTTCTGAGAAATTGAAGGGTTTTACCTTTTCCCAATTATTCCTTGTGTAATTTTTCTTTTCGTTCATTCATTTAGCGGGTGTTTTTTTTAAGATGGGGTAATGCACATGACGAGGTGACATGGTGTGTGGCCATGATTAGTCTACTTCCACCGTTTATGGACCAAATCTTACTGGATCTATCCATAGGCCCATTTATCGATTCGCCCACTAAGGATCGACTTATGTATCATGTATTTGATCACATAGGTCTGGCATGCTACAAATTTGTGCAAACAGAGTATAATGATAAAGAATAGTTGCTCGAGATACTTGTACCAAGACTCAGCTTTTATCAAACACCAAATGAGATCTGCTTAGCACACAGCCCATAGTGGTCGGAATGACTGACAGTTTCTGACATAGGTACGATTAGTCAGATGCTTATGATTTGCTGCCCTATACTGGGTAACAGGATTACGGCCCATGAAGATTTCAGATGATAGCCCAAGGAAGCAACCGACAAAGACTTTGATTGTATTAGGAAAGCGTCTCTGAACCGACAATGTGTTGGTATTGTAATCACGCGTATGTAAAACCTATCCGCATACAGCTTTGAGAACCAGCCTATTATATATAGGACGAGAGAAGCCCAAGCGAGGGTACCGAAATCTCCCAGGCAAACTTGTAATAGTGTGATTGTCCAATATTCAGGCGACTTTGACTCCATTGTTTTCCTGACATCAAACAAAATCCCCAGTGTTCTCTTTTCCGTGAAACCCTAAGTCCTTCACCATGGACATTGTCGAGGTTACCCCTCGTCAATTGGCGCCGTCTAAGGGAAACCTGAATGCTGGAACCATGGATTCAGCGGACCGCTCTCCACCAAGCATCAACCCGACAAAAGCAGTTCCACGCCCGCCCACCCCTATACTGGTACCCGCCGATTTCAATGGTGGATCCTATCTAATCATCGGAAGCTTCCACTTACAAGTAGAAGACCCGCAAGAGTTGCACCCTTCGGCCCTGATCACATCAGAACCGTCGGTGGAAAAACCTATGGCTATAGCAGTACCAGCATCTTCCGTCGGGTCCTCTATGGACGCCACGACACAGATCGTAGCAGGCGAAGAAAATGAGAAAATTGAGACAGATCTGGGGGACCTTGATGGTCTTTATGACAATATCTCCTTCGGATCAAGTCCTCAACCAAACCCACCACGCGAAGCAAGCCCGACGAATTCGAAACCCGACGAAAGCAGCGAAAACATCGACTTCAGAAAAATGATGTCGGAGATCTACCCAGAACTAAAATCTAAGAATATTATTAGTACATCCGTTGAAGCAGAAGACAACATCATCAGCCCACTCATAACACACCACCAAGTGTACATAGTCAACGAGAATACCTCAACACCAAGCGACTCTAACGGTAATCCTATCCTCAACCCTAATGATATTTTATCGGATGACAATGCAGGAAATCACGACAATGAAGGGGACCACAGAAACAGAGGAGGGACGGCGGATAACCGCATAGTCCAAGGAAGAGGCGGAGAACCGCATGGAGGAGAGAGGCAAACTCTTCGGCTGCCAGCAATGGAATGGCAAAAAGCAAGGGAAGAAATTTCTGGAGCAGTTCCAATGACAGCGGACGCTTCACATGAGGATCTATTAGCATACCAATACCTTCTTCATCACAAGAAGAGAGACCTACTCAGGATGCAGAGGCAACTCGACGAAAGAAAGAGATTAGTTGACAAATCCAGCTTACGACGAGCATAGTTAAGTTCTACCCGAGGATCGGGGAGCGTAATAGGAGGACCACCACCAAGAAGGGGAACATCTCGACTGTAGCATATCCCTGAAACAGAAAGAAGCAGACTCATCCGAGATCTTGATCTATCGTTCATGTCGGTCGACCAAGCAGGAAACATCAAGGCAAAAACGGCCCAGGCAGCCATTGTGGCCACGCAAACATATATGATCAAAACTCAGCCCGCACCCGACGATCCCCGTGTGGTCCTCCACCGCTCTGCCCTGATGAACCTTGGCATGGTGGGAGCCTCCCTTGCGGAGGCAGAGCAAGGAACCGCATGACAGCCTGATAGATCTCCACGCTGTCGCAGCAGCCCTCGGCAAGTGGGATACACCCGACGATCTCGATCATCACACCAAGAACATATTGTAGGATCCGAGCCACGAAGCAACACAAGAAACGACAACACGCAACACAGGAACGATGGATCAAGAGACGAAAACCACAGCCAACGATCATGATGGATACAACGAAGACCATTTCGAGTTATGCGGGACCAGTTGTTTCACTCAGCGGATTCGCAAAACCTTAGTACCCAAGGACTTCAAACTTCCGCACGACCGCCAAAAGTACGATGGACTCCAGGAACCCAAAGCATGGTTAGCAGATTATTTGGCCACCGTCAAGTTACAAGGTGGCTCCACAGCTACCGCAATGCAAAGCTTACAGCTACACGTCACCGGTGCTGCAAGATCATGGCTGATACATTGCAAATGTATCTATAATTTTTGATGTTCCATGCTTGGTTTCATTCACTTTCTTGTGTTTTGTCCACACTTTGGAGTACTTTTCATATGATTTATTGGACTAACCTATTAACAAGAGCCATAGTGCTAGCTGCCTGTTTCTTGCTGTTTTTGGTTCCAGGAAACTCAGAAAATGAATATTCTCGGAATTGGACGGGACAAAAGCCAAAGTGCCTATTTTTCTAGAAGACTCCAGGAGCCAGAATATGAGACGGAGGAGGGCCAGGGGCTGGCCACACCCCCCTAGGCGCGGGCTGGGCCTGGCCGCGCCAGGGCATGGTGTGGTGGCCCCAGGCACCCCCTCGGTCTCCCTCTTCGCCTATAAGAAGCCTTCTGACCTAAAAACTCCAGGGGGTTCGACGTTTTTCCAGAAGGAGTTCCGCCCCGCCACCACCACCAGATTCCACGAAACAGCACCAGAAACTCCGTTCTGGCACCCAGCCGGGACGGGGAATTGGAGGAGATCATCACTATCATCATCACCATCGCTTCTCTATCGACCATCCATGTTTCCCCCATCTATGAGTGAGTAATCCCCCGTTGTAGGCTATGGGGATGGTAGGGATTGGATGAGATCGTTCATGTAATGGCATCAGATTGTTAGGGCATGGTGCCTAGTATCTTGTATTAGTGCTTTATGACTTTGTTGCGACTTGTTGTGCTTAATGCTTGTCACTAGGGCCTGAGTGCCATGATTTCAGATCTGAACATGTTATTGATTCATTATGATAGTATTGTTTATGGTCTTATCTCCAAGTTGTATACACACGTTGTTGTCCGGAACCAAAGGCCCCAAAGTGACAGAAATCGGGATAACCGGAGAGGATGGCTTTGATGTGAGGATCACATGTGTTCATGGAGTGTTAATGCTTTTCTCCGGTGCTCTATTAAAAGGAGCACCTTAATTGCTAGTAGTTCCCTTGAGGCCCTTGTAAGCATTTGGCGGGACAAAAGATGTTGTGCAAGTTCTCATTGCGAGCACGTATGACTATATATGGAACACATGCCTAGGATTATCTAGTACTTGGATGCTTTATCTTATTTATCTGCAATTGCCCTATGTTCTGATTGCTATGTGAATTTTCTTGTCCATGCAACGCCCGTCCATCCATCCCTATGCCTACACTTTCGAATCCCATTTCATCGCTATTGTTACTGCTATCTTTACTTTACTACTGCTGTTACTTTACTATTCCTACTACAAAACTGTTGCTACTGATAAACTGCTATGAGCAAGATTGTTTCTAGGTGCAGCTGAATTGACAACTCAGTTGTTAAGGCTTTTAAATATTCTTTGGCTCCCCTTGTGTCGAATCAATAAATTGGGTTTCACTTCCCTCGAAAATACTGCGATACACCCCCTATACTTGTGGGTCATCAATGGCTTAGACAGTTACCCGAAGATTCAATCAGCAGTTGTAACGACCTAGAGGATAAGTTCATCCGGCACTTCCAGTCCACATTTAACGACCTACATCCTTGGAGCAGTTGCGGGCATGCAAACAAAAATCTAGGGAATCAATAAGAGCATTCATCCAACGATGGAATAACATCAAAAACTCAGCTGAGTCCATATCCGACGAAAGGGCCATCAATGCCTTCAACGACGGCCTTCGTCACCGAGAATTCATAGAAGAACTGGGATGGGTTAAACCTAAAACAATTTGATAGTTAATGGAAATATCAAATCGCTAGGCTGATGGAGAAGACGCGCTGCATATTAAGCGTACACGATCACCCGAAGAAGACAGGGATAAACGTGGCAATGATAGAAGAAGAAGGAACAACGATGGAAACACGGGACTAAGTTACGTTGCAACCGGTTTCTCGGGTGAAGGTAACAACAGAAGCAACGACTACAACAGCGGATACCGCCATAACAGGGACGATGCCGGAGGAAGCCAGTCAACACGGCGGTACCAGCCAAGAGCTCGGGACCCACCTATGTCCGCAATGCAAATGCTGGAAGGACCCTATGCAGGAGCTATGTAATGCAAAGGCAACCAAAGCGGCAAACCGAGGATACACATCTACACCCGGCACATTAGCCATTGGCGCACCACCACCACCAGCAACACCAACACAAAACATAACTAATCAAAATAATGAATACCCTAGGTCAAAAGGGGCGATGTCCATGATTCAGAAAGGGCGTCCATCCAACAGAACCCAGAAGCTCATCACAAGACAAATCAATATGGCGGAAACTGTAACATCAACCACACCTGAATATCTCCACTAGTTAGAGCAAGAAATCACATTCAGCAGAGCCGATCACCCGCTTCAGGTCCCATGACCGGGTCACTCAGCCTTGATAGTCGAAGCACAAATTGGCGGGTTCGATATGAGCAAGGTCTTCATGGATGCAGGAATCCGCATAAATCTGATCTATGCAAAAACGCTAAGAACAAAGGGCTATCCCTAGACAATCTCGCGCCAACGAAAACATCTTTCCACAGAATAGTACCAGGTAAAGCTGAAATTCCTTTAGGAAAAGTTTTTCTTGACGTTGTTTTTGGTTCCAAAGTAAATTTCAGGCGAGAAAAACTTGAATTTGAAGTCATGGACTGGCCATCACAATATCATGCAAATCCTGGGACGACTAGCTTTCGCGCGGTTCATGGCAGTTCCGCATTATGCGTACCTAGTCATGAAGATGCAAGCACCAAAAGGAATCATCACGGTAAAAGGAAGCTTCACACGTGCCGACAATTGCAATCGGGAGTTCAACAAAATTTCTGAATCTTTCGAGATGGAAACGGAGTTCGAATAACTGAAAACTTCAGCAATTGCAGAACCACTAGAAGTAGATCGTGTCAATCTCGATCAGGCTTTTAACACTGCAACGGACACAAAAGAAGTACAGATCCACCCCGTCGACCCGACGAAAACAACATTTGTGGCTTCCAATCTTGGTCCCACATAGGAAAGCACGCTCATCGGGTTCCTCCGTGAGCACTGGGAAATCTTCGCATGGATACCTTCTAACATGCCGGAAATTCCCAGGGAACTCGGTGAGCACGCGTTAAATCTGGATCAAAAGGCGAAGCAAGTAAAACAACCGCTTCGTCGCTTCGCAGAAACAAAGCGTAAAGCCATTGGAAAGGAGCTCCATCGCCTTACTGATGCCAATTTTATAAAAGAACTAACAAAAGCAGAGTGGTCACAAACCCAGTATGTGTTCCAAAGAAAAATACTACAGAACTTCAGATGTGCATCGACTTTACTGCACTGAACAAACATTGTCCAAAAGATCACTTCCCATTGCTACGAATCGACCAAATAATCGATGCAACCACGGGATGCGAACGTCTTTCTTTCTTGGATGCTTACTCAGGATACCACCAGATTAGGATGAAGGAAGAAGATCAGGAGAAAATAGCGTTTATCACGCCTTATGGTGTATTCTGCTACACAACAATGCCCTTTGGCCTCAAGAACACCAGAGCAACATATCAGTGGATGATGTAGAAATGTTTGGGAAGCCAAATAGGCACAAACGTACAAGTATATATGGATGACGTTATAGTTACAACAAGACAAGGATCTGACCTCATCAAGGACCTCGAAGAAACATTCAAAAATCTTGACAAGTTTAGCATCAAACTGAACCCGGAGAAATGTTCCTTTGGAGTCCCAGCAGGGCAACTCCTCGGGTATTTGGTATCAGCAAGAGGAATCAAGGCTAATCCCAAGAAAATACAAGCAATTTTAACAATGAAAAATCCAACAAATCTACATGGTGTACATCAGCTAGCGGGGCGAGTAGCGGCACTGAGTCGTCTCATTGCGAGATTAGGAGAAAAAGCGTTGCCATTTTAGGCCCTCATGAGGAAATCGGAGAAATTCGAATGGATGAAAGAAGCTCAACGCGTTGCATAATAAGCATACACGATCACCCGAGAATTCATAGAAGAACTAGGATGGGTTAAACCTAAAACAATTTCATAGTTAATGGAAATAGAAAATTGCTAGGCTGATGGAGAACACACGCTGCATAATAAGCGTACACGATCACCCGAGGAAGACATGGATAAATGCGACAACGATAGAAGAAGAAGGAACAATGATGGAAACACGGGACCAAGTTACATTGCAGACGGTTTCTCGGGTGAAGGTAATAACAGAAGCAACGACTACAACGGCGGATATCGCCATAACATGGTGACGCCGAAAGAAGCCAGTCAACACAGCGGTACCAGCCAAGAGCTCGAGACCCACCTATGTCTGCAATGCAAATGCTGGAAGGAACCTATGCAGGAGGTATGTAATGAAAAGGCAACCAAAGCGGCAAACCGAGGATACACATCTACGCCCGGCACATTAGCCATTGGCGCACCACCACCACCACCAGCAGCATCACCACAAAACAGAACTGGTCAAATTAATGAATACCCCAGGTCAAAAGGGGCGATGTCCAGGATTTAGAAGGGCATCCATCCAAAAGAACCCAGAAGATGATCACAAGACAAATCAATATGGCAGAAACTGCAACATCAACCACACCCGAATATCTCCACTGGTCAGAGCAAGAAATCACATTCATCAGAGTCGATCACCCGCTTCGGGTCCCACGACCGGGTCACTCAGCCTTGATAGTCGAACACAAATTGGCGGGTTCGATATGAGCAAGGTCTTCATGGATGCAGGAAGCATCATAAATCTGATCTACGCAAAAACGCTAAGAACAATGGGCTATCCCCTGGACAATCTCGCACCAACGGAAACATCTTTCCATGGAATAGTACTAGGTAAAGCCGAGATTCCTTTAGGAAAAGTTTTTCTTCACGTTGTTTTTGGTTCCAAAGTAAATTTCAGGCGAGAAAAACTCGAATTCGAAGTAATGGACTGGCCATCACAATATCATGCGATCCTAGGACGACCAGCTTTCGCACGGTTCATGGCAGGTCCGCATTATACGTACCTAGTCATGAAGATGCCAGCACCAAAAGTAATCATCACGGTAAAAGGAAGATTCACACGTGCCGACAATTATGATCGGGAGTTCAACAAAATTTCTGAATCTTTCGAGATGGCAACAGAGTTGGAATAACTCAAAACTTCAGCAATCGCAGAACCACTAGAACTAGCGTGTGTCAATCCCGACCAGGCTTTTGACACTACAAAGGACACAAAAGAAGTACAGATCCAGCCTGTCGACCCGACGAAAACAACATTTGTGGCTTCCACTCTTGGTCCCTCATAGGAAAACACGCTTGCTAATCGGCTCAACACATATCGAGCTTGTTGGGGAACCCCAAGAGGAAGGTATGATGAGTACAGTAGCAAGTTTTCCCTCAGTTATGAAACCAAGGTTATCGAACCAGTAGGAGTACGGGAACACCTCCAAGGTGTTGTTTCCAACTTGGAATCCTGCACAACACAACCACAAAACTTTGCCCCCAACTTACAGTGAGGTTGTCAATCTCACCGGTTTGCTGAAAACAAAGGATTAAACGTATTGTGTAGAAGATAGTAATTGCTTGCAGAAAGTAAACATAAAACAGTAAATAGATTGTAGATTGATGGTAAAAGAATGGACCGGGGTCCATAGTTCACTAGAGGTTATTCTCCTTAAGATAGATGACATGTTGGGTGAACAAATTACAGCGGGGCAATTGACAAACATTGAGAAAGCATACATGCATATACTAATCATCTTGACTCCTATGAGATTTGATTAGGCATTACAACATTATACATAGACCGTAATCCAATTACATCTATGACTAATAATCCACCTTCAGGTTATCATCCGAACCCCCTCCAGTATTAAGTTGCAAGCAACTGATAATTGCATTAAGCAAAGTGTGTAAATTAAACAATACGATTGTTCTATGAACAAAGGATTATTGTTTTCTCCCTAGTAGCAACAGCACATCTAGTACCTTAGAGATTCCTGTCACTTCCCCAGATTCCTAGAGGCATGAACCCACTATCGAGCATAAATACTCCCTCTTGGAGTTGCTAGCATCTACACGGCCAAGATAGCTACTAACAATGGAAAGCATGCAAGATCACAAATAACATAGACATGATAGAATCAATAATCAATCTGAAATAGCATCTCAATATCCATCGGATCCCCGCAAACACAACATGTAGGATTACAAATTGATGATCTTGATCATGAACGGAGCTCAAAAGATCTAAACATGGTAGCACAAAGGAGGAGAACCAACCATCTAGCTACAACATGGACCCGTAGTCCAGGGATGAACTAGTCACGCATCACACCGGAGGCAGTCATGGTGATGAAGAAGGCCTCCAGGGTGATCTCTCCCCTTAGGCAGGGTGTCGGGAAGAGCCTCAGATCCCTCCCGATCTAGGGATGGAGATGGCGGTGGCTACATACTCTTTCGTGGAATTTTGATCGGGTACTTAGGGTTTTCATCCCGGAGGAAATATATAGGCGAATGGGCAAGGTCGGTGGAGCGCCAGGGGGCCCACACCCCCTGGTGGCGCGACTAGGGCTGGCCGCGCCACCACCAGGTGTGGCCTTCCTGGTTCCCCTCTTCGTCTCCCCTCCGGACTCCGTATTCCTTCTGGTGAAATATTGACTTGGGCTTTTGTCCGGTCCAATTCCGAGAATATTTCCTTACTAGCTTTTCTGAAACCAAAAACAGCAGAAAATAGGAAACTGGCACTATGGTATCTTGTTAATAGGTTAGTTCTAGAAAATGTGTAAAAATACTCCAAAGTGTGGATAAAACATAAGAAAGTAGATATAAAACAAGCATGGAACATCAAAAATTATAGACACGTTTGCAACGTATTAGCACTCATCGGGTTCCTCTGTGAGCATTGGGAGATCTTCGCATGGCTACCTTCTGACATGCCGGAAATTCCTAGGGAACTCGCTGAGCATGCGTTAAATCTGGATCAAAAGGTGAAGCAAGTAAAACAACCGCTTCATTGCTTCACAGAACCAAAGCGTAAAGCCATTGGAAGGAAGCTCCATCGCCTTATTGACGCTAATTTTATCAAAGAGCTAACAAAATTAGAGTGGATCACAAACCCAGTATGTGTTCCAAAGAAAAATACTATAGAACTTTAGATGTGCATCGACTTTACTGCACTGAACAAACATTGTCCAAAAGATCACTTCCCATTGCCGTGAATCGACCAAATAATCGATGCAACCGCAGGATGCGAATGTCTTTCTTTCTTGGATGCTTACTCAGGATACCACCAGATTAGGATGAAGGAAGAAGATCGGGAGAAAACAGCGTTTATCATGCCTTATGGTGTATTCTACTACACAATAATGCCCTTTGGCCTCAAGAACGTCGGAGCAACATATCAGCGGATGATGCAGAAATGTTTGGGAAGCCAAATAGGCACAAACATACAAGTATATATCGATGATGTTATAGTTACAACAATACAAGGAGCTGACCTCATCAAGGACCTCGAAGAAACATTCAAAAATCTCGACAAGTTTAGCATCAAACTGAACCCGAAGAAATGTTCCTTTGGAGTCCCGACAGGGCAACTCCTCGGATATTTGGTATCAGCAAGAGGAATCCGGGCTAATCTCGAGAAAATACAAGCAATTTTAACAATGAAAAAGCCAACAAATCTACGTCGTGTACAACAGTTGGCGGGGCGAGTAGCGGCACTCAGTCGTTTCATTGCGAGATTAGGAGAAAAGGCGTTGCCATTTTACGACTTCATGAGGAAATCAGAGAAATTCGAAAGGATGGAAGAAGATCAATGTGCCTTTGAAGATCTTAAAAGGACACTTTCGACATCTCCTGTCGTCGTGTTGCCAAAATAGAAAGAGCCTTTACTGCTCGATATCGCTGCCACAAATCAGGGTCAGCACGGTCTTGGTCGTGGAGCGACACGAAGAAGGAAAACCCCATGGTGTACAGAGGACAGTCTACTTCCTGAGCAAGGTCTTACCGCCATCCAAACAAAGGTACCCACATTACCAAAAACTAGCATATGGGGTATTTATGATAGCACGAAAACTACGCCATTATTTTTTGGAACATCTGATCATAGTGGTCAATGAAGCACCTTTGTCAAACATCCTCAACAATCCAGAAGCAACTGCGCGTGTCTCTTTATGGTCCATCGAATTATCCCCTTGAGACATCACGTATGAGAAGCGCAAAGTAATCAAGTCACAAGTTTTGCCAGATTTTATCATAGAATGGACAGAGTTGCAATGTGAGGGTCCACCTGACCTTTCTAGTGCCTGGACAATGTACTTTGATGGATCGAAAAGGATGGAAGGAGCAGGAGCAGGAGTCATACTAGTATCACCACAAGGCAACAAAATGCGCTATATACTTTGGATGAGCTTTGCAAACACGTCCAATAATGAAGCAGAATACGAGGCCTTGTTGCATGGAATGCGAATGGCCAAAGCTTGCGGTGCAACTCGCCTCAAAATCTTTGGAGATTCCAATCTTGTGGCTCAGCAAGCAATGAACAAGTGTGACGCTGCCAGTGATAACATGATTGTTTACCGTGGTCTATATGGCATTATGGAAGCTCAATTTCATGGATGTGAAGTATCGCACATAGGAAGACCAAGCAATGAAGAAGCAAACAATCTAGCCAACATCGGATCCTTATGCTTACCAGTGCCACCCGAGGTTTTTTGGGAAGAAATAACGGAGCGATCGATCAAAGCAAAAAGAGTCCTCGAGGTCGTAGCACCAAAAACGGGAAAAAGGGTCACCCGCGAAAAGACTCGAGGGCTCCATCAGCGACCAAGAGCATAGAAGAGGCCATCAAAGAAGAAGAACACGAAATTGGAGAGGTTATGCTAATTGAGCCTACCTAGATGCAGCCGTATGTAGCATACATGACTAAGGGAGAGCTACCCAAATATGTGATAGAAGCCCGGCGAATCACCCGAAGATCGAAGGCCTTCAGGATAATCAAATGAGAGCTATATAAGAGAAGTATTTCGGGTGTGTTGCAGCGTTACGTAACACCCGAAGAAGGAAAAATCATACTCAAAGATATACATGAAGGAGTTTGTGGTCACCATGCTAGTAGCTGAGCGATTGTTGCCAAAGCATTCAGGACAGGATTTTACTGGCTGACTGTAGTTCAAGATGCAAAAGATATCGTCAGAACATGTGAAGCATGTCAAAGATTCACAACGAAGCCTGGAGCACCTGCCTCTGAGTTAAATCATATACCTCTGGCTTGGCCTTTTGCTCAGTTGGGACTCGATATGGTGGGAAAACTTCACAAATCATCGCTAGGATGACACGTCTTTGTGCTAGTAGTAGTCGACAAATTTAATAATGGATTGAGGCAATGTCTGTCACTTCGGCTGTGAATTTCATTAAATCCATAGTATTTCGGTTCGACGTACCGAACAACATCATTATGGACAATGGAACTAACTTCACTTCCAATGAGTTCAAGGAGTACTGCCAGGAGATGGGTATCAAAGTAAGCTACGCCTCGGTAGCTCACCCGCAGACAAATGGACAAGTAGAAAAAGGCAATGGATTAGTTATTGCTGGACTCAATAAAAGACTACTAGCGCCACTTGACAGAGTAAAAGAAGCATGGGTTGATGAATTACCATCTGTCTTATGGAGTTTACGTATAACCCCAAATAATTCGACACAAGAGACACCTTTATTTCTGGTCCACGGCGTAGAAGCCGTGCTTCCTGTTGAAGTGTCACATGAATCCCCAAGAGTAGTTGCATACGATGAAGAGGGATCAAAAGAAGCACTCGAAGATGATGTGGATGCACTTGATGAAGCTCGAGATGAAGCCTTACAAAGAGCAACTATGTACCAGCAAAACTTGCGCAATTACCACAGCCGACGATTGTGGCCTAGGTCCTTCATGGTAGAGGACCTAGTTCTTCGCCTCAAGCAAGATGGACACCGAAAGTTAGAATCGCCATGGGAAGGACCATACATCATCACAGAAGTTATCCCCGGAGGAGCATATCGACTACAAGACAAGTAGACAGGAGTCAAATACTCCAGCTACGACGCTTTTACGCATAAGATTACTTACAATACGATAAGGATTTACGGTTTGGCTTCTTAAGCGAGAATATCCAAGCCAACGGTTAGGCACCATCTGCCAAAAATAATGTATCATCGATTTTTTTCCTTCTGTATAAAAGATAAGTTTTTCATACTTTAAGTTCTTTATTGTTTATATCCGTTCAAAAGATATATGTTCTCCATTGAGCTAACAACAACTATGAGTCTATGTCCAGATACAGGCATCCAAACATAGCCTCGGGGGCTACTCCCATCAGGAACGCTGGTGCGCACCTGACAGAAATCCAATTATGTATGATTAAAACAAAAATATTTATGATTGAAAATACCTATGAGTTTTACATCGATGTATCCTCACAAAAGGTATCCTCAAAAAGGTTACTCCCATCGGGAGCCGACATAAAGCATTAAATTATCTAATAAAAGTCAGAAATATTGGAAAGCCCAGTAGGCCAACCGCCAAAAAACGAAAAATCTCGGATCACGCTCAAATGCGACAAAAATCCGGATGCCATGTTCAGAAACATGAAGGTAAAACCCCAGGATCCATCATGTGTGGCCTGGTAATCGCACAAGAATGCGCTCTGCTAGTAAAATATCCGTATCAACGATACGATGAAAAATCCCGACGGACGCGTTGGGTACCCAATAAAATGAAACTGGGATTCAGTATTCGATAAGACCTCAGCGGCCCGAACTGAATTACACCAGTAGTAAATTCCGAGTTCAGACCCGGGGACTTGAATTTGATGTAGGACAACCTTGTTTTTTCCCAGGAACAATTAACTGATTCCTAATCCGTCGGAAGCATCAGACTCGTTGCACCAAATCCCTAAGAAAAATAAAATATAAGTAAATAAAATAAATAAAAAAGAAAAGAGAAACTTTGAGACTCAACCTGAAACTGTGGTTCAGGTAGAGTCTCGAGGGCTACTGACATAGGTACGATTACTCAGATGCTTATGATTTGCTGCCCTGTACTGGGTAAAGGATTATAGCCCATAAAGATTTCAGATAATAGCCCAAGGAAGCAACCGACAAAGACTTTGATTGTATTAGGAAAGCGTCCCTGAACCGAAAATGTGCTGGTATTGTAATCACGCTTATGTAAAATCTATCCGCATATAGCTTTGAGACCCGGTCTATTATATATAGGATGGGAGAAGCCCAAGCGAGGGTACCAAAATCTCCCAGGCAAACTTGTAATAGTGCGATTCTCCAATATTCAGACGATTTTGACACCATTGTTTTCCTGACATCCGACGAAATCCCCAGCGTTCTCTTTTCCACGAAACCCTAAGTCCTTCACCATGGACATTGTCGAGGTTACCCCTCGTCAGTTTCCCTCCTAGGAAACAAGGGCTTAGCTCAATTCTTATTATGTTTTAAACATGAATTCCACCCAACGTGAAGGAGGCTTCCTTGTGTGTAATGCCAAGAGTGGTTAGGCGCGAGCAGGTCACGGCGTTGAGACCATGAATGGAGAATAATATGGTGACTGGTGGGTCTTGAAAAAGGACGATAGAGATATGTATGGGCATTGAATCGGGGTCAAGAAGAGGAGGATAGCATAGAAAAACATGTAGTGGATGATGGGGTTATCTAGATGAACAACAAGTATCATTACACAAATTCACAAAAGAGCCCGAAACAACAACATATATATACAACCAAACTAGAGATTCAAGTTTAGCAAAGGGATACATTACAAGTGCGTGAAACTATCAAGATACAACTCACGACCGAAAAGAAATATCATTGTATAGATAAGTTCAACAAGTTTGTCGGAGAGTGATAAAGAGAAACAGATAGCATCCATATCGCTACCTAGGCCACTACCGCAGGGATAACCCACCTAACACTGTCCTTCATAGTACAAGTTCTTCTGAAAGGCACTAAAATATTTGTGGTAATTCCAGGTAAAAATTAAAGATAAAGCAAGATGAGTACTCAACTAGACTCACAAGACATACATCAGATATATCCTACATATGCAATGTAGTCAAAGAAGGGTAAGTAGCGACAAAGCCCTAAACAACCAACCTACAGAGACAAAATGCTAAGGATACCACCAAACATAACACTACCTTTCATCACCCCCTCCTCGAGGAAGCAACCCAAAATATATCACACGGCTAGCAAGTTTGATAGATTATTAATTGTAGTGGTTCTAGTATACTAGCAAGTTATTAAACTTACGTGTAAGTTGTTCTATGATTAAGTTAAACATATGTCCATAACTGTGGCAACTGCTTTTGGAAAAGATTTAACCTTGTGAGTGCACCATGTTACACTAACATGTCCTAAGTGCAAGAGATTTGTGCATCATGGAATGATATATGGATAGAGCTAGAAAATTCCAACCGCAATCCTTGGTCTTGCAGCTCTGTATGGCTGACCCTAGAAAACCTGAATGTAATGCATTGTGTACACGGGGTATTAGACTTTACACAATGGAAGAATCGTAGGTGGTATCATGCATTATATGGATGCAAAAATCTGACGTGTCACTGTAATTAACGATGTAGGATATCATGGTGGCATCATAGGTAGATACCAAATCATAGCGTGTAGAACAAGAAAAATTAATGTCCATCTTGGACACAAATTTGCATTGAGATTTTACAAATCAATAAATATGGTAAGACATGGTACACTGTAGAGGTAGTATCGTATCCTAATATCATATGCACAATAATACTGTACGAGACATGTTTGATATTTATTACTTTCTCCGTAACTGATTTGTCTAAATTTAAATGTATCTATACAGTAAATATTGTCTACATACATAAAAATTTGGACAAATTTGCAACATCCTTTTCGGGCGTAGCGAATATAAAATACTCAAATGCAGATTATTACCCAGGTTCTGAAATTTCCTATGCACCGTGATGCATTTTACACGGTGTACTATGTAGGTTTGATATTTATTATAGTAAACACAATTTTACTAGCTCTATTCAGACAGTAGCCTCATCCTTTCATATAATAGTGTGAAGAGATCGGATCTAAAGTAAAAACTATTCAATCCTCTGGGTGTCCTATTCAATCCAACTACTGTGCCGCTGCGTTGTGCTGCTGTAGTATGTCGGGGACCTCACTCGTACTGCACATTTAACTCCTATGTACCTCCGAGTGTGATGACATTGCACTGCTCCTGTAGCAGTCTTGGTGGCAATTATTAAGGTTCTGCATGCATGCACGTCTCAGTGTACATCTCATTTAGAATAAACTGATGAGTATTTAAGCTATAAATTGTAACACCAAAAACTAATAATTTTGAAATAACGTAAAGAAACTAATAATTTTGAAATGTTAAATTAATAGAATAGTTTGATTCAATGTTAAAGTAGTAGGTCGATTGAATTTCTTGACTTTCTTGAAATTAAGTAGACACTTCTCGTGGAAGCCGGTGGTCCAAATTTCCTTGCAAATTAATCCCCTTTGTACCATATTATAGTATGTTTAGGAAAATAGTTTAGTTTGCCAAAACGTAAAATAATATGTAACAGAGGTAATATGTTTCTAGGTGTCATTATTATGTATTACAGCGTGGTACCGCTGTCATGATAATGTAATATAGTCTGCCAAAACATACAAAAATATGTATCTAGGTGTCACCACTGTCCTCCTGTTGGACGTGCCGACACGACTATGACGCTAATAGAATAAACAAGGAGGCTTCATGAAGCAAGTCCATGAATGATGCATATACTGTACTACAGGAAGGGAGATAGTGGAAGACACTAGATTGTGGCTAAATCGTTTTTCAGGGGTGGATGCAATTCATTTCTATGCTCGATCCGATCTAGAAAAACTGGATTGTGGCACATTGATTTTTCCGAGATACCATTTACTAGTACTCATGTCTTGGTCCTGAAAGGGTACCATGCTGAAGACAACGTTTTTATTGAAAATTTAATAAGTGACATGTTATAACGGGAAACAACTTTTGGTGACAGACGATGCTATAATTGTAATCTTATGAAAAAATACAAAGCGTCGCTTTATCCCCACTTTGTCTTTTCACAATTACTTCTGTAATTCTTCTTTTCACAATTCTTTCCAAGCAATCGAAGGGTTTTGCCTTCTTTACAATTATTCCTCTTATAATTCTTCTTTTTATTCATTCAACATGTGGTTATTGGTTACTTATCCCATTTTTATTCTAGGATAATATACATACAAAACCATGCACATTAAGAGCGACAAGGTGTGTGGACATGATTAGTTTATTTTGATTTATAAGGAAGCGACATAGAATAGTCACAGTGAGAGTAACATGAAACTACACGGTGATAACTAGAGATTTTGATGACATGATATGTCATTAAATGATAAATGAGGAGAAAGATGATCCTAGTCAACTAGTATGAGGCTGGTCATAGTGGGTAGTATCATATAGTAGTAGCATGTATATGATACTAGTGCATGATACTATCTCAAAAGTCCATGATATCATATACTCCCATTACATTAAATTCACATTACATTTAATGATTTAGACTAGTCATAGTGTGCGTAACTTAGCGAGGTATGTTTTCATGCAACGAGAATTAAGCACATTGGTGATATGACAGGACAACAAATGAAGAAAGAGCATTAGATGGTAGCATATTATGTTACCATAACATCACACCTACCAAGTCAAAATGAGTCTATAACCTAATAAATGAGACATTATATGACACCACACATATGTTATTTCCAGCTATGTTAGTTGTCACATAAACTAGTAACATACGCAAGTTTTTAGTCTAAGACACTTACCACTATGATTAGTATTATAAAATCTTACTACAAAATTGTATACGAGATCCTGCCATTATTTTTAAAATTCTACGTGTTATGAGGAAGGCGTCATTTTCCAGTCACGGCGATTAAGGCGAGTCCACTGATGCAAAACGTTCCAACTTTAACCCTCATTACTGGCATCTCTCCGAAATTTTCTCTCACTTCACTCTAGATTACCTGTTTTTTCTCCCACAACAGGACTTGACACCATGAAAAGCACGACGACCTTAGTTGGTAGCGAGGGGGCGTGGTCATGAGCCAGATGTTGAGGAGGGTGGGCATGAGCCGAGTGAGTAGGTATTTTATGGCATATACCTGGAGGGCCTTTTATGTAATAAAGCGCCATTTCCCATAAAAAGACACCACATATAGGGAGTAGCTAGCATGGTACCTCTATCACCTCCCTCATACTAATTATTGTGCCACATGAGATTTTTATCGACTTGTAATACATTATACTTCACCCTATATGAAAATCCAATTATACAAGGCCTAAGAATGTGGCACCGTGTAGGTCCCATTGTTATATTTGTACATTTGACATGAAGTGTGTTAATTTCTGGCACAAATTGGTGCTCCAACGTGTCCTCGTGTTGGGCGTGGCCACACAGCTCTGATGCCGATAGGAATCAAAAGATGATGCTATAGAAAACAAGTCCCATATGACCCATAATTTTGTACTATAGCGAATAAACAATATCATCCTTGCAGACAATGGAGAGGTGTCCCTTCAGGAGACCATGCTTAGCGAATAGAAAATATCAGCCTTCCAGACATCGTTCGTGTATCCATATGAATGAGTTGTCAGCACGCGCTCCACGAGGAAGCTCTTCGCCCTTGAATTATTTATATTTATGATTTTGATATCACCCAAATTAAATTCTTTGTATTTTTTATGCATCACAATTTGTCTTCTACATCCTCTTTCAAGTTATCTAGCAAACCTTTTGTACGTGAAAATTTTCAATTTTTCAAGTTATCTAGCAAAACCCTTGTGCTAGTCCAAGATTTTTAGCTCAGATTTGAATTAAAACCACGTCAAGTATTTTGAAACAGTGGGAGTACTAAGTTTGAATACCAAGCCGTATTTGTGTGTTTTCTTGTTATATTCTCGATAATGTAAGATACCAAAAGTGAGAGATGCAATGAACTAGTACAACTGAATATGTTGCGCACACACGCATTTTAGGATGAGCGGCCTAATATCTAGAATAAAGGATGATATTCTATGATTTTCAAAATATAGAAAAATGTATCAAGTTGGTCTGCGTGAGATCCGTCAAGCATCATCAGAAAATGGCAAAGATAATTGTGAGGTCAGGACCCATGATACCGACATTGGTTCCCTTCTTCATCAATAGATATTGTGACAATTGTTGCTAGTGAGGTGCCTTCAGTTGATTATTGTATTTTTTCTAAGGCTCTGTTGAATAATAAAGATTGTTTTATGTGCATCATTTTGATGCAGAAACAGGGATTCAATCTCCATTTCGAAGAAAAATTGATATACAATGTATTTTTTTAATTTCTAAACATTAAATTGGAGGGATTATTGGATATATAAAAAGAGCTGCAGGGGCTCATCAATTAGCGTTTAGAAACTTAGATATACATAGGACCTCAACTTTTTTCTGAAATGGAGGTTGAATCTCGGCTTCTACATCAAAATGATGGAGAAAATATTTTTATTTAGTATTCAGTGGTGCCTTATAAAGAAAATACAATAATCAAACCAAAAGCACCTCACTAGAAGCAGTTGTCGCAATATATATTGGTGAAGAGGGTAGCCATATTGGTACCATGAAATATGAAGTCGCACCTACGCACATCATCTTAAAATCATAGACTCACTAAATTCTCCAACGGTGAGTCGGGAGAACACACCATTCTATCCGACCTTTATTGTGCACCGTTGTACACGCTTCAGAAGTCGCCACCACTATCTTCAAACCAACCCATCTTCAAGACAGGGATCAATGCATTGACAATTGATTTTAATCGAGAACGAGTATGCCAATTGATTTTGAATCATGTATAGTGCTTAGGATCTACCATCGAGCCACCACCTCCATAACAAAACCTAGTTCGGCGCCTCCACCTTCGCTCCCTCCATACATTGATTCAACCAACTCCGACCGGCCTCACCTACGCGAGAGAGGTGGGGAACACGATCCATGACTGGATTTTCTAATAAAATATTATTTTCAATGGATTAGGTTAGAGGTTTGGTAGCTGTATTTGTTTTGACCTCCATGTCAATTCTGATGGCATCGTTTACATTAAGTAATTTTCAGCTCTCTTTCCCTGACATTAATGGGTGTGTTGGAAGATTAAAAGTCTCTAGGTATGGGCCTTCTGTTTTTTGCTATGTCTGATTGATTTTGGATTTTTTTTCTCATAGTTGAAATCAGGAGGATTATCGTTGCAATATTTGTGCCGGCTGCTATGTCCTCAACAATGGTGAACTCCCAAGCAACGTCAACCAGGCTTATCTATTGCTTTTACCTAAAATACTGGTGTTGATACTCTTGCCGATGTTGGTTGATTACTTTAATGGATGTGCACGTGCATGTAGCCTTGACATCACGTCTCGAATTAAAATTATAGAAGTATCGTGGTTTGTATTTATAGGTCTATGGTTTGGTGTCTACGCCACTTTTCTTCAACTAAAAGTACAAGATTGTATCACGTGATATAAAAGAGTTTGAAGATGTTGATGATTTGCTTGATTCTTTCAAACTTTATTTTGTAAACATTGGAGATGATCTATGTATCTCTGTCATATACTATACACTACTATAAACATACTATGGTAGTATTGATTTTTCTAGCACAGCAGGAACAGGATGGGGCTCAGCTCCTGGCGAATAGCATAAAAGTATGGCCATGGAGAGGCCACATGCATGGTTTGACGACAGCCTTATCGTCTGTCATCCTGTAACATAGTATATTAGACTTGCTTTCTATGGAACCCATCTTTGATTCCTTATGGCGTCGGAGATGTGTCGCCACACCCAACACGAGGAAGAGCCATGCAACTTGTGTCAGAAAATAACACACGTCATGTCACTGGCAAAATCTAATAATAGGACCTACAGGGTGCCACGGTTTTAGGCCTCACAAAATGGCATTTTTATCAGGTGTACAATGCATTAGTGAAAGAGGGGGTGACAGTGGTAAATTATGATTTAATATAAAAAAACAATCAATGACATCAACGGCGGAGTCAGGGCATCAACCCTGTGTAGTCAATTATAGGTATTTGTTTTCGCAAAAAATATTACATGCATTTGTATGGATTTGTTTTTTGCATACTTTCAACTAGTTTGCCAAAAACAGTGTCGTCAATTGAGTACATGGGGTTTAGGGCTTGTAAAATATAACTTCGGAAGTTTATTGAACATTATGCCTAAATATTTTAGTAATAGAGAAAAAAAGAGGGCAATGTGGACCGACCGTGGGCTAAAAGAGAGGGGAGAAGAACTAGCTGGCTTCGGATGGTCAACTTTTTATTCTATTATTTTTTCTTTATATTTTTTATTGAAGTCTACAATTTCTAAAACCCATATCAAACAAATTTCGAACAATTAAAAAAATAAAAACATGATATTTGGACTTAGGGAATCTATTTTGAGCCCAAAAACTGAAGACGTCATATTACGTTCTATATTTTTTAGTTTCTTTAAATGCAGAAATTACAATTAGTTTTCCCAAAAGTATAAAATACAACTCAATGAAATAAATACTAAAAAAAAAATTTGTGGGAAAATACTAAAATATTTTATTACAAACAAAGTTTATTTATTAGATAGGAAAGTTAATCCACTCACATAAAATATTTTAAATCATGTTTGAGAAAAAGTCACTCAAGTCTTAAAATTTTCAAACAAGTCAAGGAATTGAATCGACCTATCTCATTAATTCAATATTCCAAAATTTGTAATTTTAATGTTACAATTTATAGCTCAAATACTTATCAAATATTTTTAATTTAGACACTAATTAAAACATGTTGCCTGGCCTGCCTCATCGTGTAATATAACCGAGGCGCCTCAATGAAAAATTATAGCTAGTATTGTAAAATTAGCTACGTAAGCGGAACCTTAAATTGCGACCGTAACGCATTGCGGTCAAGTTTCTAAGGCCAGTCGGCCCAACCTGCACACCAAGGACTGTGATTGGAAACTTCGTCTCTGCTGACGATCACACCCAAATTTAAATTCCGGTCACTTTAAACAAATCTCTCACGCTTCAATCACATTAGGTTACCCAATGCACCCTCAATGAAAATAAAGCTCATAGATTCTATCCAAGTAGAGCACAGATCGTAACTAATCAAATATCATTCCACTTTCTGAATTGGCCACATATGTTCTGAAAAGTAGCTACTCAAATAGTAATGTGATTCCATTACAAAATATAGTTATTACCAAGTTGTAATAAAGAAAAAACTTTGAGCACCTAACAAATATAGAACTAAACCTGCAACAATGGACAATTAACTAATTCATCAAAACAAGATACGAGAAGGCCTTGAGATTAAATTTGTGAAACCACTTCAGCCCAAGATGTTGAGTTAGTTGCTGAAGAAATCAAAATAATCCATGTTAAATCAGGTATACCTAGGGACTGTGCAGAGTCACGAGGTTGCCATCCTCGATACCTTGTCCCCAAGCACTGCCATAACCAGTTCGACCACTACGATCCACGATGTTGTAGGCACCAACACTTAACTACTCACTAACACAACGATAAAGAGAACCATATGACTACAATTGTAAATCAAGCAGAAAATCTATATAAGAATATCTTGTAACTGAAAATGTAGCTATCTGGATATACTTCTAAATAAACTGTATTTCACACTGTATGCAGTGTTACTTAGTACTTAGTAGCCATGTTCTCTCTTTGGATCATCTCCATTGCATTGTAAAAAAATTGCATTGCAGACCTCTTTTGGACAGAACAATTATGTATTTTAGAGCCAAAATCAATGCAAACAAACTGACGGCCTGATGCTCGATCGACTATGCTCTCAATACTTACTACGAACCAAACGGTAAAGGACAATATACAAAAAGCTAACCAACTGGTTCACAATGCAGGTATGGTATAAATCCAGTATAGATCATATTAAATGGAAAACAACAACATATAAAATCACAAGTGTAGGCATTACATCTTTGATTGCTGCACCAACTTACAAATGCATTATCCCAACCACTACTTAACCAACTTGGCTACACAACAGTCTATACGAAGCACAAAGTACAAGAAAGTAAATGAATAAACCTTCAAACCATTCATGAAATTTTCCATTGAAAAATTCATCGAAGAAACCATATACAATGCAGGTGACCTGAAAAGGAAAAGAATAAGAGACATGAAGCAAACACTGAATTTTGCATGAGCCGGCCGACCATAAACATATCTAGTCATTCAAATAAGGGAATGCATACATAGTGAACGATATGGAGAAAGTCCATACCTCTGATTTGTTGTTAAAATGGGACATGAACCAATAACCACGAGTTATAGAAATCTATGTATTGATGAAGAGCATAAATTGACAACCAACATTTCAACAAAAGAGCCTCTAGAATCTGCAACATGTGTCACATCACTTTCTTGAACAAATATCCACGAAAATAACTATAGATAACTAAAGAATTGGTACAAGAAAAAGAACAAGATGGAAATAAGAAGATAAAATGAGATAAATAATTATCTAATCTAGATCTTCTTTTCAATATATTCATTTATAATATGACACTCTGCTTATTGCAATGAATTAATAACAGGGTAAGGAATATCTGTAGTGCATCAATGTAATATTGTTAGGAAAAATGACGGTACAAAATACAATTAACTAAACCAGGAATCCAGGGCACAAAGTTAACATCGGTAAATACCATTGATTGCATATCACTAGGAACCTCTTCTATTGGTCAAAATCAAGCAAGTTGAAAGATACTGCACATGAGATGGAAACATTACAGAGTAAGGTTTAGTCAGGGCCTATGTGAACTAAGAGGCACGTACTGTAGTTTCTTAGGAAAATGAAATACCTGGGAATGGAGAGTCGGAGATGTCCCCATGGTAGAATCTCACCTGCTCTACTGCCCATCGTTGGTATTAGATTTCCAATTTGCACTAAAAAATGAAAGGAAGATTACCAACATGCACCAACATCTTCGAGCAGCCGATTCTCCTACTCACCTACACTATCCCACTTCTCACGGATAGATAAGAAAAGTGAAATGATGAGATCACATAGAAGATAACAAGAATGACAGAACAAGAACCGAAAGCCTGGTTCACACAAATTGACCTATTTTTAAATGTATACCGGAAACTAATTTCTATGCTATCTTTATTGTAGCTGACTTGTCGGATATAGGCAAATAAATTTTATGTTAATTCATTGTCCTGCGAAAGTGTAAATTTGGTCAATTCATGGCAAATGATTTTGTGACAAAATGCTGGATAGTGATGATTAGTGAACAGGCTGTACCAATCAAACAAGGCTCACCATAGCTACCGGTCGGCGGCTGTTGTCAAAAGAAAAACAAAGTGGCTTATACCAGTAAAGCAAAAAACGGTAGTTTTACATGCTTCTAGATCAGTGGTAATGTCTTAAGTCTCATCTCCAGAAAATCAATATCTAACTATTAAAAAACTAAAAGACTTAATATTCTTTTCTTAAGGCGAATGGGCTGGGTAAAGTATAGGTGCAACTATGAATGAGAGCTGAGCACAAACCTCTGTCATCAATATAGCACTATCGGTCCAGCCAAAAAGAGCTTGGTATCTTAGAGAAAAATAATTGTCATCCGTTGGCCAGCTGCAACCTATAGTACAAGCAAATCATTCTAAATTACCAACTAACACAGGGAGATGCCCATGACCAAACCAAATACAAATAACTAATATATAAATTTTGTCGAGCACCAAGGGCTCAACACACTAACCTTGGCTTGATTTCGTCTGTTTCTGTTGGCCTACATGTACTGTCTTGTGGTACTTCCGTAGGGGGACTCGTGGTGGCAAAATATGCCAGATGCGGTGGTGGCCTGCGTGCTACTCCGAGGAGAGGAGAACTCGGTGGAGGAGGACCGACCTGCAGGTCGAGCACGCGCCATAGTCAAGGTCCAGCTGCGGACGTTGAGCCAAGCTGCCAGAGACAGGTGCGGGGAGACAAGAGCCGTCCGCGCCCGCGATATCCTCGCCGGTGGCCGTGTCCTCCTCGTCGGTCGCCGTTCACCCTACAGGGAGGAGGAGATGAAGGGGGAAAAGAGCGGATGGGGTGGCGGCTAGGGTTGGAGGAGAGACGGGAGGAGCAGGGGATTGGGGAGAGTCGGGAGGAGCAAGGGATTGGGAGAGAGATGGGAGACGAGGCCGCTGCCCCTGCCGCACCTATCGTCCCAAGCAAAAATCGTTCCAGTCTTAAAAATGACACACTGACAACCAGGACCTAGAACAATTGGCACAGACCATTGTATAAGCAAGAGCGCCCGTGTGCAACCAGGGGTGTACGCAGCAGATTAAGCAACGAGGGCAAAAAGGAAAAGCGAAAAATAAATGGGCCAGATGCTCCGTGGGGAGGCGATCGAACGGCCCACAGTGCTAGATCGTTGTGGTGCCGGCTAGGACATGCGCTTATTATACCTTTGGATTCAAGGCCTTGAACAGTAGAATGGCACAGGAGATGGGCGCCAGAGCACAACCGTTTGATGGAGTACATGTTTGAATGTTTGAACCACCGACCAGATCTGCAATTCATGTGTGATCCTACATTATCATAGGCAGGCGCTGCCGCACTACTGTAGTTAGTCTTATACGGAATAGGTGTATGGATTGTTTTAATGTGCAGTACAAGTCAGGCCTCCATGAACCCTCATTATTCCTTGTACTCGTGTGATAGTATTAGACACTATCTAACAATGGGACATGTGTTTCATTACCAAATAATGACGTAAGCTTATCAACTATTTTTAGAAATATGGCTCAACTACTATTGTAATAGAATTAGCTAAGTTTTATTCCAATATTATTTCATGTGGAAGAGTTTTTAGAAAGATCGCTAACCTTTCTTTGGCCGGTCTAAGCTACCAGTCGTGCCATTTTTTTTATCATGCTTAGACCAAGGTGAGCTCTTATATCATCCAAAGTATAACCAAGTTCCACATGAGGTGTAAAGAATTAAGGTAATCTTCGACTTGAGTACCTTTTTTTTTGCGAATCAACTTGTATTACTTAATCATCAAGAATTACATGACTCCCGCAAGTTTCTGCTAGAACCAACGGACCAGAGGCTAACCACTGGCGTTCTAGCACTCGATCTAGCATAATTAGCCATAAAATAACTACTAGTGTTTTGACTTCTACGAATATGAGTAATACAAATTTCTCGAACACTAAGAAGGGACTTGATCTCATATATAATTGTAGTATGCCTTGATCGGTC
Organism: Avena insularis; assembly: GCA_023614405.1. NCBI lineage: Eukaryota > Viridiplantae > Streptophyta > Magnoliopsida > Poales > Poaceae > Avena > Avena insularis. The sequence continues at coordinate 84,053,587 of CM042684.1, read as the reverse complement.
CAACTCATATGTCTTCAGTACCTGACAAGTTAGCATTTGGAACAACATGATCTTTTTTACACGAAAGGTATCAAATATGATCAGACAATAGTTTTATGAGTGAATTCCACTTTTTACCCCCTACTTATGCATTTGTGACAGTGATTACCTTATCGAGTGAATTTGTGTCAATATTACCTCTTTTAGAAGCTTTGGACCCGTACTTTTTGATGTGCATCCAATGGGCAAGGTTTGAGGTGAAGACCAGGGTTAAGAAATGGCATGGCTACGAAGTGGAATGTAATAGATGGATAAGAGAAATCTTGACGTGCTTCAATCTTCACATATTTTATCGCGCCAGATCGACCTAACCTGCCGGTTCTATCTAAGAATAAATAGCAAAGTTCTAAATTGTGATAAAATCATGTTTAATTCCTCCTAAATGGGGTATTTCGGTGAAAGTTCCCCTAAATGGGGTAATATGTGTCACGAATGCCCAACTACAGGGTAAAAAGTGGAATTCCCTCTAGTTTTATTCCTTAATCATAGTGACTATTTGGTGTTGGCCAATCCCTGAATAATCAAGTCCTCAAAAGTTTCAAGAAAGTCTAGAAATTTGATCGAGCTATTTTTTATTTAACTTTAAAAAATATTACTTTTGGATATTACATTTTCTAGCTTAAATACTCATCATTTTTTTTCTAATATAGACCATAATTTTTTAACTAGTTGTCCGCCTGCCTCATCGTGATATATATATAATCTAGGTGCTTCCATGAGAAGTGAATGACCACAGTATTTTGAAATGAGATGTACACCCATACTGCATGTAGAACTTTAATAATTATTGCCACCAAACTGCTAGTACTACATGAGAAGTGCAATGTCATCACACACAATGTACACTCAGAGGTGTATAGGAGTTAAATGTGCAGCGCAGGCCCAGTAGTAACAATTATGCCGACCAGATCTGCGGAAGCGTAGCAGAAAGTATGGACATTAAGAGGACACAGGCATGGCCTTATCATCCACCGTGACCTCATGTTGGGCGTGGCGACACAAATGTGACAGACCATAAAAAGCAAGTGCCTAGGATGAACGCATCGTGCTGCATCGTACACCTCATCCAAATAAGGCTATATATAGTGGTGTCAAGACATTGGATTGCTCTTAGTCGGAGTGGAGGGTCTGAATCAAAACGCAACGTATCTTATTTGTTGTACGTACGTCTCTTTAGTTAACTGTTTGGGTAATTGTCCGATCCTCGCCTAAGTTAGTTTCTCCCCACGTAGCTTGCTTACAACAAGGTTGGCTCACATAAGTAGAACAATTGCAGATCTGGTCGGCACAAAGAGGGCTAACAGTTGAACAGAGATCTGCTGCACATTTTAGCTACTACCACTCTTCCATATACTGTAAGACATAATGTATTGGTCGTCGCGGATAATTAAGGCTCTGCATGCATGTTCGAGTAGTACATCTCTATTTCTCAATACCGTACCATGGTCCCTAACTTGACGGTGTTTTCGGTAGTTTGATATTTGTTATCCTTCCAGCAGTCCCGAATTTGATGCCATTTATTTTAATCTTTCACATGGAGGGAGGAATAGTAAACTTAAATTTTGCTACTTTGTGAAGACGGTAGCCTGGCCCTTGCATATGATAGTGTGAAGATCGAGTTCTGATCTGCAGTAAGAAACTGTTTCATCCTGACTTTGTTATCTATCTATTTATTCACACAACGATACTACTCCCAAGAGATGATGAGCCTAATTCACGTACGAGAGGCCTCAGATCTGGTCAGCCTCCTCCGCTGCAGCGCGCACGACACGGAGGGACCTGACTCATACCGTACCTTAAAATCGTATATACACCTCTTCCAAATAAGACCGACTACAGTGGTGTGATGAGATATTGCATTGCTCGTGCTCGTGTGGCAGTAGTGTCTTGGTCCCAACTCACAACTATAGGGAAATAGTTGAAACACTGGATCATGGTCATGGCACATTGATTGATTTCTCTGAGATACCATGTACTCCTGTCGTGGTCATGGAAGGGTACCATGTACTCCTCCTGTTCTGGTCCTGCTCAAGACACGTATTTACTGAAATTTAATAATGTGACGTCTTATAAAAGGCCTTGCAGATAAACAATACCATGTACATCATTCTTATTGAATGTGGCGCTGTGTACGTAGGTCCCATGCATTATAAGATTTTTACATCGACATCAAGTGTGTTAACTTGTGGCACAATTTTGTGGTTCATCCACCGGCCGTGACCTCTTGTTGGGCGTGGCGACACAGCTCTGACAGACCATAGAAAGCAAGTGCCATCTATCCTGACATACCCATTGATCTACTGTAGCCAGTAAACAATACTGTAGCAGCCTTGCAGATAGAGGAGAGGGTCCTGTCGGTAGACCAGATGCTTAGGCTGGTCATGGTGGAAGTAACTTCAAGAGTAACTAAGTATCTAACTTAGTAAAATTATTTATGTGACATTGAGTTAATGAAGAGAGAGGAGGATGGAGTAACATATTTGGTTACTGTAACATCACATATATCAATGCAAAATGAGTTTATCACCTAATAAATAATGCTTTGCATGACACCACTTCTATGTTACTCTCCACTATGAAGGTAGTAACATAGACTAGTAACTTGTGCATGTTACTAGCCTATGTTACTCTCCACTATGACCAGGGTATAAACAATATCAAGCCTTGCAGACAGCGAATGAGTTGTCCGCACACCCTCCACGAGGATGCTCAATCCAAGCATCTTCGACCTTAATATTCGAGATATCACACAAATTAAATTATTTATATTTTTCGGCATGACGGTATGTCTTCTACATCCTCCTCCAAGTTATCTAGCAAACCTTTTGTACATTAAATATTTTTCAATTGGAGGCATATTCTGCTTATCTAGTCAAACTAACAAAACCTTTATGTTAGTCCAATAGATTTTTTTTTAGTTATTGTTACATAACAAAACCCAAAATACTTGCGTGGTTTTAGTTCAAATTTGAATTAAAACCGGGTCTAGTATTTTGAAACATAGGGAGTACTAATTTTGAATTTCGGCCGAGATTTCTGAAATTTCACCGAAATTCAGCCATTTCGGCCGGGACCGGTATGAGAATTTTACCGAACAAAAACTTCCTAAATTTGGGGATTTTTTGTTGAATTATTTAAAATATTTTATATTTGGTTGATTTTTTTTTTGAAATTCCAAATTTTGGTCTAATTTCAGCCAAATTTCGTTCGAAAGTTTAAATTTTGGTTCTTGCATTTCGTCCGAGATTTGACCGAAATTCACCGGAATAGCCGAATTTCAACCATTTTGCTCGGGACCGGTAAAAAACCAAAACCGAAATTCAAAACCCAGCCGAGTGGCCTATTCGGCTAGGCCGAAGCCGACTATGTGCTACAATCGTAAATTGCTAAATTCGTGCAATACTTCCCAAAATAATTTAAAAATATGTATTATTTTAAAAAAATCGCTTCACTTTATTGATATACTTTGTATCACCGCTATGGACCACTCCAAGCAGATTGATTTTTTCTGCCCTACAACCTGCCAAATATGTACAGCACAGTTAGCTCGTACACCTCATCCAAATAAGACTACAGTGGTGTGACCAGACATTGCATCGCTCTTGTGGCATTGTCTTGGTCTGCAGCATGGAGGCAGCTAAGTTATATTACACGAACAGGAATAGTGGTCCAAATAAGACATTGCGTGCTCATGTTACTAGTCCATTTTATTATCCTCATAGCGTGCAATAACATGTGTGTGGTGCATACAATGTCTATTTAATTAGGTTGTAGACGCATATTATCTTGATATGTGCTATGGTAACTAGCTAAGTTAGTATTTTCCTTTTTTTTTATTTAATATCATGCCATGTAGTCGGCACTACATGAATATGCATGTTAGGTTAGTCATAGTGTGAAGAGTTCTGATCTACCGTAAGAAACAGTTTCATCCTCGCTCTGTTATCTATTTATTCACACGACGACACAAGCAATAATGAGGCTGGTTCACTAGAGGTCTCAGATATGGTTGGCCTCCTCCGCTGCAGCGACATAGAGGGACCTGACTTGTACTGCATGTTAAAATCATACACCTCTAATCTCAAAAAAGAAAATCATACACCTCTTCAAAATAAGACTGATTTACACGATGATAAATAATGTCTGACAAATAGTTGTATTATGGTTTAAATTAGCATATTTCTAATAGTATTTTGGGCGACAATCCAATTTTTTCAAATTTTAGATGTTAAATTGATGAAATTGATCGATTTAATTTCTTGATTTTGTTGAAGGAGGCGCTCCAGGACCACCCGCGCTTTTTAGTCCCCACATCGCACACCACTACGACAGAAGTAACGTGCATCGACATGACAACAAAGTCGATATTGTTGCACTGAATCACACACAATACTTCCCAAGTGGGCCCGGTAATAATGTGAAGATCTGGTTGGCATAATGAGGGCTAACACCTAATGGCTAGTCATACTGGGAGTAACTTGAGTAGTAAGGCTGGTTCTAGTTGGAGTATCATAGCTAGTATCATGTATGCCATGTTGACAAAAATCTGATGTGGCACAACAATTAATGAAGAAAGAGATGATTAGAGTATCATAGGTAGATACCGTATCATAGCACGTAAAACTAGAAAATGTTCATGCAAATAAATCTTATACACAATTTTGCATTGAGATTCTACAAATCATTAATATAGTACTAGTATGATACTACCATATGATACCATGCACTATGAAGATAGTATCATACACTAGTATCATATGCATGATACTATTTGTATGATACTACCACTATGACCAACCTAAGGTCTTTCACAATGGTAGTCTCTAAGGTTGGTCCTAGTGGGAATATCATAGCTAGTATCATGCATGCCGTGTTGGCAAAAATCTGGTGTGGCACAACAATTAATAAAGAAATAGATGATTAGTGTATCATAGGTAGATACCGTATCATAGCACGTAAAACTAGAAAATCCTCATGCAAATAAATCATGTACACAATTTTGCATTAAGATTCTACAAATCATTAAATATAGTACTAGTATGATACTACCATATGATACAATGCACTACGAAGATAGTATCATATAGTAGTATCATGTGCATGATACTACCACTATGACCAGCCTAAGTGCGGTATCATAGCCAAATGCCTACATGGCATCATATTTAATGGTGAAAGAGATTGGTGTTGTATCTTACTACCTCTGTTTGGGATTATTAGTCCTAAGGGCCAAGTTGCTAATACCAAGACACTTCCTAACTCTCCCTCATTAATATATGCATGCACCAATAGTTTTACATGCACGAGAGAAGTGAGAGAAAAAGAAGAACATGCATTAGATGAGAGAGACTAATCATATACATACATGAGGCTAAAATTATTAAATTAAAATATAACCTTAGAAAATAATGCATTGTAGAGGGTGTTTCCTAGGAGGCGGTGATTTGGCTCCCAGGTTTAGATGATCTCACTATCAGTACCATTTGTTTGGGCATTAAGATCGGGGCTGGGGACTTTTCCCAGGAAGACGGGACGCGCAGAAATTGTTGTATATCGCCAGGGCGGGGCAGTGTTCGGTAGCTACAGGACAGTATGAACATCATTTAATCGGGCGGGTGGGCATTCCGTCTAGGCAGTTGACATGCGATAATCACGTTCCGGTAGTACAGGTTTAAGTCGGAAATGCTGTACTGTTGGTACAGGATATACTGTTGCTGTCACGACTTAACGATCTAGATCCAGGTTTTTGGCTCAGACCCCAGTAGCGATCCCATAGGCCTGTAAGGCACCGACACTCTTTTAAAATTTTTGTTTTTGCCACACTAGTTTTTGTCCTTTTCTTTTGCCACTCTAAATCTTGACATTTTGCAAAAACAAAATTTTCCCTTTCCTCACACTTCTTTTAGATAAAAGGCTCATAGAGTCCCACTTTAAATTAACAAAATCCACAACTGGCCAGGAGTACAGATTACACATGCACACACCACTGCTGGGATACCAGCTTAAGATTACATCACAGAAACAGCGGAAGAGAGAAAAGAACAGGGCACGAGGAAGCCAAGCTGAGTACATGACTAAAGCATGTCGCTTGAACCACAGGATCGTCGAGCACCATTTTCTGCTGAGCGGGAGGCAGCACCGAGACTTCAGCGGTTGGCTTGCTGGACACAGCCAGATCCCATCAAACCCACCTTCAACCAACACCAGCACCCAAGCCGCCGACGTCGAGGAAAAACACGAACTTCACAGGGGAAACCGGATGCATGAGGGACATCAAGGTGACGCCTCCAAGGAGGAAGAATGGTGTCTGCAGACGTCAACGCTGCTGCAAGGCAAGGGCCTTACACAACTTTCGTTGGCGTCCACTCCACCAACCTGCAGACAACCCAAGACCAGGCAGGTACTAGCTGCAGACGTACTTGATGGGAGGGAGAACACCGTTGGAGCCCAAGGCCAAGCAACACCCCAACAACCCACCCTAGGCTCGAGGTTTGCCTCACAATTCTAGTAAATCCACCGTCTATAAGATGCCAAGACAGCTGTAGAGAAGGACGTCGGTGGCCGAGGAACCCGAGGAGGAACTGATACCCAAAACGAAGCCGAGCATTCCACACGAGAGCGGACCGGGGGGAATGGAGCAGCGAGAGGCGGCATAGCGTGGAAAAACCGAGAGGATGAACTTGGATTCGACGCCCCCAAGGAGGAAAACGGCGCCCACAGGCGTCGTCGTCAACGGCAAAGAAATTTTGCCCAGCTTTCGCTGAATTCCACCCAGACGAGAAGACCAACAGCACCATGGGGTGACAGCAGGAGGCATGGCATATGCCTACGGGGTAGGAAGGGAAGAGTTGCGGCCGAAACGCACGAAAGGCCGGGTAGAGAGTTTGGGAGCAGCCGCCGAGAGCCCCTGCGCCGGCTCTGGCGGCGTCACAAACCTCACCCTGAGGCCGCGATAAACAGCCCCCAACGCATCTCTCCACACCGATTGAAGAAGACAATCCCTCCCAAACCCACCCAACACGGTGATGAGCCACCACACTGCCGGCATCGACCGCCGGAGACACCACCTCCGCGACAAGTATACAGCAGGAGCACACCTGCCCCTGAGAAGTGGCGGCGCAGTCCCTACCGTGCCACCGGTGGGGCGAAACCACCCACAACAGCCATTGCCAGATCCCGACACCACCATGGCCACCACCGACGAGACACCGAACCCTAGAGCCCGCCCCGACCTGAACCAGATCTGAATGCCCACCACCACGGCGGAGCGCTCTAGCCACCGGAGCATCCTACCTGGGGGAGCGACGCAGAAGAGGAGGGGGCTCACCAAGCAACGACCTCGACGGTGGCGGGTGGGCCGAGCATAGCACCGACCTCCATGCCACCACGCGGGGGCCCCGAGCCGAAATCCCCACTGCCGCCCTCACCGGCGTCAAGCGGCCTTTGCTGCGGTGGCCTCCGGGGGCGACGGCGGAGGGCTAGGTTCGCCCCCTCGGTCGCCTGGAGGAGACGACGCGAGGGGGTGTTTTTCTTCTTCTTCTCTTTCCTCACACTCATGCGCCATAAACCGTATCGGCTAGTTTTTGAGTCTAACAAAATAGTCAGCGTGTTCACACCGACCCCTACATGCGAGGGTCTCATTGAGAGAGTCGTCACGACCCGACACGTTGGATTGTGGCCCCCATAATGATCTCATAGGCCTATTCGGCGCCGACACTTCTCACACCGGGGTGCCCCAGACCCTACCGGCTAGTTGTGGAGCCCAATAAAATAGCTGGTCGACGCGTTAACGCCGGCCCCTACATGCAAGGATCGCGTTGGGAGAGTCGGCACGACCAGACATGTCAGATTTCGGCCGAGGGCTCTACTGGTAGCCTCCCAAGCAAAACCTTGCCGTGAGGGTTCTACTGGTAACTTCCTAGGCAAAACCTTGCCGTGCACACTTCTGCACCGCCATCAATGGTGGCCGCTGGAGTTCTGCAATGCCATCAATGGTGGCTCTACTGGTGAATGCTTTGCCTTGTTACTACATAATTTGGCTGAGCTGTGGCCCGGACCTCTTTCTTCTGGAAAAAGGGAAACTTGGTATGAACTGCTAGAGAAGTACAACGATGGGCGACTGATCTGGTACGTGTTGAGTACATATAGAATGGGTGAGAATAGATCGGTAGTGTTACTGGCTTTGCACATTGCAAAAAGGGGTAGAAGTAGTATCAAATACAATGCATGATGTCTTTGTGAAAGAAGGTTGAGGAACAACATGAGCCATGCCAGGATCTGGTTGAACAAGTCTGAGTAGGTACATAGGATCTGATTACCAAAAGTGTCTAGCTCATAAGGAGCTATCCTGAAGTACTACACTGTTGTGGGAGGCCACACATGAAGATAGTGGGGCTGAATCAATCTGCCCTTAGTTGAGGAAGTCGCGGAAGATGTACTGACTTGGTGCGAGTGCATCCCACATCACATCTACCGGGAGTGGTGAGTGGTTATCGTGGAGTTTCATGATCTCGTGTAGGGTGTCGAGGCGAGTTTCGTCTAGATTGTTCTAGGAAAAGGTGTTGAAACTGTTAGAGTTCAGACTTTGAATAATTATTGTCAAGATTCATATTTGGACAGTTCTCAGACCTTTTTGATTGGGAATTTCAGGCGCTCGTCGTCGTAGTAGCGCAGTAGGTGGAGGATGCTTAGACCGGACTCAACCCTGCTTTGTGGATTACAAATATGAACTATTAGTTCCAGGCAAAAACAAGCGTTTGTTTAGTGTAAAGCTGGTTTCTAATTAGCAACTGACCTTGTGAATTTGGTGTCTACGATATTTAGGTAGATTATACCCCAGTTGTCCAACTTTTTGGGCCAACCAGCAAAGTACTCGTTCAAACCAGCAAAATACTCGTTCAAACAGTTGAATAATGTGTCATGCAGTCCTGCTGATACAAATTTAAGGGACAGCTTCCTTGGGGTTGGGCCTTGCAGGCCAGATAGAGGGTCTAACACATGGATTGAGCCGGAAACCATGTCCCACATGTAGAGCACGCAGCCACCATGTAGCATGGCTGGTGCAAAAAACTGGGATAGGGAAACACATTGAGGGTATAAATGAGCGAAGAATAGATGCACGTGTAAGCATTGGGTATAATTTGAGGAAAAGTATAAAACTTACATACTGATAGCACACGATCGAAAATGTGATGTGGTCGCCCAAGAATTGGTTCTGCACAGAAATTGAGTGTAGGTACTCTTTACCAAACAGTACCATAGTCTGAGAAAAAATGACAGAACATCAGTGAGAAATAGAGTCGGACAGAAAGTGTCTTTTAAATAAAAGGAATTTTCTTCTGGAGTTGATGCACGAATACGGATCCCAAAATCTGCTTCCATTTGGATCCTCCAGTTAACGTATGGACAGTCTTTGTTTGACTCACTGTCCATCTGGTTGTACCAACAGTTCTTGCTCAAGCATATCATTACTGGTGTTCGAGTGTGCGTCCGTAAATGCAAATTAAACGAAATTAAACAAGGTGTGTCATGTACAATCCAGTACCTGAGCCGCGCAAAAACAATTTGTAAGTACCAAACGGAATTATGTAGAAGTGTATAATAGAGGTGAGTAATACTGGAGGAAGACAAACAGAGAACTGACTGCTCAAGCTCTTCGTTTAAAGTTTTTATTATGGCTTTCTCCAGCTCTTCCGCAATGTCTGGCTTCAGAGGCAGCGGTATGCGTCCAGCTCTTCATGGATTAGTTGCATAGCTGTAGTTGAAGATGGGACGCCTATCCGGGAGTTCTATCCTCAGAAAGAGAGAGGGTAATATGTCTTCTTCATTTTTTGGCTACAAATAGATTCCCTAAGTTCGAGAACGAGGCATGATGTTTACGCACTTCTATTCTTGTAGACAGGTGTTGGGCCTCCAAGTGCAGGTTTGTAGAACAACAGCAAGTTTTTCCTTAAGTGAATCACCCAAGGTTTATCGAACTCAGGGAGGAAGTGGTCAAAGGTATCCCCTCTCAAGCAACCCTGCAATCAAGATACAAGAAGTCTCTTGTGTCCCCAACACACCCAATACACTTGTCAGGTGTATAGGTGCACTAGTTCGGCGAAAAGATAGTGAAATACGAGTGGTATGGATATGAGACAACGGTGCCAGAAAATAGCTTTACGGGAGGAAAAGACTAAAGGCAAAAAGATGGAGGCAAGCAAACCTGTAACAGATCTAATTGCAAACGGTGTTTCAATGCTTAGAAACAAGGCCTAGGGATCATACTTTCACTAGTGAACACTCTCATATAAATATCGTCTCTTTATGATACTACTCTTAATTACTCTCCGGTTGGACACTCTAATCCATGGTAGGGCTATAACAGCACAACTCAAAGTAAGCCTTTCCACATCTAGATAACCTCACACTGTCACCTTGAGCACTAGATGGGTTCAACAAACACCACAATTTCATAAAGACATCCAACTCCAAATATAACTCATAACAAGTATTTGTAATATCTAGCCTAAGTTCCACCATGGTGTGCTGTCAACTTCACACACATGGGGAGAGCAGAGATCTATTAAAGCACTTGAGTAGCAAGGTAGATCTACTTGATTACAAAGCTCATGATCATAATATGATCACGGATAGAGAGAGATGAACACATAGCTACCGGTAGAATCCTTAGCCTCGAGAGAGAACTACTCCCTCCTCATCATGGGAATCAGCAATGGTGATGGAGATGGTGGTGGAGATCGACGGAGATGGCTCCGAGGGCACTTCCCCATCGCGGCAGGGTGCCAGAACAGAGACTTTCTGTCCCCCGAATCTCTCCTTCGGTGGCGGCGGCGCTGCGGAACTTTTCGTGGCTAGAGGCTTGACGATTTAGGGGTTTTGCATCGGGAGGCATCTTATAGGCGAAGAGGCAAGGTCGGTGGGCGGCCAGGAGGCCCACACCACCTGGTGGCGCGGCCAGGGCTAGCCCGCGCCACCATATGGTGTGGCCACCCTATGGCCCCTCTCCGTCTCGTCTTCTGGCTCCGTGAGTCTTTCGGTAAAATATCGACTTTGGCTTTTGTCTGGTCCAATTCCAAGAATATTGATTTTCTGAATTTCCTAGAACCAAAAGCAGCAGAAAATAGGCAACTGGCACTGTGGCATCTTGTTAATAGGTTAGTCCAAGAAATCATATGAAAAGTACTCCAAAGTGTGGACAAAACATAAGAAAGTAGATAAAACCAAGCATGGAACATCAAAAATTATGGATACATTTGCAATGCTTTGCAAGACGTTTGTTTGTTTCACATAAAGAAAACATAGCATAATGGCATTCAGCTTGTCCCTCATAGAGTAGCAAACATAAATGCATAGGACACCTTCAAAGTTCATAAGAGTCACTAGATACAAATAGTTTAAAACAAGAAATATCAAAGTTATGCATCAATCAACAAGTCTTGGGACAATGCACATAGAACTAAGAATGGCCACTATGCTCTCAAAGTAGGTGCATAAAGGTAGAAGGTGGAGACTCAACATAAAAGTAAAAGAAAGGCCTTCATGGAAGGAAGCAGGGATTCAAGTCTCATAAAGAGCTTCCAAAAATTATGGTACTTAATAGCTTTCAGCTCTCATTACCCCTATCATAAGCATCTTGAAGTGATCATGGTTAAAGTGAACAAACTATGGAGTATATGCTTGACGAAGTATAAGTTAGAAATCTCATGTCCCTTGAATACGAGGGCCGCTCCTCATGCTAGTCAAGTTTAGTCACCGGTAAGTTCTTGTCATCGTAAGTACATGTGTATCATAGAGAACCGCCAACGGGGTACCCCTTGCCCGATGATACGGAAGAATCCCCATATCAAAATGACAAGGCAAGTAGACAACGAGCATCTTAGCAATCTTCTTATTTACCATGGGAATATGGTGCTTTTTTCTCTCTTTCCTCTTTTCATAATCTCTTTTTTTTCTCTTTTTCTCTTTTTTCTCAATATAGGACTCTTTTTTTATAAGAAGAATGCTTTATAGACAGCTCATTATGGTTACGCTGCAGGTTTCCACCATGTCAGCATGGATTAGACCAGCGGCCCAGGCGTTTCTCTAACACATATACATAACTCCATGGACTTACAAGCTCCCCTTTCATTTCACACCGACGACATCTATAGACAAAAGCGCATGATATCAACTAGGTACAAGTACCAAGTGCAATGTTGAAAGCGTTCCCCATGACAGCATGGTTCTGCTAATTCCCAACAAATAAGTGCAAGAATATACAACATAGACGACACAATGGTTCAAGTTTATTAAGGGCAAGAAAAGTAAAGTGTGCCATCAAGTTCGTGAGAGCTTTAATCACTAGTTTTCTCATAACAAGTTTAATTCGGAAGGTAAACAAAAACATGAATATACTTGCAATAGCATATGCTAATAGGTAGGTATGGTGGACTCTTTGGAATAACTTGGTTTAGGGAGTTGGATGCATGAGTGGAACTCATACTTGGTTGCGAAGGCTAGCAAAAAGAGGGCGACAAACTAAGAGAGCAATAATGGCCATAATCATGCAGAGCGACAAAACATCATTGATCAAAGCATAAAGTGATACTACAAGTTGAAAACTAAAGGATCATAAAGGCTATGGTGACTTTGGATAGTCATAATATGGTGTGAGCATATGCCAAGTCAACCCAAATAAAGCATCAAAGGAGAATACCACAATACTATGCTTTAATATGCTAAAACAACGCATGATTCATCCAAGGCACATTAAGCAATCTCAATTGTTTATAACAAGTCATGCTACAGCAAAGAATACTAAGCATAAAGCCAAAACAATATCAATCATGGCATGATAAAGCATAGGACACAACCAAAAACAAACTCTCTTTACCACTTAAGCATGAACTTTCCTACTCTTTTCCAAACCAAACCAAACTATTTGAAAACCAATGTATGAAAGAGGGGGTCCAACCAATTTATTCAGCAAACTAAGCAACCGAAAAACCAAAACAAAAAAGAAAAATAAGACGCTCCAAGAACAACACAACTGTGCATAAAACAATAAAAATGAAGCATTTGAAAGAAACCTGGGATTTTTATTGATGAAGAGGGGGATGCCTTGGGCATCCCCAAGCTTTGACGCTTGTACTTCTTGGATATTTATTTGGGTGACACGCGTGGCATCCCCAAGCTTGAGCTTTAGTCCATCTTTCATCTCATTACTCATTCCTTCCATACACCTGAAATTCTTTCTCCGTACAAAACTTCACACAATCTTCATTAGCAACATTAGTGCACTTAAGATAATAGGTCTTTAGGTTCAGTTTGAACACAAATAAAACTTCCATTAAAACACAAGCTACTGTAGCACTTTCCTCAAAATTCTCAATTTCCCAAAAGAACTCAAAAAGGAACCAACAAGAAGCAAATGCAGAAAATGGCAGAAATCTGTCAAAATTGACCAGCAGGTAAAGACGAATTTTTTCGAAGACCTTCTGTTGCTCAAATCGAAAAGTATTGAACTAACAAAAGTTAGATAACAACCTGGGTCAGAAGCACAAAAATGCACGCCTCAAAAGGACGTACAGAGATTTTACACAAATTTTTACGGTGAAGCACAGAAATCTGTTTCGGGACATCAACTTTCCCAATCATTACTTCTCTCTCATTAGAGGTTACTCTTGGCACAAAAAACAAATAAAAAGGATAAGGAGTGGTTATTACTGAAGTAATAACTTCCAAGAGTCATCTAAAACTTTTGGGTTATCTCCCAATAAGTACTTTTCTTTAACGCCTTTAAGTTAGGCATGATAGTTTGAGAAGATGCTCACATAAGAAATATGAATTGAAGTAAAAGAGAGCATCAAGAAGCAAATTCAAAGCACATTTAAGTCTAACCCACTTCCTATGCATAGAAATCTTGTAAATAAACAAGTCATGAAAGCACAAAGCAACAAGCATAGTAAAGCAAAATAAGTGCAACTTCAAAATTTTCAACATAAAGAGGGGAAACTTAATATTATTGAGACATATAAAACCATGTTTCCCTCTCTCATAATAACTTTCAGTAGCATCATGAATAAAAGTAACAATATAACTATCGCAAGAAACATTCTTATCATGAGCCATATGCATAAAAGAATTAATACTCCCCACATAAACATAGTCATTCTTATTGATTGTAGTGGGAGCAAAATCAACAAAATAGCTATCATTATTATTTTCATCACCATAATCATCAAATATAGGAGGCATATTGTAATCATAATTAATTTCCTCCTCAATAGTAGGTGGACTGAAAATATCATAATCATCATTGCAATCATCATATATTGGAGGTATAGAATCATCATAAGCAATAGAATAGTTATCTTCCCAAGTGTGTTCATTTGTAAACATATCATCATTGGAAGGATCATGGATAGCACTAATAGTATAGCAATTATTAATATCATCATTTTTAGAATTGGTACCGAAGAGATTTTCAATAAAAGTAGTGTGCTTTTCCCAATCATGATCACTACTATAGGTAACAGGCATAGGAACATCATCGAGTTCAGACTCATCAAAAACTATAATAGGAGCAACATGCTTAGGGGAAAATACCGTTTCCTCTCTCCTTTTACTCCTCCTTTTCTTCTTTTTCTTCTTCTCTTTAGGAGGGAGAGGCTTGAAAGGAAGCTTCTCCATATACCCTGGTTCATTGTTACAGACAATAGAAGAAACTTTGGAGGATTCCTCCTTTTCATTAATAAGACCAAAACACATATTAGTCATGTCATATTTTGGTAAGATCTCATCTTTTATAATATTTTGTATGTAAGTATTTGTGTGGCAATTATCAACACAATAAAGATGACAACCATGCATGACACTATTCATATCAAAAGCAACCATATCTACCAAGGAGGTTTTTCTTGATTAGGAGTGATCATGTCATCATGCTGATTAGGAGTGATCATGTCATCACAATACAAACTTGCAATACTCATTGGATTAGAAGGGCTATTATTATGGCCTAAGCATTGAAAATTGAAATGACCCACTTCAAAGAAAAGTTCACAAATAAAAGGATAGAGGGCACAAACTTTTTTACCAAGATCATTTAGAGCCCTATACCACGTTCTAGTTTTTTCATTCCTGTGGGTGATACAATATTCTTCTTCAATTTGATTATTCTCACAAGGTCTATGTATTCCACAAAAATTAACATGCTTATAAGAAATAGTACTTTCAGAGGTTTGAGCATGTTTATTGCTATCATTAATAACAATTTCATTTTCCATGCAAGTGTCTTTAAAAGGCTCATGATACATGTCCCATTTTTCTTTAGGAGCATTAATATGAGAAGCAAAGGCTCTAAAACAATCAATAATAATTTGAGGATCAAGACCATATTTAGCACTAAGCTTTTGAAAATCAACAGTTTCAGCGAAAGACTTAATGCAATCATACTCATAGTTTATACCTGATTCTTTACCTTTGTTGTTACCCCAATCTTCGGTATTGCTTTGAATTGTTTCAAGAAGATCCCACTTAGCTTTGACATCCTTACTTGTGAAGGATCCCTCTAAACAAGTATCTAGTTAGTCCTTGTAATGTCCTGAAAGCCTTGCATAGAAATTATTAATAACCATATTACTGGAGAGCTCATGAATGTGACATTTGAGCATTAGTGACTTCAATCTCCCCCATGCTTGGGCAATACTTTCTCCATCATGTGGATGAAAATTGTAAATGTAATTCCTATCTTTATGAATTTCATGAGGAGGATAAAATTTAGAGTAAAAGAGAGATTCAAGTTCCTTCCACTCCAAATGATGAGGATCATCTAGTAGCTCATACCACTCCCTTGCTTTGCCCTTAAGTGAAATAGGGAATAACTTCCTCTTAACTTGGTTCATTGAAATACCTGCACACTTGAACAACTCGCATAATTCATGTATAAAGAGTAAATGATCACCAGGATGGACAATTCCATCTCCAAAATAGCAGTTATTCATAACACGTTCAACAATTTTTATAGGTATTTTAAAAAGGGATGCTTTCAATATGTGGATTTAACATATCACAAGTATCATTAGAATTACCACATATGGGAGATAAAGTATCATCAGAGCAAATTTTCTTCTTTAAAGCTGGGGAATTAAAAAGATCATTTTCATAAAAACCAACTTCCCCAAGCTTAGACGTTTCCATAGCATTAGTAATAAAGGTGTTTAAAAGATTCATACTAATAACATTGCTATTAGCATGCAAAGAAAGTTCCATGGGTTTTTTAATTTTCTTTTCAGACAATTCAAGTTCTATCTTAGGAAAAATACTAAAAAACTCTCTATTTGTTTTGTTGTTTTCCATTAAGCCTAACTAGTGAAAACAACAAACAAAAAGACAAAATTGCAGAATCTAAAGGAAATACCTTCGAGCACTCACACCGGAGGATGTGAGTATCTTTTACCTTACCTCCCCGGCAACGTCGCCAGAAAATAGCTTGATGTCTACGCACTTCTATTCTTGTAGACAGGTGTTGGGCCTTTAAGTGCAGAGGTTTGTAGAACAACAACAAGTTTTCCCTTAAGTGGATCACTCAAGGTTTATCGAACTCAGGGAGGAAGTGGTCAAAGGTATCCCCTCTCAAGCAACCCTGCAATCAAGATACAAGAAGTCTCTTATGTCCCCAACACACCCAAGACACTTGTTAGGTGTATACGTGCACTAGTTCGGCGAAGAGATAGTGAAATACAAGTGGTATGGATATGAGACAACGGTGCCAGAAAATAGCTTTACGGGGGGAAAAGACTAAAGGCAAAAAGATGGAAGCAAGCAAACATGTAACAGATCTAATTGCAAACGGTGTTTCAATGCTTAGAAACAAGGCCTAGGGATCATACTTTCACTAGTGAACACTCTCATATAAATATCGTATCTTTATGATACTACTCTTTACTACTCTCCGGTTGGACACTCTAATCCATGGTAGGGCTATAACAGCACATCTCAAAGTAAGCCTTTCCACATCTAGATAACCCCACTCTATCACCTTGAGAACTAGATGGGTCCAACAAACACCACAATTTCATAAATACATCCAACTCCAAATATAACTCATAACAAGTATTTGTAATCTCTAGCCTAAGTTCCACCATGGTGTGCACACTGTCAACTTCACACACATGGGGAGAGCAAAGATCTATTAAAGCACTTGAGTAGCAAGGTAGATACTTGATTACAAAGCTCATGATTACAATATGATCACGCATAGAAAGAGAGATGAACACATAGATACCGGTAGAACCCTTAGCCTCGAGAGGGAACTACTCCCTCCTCATCATGGGAATCAGCAATGGTGATGGAGATGGTGGTGGAGATCGACGGAGATGGCTCCGGAGGCACTTCCTCGTCCTAGCAGGGTGCCGGAACAGAGACTTTCTGTCCCCCGAATCTCCCCTTCGGTGGCGGCGGCGCTGCGGAACTTTTCGTGGCTAGAGGCTTGACGATTTAGGGTTTTTGCATCGGGAGGCATCTTATAGGCGAAGAGGCAAGGTCGGTGGGCGGCCAGGGGGCCCACACCACCTGGTGGCGCGGCCAGGGCTAGCCCGCGCCACCATATGGTGTTGTCACCCTGTGGCCCCTCTCCGTCTTATCTTCTGGCTCCGTGAGTCTTCCGGTAAAATATCGACTTTGGCTTTTGTCCGGTCCAATTCTGAGAATATTGATTTTCTGACTTTCCTGAAACCAAAAACAGCAGAAAACAGGCAACTGGTACGGTGGCATCTTGTTAATAGATTAGTCCATGAAATCATATAAAAATACTCCAATGTGTGGACAAAACATAAGAAAGTAGATAAAACCAAGCATGTAACATCAAAAATTATGGATACATTTGCAATGTATCAAGGCAATAGCCTAGTGGTTGGGTCGCAGTTGGTGCATCCCAACGATCGGAGTTCAATCCCTGTCAAGACGAATTTTTGGAATTCTCACGCCAACCCGCTTTTACTATATCAAAAAAATGTCTAGTTCCTCCTAGCACTGTTTCATTTTTTTTAAGTCTAACTCTCCTATTTTCATTTTTTTAACTGTACTAAATTTGTTTGATATGGGTTTTAGAAAAAAATGCAAACTTCAATAAAAATTATCCATATCTATACCTAAATAAAGGAAGCAATGTTTTTTGCGGTTCGTCCACCACTAAAACCACCCCCAAAGTTGAAATAAACTACCCACCGCTGCCACCGGTAAGTGAAAAAATGACCGAAAACTATTGCAATCTGTATGTTCCTTTTATTTTTTCCTCAGCCCAATCAATTCCCTTCTATAACGTATTGGAATGGTGAACGATGAATTGCTTCCGAGAAAAATTTTCCGAGCGTAAGATGTATGATGTATGGTGTAGTTGTTGTACACGTGAATGTTCTTTTGTATCTCTATTTAACTCTCGAGTAGGATGCATGATGTAAGATGTATGTAACTTGAGTAGGTGTAACGATCGAGAAAATATCTCCAATTAGATTACCCTGTAATTTTATTTTGTGCATCCTCATGATATCATCATGCATATTCTGGCATCTAAAAATATTTCGCTAAAACCCTATTTTTTATAATTATACCCCTCGTTTAATTTCAAAATAAAACCCTGGTATTTCTAAGACACGCCGTAGGCGATAAGTACACATGTAGGCGAGAGAAGCCAAATTTTAAGACTCGCTGTGTGCTGGTCTTACTACTGACCGCTCTTTTTTTACCCTTATTCAGCACCCTTTGGCATTGATAGGTATTTGTTTGACGATGTTAGCAAGGTCACCCTTTCGGCTTGTCCTGGACGGGGTTATGGACGCGCCTGGTTATTTTCCAAGACTCTTAGTCTCATTTGGTTCTTATTCGTACTCGGATACTATTTTGCTTTCTTCATGCTTTGTATCTTCGTATTGTATTTATTTGTATTCTTGACATGATGAAATCATTGTTGTAAATATGTTTCTTGTGGGTTCTGTTGTAAACTAATGTGATGTAACTGCTTGTAACAAAATCCCCCCACATGAAAGTGTCTGGTGGAACGTCTTGAATAGTTTCTATGGGGATTTTGGCGGGAAATTTCTAAGATCCACATAGACCTGATTCTGACCATTACAGTAGGTTGTATCATTTTATGCATATCCTTTTTTTGCATGCAAACATATGGTTATATGGCTTCGTTGTCCTCCATGCATGTCCGTGTCATGGGTGAGCACTATATTTGCCAAGGCTAACTGATTGACACCAATTGCAGATCCGGTCGGCGCAATTGTTTGCACTGCACCTCTTGCTGTACCTTGTGTGTGATGGCATTGCACTGCTCATGTGGCAGTCCTGGTGGCAATTATTAAGGTTCTGCGTGCATGTATGGGTGTACATCTTATTTCAAAATATTGTGGTCATTAACTTCTCATGGATGCACATAGATTATATTACACGATGAGTCTGCTGACAACTAGTTAAAAAATTATGGTCTAGATTAGAAGAAAATTGTTAGGTATTTAAGCTATAAATTGTAACATCCAAAAGTAATAAATTTTGAAATGTTAAATTAATAAAATAGTTCTCTTGAATTTCTTGACTTCCTCGAAACCTTTGAGGAATTAATTTTTTTCTCCAAACTTGTTTTAAAACGTTTCATGTGAGTGGACTAACTATCATGACTACCTAAAAGATATATTTTTCCGGTAAATAACATAATTTAATATTATTTTACTCTTAGTTGCATTTTGGACTTCTACTTCTCGGTTGAGCGGACCAAAGAGCACCTAGGAGAAAGCATATGTAGGCCGAGATGGACACACAATTATTTACTTCCCCGGTTGTGCCAATGAAACACCATATCGTCTCCCCTTCTTCTCTGGCCATGATTGACCTAAATTTGTTGTTTTTTATTTTCAAAAGCCACCAATTTATAAATAACCTATCCCACATGATTATTCAAGGATCTTCAAACACCAAACAGTCATTCTTACTAAGGATTAAAACCATTCTCTGATTATATTAAATACCTTTCGTGCAAAAAAACATGTTATTCATAATGCAAACTTGCTAGGCACTGAAGAAGAAGATTACCTTAAATGTTTACACCTCATTAAGAACTCTCCTTGGTCTACACATCACTAAAATTCAGGACGGCTGATAGCGTAGGTCGGCGAAAAAATGGTCAACAATCTTTCTAACAACTCTTCCGCATGAAACAACAGTGGAATAAAAATTAGCAAATTTTATAAAACCGTGGTTAAGTGATATTTTGAAAAAAACATTAGCTTACAAAGTATTTTGGTGATGAAACACATGTCCCATTATTAGATAGCATCAAATAAATATGTCTAGTTGCAGCCTCCAAATGTTGCACCTATACTTAGTGTACACGTTCCTGCTGGTCAAAGTGGGAAGTATTTACATAATGCACAATACTAGCTACTAATACCATAGTCTCGTCATATTGATTTATCAATTCTCAATTCAAAGTTATTTCCATGGTCCATCCAGTGGAGATTTTTGACTCCCAAGCTCTAGTGCTCTTGTTATGTTCAAAAATTGAAAATAATTTTTAAAAGTTTGAAAAAATAGAAAACAACTCTGGATGTAGCTATGTACCCCACAAACATACGAAATATCCAAGTTCAAATACTATAGGACATGTGGTGTTTTGTCTGACAGGAGCAAATGAACCTATTATAGAAAATGCATAAAAACAAAATATAAAATGTAAAAAAAACTGAACAAAAATTTCGTATGTACATTAGAATATTCTATGTTGATACATAAGTTTTTTTTTTAAAAATGAACATTTTATGTGGCTTGTGTAAAAATACAATAAAATGTCCATGAATAGTCACGTTGCAGCACCGAAATTTGTCTTTTTACGTGGGACATAAAAATATTCTTTTTTTTGGAAAACTTGTATAATGTCTAGATGTACATGCATACATATATATATATATATATATATATATATATATATATATATATATATTTGACATTTTGAAATGTGCTTTCTAACAGTGGGTTCCTTTGCACCCGTGAGACGAATTGGATTTTCGTTGTATTTTGAGTTACACAAAAATCTATAGTGTGGATCTGTACATCATATTTTTAAATTCCCAAAATATATCAGATTTTGTCATTTTTCTGTAGCCCGCAATATACAGAATTTCACGTTGTGGTTTGGGATTCTTGTGTCATACAACATTTACTATGTCTAGAATTATGTTAAGATTTTATTGAAACTTGTACATATTATTTTTAGATTTTATTAAAAGGGAGCACTAGAGCTCATGTGATTTGATTTCAAATACCCCATTTTATACACTGAAAATTTTATCCCTCTTACTAATTCTTCAATGACTAACTTGTGTTTCTATCATTTACCCTTTTCACCCTGCCATGTTTCATCTGCCTTCGCACAACCTAGCAATTTCCGTCAACTCGCGTGCCTCCCCATGGTAGCTACACCCTACACATGTGCCCGCCCACCGCTGGAGATGGAGGACACCTGTCATGGGCTGCCACCTCAGGGTGCCCCGCTACTCCGCCTCCATCCAGTCGTGCCTCCCTATAAAGACCCATCCTCCCGTGTTGCCATATGAGAGCTCCGACTGGGCACGCGGTTTTCAAGGTCGCCGTTGTCGACAACGACGGACGTCTCCTCACGGGTATTGCTACATGTGGTCCTTGGCGGTGCTACCGAAGGCCACCGACACTGCTATCTATGGCATCGAGGTTTTCTACATGCGGCCGGCAGAGGTGCTACGTGCAGTCGGTGTCGGGTTTTCCTACATGCGGCTAGTAGCGGTGCTACAGGTGGGTGTTAAGTTTGCTACGTGTGGGTTGGGGTGGTGCTAGGAGACCCTTCGGTGGTGCTACATGCGGCATATGATTTTTGCTACATTTTTTTGCTACAAAAGTTCTAATGTTTAAAGGTTTTGCGATGAGATCTTCGACGAGGTGTTCGGTGTGGTCTCACGCAAAGTCACGTTTGCTATAGTGGTAGTTTTTTTTTTGCTACAACCGTTTTGTGGTTTTGAGGTCTGCCGACGAAAGTCTTCGGCGAAGTCGGGTTGCTACATGACAGATGTACCAATTTTTGTGGTTTTGCAACAATATCTTGAATACCAATTTTCAGTTTAATAATATCTCTCGGATAAACCATGTTAATTATATTTATTTTCGCAGACTTATTGACCAGTTACATGGCAGATGTACCTGGTTTTGTACGCTTCTATCACTTAATTGGAGCTTCATTTCTTCACGCTGATCACGACTTCCTTCCTCTTGGCGATCATGTCCTTCTTGAATGAAAATTCGATGCATCGTTATCTTCATCTACCAGTAGTTAAAAAACTACCATAGTAAACAAGAACTGCAGCGACAGTAGAGAGCAATAAATAGAAAAGATTTCATTCGTACGTAGGAGAATAAATTGATACCATCTTCTATTGGACCTATGCTCAAAGCTGGTATGTTCATTGCCATCATACGCTCTCACTTGTGAAGGCCAAGCAGAAGGATGTCATATAGGATTGTGGAGTTCCTAGGAATATGGCAGTCTCCTGCTAAGATACGTGCACGGTCACAATTCATATGCAGTTCACCATAGTTGCTAGTATGAATATATGTGGTTGAGTTTCTTAGGGAAGAAAAGCCTGAAACATAGTTGGTATATTCAGAATTCATGTGCAGTTCACCATAGGAATGTCTTTAAATACTCTCGTCTCTAATTTCCTAGATTTTCAAAATAGTTTGTTGTTTTATTACCTGTGAAGCAGACTGCTGGTTCAGGTTCGTATGCAAAAATCGGAGGTATTATCTACTTTCCTTTCCCACCTGCAATCAGTATGGCAGCAAACACTTCGCACTGTCGAGTAAAACATGGAGATTAAGATTACTTGGCATATGTATGAAATGCCACCGCCGCCGCCAATACCCTTGTTGAAGCCCTCGCAAGACCTGCGAACGGAAACATGGGTTAAGTCCAGATCAGCAATCACAATCTACTTAAAGAAAACTCTGCACCATGCACATCGTCTATAGTCTTCCGGGCTTGTAGCTGCTATCGAACACCGTCATGTCGGAGAACCTTGCACGCCAAGCTAAATTGAGTAGATCGGCTCCAATCATATGGGCCAAGTCGGCAATATCCAAGTACATCGATAAGTGCTTCATGTTATTCCTCTTAGGGAAATTAAGAACACACCGACATCAAAGCCACAGTTGTTACCAAGATAAAATATTCCGAAACATTGGTAGCTGCAGCTAGAGTAATAAGCCAAGAGGGCCAAGGGCTCACCGGTTGTATCCACCGATAACAAACAAATATGAGTAATGCTTCTTACCACTGAGCCTGATGAAATTTGTGATTGTTCAAGTGAAATGAGATATCAGTAGGTCCTCCCGAGCACTTGCTTCAGCTCGATCTGCATGTTGTCGTTCTCCTTCTTCACCATGTCGATCTCTGCATTGTTCCTCTGAATACATTTCTAGGGTTTGCAAATTCTGAATATTTTTATATTATTGGTGCCAAAAGAATTTGCCAAAGTAGATCACAAGAACCTTGTGCTTCTCCTCCCAAAGTATCTTCCCGGATTTTTTCTGGTACTGATACTTGGTAGCCCAGAAGCAAGCTACATATTGCATCTTTGTGACCGGTTCCAAAGAAAACAGAGCCCTGGAAACATAAAGAGAGTGCAAAAGTCGTAGAGCTTGTCTGTGCTAGATAAAAAGATGACACTGACCTCAGTGTCGAGGAGCACGTGGATCTCGCGGGCATTCTTCAGCAAACCAGATCGGCGCTTGGCAAATGTCACTTGCATGTTCGACAAGTTCGCGGTCCTCTTGATCTTGAACTTGTCGATGGAGGTCTCCTACGAAATAGAATACCCAAGGCTCAGATCAGTGTCACCCAAACAGAAAAATACAAATTGCATTCGTTTCTTTTGTTACTGCATGGATATTATGATGTCCATTTTTTATCGCAGTCACATCAAGAAATCAACTCAGATGGAACTTGCACATATCACTAAGTATGTTGTGGGCCTTGGTGTATGGAAAGAAAAACTATTTGATGGCACCATCTGATCTCGTTGCGAAAGCACATGGTCATAATATCAGGTGTAATCTGAGGTGTAATATTGTATTTTCAAAAAGTTGTCTCTGGTTACTACTTTCATAAATAATTATTCATATAAGGCCAACACAATTTTAGACCACCATCAAGAAATCTCGGGGGGCAGAACTCATGCAACGATCTGAAAAAGGAATCAAGAATACTACCAAGGGATAGAGGCATAATTCATGCAATGATCTGAGAAAGGAATCTCTGAAGATGACCTATACCTGAAAACCATTGATCATGGGTCTATGACTGCATTGGCTGCAGTAGATCACGGTTGGCCGGGCGGCCCTGCGGGACGATGACCTACACCTGCAAATTGTTGGATCATGGCCCTATGACTGCATTATATAAGTTGGTGTGCACTTGCAGTAGATCGTGGTGGCCGGACAGTGTTGCGGGACGCGTAATTTGGCCATCGGATGGGTCGGGAGGATCGTCGGCCAGACGACGCAGCGGATGGCACGCGATGGTCGTGGAGATCTGGCGATGAGGCCAGTTGCAGCAGTCGAGCTCCCGTGGGCCTGCGGAAAGGCATTTCTGCTTGTTGTGTGGGACTGCTGTACGTGATTTTTTTTGCAGAGGCGCAACGATCGTGTGGGTCATGCGATGTTTCAGGGAAGCGCGAGAATCGTGTGGGCAGTTTCCATTGGTCTTTTTTTCAACATGCCCTTCCGATGGATTTTGCGACTGAGGAACGATGAAAGTATTGAGCGAAACGCTCGCCTGCCAGGAAACGGAACATGTCGTTCTTTTTAAGTAGTATAAGAGATACAGTAAGAGATAGAGAATCATGGTAGTAATTGCATTGTGAAAGCAATCTTTAAGGCCCCTTTTTTTACTCCGTAATTGCCGCCAGTAATTGCCGCGCGTTAGATCTGATAGATTTGAAGGCCGAAATCAATTGTTCCTGTCTAGTTGGAGGAAATAGAGGAAATTCGTCCTTTTTAGATAGTAGGGATGTGGCTAAGTGTCATGATAATGTATAATAGTATGGTGCCACTATCACCTCCCTCTTTACTGATTGTCCCACATGAGCTTATATCAGTGTGCAATGCTGCATTATACAACCTATAAAAATCTCATTACACGAGGCCTTAGAATGTTAATTTCTGATATTTATTAGATTTCTACATTGACATGACGTGTGTGCAAATTTCTAACACAACTTGGTGGTCAAGCGGCCCAGCATGGTGATTCATCCAGCGTGTCCTCGTGTTGGGCGTGCCGACACAACTCTGACACCAATAGAATCAAATGATTATACAAGCGACCAGATTTAGCCTTACAAACCCATCGATTTCTGCTACAGCGAATAACAATATCAGCCTTGCAGACAGTGTAAAGAGGTGTCCCATTAGGAGACCAGATAACCTCTTGGAGCGTGTGTCCATGTGCCTGCAGCGAATGAGTTGTCCGCAGGCGCTCCACGAGGAGGCGTGTGATCATGTTTTTTATGTTAATACAGAGGGTTTGAATTCGAAATATGCACCCACCAGCGCACACACCTAGAAGAGAGGTATATAAACATATAGGGTTTTTTTTAAATATTCAAACATGTACTCCATCACTCTGGCGCCCATCTCAAATGACTTCTATTGTACTGTTCAAGGCCTTACAAAAACCCATCGATTTCTGCTATAGCGAATAACAATATCAGCCTTGCAGACAGTGCGAAGAGGTGTCCCATTAGGAGACCAGATAACTTGTTGGAGCGTGTGTCCATGTGCCTACGAAGAATGAGTTGTCCGCAGGCACTCCACGAGGATGTGTGTGATCATGTTATTTATGTTAATCCAGAGGGTTTGAATTCGAAATGTGGACCCACCAACACGCACCTAGAAGAGATCTATATAAATATATAGGGGCTTTTTAAATATTCAAACATGTACTCTAGCCCATCTCCTCTAATGACTGCCATTCTATTGTTCAAGGCCTTACAAACCCATCGATTTCTGCTATAGCGAATAACAACATCAGCCTTACAGACAGTGCGAAGAGGTGTCCCATTAGGAGACCAGATAACTTGTTGGAGCATGTGTCCATGTGCCTACGGCGAATGAGTTGTCCGCAGGCGCTCCACGAGGAGGCGTGTGATCGTGTTATTTATGTTAACTAGCATGGTGGCCCTCGCAAATGCGAGGGCTTCGTCTTTATTATGTTCAAAGTGCAAAGTATTTTTTATTTAATCCTATGCATATATCTCTTTCTCATATTTACCCTTACCATGTTTATTCTAAAATAGTCTCGATTTAAATGTCTTAGGGCGTTTGTTTTGTGTAGATGGTGATGTTCCTAAAAAGTAGTTATTTTACTTGTTCTCGATAACCTATTCTGATAATTAGACTTGGTTGAGGGGGCATGAACTAACCCGCAACACAGGCCATCTACATCAATTGCCAATATATGAACACTCAACATAGATCTCTCACTCTATGTCTATAGTTCATTTTCTGCGTTTTTTTTTTTGGAAAGGGTGCATGGCCAAGAGCAATCTACTTGGCCCGTTTCAACTCTCATAATACAATACTTTCTTCATTATGAAATTATTACTTGCATATAATTATATCTATGCATCTAGATTTATATAATAACTTATGAAATTTAAACTAATCTGATATGGGCATGAAGAAGGAGGTGAAGCCTAATTTCAGGACTCCACCAAGCTAGATGATGCGGGTACATCCCATTGATGATTGGCACGCCAGGACGACCTACGATATGTAATGATAAGTCTAAGGTTGTGTCAAATATTGTTGCTATGTTATTGAGTCCGAGTCCATGTTAGGTTCGAGTCCGTTTGTGTGTTCGGTTTGGGTCTAGCCAACCGACTAGTTGCAGGCCTCCTATATAAAGGAGCCAGCCACCTAGGGTTTAGGGGAGTTCAGTTGTTTAGTCTACAAACTATATTGTGCTCTATCGTGTATCATCCTTCCAGGGACGACGATACTGTTTATCATATTATTACTGCAGAGGTTCTTGTGTTCATCAAGGATTGTCGTGCTCAAGTTTGAGGCATGGTGATCTTCATCACGTTACTTGCTGGATTCGTTCCTCTTCTTTAGGTGACGGTCATCGGCGTTATTGGGAGATCATCTATTTGGTTGACTCGCTGTGAAAGATCGGGACAAAACTAAGGACCATCGGCTTGATCCGCATCAGGTGGTATCAGAGCGCTCGTTTACCACAGCGTGTTTTTGGATCATCTGTGGACTATTTTTCTACAAGCAGTTTATAGATCAGTTTTGGGGAAGAGATTGGAAGGAAGAAAAGAAGGAGATCGTTTAGGTGCACGTGAAGATCTGCGACTGTGCGTGCTGCCGCCGCCAGGAAGACAAGAGCTACATAATCGATCTCGAGTTCGTCACGTGGATCCGATCAAGGAAAGGACCACGTTCCGCCAGAACGGTGTCTATTAGATCCGATCATGACCACCCTTCATGATCGAGTCTCAGATAGATCTCAAGTTTAAAAAAAAGAGGAGTCCCCCTCACGCGCGCCTCAGGATCGAGGCAATCCCGTGACTGGCGCGCCCGCTCGAAAGAAGTCAGCCCGCACCTTACGATCTGGTGTAGATCTCGTTCCGATCCGTTTGAATTGATTGGCTACTTTCCAGAATTGATTGAGACAGTTGGATTTAAAAAAAAAGGGAATAAGGAGGCCAGCCACCGTACTCCTCACGACCGGGGCGATCAGTCCCTGGTGCGCGCGATCGATCCCTGTCTGGCACCGCACGTGCCTCGTGCGCTCAGCTCGCCACAGTGGGCCGGCCCAACTGTAATATCCCAAATCTTTAATCAAGGTTAATTAAGATCAAATCTACCTAATTTAGGGTTAACAAAAGCTTTTTCTATTTAAAAATCTTTAAGCATTCATATGTGTGTGCATTTAAATAGGAGTTATTTGAAATGCCATGATTGAGTGATATATTGGTTGTAAAATGACTCTAAGGTGAATTACACATCATCCAGATCATCCCCAAGCAAATCCCAAAGAAAAAGAAATAAAAAAGAATTAAATAAGCAAATGGTCACTTTTGCCATTTTAATCACCTAACCTACTTTGGGCAGTCCTAGCACTCAAATCCTAACAGAGACAATTGTGGATCTTTGCACCCTTTGCTAGTACAAGTAGTTATGTGCCAAGGGCCACTTTGTGATCTCCCAAAAACATTCAAACTCTAAATTTAAATGACATTTGAAAAGTGAATCTAGTTCATATGTCTAGATACCACTTTTTCAAAAATCACTCAAATGAACTCCATTTCCAAATCCCAAGCAAACCTAGATGCTTAAGCATAAGATGAATCACTCCACCAAAAATCATCTCAAAATTCAAACAAAAGTTTCATGCGGCCATTTGATCGAACAGTTGGCAGGCAGAAAATTTCTGGCCTAACTAATACTGTTGCACATTGATCCCTTGTCCCCCATTCGGCCGTCTCTGCTCTCCCTTGTCTCCCTTGGTTCCAACCAAACCATCAACCAGCCCCCCTTCACCGCTAGCAGCAGTGGCGCGCTGCCCAAACTTGGTCACTGCCGGCCAAACGCGGGCAACGCGCACCAGACCACGCCGCGCCAAACCAGCGTGCCCCTAGCTCCCCCCAACCCTACCGCACTTCCCTGTCCACCCCATGGCCAAAGCCAGCCCCTAGACCACCCCAGAGCAGCGCCGCCCTTTCTCTCTGTGCCGTGCGCAGAGCGCGCCAGAGCGCGATCGCCGCCAGCACGCCTCAGACCACGCCTCGACACCAAATCGCGCACGCTGCTCCGCCTTGAACCCAGCAACCCGCCAGACACGGCCGTGCACCGCCGCGCGACCCATAGTCGTCGGGAGCCGCTTCGAGCACCGCCTCTGTCTCCCAGAGCGCGAGAAGCTCCCGACCGATTGCCACCGTCCCTAGCCACGCCATTAAGTCCTAGCTGACCGCCAGCAGACCGCCCACCGTCCGCCTTCCTCGCCCACGCCGGTAGCCCCCTATATCGCCGTCATCGACGAGCTCCGCCCACACCCGTCGATCCCCTCGTCGAGCCTATAAAAGGAGGCCTCCCCAGCACCATTTCTTCACACCATCTCACTCCCCTCTCTCCACTGACCATTTCCCCTCTCTCGCCAGAGCCGCTCGAGCCGCCGTTTGCCGGAATTCCACCGGAGGTAGCCACTGCAGAGGAGGAGAAGTCCTCGTCGATTTCGTCCACCTGAGCCCCTGCCGCGACCTCGCCTGAGCCCGCCGTCGCCGTCCAGTTCGTTTGCCCGCCTCGCCGCACTAGCTGGAGCCCTGGTACGTCCCTAGTAGACCCCCACTAACCGCGCTAGGGTTCAGTCTCGCTGACGACGAGTCCGTCGTCGACGACGACCGTGGACCGTAGATCTGTGTTCTAATCGTGTGGCCTAGATCGCCCCGTACCGCTTCGGGTTTTAAGTGCCACTGACATGCGGGACCATCCTGTCAGTCGCCCTCTGCGCCGTTGAGCGTCACTGGGCCGGCCCATTTAGTTTCCCGCGCGACCCAGTTAATTAAAATATAGGTTTTTTATTTTAGACTTGAAGCAATCTTGTCCCTTAGTTCAAAAATCCATTCAGAGAGTTTTACAAATCCAAATTGAGTGATTCCAATTTTTTTGGAAAGATAATTAAAAACTCTATCCAAGCCCGTTGGATTTAAATCATTTAGAGTTAGAGATCTCTCCTAGTAAAAATAACAAGACAGAAGCTTTTGCATATTCAAACATTGTTATAAAATCAACCATAATAGCTTTTGAGTTGATTCCAACTTTCAAAAATCACATTTAACCATACCTATCTGAATATGTAATAATATTAAGGTTTACATGCAATGACTTTGGACTAGTACCAAAATAATGCTATATAGGCATTTCTAGTCACTTTAAATCATTAATTATTAAACTTGAACTTATTACAATGTGATCCAACCCTTAAATCACATTCCCATATGTTAGAATATGTGGTGATGACATGTGTCCACATGATCCCATATTTTAATTGGAGAATATTAAATCTTAGTTAATTTCAATGAGTAGAAATTACTTTTCTCAAATAAAAAGAATAAAGCTAGTTCATTAAACCTTGTGATGTTTGTGATGATACTAGATCATCAAATGTGTGCCTTAGTGTGCTAAGTAGACTAGTTAAGTATTGTTTGGTGACTGTGTATTCCGTATGTATTTATAGGCGATAGTACCTACCAAGCTTTCGAGGAGGGGGAGTTCTACCAAGAGGAGGAGGAAGAAATACTTCAACCACACCAACCAAGGCAAGATATTGTTAGCAAGTTAGAATTAAGCTAGATAACCTAAGCAAATGCATTAGGCATGCTTTGGTTATACCATTTTTGACTTATACCTACTCAAAGTTCTATTTACAAGCTTTACTTCCTTTACTTTACCAAAGTCCTTTACTTGTTTAAAGGTAGCATAAAGAGTATAAAACTTGACCTATCTAGTATGCTTAGATGTCATTCTATGGCATGAGATTGAGATTAGCATTCCACCTTAGTGAACACTCTTAACTTAGTAGTTGGATTAAACCAAAACTTGATTCACTTTAGATGGGAATACTTGGTGAAAATGAATTGTGAAAACCTTGGAATGATGAGTCATTCTATTGAGATGCTTTGACATGTGTTGAGAAACACAAATGGTTTATGATGATGAAAATGTTGAGGCATGAGCCTTAGCCCTTTTACAAAACTGATGGTTGGGTTCGGATGCGATACCATTCCAATTTTACCGTACAACCACAATACCTAAATTGGGTAAGGCTTAGCCGGAAGTCTATATGCATTAGTATTAGTTCCCTCGTGGGAGAGGTTTGAGCTGAGGCTACCTCTCAATGTTGTCCACCTATGCAGTACCCAAGATGACAGATGGTCATGGTTGGGATACCATGCTCATAGGAGAGGTGCTTATACTAGAGTGTGTAAAAGAAAGGTTATGTTTGATTATCTTCATACTAAGTATGATGATTCAGGGTTATCCCTGACAGATGTATCGAATCTTGTGGTGAAAGTGTACCACCTCTATAGAGTGTCAAACTATTCGAATAGCCGCGTCCGCGGTTATGGACACTTGGAGTGGCCATACTGTTCCGTTGTCAGATGTTTTCAAAACAACTTATGAAATGAATTGTGACATGACTTGACCACAACAGAGTTGTGACTATGATGACTAAGGACCCACTTAGGTGTTTTCAAACTTTATTTTATCTTTCTTTGTTTCTGAACTCAGCTTAGGTTTCAAACTTAACTTTATAAATAAACTTAGAGTTAGCATTCATTCTAGAACTATACTACTTGTTAGTGGTAGTTTGCGAGTACTTAAAGAGTACTCATGGCTTTGTCCCTAGTTATTCCTATGGCCATACTATGAAGGAGATTACCAAGATGAAGGATAGCAGGATGGCTATGATAACTAGGACTATCTCCCATCGTCAGCATTGCCTGTGACTCTAAAGATGGACCCCACCGCTATGCTATTTATTCCGCTACTTGATTGCACTAAGACTGGATCATGAGATCCTTTATTTGTATAAGACCTTATTATGGTTTGTAATGGATGATGTACTGTGATATCCAATTTGGTATGTCTCGCAAAAATGGTAATCCTGGGATTGCAATGTATGGCATAACAGTCATCTGGGATTAAAAATCCGGGTGTTGACAAGTTGGTATCAGAGCCATCCTGACCATAGGAGACCCTAGTTAGAATGGACGTTCGAACAAAAACTTAGTTTTAAAAACCAAGTGAGTATTTATGAAAACTATTTCCTCTCTTACCCTTGGGAATTCTTTCTCTCAAAAAATTCATGTTCCTCCCAAATTCTTACATTACTACATAAAACTTTGACACACTTGATCACTTCACTAACTTCTCATCCTAAATTCTTATAATTGTTAGCTCAATACAACAAGTTCTAGAGCGCCCTCATCCGGAATTCCTTGGAGCTCAACTCCCGGGTCCACCAAGAGGAGATTTAAAATGGCTAGTGACTGCTGATCTTCGAGGCAAGATAGAAGCACCACTATCTGGGAGGATTCAGTTCTCCGTGAGAGAGAACAACTGGCTAGATGGATTAGCCAGGGAAATGCATGAAGCTCTCGCACGTCTATGTGTCCTGAGTGTTAACCTAATCCAAGGAACCCGCTTTGTTCACTATGCAAGGCGTGATTCCATGGGAATGCCGCTCGAGATGCCAAGTCACCCAATACTGAAGTGTCAAGTGGAGAACGTCGACTTCCTACTGTACGATAGATAGAAGGAGTTGAACAATGCTAGATAGGTCGCCAACAACAACCTCTCCATTACCTCCTAGAAGGCCTAGACTTTCTCACTGCTCGTCCAGGATCGTCAGTCTCTACGCCATCAACGTGCCAAGAAGGATCGCACATCGACTTGTTGGAAATATGCCCTACAGACAAATAGTAGTAAGGACTATTATCATATTTCATATAGTTTATGATTAAGTTTTATATCATGCTATAACTGTATTGAGTGGAAACATCAATACACGTGTGATATACAAACAACCAAGGGTTCCCAGTGAAACTCTAGTCCTCGGTTCATTGGTCAAGATGATCATGTTTCGATCATGTGGCATTTATGCGATTGAATGAGGTCATCTCATTCTGAGAATGAGATGATGAACCAATACCCAACCTAAACATCGTGACCCGATCATGTCATGAAGTTCAAGTTACGATGATTAGAAATGGATCCTCGTAGACTATTCCTTAGACCGTGAGGCTATATCAATCACTGTCTCCCGAGAGTGCTTAGATAGCATCAAACGCCATCTGGTAAAATGGTGGTTATAAAGGTGTGTTCAGGTATTCGGAGGAAACCGTAGAGGAAATATATGTCAAGAGCGGGATTTGTCCGTCCATGTGATGGGAAGATACTCAAGGGCCCACTCGGAGAAGTTATATCCAATAGCTGCGCAGCATGTGATTTGATCACGGGGATATCACTTGTCGAAACGAGTCAAGTAGCATTGTTTAGTAACGAGATTGAACACGACATGGTGATGTCATTGATCAGATCTCGGGCAATGCAAGCATCGAGTGACAAAGGGAATAAGACACGACTGTCCCGGTTCAAACGACGAAAGATCTTCGTGGAACGCACAGGGTCCACATGGCCATCCAGGTCCCTCTGTCGATCATTGGTGTGGGAGTGTCCCGACCATGTCTAGAGTGTTCCCGAACCGTGGGGTATCACGCTTAAGGGCTTAATGATGCTTAGAGAGTGTTTATAGGATCGGTAGAATCACCAAAGAAAAGAAGAGAGAAAACCGGAAGGGTTTTGGTAAGTCCGGAGGATGTCCGGAGTGGAGGTGGAAGGTGTTCCATAGCCACGGAGGTTGAATAATATGTGAACGAATGTTAAATGTTGATTTAATCATTTATTCATAGTTGTTCAATAAAGAGAAAAATCAATTTAATGGTCAAAGGCTTAATGGGACAATTCCGGAGGGAGAGGGCCCATTAGGGGAAAGGGGAGAGAGAGAAGGGGCCAAGGGGAGCTGGCGCCCTAGTGGGCCAGCCCCCCGAGCAAGGCCCATGGGGGTGGCCGGCGGTGCCACCCCTTCCCCCTCCTCTCCTTTAGTCCCACCCCGGGACTTTGAGGGAGGGTGTACCCCCTCCCCCCCTATATATAGTGGGGTATTTGGCCAAGATAAATACACCAATGATCAATAAAGGTCTCCCCACTTTTGGGAGGACCCCCAATTGATATTTTATCTCTCCCCCTCTCTCTCTCGTGACCATGGTCCCAAGTCTGGACTGCGCGAGCGATAGACATCTTCACCGTGGAGCGCCATCGCGCTGCAGGATTCAGATCCAGGAGCTCTACTTCCGCAACTGATGCTGGATCGAGGAAGCGGGAGTCATCGTCAGGCACCGAACATGTGTAACTCCCCGCGAGGTGTCACACTTGAGGCACTCAAGTCGTTGGAGCCATAAGGAGCGCAAGGACTTCATCACGACCTTGAGGTCGGCTTCGGCTCGTGTACATCAACCACGCTCTCCTGAGCGTTGACAACGCTTTTCGGTCTTCAAGGGTAAGTTCGCGAAAAGCCCCTCCCATTACTGTATTACTAATAGATAGGTCCTGGCAGCTTCAGGGGTTCAGGGGCGTAGGGTAAAATAGTAATGTTTTCATACGCGGAACCCCTACAGTGGTATCAGAGCTAGATCTATGCGTAGTAATGCTAGTACGGGTAGAACACACGAGATGTAGCGTGTGGGCGTTGATCTTTTAGTTGTTACCCTCCCACTTGTACTTGAGTATACCGCAGTAATGCTTGATGAAGCGGCCCCCAACCGACTTTACGCGTTCATTCGCGACACTGGTCCACGCTTGACATATGGCTTGTACCGTATAAAGTGGCTTAGGGGGGTGTCTGTCTCTCTCGCATTAGTTGATATACCATTTGTAACGGAGGGCCCTGAAAGGGGTGTAGTAGAGACAACTACTTGATCAGCATTGTGCTAAAAGTTCGTAGGTAAGAATGGTTCTTGTGCGAAAGCCCATTCAACCACGCAAAAGATGCAAAGATAACGTAGAGGCGTCTAACTTTGTTTTGCAGGAGGGTGATGGCCCAAAATATATCGAGCTCGTTGGGGAAACCCAAGAGGAAGGTATGATGAGCACAGCAGCAAGTTTTCCCTCAATATGAAACCAAGGTTATCAATCCAGTAGGAGCAAGGAAACACCCCAAAGGTGTACCTAGCTGAACGTTGGCAGGGCGCACTACCGGTGACAGCAACAACGTGGAGACCTGCATAACACAACCACAGAACTCCGTCCCCAACTTGCGATGATGTTGTCAATCTCACTGGTTTTGCTGAAAACAAAGGATTAAACGTATCGAATGGAAGGAAGTAATAGTTTGCAGAAAGTAAACACAAAGCAGTAAACATTCATAGATTGTATGTAAAAGAAAGGACCGGGATCCATAGTTCACTAGAGGTGGCTCTCCTTAAGATAGATAACATGCTGGGTGAACAAATTACAGCGGGGCAATTGACAAACATCGAGAAAGCAATACATGCATATACTAATCATCTTGACTCCTTTGGAACTTGATTGGGCATTACAACATTATACATAGACCGCCATCCAACTGCATCTATGACTAATAATCCACCTTCAGGTTATCATCCGAACCCCTCCAGTATTAAGTTGCAAGCAACATATTATTGCTTTATGAGTTGTGTGTAAAGTAAACAATATGATTGTTCTATGAACAAAGGATTGTTGTTTTCTCCCTAGTAGCAACAACACATCTAGTACCTTAGAGATTTCTGTCACTTCCCTAGATTACCAGAGGCATGAACCCACTATCGAGCATAAATACTAACTCTTGGAGTTGCTAGCATCTACTTGGCCAAGATAGCTACTAACAACGGAAAGCCTGCAAGATCACAAATAACAAAGACATGATAGAATCAATAATCAATCTGAAATAGCATCTCAATATCCATCGGATCCCCGCAAACACAACATGCAGAATTACAAATAGATGATCTTGATCATGAATGGAGCTCACAAGATCTAGACATGAAAACACAAAGGAGGAGAACCAGCCATCTAGCTACTACATGGATCTGTAGTCCAAGGATGAACTACTCACGCATCACACCGGAGGCTTGCATGGTGATGAAGAAGGCCTCCAGGGTGAATTTCCCCCTCTGGCAGGGTGCCGGGAAGAGCTTCAGATCCCTCCCGATCTAGGGATGGAGATGACGACTCTGACTCTTCGTGGATTTTGATCAGTACTTAGGGTTTTCGTCCCGAGGGCAATATATAGGAAGGAGAGGCCGAGGGTGTTGGGGTCGACTAGACCACCCCTAAGTGGGCGGGCTGCCTGGCCGCGTGGCCAGGTGGTGTGGCCGGTCCCCAGCCCTTCTCCGTCTCGTATTCTGGCATCTGATGACTTCCGGAAAAGTAGGCACTTTGGCTTTTGTCCCGTCCAATTCTGAGAATATTCATTTTTTGACTTTCTTGGAACCAAAAACAGCAGAAAACAGGCAGCTGGCATTCTGGCTCTTGTTAATAGCTTAGTCCAAGAAATCATATGAAAAGTACTCCAAAGTGTGGACAAAACACAAGAAAGTGGATAAAACCAAGCATGGAACATAAAAAATTATAGATACATTTGCAATGTATCAACATCCCCAAGCTTTACTCCTGATCGTCCTTGAGTAGGTAAGTGATAAAAAGAAAGAATAATTTTTGAGGTGACTGGCACCATCAAAGACTTGATCAAAGTATTTGTAAAACATTCAAAGCTGGGATCATAGTACTTCAATCATAACATGAAAGACAAGGTTCTAGCAATAAGACAAAGAAACTATGGTGTAACATGAAAAGGCACAAACAAAAGATTCATGAATAACAATGCTTTGCAAAATGTTTGTTTGTTTCACATAAAGAAAATATAGCATAATAGTATTCAGCTTGTCCCTCATAGATTAGCAAATATAAATGCATAGGACACCTTCAAAGTTCATCAGAGTGACTAGACACAAATAGTTTAAAACAAGCAATATCAAGTTATGCATCAATCAACTAGTCTTGGGACAATGCACATAGAACTAAGAATGGCCACTATGCTCTCAAAGTAGGTGCATAAAGGTAGAAGGTGGAGACTCAATATAATAGTGGAAGAAAGGCCTTCATAGAAGGAAGCAGGGATTCAAGTCTCATAAAGAGCTTTCAAAAATTATGGTACTTATAGCTTTCAGCTCTCATTGCCCCTATCATAAGCATCTTTAAGGTGATTAAGGTTAAAGTGACACAACTAAGAGGATATGCTTGACAAGTTATAAACCGAAATCTCATGCCCTTTACTTACGAAGACCGAACCTCACGCTACTCAACTTTAGTCACGAGTAAGATCTTGTCATTGTAAGTACATGTGTATCATAAAGAACTGCCAACGGGGTACCCCTTGCACATGATATAGGAGCTATCCCATAATCAAAATGACAAGGCAAGCAGACAATGAGCATCTCAGCTATCTTTTTATTTTCTATTTGCATAGGTTTTTATTGAGGATGCTTCATAGAGTGCTCATTATGGTGATGCTGCAAGTTTCCACCATGATTAGGCATGGCTTAGGCTAGCGGCCCAGGCGTTTCCCTAACACACATACAAACTCCATGATCTTACAAGTTCCACTTTTATTTCACACCGCCGAGATCCATAAGCAAAACAACATGATATCAACAGGGTACAAAGTACAAGTGCAATGTTGAAAGCGTTCCCCATGATACATGGTTCTGCTAATTCCAACTTATAAAGCGCAAGCATATATGCAACAAAGAAGGACCCAATGGTTCAAGTTTATTAGATTCAAAAAAGTAAAGTGTGCCATCAAGTTCATGAGAGCTTTAATCACTAGTTTTCTCATAACAAGTTTAATTTGGAAGGTAAACAAAAGCATGAATATACTTGGAATAGCATAAGATAGTAGGTAGGTATGGTGGACTCTTTGGAATAACTTGGTTTAAGGAGTTGGATGCATGAGTGGAACTCATACTTGGTTGTGGAGGCTAGCAAAAGACTGGGAGCGACAAACTAAGAGAGCAATAATGGCCATAATCATGCAGAGCGACAAAACATCATTGATCAAAGCATAAAGTGATACTACAAGTTGAAAACTAAAGGATCATAAAGTCTATGGTGACTTGAGATAGTCATAACATGGTGTGAGCATGCACCAAGTCAACCCAAATAAAGCATCAAAGGAGAATACCACTATACTATGCTTTAATATGCTAAAACAACACATGATTCATCCAAGGCACATTAAGCAATATCAATTGTTTATGAAAAGTCATGCTACAGCAAAGAATACTAAGCATAAATCCAAAACAATATCAAGCATGGCATGACAAAGCATAGGCCACAGTCAAAAACAAGCTCTTTTTACCACATAAGTATGAACTTTCCTACTCTTTTCCAATCCAAACCAAACTATTTGCAAACCAATGTATGAAAGAGGGGGTCCAACCAATTTATTCAGAAAACTAAGAAAAAAAAAGCAAATGAAAAACCAAAACAAAAACGAAAAAGAAGACGCTCCAAGAACAACACAACTGTGCATGAAACAATAAAAATGAAGCGTTTGGAAGAAACCTGGGATTTTTATTGATAAAGAAGGGGATGCCTTGGGCATCCCCAAGATTTGACGTTTGTACTTCTTGGATATTTCTTGGGGTGACACGCGTGGCATCCCCAAGATTGAGCTTTAGTGCATCATTCATCTCATTACTCGTTCCTTCCATACACTTGAAATTTTTCCTTCATACAAAACTTCACACAATCTTTATTAGCAACATTAGTGCACTCAAGATAATAGGTCTCAAGGTTCAGTTCTAACACCAAATAAATTCCATTAGAACACTAGCTACTGTAGCACTTCCCTCAAAAATCTCAATTCTCCAAAAGAACTCAAAAAGGAATCAACAAGAAGCAAATGCAGAAAATGGCAGAAATCTGTCAAAACAGACCAGCAGGGAAATACGAATTTTTTATAAGATCTTCTGTTGCTCAAATCAAAAAGTGTTGAACTAACGAAAGTTATATAACAACCTGGGGAAGAACCAAAAAAATTCACGCCTCAAAAAGATGTCCAGAGATTTTACACGAATTTTATGGTGAAGCACAGAAATCTGTTTCGGGACATCAACTTTCCCAATCATTACTTCTCTCTCATTAGAGGTTACTCTTGGCACAAAAAGCAAATAAAAAGGATAAGGAGCGGTTGTTACTAAAGTAATAACTTCCAAGACTCATATAAAACGTTTGGGTTATCTCCCAATAAGTACTTTTCTTTAACGCCTTTAAGTTAGGCATAAGAATCAAAAAAAAGAATCAAGTGTTCTCAAATGAGGAAGCATTAAGATCAATACCAGAAATATCTTCAACAAGACAAGGTATCTCATCCAAATAAGTTCTAGAGGATCCTCTCTCAGAGCTCTTAGGTTCACTACTTTCATCAAACAGGTTTTCAGGAACGATCCAATCTAGATTCTTTTCTATGGCTTCATGCATTGCTACTAGTTTGAAAGGTGTTGGTATCTTAATTTCCTTCCCTTTAGGTTCAGTTTTACTCATCTTTTCTCGCATACCAACAACATCTACACATGATCCTAGCATATTGAAGTGTTCGAAGACTTTTCTAGCTTCCTTGGCAACATCATAGAACTCCTTAAACAAAGTTTCTAGAATAAAGTCCCTCTTTTCAGGGTCCTCAATTTCTTTAAGCTTAAAAAACATTACTTGCATTAAGGGGTTGAGGTTAACAAACCTAGCTTCTAACATGTGAATTAAAGAAGTTGCAGCAATCTCATAGTTTTGAGCAAGTTCTGCAAGGGATCTATCCTCAATATCTTCATGCTTACTAACATGATTAAAGAATTCTTCAATATTATCTTTCCCAATTATAGAACCACTACCAATTGAAAGGTCTTTTAGGGTGAATTTAGGGATCAACATGGTGAGCTAAGAAAGCGGTGACAACTAAGGGAGACTTAATTTTTTGTGTGTGTTTTTGAATAAGAAAGCAAACTAGTAAAACTAGTTTTTTTGTGTTTTTCATAAAGAACAAGCAAACAAAGAAAAAAGAAACCAAGAAAAACAAAAATAACAAAGTAAAAAGATTGGTTATGAGGGACTCCCCTTGTGAAGATGTCCTTGACTCCCCGGCAATGGCGCCAGAAAATATGCTTGATGGCCCAAAATATATCGAGCTCATTGGAGAACCCCAAGAGGAAGGTATGATGAGCACAACAGCAAGTTTTTCCTCAGTACGAAACCAAGGTTTAATCGAACCAGTAGGAGCAAGGAAACATCCCAAAGGTGTAGCTAGCTGAACGTTGGCAGGGCGCACTACCGGTGCCAGCAGCAACGTGGAGACCTACACAACACAACCACATAACTCTGTCCCCAACTTGCGATGAGGTTGTCAATCTCACCGGTTTTGCTGAAAACAAAGGATTAAACGTATCGAATGGAAGGAAGTAATAGTTTGCAGAAAGTAAACACAAAGTAGTAAACATTCATAGATTGGATGTAAAAGAAAGGACCGGGATCCATAGTTCACTAGAGGTGGCTCTCCTTAAGATAGATAACATGCTGGGTGAACAAATTACAGCGGGGCAATTGACAAACATCGAGAAAGCAATACATGCATATACTAATCATCTTGACTCCTTTGGAACTTGATTGGGCATTACAACATTATACATAGACCGCCATCCAACTGCATCTATGACTAATAATCCACCTTCAGGTTATCATCCGAACCCCTCCAGTATTAAGTTGCAAGCAACATATTATTGCTTTATGAGTTGTGTGTAAAGTAAACAATATGATTGTTCTATGAACAAAGGATTGTTGTTTTCTCCCTAGTAGCAACAACACATCTAGTACCTTAGAGATTTCTGTCACTTCCCTAGATTACCAGAGGCATGAACCCACTATCGAGCATAAATACTAACTCTTGGAGTTGCTAGCATCTACTTGGCCAAGATAGCTACTAACAACGGAAAGCCTGCAAGATCACAAATAACAAAGACATGATAGAATCAATAATCAATCTGAAATAGCATCTCAATATCCATCGGATCCCCGCAAACACAACATGCAGAATTACAAATAGATGATCTTGATCATGAATGGAGCTCACAAGATCTAGACATGAAAACACAAAGGAGGAGAACCAGCCATCTAGCTACTACATGGATCTGTAGTCCAAGGATGAACTACTCACGCATCACACCGGAGGCTTGCATGGTGATGAAGAAGGCCTCCAGGGTGAATTTCCCCCTCTGGCAGGGTGCCGGGAAGAGCTTCAGATCCCTCCCGATCTAGGGATGGAGATGACGGCGGCTACAGACTCTTTCGTGGATTTTTGATCAGGTACTTAGGGTTTTCGTCCCGAGGGCAATATATAGGCGGAAGGAGAGGCCGAGGGGGTGTTGGGGTCAGCTAGACCACCCCCTAGCGTGGGCCAGGCCTGGCCGCGTGGCCAGGTGGTGTGGCCGGTCCCCAGCCCTTCTCCGTCTCGTATTCTGGCATCTGATGACTTCCGGAAAAGTAGGCACTTTGGCTTTTGTCCCGTCCAATTCTGAGAATATTCATTTTTTGACTTTCTTGGAACCAAAAACAGCAGAAAACAGGCAGCTGGCATTCTGGCTCTTGTTAATAGCTTAGTCCAAGAAATCATATGAAAAGTACTCCAAAGTGTGGACAAAACACAAGAAAGTGGATAAAACCAAGCATGGAACATAAAAAATTATAGATACATTTGCAATGTATCAACATCCCCAAGCTTTACTCCTGATCGTCCTTGAGTAGGTAAGTGATAAAAAGAAAGAATAATTTTTGAGGTGACTGGCACCATCAAAGACTTGATCAAAGTATTTGTAAAACATTCAAAGCTGGGATCATAGTACTTCAATCATAACATGAAAGACAAGGTTCTAGCAATAAGACAAAGAAACTATGGTGTAACATGAAAAGGCACAAACAAAAGATTCATGAATAACAATGCTTTGCAAAATGTTTGTTTGTTTCACATAAAGAAAATATAGCATAATAGTATTCAGCTTGTCCCTCATAGATTAGCAAATATAAATGCATAGGACACCTTCAAAGTTCATCAGAGTGACTAGACACAAATAGTTTAAAACAAGCAATATCAAGTTATGCATCAATCAACTAGTCTTGGGACAATGCACATAGAACTAAGAATGGCCACTATGCTCTCAAAGTAGGTGCATAAAGGTAGAAGGTGGAGACTCAATATAATAGTGGAAGAAAGGCCTTCATAGAAGGAAGCAGGGATTCAAGTCTCATAAAGAGCTTTCAAAAATTATGGTACTTATAGCTTTCAGCTCTCATTGCCCCTATCATAAGCATCTTTAAGGTGATTAAGGTTAAAGTGACACAACTAAGAGGATATGCTTGACAAGTTATAAACCGAAATCTCATGCCCTTTACTTACGAAGACCGAACCTCACGCTACTCAACTTTAGTCACGAGTAAGATCTTGTCATTGTAAGTACATGTGTATCATAAAGAACTGCCAACGGGGTACCCCTTGCACATGATATAGGAGCTATCCCATAATCAAAATGACAAGGCAAGCAGACAATGAGCATCTCAGCTATCTTTTTATTTTCTATTTGCATAGGTTTTTATTGAGGATGCTTCATAGAGTGCTCATTATGGTGATGCTGCAAGTTTCCACCATGATTAGGCATGGCTTAGGCTAGCGGCCCAGGCGTTTCCCTAACACACATACAAACTCCATGATCTTACAAGTTCCACTTTTATTTCACACCGCCGAGATCCATAAGCAAAACAACATGATATCAACAGGGTACAAAGTACAAGTGCAATGTTGAAAGCGTTCCCCATGATACATGGTTCTGCTAATTCCAACTTATAAAGCGCAAGCATATATGCAACAAAGAAGGACCCAATGGTTCAAGTTTATTAGATTCAAAAAAGTAAAGTGTGCCATCAAGTTCATGAGAGCTTTAATCACTAGTTTTCTCATAACAAGTTTAATTTGGAAGGTAAACAAAAGCATGAATATACTTGGAATAGCATAAGATAGTAGGTAGGTATGGTGGACTCTTTGGAATAACTTGGTTTAAGGAGTTGGATGCATGAGTGGAACTCATACTTGGTTGTGGAGGCTAGCAAAAGACTGGGAGCGACAAACTAAGAGAGCAATAATGGCCATAATCATGCAGAGCGACAAAACATCATTGATCAAAGCATAAAGTGATACTACAAGTTGAAAACTAAAGGATCATAAAGTCTATGGTGACTTGAGATAGTCATAACATGGTGTGAGCATGCACCAAGTCAACCCAAATAAAGCATCAAAGGAGAATACCACTATACTATGCTTTAATATGCTAAAACAACACATGATTCATCCAAGGCACATTAAGCAATATCAATTGTTTATGAAAAGTCATGCTACAGCAAAGAATACTAAGCATAAATCCAAAACAATATCAAGCATGGCATGACAAAGCATAGGCCACAGTCAAAAACAAGCTCTTTTTACCACATAAGTATGAACTTTCCTACTCTTTTCCAATCCAAACCAAACTATTTGCAAACCAATGTATGAAAGAGGGGGTCCAACCAATTTATTCAGAAAACTAAGCAAAAAAAAGCAAATGAAAAACCAAAACAAAAACGAAAAAGAAGACGCTCCAAGAACAACACAACTGTGCATGAAACAATAAAAATGAAGCGTTTGGAAGAAACCTGGGATTTTTATTGATAAAGAAGGGGATGCCTTGGGCATCCCCAAGATTTGACGTTTGTACTTCTTGGATATTTCTTGGGGTGACACGCGTGGCATCCCCAAGATTGAGCTTTAGTGCATCATTCATCTCATTACTCGTTCCTTCCATACACTTGAAATTTTTCCTTCATACAAAACTTCACACAATCTTTATTAGCAACATTAGTGCACTCAAGATAATAGGTCTCAAGGTTCAGTTCTAACACCAAATAAATTCCATTAGAACACTAGCTACTGTAGCACTTCCCTCAAAAATCTCAATTCTCCAAAAGAACTCAAAAAGGAATCAACAAGAAGCAAATGCAGAAAATGGCAGAAATCTGTCAAAACAGACCAGCAGGGAAATACGAATTTTTTATAAGATCTTCTGTTGCTCAAATCAAAAAGTGTTGAACTAACGAAAGTTATATAACAACCTGGGGAAGAACCAAAAAAATTCACGCCTCAAAAAGATGTCCAGAGATTTTACACGAATTTTTATGGTGAAGCACAGAAATCTGTTTCGGGACATCAACTTTCCCAATCATTACTTCTCTCTCATTAGAGGTTACTCTTGGCACAAAAAGCAAATAAAAAGGATAAGGAGCGGTTGTTACTAAAGTAATAACTTCCAAGACTCATCTAAAACGTTTGGGTTATCTCCCAATAAGTACTTTTCTTTAACGCCTTTAAGTTAGGCATAAGAATCAAAAAAAAGAATCAAGTGTTCTCAAATGAGGAAGCATTAAGATCAATACCAGAAATATCTTCAACAAGACAAGGTATCTCATCCAAATAAGTTCTAGAGGATCCTCTCTCAGAGCTCTTAGGTTCACTACTTTCATCAAACAGGTTTTCAGGAACGATCCAATCTAGATTCTTTTCTATGGCTTCATGCATTGCTACTAGTTTGAAAGGTGTTGGTATCTT
Source organism: Avena insularis (assembly GCA_023614405.1). NCBI lineage: Eukaryota > Viridiplantae > Streptophyta > Magnoliopsida > Poales > Poaceae > Avena > Avena insularis. Next base: position 84,009,162 of record CM042684.1, on the reverse strand, counting down.
AATTTCCTTCCCTTTAGGTTCAGTTTTACTCATCTTTTCTCGCATACCAACAACATCTACACATGATCCTAGCATATTGAAGTGTTCGAAGACTTTTCTAGCTTCCTTGGCAACATCATAGAACTCCTTAAACAAAGTTTCTAGAATAAAGTCCCTCTTTTCAGGGTCCTCAATTTCTTTAAGCTTAAAAAACATTACTTGCATTAAGGGTTGAGGTTAACAAACCTAGCTTCTAACATGTGAATTAAAGAAGTTGCAGCAATCTCATAGTTTTGAGCAAGTTCTGCAAGGGATCTATCCTCAATATCTTCATGCTTACTAACATGATTAAAGAATTCTTCAATATTATCTTTCCCAATTATAGAACCACTACCAATTGAAAGGTCTTTTAGGGTGAATTTAGGGATCAACATGGTGAGCTAAGAAAGCGGTGACAACTAAGGGAGACTTAATTTTTTGTGTGTGTTTTTGAATAAGAAAGCAAACTAGTAAAACTAGTTTTTTTGTGTTTTTCATAAAGAACAAGCAAACAAAGAAAAAAGAAACCAAGAAAAACAAAAATAACAAAGTAAAAAGATTGGTTATGAGGGACTCCCCTTGTGAAGATGTCCTTGACTCCCCGGCAATGGCGCCAGAAAATATGCTTGATGGCCCAAAATATATCGAGCTCATTGGAGAACCCCAAGAGGAAGGTATGATGAGCACAACAGCAAGTTTTTCCTCAAGTCTGAAACCAAGGTTTAATCGAACCAGTAGGAGCAAGGAAACATCCCAAAGGTGTAGCTAGCTGAACGTTGGCAGGGCGCACTACCGGTGCCAGCAGCAACGTGGAGACCTACACAACACAACCACATAACTCTGTCCCCAACTTGCGATGAGGTTGTCAATCTCACCGGTTTTGCTGAAAACAAAGGATTAAACGTATCGAATGGAATGAAGTAATAGTTTGCAGAAAGTAAACACAAAGCAGTAAACAGTTTATAGATTGGATGTAAAAGAAAGGACCGGGATCCATAGTTCACTAGAGGTGGCTCTCCTTAAGATAGATAACATGCTGGGTGAACAAATTACAGCGGGGCAATTGACAAAAATCGAGAAAGCAATACATGCATATACTAATCATCTTGACTCCTTTGGAACTTGATTGGGCATTACAAAATTATACATAGACCGCCATCCAACTGCATCTATGACTAATAATCCACCTTCAGGTTATCATCCGAACACCCTCCAGTATTAAGTTGCAAGCAACAGATTATTGCCTTACGAATTGCGTGTAAAGTAAACAATACGATTGTTCTATGAACAAAGTATTGTTGTTTTCTCCCTAGTAGCAACAACACATCTAGTACCTTAGAGATTTCATCACTTCCCAGTTACGGAGGCATGAACCCACTATCGAGCATAAATACTAACTCTTGGAGTTGCTAGCATCTACTTGGCCATGATAGCTACTAACAACGGAAAGCATGCAAGATCACAAATAACAAAGACATGATAGAATCAATAATCAATATGAAATAGCATCTCAATATTCATCGGATCCCCGCAAACACAACATGCAGAATTACAAATAGATGATCTTGATCATGAATGGAGCTCACACGATCTAAACATGAAAGCACAAAGGAGGAGAACCAGCCATCTAGCTACTACATGGATCCGTAGTCCAAGGATGAACTACTCACGCAATACACCGGAGGCTTGCATGGTGATGAAGAAGGCCTCCAGGGTGAATTCCCCTCTCCGGCAGGGTGCCGGGAAGAGCTTCAAATCCCTCCCGATCTAGGGATAGAGATGACGGTGGCTACAAACTCTTTCGTCTATTTTTTTGATCGGGTACTTAGGGTTTTCGTTCTGAGGGCATCTTATAGGCGGAAGGAGGGGCCGAGGGGGTGCTCGGGTCGGCCAGACCACCCCTGGTGTGGGCTAGGCCAGGTCGCGCGGCCAGGTGGTGTGGCCGGTCCCTAGCCCTTCTCCGTCTCGTATTCTGGCATCTGATGGCTTCTGGAAAAATAGGCACTTTGGCTTTTGTCCCGTCCAATTTCGAGAATATTCATTTTCTGACTTTCCTGGAACCAAAAACAGTAGAAAATAGGCAGCTGTCACTGTGGCTCTTGTTAATAGGTTAGTCCAAGAAATCATATGAAAAGTACTCCAAAGTGTGGACAAAACACAAGAAACTGGATAAAACCAAGCATGGAACATCAAAAATTATAGATACATTTGCAATGTATCAGAGGGCGTTGCTTTGTGATATGGTTGTGGCAAAGGTAAAGTGATTACCTTTTGATGCATAGTAGTAGATAGTCACGAATATGACGAACTACCACGCCAGAATGACATCGGTACCCTGGTGTCTATGGCGCCGGTACCCTGGCGCCGGAACCCGGTGACGACGGATGGAGATCACGACATGAAGGACCATATCACATAGCATTTACATTCAATGTTATTGTTTGTATATCTTATTGTGTGCTAGTATTAAATACTCGACGGTAGCCTAATCAGATGATCTCTGTTAAAATTACCAACGATTGTGTTCCCCCTTAGTGTGCACCACCAAGAAAGTTCTTCGGTATGAGGCAGGCCGTGATGATCGGGTGTCAGACATATCTACATTCACATACAGTGGGTGCAAGCCATGTTGCACAGCGAATACACTAAGGTTGAGTTGGCGAGCCTAGCATGTACAGACATGGCTTCGGAACACGGATGGTCGAAACATCAAGCACGAGTCACATGAATGATGTGACCGACGTTTAGCGTCCACCCTTGAACCCACATTGATGGCCGTGATGATCGGGGGAGATGTGGCTGATAGGGGTCGTGTTATCACTAGGAACCCTTTTGGGGATAGGAGTTTCTGAGTGGAGTTATTATTAACTCATTTAATTATAAACTTAGTCTAAATTCCTTTTGCAATTATAAATGTAGAAAATGGTTCTTCCCGAGATTACCTTTCCTATCGACGATTGGTTGAAAGGAGAAAATCTCAAGTTAGATGGATCCAACTTTTCTGCATGGGTCATACGCCTATTTGATCTCCTTGGGGAGAACAATGTAGCTGACTACATGACCTACGAGATGTATTTGGAGCCACCCTATTCTTATGATACCTAGGAGCAGCGGGATCTGCGTTATCGTCGTCGTGTGATGGCCACATTTATATCAGTGACCATGTGCCTCGGAATGGAGGATGGGCTGTGGCCACTGGTGGGAAGTCTCAAGCCCCGAGTGGGCATGGCACATCTGAGATCGCATTTCGTGGAACAAGTGCGCATGTGGGAGTATGAGCTGATGGGGGATTTCCTCTCCATAAAGATGGAGGAGGGTTCCTCACTAGACGAGCACTTATTGAGCATATACGATGCATACATGAGTCTGGCATACTACCTGGACAACTGGTTCTCAAGCTCATTTGCGATGGGAGTTGTGCTACGGTCGCTTCCACCAAGCTTCCAAGCACAGGTCAGGATCTGCATTATGAGAGGCGACACGGAAACACTGGATTTCCTCGAGTTCATATCACATTTCAGAAATGTGGTGGATGAACCCAACGTCGCTGGAGTCATCAACGACAAAGGTATATATATTTGATATATAGTTTTATAAATGTTATAATCTTGCAAACACATTGCAGTGTTAAGTATATTTGATACTTGTTCTGTTTTGATGAAAACAGGTCCTTCTGCATGAGAGGTGCTTGCTGGAGAGGAGGTGACGTTGCGTGTTGATGGCGAGCATGATGATGATGGCCGACGACACTCTCCCTCGACATTTATCATTTAGTTTATGTTTTAGGATGATTATTGTAATCAAGAGATTGTGAACTTCTTTAGTGTGTCTCACACTTCGTGAGACGGTTATTCATATGAGTTTGTAACAAACAGTTGTTCTGCTTTTATGAATGATTTCTATTCGTGTTCATATCTTGTTTGATTACTTGTGAATTATCCTTGTTGTTTGAAACTAATTGATAATACATGAACATTTGTAAAATATTAAAATGCCTTGTTTAAAATACCCAACTTAATGATATGTTCATTAGTGAATGAAAAACCATTGTTTAAATTCAAAGTTATGTGATAATATGTGAAAGTCATTCGATTTCTTATCACATATATATCGTGCCTAAGTTCGGCAAAATAACTTGAACACCGTGTATTACTTGAATACAAAGTGTTCAATGAATTGTTAAATAGAATACATATTCGATGTATTGTGTTTTGATGAAAATGGTAATTATCGTTAATTGATTGTTTAAATGTGTAAAGTAGTTTACCAAAGGAAACATGAATATGAAACTATTTGATTTGATCAAAATGTTTCATCAACAAAGGGTATAAATATAAAAGAGAATCAAATGCTATGATTTGATCAATAGTAATGAAATTCAATTTTATAAGGATGGCATAAAAGTAATTGTGAAATGCAAAACGTTTTGAAACGTCAAAATGCAAAGCATCACAATGTGATATTAGATATCAAAGGGCTTGAATAGAAGGCACCAAATAAATCGTTGTAGTGTAGATGTAGATACCATTAGTTTAGAAATAGTTAGCACTCAATTAGAAGGCAGTGAACCATTTCAATTCGTGAAAGTTTTGGGGTTATTCGATATAACCAAAACAATAGCGAATAAGTCCTTGTAGAGTATTCATTGGAAACTTTGAATACAAAACCCATAGCTGAAACCAAAAGGAAAGCAAGATTCGTATTGCTTGTATTTTGGTGCATTCTTGAGAAAGCTCACTTTTAGTGATGTTTCTCAATTATGGAGCAAATGGGAAATAGTGAAAAACACGATGAGGATTCAAAACCCTGCATCAGAGTGTTGAGAAGCACAACGGACAACATTCCTGAACGACTCTCTGCACAGAAGGAAAGAATTAATGATATTGATCATTGTGTTTTCCCCACTAATGTTTTCACTATATGATGTAGGGTTCAAAATGTAATCCATATATTGTATGGAGACATTTGTGAATCACTTGTCATGATTTTTGGAATATGACATACCTACGAACTACTAAGGAAATAATGGTAAACTAGAATTATGAGAAATCCTAAAAGAAAAATTCCCATGAGATTAGAAAGCAATTCGTTGCTGAATCTCACAAGTAAAAGGGGTTACTTGAATTTTCTCGAGTGACTGCAAAGACAGAGTGGAAAGGGGGTGAATGACAAAAGCACAATTTGTCAAGTATTGGATGAATTCAAATGAATTTGATTCATGTGTGCTAAATGTCTAGTAGGATTTAAAACTGGTAAAGTACTAGTATCTCATAGTAAAATCTCCAAGTTTGATATTTGATCAAAGGATTTTGAAGTTGTTCAAAATAGAGAGTGGATATACAATTTGCATAGAATTGAGTGGGATCTATGAAAGTCTTCCTGAAACAATATGTGATTGACATATTTTTGAGTGGGAGCAATATGAGTCTCAAACTCAAATATGTAGGAACATATTTTGAGTGGGACCTTATAGGAGTAATTCTTAAGTATATTAAGAATGAAAGGCGCAAATACTTATAAATAATGATTTATAAGATGTAGAAGTTGATAATAACTGTATTATGATATTATGTAGTATTCCTTAAGGGATTCTGAAAAGTGTTTCAGAATAGAAGTTAATTAAGGAACTGGTCCTTAATGACTCAAATTAGGAATAGTATTAAGTTTAACATCGATGGTTAAAAGAGGATGATCGGCATTGATACATTGCAAATGTAGCTATAATTTTTGATGTTCCATGGTTGGTTTTATCCACTTTCTTGTGTTTTGTCCACACTTTGGAGTACTTTTCATATGATTTCTTGGACTAACCTATTAACAAGGGCCATAGTGCCAGATGCCTGTTTTCTGCTATTTTTGGTTCCAGGAAAGTCAGAAAATGAATATTCTCGGAATTGGACGGGACAAAATCCAAAGTTGCTATTTTACCGGAAGTCATCTGGAGCCAGAATACGAGATGGAGAAGGGCTGGGGCCTGGCCACACCACCTGGCCACGCGGCCAGGCCTGACCCGCGCCAGGGGGTGGTTTGGGCGACCCCAGCACCGCCTCAGCCTCTCCTTCCGCCTATATATTGCCTCCGATACCAAAACTCTAAGTACCCGATCAAAAATCTACGAAAGAGTCTGTAGCCGCCGTCATCTCCATCCCTAGATCTGGAGGGATCTGAAGCTCTTCCCGGCACCCTGCTGGAGAGGGGAATTCACCCTGGAGGCCTTCTTCATCACCATGCAAGCCTCTGGTGTGATGCGTGAGTAGTTCATCTCTGGACTACAGGTCCATGTAGAAGCTATATGGCTGGTTCTCCTCCTTTGTGCTTTCATGTCTAGATCTTGTGAGCTCCGTTCATGATCAAGATCATCTATTTGTAATTCTGCATGTTGTGTTTGTGGGGATCCGATGGATATTGAGATGCTATTTCAGATTGATTATTGATTCTATCATGTCTTTGTTATTTGTGATCTTGCATGCTTTCAGTTGTTAGTAGCTATCTTGGCCAAGTAGATGCTAACAACTCCAAGAGTTAGTATTTATGCTCGATAGTGGGTTCATGCCTCTGGTAATCTGGGGAAGTGACAGAAATCTCTAAGGTACTAGATGTGCGGTTGCTACTAGGGAGAAAACAACAATCCTTTGTTCATAGAACAATCGTATTGTTTACTTTACATAATTAAAAAAGCAATAATCTGTTGCTTGCAACTTACTACTGGAGGGGGTTCGGATGATAACCTGAAGGTGGATTATTAGTCATAGATGCAGTTGGATGACGGTCTATGTATAATGTTGTAATGCCCAATCAAGTCTCAAAGGAGTCAAGATGATTAGTATATGCTTGTATGCTTTCTCGATGTTTGTCAATTGCCCCGCTGTAATTTGTTCACCCAGCATGTTATCTATCTTAAGGAGAGCCACCTCTAGTGAACTATGGACCCCGGTCCTTTCTTTTACATACAATCTACAAACTGTTTACTGCTTTTGTTTACTTTCTGCAAACTATTACTTCCTTCCATTCGATACGTTTAATCCTTTGTTTTCAGCAAAACCGGTGAGATTGATAACCTCATCGCAAGTTGGGGACAGAGTTCTGTGGTTGTGTTCTGCAGGTCTCCATGTTGCTGCTAGCACCGGTAGTGCGCCCTGCCAATGTTCAACTAGCTACACTATTGGGGTGTTTCCTTGCTCCTACTAGATTGATAACTTTGGTTTCATAACTGAGGGAAACTTACTGTTGTGCTCATCATACCTTCTTCTTGGGGTTCCATAACGAGCTCATTAATACACGAGTCAGCAAGTATTTTTCTGGCGCCATTGTCGGGGAGTCAAGGACATCTTCACAAGGGGAGTCCCTCATAACCAATCTCTTTACTTTGTTATTTTTGTTTTGCTTAGTTTCTTTTACTTTGTTTGCTTGTTTCTTTATCAAAAACACAAAAAAATTAGTTTTACAAGTTTGCTTTCTTTATTAAAAACACAAAAAATGACTACTCTTGAAAACACTAAGTTTTGTGACTTCACTAGCACCAACAACAATGATTTTATGAGCACACCTATTGCTCCACATGTTCCTGAAGCTACTTTCTTTATGATAAAACCTGCTTTACTCAATCTTGTTATGAGAGAACAATTTTCTGGTATTAGTAATGAAGATGCTGCTGCCCATCTAAATAACTTTGTTGAACTTTGTGAGATGCAAAAGCATAGGGATATAGATGGTGATATTATTAAGCTGAAATTGTTCCTTTCTCTTTGAGAGGAAAAGCTAAAGGATGGTTGAATTCCTTAACTAGGAATAGTATTGATTCTTGGACTAAGTGCAAATATGCTTTCATTGGAAAATACTATCCTCCTGCTAAGATCATATCTATGAGAAGTGAAATAATGAAGTTTAAACAATCTGATAATGAACATGTTGCTCAAGCTTAGGAAAGAATGAAATCTTTGGTTAAGAATTGTCCCACTCATGGATTGAGTACTTGGATGATCATCCAAACTTTTTATGCAGGATTAAACTATTCTTCAAGGAACCTATTGGATTCTGCTGCTGGAGGTACCTTTATGACCATTACTTTGGGTGCTGCAACAAAAGCTTCTGGATAATATGATGGTTAACTATTCTGAATGGCATACTGAGAGAGCTCCACAAGGTAAGAAGGTAAATTCTATTGACGAAACCTCCTCCTTGAGTGATAAGATTGATGTTATTATGTCTATGCTTGCGAATGGGAAAGCCCATATTGATCCAAACAATGTTCCTTTAGCCTCTTTGGTTGCTCAAGAAGAGCAAGTTGATGTGAACTTCATAAGAAATAACAATTTTGGCAATAATGCTTATGGGAATAATTTTGGTAACAACAATTATAATCATATCCTCCCAACAATGGTAATGCTTATGGAAATTCTTACAACAATAATAGGAGTGCTCCCTCTGAACTTGAAGTTATGCTTAAAGACTTTATTAGTAAACAAACTGCTTTCAATAAAACTATTGAGGAAAAACTCTCTAATGCTAAAAGAAATATAGCATCCTTAGCTGAAGCTCAATCTTCTTTGAATAAAATGGCTGCTAAACCTGAAACTAATGATAATCCCTTTGCAGCCACTAATGCCATACAAGTAAGAATTGATGAAAATGTTAGACTATTAGCTGAATTATATGCTAAGTGGGAAAGAGAATATGAAATTGCTAGAAACATTAGTGTTTCTACTATCACCACCACTAGTGTTAAGGCTAGTAATAGTTCTACCACTCTAGATGATAATTTTGATTTTGACCTTGATGGTTGCAATATCTCTGAAGTTATTAAGTTCCTACAAAAGCTTGCTAAAAGTTCTAATGCTAGTGTTATGAACATGGCCTTTACAAAACACATTACTGATGCTCTCATAAAGATTAAAGAAGAAAAGATGAAACATAAAGCTTCTATTCCTATAAAACAAGAAGATGGTTGGGAACCCATCATTAATATGAAAGTGAATGATTTTGATTTCAAAGCTCTATGTGATCTTGATAGTAGCGTTTCTATTATGCCTAGAAGGATTTATGATATGCTTGATTTGCCTCCACTTGAAGATTGTTATTTGAATGTCCCACTTGATGATAATGCTAAAAAGAAACTCATGGGGAGTCTTAATGATGTTTTTATTATGGTTAACAATGTCTATGTCCCTGTTGATTTCTATGTTTTGGATGTTGAATGCAATGCTTCTTGTCCTATTACTTTGGGAAGACCATCGTGGTGGTGTCACGGCAGATGCCATGGATAGGCTAAAGGTGGGGCCAATATGCACTAGAGGAATCCAGGGAGGGATAGTGTGGTGATTCCACACACAGATGCTTTGTATTCTCCAAGTTCACTGAGTTTACAGATGCTCCTTGAGCTGTGTTGGGGAGAGGAGGAAGAAGAAGCTCTCTTACTCTCACCACTACTTTCACCCAATGATCAGTTCACTAGCTCTCTAGCCCCTTCTACAGAGGTCCTAGCGCTCCTTATAAAGGGGAGGCTAGGTTACCTGTTAGGGAATACGTGGAGGCATATTCCTGGGAATATGCCTCTCCCAAAATAGCAAACCGACCGGGTCACCTTTTCCCTTCATAAGCCATGCAGAGGCTACATAACCCTCTGCGGCGCCAGCGTCAGCCGACATGGGCTACGTCACCTTTGTCGGCCATGCCCTATTGGTCCTTCCCTCTGTCCGCTTTGCTCACGCTCCAGCACATAGAGCCCACCTTTTGACCAGCGGGATACCTTCCTTCTCTCGCAAGTCTGATATAACCCGGCTCAGGCCTGGTTAATCCGGCCCCGTGGGTACCCGCAGACAAGTTACAAAGAGTCTGCTGACATACGATATACGTCGGCCGGGACGCGGTGAGGCGGACATCCTCCGGGCCGGGTTACTCCGTAAGTCGGCCTGCCTTGAGGTGACCCGGCCTGCTTTCGCTTTGACCTTGCCATACCTCGGCTAACTCGGCCTCTATACCCTGGCGTGACCCTACCCGGGGGTATCCCCCCAACATTAGTCCCCGAAGCTGGTGCGGTTTTAGCAACTTCAGCTGCTAAGGCAACGGCAGGTTCAATTTACCAAGCTTTTGTTCCCCTTTCCGATTTACCTAGTGGTTCGGATCTCGTGGCCCAGCTTTTCCCTTGGCACATTCTGAGTCATTACTCGCTGGCCGGGTTACTCTTCAGTTTTCCGTGTTATCCTTCCTTCTCTCGTACACTTCCCCACGTCCTACGTGGAGGGTAATCATCATTTTGCCTCATTTTAAGGGCCTGCGCCAGTTAGTGTGCCGCGTCAGTCACTGCACTTATCGTCAGGGGTTACTGCCGCAAACGTCGCGTCGTGGCCGCCTCCTCGTTAACTGCATCACCACGTCCCGTCGTGGGATCCCCTGTTCCTTGTGGCCCTTCCTGTGGCTCGCTTCTGATTGGCTGACCCGGTAGATACACAGCCACACCGTGTGGCTCTGATGCACTGCCCGATCCCACTATCCTTCGCTAGGGCATGGTTAAATAGGGGAGAGGGCGCGCCCTTTGGCTGTTTTCCCCCTTCTCGCGCCCCTCTGCCCATCTGCTCCTTCTTCTTCCTTGCGACAGCGCCACCGCCACCGCTTCTGCTTAACGCTGCCACCGCCGTGCCTTGCTTCCGTGCTTCTTCGCATTATCCTCACTGCCGCTCCCACGCTGCTTCAACGCCACAGGGCCGCGCCAATCTAAACCACTGTCCCACACCTCTGATTGGGCTGGTGAGGACAGCGATTTGGAAATGACAGAGGAGGAGCTTGCCATTGTCGAGGAAGAGGAGATGGAGGAGGAAGGCGAGGCTCAGGAGCGTGGTGCCTAGGCCGGCTCGTGGGTGTGCCAAGATGACCTCGATTGGCTTTACCGCACCCGCCGCATCCCCGAAGGCGTAATCTCCCGCCTTGCCTCCGAAGAAATTGCTCCCTCGCCCAATCCGGGTGAGTTCGTCTTCCTCTCCCACTTCCAACGCGGCTTTGGCCTGCCAGTCAGCGATTTCTTTCATGATTTTACCAATACATATGAGCTCCAACCTCATCATCTTCCGGCGAGGGCCATTACTGCCCTCTCCTCCTTCACATCTGTCGTAGAAGGGTACCTCGGCTTGTGGCCTACTAAGGAGCTTTGGATCCGATTCTTCGGTCTTCGGAAGAACGTCATTCCGGATAAGACTGCTGCCCCTGCTGACAAGTTGCTCACCCAGTGCGGTGCCGCTTCCATCTCTCCCCGCAAGAATTCCGTCTTTCCCCGGGTTACTGGCCTCGAGTCCTGCAAGGGCTGGGCCCGGACCTTCTTTTATGTGAGGAACAGCTCGGATGAAGATCTGATCCAGCTACGCCCCTTCGCGATGGGCACTCCAAATCCGGCTCTGTGGAACCGGATCCCCAAGAAGCCAACTGCCTTGGCGAATTAGGTGAATAAGCGATTCAAGGAACTGAAGGAGCTGGGGCTGCGCAACGAGGATGTGATGATCACATTTGTCTGCAGCCGGATTTCCCCCTGCAGAAGCGCACACACAAACTCTGCCATATGAGCTGGCGTCTTGACCCCAACCAGACCTCCTCCTTCGAGCTGAACAACACCAAGATCTTCCGCCAGGTTAAGGCTATCTTCAAGACCGACAAAGACTTCAACGCGGATTGGGAGTGGGGGTTGGAGCACTACTGCCAGGACAAGCCTCCTCTTGCGGTAAATTTTATTACCCAATCCTTCTCCGAGTTACACCCTATATCGGAACATGTTGCTTATTTGATCCCCTTGCATTTTGCTTTTAGTTGTTTCTCCAGCAGACCATCAAAGATGGCACCGAGCCTTCCCTCAAATGGGGGAAGGATCGGCTTGTCTCAGACGAGGAGGAGCCGGATCAGGAAATGTTCTTGCCTGCACCGGACGTATCCAAGTGAACCTCTGGTAACTTCTTTTCCTTAAGGGGTTGGCCTGATGATGAGGATGATTCGGATATTGAGATGTTGGAGGTATTTGACCCGGTGCCCATTTCTTACGCATTTCCGGCTTCAGCTAATCTGGCTGGGCAGATCCACGAGGATCCCCCTCTTGCTACGGGTGAGCCGGTCCCAGCCGTGTCTAAGAAGCGGGACGCCACTTCGGTTGCTTCTTCCGAGCCTCCCCAAATAACCAAAAGGCAGAAGAAGTCCGCCGACAAGGCCGCTAGCAAGCCTCCGACTAAGGCCATAGTTCGGAGAGCTCGAAAGCCCATGGAGCCTCCGACTTCTGACGAGTGAGTCTCTTTTTCCTTGTCCAATTTTCTGCTTCATGCTTCTTTGTCTCCATGCCTCTCTTTCTGTTATATAACTTGTTATTCATTGTTTAATTCGGTAGGGCTACCCGGGCGATTCCCCAGAGCGGCTGTAGCATCGCTTCGTCTTTCCGGCGCACCCCATCTCCCTCTCGCGACGACGACACGCGCCTGCCGAGCCCCGTTCAAGAAGGCTCGGCGGCTGCTCCGGTTCTTAGCCCATCTCGTCCAGAGGAGGGCAACTTCGGTGCAGGCGGAAGTGGTGCGGCCGAGGACACGCTAATGCCGGATGCTCCCAGCCTTTCATCAGCCCAGCCGCAAACCGTCGTTTCCAAGGTTCCAACAGCCGTAGCAGCACCAACACCAGCACCAGCGACAACACAAACACTAGCACCTGAAGCAGCACAAGCACCAGGGCCAGTACCTCCAGCAGCACCAACAGCATCAGTATCGGCGGAAGCACCAACACCAACTCCTCCTACCTTGTCCGAGTCTTCCAAGACTCGGCGAGAAGGCCCAACTATTACCAAGGCTGCGCCCAAGTCCAAATCCGCAGCTCAAGCGTCAGCCTCCCAACAGCAACCCAAGGCCAGCAGTCAGGCCAAGAAAGGTTCTGGTGCCACCAAGGAATCATTTATCGAGGCTGGTCAGTGCACCCTTGCGTCCATGCTGCCGAAGGGAGATGCCTCCTCCGGGTCAGTTGGCAACAAACAACTTGCACTGCATATCAGCCCCGCTGCCGCCCAAGTTGCGAGGTGAGAGGCTCATGCCAAAGGCCTGGTTGTGCCCCACATGCTTAGTGGAGAGAGTTATCCTATGGCTTTGGTTGAATATGTCAACAATTGGAACAACGCAGAGTTCATCAATCCAAATGATGATCTCCCGAAGAAGTTTGGGCCCACCGAGTTTTTCGCGCAGATGAATATGGCAGCCAAGGCTATCAACCTCGCTAGCCGAATGATGGAGGTACGTTACTTTGTATTTTCCTTAATATGCACAAGTGCTTAGAGATATATCCATTAGTCCCCAAGCCTCCGGGGGAGTAACTTGTTATTCGGCCGGATGCTCCTTAGAGAACTAGCGTAGCTCCTTAGTAGCTTCGAATATGCACACACCCAAAGCCGGGTTAAGTTCCACCTGACCCGGATTTTGTACACTTCGAATATGCACACACCTAGAGCCGGGTTAAGTTCTACTTGGCCTGGATTTTGTACACTTCTAAAGTTCTAATATGCACACACCCAAAGCCGGGTTAAGTTCCACTTGGCCCGGGTTTTGTACACTTCGAATATGCACACACACCTAGAGCCGGGTTAAGTTCCACTTGGCCCGGGTTTTGTACACTTCGAATATGCACACACCTAGAGCCGGGTTAAGTTCCACTTGGCCCGGATTTTGTACACTTCGAATATGCACACACCCAAAGCCGGGTTAAGTTCCACTTGGCCCGGGTTTTGTACACTTCGAATATGCACACACCTAGAGCCGGGTTAAGTTCCCCTTGGCCCGGGTTTTGTACACTTCGAATATCCATATAGCTGAGCTAACATTGCTCTTTTCAGATCACCACCAATCGCCGGACTGCTGAGTTTCAGCGCCTCTTGGACTCACATAAGGGGCTACGATCGAAACATGTTGCACTTCTTGTTGAGTGCGAGAAAAAAGGGTAAGTTTTCTCTTTCACTTTTCCCCCATCCTTCTTTGCCTTTTCCCACCAACCTAATCCGTGATTCGGATTGCACAGCCGAAGTGAAGGCCGAAAATACAATCATGAGAAAAAATTTGGACGAGATAAAAGGTAATTCGCTTTGGTTACCCCTTTTCCGAGCTCTTTCTCCTTTATCCTTGACTCGGCAGATATTTATATCTCGGCTCTACCGGGTCAACAAACCATTGCAGCATCCCTTGAAGATAGTGTGCCCCTGCCTGATATGATGCTGCATTTTCTCGAACAAGCAGGGCAACATCAGGCTGAACTTAAGAAGAAGGACGACGAGCTTGCCAAGCTCCGAGCCAAGGATGATGAACTCGCCAAGCTCAAGGCTGAGATGAGAAAACTCAAAGAGCTCCACAAGGCTGAGATGGACAAGGCTGGCCAAACTTTCACTAAAGAACGAGAACATCTTAGCCTCCAACTTGCAAAGGATCAAGAGTTGCTGAAGGAGGCCGATGTCAAGCTTGAGTCGGCTAGTGGCAAACTTGAGAGGCTCTGGAAGAGGCGTGCTGATTGCACCGTAGAGCTGACCCGGATCCATAGTCATATATCCCGTAAGCTATTTTTCCTTCCGCCGACGTGTATTTCTCCGGGTTAAACTCCTTTACTTATTTCACTTGTTTTGTTTTCAGGCAAATTCCCAGCGGGCAATGCCATTGCGGCTACTGCTGTTGCCAAGTTCCGCCGGCAGAGGGGTAACCCAACTGGTCATGGCTCTGAAACCATTCCGTATGACATGGAGGACCTGCTGGTCAGCCTATCCTCCCGAATTGAAATTGTGAAGAACTATGGTTCGGGTGTCCGGATCTTCCGCACACTTTGGCCTGGTGAGGATCTTCCGGAGGGATCTACTGCTTTGATCAACATGCTGATGGATTGCGAGACCTAGCTCGACCTATGGAGGGAATCAGCCGCATGTGCGGGAGCTAATACTGTCCTCCACTTCATTCTCACTTGGTATGAAAAGCTGGATTTGAAGGTTCTTGAGCGCTTGCGCACCGGGTCTAGGTGGTCGAATGATCCGGATTGGGTCTCTTGGCGCAAGGCTTGTGCCCACAACCTTATCCAGTATGCCCCTATCAATCAATGGAACGAAGGACCAAGCTTCATCGGCATTGTTGACGATGAATACGTCGAAGATGGTTCGGATGGCGAGGAAGAGGACGAAGCCTCGGATCTCGAAGAGAATGAAGATGGCGACGAGGCTGAAGCCGAAACTCCACCCACTGGCGCCGAGTTACCCCCTCCAGCTGCTTCTCCTTGAGCACCGAAAACACTTTGAAGTTTATTAGATCCCCGGTATGCCGGGTGCAGATGTATCAAGCATACTGATTATACTTTGCTACTAAGTTATTCACACTGATTAACTTGGGCGTAGTCCCCGAGTTTCCTTTTCTTGTTTCTCTAATTTCATGGCTCAGCTCGCGTCTACCTTGATTAAGTTTTGTGACTTACGAGTCCGAGTTTCAAAAATTGACTTAACAATACTTGGAAACTCTAGGATTAGCTCAAAATGATCCAGCATAGTAAAGATAAAGTAAACATAGGGTTAGTCCGAATAATAAAAGTCGACTCGATTACGTTCTTTTCCTTAGTCGTTTTTCGTGTGCTACACAATTCCAAACTTGTTCTCTTGCTTGCCATGAAGCGGATTCTTGTCGGACAGCAGCAAGTCAAAGAGTTGAGTTTTTGGTGCTCACAGACTACTAATCCAACTTAGGCAGAAGGAACTTAAGCCAACCGACATAAAAATAAATAGTAAACATATAGAACAACAAACATTACTAAGGAAGTCCCCGAGTTACTGCTCGAGGTGCCAAGATTTCGTTGATAAACTCATTGTCGGCATACATACGGACATATGAGAGACTCGGATACATACACTTCTTTGTTAAGTGTAGAACGGAAGAAGTAGGGCTACATTCCATGGACGCTTAGATTCCTCACCGGACCTGTCCGCCTTGTTCTTCTCATGTGGTTGTGCGTCAATGAGACAATAAGAGTCATTGTGCAATGCTTTTCTTACAATGAATGGCCCTTCCCATGGGGGATAACTTATGCATGCCAGCAGTACGTTGAACCAGTCGGAGTACTAGATCACCTTCCCGGAAGACTCGGGGGTTTACTTTTTGGCTATGATAGCGTCGGAGATTTTGCTGATATATGGCGGATCTGGACAATGCCAATTCTCTCGCTTCTTCCAGCAGATCAACATCATTTTGCCGGGCTTCTCGTGACTTCGCTTCGTATTGGGTGACCCTAGGTGAATCATGCTCTATGTCGGCTGGTAATACAGCTTCTGCCCCATATACCAGAAAAAATGGCGTATAGCCTGTTGATCGATTCGGAGTTGTTCTTAAACTCCACAGTACCACTGGTAGTTCTTCTATCCAGCACCCCGCTGATATTTGTAGCGGCTCCATGAGCCGGGGTTTTATCCCGGATAATACTAATCAGTTGGATCTTTCCACTTGTTCGTTTGATGCGGGGTGGGCTACTAAGGCAACGTCCAACCGAATCTTCTTATCCCGGCAGAATCGCGCGAATGCTCCTTCAGCAAAATTGGTGTCGTTATCCGTTATGATACTGTGAGTATAGCCATATCTCAAAATGATATCTTTGAGGAATGACACGGCCGTAGCTCCATCACATTTTCTTATTGGTTTTACTTCAATCCATTTTGTAAACTTGTCAACCATAACCAAGATGTGGGTCATGTTTCCTTTTGCCGGCTTGAATGGGCCAACCATATCCAAACACCATATGGCAGATGGCCAGGTAATTGGTATGGTCTTGAGCTCCGACATTGGCATGTGTGTCTTGGTAGCATACCTCTGACAACCATTGCATTTCCTTACTAGATCCTCTGCTTGCTCCAAGGCACTTGGCCAGTAAAATCCATGTCGGAAAGCTTTTGCCACTAAGGCTCTGGATGAGGCGTGATGCCAACATTCCCCTTGATGTATATCTTGGAGGATATCAAGCCCTTCTTCCGGGTCAACACATCGTTGCAGGACATTCGTGACACTCCTCTTGTAGAGCTTGGCATTGATAATCGTGTATGCCTTTGCCCTCATCTGAATTTGCCTTGAAAGCACTTCTTAATTGGGCAAAGATCCATCCTTCAGGAACTGGAATATGGGCAGTGCCCAAGCTGGTATAGCTCGCACCGGAAACACATCCTCGTCAATTTCCATTTGATCCGCCAACATAACCTCTGCCGGGTCACGCTGTGCAGTCCTCGGGTTCTGCGAAGCAGTCCCTGGGTCCTGCAAGGTAGTCTCTGGGTTTGCCGAAGCAGTCCCCAGGTTTCCTGGACCACTTCCCACATCAATGTCCATGGGCACAGCTTCAGACTCCGGATTGGGCGGGATATAGATTGACTCGAATTCTGGGGACAGCCTAATAGATGGCTTTCTGAGGTGCGCTAGTGTTGGGTCCGTAGCATAGAAAACAAAAAATTTCCTACGGTGTGAACTACACGCCAAGATCTATCTACTAGGTACAAAGCAACGGGTGGACATACATCCAACAGAGAACTTACCCTCGTAGACAACGAGCTTTGTTAATGAGTAGGAACTCGTGGTTGATGTAGTCGTACACTTGCTGATCTCAAGATCGTGATGAAGTCCAGCAGGTCCGGCTCCAGCACGTCCATCAGATCCAGCTCCGGCACCACCAAGTCCAGCACCGCAAAGCAGCGGTGCATCCGTGATCACACACACGTCCGGTACCCCGACAACCTCCGTCCCTCGCTCCAGCAAAGCAGCGGAAGCAGCAACTCCTTTCCAGATAAAGCCACCGGGAACATGTATCTCGCTAATCCGAGACCATGGGGAAATAATACTAGAGGGGGAGATACATCCTTCACAAGGAGGTGTGTATGAGAAGTGAGGAGAGGGTGGCCTTTTATAGGAGGAGGGGAGGGTACCCCTCCTTCATGGCCGGCGCATGAGGAGGTGACCCTTCACCTCCCCCATTCTTCTGGTGGTAACTCCTCCACATTAAAATGCCTCTTCACATTCCCTTTTAAAGTCTCCACTTTAAATGCATTAAATTTCTCCAAATTTAATGCTCTCTCATTTAATAAAACTCTTTTATT
This sequence comes from Avena insularis, assembly GCA_023614405.1. Taxonomy (NCBI): domain Eukaryota; kingdom Viridiplantae; phylum Streptophyta; class Magnoliopsida; order Poales; family Poaceae; genus Avena; species Avena insularis. The sequence continues at coordinate 83,991,056 of CM042684.1, read as the reverse complement.
ATTTTTTATTCAGAATTTTGTTAATTACTTTAATTAACAAACATTCACATAAAACCCCTTGCAACATTTCAATATTACATGCAGAACAAATTTCAGCAATTTCACCCGAAACAGTTTCGGTGTCTATTGAAATAATTCCAGCGCTTTCTTAAATCTTTATCTGAAACATATTTGCTCCAAATGGTGTCGGTATCCCTTAAGTGTGTCACCCTACGGTTCGCGAATAATGCAGACATGATCGAGACCCCTCTCCGATCAATAATCAGCAGCGGGACCTGGAGATCCATACTGACTCCTACACATTCAACGATGACTTCTGTGATCGTGAGAACCTTTAACGCTAGTAACTAAATCCCTTTGTCCCGTGATATATTACATGTTTGAGATTCGATCATCGGTATCTCCATACCTAGTTTGATCTCGTTACCGACATGCACTCTTTTCTCGTTCCCGTGATATAACATTCTAGTGATCACATCACTTGCTTGCAAGCTATTTCAATGTGATATCACCGAGAGGGCCCAGAGTATATCTATCCGTCATCAGGATGCACAAATCCCACTCTTGGTCCATGAGCCTCAACATAACACCTTCGTAGCACTAAACTCATCTTTATAGTCACCCTGTTACGGTGTGACGTTTGATGTTATCAAGATACTCTTCCGGTGTTAGCAATTAACATGATCTCATGGTCTAAGGATAAAGATTACTTCGTATGATGTTATAGCAATATAAACATAATGACTTTTATCGTAATGCTATACTTCGGATGAATGTTCATCACATCATTCCACCAATGGTGTGACCTTGTTATTAACAACATCCAATGTCCATGATCAGGAAACCTTGATCATCTTGTTAATCAACAAGCTAGTCTATAAGAGAGGCATGACTAGGAACCCTTTTTTGTTTATTAAACACACATGTATTGATGTTTTCGAATCAATACAATTCTAGCATGTAAAATAAACATTTATCATAAACATGGAATAAGATAATAACCACTTTATTATTGCCTCTCGGGCATATCTTTGCGTATTGAACACCTATGGCTTTCTGGTGTTGCATATACGCTATTGCTAGTGGTTAACATAATCTCTGGATCTGACAGTTTCAGGTCCGTGTGTATTTGCATGTCTTTGCGTCTCTACGCATCACTCATTCTCAAATAAGATGGCATTGTATAAATTTGGTCCTCTGGTGAGACCTTTAGTTCGTTCGGATCAAAATATGTTGATATTATTGTCACACAATATATCTTCATAATATTAGCCCACTTTGAACCACACCTAGTTTAATAACAAACTACTTAACACAAATGCCCTCCTTTGCTGCTACTATAGCAGTTATATACCTAGCCTTTTGTTGTAGTATCCGTCACAATATCTCAACTTTGGAACTCATCCAAATCCATCATGGAACATCCTTTCCATTATATTGTGCCACCCATAGTCTAAATTGAGATATATTTAATTTGTATCTTGTGACAAAACTAGTATCAATGTAACACTTTACAATGAACTACCTTTAACTATTTGTCACTTATACATGATATATTCTTAGTTCTTCCAAAGCTCATAAGAATATGTTTACTATTGTCCAATGATCATCTTATGAATCATTCTGGTATATGCTCATAACATTTAGAGCATAGGACATTCTGGATATCTACATATCATGGTATAATCGATCATAATCTTCATGTGATTTTACTCACCAAGTGTTGAAACACTTGAATCTGAATATAATTCTTTCCATGCAGCAAGAACCTTTCTTGTTGTTTCCATATTGAACCCTTTCAATATCTCATATATGTATGTCTGGCACAACCATATTAGCGCCTTAATCTATCCATATAGATATTGATGCCTAATATTCCTGGTTTGACCAAGTCTTTCATCGAAATCTTATTTTAATGAAATTCTTAACTTGTGTCAATACAAGATACATCATTTCCAATCAACAATATGTCCTCTACATAATGTATTAGAAATATGTCTCAGCGCTCCCACTTAATTTCTTGCAAATGCAAGCATCTTCATCATCTCCGATGAATTTAAACTCTTTTAACAGTTTCATCATGGTGAGGATTCCAACTCCGCTATGCTTACTTCAACTATTGAAGTTTACATGCCCTTTCAGCACCCTTTGAAATAACAAAACCCTTCGGACCATGTCATGTACATGTCCTAGGTTACCGTTCTATTAGAAGAACCTTGTTTTGTTTATTCAACTACCATATACCAAATTATATGTAGTGGTTGCTACATTAATCCGCCAAGACTATATATCGCTATGAAAGATCAAATCTTGTCATAGTCAACTCCTTGAACATTGTCGTAAACTTCTTTCCGACATGTCGACTATTTCATAGATGTTAAACATCCATGTCTTATTTCTTTATAGATCCAAACACGACCGATAGGCTTCACGCCTTTCCGGAGGGTCTTCCAAGTTCAGAAACTTGATTTCTCGTGTATGGATACTATCACGGATTCTATGACTTCTAGTCATTTTATGGAGGCAGGGCCCATCATCGCTTCTTTGCATGTAGTCGGTTCATCATTGTCAAAACAATAACGACTTGCTTATCAAATCTTACTATTTGATTCTTACCGACCCACACGGTTCTATAGGAACTCTAATCTCTGAGATCACACCTTTTGTAATCACGAGAGCCATGAGCATTGTGGCCGCCACCGGGACACTTTCCAAGACTGCTACTTAGCACATATAGCTAAGGTTCAACAACCTTATCAAAGTTCTATTGTCCTCCCACTGAACTTTTCACGAAAAGTTCCTTCTCAAGAAACTTGACGTTCCAAACGACAAACTCTTTTGTCCTTGGTGTTATGGAGAAATTCCCAACAAATTCTTTGGGATAACCTACAAAGAAGTGCTTATCCGACTTTGGTTGTAAACATTTTACTTATGCATAGCATACCAAAATTTAAGAAAAGACAATTCGGGTTTTATCCCAAACCATAACTCATATGGTGTCATTTCAATGGATCATGATGGTGCTCTTTTCAGTGTAAAAGCGGTAGTCTCTAAAGCTTCAATCCTTAAAACATAATGGCAGTTTTATAAATGACACCCTTGATCTTACCATGTCAAACATGGTTTGATTTCATCTCTCGAATATGCCATACTCCTATGGTTTATCGGGGAACACAAATCATGGAACAATTCCTCAAGTATTAGTTGTTTTTGCTAAACATGTAACTCAAATATCTTCCTTTATGATCGAATCATAAACTCTTTATTTTCTTGTTACAATGATTTTTCACTTCATCTTGAAAGTCTTTGAACAACTTTCAAATGTTTCATACTTCTTCCTTATTAAGTATATATACAAATATATTCACTCAAATTCTTGAAGAAAGCATATGAAGCAAAAAGATCCATCGCATATGGCTACACATAATGGACTTATGCACATTAGCATGCACAATTTCCAATAAGCTAGTCATCCGTTCCTCTTTGGCCTATGAACGGAGTTTCAATTATCTCGAGGAAAGTATCACATGCGTCAATTGATCAAAATCAAGGACTCCAAAAATCCATCAACATGGAGTTTCTTCATGTTTTCTTTCAAATATAATTTAAACAGCGATGTCACTTCATAAGTGATCTTTCAATCATTTGTCTTGCGACATTTTAGCAATAGTGTTTATGGATGTGATTTCTCCCACTAGACTTGTAAAAGTTCATCCATCCTTTATGGAATATGGTAATTATTTGAACAGCCATTGTTCTCATAATACCGGAACAAAATAACAATTATTTAAACAAATCTTGAAGGCTTGGTTTGATGACAATGAAAAACACAATAACACTTTATTTGTTTTTGATGAACATCATCACTTATTCTCTTGCTAGTTACTTAGGCCATTGTAGTTCATGAATTGCGTTGTCCTGTATGACACTTCATACCAACCAATTCGGTATCCAATACCGGTATCCAATACTTAAGAACCACATTGTTTAACAAGCAAGGAATACAACCGTAACATGTATATCTTCTATATACCCAAGTTGGACATCTCCAACCTTTTATTTTCTGCCAAATATTTTATAGATTCTCTTTCAGCAATTCCTTTTCTTTTAAAAGAATCTATCAACATCAATAGTGGTGTCATCAACATGACATATGGTACAAAGCGTATATAGTCAAATACTAATACCTTTGGACTTGCACTTTGAAGTGGATCACCATCATCAAATGTTTGGTGTTCTTTCAAAAATCCATTCTTTAGTAATCTATTAGTGTAGTAAACATTTTACTTACAACTTCTATTCATCCTTATCATGACAACTTTCATGATCAAGCTATTATAGCCTATAAGGAAGAATCGCGAGTATAATATCAGTTTCCAAAACCTTTTTGGTAGATTCGGATGCCTAGCATCTCCATCCTTCACAAATTCTCGTACAATATGAGAACATGTATTTTGCTAAATTATACTCTATCATAATGCAACCAAAAACATTGTTTCAGATATCACAATATCTTTCACACATGATGGTTTCTGAAACAATTTTCAGCTCCAATATAATCTTGATATTAAAACAACTTTTTGAATATCAATAATCATGGAGGCAAACATGATACTTTAGATACTAACATTGGAATTCTTACTCTTGATTTAATACTACTTATTAAACTTCATGGAGTAAATAGAGTTTGCTGAAATTTTGCAATAGGACTTCTAAACTTTAAATTGACATTCAAAACAATACGATACCAGTTCGTAAAGTAAATATCCAGAATTCTATAGTTCTATTATCTCAATTAAAACTAAGCATAAGGTAGTGAACAGATGCCAATGGCTACAACAAATTATGCAAATTCACTTTGATTTAGTTTATGACAAATTGAGTTCGACTAATCCAAATTAGAATTGAACTCCCACTCAAAAACGACATCCCTCGTGCCTTTTTGGTGATTACATGAACCAAGTCCACTACACCAAGTCCGATCATCACGTGAGTCGGTGTAGCTTCAAAGGCGAGCATCAATATGGTCATCACATCAACTATATGACTCATGCTTAACCTTTCGGTCCGTGTTCCGAGGCCATGTCTGTACATGCTAGGCTCGCCAAGTAAGAACCTTAGTACTCGCGTGTGTAAAACTGTCTTACACCCGTTGTATGAAAGCGTAGAGTCGAGTACACCCGATCATCACGTGATGTCTCGAAACACGATCCATAGAACGGTGCATACTTAAGGAAGAACACATTTTTATCTTGATATCTAAATTAGGGATCATCTTACAATGCTACAGAAAGCGTCAAACTAGCAGTATAAGATGCTAACATCTAATGTGTAAAGTGAGATGATATGGTCCATGCATTTGATCTCTATCATTTGCATCGTGGTATGATCTCTATCATTCCTTTGTGTGTAAGGCCAAGGTCTATGGAACTTACACGTTGAGTGTATTGTAAGAGTATCTATCATACATCTACTTACAACAATACCATATCAAGACACTAGCCTAGCAACAATCTAAACTAGACGCCTCTAATTTATCAATTGCAAGTTTTACGTGGCTTAGGGCCCTTGGAGATAGAACCGTTCTTACCTACGAACATGAACCACAATGAGGATAACCAAATTATTAGCAACTCGTTGTAAATCAGATATTGACTATAGTAGGAGAGACAGACACCCGCCAGCCACTTATGCAAAACAAGTTGCATGTCAGTCGTGGAACCGGTCTCATGTATGATGACATGTAAGGTTGGTCCGGGCCGCTTCATCCCACTATGCCACCAATATCCAAAATACATAGAAGATGCAATAACATGATCATCATCGCCCACATATCAACATATGTGTACTACCCGTGCTAAGCACCTACGCATAGATCAGGCTCTGATACCACTGTTGGGTCCGCAGCATAGAAAACAAAAAATTTCCTATAGTGTGAACTACACGCCAAGATCTATCTACTAGGTACAAAGCAACGGGTGGACATACATCCAACAGAGAACTTACCCTCGTAGACAACGAGCTTTATTAACGAGTAGGAACTCGTGGTTGATGTAGTCGTACACTTGCCGATCTCAAGATCGTGATGAAGTCTAGCAGGTTCGGCTCCAACACGTCCATCAGATCCAGCTCCGGCACCACCAAGTCCAGCACCACAAAGCAGCGGTGCATCCGTGATCGCACACACGTCCGGTACCCCGACAACCTCCATCCCTCGCTCCAGCAAAGCAGCAACTCCTTTCCAGATAAAGCGACCAGGAACATGTATCTCGCTAATCCGAGACCATGGGGAAATAATACTAGAGGGGGAGAGACATCCTTCACAAGGAGGTGTGTATGAGAAGTGAGGAGAGGGTGGCCTTTTATAGGAGGAGGGGAGGGTACCCCTCCTTCATGGCCGGCGCATGAGGAGGTGACCCTTCACCTCCCCCATTCTTCTGGTGGTAACTCCTCCACATTAAAATGCCTCTTCACATTCCCTTTTAAAGTCTCCACTTTAAATGCATTAAATTTCTCCAAATTTAATGCTCTCTCATTTAATAAAACTCTTTTATTATTTTTTTATTCAGAATTTTGTTAATTACTTTAATTAACAAACATTCACATAAAACCCCTTGCAACATTTCAATATTACATGCAGAACAAATTTCAGCAATTTCACCCGAAACAGTTTCGGTGTCTATTGAAATAATTCCAGCGCTTTCTTAAATCTTTATCTGAAACATATTTGCTCCAAATGGTGTCGGTATCCCTTAAGTGTGTCACCCTACAGTTCGCGAATAATGCAGACATGATCGAGACCCCTCTCCGATCAATAATCAGCAGCGGGACCTGGAGATCCATACTGACTCCTACACATTCAACGATGACTTCTGTGATCGTGAGAACCTTTAACGCTAGTAACTAAATCCCTTTGTCCCGTGATATATTACATGTCCGAGATTCGATCATCGGTATCTCCATACCTAGTTTGATCTTGTTACCGACATGCACTCTTTTCTCGTTCCCGTGATATAACATTCTAGTGATCACATCACTTGCTTGCAAGCTATTTCAATGTGATATCACCGAGAGGGCCCAGAGTATATCTCTATCCGTCATCGAGATGGACAAATCCCACTCTTGATCCATGAGCCTCAACATAACACCTTCATAGCACTAAACCCATCTTTATAGTCACCCTGTTATGGTGTGATGTTTGATGTTATCAAGATACTCTTCCGGTGTTAGCAATTAACATGATCTCATGGTCTAAGGATAAAGATTACTTCGTATGATGTTATAGCAATATAAACATAATGACTTTGATCGTAATGCTATACTTCAGATGAATGTTCATCACATCATTCCACCAATGGTGTGACCTTGTTATTAACAACATCCAATGTCCATGATCAGGAAACCTTGATCATCTTGTTAATCAACAAGCTAGTCTATAAGAGAGACATGACTAGGAACCCTTTTTTGTTTATTAAACACACATGTATTGATGTTTCCGAATCAATACAATTCTAGCATGTAAAATAAACATTTATCATAAACATGGAATAAGATAATAACCACTTTATTATTGCCTCTCGGGCATATTCCCTTCAGCTAGTGCTACACCCGGTGGGATTGCTTGTCGGGTTGATCCGAGCTTCAAAAGTACATTGACAACCTCATTTTCCAGCCGAGGTACATTGTGAAACTCGCATCCCTCGAAGTATCTTGATATCTTCTGCACATGAAATCTGTACAATGCCATGTTTGCATCCAAAGCATCCCATTGCCCTGAGACTTGCTGAATTACCAAATCCGAGTCACCGAAGCACTAGATCCGACGTATTACAATTTCTTTTGCCACTTTGAGTCCATGCACAAGTGCTTCATATTCGGCAACGTTGTTTGATGTTGTGAAGTGGATCTGCAGCACATACTTCAGCTGGTCTTTCTTGGGAGAGGTAAGCACAACTCCGGCGCCTAACCCGGTTTTCGTTTTTTATCCGTCAAAATGCATTCTCCAGTAATTCAGATCTGGCAACGGTGGCTCATATTGCATTTCGGCCCAATCTACGAAAAAGTCGGCCACATCCTGAGACTTGATCGCATCTCTCCTGTCGAATTGTGGAGCATAAGGGGCTAGATCAATTGCCCATTTTGCAATCCGGCCGCTTGCATCCTTGTTGCTCATTATTTCAGATATGGGGGCTTCACATATCACTTTGATGGGGTGCTCTTCAAAATAGTGTTTCAGCTTCTTAGCTGCCATATACACACCATATGCCATCTTCTGATAGTGAGTATAGTTTTGCTTTGACGCTGATAATACCTCGCTCAGGTAATAGACTGGCCTTTGCACCGACTTACCCTCTTTGTGGCGCTCTACCACTATTACTACACTTACAACTCGGTTGGTTGCGGCTATGTAGAGCAACATTGGCTCTTTTGATAGTGGAGAGGCTAACACCGGCGTAGTGGCTAACATCTTCTTTAACTCGATGAAGGCTTCATTGGCCTGCGGCGTCCATATGAACTTGTCTGACTTTCTCATTAGCTGATAGAGAGGTAATGCCTTTTCTCCCAACCGACATACAAACCGACTTAAGGATGCTAGGCAACCCGTGAACTTCTGGACATCGTTAAGGCACTTCGGCAATTCCATTAGCTCTGTGGCTCGGATTTTAGTTGGGTTAGCTTCGATACCTCGGCTGGACACAAGAAATCCGAGTAATTTTCTAGTCGGGACACCGAAGGTACACTTCTCCGGGTTAAGCTTCATTCGGAACCTCCTTAGGTTCGCAAATGTTTGCCGGATATCATCAAGGAGCATTTTGCTTTCCTTGGTCTTTATAACCACATCATCAACATACACTTGCACATTTCGACAAATTTGGTCGTGTAAGCATTTTTGCATACATCTTTGATATGTTGCCCCTGCATTATGTAAACCAAAAGGCATAGTGCGATAGCAATAAGCCCCGTACGGGGTGATAAACACAGTATTTATTTGATCATCCGGGTTCAGAGGTATCTGGTGGAAACCAGAATACGCGTCTATGAATGACAACAGTTCACACCCAGCAGTAGAATCTATACCCGATCTATCCTAGGCAGTGAGAATGGATCTTTTGGGCACGCCTTATTCAGGTTCATGTAATCGATGCACATACGCCAAACCACTGCCACATTCGGATCATGTTTCTTCTTTTCCACAAGCACCGGATTAGATAGCCAGTTCGGGTAAAGCACTTCCATGATGAACCCGGCTGCGAGGAGCCGAGCTATCTCATCTCCAATGACTTTTCTCCTATCTTTGGCGAAGCGGCGGAGAGGTTGCTTCACCGGCTTTGCTCCGGGTCTCACATTCAAAGAGTGCTCGGCCAATTCCCTCAGAACACCTTGCAAGTCCTGTGTGGACCAAGCAAAGATATCCCGATTCTCACGGAGGAAATTGACGAGCTCGCTTTCCTATTTCTCAGTTAACCCGGGACCAATTGTTACAGTGCGCTCTGGGAATGGATCATCAACGGGCACTTTCTTTGTATCCTTTGTTGCTTGAAATGAGACACTTCCATGCGGGTTACTCAGCGCTGACATATATTGCTGCGCGGACTAAGCCAATGCCGCTACTTCCTGGATCTTTCTCTTTTCTTGTGCAATCATGAGTGACTCGGCCAGGTTAGACCCGGCTGATGCGCACTCAATGGAACGTCGAAAATCCCCAGCTATGGTAATTACTCCATTTGGCCCAGGCAACTTCATCTTCAGGTAACTGATGTGAGTACTTGCCATGAATTTGTTCAGGGCTGGCCTGCCGAGTAATGCCTGATATGCGCTTTCTAAGTTCACAACCTCAAACTCCAAATTCTCAGTTCGGCAGTTATCTCTTGTGCTGAATAACACGTTAACCCGGACTTTGCCAATGGGTTCACAGGAGATACCTGGCACAATGCCATGGAAAGTTGTCCTTGTAGCTTGGAGCATGTTCTCTGAGATACCCAACTTGCGCATTGTATCCATGTACATGATATTAATGCTGCTACCATTGTCAATCAGCACCTTGGAGAACCTCACATTGATACTTGGCCCGATGAACGTTGGGTCCAGCACTAATGCATACGAACCAGGACTCGGCATGAGCCTGGGATGGTCCTTGATACTCCAGGTAATTTCCTGATCAGACCAAGGCATATACCTCGTCACTGTCGGCATAACCGCATTCACCTCCATATGTCGGTGTTGCAAGATCTTTCTATCCGTTTCCTCCATGGTAAACACACAGTAACTCTGGTGATGCTCCCTGTACTCATTTATCCTCTCATTGTCGGGGTACCTTTGATCTGGATGATGCTGATTTTCCACCTGATGTACTGCATCCCTTCTCTCATGGCTCTCATACCTCGGCGGAGGTGGTGGCAACATTAACTGTTGTGTATTTGCTCCGGAGAGTAGTTGCTGTCGAGGTACCTCCTGCCGCGGTTGATCATTCTGAGGTGCCTGAGCATTCCCCGAACCACTTTGCTTTATCTTCCTCATCCACTCACACTGCCGAGTTGTATGACCCGCCGGGTTACTCGGATTCGGCGTGTGAAACTTGCACGGTTGATCCAGCATTGTCTCATACGTATACCTCGGCCGGTCTTTCTTTTCTTGCCACTGTCTCTTTTGCTCCGGCGTCCAAGTTTTCTTGCCATCATTTCTTGGAGTCCACTGCTGCCCTCCAGTTTTCTAACGCTGATTACTCCCTGCTCCGGGTTGATCTTGATTTGCAGCAGCAACTTGTTGCGAACTGTATCTGTAATCTGGTCTATCATCTCTTCTCTTACTCCAGTAGTCATTTCGCCGGGATGATCCGGCTCCATCTCGCTGGTAGTACTCCTCGGTTGACTCATTTGACACAAGCCGGGGTTGAGTCGGATCACCCAAAGCATATGAATCAGCAATCTGGATTGTTTCTGCCAGCATAGTTGGCATATCCCTTTGTAACCTTTGCCACAGAATGCTTGCATATCTACACCCTTGTGCAAACCAAGCTATGGCCTGTGACTCAATCACGCCTTCACATGAGTTTCGCACATTTCACCAGCGAGTTAGGAACTCCCGGTCTGTCTCATTTGGTCTCTGCTTGACATTGCTAGGGTCTGTGGCCTATTCAACCTCTGATATGTGCTTGAGAAGTTACTGACAAACATTTCCTCAAAATCCAGCCAGCAGTTGATACTATCGGGTGGTAAATTGTTTAACCATACCCTCGCTGGCCCCTCCAACATCTGTGGTACGTATCTCACTGCCCATCTCATATTGCCTATAGCAATTTTTACTGCCGTTGCATAGTTAATCAACCAATCCTTCGGCTTAGTGCTACCGTCATATGTTTTCGTGCCTCTGGGTAACTAGAAGTTAGGTACCGGAGGCTCTTTCATGATCCGGGGCCCAAAACATGCTGGACCCGGAGGACCTTGCCCCTAAATTTGCTCCGACCTATAGAGTCGATCCAGCTTCAGCCTGGCGCCATCTGGTAGAAAATTCCTGCTTCCCAACCTTGACCCTATCACATGATGATCCGGCCTATGGTATCCTGCATTCTCCATTTCCGACTCACCGTCGTTGTATCTGTCTTGCTCTTGTTGAGCACATTTCTGCCGCATACCTTGGCCGGCGCTCCGCTCTTGCCGAGGTATACTCCACTGCTGCTGTTGCCAAGGTAGGTTCTGCCCTGCACCCACCGAGTTACGCTGTCCGGCATTGCCATTTCCAGTGTTTCTCTGACCGGCATTGCCTTGGTCATGGTTCTCTCGGCCAGCTTCACCTCGGCTGACACTTTGTCGATCCCCATTACCTTGCATCGCCTTTCCTTTCCCTGCCCTTGCCGGGTCATACGTGACTATCTGCTTGTTTCTCCTTGCCGAGGTTACCACTTCCTCTCTTCTAGGACCATCATGAGGGGATGATGCAGCCCCAGTGGAGTTCTCCGGGTTACCCACTGCCGAATAGACGACCTTGGAAGCCCCAGCTCTTGCCGGGTTATCCCTGAGCAACTCCTCATTCTGTCTGTTAGCGATCCGAACTAAATCGTTTACCCTCTCATGCTATCTTTGCCGGGCTTCACCCGTCAAACCTTCTAATTCGGATGCAGCCGCATCCGCTGACCTGAGGTTCTTTGCCGGGGTGCTGTACTTCGGCAGCCCCATGGACAAAAGGTTCTCTGATTCCTCGACTCTGGTCTCACCCTCTTTGTTCATTTCACTGATGAGGTTTTTCCCTTTTACTTTTACAACATCTACCTTATTTTCTCTTGTGTACTCGCACAACGTCATGTTCAACGACTGTTGAGCCGTGGCTATCTTTTTCGCGCCCTCTAATATTTTCTGCCTAGTTTCCTCTAACTCGGCTTGTGCCTGTGCCGGATCTACCACAGCTGCTATGGGGCTTGCCAAGCTATCCATTGCCTGCTGCAGCACATTCTTTGGCCTCTCTAGCGGAGGACCTCTACTTTTCCTAGGTGCCTTGGGTGTTACCTCCGGATCTGGTGCCGGGTCTTTGCTTGCGCCAGCGTCAGGCACTATCATCATCACCTCAGTGCAGTCTGGGGAGCAAGTGATACACGCACCGTGAGCCGTGCTAAGGGGTGGCTCGCCTCCCTCGACGATGTGCTACGGGTGAACGCAAGACACATCGACACCGACGTAGATCTTGTGGGCGCCAAGCTTGATGAAGAGGCCATTGTGCGGTGGAGGTCGCCTGCCGAAGCTACCAGCATTGTCACTGACATAGTCTAGCGCTCCAAAGCGCTGAACGATCCTAGAGACGATGCGCTTGCCGGTGCCGATGATGCTTCATGTCCGGTCTTCACTCCTGCTAGCGCTGCTAGCCCCACGGTGGGCGCCAACTGTCGTGGTGGTGTCACGGCAGATGCCATGGATAGGCTAAAGGTGGGGCCAATATGCACTAGAGGAATCCGGGGAGGGATAGTGTGGTGATTCCACACATAGATGCTTTGTATTCTCCAAGTTCACTGAGTTTACAGATGCTCCTTGAGCTGTGTTGGGGAGAGGTGGAAGAAGAAGCTCTCTTACTCTCACCACTACTTTCACCCAATGATCAGTTCACTAGCTTGCCAGCCCCTTCTATAGAGGTCCTAGTGCTCCTTATAAAGGGGAGGCTAGGTTACCTGTTAGGGTGTCGGGGGGATGATCCCCAGATACCCCAACCGAACAAGAAACAGGACAGTCGGATAGTGTCCGGCTGGCCAGATGCAGCCGGGCAAAGCAGGCCAGGCCGGCTACCTCATGGTAGTCGGATTAACAAGAAGTAACCGGCTACGACGACGTAGCCGGAACCAATCAAGGAGACAGGGCGACGTGCGTATTAGTGCACGGTACGCCCTGTACGATGACAAGACCGGCCATTACTCGGCCATACCAAAGACTTTGCGAGGATGACGCAGGAACAGTGGCCCAATGCTGACGACAGCTCGCACAACGTCCACTGTGCCTACGACAGCCATACCGCTCATAATCCAATGTGACACACCGTACCGGATACTATTGATGACCAGTCGGCTGGGACCCGCATGTGGGGCCCGCTAGTCGGATTGGCCAGTGAGACCGTTGCCTCTTTGCCTATATAAGGAGAGGCAAGGTGTCATTTCATTTAAGGCAGTAGCTAGAGAATACAGCTCGAGGAGCACTTGTAGTTCGTATATCCCACATAGTCAGATCCGGCAGGAGTAGGAGCTTTACCTCATCACAAGGGCTCCGAACCTGGGTACTTCCTGCGTCCAGCTATGCTTGCTTGTATCCAATCTCGCCTGCGGATGCCGTCGATAGCTTCCCTGCTAGTCCCCACACCTCTATCTAACCTCTTCAGGTACTGCCATTCCCAATACAACGACAATTGGCGCCCACCATGGGGCAAGATGGCTTCGACCGGAGTCACGTTCCGCACGGGACCCCGCACTTCAGCCGGTGAGCGCGTGGCCTCCGGCCTGGTGCTCACGCTCGGCAAATTCGACTGTGTCATCGACAACGCTTCCTGCTTCACCGGAACCTCCTTCCCGGTGAACGACACCGTCCTGCTATTCGGCGACCTCCCTGTCTACGTCGCCACCATTCCGGAGCGTTTCCCTAGGGAAATCGTCTCTGTCGCGGAGCTGCCGCATCCGGGCGGTAGCGCCTCTGTCCCATCCTGCGGCGTGGAGGTCATGATGGTCGGCTCCAGCTCTCACCCCTGCCAGCTGCGGGAGCGAGGCGCGGACGAGGTTGGAACTTCTGCCCCTCCGCAGCCTCGGAACCCGGTGGAGGATGCCATTGATCGGCTCCTGACGCCGGTTAACCTCGGGGATAACCCGGAGGAGGCGGAGGCCAACTTCACCATGGAGAGACAGATCCTCCTCCAGGAGGCCATGGAGCTGGCGGCAACCCGCAAGCAACTCGAGATCACCCGGCGCGAAACGCATTGCGCGCAGCTTCACCCGGCTACCATGAGCGAGCCGGCACGGAAATGGCGCACGGCAAGCTAGGCGGTAGGATGCAAAATGATGGGGAGCCGGATCCCGCGCCCGCCCTCATACGGCCCACCTATAGCACGCCCATCAAGAACCTGCGCGCGGCGCGAGCCGCAGCAGAGGAAGCCACTGGAGGCGAGGCGAGCCGCCCGGCCACGCTTCGCGGCGAGCTCCTCCGCGCCAGCGTGAGCAGGCCGATGCCAACTGGCAGATGCAGGAGGACCCCAGCTACTCCAAGGGGAGCAACCTGCCTGCTAACAGTAGGGGCGCGCCACGCGACACGCAGTAGGCATCCTTTCCTCAGCCGGCTAAGGCCCGCAGCAGGCGTCGCAGCTCTGGCAAGGGCCAGCCATGCTAGGAGCAGACGGTGAATAGAAACCCGTCGCCCCCTCCACCAACCGGAGCGCCCAGACCCGCCGGCTCCCGTCTCTCAGGCCGGGTGGGAGCACCCAACCCGGATTGTCCGGATGCCCGTGACTGCATCGAGCTCCTCGCTCAAGCGCACGTCACGGAGGAAGAAGATTCTACCGGTCCGGTTTGTTTCGGACCCTGCATCCGGAACGAGCCGTTTCTGGATAAGTTCTCCCTGCCCAGGGACACCCCCAAGTACGACAGCAGCATGAAGCCGGAGGATTGGCTGACCGACTATGCTACGGCAGTCGGCATCGCCCATGGGAACAAGCGCACTGCCGTGTGCTACGTCCCCCTCATGCTAACCGGGTCGGCAAGGACGTGGCTCAACAGCCTTGCGCCCAATAGCATCAACGCCTGGCCTGACTTTGAGAAGGTGTTCGTCCATAACTTCAACGGCACGTACAAGCATCCGGGGCGCCCACGCGACCTGGCCTTGTGCGTCCAGGGTGACCGCGAGACCGACCGCGAGTACCTCGCCAAGTGGACGGAGCTGCGCAACACCTGCGAGGGCATCCTGGAGAGCCAGGCCATCAGTTTCTTCATCGAGGGTTGCCGAGAAGGCACCATGCTTTGCCACCGGCTACTGTGTGACGAGCCGAAAACCATGGCGGAGCTCATGACGGTTGCGGACCAGTACGCCACGGCGGATGCCTCCATGAAGAAGCCCCTCCGAGTAAATGCTGACGGGCGTCCGACTCCTATGGAGCCGGCTCGCGACCATCCGAGCAATCCGGCTGGCGAAGCCGGATCCTCCAGGCGCCACGGCAACGACAACCGGTTCCATGGAGACCGCCAAGCCGGGCAGCAGAAGCCCCGCTACCACGCACGGCAGGTCAATGCTGTGGAGGGTGCGTCCGACGCACTGGCTAACGATGCAAGGAGGCAGAAGCCACGGCTCACCTTCAACCAGATGTTTGACGGCCCGTGCAAGTGGCACAGCGGTCCCTTCAAACCGGCTACGCACACCACTCGGAATTGCAGCTAGACCCGCCAGCTAAAAGACCAGGGTAACCAGCCTCGTCTCCCCCCGCCCCCTCCTGGTGGACCACCACCACCGGCTAGGGGATCCGACAATGATGGTAACGGCGACAACGGTGGCAACAACAACAATGGCTACCCCCAGCCGTACGCTGCCTACCACATCTTCGAGATGGAGCTGGGGGACAAGTACAGCCGCATGCGACGCTCCAAGGAGGTCAACGCCATCGTCTCTCCGGTCCCCTAGTACCTGAACTGGTGAGAAACCCCCATCACCTGGAGCCGCGCAGACCAGCAGGAGCAGCTGCCGACTCCCGGGGGCTACGCCATGGTGCTCGACCCCCTCATCGTCTCCAACGCGCGTACCTGCCGATTCTCGCGCGTCCTCATCGACGGAGGCAGCAGCCTCAACCTCCTCTACCAGTCCTCGCTGGAGAACCTGGGCATCTGCGAATGCGACCTGCGCCCGACTACCACAACACTCCACGGCGTACTGCCAGGGCCAGCCTGCGCCCCGCTGGGGAAAATCCAGCTGGACGTCATCTTCGGGACCGAGGAGAATTTCCGCCGCGAACCAATTTGCTTCGAGGTGGTAAACCTGACGAGCTCCTACCATGCTCTCCTCGGGCGCCCCGCCCTCGCCAAGTTCATGGCCGTCCCCCACTATGCGTACCTCAAGACGAAGATGACGGGACCCCACAGCGTGATCATCGTCGCTGGCTGCTTCAGGCGGTCGATGGAGTGTGCCTCGTCCGGTTCCAAACTGGCAGAGGCCCTCATCATAGCCGAGGAGAAGCGCGTGATCATGCGCAATGTGGCCATGGCCCAGCAGGACATGACGGCTAGCAGCAAACCGGCTGGAGAAGGAGCTTTCCAGCCAGCGAAGGAGACAAAGAGGATCCTGCTCGACCCCTCCAACCCGACTAAGTTCGTCACCATTGGTGCCGGCTTGGACAACAAATAGGAAGGCGAGCTTGTCGACTTCCTCTGTGAGAATCGGGACATCTTTGCATGGTCCCCCAAGGACATGCTGGGTGTGCCGAGGGAGTTCGCCGATCACTCACTTCATGTGCGTCCGGATGCCAAGCCGGTCAAGCAACCTCTACGCCGGTTCGCAGAGGAGAAGAGGAAGATAATCGGTGATGAGATCACCCCGCTCCTTGCAGTCGGGTTCATCATGGAAGTATACCACCCGGATTGGCTGGCGAACCCAGTCCTGGTGTTGAAGAAGAACAAGACCTGGCGCATGTGTATCGATTACACCAGCCTGAACAAGGCGTGCCCGAAAGACCCCTTCGCCTTGCCCCGTATCGATCAAGTCATCGATTCCACGACCAGCTGTGATTTGTTGTCTTTTCTAGATTGATTTTTCCGGTTACAATCAGATCCGGTTAAACCCGGCTGATCAGATTAAGACATCATTTATCACCCCCTACGAGGCTTTCTGCTACGTAACCATGCCTTTCGGTCTAAGAATGCAGGCGCTACCTATCAGCGCTGCATGCAGAAGTGCTTGCACTCGCAGATAGGCCGAAACATGCATGCTTATGTGGACGATGTGGTCATCAAGACCAAGGAGAAGCGCACCCTCCTCAAGGATCTGGGAGAGACATTTGGCAACCTCCGCCAGTATCATATGAAGCTAAACCCGGAGAAGTGCATCTTCGGAGTGCCATCCAGTCAGCTCCTTGGCTTCCTCGTATCACAACGAGGCATCGAGGCAAATCCGGAGAAGATCGCGGCCATCGAAAGGATGCAGCCGCCCAGGAGCCTGCTTGGAGTCCAAAAGTTCACCGGATGCCTGGCCTCCCTCAGCCGTTTCGTCAGCCGGCTAGGGGAGAAGGCACTCCCGTTGTACCAGCTGATGAAGAAGACGAACAAGTTCTCCTGGACTTTGCAAGCCGACACCGCATTTCATGACCTCAAGCGCATGCTATCCACATCGCCGGTTCTAGCCACGCCGGCTAGCAAGGAGCCGATGTTGCTCTATATAGTAGCCATCAGCTGGGTCGTCAGCGTCGTCCTGGTGGTGGAGCGCCTCGAGGAAGGCAAGGCTCAGCCGGTTCAGAGGCCTGTCTACTACCTCAGCGAGGTCCTCTCCCTCTCCAAGCAGAACTACCCCCACTACCAGAAGATGTGCTACGGCGTATACCTGGCATGCAAGAAGCTCAAGCACTACTTCCAGGAGCATCCGATTAAGGTCGTGTGCACCGCACCCCTTTCAGAAATCATCGGCAACAAGGACGCCCTCGGCCGATTCGCCAAATGGGCCATCGAGCTCGCTGCCTACTCCATCCAGTACGAGCCCCGGCTCATGATCAATTCGCAGGCATTGGCAGACTTCCTCGTCGACTGGGCCGAGACCCAGTACCTCCCAGCGGTTCCGGATTCGGACCACTGGAAGATGGACTTCGACGGGTCGAAGATGCTCGGGGGCTTGGGAGCCGGCATCGTGCTCACCTCACCCAAGGGAGACCGGCTGGAGTACGTGCTGCAGATCCACTTCAAGGCCTCCAACAACGTAGCCGAATATGAGGCACTGGCGCATGGACTCCGGATAGCCAAGGAGATCGGTGTCAACTGGATCCTGTGCTTCGGTGATTCGGATCTGGTGGTCCAGCAAGTATCCGGAGAATGGGACGCCAGAGATGCAAACATGGCCCTCTACCGGTTCCACATCCAGAAGCTCAGGGCCTCCTTCGACGGATGCGAATTCCACCACGTCCCCCGCGTCAACAACGAGGCAGCCGATTTCACTCGCCCGAATCGGATCCACCAGGAAGGCGATCCCACCAGGGGTTTCCTTGGAGCACCTGCGCAAGCCCTCCATCAACCCGTCGCCAGAGTCAGACTCCATCATCTGGGAAGGAAGCGCTCCAGCTGACGGAGCAGCAGAAGCGGAGCCCGCAGAGCCACCAAAGAAGAAGACCCGCACCAACTCCGGCAAGGCAGTGCCCTCGGGCTTGCAAGACCCGGGGGCTGCCGTCCCGGGTACGCCATCCGGACGACCCCCGACATCCGTCAACCGGAGAGCGGGAGCATCCTCGTCATTCGGGAAGTGCCATCCTAGGCACAACCCTTCATGAGCTACATCGCCAATGGCGAACTTATGGATGACGAGGTGGAAGCCAGGCAAATCTGGCGCCGCGCGCACACGTACACCATCATCAACAGTGAACTGTACAAGCGCAGCGTATCCGACATTTTTCAAAGGTGTGTCGATGTAGACACGGGCTACCGGCTACTCAAGGACATCCACCAGGGTAGTGCGGGCATCACGCTTCGTCAAGGGCGATAGTTGCCAAGGCGTTTCGCCATGGTTTCTATTGGCTCACCGCCCTCGAGGACGCTGAGCAGCTGGTCCGCGCGTGCAATGGGTGCTAGCGCTTCGGGCAGCTCAGGCACATGCCAACTTTGGTACTCAAGACCATACCGATCACCTGGCACTTCGCGGTTTGGGGCCTCGACATGGTCAGTCCCTTCAAGCGAGCACGCGCGGGTATGACCCATCTGCTGGTGGCGGTGGATAAATTCACGAAGTGGATCGAGGCAAAGGCTATCCGGAAGCTGGACGGGGCGACAGTCGTCACCTTCTTCACCGACATCATCAACCGGTTTGTCTAGCCCAATAGCATCATCACCGACAACGGCACGAACTTTGCCAAGGGGGCCTTCGCCCGGTTCTGCAGCAACAAAGGCATCCGGCTGGACCTTGCCTCCATCACGCACCCGCAGTCCAACGGGCAAGTCAAAAGAGCAAACGGCTTGGTGCTAGCCGGTATCAAGCCGTGCCTCATTGAGCCATTGGAGCGGTCACCCGGATGCTTGATCGAGGAGCTTCCGACTGTGCTGTGGAGCCTCCGCACCACACCGAATAGATCAACCGGCTACACACCGTTCTTCCTGGTCTACGGATCGGAAGCCGTCCTCTCCACAGACATCGAGTTCGACTCACCGCGCAAGCTCCTATACGACGAAAAGGCCAACCAGGAGGCGCGGGAGGACGAAGTAGACCACCTGGAGGAGGCCCGCGAGCTGGCTCTGTCCAGGTCAGCCCTGTACCAGCAACGACTACGCCGCTACCATTCAAGCCGGATCCGCCCAGTCTCGTTCCGCGAGGGCGACCTGGTTCTCCGGCTGGTGCAAGACACGAAGGGCATGCACAAGTTATGACCACCTTGGGAGGGCCCCTTCATCATCAGCCGGGCACTGCCCAATGACTCCTACTACCTCATTGACACGCAGCAGCCGTGCAAGAACAAGATGGACAAATCAGACAAGGAGACCGAGCGTCCCTGGAATGCGGCCTTGCTGCGCCCGTTTTACACCTAGTCGCCAAACAGTGTATGTATCCCGCAAACCCTATGAATGAAAATGCGGACCCCTACGAGATGCTCGGGGGCTCCTTGCTAGAAATGTGTCTTCACATATGTTTTTCGGTTCTGATTTTCCGGCTCCGGCAACCCCTACCCGGGGGCTCGCCGGCTGGCCCAACCTGCTAAGTCAACAAACCGATTGAGTAGTGTGCGACGATATCAGAGGCCCACTCTTCGTCTCAGCTACAGACTGCAACCCGGTTGTCCGGCTAGCAAGAGCAAAAGCCCGAGGCATCCCACACAAAAAACAAGGAGGAGACGCGACAAACCGGGCGTCCCGGCCTTGCAACTAGCTTAAGCCAATCCGGTTACTAAGCCGTTAGTACCGTGCGTGATCTACTGTCAGCTCCCTTCGATTCCGGCTGCAGACCGCAACCCGGCTACCCGGCAAGGACGCAGCGAAAACAGCATAGCACACGGGAAAGCGACCAAGTGTCCAGGGAGGAGCAAGCTGGTTTTTGAAAAAACAAATCCGTCTTTCGGCTACAATTTGGCAGACTAACCTATTAACCTGTGAGGATGTATGTTATGTGTATGTATATTCTTGTCCGACTACCTTGAGTCGGAATTCAGGAAGGAAAGGAGAAGAAGACTCGAAGTCCTTGCCTTCATCAAGCACTCCGAATCTCGGGGGCTACACCCACTGGGATCTTGTAGTTCCTGAACGGCTAAGGGTGTTTAGCCGGCCGTTCGGAGCCCAGGTGAGGGCAAGGGCAGGAGCAAGAGAAGGCAAGAAAGATTTGAAGCACCTGGCTACGCCAGCTACTCCGAATCTCGGGGGCTACACCCTGTGGATGCGCTCGCGCGCCCCCACTGGAATGTTAGTTCCCCCGGCTGAAGGTGTTCAGCCAGCGAAAGCAGCCGACTAAGACGAGTCTAGTCGGATAAAGTTAGAAGACTTGGGAAAAAGAAGGAAGATTCAAAGCACCTGGCTACGCCAGCTACTACGAATCTCGGTGGCTACACCTAGTGGGTGCGCTAGCGCGCCCCCACTGGAGGTGCAGTTCCCCAGACTAAAGGTGTGTAGCCGGACGAAGTAAGCCAGATAATGTCAACCGGCGAAATGTTGAAAGAAAATTCGAAGCACACAAGTTGAAGGAAACTCAAGCAAGTTCAATATTAGCGAGCAAAGAAAAAAGGGAGGCGAAGCTCCCATAAGTTAAACCGGTGTCAGAGACAGCCGGTACAGATAAACAAGTTTCAAATAGAACTAAAGCAAGACAAATACACCCGGCATCCCGGGGCAACGACTAAGCGGCAGGACCCTTGCCGTGAGGAGCGTCTTGGCTGGCAGAAGCTTCAGGCGGAGGAGGAGGCGCGACGCTCGATCCGGTTTCGGCGCCCGCAAGCGGCTACGTCGGGTCTTCCACATCAGGAGTACCAACGGACTCCGAGTCGGTGAGCACCTCGTCGGGGTCCACGTTGTTGGCGATTTTGATGGCAGATCCATGGAGCTCCGGATGGGCTTGGTGGATGGCGGCAAGGTCAGCGCCGGCACGGAAGCCTCCGTCGATCTTCTCGACGCGGGGGTCCTTGTACTAGGAGAGCATGAGGGCCAGAGCCATCTCCGCCCCGGCTTGCTCCGCCAAGTCCTGCAGCCGGTCCACCGCAGCCGGCACCTCCCCCACCCTCGCAGCTAGCTAAGCCATCGTCTCCGGAACCGGAGCATCCGGCCACAGGAAGGAGAAGACGTCCCATGCCGCTTGACGAAGCTTGGCAGCTTCTTCGCCAAGAAGGACGACGAGCTCCTGGGCCGTCGGCTGCGCTCCCGGCCAGTTCTCCTACAGTCGGTTGTAGGCCAGCAGGTCTATGCCGGGATAAAACACTGTCAGAAAAGAGAGTCAGATCTAGCTACCGGATCCGGAAAGAAAAGAAGGCGGAGAAGAGTAACTCACCCTTAGCCGTGTGGCCAACCTGCATCAGCTCCTCCACCAGAGCCTTCTCCTTTGTCGCCAGCCATTTGATTTCCTTCTCTTGGTCCTTGTTTTGGGCCTTGAGAAGGTTGAAGGCTTCGGTCCGGCTGGCGAGCGAGGCGTCGCGCTCCTTGATGGTGGCCTCCAGGACATTTACCCTCGCGTGCCAATCCTTGTTCTGCAGCCGCAGAGTAGAGTTGGACTTGCTCAGCCGGTCGTTCGCTTTCTTCAAGCGATCGATCTCGTGCTGAGCGCACATGAGGATGGCTGCGACAAAACCGGCTATCGGTAAAAAAAAAAGACGGATGAAGCAAACTTACTCTGGGAAGTCCCGTTGGCAGCGGCGAGCTTCTGCTCTAGGGACCGGTTCCCGCCGGCTGCAGCCTCCAGCAGCCGGATCTCCTTTATCGCCAGTTCGAGGGTGGCGGCAAGGTCCGTCAGCGAGGCGGTGGAGGAAGCATCGTCATCCACCGCATTGACGGCCAAGGACTCCTTCGTGGCAATCACCGCCATCTTCCACTCATCCCCCGTCTCTTTGTCGGAGCTGTCGTCGCTGACAACCACGAGCTCCTTGCCGGTAGCGGCCCCCCGCGCACCCGCGGAAGATCCACCCGGATGAGGATCCTCCGCCTTCGGCTAAACCACCACATCTGGCTGCGGACCCTCTGCTCCAGCTGAGGCAGCCGGTTCAGATCGAGGTGGTGGCGGAGGCGGCGCCATGGGAGAAGGAGGGGCGCGGGCAGACGCGGCCGGAGCGTGAGGGCGGTGACCCGGTCGACGCTCGAGCCAGGCTCGTGGCTCCAAAGGAAACCAGCGTGCTAAGAAGACAGAAGAAGAGAGGAAGGAAAGAAAAACAAATAAGTCAAGGACAGAAAGGCAGGAAAAGAAATAGGCAGAAAATGATAAAGGAAAAGGGAGGAGGGACGTACCCCGACACAACCGGAGGCGGCCCCTTCTTCCGGCCAAGGCGGCTCGGCGGCAGGGCGCTGGTCCGGCTCCTCTTGGGGGCTGGCTCCTCCGCGACAGGCCGGCGGGAGCCAGAACGGCTGGAGCCGCTCCCGCCAGCTTCGCCGTCCGTCGCAGAGCGCAGCGCCGGATCAGTGGTCGGCGTGGCCTCCTCCTCCTTGTCAACCTCCGGGTGGGGGTCAACAGCCGGCTCGTTGTTCCGGCTGGGGAAGGCATCCCCGTCCCCGTCCGACTCCTCGCCAGACCGCCGAGCACGTGGCTCGGGCAAGTCAGGCGTGAACTCCTCAAGGGGAGCCTCAGCCTCCTCGCGAAGGATGCAAGCGAAGATCTGTCGAATACAAGAAGTTAGCCGGACAAAACAAGAAAGAAATGCAAGAAATACAAAAGAAGCTTCCGGCTAGAAGAACTTACCCAGGGCGCGCGGTTTTCTCGGCTGTAGGGCGCCAGACTGAACTTCCAGCCCTCTGGTAGCCGCTCCTTGGTGATCGTCCACACCCACTCCTTCAGGTTGTGGTAGCGGGGATCGCGGCGTGACAACCGGGTTGGGTCCAGCCGGCCGGAGTAGTAGCACATTTTGTGTGCTTGCTGCTGCAATGGCATCATCAGCCGGGACATCCAGCTGAGGGTGATGTCCAGGCCAGTTAGCCGGCAGGTGACGAGGGAGCGCATGCGCTGCAGCATCGCGTCTGACTGCGCCTCGTCGCCGTGGATCGTCAGCTCCCAGTTCTGCCGGCTGGACTCGACATCCTGGAAAGCCGGAAGATTGATCCGGTCGATGTTGGTGACGTTCTTGACGTAGAAGTACGACTGCTGCCACAGTCATACCGTGTCATGGAGCAAGAACTTGGGGTAGCCGGATTGGGCACGGGAGTAGATGGAGGTGCCACCGCGGACGACTAGCGGCCCCTTCGTGTACTGCACCTACGGCCGGACTCGGAAGAGCCGACAGAAGAGCCCGAGATCCGGCTGGATCCCGAGGTAGCTCTCGCAGAAGGCCATGAAGTGCGCCAACGTCCCGATTGCGTTGGCGCCAAGATGGTGGAGGCGGAGATCGAAGAACGCCAGGAAGGTGAGGAAGAAGGGATGCACGGGCAAGGAAAACCCGCGCGCCAGATGGGAGAGGAAGATGACGCGCTCCCCCTCCGCCGGGTGCGGCGACACCTCTCCCACCGGTGCCAACCGCACCACCACTTCCTCCTCCGGCGGAAGGACGCGGGTCGCGTGGTACTTCTGGATGTGGTCCTCCGTGACGGAGGAGCCACACCAACCTCCGCGGTCGGCTGCCATTACCGGCTGACAGGGAGGCGCGGTGGCAGAGGAGTAACGGTGGCCCGTACCGTCGACGATGAAGAGCGGGCGGTGCAGCGGGCTACAACGGCAGCAGGGCAAGGGCGCAAAGGGCAGGAGCGCGCTGGGAAGAGGAAAACTGGAGTGGGGGAGCGAAGGAGGGGAACTTCTCCCCCCGCAGCGTCCCTTTAAAGGACCGGAAGCGCAACCGTCAACAGCGCCACGTGGCGCGCATCTGGACGACCCTCACCCCAACCGCCGCCCAAATCCCGTGTGCCGACGCGGCATGCGCAGAAGATCCGGGAGCGAGAACCGAAGCGTCGGGCAGCAGTTTCCCGAGGCGACGTGCGACGGGACGTTATGCTGCCCGCCGCAGTGCAATGATGGCGCAGCGTCTTGGCAGTGCGGCGTCGCGGCGTCCACGGGTAAGCGCACCACCAAAGCGTGGCGAAACACAAATTCAAAATCAGGAGGGAGCGCGCGCACATTTCGCCTAAGGGCGGAATCCACACGCGCTCGGGGGCTAGTGTCAGGGGGATGATCCCCAGATACCCCAACCGAACAAGAAACAGGACAGTCGGATAGTGTCCGGCTGGCCAGATGCAGCCGGACAAAGCAGGCCAGGCCGGCTACCTCATGGTAGCCGGATCAGCAAGAAGTAACCGGCTACGGCAACGTAGCCGGAACCAATCAAGGAGACAGGGCGACGTGCGTATCAATGCACGGTACGCCCTGTACGATGACAAGACCGACCATTACTCGGCCATACCGAAGACTTTGCAAGGATGACGCAGGAACAGTGGCCCAATGCTGACGACAGCTCGCACGACGTCCACTGTGCCTACGACAGCCATACCGCTCATACTCCGATGTGACACACCATACCGGATACTGTAGATGACCAGTCGGCTGGGACCCGCATGTGGGGCCCGCCAGTCGGATTGGCCAGTGAGACCATTGCCTATGTGCCTATATAAGGAGAGGCAAGGTCGCAGTAGTAAGGGTTGGTCTCATTGCATTTAAATCAGTAGCTAGAGAATACAGCTCGAGGAGCACTTATAGTTCGTATATCCCACATAGTCAGATCCGGCAGGAGTAGGAGCTTTACCTCATCATGAGGGCTCCGAACCCGGGTACTTCCTGCGTCCAGCTACGCTTGGTTGTATCCAATCCTGCCTGCGAACACCGTCGATAGCTTCCCTGCTAGTCCCCGCACATCCATCTAACCTCTTCAGGTACTGGCGTTCCCAATACAACGACATAGGGCATGCGTGGAGGCATATTCCTGGGAATATGCCTCTCCCAAAATAGCAAACCGACTGGGTCACATTTTCCCTTTGTAAGCCATGCAGAGGCTACGTAACCCTCTGCGGCGCCAGCATCAGCTGACATGGGCTACGCCACCTTGGTCGGCCACGCCCTGCTTGTCGTGGTGGTGTCACAGCAGATGCCATGGATAGGCTAAAGGTGGGGACTAATATGCGCTAGGGGAATCCAGGGAGGGATAGTAGAGTGATTCTACACACAAAAGTTTGTATTGCTATCTCTTCAAGATTACAAGTGCTCCTTGAGCTGTATTGGTGAGAGGAGGAAGAAGGAGCTCTCTTACTCTTGCCTAGATCTACTAGCCCTAAGGAATCACCAAACCAACTAGTGCTCAACCAACCCCCCTACCAGAACCCTAACCCCCTTATATAGAGGAGGTTTGGTCCTGGCTTAGGGCATACGTGGAGGCATATTCCTAAGAATATGCCCCCTCCCAAAGTGGTAACCCGACCGGGGTGCTTTTCCCCCGCGTCACACATGCTTTAGCGACGTAAGCCTCTGCGGCGCCCGCGTCAGACGACATGAGCGTCGTCACCCTTGTCGGCCACGATCCGGTGGTCCTGCCCTTGCTTTATTCGCTCATGCAGTGCGTACCGGACCTTCTTTTTTGACCAGAGAGATTCCTTCCTTCTCCCAGAAGCCAAGCGAGGATCCGGATCATAGTAGATCCGGCCACACCTATTCCTGCATATAAGTTAGACAAGCACTTCCGACTTACTCCTTAAGTCGGATGAGACAACATTAGGCGACCCCCCTGGTCCGGGTTACTCCGTGATCCGGCCTGCCTTGAGGTGACTCGGCCAGCATCCGCTTTGACCTTGCCAAACCTCGGCTAACTCGGCCGTTATACCCCGGAGTGACCCTACCCGGGGGTATCCCCCCAACATTAGTCCCCGAAGCTGGTGCAGTCTTAGCTTCCTTGGCCGCTAAGGCCACATCAGGTTCATTTATGTCCGAGCCTCAGACATTTAATTCCGGGTTACCTCCTTATCTCGGATTATATGGATTTACATTCCCTTCGCATGTTCCAAGTTTTCACTTACCGGCCGGGTCACCACTTTGGCTCAGATCCCATGGTTATCATGGTTTGATCTGGGCCCCGTTTCCTTCTCTCATATGCCAACCCACGGGGAGGCTAATCATTGCCTCGTCTTATTTTAAGGGCCTGCACAGTAACCGCCACAGTAATTGTCAGTTATCACTATGCGTGGGTCACGTCATGCCTGCCTCATCGTTTACCACAACAGTGCGTCGCGTCATGGGATTGCTTCTACTCTGTGGCCCCCTGTGTGGCTTTTCTCTGATTGGCTGATGCCGATGATACACGGCCACACCGTGTGGCTCGTCGGCACAACGCGATCCCACTCATCGATCACTGGGGGTGGTTAAATAGGGGAGGGCCGCGTCCCTTAGCGTTTTTCCACCTCTGCGCCCCTTTGCCCGTTGCGTTTTCTCCTTCGTCTTCCCTGCGACCACGCCGCCGCCGGTGCTTTCTAGCAGCAGCGCTGCCACCTCCCGTGCCTCACGCGCAGCCACCACTTGCAGCTTCTTCGCCACGGGTCCACGCCAATCTAGGCCTCAGATCCCCGCCGCCGCTAGCTCCAGCGAGGATAGCGGATACGAGATGACGGAGGAGGAGCTCGTCGTTGCCGAGCAGGAGATGGAGGAGGACGCTGGCGCGGCAGACCATGGTGCGTGGGCCGGGTCATGGGTCTGTCAAGATGACCTTGACTGGCTCTACCGGACCAGGCGCATTCCTGCCGGCATCACTGCTCGTCTCCCCTCCTCGGAACTGGCCCCCTCACCCAATCCGGGTGAGTTCGTTGTATTCCTGTCCCACTTCCAACGGGGATTTGGCCTTCCGGTGAGCGATTTCTTCTAGGATTGGGTTAGGACGTATCACCTGCAGCCGCACCATCTCCCAGCAAACGCTATCACCTCTCTTTCCGCCTTTGCCTCTACGATCGAGGGCTACACCGGACTATGGCCCACGAAGGAGCTGTGGATCCGGTTCTTCGGCCTCTGTCGCAACGTTGTCCCCAATATCCATGTTGAGTCGGAGGACAAGCAGCTCACCCAGTTCGGAGCTGCCTCCATCTTGCCCCGGAGGTTTTCGGTCTTTCCCCGGGTCACCGGGCTTGACTCCTGCAAAGGATGGGCCCGGACCTTCTTCTACATCCGGAACGAGGGTACCGAAGATTTGATTCGGTTGCTGCCCTACACTCTGGGCCCACCTGACACGGATTTCTGGGAGGAGGTCCCCAAGAAACCTACAGCTCTGGCCAACCAAGTTAACAAGAGGTTCGTGGAGCTAAAGAAGCTCGGATTGCGCAACAAGGACGCTATGATCACGTTCGTGCGCAACCGAATCTCTCCCCTCCAGAAGCACTCCCACAAGTTGTGCCACATGAGCTTCGGACGCGACCCCAACCGAACCTCCTCCTTTGAATTGAGCAACACCGAGATCTTTCGGCAGGTTAAGGCTCTTTTCACCACTCACAAGGATTTCTCCGCCGAATGGACGTGGGGAATCGAGCACTACTGTCGTGACAGGCTCCCTCCCGCGGTAAGCTTCGCGGGGCAAACTTATTTCGGATCAAGTATGTGTCGGTTTTTGTTATATTTCTGACCCTGTTCTTCTTGCTTTTTCTCAGCTGTTCCTTAAGCAAACTCTCGAGGATGGTACGGACCCAACCCTTAAGTGGGCGCCGGACCGAGAAATCCCGGATGAGGAGGAGCCGGACCAGGAGATGTTCCTCCCTATGTCCGACGCCACCAAACGGCCCAGCGGTAAATTCCCTTCTCTTAGAGATTGGTCCGATGATGAGGATGACTCGGATATCGACGTGATTGAACCCGTTGAGGTTGTCCCTCTTTCTTTTGCCTTTTCGGCATTAGCTAACCCCGGTGGGCATATCCACGAGGATCCTCCACTTGCTACAGTTGAGCCGGTTCCGGTGGCGTCGAAGAAGAAGCCCGGAGCCGCATCAAGTTCTTCCTCCGAACCTTCTCAGCCCACAAAAGGCAAAAGAAGGCCGGAGACAAGACTGCCTCCAAGAGGGCAGGCAAAGCCCCGACACGGAGGGCCCGGAAACCCAAGGAGGCCGAAACCTCGGATGCGTAAGTCATTTCTCATTGTGTAACTCACTTTTCCTTGCATCGCGGTAATTTCACTCCTGACATTATTCTCTTTTTCAGGCCTCCTGTGGAGGTCCCTCAGAGCGGATCGAGCATCTCTTCTCCCCTTCGGTCTAGCCCTTCTCCTCATTGTGACGACGAGTCACGCCCGCTGAGCCCTATTCCGGAGGGCTCTGCGGCTGCTCTGGGTTCCGCAGTACCTCATCAAGAGGAACGCGACCTCGGAGCGGGAGGGGTCGGTTCGGCCGAGGCGATGGTGTCCACCACTTCGGCATTGCCGCAACTAGCAACCACCGAGTCTATCACAACACCAGCACCAGCAGCATCTCTAGTACTAGCAATCGAGCCAGCACCTGCCCCGGCACCAAGGAAACCAACAACAGCTCCAGTGCCAAGTTCTTCTGCCTCGTCCTTGTCATCTCAGCCTCGGCGAGGAACTATTCCAGCAACTTCCAAAGGGAAATCCACCATGGTTACTTCTTCCCAGCAAGCTAAAGGCAAGAAGGCTCCGGATACTGCCAAGTCTACATCTGTCGAGGCCGGGTAGCGAACCCTGTCGTCGATGCTTCCGAAGAAATCACCAGCAGCGACGGATGTTCCTGCCGAGCCAACAGATGCACAGCAGATGGTTTTGCACACCAGCCCAGCTCTTACTCTAGTTGAGAGGAAGGAAGCTCATGCAAAGGCTTGGTGGCACCCCACATGCCCACTGGCGAACGGTACCCTCCGAGCCTTATCGAGTTTGTTATGAACTGGAATAAGGCGGAGTTCGTCCACAACGACGATCTCCCGGAAAAGTTCGGCCCCGCAGAATTTTTTGCCCAGATGAATACTGCCACCAAGGCAATTAACCTCGCGGGGCGAATGATGGAGGTATGTAAACTTCAAAACCAACATAGATAATAGGTGGGTTTGGGAAAAGTCCTTTACATGATGTAGATAATAACTATTAGTCCCCGAGCCTCCGGGGGAGTAGCTTGTTACTCGGCCGGATGATCATTAGAAAACCAACGTAGTTGCATGTAAACTTCAAATATGCACACACCTAGAGCCGGGTTAAGTTCCACTTGGCCCAGATCTTGTACACTTCGAATATGCACACACCTAGAGCCGGGTTAAGTTCCACTTGGCCCGAATCTTGTATACTTCGAATATGCACACACCTAGAGCCGGGTTAAGTTCCACTTGGCGGATCTTACTCGAATATGCACACACCTAGAGCGGGTTAAGTTCCACTTGGCCGGATCTTGCACCTCGAATATGCACACACCTAGAGTCGGGTTAAGTTCGACTTGGCGGATCTTGCACACTTGAATATGCACACACCTAGAGCGGGTTAAGTTCCACTTGGCACGGATCTTGAACACTGAATATGCACACACCTAGAGGCGGGTTAAGTTCCACTTGGCCCGGATCTTTACCTCGAATATGCACACACCTAGAGCGGGTTAAGTTCCACTTGGCCGGATCTTTTACTGAATATGCACACACCTAGGCGGGTTAAGTTCCACTTGGCCGGGTCTTATACTCGAATATGCACCAAGCTAATTTTACATACATGCTTCTTTGGGTAACCACCAATCGCCGGAGCACCGAATTTTAACGCTTGCTTGATACCCACAAGATCCTGCACGCAAAACATGTTGCACTTGGTGCAGAACATGAAAAGAGAGGTAATCTTCTCCCTTGGCACCTCTCGTTTTTCTTTACCTTCTTCCGCCGAACTAATCTCCTCATTCAGTTTTTGCAGCTGGGGTAGAGGCTGAGAACAAAATTATGCGGAAGAACTTGGAGGAAATCTGGGGTATGTCCTCTTTTGTTCGACCTCGTAGTGTTTTCCATTTCTTCTTCTCCTTGGCTCGGCAAACATTCACTCCTCGGCTCTGCCGAGTCAACATACTATTTCAGCATCGCTTGAGGATTGTGTGCCCGTGCCTAAGATGATGATGCATTTTCTCGAACAAGCAGGGCAGCATCAGGCCGAGCTAAAGAAGAAGAATGATGAGCTTGCTCTCCTCCGGACTAAGGACGACGAGATTGCCAAGCTCAAGGCCGAGATGGAGAAGATGAAGGCCCAGCACCAAACCGAGCTCCAAAAGGTTGGCCAGGACTTCACAGAAGAGCGTGAGCGCCTTACTCTCCAGATCTCCAAGGGCCAGGACCTACTCAGAGAATCCGACCTCCATCTTGGGTCGGCTAACGCTGAGCTTGAGAAACTTCGTAAAAGACGCGATCCCTGCATCAAGGAGTTAATCCGGATCCATAGCCACATTTCTCGTAAGTTCCTTTCCCTTATCCGACATACTTCTCCGGGTTACCTCATATGTCTTTCCTTCACCTTCTTCCTTTGCCTTGTTTCCAGACCACTTTCCAGAGGGTACTGCCATTGCAAGCGCTGATGTTGCCAAATTTCGCCGAGAGAGGGGTACCCCCATTGCTCCTGATGGTGAGAACATTCCCTTGGACATGGTGGACCTATTGGTCAGCTTGTCCTCTCGCGTGGAGACCATCAAGAATTATGGCAAGGATATCCTCGACGTTGCAGTGCGCATCTTCAATACGTTCTGGCCCGAAGAGAGTAGCCCAGAGTCCATCGCAACTCTCGTCGAGAAATTAATGGAAGTTGAGACCCAGCTTGACCTCTGGAGAGAGTCCGCTAGTCGTGCCGCAGCTGACACCATCCTTCAGCATATTCTCACATGGTACGAGAAGATCGACCTCAGCCTCCTCACACGCCGGTGCACCGGATCTAGATGGACCGATGATCCGGAGTGGGTAGCTCAGCGCCAGTACTGTGCCTACAGCCTCATCGAATATTCTCCTATTCATGATTGGGTTGAAGGACCGAGC
The DNA here is from genome assembly GCA_023614405.1 of Avena insularis. NCBI lineage: Eukaryota > Viridiplantae > Streptophyta > Magnoliopsida > Poales > Poaceae > Avena > Avena insularis. Next base: position 83,959,320 of record CM042684.1, on the reverse strand, counting down.
TTCCTGGAATCCGCTGGGGACGAGCAGAATGAGAATGTTGAAGATGGGTCAGATGAGGACGGGGAAGATGATGCTTCGGATATTGAAGACATCGACGACGACGCCGAACCTGCTCCTCCTTAGTTCTAAAAAACTTGAAAATTTATCAGATCCCCGGTATGCCGGGTGCAATTGTATGCTGGATATGTGATATTTTGCTAATATGTTTTTATGCCGGATTAACTTGGGCGTAGTCCTCGAGTTTCATTTTCTTGTTCGTCCAATTCTTTGGCTCGGTCCGTGTCTACCTTGATTCGGTTTTACGACTTACGAATCCGAGCTTCAAAAATTGTCTTAACAATACTTAGAAACTTTGAGGCTTGGCTCAAAATAATTTAGCATAATAACTTGAAAATAAATACAGGGTTAGTCCGGAAAAAAAAATGTTAGCTCGAATAAATTCGTTTCCTTAGTCGTTTTTCATGTGCTACGCAATTCCAAACTTGTTCCCTTGCTTGCCATGAAGCCAATTCGTGTTGGACAGCAGCAAGTCGAAGGGTTGGGTTTTTGGTGCTCACACATTACTAATCCGGGTTAAGTAGAACGACATATTCCAGCTACCGCACAAGAAATTACGACAAATATTATTAAGGCAGTCCCCGAGTTACTCCTCGAGGCGCTGCTATTTCATTGATAAGCTCATTGCCGACATACATACCGACATATGAGATGACTCGGATACATACACTTCTTAGCTAAGTGTAGAAGGGACGAAGTAGTGCTACATTCCATGGTCGCTTGGATTCCTCTCCGGACTTGTCCGCCTTGTTTTTTTCCTGTGGCTTTGCATCTATAAGATAGTAAGAATCATTGTGCAATGCTTTGCTCACAATGAACGGCCCTTCCCATGGGGGGATAATTTATGCATGCCAGTAGTACGTTGTACCAACCGGAGCACCAGGTCGCCTTCCCGGAAGACTCGGGGGCACACTTTCCGGCTATGATAGCGTCGGAGATTTTGCTGATATATGGCGGATCCGGGCGATGCAGTTCTCTCGCTTCTTCAGCAGATCAACATCATTTTGCGGGCTTCTTGCACCCGGCTTCGTATTGGGTGACCCTAGGAGAATCATGCTCTATGCCTGGTAATACAACCGCCCCATATACCAGAAAGAATGGCGTATAGCCTGTTGATCGATTCAGAGTTGTTCTTAAGCTCCACAGTACCGCTGGTAGTTCTTCTATCCAGCACCCCGCTGATCTTTGCAGCGGCTCAATGAGCCGGGGTTTTATCCCGGATAATACTAATCCGTTGGATCTTTCCACTTGCCCGTTCGATGTGGGGTGGGCTACCGAGGCGACATCGAGTCGGATCTTCTTATCCCGGCAGAAGCGTGCAAATGCTCCTTCCGCAAAATTTGTTCCATTATCGGTTATAATACTGTGTGGATAACCGTATCTCAAGATGATGTCTCTGACAAATGTCACGGCCGTAGCTCCATCACATTTTCTTATAGGTTTCACTTCAATCCATTTTGTAAACTTGTCCACCATGACCAAAATGTGTGTCATGTTTCCTCTCGCCGGTTTGAACGGGCCAACCATATCCAAACACCATACAGCAAATGGCCACGTAATCGGTATGGTCTTGAGTTCCGACATAGGCATATGTGTCTTGGTGGCGTACCTCTGACAACCATTGCATTTTCTCACCAGATCTTCTCCTTGTTCCAAGGCACTTGGCCAGAAGAATCCATGCCGGAACGCCTTTGCCACCAAGGCTCGGGATGAGGCATGATGCCCGCATTCTCCTTGGTGTATATCTCGGAGGATGTCAAGCCCTTCTTCCGGGTCAACGCATCTTTGGAGAACATTAGTTACACTCCGTTTGTATAACTCAGAATTGATGATTGTGTATGCTTTTGCTCTCCTCTGAGTTTGCCTGGCTAACACCTCCTCAGCGGGTAACGTTCCGTCTTTCAGGAATTGGAATATAGGCAGTGCCCAAGCTGGTATCGCTCGTGGAGGGAACATCTCCTCATCAATTTCCATCTGATCCACCGGCATAACTTCAGCCGGATCATGCTGAGCAGTTCCCGGGTTTGCCGAGGCAGTCCCCGGGTTTGCTGATGCAGTCCCCGGGTTTCGCATACTACCTCCCGTGTCAATGTCCATGGGCTCAGCTCCGGATTCCGTATTTTCCGGGACATAGATCGAGTCGGTTCCTAGGGACGGCCTGATAGATGGTTTTCTGAGGTGTTCCAATGCTACACCCGGGGGAATTGCCTGTCTGGTCGATCCGAGCTTCGACAACATGTTGGCAGCCTCGTTTTCCGCCAGGGGTACATGGTGAAATCCACACCCCTCGAAGTAACCAGATATCTTCTGCACGTGAAATTTGTATAGTGCCATGTTTGGATCCAGGGCGTCCCACACTCCGGACACCTGCTGCACCACCAGGTCCGAGTCACCAAAGCATATTATCCGACGTATGCCAATCTCCTTTGCCACTTTGAGCCCATGCACAAGAGCCTCATACTCAGCGACATTGTTCGATGCCGTGAAATGGATCTGCAATACATACTTTAGCTGGTCCTTCTTTGGCGAGGTAAGCACCACCCCGACGCCTAGTCCGGTTTTGGTTTTTGACCCGCCAAAGTGCATCCTCCAGTAATTCGGATCCGGCGGAGGTGGTTCGTATTGTACCTCGGCCCAATCCACAAAAAAGTCCGCCACAGCCTGATATTTGATCGCTTATCTTCTGTCGTATTGGGGCACATAAGGGGCTAACTCAATTTCCCATTTTGCAGTTCTGCCACTCGCATCCTTGTTACCCATTATCTCGGATATGGGAGCTTCACATATTACTTTGATGGGGTGCTCCTCAAAGTAATGCTTTAACTTCTTCGCCGCCATTTAGACACCGTATGCCACCTTTTGAAAGTGCGGGTAGTCCTGTTTTGAGGCAGACAATACCTCGCTCAGGTAATACACTGGCCTCTGCACCGACTTACCCTCTTCATTGCGTTCCACTACGATTACTGCACTTACAACTCGGTTGGTTGCGGCTACATAGAGCAACATCGGCTCCTTTGATAGTGGAGAGGCTAACACTGGCGCAGTGGCCAACATATTTTTCAAGTGGGCAAAGGCTTCATCGGCCTGTGGCGTCCAAACGAATTTATCCGACTTTTTCATGAGTTGGTAGAGAGGCAGTGCCTTTTCTCCCAACCGACATACAAACCGACTCAACGACGCCAGGCATCCAGTGAACTTCTGGACATTGTTAAGACACTTCGGCAGCTCCATTCATTCGATGGCTCGGATCTTTGTTGGATTAACTTCGATACCTCGGCTGGAGACGAGAAATCCGAGTAATTTTCTAGCCGGAACACCGAAGGTACATTTTTCCAGGTTAAGTTTCATCCGGAACCTTCTCAAGTTCGCGAATGTTTGCCTTATGTCGTCAAGGAGCGTTGCGCTTTCCTTGGTCTTGATAACCACATCATCCACGTATACTTGTACGTTTTGACCTATTTGGTCGTGCAAACATTTTTGCATGCATCTTTGGTACGTTGCACCTGCATTACGTAAACCAAACGGCATAGTGCGATAGCAATAAGCCCCATACGGGGTAATAAACGCAGTCTTTATTTGATCATCCGGGTTCAGAGGTATCTGGTGGAAGCCAGAATATGCATCAATGAATGACAACAGTTTGCATCCCGCGGTCGAGTCGATGACCTGATCTATCCTCGGCAGTGGAAATGGATCTTTTGGACACGCCTTGTTCAGGTTCGTGTAATCGATACACATACGCCAAACCACTGCCACGTTCGGATCGTCCTTCTTCTTTTCTACCAGCACCGGATTAGAGAGCCAATCCGGATATAGTACCTCCATGATGAATCCTGCTACCAGTAACCGAGCTATCTCGTCTCCAATGACTTTTCTCCTATCCTCGGCGAAGCGGCGGAGAGGTTGCTTCATCGGCCTTGCTCCAGGTCTTACGTTCAAAGAGTGCTCGGCCAACTCCCTCGGAACACCTTGCAAGTCCTGTGTAGACCAAGCAAAAATATCCCGATTCTCACTGAGGAAGTTGACGAGCTCGCTTTCCTATTTGTCAGTTAACCCAGCACCAATTGTTACGGTGCGCTCCGGAAACATGTTATCAACTGGAATCTTCTTGGTGTCCTTTGCGGCTTGAAATGAAACGCTGCCATGCGGGTTACTTAATGCCGGCATATATTGCTGCGCGGACTGAGCCAATGGTGCCACCTCTTGGATTTTTCTTTTCTCTTGCGCAATCACGAGTGACTCGGCTAAGTTAGACCCGGCTGAAGCACACTCCATGGAACGTCGGAAATCTCCAGCAATGGTAATCACTCCATTTGGCCCAGGCAACTTCATCTTCAGATAACTGATGTGACAGCTTGCCATGAATTTGTTTAATGCTGGTCTTCCGAGTAATGCATGATATGCACTTTCCAAGTTCACCACCTCAAACTCCAGATTTTCAGTTTGGCAGTTATCCCTTGTGCCGAATAACACGTCGACCCGGATTTTGCCTATGGGCTCACAAGAAATGCCTGGTACTATGCCATGAAAAGTTGTTCTCGTAGCCTGGAGCATGTTCTCTGAGATGCCCAACTTGCGCATCGTATCCGCATACATGATGTTAATTCTACTCCCATTATCAATCAAAACCTTGGAGAACCTCACATTGATGTTCGGTCCAATGAACGTCGGATCCAGCACTAGCGCATACGAACCTGGGCTCGGCATAAGGTTAGGATAATCTTTGATGTTCCAGGTGATTTCCTGGTCCGACCAAGGCATGTACCTCGTCACCGCTGGCATGACCACATTGACCTCCATATGCCGGCGCTGCAAGCTCTTTCTATCTGTTTCCTCAGTCATGAACACACAATAACTCTGGTGATGTTCCCTGTACTCATTTCTTCCCTTGTTTCCGGGGTACCCCTGATCCGGTTGTTGCTGATTTTCCACCTGATGCACCGCATCCCTTCTCTCATTGTTGTCATACCTCGGCGGAGGGGGAGGCAACATTAGCTGCTGCATGTTCGCCCTGGAGAGCACTTGCTGCCGAGGTAACTCCTGCCGAGGTTGATCATTCCGGGGTACCTGTGCATTCCCCGAACCACCTTGCTCTATCTTACGCATCCACTCACATTGCCTCATCGTGTGACCCACCGGGCTATTCGGATTTGGCGTGTGAAACTTACACGGCTGGTCCAGCATCGACTCATAGGTATACCTCGGACGGTCTTTCTTTTCCTGCCACTGTTTCTTCTGCTCTGGAGTCCATGTCTTCTTGCCATCATTTCTTGGAGTCCATTGCCCTCCAGTTCTCTGGCGTTGGTTACTCCCTCCTCCGGATTGATCTTGATTCACTGCTGCAACTTGTTGCGAACTGTAGCGATGGTCCGGTCTGTCATCTCTCCTTTTTCCTCTGTAATCATTCCTCCGGGATGAACCAGCTCCATCCCTCTGATAGTATTCCTCGTTTGACTCGTTTGAGGCGAGCCTAGGTTGAGTCAGATCGCCCAAAGCATACGAATCAGCAATCCGGATCATCTCTGCCAGTGTAACTGGCATTTTCCTTTGCAGCTTCATCCACAGCTCGCTGCCATATCTACACCCTTGCACAAACCACGCTATGGCCTGCGACTCTATGACACCTTCACACGAGTTTCTCACGGTACACCACCGGGTCAAGAATTCACGATCCGTCTCGTTGGGTCTTTGCTTGCACATTGCCAGGGTCTGCGGTTTATTCGGCCTGTGGTATGTACTTGAGAAGTTGCTGATGAACATTTCTTCAAAATCTATCCAGCAGTTGATGCTTTCGGGTGGCAAGTTATTCAGCCATACTCTGGCCGGTCCTTCCAACATCTAGGGCACGTAACGCACAGCCCATCTCAAGTTGCCCGTCGCAATTTTCACCGCTGTAGCATAGTTTATCAGCCAATCCTCTGGCTTGGTACTGCCGTCATATGTCTTCGTGCCCCTGGGTAACGGGAAGTTTGGTACCAGCGGTTCCTTCATGATCCGGGGTCCAAAGCACGCTGGACCCGGAGGACCTTGACATTCGATCTGTTATGACCTATACAGGCGATCCAGTTTTAACCTGGCGTCATCCGGCATTAAATCCCTGCTTCCCAATCTCGACCCTATCACATGATAGTCTGGTCTGGGATATCCTGCGTTCACCATCTCCGAATCACCATCGTTGTATCGGTTTTTCTCTTGTCATGCACCTTTCTGCTGCGTACCTCAGCCGGCGCTTTGCTCTTGCCTTGGTATATTCCGCTGCTGCGGTTGTCCTGCTCCTGCGGAGTTGCGCTGTCCAGCATTGCCGTTGGCAGCGTTCCCTTGACCGGCATTGCCTTGGTCGTGATTACCTCGGCCAGCTTCACCTCGGCTCACACTCCGTCGATCATCATTTTTTCGCATCTCTTTTTCTTTTCCCGCACGGGTTGGGTCGTACGGGACAATCTGTTTGTTCCGTCGGGCCGAGGTTACTACCTCTTCTCTCCTTGGACCACCATGAGGCGATGATGCGGCTCCAGCAGACTTCTCCGGGTTACCCATCACCAAATGGACGATCTTGGAAGCCCCAGCTCTCTCCGGGTTAGCTCTCAGCAGCTCCTCGTTCTGCCTGTTTGCGATCCGAACCAGCTCGTTAACCCTGTCTTGCTGTCTTTGACGGGCCTCACTCGTCAGACCCTCTAGCTCGGATGCAGCCACATCTGCTGCTCTGAGGTTTTTCGCTGGGGTACTATACTTCGGCAACCCCATAGACAGATAGTTTTCCAACCCTTCTGCTCCATCATCACCTTCTCTGTTCATCTCACTTATGAGGTTTCTCCCTTTTACCTTTACTGCATCAACCTTGTTTTCCTTTGCATACTCACGCATAGCGTCATGTTCAGATCGCTGAGCATGCTATTTTCTTCGCCCTCGGATCTTTTGCCAAGTTTCCTCTAGCTCGCTACTGTGCAGCCGGATCTCACTGCTGCTACGGGTTAGCCAAGCTATCCATAGCTTCCTCATCGTTCTCAGGCCTCTCTAGTGGAGGTCCTCTACCTTTCCTCGGTGCCTTAGGTGTTACCTCCGGTTCAAGGCTTTGGGTCCTTGCTTGCGCTGCACACTGCATCATCATCACCTCCGTATGGTCCGGGAGCGGCGTCTGGCGCCTCATGAGCCATAGTGAGGGGTGGTTCCCCCGCATCTACGACGTGACGCGGATGAATGCATGAGACGTCCACAGCAACGTAGACCTTGTGCACGCCGAGCTTGACGAAGAGGTCGTTGCGCGGAAGTGGGCGCGTGCCGAAGCAGCCAGCGTTGTCGCTGACGAAATCCAACGCTCCAAAGCGCTGAATGAGCCCGGAGACGATGCGTTCGCCAGTGCCGGTGAAGTTTCCCGTCCGGATCTTCACCCCTGCTAGCGCCGCTAGCCCCACGGTGGGCGCCAACTGTCGTGGTGGTGTCACGGCAGATGCCATGGATAGGCTAAAGGTGGGGACTAATATGCGCTAGGGGAATCCAGGGAGGGATAGTAGAGTGATTCTCCACACAGAAGTTTGTATTGCTATCTCTTCAAGATTACAAGTGCTCCTTGAGCTGTATTGGCGAGGGGAGGAAGAAGGAGCTCTCTTACTCTTGCCTAGATCTACTAGCCCTAAGGAATCACCAGACCAACTAGTGGTCAACCAACCCCCCTACCAAAACCCTAACCCCCCTTATATAGAGGAGGTTCGGTCCTGGCTTAGGGCATACGTGGAGGCATATTCCTAAGAATATGCCCCCTCCCAAAGTGGTAACCCGATCGGGGTGCTTTTCCCCCGCGTCACACATGCTTTAGCGACGTAAGCCTCTGCGGTGCCCGCGTCAGACGACATGAGTGTCATCACCCTTGTCGGCCATGATCCGGTGGTCCTACCCTTGCTTTATTCGCTCATGCGGTGCGTACCGGACCTTCTTTTTTGACCAGAGAGATTCCTTCCTTCTCCCAGAAGCCAAGCGAGGATCTGAATCATAGTAGATCCAGCCACACCTGTTCCTGCATATAAGTTAGACAAGCACTTCCGACTTACTCCTTAAGTCTGATGAGACAATGTTAGGCGACCCCCCTGGTCCGGGTTACTCCGTGATCCGGCCTGCCTTGAGGTGACTCGGCCAGCATCCGCTTTGACCTTGCCGAACCTCGGCTAACTCGGCCATTATACCCCGGAGTGACCCTACCCCGGGGTATCCCCCCAACATTGCTGGTCCTTCCCACTGTCCGCTTCGCTCACACTCCAGCACACAGAGCCCACCTTTTGACCAGCAGGATACCTTCTTTCTCTCGCAAGTCTAATATAACCCGGCTCAGGCCTGGTTAATCCGGCCCTGTGGGTACCTGCAGACAAGTTACAAAGAGTCTGCCGACATAAGATATACGTCGACCAGGACGCGGTGAGGCGGATATCCTCTAGGCCGGGTTACTCCGTAAGTCGGCCTGCCTTGAGGTGACTGATACATTGCAAATGTATCTATAATTTTTGATGTTCCATGCTTGGTTTTATCTACTTTCTTATGTTTTATCCACACTTTGGAGTACTTTTCATATGATTTCTTGGACTAACCTATTAACAAGATGCCATAGTGCTAGTTGCCTATTTTCTGCTGTTTTTGGTTCTAGGAAGTCAGAAAATGAATATTCTCGGAATTGGATGGGACAAAAGCCAAAGTTACTATTTTCCCGGAAGACTCACGGAGCCAGAAGGAGAGTCGGAGAGGGGCCACAGGGTGGCCACACCACCCCTTGGCGCAGGCCAGGCTAGGCCGCGCCAGGGCATGGTATGGGCCCCCTGGCCGGTCATCGACCTTGCCTCCTTCGCCTATAAGAGCCTCCCGATACCAAAACCCTAAAACAGTCAAGCCTCCAGCCACGAAAAGTTCCGCAGTGCCCCCGGATCCATTATAGCCCTACCACCGAAGGGGAGATTCGGGGGACAGAAAGTCTCTGTTCCGGCACCTTGCTGGGACGGGGAAGTGCCCCCGGATCCATCTACATCGGTCTCCACCACCATCTCCATCACCATTGCTGATTCCCATGATGAGGAGGGAGTAGTTCTCTCTCGAGGCTAAGGGTTCTACCGGTAGCTATGTGTTCATCTCTCTCTCTATGCATGATATTATTGAGATCAGGAGCTTGTAATCTATAGATCTACCTTGCTACTCAAGTGCTTTAATAGATCTCTGCTCTCCCCATGTGTGTGAAAGTGACAGTGTGCTCACCATGGTGGCACTTAGGCTAGAGATTACATATACTTGTTATGAGTTATATTTGGAGCTGGATGTCTTTATGAAATTGTGGTGTTTGCTAGACTCAGCTAGTACTCAAGGTGACAGTGTGGGGTTTTCTAGATGGGAAAGATGGACTTTGAGGAGTGCTATTATAGCCCTACCAACGATTAGAGTGTTCAACCAGAGAGTAGTTCAGCGTAGTATCATGAAGATGATACATTTATATGAGAGAGTGTTCACTAGTGAAAGTATGATCCCTAGGCCTTGTTTATTAGCATTGAAACACCATTTGCAACTAGATCTGTTACATGTTTGCTTGCTTCCTTCTTTATTTCAGTTTGCCTTTAGTCTCTTCCACGCCATCAAAGTATTTTCTATCACTGTTACCACTTATAATTATCCATACCACTCGTATTTCACTATCTCTTCGCCGAACTAGTGCACCTATACACCTGACAAGTGTATTGGGTGTGTTGGGGACACAAGAGACTTCTTGTATCTTGATTGCAGGGTTGCTTGAGAGGGGATACCTTTGACCACTTCCTCCCTGAGTTCAATAAACCTCGGGTGATCCACTTAAGGGAAAACTTGCTGCTGTGCTACAAACCTCTGCACTTGGAGGCCCAACAACTGTCTACAAGAATAGAAGTGCGTAGACATCAAGCTATTTTCTGGCGCCGTTGCCGGGGAGGTAAGGTAAAAGGTACTCACATCCTCCGGTGTGAGTGCTCAAAGTTATTTCCTTTAGATTCTGCAATTTTGTCTTTTTGTTTCTTGTTTTCACTAGTTAGGCTTAATGGAAAACAAGAAAAAAATTAGAGAGCTTTATAGTATTTATCTTGAGTTAGGACATGAAGTGTTTGAAGAGAAAATTAAAAAACCTATGGAACTTTATTTGCATGCTAATAGCAACGTTGTTAGTATGAATTCTTTGGACACCATTATTGCTAATGCTATGGAAAAGTCTAAGCTTGGGGAAGCTAGTTTTTACAAAAATGATCTTTTTAGTTCCCCACCTTTGGAAGATAGCTATTCTATTGCTTATGATGATACCAAACCTCCAATATATGATGATTACAGTGATGAATATGATATTTTCAGTCCACCTACTATTGAGGAGGCAATTAATTATGACTACAATATGCCTCCTATATTTGATGATTATGGTGATGAAAATAATAATGATAGCTATTTTGTTGAATTTGCTCCCACTACAACTAATAAGAATGACTATGCTTATGTGGAGAGTAATAATTATTATATGCATGTGGCTCATGATAAGAATGTTTTATGTGATAGCTATATTGTTAATTTTATTCATGATGCTACTGAAAGTTATTATGAGAGAGGAAAACATGGTCTTATGTATCTCAACATTATTAAGTTTCCCCTCTTTATGTTGAAAGTCTTGAAGTTGCACTTGTTTTGCTTTTCTATGCTTGTTGCTTTGTGCTTTCATGACTTGTTTCTTTACAATATTCCTAAGCATAGGAAGTGGGTTAGACTTAAATGTGTTTTGAATTTGCCTCTTGATGCTCTCTTTTACTTCAATTCATATGTCTTATGTGAGCATCTTCTCAAACTATCATGCCTAACTTAAAGGCGTTAAAGAAAGGTACTTGTTGGGAGATAACCCAAGAGTTTTATATGAGTCTTCAAAAACTCGTCTTTACCTGCTTGTCGGTTTTGACAGATTTCTGCTATTTTCTGCATTTGCTTCTTGTTGGTTCCTTTTTGAGTTCTTTTGGGGAATTGAGCTTTTTGAGAGAAGTGCTACAGTAGCTTGTGTTTTAATGGAAGTTTATTTGGTGTTAGAACTGAACCTTAAGACTTATTTATCTTGAGTGCACTAATGTTGCTAATAAAGATTGTGTGAAGTTTTGTATGAAGGAAAAATTTCAGGTGTATGGAAGGAATGAGTAATGAGATGAAGGATGGACTAAAGCTCAAGCTTGGGGATGCCACGCGTATCACCCCAAGAAATATCCAAGAATTACAAGCGTCAAAGCTTGGGGATGCCCAAGGCATCCCCTTCTTCATCAATAAAAATCCCAGGTTTCTTCCAAACGCTTCATTTTTATTGTTTCATGCACAGTTGTGTTTTTCTTGGAGTGTCTTCTTTTTCGTTTTCGTTTTGGTTTTTATTTTGCTTGGTTTGCTTAGTTGTCTGAATAAATTGGTTGGAACCCCTCTTTCATACATTAGTTTGCAAATAGTTTGGTTTGGTTTGGAAAAGAGTAGGAAAGTTCATGCTTATTTGGTAATGAGAGCTTGTTTTTGACTGTGGCCTATGCTTTGTCATGCCATGCTTGATATTGTTTTGGATTTATGCTTAGTATTCTTTGTTGTAGCATGACTCGTTATAAACAATTAAGATTTCTTAATGTGCGTTGGATGAATCATGCGTTGTTTTAGCATATTAAAGCATAGTATAGTGGTATTCTCCTTTGATGCTTTATTTGGGTTGACTTGGCACATGCTCACACCGTGTTATGACTATCCAAAAGTCACCATAGCCTTTATGATCCTTTAGTTTTCAACTTGTAGTATCACTTTATGCTTTGATCAATGATGTTTTGTCGCTCTGCATGATTATGGCCATTATTGCTCTCTTAGTTTGTCGCTCCCAGTCTTTTACTAGCCTCCACAACCAAGTATGAGTTCCACTCATGCATCCAAGTCCTTAAACCAAGTTATTCCAAAGAGTCCACCATACCTACCTACTAGCTTATGCTATTCCAAGTATATTCATGTTTTTATCTACCTTCCAAATTAAACTTGTTATGAGAAAACTAGTGATTAAAGCTCTCACGAACTTGATGGCACACTTTAATTTTTGCCTCTAATAAACTTGAACCATTGGGTCCTTATTTGTTGCGTATATGCTTGCGCTTTATAAGTTGAAATTAGCAGAACCATGTTTCATGGGGAACGCTTTCAACATTGCACTTGTACTTTGTACCCCGTTGATATCATGTTCTTTTGCTTACGGATCCCGGCGGTGTGAAATAAAAGTGGAACTTGTAAGATCATGGAGTTTGTATGTGTCTTAGAGAAACGCCTGGCCCGCTCGCCTAAGCCATGCCTAATCATGGTGGAAACTTGCAGCATCACCATAATGATCACTCTATGAAGCATCCTCAATAAAAACCTATGCAAATAGCAAATAAAAAGATCGCTGCGATGCTCATTGTCTGCATGCCTTGTCATTTTGATTATGGGAAAGCTCCCGTATCATGTGCTAGGGGTACCCCGTTGGCGGTTCTTTATGATACACATGTACTTACAATGACAAGAGCTTACTCGTGACTAAAGTTGAGTAGCATGAGGTTCGGTCTTCGTAAGTAAGGGACATGAGATTTCGGTTTATAACTTATGAAGCATATCCTCTTAGTTGTGTCACTTTAACCTTAATCACCTTCAAGATGCTTATGATAGGGGCAATGAGAGCTGAAAGCTATAAGTACCATAATTTTTGGAAGCTCTTTATGAGACTTGAATCCCTACTTCCTTTTATAAAGGCCTTTCTTCCACCATTATATTGAGTCTCCACCTTCTACCTTTATGCACCTACTTTGAGAGCATAGTGGCCATTCTTAGTTCTATGTGCATTGTCCCAAGACTAGTTGATTGATGCATATCTTGATATTGCTTGTTTTAAACTATTTGTATCTAGTCACTCTTATGGACTTTGAAGGTGTCCTATGCATCTTTATTTTCTACTCTATGAGGGACAAGCTGAATACTATTATGCTATGTTTTCTTTATGTGAAACAAACAAACGTCTTGCAAAGCATTGTTATTCATGAATCTTTTGTTTGTGCCTTTTCATGTTGCATCATAGTTTACTTGCTTATTGCTAGAACTTTGTCTTTCATGTTATGATTGAAGTACTATGATCCCAGCTTTGAATGTTTTGCAAATACTTTGATCAAGTCTTTGATGGTGCATGTCACCTCAAAAATCTTTCTTTCTTTTTATCACTTACCTACTCGAGGACGAGCAGGAGTTAAGCTTGGGGATGTTGATACATTGCAAATGTATCTATAATTTTTGATGTTCCATGCTTGGTTTTTTCTACTTTCTTGTGTTTTGTCCACACTTTGGAGTACTTTTCATATGATTTCTTGGACTAACCTATTAACAAGATGCCACGATTGCGTTGCTGTTTTTACGCTGTTTTTGGTTCCAGGAAGTCAGAAAATGAATATTCTCGAAATTGGACGGGACAAAAGCCAAAGTTACTATTTTCCCGGAAGACTCACTAAGCCAGAAGGAGAGTCGGAGAGGGGCCATAGGGTGGCCACACCACCCCTTGGCGCGGGCCAGCCCAGGCCACGCCAGGGCATGGTGTGGGCCCCCTGGCCAGCCACCGACCTTGCCTCCTTCGCCTATAAGAGCCTCCCGATACCAAAACCCTAAAACAGTCAAGCCTCCAGCCACGAAAAGTTCCACAGCGCCGCTGCCACCGAAGGGAAGATTCGGGGGACAGAAAGTCTCTGTTCTGGCACCCTGCCGGGACGGGGAAGTGCCCCCGGAGCCATCTCCATCGATCTTCACCACCATCTCCATCACCATTGCTGATTCCCATGATGAGGAGGGAGTAGTTCTCTCTCGAGGCTAAGGGTTCTACCGGTAGCTATGTGTTCATCTCTCTCTCTCTATGCATGATCTTATTGAGATCCTGAGCTTGTAATCTATAGATCTACCTTGCTACTCAAGTGCTTTAATAGATCTCTGCTCTCCCCATGTGTGTGAAAGTGACAGCGTGCTCACCATGGTGGCACTTAGGCTAGAGATTACATATACTTGTTATGAGTTATATTTGGAGTTGGATGTCTTTATGAAATTGTGGTGTTTGTTGGACTCATCTAGTACTCAAGGTGACAGTGTGGGGTTTTCTAGATGGGAAAGATGGACTTTGAGGAGTGTTGTTATAGCCCTACCAACGATTAGAGTGTTCAACCGGAGAGTAGTTCAGCGTAGTATCATGAAGATGATATATTTATATGAGAGAGTGTTCACTAGTGAAAGTATGATCCCTAGGCCTTGTTTCTTAGCATTGAAACACCGTTTGCAACTAGATCTGTTACATGTTTGCTTGCTTCCTTCTTTATTTCAGTTTGCCTTTAGTCTCTTCCATGCCATCAAAGTATTTTCTATCATCGTTACAACTTATAATTATCCATACCACTCGTATTTCACTATCTCTTCGCCGAACTAGTGCACCTATACACCTGACAAGTGTATTGGGTGTGTTGGGGACACAAGAGACTTCTTGTATCTTGATTGCAGGGTTGCTTGAGAGGGGATACCTTTGACCACTTCCTCCCTGAGTTCGATAAACCTTGGGTGAACCACTTAAGGGAAAATTTGTTGTTGTTCTACAAACCTCTTCACTTGGAGGCCCAACAACTGTCTACAAGAATAGAAGTGCATAGACATCAGTGACCCGGCCAGCTTTCGCTTTGACCTTGCCATACCTCGGCTAACTCGGCCTCTATACCCTGGCGTGACCCTACCCAGGGGTATCCCCGCAACAAAGACCTTTTCTTAGAACTATTGGTGCCATTATTGATATGAAAGAAGGCACCATTAAATATCAACTCCCACTCAAGAAAGGTATAGAACATTTCCCTAAGAAGAGAGAGAAGATTTCTTTTGCCTCTCATATGAAAACAAAATTTGCTCTTAATGCTTCTTCATTTGAGAACACTTGATTTTGTTTGCTTCTTATGCCTAACTTAAAGGCGTTAAAGAAAAGTACTTATTAGGAGATAACCCAAAAGTTTTAGATGAGTCTTGGAAGTTATTACTTCAGTAATAACCGGTTCTTATCCTTTTTATTTGCTTTTTGTGCCAAGAGTAACCTCTAATGAGAGAGAAGTAATGTTTGGGAAAGTTGTTGTCCCGAAACAGATTTCTGTGCTTCACCGTAAAAATTCATGTAAAATCTCTATACGTACTTTTAAGGCGTGACTTTTTGTGCTTCTGACCTAGGTTGTTATCTAACTTTCCTTTGTTCAACACTTTTTGATTTGAGCAACAGAAGGTCTTCAAAAAAAATCGTCTTTACCTGCTGGTCTATTTTGACAAATTTCTGCCATTTTCTGCATTTGCTTCTTGTTGGTTCCTTTTTGAGTTCTTTTGGGGAATTGAGCTTTTTGAGGGAAGTGCTACAGTAGCTAGTGTTTCAATGGAAGTTTTCTTGGTGTTATAACTGAACCTTAAAGACCTATTATCTTGACTGCACTAATGTTGCTAATAAAGATTGTGTGAAGTTTTGTATGAAGGAAAAATTTCAGGTGTGTGGAAAGAATGAGTAATAAGATGAAGGATGGACTAAAGCTCAAGCTTGGGGATGCCATGCGTGTCACCCCAAGAAATATCCAAGAAGTGCAAGCTTCAAAGATTGGGGATGCCCAAGGCACCCCCCTCTTCATCAATAAAAATTCCAGGTTTCTTCCAAACGCTTCATTTTTATTGTTTCATGCACAGTTGTGTTGTTCTTGGAGTGTCTTCTTTTTCATTTTCGTTTTGGTTTTTTGTTTGCTTTGTTTTGCTTAGTTTTCTGAATAAATTGGTTGGACCCCCTCTTTCATACACTGGTTTTCAAATAGTTTGGTTTGGTTTGGAAAAGAGTAGGAAAGTTCATGCTTAAGTGGTAAAGAGAGCTTGTTTTTTACTGTGGCCTATGCTCTGTCATGCCATGCTTGATATTGTTTTGGCTTTATGCTTAGTATTCTTTGTTGTAGCATGACTTGTTATAAACAATTGAGATTTCTTAATGTGCCTTGGATGAATCATGCGTTGTTTTAGCATATTAAAGCATAATATAGTGGTATTCTCCTTTGATGCTTTATTTGGGTTGACTTGGCGCATGCTCACACCATGTTATGACTATCTCAAGTCACCATAAGCCTTTATGATCCTTTAGTTTTCAACTTGTAGTATCACCTTATGCTTTGATCAATGATGTTTTGTCGCTCTGCATGATTATGGCCATTATTGTTCTCTTAGTTTGTCGCTTCCAGTCTTTTGCTAGCCTCCATAACCAAGTATGAGTTCCACTCATGCATCCAAATCCGTAAACCAACTTATTCCAAAGAGTCCACCATACCTACCTATTAGCATATGCTATTCCAAGTATATTCATGCTTTTGTTTACCTTCCAAATTAAACTTGTTATGAGAAAACTAGTGATTAAAGCTCTCACGAACTTGATGGCACACTTTACTTTTATTGCCCTTAATAAACTTGAACCATTGTGTCGTCTATGTTGTATATGCTTGCACTTATTTGTTGGGGATTAGCAGAACCATGCTGTAATGGGGAACGCTTTCAACATTGCATAGGTACTTTGTACCTAGTTGATATCATGCTCTTTTGTCTATGGATGTCATCGGTGTGAAATTAAAGGGGAGCTTGTAAGTCCATGGAGTTATGTATATGTGTTAGAGAAATGCCTGGGCCGCTGGTCTAATCCATGCTGACATGGTGGAAACCTGCAGCATAACCATAATGAGCTGTCTATGAAGCATTCTTCTTATAAAAAAAGAGTCCTATATTGAGAAACAAGAGAAAAAAAAGAGATTATGAAAAGAGGAAAGAGAGAAAAAAGCACCATATTCCAATGGTAAATAAGAAGATTGCTGAGATGCTCATTGTCTGCTTGCCTTGTCATTTTGATATGGGGATTCTTCCGTATCACCGGGCAAGGGGTACCCCGTTGGCGGTTCTCTATGATACACATGTACTTACAATTACAAGAACTTACCGGTGACTAAACTTGAGTAGCATGAGGAGCGTCCCTCGTATTCAAGGGACATGAGATTTCTAACTTATACTTCGTCAAGCATGTACACCATAGTTTGTTCACTTTAACGTTAATCACTTCAAGATGCTTATGATATGGGCAATGAGAGCTGAAAGCTATAAGTACCATAATTTTTGGAAGCTCTTTATGAGACTAGAATGACTGCTTCCTTCTATGAAGGCCTTTCTTCCACCATTATATTGAGTCTCCACCTTCTATCTTTATGCACCTACTTTGAGAGCATAGTGGCCATTCTTAGTTCTATGTGCATTGTCCCAAGACTAGTTGATTGATGCATACCTTGATATTGCTTGTTTTAAACTATTTGTATCTAGTCACTCTTATGAACTTTGAAGGTGTCCTATGCATTTATGTTTGCTACTCTATGAGGGACAAGCTGAATACTATTATGCTATGTTTTCTTTATGTGAAACAAACAAACGTCTTGCAAAGCATTGTTATTCATGAATCTTTTGTTTGTGCCTTTTCATGTTGCATCAGAGTTTCTTTGTCTTATTGCTAGAACTTTGTCTTTCATGTTATGATTGAAGCACTATGATCCCAGCTTCGAATGTTCTACAAATAATTTGATCAAGTTTATGATGGTGCATGTCACCTCAAAAATTATTCTTTCTTTTTATCACTTACCTACTCGAGGACGAGCAGGAGTTAAGCTTGGGGATGTTGATACATTGCAAATGTATCTATAATTTTTGATGTTCCATGCTTGGTTTTATCTACTTTCTTGTGTTTTGTCCACACTTTGGAGTACTTTTCATATGATTTCTTGGACTAACCTATTAACAAGAGCCACAGTGCCAGCTGCCTGTTTTCTGCTGTTTTTGGTTCCAGGAAAGTCAGAAAATGAATATTCCCGGAATTGGACAGGACAAAATCCAAAGTTGCTATTTTACCGGAAGTCATCTGGAGCTAGAATACGAGACGGAGAAGGGCTGGGGCCACACCACACCTGCAGCGGCCAGGCTTGCCATAGGGTGGTCTGGCCGCCCCATGCACCCCCTCGGCCTCTCCTTCTGCCTATATATTGCCTCTGATATGGAAACCCTATGGACCCGGTCAAAATTCAATGAAAGAGTCTGTAGCCGCCGTCATCTCCATCCCTAGATCGGGAGGGATCAGAAGCTCTTCCCGACACGCTGTCAGAGAGGGGAATTCACCCTGGAGACCTTCTTCATCATCATGCAAGCCTCCGGTGTGATGCGTGAGTAGTTCATCTCTGGACTACGGGTCCATGTAATATCTAGATGGCTGGTTCTCCTCCTTTGTGCTATCATGTTTAGATCTTATTAGCTCCGTTCATGATCAAGATCATCTATTTGTAATTCTGAATGTTGTGTTTGCGGGGATCCGATGGATATTGAGATGCTATTTCAGATTGATTATTGATTCTATCATGTCTTTGTTATTTGTGATCTTGCATGATTTTTGTTGTTCGTAGCTATCTTGGCCAAGTAGATGCTAGCAACTCCAAGAGTTAGTATTTATGCTCGATAGTGGGTTCATGCCTCTGGTAATCTGGGGAAGTGACAGAAATCTCTAAGGTACTAGATGTGTTGTTGCTAGTAGGGAGAAAACAACAATCCTTTGTTCATAGAACAATCATATTGTTTACTTTACACGCAATTCGTAATGCAATTATCCGTTGCTTGCAACTTAATACTGGAGGGGGTTCGGATGATAACCTGAAGGTGGATAATTAGTCATAGATGTAGTTGGATGGTGGTCTATGTATAAGTTGCAATGCCCAATCGAATCTCAAAGGAGTCAAGATGATTAGTATATGCGTGTATGCTTTCTTGATGTTTGTCAATTGCCCCGCTATAATTTGTTCACCCAACATGTCATCTGTCTTAAGGAGAGCCACCTCTCGTGAACTATGGACCCCGGTCCTTTCTTTTACCATCAATATACAATTGTTTACTATTTTGTGTTTACTTTCTGCAAACTATTACTTTCTTCCAATCGATACGTTTAATCCTTTGTTTTTAGCAAAACCGGTGAGATTGACAACCTCATCGCAAGTTGGGGATAGGGTTCTGTGGTTGTGTTGTGCAGGTCTCCACGTTGTTGCTGGCACCGGTAGTGCGCCCTGCCAATGTTCATCGAGCTACACCTTTGGGGTGTTTCCTTGCTCCTCCTGGATTGATAACCTTGGTTTCATAACTGGGGGAAACTTACTGCTGTGCTCATCATACCTTCCTCTTGGGGTTCCCCAACGAGCTCGTTAATACACGAGTCAGCAAAGGTGAAGATATCCAAGGAGATATTGACTCGTACCTCAGCAATGATGATGACTTTCTGGAGGAAGATGTCGTGGACTTCTACACCGACGATGATGACTCCGACTTCATCGATGATGAGTAGATGTACTAGAGCATTGTCATAGCATGAGGAGTATCAGTCCCATTGTATCGTAGCTTACAGAATGGTACTTAAAACCATCTATTTTCCTTTGATGTTGTGGTGTGTGTGTGTGTGTGTGTTTGTATCGTGTGCTTTGCTTGAATGAATGAAAAGAAGTTAGTTACAAAACCTGAGTCAAACTCAAAGTTTTAGCTTTGAAATCAAAATCATGAACCTTAGAACTTTCCCTCTTACCCCTTTATCTACCTCAATCTTCAGATGAATCATGGAAACCAAGGAGGGAGCAGCTCATCGCAAGACCCAATGCTGCAGATTCTGTAGACTCTCATTGCAGACCGTGAAGCAAGCATGGCAGAGCGCCAAGCCAATCTAGCAACACTGCAGCAGATCGCCTAGATGGCTCACAACAACCAGAACCATGGAAATTAGGATCATCATGGATCCAAACTCAAGAACTTCTAGAATACAAACCCCCAATCTTTAGCACTTCAGAGAACCCACTAGATGCTGATGACTGGTTGCAGACAATGGAGAACAACTTAGAAGTAGCAGGAGTGGATGCCAACGAGAAAGTTCTTTTTGCCACCCACTATTTGGCAGGAGATGCAAGAGCATGGTGGAACAACATCCGCACAATGAACCATGGTCAAGTGATGACATGGGAAGCCTTCAAAATCAAGTTCAGCCGCACCCACGTGCTGCATGGTCTAGTCACCCGAATGAGGGATGAATTTAGAGAGTTGAAGCAAGGTATAATGACTGTAGTGGTGTACCGTGACAAATTCTTGTCCCTTGCCAGGTATGCACCTGATGAGATCAACACGGAGGCCAAGAAGAAGGATAGATTCCTGAACGGACTGCATGATGAGATGCAGACTGTCCTCGTCAACATCCGTTTCCAGGATCTCGAAGAGCTAGTCGACTCTGCCATTCAGAGAAGGGAAGATTAATCAGGCAAACGACAACCGCAAACATCGTATGATGCACCAAGCTGGATCCAACAGTCACCAGAAGTACCGTCCCAACCCTTCAGCGAGATATGCACCGAGGAACAACCGACCCCCCAATGTCTCGCCCAAGCTACCCCAACCGTAGCGGAGGAAATGTGAAGTTCGAAGGAAACAACAATCACTCCGGCAAGACCAGCAATTTCAACCGTGCCCATCCCAAGAGCAACAACAACAACACTGTATCCAGAACTAGAAGCAATGTTGTGCCCGTCGCAGCTAAAGACAAGTCTCAGATCACTTGTTTCGAGTGTGGAGTGAAGGGTCACTATTCCAATGAGTGCCCCAAGA
This sequence comes from Avena insularis, assembly GCA_023614405.1. Classification (NCBI taxonomy): domain Eukaryota; kingdom Viridiplantae; phylum Streptophyta; class Magnoliopsida; order Poales; family Poaceae; genus Avena; species Avena insularis. The sequence continues at coordinate 83,938,524 of CM042684.1, read as the reverse complement.
AGACTGCCGCCACTGCCAATGTGAATGCCCCAGCTCAACAGCAGTGTCGTGTTCAACCAGGGAGAAGATTCGCCCCAGGGAACCCTCACAACCGCAACGGCCGTCTCTTCCACATGAACGCCAAAGAAGCCCAACAAGCGCCAGATGTCGTGCTGGGAATGTTTTCTTTCAACTCAGTTTTAGCAAGAGTGTTGTTTGATTCTGGAGCATCGCACTCATTTGTCACCGAAGAATTTGCATGCACTAGTAAGATTCACCCAACCAACCTGAAGCATGTTATGATAGTTCAAATCCCCGGTTCAACTACAAAAGCTAGAAAAATTTGCAAGGCTGTGCCTATCAGAATACATGGGAAAGATTTTTATGCCAATCTAATAGTACTTGGAACCAAAGGTTTGGAAGTAGTACTAGGAATGGATTGGATGTCAAAGCATAAAGGATTGATTGGCTGTGCTAAGAAAGCCATCACCATGACCAGTAGCTCTGGAGTCTCAGTAGAACATATATCTGAAACCTTGCCCCGTCAATTCAAGTGTAACAAGAGTCTAGCCCTACCCACCATTGACCAAGTCAGAGTAGTCTGTGAATACCCCGACGTATTCCCAGATGAATTGCCCGGTATGCCCCCGAATAGGGATATTGAGTTCATTATTGAACTAATCCCCAGAACCAGACCCATAGCCCAGAGACCCTATATCATGAACCCCTCAGAGTTAGTGGAACTGAAGAAGCAGCTGGATGCTATGCTAGCAACAGGCTTGATTAGCGCATCGCCATGGAGATCGCTAGTGTTATTCGCCGACAAGAAAGATGGAGGCAACCGTTTGTGCACAGATTATAGGAAGCTGAATAACGTCACAATCAAGAAAAAGTACCCTTTGCCAAAGATAGAGGATCTATTTGATCAGTTGACTGGAGCAAATGTGTTCTCTAAGATCGATCTTAGGACTGGTTATCACCAACTTAAGATTCATGCAACGGATATTCTGAAGACCGCATATACTACTCGTTATGGTTTATACGAGTATACGGTCATGTCTTTTGGATTAACCAATGCCCCTGCTTATTTCATGAACCTCATGAATAAGATCTTTATGAATTTTCTGGATAAGTTTGTCGTTGTGTTTATCAACGATATCCTTATCTACTCCAAGTCAGAAGAAGAGCATGAGCAACATCTAAGAATCATCCTTGAAACCCTTAGAGAGCATCGATTGTATGTCAAGTTCAGCAAGTGTGAGTTTTGGCTGAAAGAAGTAGGATTTCTAGGACATATTGTGTCTGCCAGAGGAGTCGCTGTTGATCCCGCCAAGATCAAAGATGTAGAAGAATGGGAAGCCCCAACCACTCAAACCCAAGACTGTGCATTTCTCGGATTAGCAGGATATTACCGCAAATTCGTCGAAGGATTTTTGAGCATAGCAAGACCCATGAACCAATTGTTGAAGAAGGACAAGAAGTTTGAATGGACCAACAAATGTGAAGCAAGTTTCCAAGAGCTGAAGAAGAGATTGATTTCAGCCCCAATATTGATCATGCCAGATATCAAGAAGTCGTTTGATGTGTATTGTGATGCATCCAAGATTGGTCTCGGATGTGTATTGATGCAAGAAGGCAAAGTCATCGTGTATCTGTCTTGACAACTGAAGCAGCATGAGCAGAACTATCCGACCCATGATCTTGAGTTAGCAGTCATAGTTTTGGCATTGAAGACATGGCGTCATTATCTTATGGGTAATCGTTGTGAGATTTATTCAGATCACAAAAGCTTGAAGTATATTTTCACTCAGAAGGAGCTGAATATGAGGCAAAGGATATGGATAGAGTTAATCAAGGATTATGACCTTGACATTCACTATCACCCCGACAAGGCCAATGTGGTAGCGGATGCTCTTAGCAGATTGCCGTGTAGGCTAAACACCATGATCAAGGAGAAGCAACCAAGTTTGTATGAGGAGTTGGAGCAGTTTAGAACTGAGCTAGTTAGCAAAGGATTCTTAGCTAGCATTGAACTTCAACCCATGTTAATTAGCCAAATAAAGGAAGCCCAAAAGGGAAATGAAAGTATTGACAGAATCAAACATCGTATTGGTACAGGAAAGATACCTGGATTCACCGAAGACGAAGAAGGAGTTCTGTGGTACAAAGGCCATATCTGTGTGCCAGCAGATTCGAAGCTGAAGCAAGTTATCATGCAGGAAGCTCATAATACTCTTTATTCTATCCACCCCGGAGGAACAAAGATGTATCAGGATTTGAAAGAGCAATTTTGGTGGCACAAGATGAAGAGAGAAATCGGAAGCTACATCGCCAAGTGTGATATCTATCAAAGAGTCAAAGCGAAACATCAGAGGCCCGCATGACTGTTGCAACCCCTGCAGATTCCAGAATGGAAATGGGATTCCATCGGAATGGACTTTATCACCGGTTTGCCTACTTCTAGTAGGGGAAATGACTCAATCTGGGTCATTGTTGATAGACTGTCTAAAGTATCTCACTTTATACCTGTCAAGACAACCTACCAGAGTTCGAAGCTAGCAAAGTGTACATTGCTAGAATTGTTAGTCTGCATGGAACCCCCAAGACCATAGTATCGGATCGAGGAACCCAATTCACCTCGAGATTTTGGCAGAAAGTCCAAGAAGGATTAGGAACCAAGTTGAATTTCAGAACAACTTATCACCCGCAAACTGATGGACAGACTGAGAGAGTCAACCAAATCTTAGAAGATATGTTGAGAGCTTGTGTGTTTGAATATGGATCAAAATGGGAAGATTGTCTGCCTTTCGCAGAATTCTCATATAACAACAGTTATCAAGCCAGTTTGCAAATGGCACCATTTGAGTTCTTATATGGAAGAAAGTGTCGTACCCCTTTGAATTGGTCACAAGTAGGAGAGAGTTAGATTTTTGGACCCGACATTCTCCGAGAAGCTGAAGAGAAGGTTCACAAAGTCCGTGAGCACCTCAAGACCGCCCATTCCAGACAGAAGAGTTATGCTGACAAGAGAAGGAGAGACCTGACTTTCAATGTCGGAGATTTTGTATATCTCAAGGTTTCGCCATTGAAGGGAACCCAACGTTTTAGTCTGAAAGGAAAGTTAGCCCCCAGATATATCGGACCCTTCAAGATTCTGAACCGTCGAGGAGAAGTATCTTATCAACTGGAACTTCCTGAAGAGATGTCTGCCATCCACAATGTGTTCCATATCTCGTTACTTCGCAAATGCCTAGAAGTGTCGGAGAAGACCGAAGTTTTCAAGAACATCAATCACCGAGCTGTTGATATCAACAAGGATCTGACGTATCGTGAAGTGCCCATCCGTATCTTGGAGGAAGCTTACAGAACCACCAGGACTAGGAGTATCAAGTTTCTCAAGATTCAATGGAGCAACCATACCAAAGAAGAAGCCACTTGGGAGCGAGAAGATTACATTAGGACTAAGTTCCCAGATCTCTTTAGTTCCTAGTTTTCTTTCTTAAATCTCGGGATGAGATTTTGTTTAAGGGGGGAAGGTTTGTAACATCCCAAATCTTTAATCAAGGTTAATCAAGATCAAATCTACCCAATTTAGGGTTAACAAAACCTTTTTCTATTTAAAAATCTTTAAGCATTCATATGTGTGTGCCTTTAAATAGGAGTTGTTTGAAATGCCATGATTGAGTGATCTATTGGTTGTAAAATGACTCTAAGGGGAATTACACATCATCCAGATCATCCCCAAGCAAATCCCAAAGAAAAAGAAATCAAAAAGAATTAAATAAGCAAATGGTCACTTTTTCCATTTTAATCACCTAGCCTACTTTGGGCAGTCCTAGCACTCAAATCCTAACAGAGACAATTGTGGATCTTTGCACCCCTTGCTAGTACAAGTAGTGATGTGCCAAGGCCCACTTTGTGATCTCCCGAAAACATTCAAACTCTAAATTTAAATGACATTTGAAAAGTGAATCTAGTTCATATGTCTAGATACCACTTTTTCAAAAACCACTCAAATGAACTCCATTTCCAAATCCCAAGCAAACCTAGATGCTTAAGCATAAGATGAATCACTCCACCAAAAATCAGCTCAAAATTCAAACAAAAGTTTCATGCGGCCATTTGATCGAACAGTTGGCAGGCAGAAAATTTCTGGCCTAACTAATACTGTTGCACATTGATCCCTTGTCCCCCATTCGGCCCTCTCTGCTCTCTCCTGTCTCCCCTGGTTCCAACCAAACCATCAACCAGCCCCCTTCACCGCTAGCAGCAGTGGCGCGCCGCCCAAACTTGGTCACCGCCGGCCAAACGCGGGCAACGCACACCAGACCGTGTCGCGCCAAACCAGCATGCCCCTAGCTCCGCCCAACCCTACCACACTTCCCTGTCCACCCCACGGCCAAAGCCAGCCCCTGGACCACCCAGAGCAGTGTCGCCCTTTCTCTCTGCGTCATGCGTAGAGCGCGCTAGAGCACGATCGTCGCCAGCAGGCCTCAGACCACGCCTCGACACCAAATCGCGCACGCCGCTCCGCCTTGAACCCAGCAACCTGCCAGACATGTCCGTGCACCGCCGCGCGACCCACAGTCGCCGGGAGCCGTGTCGAGCACCGCCTCTGTCTCCCAGAGCGCGGGAAGCTCCCGACCGATTGCCACCGCCCCTAGACATGCCATTAAGTCCTAGCTGACCGCCAGTAGACCGCCCACCACCCGCCTACCTTGCCCACGCTGGTAGCCCCCCTGTATCGCCATCACTGACGAGCTCCGCCCACACCCGTCGGTCCCCTCGTCGAGCGTATAAAAGGAGGCCTCCCCAGCACCATTTCTTCACACCATCTCACTCCCCTCTCTCCACTGACCATTTCCCCTCTCTTGCCAGAGCCGCTCGAGCCGCCGTTCGCCGGAATTCCACCGGAGGTAGCAGCTGCAGAGGAGGAGAAGTCCCTGTTGATTTCGTCCACCTCAGCCCCTGCCGCGACCTCGCCTGAGCCCGCCGTCGCTGTCCAGTTCGTTTGCCCAGCCTTGCCGCACTAGCTGGAGCCCTGGTACATCCCCAGTAGACCCCCACTGACCGTGCTAGGGTTCAGTCTCGCCGGCGACGAGTCCGTCGTCGACGACGACTATGGACCGTAGATCTGTGTTCTAATCGTGTGGCCCAGATCGCCCCGTACCGCTTCGGGATTTAAGTGCCGCTGACATGCAGGACCAGCCTGTCAGTCGCCCTCTGCGCCGCTGAGCGCCACTGGGCCGGCCCATTTAGTTTCCTGCGCGACCCAGTTAATTCAAATATAGGTTTTCTATTTTAGTCTTGAATCAATTCTATCCCTTAGTTCAAAAATACATTCAGAGAGTTTTACAAATCCAAATTGAGTGATTCAAATTTTGTTGGAAAGATAATTAAAAACTCTATCCAAGCCCGCTGGATTTAAATCATTTAGAGTTAGAGATCTCTCCTAGTAAAAATAACAAGACAAAAGCTTTTGCACATTCAAACATTGTTATAAAATCAACCATACTAGCTTTTGAGTTAATTCCAACTCTCAAAAATCACATTTAACCATACCTATCTGAATATGTAATAATATTAAGGTTTACATGCAGCAACTTTGGACTAATACCAAAATAATGCTATATAGGCATTTCTAGTCACTTTAAATCATTAATTATTAAACTTGAACTTATTACAATGTGATCCAAGCCTTAAATCACATTCCCATATGTTAGAATATGTGGTGATGACATGTGTCCACATGATCCCATATTTTAATTGGAGAATATTAAATCTTAGTTAATTTCAATAAGTAGAAATTACTTTTCTCAAATAAAAAGAATGAAGCTAGTTCATTAAACCTTGTGATGTTTGTGATGATACTAGATCATCAAATGTGTGCCTGAGTGTGCTAAGTAGACTAGTTAAGTATTGTTTGGTGATTGTGTATTCCGTATGTATTTATAGACGATAGTACCGACCAAGCTTTCGAGGAGGAGGAGTTCTACCAAGAGGAGGAGGAAGAAAACTTCAACCACTACACTAACCAAGGCAAGCTATTGTTAGAAGGTTAGAATTAAGCTAGATAACCTAAGAAAATGCATTAGGCATGCTTTGGTTATACCATTTTTGACTTATACCTACTCCAAGTTCTATTTACAAGTTTTACTTCCTTTACTTTACCAAAGTCCTTTACTTGTTTAAAGGTAGCATAAAGAGTATAAAACTTGACCTATCTAGTATGCTTAGATGTCATTCTATGGCATGAGATTGATATTAGCATTCCACCTTAGTGAACACTCTTAACTTAGTAGTTGGACTAAACCAAAACTTGATTCACTTTAGATGGGAATACTTGGTGAAAATGAATTGTGAAAACCTTAGAATGATGAGTCATTCTATTGAGATGTTTTGACATGTGTTGAGAAACACAAATGGTTTATGATGATGAAAATGTTGAGGCATGAGCCTTATCCCTTCTACAAAACTAATGGTTGGGTTCGGATGCGATACCATTCCAATTTTACCGTACAACCACAATACCTGAATTGGGTAAGGCTTAGCCGGAAGTTTATATGCATTAGTATTAGTTCCCTAGCAGGAGAGGTTTGAGATGAGGCTACCTCTCAATGTTGTCCACCTATGCAGTGCCCAAGATGATAGATGGTCATGGTTGGGAGACCATGCTCATAGGAGAGGTGCTTATACTAGAGTGTGTAAAAGAAAGGTTATGTTTGATTATCTGCATACTAAGTATGATGATTCAGGGTTATCCCTGACAAATGTATCGAATCTTGTGGTGAAAGTGTACCACCTCTATAGAGTGTCAAACTATTCGAATAGCCGCGTCCGCGGTTATGGACAGTTGGAGTGGCCATACTGTTCCATTGTCAGATGTTTTCAAAACAACTTATGAAATGAATTGTGACATGACTTGACCATAACAGAGTTGTGACTATGATGACTAAGTCCCCACTTTGGTGTTTTCAAACTTTATTTTATCTTTCTTTGTTTCTAAACTCAGCTTAGGTTTCAAACTTAACTTTATAAATAAACTTAGAGTCAGCATTCATACTAGAACTATACTAGTTGTTAGTGGTAGTTTGCGAGTACTTAAAGAGTACTTATGGCTTTGTCCCTGGCTATTCCTATGACCAGACTATGAAGGAGATTACCAACATGAAGGACAGCAGGACGACTATGATAATTAGGACTATCTCCCATCGTCAGCATTGCCTGTGACTCTTAATATGGACCCCACCGCTATGCTACTTATTCTGCTACTTGATTGTACTAAGACTGGATCACGAGATCATTTATTTGTGTAAGACCTTATTATGGTTTGTAATGGATGATGTACTGTGATATCCAATCTGTTATGTCTTGCAAAAATGGTAATCCTGGGATTGTGATGTACGGCATAACAGGCATCTGGGATTACAAATCCGGGTGTTGACACCAACTGCCTCGAGCGAGTCCTCACCAACGCCTGGGGAAGAAGACAACGCACTCGCGATCGGGGATCGCTCGTCCCGCGCGCCTGGCTTGGATCGATAGTTGCTAGTCGTGCTGCACGTGAGTTTCATAGAGTACAGAAGAAAACAGGAGAAGAATCAAGAGTCACGTGGACTCTAGGAAAGGAGGAATTCTGCTTGCTACCTTCACGCAACACCGCACACTCTTCTGCCCTTTTACGTGAAGCAGGTGTCTGATGTGATTTTTGTCAGAGTTCTGCTAAAATTCAGAGATGGATCTTGAGCGTAATGTTAGTGATTTTTCAGCGCAAGACGTCTACAATGATTATCTAGACCTGAAAAATTTTGTGCGCCGTGATTATAGTAAATTGAAGTGGAACCTCTTACATACTGCAACACCGACAGAATACAAGTTATGGGAAGACACAATGCAAGTTGGTTTTCGCTTATGTGTTGATCTTTCTCCAGATCTGCAGTTTGATGACAATATCGCTTTTCGTCTTGCAAAAAGGCGTGAGGATACGTGAATTTGGCGGTGGTGGGATATGGACACACATACGCGAGGTGTCTCAAAGAATACTATTTGGGAGGACTACAAAAAGTTTTTACGTGCTAAATTTTTGGCACCATCAGAGATAGAGGACAAGGTGATTGTTCCGGAGGATGTTGTACCATTGAGTGGGCTGAATTTGCAACTCAACAAGGTACAAGGCAATGCTTGCATGCAAGTTGACAAGGGCCAGCGTTGGAATTTATTTCAGGCGCAGTGTATGATCAAAGGCAAAGCATGCAAGTTGATTATTGATGGAGGAAGCTATACTAATGGCATTAGAAAGGCAATGGTGGCAGTGTTGGGGTTGTCCACATGGCGTATTCCTGAACCTAAGCATCTACAGTGGTTAAATAGCTGCGGTATGGTGAAGGTAACTCATAAGGTGCGTGTGCCATTTACAGTTGGTGATTATGTTGATGAGATTGAGTGTGATGTGTTGCCAGTGGAGGTATGTGGGTTGTTACTTGGTCGTCCATGGCAGTATGATCACAACGTTACACATGCTGGAAGAGCAAAGACATATTCTTTTGTGCATGGTGGCAAACAGCAGACTTTGAAGCCTATGCAGGATGATCACATAAAGTCTGATATAGAGCTGGTGGTACATAAGGAGAAGGTGCGTAAGGCTAAGCCAAAATCTGGGCTAGCTAAAGTGCAGGATGGAGAGCATGATGCACAGTGCGCCAATGTTGATATTGCTTCAACTATGCCTGTAGATGACAAGCCAGTGGAACTTGTTAGTGACAAGCTAGTTGAAGTGCATCCTCTTATTGCTGAGAGGAAGGATGTTGCAACATATGTTCAGAAGGTTGTATGTGTTGACACAGGTGTTCAGACGGATGATATTTGTGCTCCTGATGTTCTAGTGCATGTGGTGCAGCGGGGTGACAAGAGCAGTTTTGTTAGCACATCTGTGAGGCATTTTGTAGGGACAGTTGTGCGGATGCATAGAGGCAAGGATGAACATGTTCGTTAGTTGTGTGGTCCAGGCATTACTCATCTTATGCCAGGCCGTGCAAAGAAGGTCCATGTTCAGCAACCACGGGTTCCAACAAGAAGTGAGAAGAAGAAGACGGTGTCGCCTAGGTCCAAGCTCGTATGGAGACGCAAGGAGGTGTAGGCGCCAAGGGCTGTATCAAGTCGAGTAGGCCAAGAGGGAGGATGTGGTGAGGAAGGCAAGCAAGACTTAAAGATGTCCAAGACGCGTGAAACTATTGTTCATATCACGCCACCTTTCCGACCCGACCCGCAAGCGTTAGGGACAACGCTTCTTAAAGGGGGGGATGATGATATGGGCATGAAGGAGGAGGTGAAGCCTAATTTCAGGACTCCACCAAGCTAGGTGATGCGGGCGCATCCCATTGATGATTGGCATGCCAGGACGACCTACAATATTTAATGATAAGTCTAAGATTGTGTCAAATATTGTTTGTATGTTATTGAGTCTAAGTCCATGTTAGGTTCGAGTCCGTTTGTGTGTTCGGTTTGGGTCTAGCCAACCGACTAGTTGCAGGCCTCCTATATAAAAGAGCCAGCCACCTAGGGTTTAGGGGAGTTCAGTTGTTTAGTCTACAAACTATATTGTGCTCTATCGTGTATCATCCTTCCAGGGACGACGATACTGTTTATCATATTATTACTGCAGAGGTTCTTGTGTTCATCAAGGATTGTCGTGCTCAAGTTTGAGGCGTGGTGATCTTCATCACGTTACTTGTTGGATTCGTTCCTCTTCTTCAGGTGACGTTCATCGGCGTTATTGGGAGATCATCTATCTGATTGACTCGCTGTGAAAGATCGGGACAAAACTAAGGATCATCGGCTTGATCCGCATCATAATCATTCCTTATGTTCTATAAATATGTGAATCACCACATACTCCTTCATTGACGCACATATTGATGTCTAGTTGTGCATTTATAGAACTTAAGGAATGTGGACGTGTTAGCAAGTTATCACGCCTGACTTGGTTCCTACATAATCCTGTTCGCATCAAAAATTGTTTTATTGAACCATAGGAAAAACCAAAGGGATATATTCAAGCGGTCCTATAGGACTTGAAACCTTAGTAAAAGTTTTATTTGATTTAACATAAATCATATATTGTGCATATCATTTTTCTAAGGATTCCAATCATCATTTTTACTTTTGAATATCGTTTGAGTAATGAAGCTCTAAGTTGGAGTCAGGAAGTAATTAAGCTGACCCACTCATATTCAGTATAGTTCATGTTACACATGGATATAATAGTTAAATTAGTTGGTAAACAAAAACAAATTTATGGGTATCTCAAAAAACATCCATCACATTGTTGTTCGCCCCTTACCGCTGTTGGAATTTGGGTGTGGGCCTTGGCCCATAGCCTAATACAAATTCTGAAATTCTCTTGGCCCATTCATGCCTACCAAGGGGTGGCACCAAAGTTTAGTCCCACCTTGCTAGTTTAGAGGGAGTTGGACCAATATATATAGTGGAGTGTTTCACTACCTCCTAAAGAGAGTGAAGAGGAGTGGCATACACGCGCGCTCCTCCTCCTCCGCCGCTCGCCTCGCCTCGCCTCGCCTCGCCTCGCCTCGCCACGCCACGCCACGCGCGCGCGCCGCGGTTTGCGGAATTGTGCCTCGGTGCCGATCTTATCTTTTTGCTGCTCGGGAAAATTATTGTGCGAGTTATTTTTCTGTCAGTTACTACTCGGACGTGGACTACGCCCCACGTCTTACCCGACCGGCGCCTATATATAGACGGCCTTAGGCTAAAACCCTAATACTGCCTCCAGAACCTTGCGCCGCCGCTACACCTTCTCCATCCCCTCTTCCGGCGTGCACCGGACGACGGGACAGTAGGCCTCCGGAACCACCGCCTCTCGTGAACCTGTACGGGTGAGGGGCGATCAGGTTTTGGGAGGCGCGTCTGTAGCGACTCTTGGCAACATCACGTCGACCGACCACTCCTTCCCGGCGAGGACTTCTTCCCGGACATCAGCAGCCTCTACATCGACGCCATGGTGGCGACACTGGTGTCAACCCAACCTGAGCGAACCGATTCCTCCTCCAACACCGTCGTAATCTGCTCCTATCTAGTTCAGTTTACATTGCGGTTTCTTGTACTAGCTCTTGGAATAGATGTGATCTGTTTATTCTGGTTGAATATGATCTGTTCGTTTGTTCTGCTAGTATACATGATTAGATTAATTCTAGCACTTATAGTCATGATTTATTATTACTTATTTCGGATTAAATATTATGGTAATTTGCTTATATTTTCAACAATCCAAAAACCTGATTATAGGCAACTGAATTCAACTGGTTTAGCCGCGGCTACAAGGCCGCCTCCTTTTGACGGTGTCAATTATAAGAGATGGCGCACGAGAGCAGTTCTATGGTTGAAAAACCTAGGCTGCTATAGCGCCACTCTTGGCAAACTGAGGAGACCTTTCTCACATTGGGAGGAAGCGTTTGAAGTCGACACCATGTTTATGGGGGCTTTGTTCAATATTCTTGGTGACAACATTGTTGACACCTATATGTCATTTGATAATGGCAAGGATGCGTGGGATGCACTGGACGCCAAGTTTGGTGTTTCGGATGCACTGGAGCTATGGGATTCACTACTCCGGGTATCCAAGGGTACTTGAAGGGTATAGTGACTCAAACTGGATTTCTGATGCTGATGAGACTAAGGCCACGAGTGGTTATGTGTTTACACTTGGTGGTGGCGCTGTTTCTTGGAAGTCTTGCAAGCAGACCATCTTAACGAGGTCAACTATGGAAGCAGAACTCACAGCATTAGACACAGCCACTGTTGAAGCGAGTGGCCGTGAACTCTTGATGAACTTACCTGGTTGAAAAACCAATACCATAATCCTTATGAACTGTGATAATCAAACTGTGATCATAAAAATAAACAGTTCTAAGGACAATATGAAGTCATCAAGACATGTGAAGAGGAGATTGAAATCTGTCAGGAAAATGAGAAACTCCGGAGTTATTGCATTGGATTATATCCAAACATCTAAAAATCTGGTAGATCCCTTCACAAAGGGTCTATCACGTAATGTGATAGATAATGCATCGAGGGAGATGGGTTTGAGACCCACTTTTTGAGTTGCTCACAGTGGTAACCCACTCTATGTGATCGGAGATCCCGTGAAGTAGAGTTGGGAGACAAGCTGTTGGTCAACTGGGAGGAGAGTATCCTTATAGCATACTACCACTCCGTATAGATGCAATACTCTCCTATTCTGCATGGCAGGTTGGTATTTACCTTAATGTGTTCTGAGTGGCTTGTTTAAGCAAAGATGTTGTCCTGCAGAACATCTTTTGAAGAACACACCTATATGAGTCTGACTGTCAAACGTCGCAGTCCGTGAGAGTTGGGTGCTCTCTAATAAACTCATGAAAGGCCATGGAGTATGACGCATAAGCTCCAAACCGCGGAGAAGCTTCGCGGCAGCCCTGTATCGGTCTAGACCTTATGTGAAACTAGTGCGCACCAAACTTGTAGTTCAAGGCATAGTCCACTATTCAAGTTGCAATCTAGTGTAGCATGAAGTTCTAAGTGGAAGTTCAACTTAACAGTCTCCACCTCGCACCGGTATATAAACAATGCTCTGGAACTGATTGATGTGATGTGATGATATGTGCCTATGAGAATTTGTGGGGGATTGTTGGAATTTGGGTGTGGGCCTTGGCCCATAGCCTAATACAAATTCTGAAAATCTCTTGGCTCATTCATGCCTAGCAAGAGGTGGCACCAAATTTTAGTCCCACCTTGCTAGTTTAGAGGGAGTTGGACCAATATATATAGTGGAGTGTTTCACTACCTCCTAAAGAGAGTGAAGAGGAGTGGCATACACGCGCGCTCCTCCTCCTCCGCCGCCCGCCTCGCCACGCCTCGTCACGACGCGCGCGCGCGCGCCGCGGTTTGCGGAATTGTGCCTCGGTGCCGATCTTATCTTTTTGCTGCTCGGGAAAATTATTGTGCGAGTTATTTTTCTGTCAACCGTTTCCGGTTTTTCCGGAAACGTGGGCTGTTACTACTCGGACGTGGACTACGCCCCACATCTTACCCGACCGGCGCCTATATATAGACGGCCTTAGGCTAAAACCCTAATACGAGAAAATACACATCTCTCTGCCTCCAGAACCTTGCGCCGCCGCTACACCTTCTCCATCCCCTCTTCCGGCGTGCCTTGGACGGCGGAGACGATGAGCCTCGGAACCACCGCCTCTCGTGAACTTTATGCGGGTGAGGCGATCAGGTTTTGGGGAGCGTCTGTAGCGACTCTTGGCAACATCACGTCGACCGACCACTCCTTCCCGACGAGGACTTCTTCCGGACATCAGCCTCTACATCGGCGCCATGGTGGCGACACTGGTGTCAACCCCAACCTGAACGCGAACCCGATTCCTCCTCCAACACCGTCGTAATCTGCTCCTATCTAGTTCAGTTTACATTGCGGTTTCTTGTACTAGCTCTTGGAATAGATGTGATCTGTTTATTCTGGTTGAATATGATCATTCGTTTGTTACGCTAGTATACATGATTAGATTAATTCTAGCACTTATAGTCATGATTTATTATTACTTATTTCGGATTAAATATTATGGTAATTTGCTTATATTTTCAACAATCCAAAAACCTGATTATAGGCAATGAATTCAAGCTGGTTTAGCCGCGGCTACAAGGCCGCCTCCTTTTACGGTGTCAATTATAAGAGATGGCGACGAGAGCAGTTCTATGGTTGAAAAACCTAGGCTGCTATAAGCGCCACTCTTGGCAAACTGAGGAGACCTTTCTCTGTTAGGAGGAAGCGTTTGAAAATCGACACCATGTTTATGGGGGCTTTGTTCAATATTCTTGGTGACAACATTGTTGACACCTATATGTCATTGATAATGGCAAGGATCGTGGGATGCCTTTGGGCGCCAAGTTTGGTGTTTGGGATCTTGGCACTTGTATATCATGGAGCAATTCTATGACTACAAGATGGTGATGACCGTCCCATCGTGGATCAGGCTCATGAGATCTGATCCTTGCCAAAGAACTCGAGCAGTTCAAGTGTAACTTAGGACAAGTTCGTGGCGGAGGCATTATTGCCAAGCTTCCTCCTTCTTGGAGGAACTTTGCTACCTCTCTGAAACATAAGAGACAGGAGTTTTCTGTTTGGATCTCATCGGATCTCTTCATGTTGAAGAAAAGGCGAGCAAAAGATACACGTCCTCGAGGCTTTGATGGAAGTTCTAGCGCACATGTAGTGCAGAAAAACAACTTCCAGTCCCACAAGTTCAAGAATAAGAACAGGTCGATGGCAAAGGAAAGTTTGATGGCAAAACAAGGCCGCCAGACTACCAACTTCAAGAAGAAGGCGAGTATAAGAAGAAAGGATCCTGCCATGTGCATGGTGATCCTAATCATTGGGCTCCTAGCTGCCCCAATCGCTTTGACAAGCGTTCACATGGAAATAGTGGCAAGTCCGCTAATGTTGTCCTTGGTGATATTGAGATGAAGGATCTTTGAGTGCGGTATATTTCCACTGTTCTTTCAGTTTGTAATTCACTGATTGGTGGATGAACCTTTGGTGCAAATATACATGTATGTGCTGATATTTCCATGTTCTCTTCTTATCGGTCGGACGGGCTGGCTCCGTGCTGATGGGAAAGCGGCTCACGTGCTACATTCAAGGTGTTGATGCGGTGGATCTGAAGTTTACTTGGGGAAGATCGTCTGGTGAAGAATGTGCGACGTTCCCTCAATCAATAAGAATCTCGTCGTGGATCTCTTCTATGTCGAGATGGTTTTAAGTTAGTCTTTGAGTCCAATAAAGTTGTAGTTTCTAAGTGTGGACAATTTGTTGGAAAGGGTTATGAGTGCGGAGGCTTGTTCCGCTTATCTTTGTCAGACTTATGTACTCAAGTTATTAATCATGTTTGCAATGATAGTGAGTCAATATTTGGCATTCACGACTTTGTCATATTAATTTTGGGTGCATGGCGGCTTGCCGATATGAATTTAATTCGAAATTTACTCTTGTCAAAAGTTCCAAGTGTCAAGTATGTGTGCAAGCTAAGCAACCTCGCAAGTCTCACAAGGCGCCGAGTGCAGATTTGGCACCACTGGAACTAATACATTCAGATCTTTGTGAGATGAATGGTGAGTTGACAAAAGGTGGAAAGCGATATTTCATGACTTTAATTGATGATTCCACTCGATAATGTTATGTGTATCTTCTGAAATCTAAAGATGAAGCTTTTAATCACTTCAAAATCTATAAAGCTGAATCAGAAAATCAACTTGATCGAAAGATTAAGCGACTTGATCGATCGTGGTGGAGAGTATTTTTCCAACGAATTTGATTCTTTTTGTGCGGAGCATGGTATTATCCATGAGAGGATGCCTCCCTACTCACCTCAGTCAAATGGGGTGGCCGAAAGAAAGAACCGTACTCTAACTGATTTGGTTAACGCCATGTTAGATACATCGGGTCTATCCAAGGAATGGTGGGGGGAGGCGATAAAGACTGCGTGTCATGTCCTAAACCGTGTTCCCAAAAATAACAAAACCATTACTCCATTTGAGGAATGGGAAAGGAAAAGGCTGAAACTCTCCTACTTACGAACTTGGGGTTGTTTGGCGAAAGTGAATGTGCCGATACCCAAGAAGCGCAAGCTTGGACCAAAAACCGTGGATTGTGTCTTTCTGGGATATGCATTTCATAGCATTGGCTATAGATTTTTGATAGTGAAATCTCAGGTATCTGACATGCATGTTGGTACAATCATGGAGTCGAATGATGCGACTTTATTTGAAGACATCTTTCCCATGAAAGATTCGTCTAGTTCATCAAATCAGGAGATGCCTAGTTTATCTAGTCATGAATTAATCACAATTCCTGAACCCACCATTTCGATAGAACACCCTGATAATCCTGTGGAGGATAACAGTGAAGCTCCTACGAAGTAAGAGACAAAGGCGTGAAGTCCTTTGGTGATGATTCATTGTATACCTCGTGGATGATACTCCCACTTCTATGTGAAGCTTATGCATCTCAAGATCTTGACTCTTTGGAAAGAAGTCGATTCGCGATGAGATGGATTCCATCATAGCAAACGGAACTTGGGAAATTCTTGATCGTCCTTATGGGTGCAAACCTGTAGGATGTAAGTGGGTGTTTAAGAAGAAGCTTAGACCTGATGGTACTATTGAGAAGTATAAGGCCGCCTTGTTGCCAAGGGTTATACCCGAAGAAGGCGAAGACTTCTTTGATACTTATTCACTGTGGCTAGATTGACCACCATTAGTCTTGCTATCCTTGGCTGCCTCGCATGATCTTCTCGTTCATCAAATGGGCGTTAAGGGCTTTCCTAAATGGAGAGTTAGATGAGGAAATTTATATGGATCAGCGGATGGATTAAGTGATAGATGGTCAACAAGGCAAGGTGTGCAATTCTTGAAGTCTCTGTATGGTCTTAAGCAAACACCTAAGCAGTGGCATGAGAAGTTTTAAAGGACTTTAATTGATGAAGGCCTTATTGTAGAAGGCTGACAAGTGTGTGTATTATCGCCATGGTGGGGCGAGGAGTCATCTTATGTCGTATGTTGATGATATCTGATATTCGGGACCAATATTAATGTTATCAATGAGGTCAAAGACTTTCTATCTCGTTGTTTTGAGATCAAAAATCTAGGAGTGGCTGATGTGATATTGAACATCAAGCTGCTTTGAAAGATGATGATGGTGGGATAACACGCTTGGTCTCACTATGTGGAGAAGATCTTGAGTCGTTTTGGGTATAGCGAATGTAGATCCTCTCCTACACCATATGATCCTAGCGTGTTGGTTGAAAGAATCGGGGAGATCCTAAGGATGCTAAAGATCATGAGATATTCTCAGATTATTGGCTCGCTTATGTATTTAGCCAGCGCTCGAGGCTGACATCTCCTTTGCTGTAATCAAGTTAAGTCGATTTGTCTCAAATCACGGAGATGTTCATTGGCAGGCCCTTGAAAGGGTTTTGCGTTATTTGAAAGGCACTGAGCTATGGGATTCACTACTCGGGTATCCAAGGGTACTTGAAGGGTATAGTGACTCAAACTGGATTCGATCTTGATGAGACTAAGGCCACGAGTGGTTATGTGTTTACACTTGGTGGTGGCGCTGTTTCTTGGAAGTCTTGCAAGCGAGACCATCTTAACGAGGTCAACTATGGGCAGAACTCACGACATTAGACACGACCCTTTGTTGAAGCGAGTGGCCGTGAACTCTTGATGAACTTACGTGGTTGAAAAACCAATACCCATAATCCTTATGAACTGTGATAATCAAGCTGTGATCATAAAAATAAGCAGTTCTAAGGACAATATGAAGTCATCAAGACATGTGAAGAGAGATTGAAATCATCGGGAAAATGAGAAACTCGGAGTTATTGCATTGGATTATATCCAAACATCTAAAAATCTGGTAGATCCCTTCACAAAGGGTCTATCACGTCATGTGATAGATAATGCATCGAGGGAGATGGGTTTGAGACCCACTTTTTGAGTTGCTCACAGTGGTAACCCACTCTATGTGATCGGAGATCCCGTGAAGTAGAGTTGGGAGACAAGGCATTGGTCATTGGGAGGAGAGTATCCTTATAGCATACTACCACTCCATTATAGATGCAATACTCTCCTATTGCATGGCAGGTTGGTATTTACCTTAATGTGTTACGAGTGGCTTGTTTAAGCAAAGATGTTGTCCTGCGAACATCTTTTGAAGAACACACCTATATGAGTCTGATTGTCAAGCGTCATGATCAAGTGAGAGTTGGGTGCTCTCTAATAAACTCATGAAAGGCCATGGAGTATGGCATAAGCTCCAAAGCGGAGAAGCTTGGCGGCAGCCTGTATCGGTCTAGACCTTATGTGAAACTAGTGCGCACCAAACTTGTAGTTCAAGGCATAGTCCACTATTCAAGTTGCAATCTAGTGTAGCATGAAGTTCTAAGTGGAAGTTCAACTTAACAGTCTCCACCTCGCACCGGTATATAAACAATGCTCTGGAACTGATTGATGTGATGTGATGATATGTGCCTATGAGAATTTGTGGGGGATTGTTGGAATTTGGGTGTGGGCCTTGGCCCATAGCCTAATACAAATTCTGAAAATCTCTTGGCTCATTCATGCCTAGCAAGAGGTGGCACCAAATTTTAGTCCCACCTTGCTAGTTTAGAGGGAGTTGGACCAATATATATAGTGGAGTGTTTCACTACCTCCTAAAGAGAGTGAAGAGGAGTGGCATACACGCGCGCTCCTCCTCCTCCGCCGCCCGCCTCGCCACGCCTCACGGCCATTGCAGCCGCGTTTCGGAATTGTGCCTCGGTGCCGATCTTATCTTTTTGCTGCTCGGGAAAATTATTGTGCGAGTTATTTTTCATCACCGTTTCCGGTTTTTAGGAAGCGTGGGCATTACTACTCGGACGTGGACTCGCCCACATC
Organism: Avena insularis; assembly: GCA_023614405.1. Taxonomy (NCBI): domain Eukaryota; kingdom Viridiplantae; phylum Streptophyta; class Magnoliopsida; order Poales; family Poaceae; genus Avena; species Avena insularis. The sequence continues at coordinate 83,920,053 of CM042684.1, read as the reverse complement.
TTACCCGACCGGCGCCTATATAGACGGCCTTAGGCTAAAACCCTATCTGAGAAAATACACATCTCTCTGCCTCCGAACCTTGCGCCGCCGCTACACCTTCTCCATCCCCTCTTCGGCGTGCACGGACGGCAGAGACGATGAGCCTCGGAACCACCGCCTCTCGTGAACACATGCGGGTGAGGCGATCAGGTTTTGGGAGCGTCTGCGACTCTTGGCATCCGCGTCGACCGACCACTCCTTCCCGACGAGGACTTCTTCCGGACATCAGCAGCCTCTACATCGGCGCCATGGTGGCGACAATTGGTGTCAACCTCAACCCCAACCTGAGCGCGAACCCGATTCCTCCTCCAGCACCGTCGTAATCTGCTCCTATCTAGTTCAGTTTACATTGCATTTCTTGTACTAGCTCTTGGAATAGATGTGATCTGTTATTCTGGTTGAATATGATCTGTTCGTTTGTTACGCTAGTATACATGATTAGATTAATTCTAGCACTTATAGTCATGATTTATTATTACTTATTTCGGATTAAATATTATGGTAATTTGCTTATATTTTCAACAATCCAAAAACCTGATTATAGGCAACTGAATTCAACTGGTTTAGCTTGCGGCTACAAGGCCGCCTCCTTTTTGACGGTGTCAATTATAAGAGATGGCGCCGAGAGCAGTTCTATGGTTGAAAAACCTAGGCTGCTATAAGCGCCACTCTTGGCAAACTGAGGAGACCTTTCTCTGTTAGGAGGAAGCGTTTAAAGTCGACACCATGTTTATGGGGGCTTTGTTCAATATTCTTGGTGACAACATTGTTGACACCTATATGTCATTGATAATGGCAAGGATCGTGGGATGCCTTTGGGCGCCAAGTTTGGTGTTTGGATCTTTGGCACTGAATTGTATATCATGGAGCAATTCTATGACTACAAGATGATGATGACCGTCCCATCGTGGATCGGGCTCATGAGATCTGATCCTTGCCAAAGAACTCGGCAGTTCAAGTGTAACTTAGGACAAGTTCGTGGCGGAGGCATTATTGCCAGGCTTCCTCCTTCTTTGTGGAACTTTGCTCCCACTCTGAAACATAAGAGCAGGAGTTTTCTGTTTGGATCTCATCGGATCTCTTCATGTTGAAGAAAAGGCGAGCAAAAGATACCGTCCTCGAGGCTTTGATGGAAGTTCTAAGCGCACATGTAGTGCAGAAAAACAACTTCCAGTCCACAAGTTCAAGAATAAGAACAGGTCGATGGCAAAGGAAAGTTTGATGGCAAAAACAAGGCCGCACGGACTACCAACTTCAAGAAGAAGGCGAGTATAAGAAGAAAGGATCTGCCATATGCATGGTGATCCTAATCATTGGGCTCCTAGCTGCCCCAATCGCTTTGACAAGCGTTCACATGGAAATAGTGGCAAGTCCGCTAATGTTGTCCTTGGTGATATTGAGATGAAGGATCTTTGGAGTGCGGTATATTTCCCTTTGTTCTTTCAGTTTGTAATTCACGATTGGTGGATGAACCTTTGGTGCAAATATACATGTATGTGCTGATATTTCCATGTTCTCTTCTTATCAGGTCGGACGGGCTGGCTCCGTCTTGATGGGAAGCGGCTCACGTGCTTACATTCAAGGTGTTGATGCGGTGGATCTGAAGTTTACTTGGGGAAGATCGTCTGGTGAAGAATGTGCGGCACGTTCCCTCAATCAATAAGAATCTCGTCAGCGGATCTCTTCTGTGTCGAGATGGTTTTAAGTTAGTCTTTGAGTCCAATAAAGTTGTAGTTTCTAAGTGTGGACAATTTGTTGGAAAGGGTTATGAGGGCGGAGGCTTGTTCCGCTTATCTTTGTCAGACTTATGTACTCAAGTTATTAATCATGTTTGCAATGATAGTGAGTCCAATAGTTGGCATTCACGACTTTGTCATATTAATTTTGGGTGCATGACGCGGCTTGCCGATATGAATTTAATTCGAAATTTACTCTTGTCAAAAGTTCCAAGTGTCAAGTATGTGTGCAAGCTAAGCAACCTCGCAAGTCTCACAAGGCCGAGTGCAGATTTGGCAACTGGAACTAATACATTCAGATCTTTGTGAGATGAATGGTGAGTTGACAAAAAGGTGGAAAGCGATATTTCATGACTTTAATTGATGATTCCACTCGATAATGTTATGTATCTTCTGAAATCTAAAGATGAAGCTTTTAATCACTTCAAAATCTATAAAGCTGAATCGGAAAATCAACTTGATCGAAAGATTAAGCGACTTGATCCGATCGTGGTGGAAGTATTTTTCCAACGAATTTGATTCTTTTTGTGCGAGCATGGTATTATCCATGAGAGGATGCCTCCCTACTCACCTCGGTCAAATGGGGTGGCGAAAGAAAGAACCGTACTCTAACTGATTTGGTTAGCCATGTTAGATACATCGGGTCTATCCAAGGAATGGTGGGGGGAGGCGATAAAGACTGCGTGTAATGTAGTTATGGGTTTTCGCTAAAATAACAAAACCATTACTCCATTTGTTGTATGGTAAAGGAATATTCTGAAAATCTACTACTTACGAACTTGGGGTTGTTTGGGGAAAGTGAATGTGCGATACAAGAAGCGCAAGCTTGGACCAAAAACCGTGGATTGTGTCTTTACGGGATATGCATTTCATAGCATTGGCTATAGATTTTGATAGTGAAATCTCAGGTATCGACATGCATGTTGGTACAATCATGGAGTCGAATGATGCGACTTTCTTTGAAGACATCTTTCCCATGAAAGATTCGTCTAGTTCATCAAATCGGGAGATGCCTAGTTTATCTAGTCAAGAATTAATCACAATTCTGAACCCACCATTTCGATAGAACACCACGATAATCCTGTGGAGGATAACGGTGAAGCTCCTACCGAGTAAGAGACAAAGGATGAAGTCCTTTGGTGATGATTCATTGTATACCTCGTGGATGATACTCCCACTTCTATGTCGAAGCTTATGCATCTCAAGATGCTGACTACTAGAAAGAAGTGGATTCGCGGTGAGATGGATTCCATCATAGCAAGCGGAACTTGGGAAATTCTTGATCGTCCTTATGGGTGCAAACACTGTAGGATGTAAGTGGGTGTTTAAGAAGAAGCTTAGACCTGATGGTACTATTGAGAAGTATAAAACGCCTTGTTGCCAAGGGTTATACCCGGAAAGAAAGCGAAGACTTCTTTGATACTTATTCACTGTGGCTAGATTGACCACCATTAGTCTTGCTATCCTTGGCTGCCTCGCATGATCTTCTCGTTCATCAAATGGACGTTAAGACGGCTTTCCTAAATGGAGAGTTAGATGAGTAAATTTATATGGATCAGCCGGATGGATTCGTGATAGATGGTCAACAAGGCAAGGTGTGCAAGTTACTGAAGTCTCTGTATGGTCTTAAGCAAGCACCTAAGCAGTGGCATGAGAAGTTTGAAAGGACTTTAACTGATGAAGGCTTTATTGTAAACGAAGCTGACAAGTGTGTGTATTATCGCCATGGTGGGGGCGAGGGAGTCATCTTATGTCTGTATGTTGATGATATACTGATATTCGGGACCAATATTAATGTTATCAATGAGGTCAAAGACTTTCTATCTCGTTGTTTTGAGATCAAAAATCTAGGAGTGGCTGATGTGATATTGAACATCAAGCTGCTGAAAGATGATGATGGTGGGATAACACTGCTTCAGTCTCACTATGTGGAGAAGATCTTGAGTCGTTTTGGGTATAGCGAATGTAGATCCTCTCCTACACCATATGATCCTAGCGTGTTGGTTCGAAAGAATCAGGGAGATCCTAAGGATGCTAAAGATCAGCTGAGATATTCTCAGATTATTGGCTCGCTTATGTATTTAGCCACCTTCTGAGGCTGACATCTCCTTTCTGTAATCAAGTTAAGTCGATTTGTCTCAAATCTGGAGATGTTCATTGGCGAGGCCCTTGAAAGGGTTTTGCGTTATTTGAAAACCTTTGCGAGCTATGGGATTCACTACTCCGGGTATCCAAGGGTACTTGAAGGGTATAGTGACTCAAGCTGGATTCGATCTTGATGAGACTAAGGCCACGAGTGGTTATGTGTTTACACTTGGTGGTGGCTGTTTCTTGGAAGTCTTGCAAGCGAGACCATCTTAACGAGGTCAACTATGGAAGCAGAACTCACGACATTAGACACGACCCTTTGTTGAAGCGAGTGGCTTCGTGAACTCTTGATGAACTTACGTGGTTGAAAAACCAATACCATAATCCTTATGAACTGTGATAATCAAACTGTGATCATAAAATATAAGCAGTTCTAAGGACAATATGAAGTCATCAAGACATGTGAAGAGGAGATTGAAATCTGTCGGAAAATGAGAAACTCGGAGTTATTGCATTGGATTATATCAAACATCTAAAAATCTGGTAGATCCCTTCACAAAGGGTCTATCACGTAATGTGATAGATAATGCATCGAGGAGATGGGTTTGAGACCCACTTTTGAGTTGCTCACGGTGGTAACCCACTCTATGTGATCGGAGATCCCGTGAAGTAGAGTTGGGAGACAAGCTGTTGGTCAACGGGAGGAGTATCCTTATAGCATACTACCACTCCGTATAGATGCAATACTCTCCTATTCTGCATGGCAGGTTGGTATTTACCTTAATGTGTTACGAGTGGCTTGTTTAAGCAAAGATGTTGTCCTGTGAACATCTTTTGAAGAACACACCTATATGAGTCATTTGTCAAGCGTCGCAGTCCGTGAGAGTTGGGTGCTCTCTAATAAACTCATGAAAGGCCATGGAGTATGGCGCATAAGCTCCAAGCGGAGAAGCTTGCTGCGACCTGTGTCGGTCTAGACCTTATGTGAAACTAGTGCGCACCAAACTTGTAGTTCAAGGCATAGTCCACTATTCAAGTTGCAATCTAGTGTAGCATGAAGTTCTAAGTGGAAGTTCAACACAGTCTCCACCTCGCACGGTATATAAACAATGCTCTGAACTGATTGATGTGATGTGATGATATGTGCCTATGAGAATTTGTGGGGATTGTTGGAATTTGGGTGTGGGCCTTGGCCCATAGCCTAATACAAATTCTGAAAATCTCTTGGCTCATTCATGCCTAGCAGAGGTGGCACCAAATTTTAGTCCCACCTTGCTAGTTTAGAGGAGTTGGACCAATATATATAGTGGAGTGTTTCACTACCTCCTAAAGAGAGTGAAGAGGAGTGGCATACAGCGCTCCTCCTCCTCCGCCCGCCCGCCTCGCCACGCCTCGTCACGGCCAGCAGCAGGTTTGCTGGAATTGTGCCTCGGTGCCGATCTTATCTTTTGCTGCTGGGAAAATTATTGTGCGAGTTATTTTACAACCGTTTCCGGTTTTTCGGAAGCGTGGGCTATTACTACTCGGACGTGGACTCGCCCACATCTTACCCGACCGGCGCCTATATATAGCGGCCTTAGGCTAAAACCCTAATACGAGAAAATACACATCTCTGCCTCCAGAACCTTGCGCGCCCGCTACACCTTCTCCATCCCTCTTCCGGCGTGCAGACGGCGGACATGAGGCCTCCGGAACCACCGCCTCTCGTGAACACATGCGGGTGAGGCGATCAGGTTTTGGGGAGGCGTCTGCGACTCTTGGCATCACGTCGACCGACCACTCCTTCCCGGCGAGGACTTCTTCCCGGACATCAGCCCTCTACATCGGCGCCATGGTAGCGACCTTTGGTGTCAACCCCAACCTGAGCGAACCCGATTCCTCCTCCAACACCGTCGTAATCTGCTCCTATCTAGTTCAGTTTACATTGCGGTTTCTTGTACTAGCTCTTGGAATAGATGTGATCATTTATTACGGTTGAATATGATCATTCGTTTGTTACGCTAGTATACATGATTAGATTAATTCTAGCACTTATAGTCATGATTTATTATTACTTATTTCGGATTAAATATTATGGTAATTTGCTTATATTTTCAACAATCCAAAAACCTGATTATAGGCAACTGAATTCAATTTGGTTTAGCCATGGCTACAAAGGCCGCCTCCTTTTGACGGTGTCAATTATAAGAGATGGCGCCGAGAGCGGTTCTATGGTTGAAAACCTAGGCTGCTATAGCGCCACTCTTGGCAAACTGAGGAGACCTTTCTCTGTTCAGGAGGAAGCGTTTGAAAATCGACACCATGTTTATGGGGCTTTGTTCAATATTCTTGGTGACAACATTGTTGACACCTATATGTCATTGATAATGGCAAGGATCGTGGGATGCCTTTGGGCGCCAAGTTTGGTGTTTGGATCTTGGCATTGTATATCATGGAGCAATTCTATGACTACAAGATGGTGATGACCGTCCCATCGTGGATCAGGCTCATGAGATCTGATCCCTTGCCAAAGAACTCGAGCAGTTCAAGTGTAACTTAGGACAAGTTCGTGGCGGAGGCATTATTGCCAAGCTTCCTCCTTCTTGGAGGAACTTTGCTACCTCTGAAACATAAGAGACGGGAGTTTTCTGTTTGGATCTCATCGGATCTCTTCATGTTGAAGAAAAGGCGAGAGCAAAAGATACCGTCCTCGAGGCTTTGATGGAAGTTCTAAGCGCACATGTAGTGCGGAAAAACAACTTCCGGTCCACAAGTTCAAGAATAAGAACAGGTCGATGGCAAAGGAAAGTTTGATGGCAAAAACAAGGCATAGACTACCAACTTCAAGAAGAAGGCAGTATAAGAAGAAAGGATCCTGCCATGTACGTGGTGATCCTAATCATTGGGCTCCTAGGCGCCCCAATCGCTGACAAGCGTTCACATGGAAATAGTGGCAAGTCCGCTAATGTTGTCCTTGGTGATATTGAGATGAAGGATCTTTGAGTGCGGTATATTTCCACTGTTCTTTCAGTTTGTAATTCACTGATTGGTGGATAGACACTGGTGCAAATATACATGTATGTGCTGATATTTCCATGTTCTCTTCTTATCAGGTCGGACGGGCTGGCTCCGTCTTGATGGGAAGCGGCTCCGTGTACATTCAAGGTGTTGGTGCGGTGGATCTGAAGTTTACTTGGGGAAGATCGTCTGGTGAAGAATGTGCAGCACGTTCCCTCAATCAATAAGAATCTCGTCAGCGGATCTCTTCTATGTCGAGATGGTTTTAAGTTAGTCTTTGAGTCCAATAAAGTTGTAGTTTCTAAGTGTGGACAATTTGTTGGAAAGGGTTATGAGTCACGGAGGCTTGTTAAGCTTATCTTTGTCGGACTTATGTACTCAAGTTATTAATCATGTTTGCAATGATAGTGAGTCCAATATTTGGCATTCACGACTTTGTCATATTAATTTTGGGTGCATGGCGCGACTTGCCGATATGAATTTAATTCGAAATTTACTCTTGTCAAAAGTTCCAAGTGTCAAGTATGTGTGCAAGCTAAGCAACCTCGCAAGTCTCACAAGACCGCCGAGGTACAGATTTGGCACCTTTGGAACTAATACATTCAGATCTTTGTGAGATGAATGGTGAGTTGACAAAAGGTGGAAAGCGATATTTCATGACTTTAATTGATGATTCCACTCGATAATGTTATGTGTATCTTCTGAAATCTAAAGATGAAGCTTTTAATCACTTCAAAATCTATAAAGCTGAATCAGAAAATCAACTTGATCGAAAGATTAGCGACTTGATCGATCGTGGTGGAGAGTATTTTTCCAACGAATTTGATTCTTTTGTGCGAGCATGGTATTATCCATGAGAGGGCGCCTCCTACTCACCTCGGTCAAATGGGGTGGCGAAAGAAAGAACCATACTCTAACTGATTTGGTTAACGCCATGTTAGATACATCGGGTCTATCCAAGGAATGGTGGGGAGGCGATAAAGGCAAGTGTCATGTCCTAAAACATGTTCCCAAAAAGAACAAAACCATTACTCCATTTGAGGAATGGGAAAGAAAAAGGCTGAAACTCTCCTACTTACGAACTTGGGGTTGTTTGGCGAAAGTGAATGTGCCGATACCCAAGAAGCGCAAGCTTGGACCAAAACCGTGGATTGTGTCTTTCTGGGATATGCATTTCATAGCATTGGCTATAGATTTTTGATAGTGAAATCTCAGGTATCTGACATGCATGTTGGTACAATCATGGAGTCGAATGATGCGACTTTCTTTGAAGACATCTTTCCCATGAAAGATTCGTCTAGTTCATCAAATCGGGAGATGCCTAGTTTATCTAGTCAAGAATTAATCACAATTCTGAACCCACCATTTCGATAGAACACCGATAATCTGTGGAGGATAACGTGAAGCTCCTACGAGTAAGAGACAAAGGATTGTGAAGTCCTTTGGTGATGATTCATTGTATACCTCGTGGATGATACTCCCACTTCTATGTCGAAGCTTATGCATCTCAAGATCTTGACTCTTTGGAAAGAAGTCGATTCGCGATGAGATGGATTCCATCATAGCAAGCGGAACTTGGGAAATTACTGATCGTCCTTATGGGTGCAAACCTGTAGGATGTAAGTGGGTGTTTAAGAAGAAGCTTAGACCTGATGGTACTATTGAGAAGTATAAGGCGCCTTGTTGCCAAGGGTTATACCGAGAAGAAGGCGAAGACTTCTTTGATACTTATTCACTGTGGCTAGATTGACCACCATTCGAGTCTTGCTATCCTTGGCTGCCTCGCATGATCTTCTCGTTCATCAAATGGGCGTTAAGGCGGCTTTCTAAATGGAGAGTTAGATGAGGAAATTTATATGGATCAGCGGATGGATTAAGTGATAGATGGTCAACAAGGCAAGGTGTGCAAATTCTTGAAGTCTCTGTATGGTCTTAAGCAAGCACCTAAGCGGTGGCATGAGAAGTTTGAAAGGACTTTAATTGATGAAGGCCTTATTGTAGTGAAGGCGACAAGTGTGTGTATTATCGCCATGGTGGGGCGAGGAGTCATCTTATGTACGTATGTTGATGATATCTGATATTCGGGACCAATATTAATGTTATCAATGAGGTCAAAGACTTTCTATCTCGTTGTTTTGAGATCAAAATCTAGGAGTGGCTGATGTGATATTGAACATCAAGCTGCTGAAAGATGATGATGGTGGGATAACACCTTGATCTCACTATGTGGAGAAGATCTTGAGTCGTTTTGGGTATAGCGAATGTAGATCCTCTCCTACACCATATGATCCTAGCGTGTTGGTTGAAAGAATCGGGGAGATCCTAAGGATGCTAAAGATCAGGTGAGATATTCTCAGATTATTGGCTCGCTTATGTATTTAGCCGCGCTTCGAGGCTGACATCTCCTTTGCTGTAATCAAGTTAAGTCGATTTGTCTCAAATCCTGGAGATGTTCATTGGCGGGCCCTTGAAAGGGTTTTGCGTTATTTGAAAGGCCTTTGCGAGCTATGGGATTCACTACTCCGGGTATCCAAGGGTACTTGAAGGGTATAGTGACTCAAACTGGATTTGATCTTGATGAGACTAAGGCCACAGTGGTTATGTGTTTACACTTGGTGGTGGCGCTGTTTCTTGGAAGTCTTGCAAGCGAGACCATCTTAACGAGGTCAACTATGGAAGCAGAACTCACGGACATTAGACACACCACTGTTGAAGCGAGTGGCCGTGAACTCTTGATGAACTTACGTGGTTGAAAAACCAATACCCGCAATCCTTATGAACTGTGATAATCAAGCTGTGATCATAAAATAAACAGTTCTAAGGACAATATGAAGTCATCAAGACATGTGAAGAGGAGATTGAAATCATCGAAAATGAGAAACTCGGAGTTATTGCATTGGATTATATCCAAACATCTAAAAATCTGGTAGATCCCTTCACAAAGGGTCTATCACGTAATGTGATAGATAATGCATCGAGGGAGATGGGTTTGAGACCCACTTTTTGAGTTGCTCACAGTGGTAACCCACTCTATGTGATCGGAGATCCCGTGAAGTAGAGTTGGGAGACAAGCTGTTGGTCAACTGGGAGAGTATCCTTATAGCATACTACCACTCATTATAGATGCAATACTCTCCTATTCTGCATGGCAGGTTGGTATTTACCTTAATGTGTTACGAGTGGCTTGTTTAAGCAAAGATGTTGTCTGCAGAACATCTTTTGAAGAACACACCTATATGAGTCTACATCAGCGTCGCGGTCCGTGAGAGTTGGGTGCTCTCTAATAAACTCATGAAAGGCCATGGAGTATGACGCATAAGCTCCAAGCAGCGGAGAAGCTTATGGCAGCCTGTCAGATCGGTCTAGACCTTATGTGAAACTAGTGCGCACCAAACTTGTAGTTCAAGGCATAGTCCACTATTCAAGTTGCAATCTAGTGTAGCATGAAGTTCTAAGTGGAAGTTCAACTTAACAGTCTCCACCTCGCACCGGTATATAAACAATGCTCTGGAACTGATTGATGTGATGTGATGATATGTGCCTATGAGAATTTGTGGGGGATTGTTGGAATTTGGGTGTGGGCCTTGGCCCATAGCCTAATACAAATTCTGAAAATCTCTTGGCTCATTCATGCCTAGCAAGAGGTGGCACCAAAGTTTAGTCCCACCTTGCTAGTTTAGAGGGAGTTGGACCAATATATAGTGGAGTGTTTCACTACCTCCTAAAGAGAGTGAAGAGGAGTGGCATACACGCGCGCTCCTCCTTCTCCGCCGCCCGCCTCGCCTCGCCTCGTCACGGCAGCAGCCTTGCCAGCAGTTTTGAGGAATTGTGCCTCGGTGCCGATCTTATCTTTTGCTGCTCGGGAAAATTATTGTGCGAGTTATTTTACATCAACCGTTTCCGGTTTTCCGGAAGCGTGGGCTGTTACTACTCGGACGTGGACTCGCCCACATCTTACCCGACCGGCGCCTATATATAAACGGCCTTAGGCTAAAACCCTGTCTGAGAAAATACACATCTCTCGCCTCGAACCTTGCGCGCCTACACCTTCTCCATCCCCTCTTGGCGTGCCGGACGGCGGAGACGATGAGCCTCCGGAACCACCGCCTCTCGTGAACACATGCGGGTGAGGCGATCAGGTTTTGGGAGGCGCGTCTGCGACTCTTGGCAACATCACGTCGACCGACCACTCCTTCCCGGCGAGGACTTCTTCCGGACATCAGCAGCCTCTACATCGGCGCCATGGTGGCGACACTGGTGTCAACCTCAACCCCAACCTGAACGCGAACCCGATTCCTCCTCCAGCACCGTACGTAATCTGCTCCTATCTAGTTCAGTTTCTGTTGCAGTTTCTTGTACTAGCTCTTGGAATAGATGTGATCTGTTTATTCTGGTTGAATATGATCTGTTCGTTTGTTCTGCTAGCATACATGATTAGATTAATTCTAGCACTTATAGTCATGATTTATTATTACTTATTTCGGATTAAATATTATGGTAATTTGCTTATATTTTTAACAACCGCCTTGGCTCCCTTTTGTTGCATGCTACGTACAAACACTTCTCAAATCTTGATGTCGTTTCCTACTAAAATATATTTGGTATAAATTGTACACTTAAGATCTCTAAAACTTGTTATATAAATACATTGACTTAATTGTGAGAACCATGATGCCTTATAAATATTGGGAAAAGAGAGATGACATATCAGTAGCTTGCTTGCTTAATACTGAGAGCTTTATCACACTAAATAAGATAAATATGTGTGAACCAAACATGTGATAGTTTATGGTTTGGTTCCAACTTGTGGAACTCGTGAAAATAAGAAGCAACTAAAAAAATTAGAACTAACCTGCTGTTCTAGGATATGTGACATTTTAGACATTGACACGGTTTTCGAAGTACAAAGTTCTATTCCCAATATGCCAGATAGTACTACATATTATTTTTTACAGACAATGTCATAAACTTCGACCAAGTATAGAGAAAGGTGTACCCACATCTACAGCATCAAATACCTATGATACTAAAACATATTTCACGATGATACTGAAATTATTTATTTTGTCTGATAGATGTTGATATTTCCTATATGCTTGATCAAAGTTCATGAAGTTTGAATTTTACAAAAAAAAATGTGCACTATGTTTTGGCCTAGATGGGTTATTATGAAAAAAGCAACGACAAAAAGTTAGATATGAATGTAGTAAAAATGGAACTTGTGAATGTGTATTACTTGCCTCTACACCGGAACTCTGATGGATATTTTTATGTTAATACAGGATGTAGTATATAAATTAAACCACTTATATGAAAAAAAAAATCTAGTATAGTGTTCAAATTTTAACAACTCTATTGTTTATTAGTAGTCAAACAAAGAGAAAATAGACCACTACTTTCTAAATACGAATTTACATTGGAGCCGAGTAGAACTCAACAAAATTTTAACAACCCTATGGATGTTCTTTTGTCGCATATGCATGGCACATCACTTCTACAAAATTCGATCTGTTGCTATCCAAGGAAAGTATGTTCACCTAATGGACATCGGTTTAGCAGAATTAAGCCTGTTTTTCCAAGAATTAATTAAGCTTGTTGCTACGGAAGGGAAACCTAACCTTGTCGATCCTGAAAGCCAAGGATACTACTGCATGTATGTGGCCAATGACCTCAATCAGCTGCAGAGGTCATAATTTTTTTCATTGTTCATGTGCTACTCCCTCCATACCGGATTATTGGGCTAATAGAGCTTCTGAAGCTATACTCCCTCCATACCGGATTATTGGGCTAATAGAGCTTCTGAAGCTATACTCCCTCCATACCGGATTATTGGGCTAATAGAGCTTCTGAAGCTATACCGTAATACTAGGCTAAATTGTACTATTAATTGCCTCAATTAACTTCCCTCCAGGTCTATTTTCTCCCAACCTTCCCACGATCCTCTCCCCTTTAATATCATTGCCCACTGCATGCGCCGGGAAGAAAGAGAAACGGCCATGCATGCCATCGTGGTTCTCTCTCAACGTGGGCCCAAACTGACCCAGTTTTAATTAACGCATCGATCAAGACTAAATTATCTCTCCTCTCTCCTTTTTCATGGCCAATCAGAAATAACCTAGGTCCTGGAGTTTTGCTAATTTATCCCAATAATCCGGTATGGAGGGAGTACCGTAATACTAGGCTAAATTGTACTATTAATTTGCTCAATTAACTTCCCTGCAGGGTCTATTTTCTCCCAACCTTCCCACGATCCTCTCCCCTTTAATATCATTGCCCACTGCATGCGCCGGGAAGAAAGAGAAACGGCCATGCATGCCATCGTGGTTCTCTCTCAACGTGGGCCCAAACTGACCCAGTTTTAATTAACGCATCGATCAAGACTAAATTATCTCTCCTCTCTCCTTTTTCATGGCCAATCAGAAATAACCTAGGTCCTGGAGTTTTGCTAATTTAGTCCAATAATCCGGTATGGAGGGAGTACTCGATGACTTGATTGTTGGCTACACCAGAAGAGTTCTTGTCAGCTCCCATCTTGAAGTTTGTGCTGGTCGGTGAATCATGCTTCTTCCCGATGGACTAAGCCCTTTCACAATGCATCTTAGCACGTTATTATAGGAGTAATAAATAATTAAGAGACAACTTCTATAATAGGGTGTCTCTTAAGAGTTGTTTCTACATTTAATGAATTTGGTGACATGTAGACATGTGATTAGGGCTAGCCATTATTTTTTCGTATGGTTCCAGCATCAAATATTTTTTGTTCGATGCCAGGTGTCTGCCGTGCTGAGGTGAAACCATCGCACTAGAATAATTTTGCATCATTTAGTTTTGAGTCTCACTAACCTTGGGTGAATTATTCATGCATTCATTGGAAAGAAAAAGTAATGGTGATTTGAATCCCACATGTATAAAAGACAAGCCAGGAGTGGGAAACAATTTTCATGTATGTTAAGTAGTTTCCTTATAAAATAGAGAATTTGCAGTCGAGTTATATAGATGCCGACGGTGATAAAAAAATTAGTCAATTCCATAATTTGGCGATGGCATAGGAGGGAATATGAGAGAGCTGTGAAATGATGATCGGCGACCAGCATGTCCGGTACCAAAAATACGACCTGCTGTATTTCGGTGATTTTTATTTGCAAAAAAATCTTCCTCCAGGATTTTTACCAGCATCCCACTATCGAAAAAATGTGAGTTAGTTGCGATTACTCTCCGGTTGGCAAATTATTACCAAGGATCTGTCAGCGAAAAATGTCACTTAGGAATTAAGATTTGCAAGGGAACCTCCCATTGACAGCATTTAAATTCATGCTCGCACCGATTACGACTGACAGAAGAATGTGCTTGTAACAAAAGGAGAAATCCATTCTCATACCATATATACAATAAACAAAAGAGCAAATCACATATGAACTTCCAAAGACTAACCCTATACTAGGATACACATATATCTCTGCATATTCATATTGTAAAAAGGTACAGAGTATAGAAACTAGTTAACACTAGAGCATTAGGAAAACTACACGACTAATTGGGAACGGAAGCAGAGACGATGATTAACGGCAGTAGAGATGATGATTACTAAGGCTCTAGCGTATAAAACTCTCCTCCTGATGTTAGGTCGACGGCGTTGGCCATTTCGGTGGATGTGAGATGGAACTCGGTAAATTGCTCAACTATGTCGTGGAGCTCGACGAGCAGGTGTGAGTTGTCATATGGCGCTTGCTTGATGACATTGCGCTCATCATCCACTTGTGACAATGCGTTCTTGGTTGTGCATCGTCTTCTGCTCGTCCACGTAGTATTATCGTTGCTCATTGTTGAAGCTCTGTCCCCTATGATACAATTAGATAAAAATCAGTAGAAAAAAGATTGCTCTAGTTGAGCAAAAGGATCTCTAAGCAAAGATAACTTACTAGGATCCACCAAACCATGTAAGCAACCGGGATTGTGTGGCTCTTCTTGCCAAGCGGGAGCGTGCAAATGAGAAATTGATTTGTGCTCTTTGTAAAGACCCATGCACTGTGAATTGAGATGGAATATTTCTATGTTGCATATACTAGTTAGAGTGGTTGGTTGGATTGCTAAAAAATTTGCAGCTAACAAAGATGATGCGTGGATAAACTTAGAGTAATGTGTGCGAGAATTGAGGTGGGATACTAGTATGATACATGTGCTGGTGAAGTTGGTTGGTTGGATTGCTAGAATTTTTTCTACTTACATGGTTCATGTGATGTGCATATAAGTGCTTTGTTGAACCACCCATGCGTGGATAAAAGTGAGCTGTACTAGTTTGTGTGTATTAGTTGTGTAGTTGGTTACATTGCTAAAATTCTTGCAGCTTATATGGCTCATAAGATGTGTAGATTTTTTCGTCCGTGGATTGTTGTACTAGTACTGCATGTGATCTTGGTATGAAGTTTTTGGAATATTCCGTTACAATTTTTTTTCTCCTGCTACTAATTCTTTGGCTCCTTATAAGAGATCTAATGGTGAGATTGGTATGCATTACTAGCACCCATGATATCCCACTATTTTCTATATACATATATATATATAGCTCTGCTATTCAAGAACGGATTCCTGAATAACTATTCAGGAACCTCATGTTTCCCTTCACGCGAATAACTTTCACGTGGATAAGAGTTATCTTCTTTTTCTTTACAAGCTAACTTCCAGTCTGTAGTAGTGATAATGAACGTTAACTTCCGCCTATGCAAGTTAACTTCCGCGAAGTTCTTAACTCTCCTGTGTGTGCAAGTTAACTCTCCCTCTCTATGCTAATTAACTTTCTGACGGAGTACCTATTTCCTTTTTTCACGTCAACACCGGGAATCCCTTGTTAACTTCCACGCGAACACGAGTTAACTTATTTTTTCTTTTCAAGTTAACTTTCAGTCTGTAGCAGTAATATATAAATGTTAACTTTCACATGTGCTATTTAACTTCTACGACCATCTTTAATTTTTGTATGTGTACAAGTTAACTCCGTCTTCTATGCTAGTTAACTTCCTGACGGAGCATTTTTTTTTTTTGCTTGTGCAACTTAATTTACATGATCCTCATTAACTTCTCTTTGTGAAAGTTAACTTCCGCTCGATGCACTTTTTAACTTCTGCGGTCCTTATTAACTTTTCTGTAAATGCAAGTTAACTTCCAGGGAGGAGGCACCAAGTTAACTTATATATATACGCCGGCCTCCTCCGCCTCATGAATATATGACATATTCATACTATACCCGGATGTAGTTACATCCACGTGTGTTTCATATTATTTAGGCAGTATCTATCATACTGGAGACTATATATGGGTAGTATGAAGTATATACGAATATTTGAGCAGTATATATACTACTTTTTTGGTAGTATATAATTTTTATTCACATACTCTTTTTGTACGTACAAATATGACGGTATTTTATATATATAGTGTAAACTATGATTGTATTTGCAATTTTTCACCTAACTTGTTTGGAAGTATCTTAGATATAGTATATGAACATATTCAAATAGATAAAGTATTACAAATACTTAGTAAGGTAGTATATAAGACGTGGGTGTAGTTACACCCGGGAGTAAGAAGTATTTTTCCTATATATAAGAAATTTGACACCCAGGATATAGAATAGTTATTCTTCACCCATCCTCTATCTTTCAAACCGTATATGATTTTTACGTCACGTAAATTTTTTTCTTATCTCGGAAGTTAAGAAAAACATAAGAAAATTTAGACATGTCGTAAAAAATCGTTTACATGTCGTATAAAAATACAACGTAAAATGCATATTTTCTATGTATTTTACACTATGATGACTCATAAATCATATTTTTATGTCGATTTTTTTACGTTTCTAATGAACATGAACATAATTATTAGTATACAAAACATAAATTTCTATATGTGAGAACATAAAAATATGTGGGGTGCAAAATAACTATTCAGCATCCTGAGTGCTATATATATATATATGAAAAATACTTCTTACTCCCGGTTGTAACTACACCTACCTCTCATATACTACCTTACGGAAGTATTTGTAATACTTTATCTATTTGAGTATGTTTATATATTATATCTAAGATACTTAAAAGCAAGTTAGGTGAAAAAATTGTAAGTTCACCCATAGTTTGAACTATATATGTAAAATACCGTCATATTTGTACGTACAAAAAGAGTATGTGAATAAAAATTACATACTACCAAAAAAATAGTATATATACTGCTCAAATATTTTTATATATTTCATACTACGCGTACATACCTTAGATACTGCCTATATAGTGTGAAACACGTGTGGGTGTAATTACACCCGGGTGTAGTATGAATATGTCATATATATATATATATGAACCACGCATACTTGAGGGTATACGTACCTAAGTTATACATACCTAAATATCACATATCTAAGATGTACATACCTAAGTTAGATATACCTAACATATTACATACCTAAGATGTAGTACGTAGCGTACGTGTATATATATGCAACTTAGGTATATATATATAGGACGCTCATATGTAGGCCTACTCATATGAAAAAACCATGGTGCCCGGACACGATACATGTATTTCGTACATACCTAGGTTGTATGTACCCAAATTTTACATATCTAAGCTATCCAAGTTATACATACCTAAGGTATCATATGCCTAAGTTATACATACCTAAGTTGAACATATATATACACGTATGCTGCGTACATACACCTCAGTTATATAATATGTTAGGTATATATAAATTAGGTATGCATATCTTAGGTATGTGATACTTAGGTACGTATATCCTCAGCTATGTGTGATTCAAAGCAAAAATACCTATATCACGTATGATATCTGGACACCATGGTGCACCTGTTATATATATAAATAAATAAATAAATATATATATATATACGACAAGACTATTCAGAAACACGCTCTTAAATGGTTCCTAGGAATCACCTACTTTTTGGAAACTATCTCGTCATCCTCGCCACCGCGCCCTCTTCCCCGCGCGCTGGAGGCCTCCTCCGCCCCCGCATCCGTCGGCCACCCTCCTCCCCCGCGCGCCGTCGCGCCCTCCTTCCCGCGTGATGCAGGCCTCCTCCGCCCCTGCGCCGCAGGCCTCCTCCGCCCCGTGCCGCCGGCCACCCTCCTCCCCACGCGCCGCCAGCTTCCTCCATCCCAGGCGTCCTCCAGCCCGTGCCGCCGGCCACCCTCCTCCCCACGCGCCGCCAGCCTCCTCCGTCCCAGGCACCCTCCGGCCCGCGCGCCACCGCGCCCTCTTCCCTGCGGGCCTCCTCCGCCCCACGTCGTTGGCCACCTTCCTCCCCGCGCGCCGCCGCTGCCCGTTCCTCCGGGATCCCCATGGTTGAGCGGGTCCCGTACGCTAACACGAAGAGGCGTGCCGGATCCTCTCGCTTTTGTTCTTAGGCGCTTGATTGGGTCTCCTCCACTGCCGCCTTGAGTTGTGGCTGGAGCAGGAGCGTGCGGACACAGGTTCGAGGCAGATTGTCATCTTCATGTTTGCTGCATCAAGAGGCACAACAATTTTTTCTTTTATATTTCGTCACTCTATCTTGTCTCTCTCACTAAATATCTAAATGTCAGTGATGTCTTATAGATAGCAGTCAGTGCTTGTCTAGAATAGTTAACTGCCGTGCAAGGAAAAGTTAACTTTTTAAAATATAGTGAAATTAGCTTTCATAAAGAGCCATGAGGGTTACCTTTCTTAAACATGAAAGTTAACTTTCTTAAAAATAGAAGTTGACTTTCAGAAAAACATGGCAGTTCGGTCTTATCAACCATATGAGAGCTAAATTTAATAAAGACTACAGGAGTTAACTTTCTTAAAGTTAGAAGTTAATCCAACTGAAAACCGCATAAGTTAGCTCTTAAAAAAGGAATTTGACATTCTAAGCGATAGGAGTTAAGTCCATAAAATCTCTAAGTTTACTTCTTTTGTAGCGTGAAATTCAAAAAAGGCTCATGTTTAGTTAAAGAAATGCATTAGTCGAAAGTTAACTTGCACACACAGAGAAGTTAAGAGGGATTCCTTAATAATTAACTTCCTTTGATATAATGGAAAAGTTAACTTCTCATTAAAATCGTGGAATTTAAGCTTTAAAAAGATTGAACAAAAGTTAACATGAAAAGAAAATGGAAGTTAACTTATATTCGTGGATAAATAGAAGTTAACAATCAGAGCAACCCTAGCACCACCCTCCCCCCCTCCCCCCGAGCGGAAGTTAACATGAAAATAAACGCAAGTTAACTCGTGTTCACGGAAAACTACGGACAAAAGACCGCACGTAGCGCAGAGGATTTATATCGCGATAGGAAGTTAACTAACATGTATCTGAAAGTTAGCATGTATGTTGAAAGTAGTTTACTTACCCTGTTTTTTACGGGCGGAAATCCTACCTAATAAAGTGATTTCTACGTGCTTCGATTGCCCAAACTGATCCCCTCCTCGAGTAATTAAAGTAATATGAACCTAATATCACTCTAACTTGTCGCCCTGTCTATCCGAACATCGTGAACATGTCAATTTCAAACAATTGAGCGTAGACGAACATCTCTAGTATTAAATATATTTAAAATTAATTAAAAACGTAAGGAATTTGGAAAAACTTTGTAAATGAAAATGTTGCACAATGTTCACAGTTTTCTAACGATATATCACACGCATTAATCGGACAAACGGATTGAAAATAAGACACAAAATACTGTATGAAATACGAAAAGTCCGCGAAAATAAAGTTTGATATATTCAAAATTAAATAAAAAACATAAGAAATTTGTAAAACCATTACAAACAAAAAAGTTGTGCAATTTTCATACCGTTTCAATGGTATATCACATGCATCATTTCGACGAGCGGTTTGAAAATTACTTCGAAAATACAGTACAGTGACAAAGAAGTTCGCGAAAACATTGTTTAGTATATTTAAAATTATTTTACAATTGTACCGAATTTGGAAAAAAATTATTTACGAAAAACATGCGAAATTTCCAGACCTTTTCAACGGTATATCGCATGCATCATTTTGATAAGTGGTTCAAAAACTACGAGCAATATTCAGTCGGCAAAAACACGAAATATATGTAGAATGTTCCGTCAGGAAGTTAACAACATTGAAAGTAGGAGTTAACTTGCACACACGGGGGAGATAAGAAGTTCACGAAAGTTAGCTTGCACATATGAAAGTTAACATTCATTATTAATGCTACAAATTGGAAGTTAATTTTGAAAGAAAACGAAGTTCACTCGTGTTCGCCTGGAAGTTAACAGAGGGTTCCTGATATTCGTGTGAAAGGTAGCAGGAGATTCCTGAATAGTTATTCAGAAACTGGTTTTTAAATAGCATATATATATATATATATATATATATATATATATATATAGAACATATTCATACTACTTAGTTACACCCACGTGTGTTTCACATTATCTAGACAGTATCTACCATACCGAAGAGTATGTACGCGTAGTATGAAGTACATAAGGATATTTGGGCAATATATATATTATTTTTAGTAGTATGTAATTTTTATTCACATACTCCTTTTATACGTACAAATATGACGGTATTTTACATACATAGTGCAGATTATGGGTGCACTCTTTTTTACCTAATTTGTTTGGAAGTATCTTAGATATAGTACACGAACATATTCAAACAGATAAAGTATTACAAATACTTTCGTAAGGTAGTATATGAGACATGGGTATAGTTACACTCGGGAGTAAGAAGTATTTTTCCTATATGATACCTTCTTGACTATATATATATATATATATATTAGAAATGTTATTATGATACCTTCTCGACTATATATATGACTATATATATATAGCTCTATTTGACTCACAGGGGGTAGAATCGTTATTCTATACCCATCGGCTATCTTTTGAACCGTATATTATTTTTATGTCACGTAAATTTTGACTTACATCGTAAATCGAGAAGAACATAATAAAATTTCTTAATGACATAATTTTTTTTGTTTATATGCCGTATAAAAATATTACGTAAAATACGTATTTTTTTTGGTGTTTTTACACTATAATGACTCATAAACTTCATTTTTTGTCGAATTTTTTTGGTTGTGGTGAATATATGAATATAATTATTCGTATTCAAAATATAATTTTTTTAATCTAACAAAGTAAAAATATGTTGGGTGCAAAATAACTATTCTACAAGTGCTGAATAGGGTTTCTATATATATATATGTCAAATTTCGGTTGTGCTCTGGCACCCATCTCCTGAAAAATGCCTGTCATTATACTGTTCTCTTCAGTTTGGCTTCCCGTGAGCACATACAATAGTCAAGATAACAGTTTTCCACCGGATCGGTAATAAGTGTTGCTAATTTAGTACTCTCATCGTCTGGAAATAAGTGACTTGGATTTGTATGTATTTAGACAGATTTATCCGAATCTAAAAAAAATGGATATCACTTATTTCCGGGACGGAGGGACAAAGTTAAATTAAATTAACGTCATTTATTATTATGGATGCGATGGAGTAGAAAATTCATTACGACCCATATGAAGCTCAGGGTAGAGCCTCTGCATCTAGTGATTTTATACTTCATATCGACTGTTAATTTGGTCCGCCCGTGACCCATGCACTATTACTCTTGAAGCTCGTCTGCAGAGCCAGGAACTGTTGTACAAGCAACAACGAGGGTCGGGACCTGACTACGTACTGCACATTAAAATCTATCATACTCACTTCATTCACAATTAACTCGCATCCTAGCTTTGGTCACAGTCAAAATTTGCAAACTTTAACCATATATTTAAGAAAAAATATCAACAAAAAAATATATAATCTATTGTATTAGAATTTTTATAATCTATATTTTTGATTATATGCACCGAAAATAATAGATATCCATATTTTTTCTTAAATTCTCGGTCAAACTTTATAAAGTTTAACTTTGACTAAACTCAAAACGCGAGGTAATTGTGAACCGAGGGAGTACACTTGTTCCAAATAAGACAACGGTCCTATGATGAGACATCGCATTGCTCCTGTGGCAGTGTCCTGGTAACAATAATGAAGGCTCCTACGACTCTTCCAAATGGGACTCAATAACCAGTTCAAAAAAAAAATGGGACTCAATAATGTCTTGGTCACAAATAAGGCTCTGCATGCACGTCTCAGTACACCATGCCGTGGTCCTTTACTTCACCTCAGTTATATTACACGAGTATTTTTGAGCTACTTCAATTGTAACGTCCTAGAGAAATTAAATTTAGGACGATTAAATTAGCGCAATAGGTCTATGGAATTTCTTACTTCCTCGAAACTTCTGCCAGACTTGATTAAATTTTTCTCAAACTTGATTTAAAATGTTTCATGCCAGTGGTTTATCGAGACTATTCAAGTAGACCAACTATGTCCTTAAATACCATATTCTAATACTAATTTATTTTAGTTGAATTTTAGACTTTTGCAGAGAATTAAATGTTATTTAAAAATAAAAATAAGCTAATATGGCTTCTTCAATTTTTGGAGTAAGAAATAGGTTCCCTGTGGCCAAAAATTCTAATGTGATTATTTATAAATTCCTCTCATATTTTTTGATACGGTTTTGAGAAAAATGGAGACTTAAATAAAATAAACAAAGAGCAAAAAAAAAAGAATAAAATGCACACGGCCCAATTGGCCTAGCAGATGCTAGCCAACCAACAACGGTACTCCCTCCGACCCATATTACTCGACTCGAATTTGTCTAAATTCAGATGTATCTGACATGTTTTAGTACTAGATACATTCGAATCTAGATAAATCTAAGTCAACTAATATGTATTGGAGGGAGTAATAGTTTTCCGAGAATATTTAACTCCTCAAGGGTGCGCCAGGTTACCTAACATGCTAGAAACTTGAGAGCCTTGTGTAAAGCAACCAGAATTAAGAATGTGGGTGTGATTGTCACTAGAGTCAAAATTTCCTACCGCGGCCTGCAGCTAGAGATCTGTGATTGTCTGCAGCCCGGGCTGGCTGACCTTAGAAATCTGACCACAATGCATTGTACATGGTCGCAATTAAGGTTCCGCGTGCACAACTAATTTCACAATACTAGCTATAGTTTTTCATGAATGCACCTCAATTATATTACACGGTGTGGTAGGCCAGACAACTAGTTATAATTATTGGGTGAATTAAAAATATTTGATGAGTATTTAAGCTATAAATTGTAAATTCTAAAAATATTCCAAATTTTGGAATACTAAATTAATAAAATGGGTAGATTGAATTCCTTGACTTGTTTGACATTTCCAGGACTTGAGTGATTTTTCTCAAATATGATTGAAAATATTTTATGTGAGTGGACTAATGTGACTATCCTAATAAAGACACTATGTTGGTAAATAACATATTTTAATACTATCTTACGTTTAGTAGCATTTTATATTTTTGGGGAAACTAATTGTAATTTTCACATTTAAAGAAAATCAAATAGATAAGGTAATATGACTTCTTTAAATTTTGGACTGAAAATAAATTCCCTAAGTCCAAATATCATGTTTTTATTTTTTAATTGTTCTAAATTTGTTTAACTTGGTTTTTAGAAAATTGTCGACTTCAAGTAAAGAAAATAAAGGAATAAAAAAGTGCATCAGCCAATGGGCCAGCTAGTCCTCTTGTTCCCTCTCCATTTTAGCCCATCTTTCCCTTTTTTTTTCTCTATTACTAAAATATTTAGGAATAATGTTCAATAAAGTTCCGTCATGTTTTACAAACCCTGAACCCTATGCAGTAAATTGACTACACAGTTTTCTGGCAATACAAGTTGAAAGTTTGCAAAAAAAAGAGATATCCATATAATATTTTTACAAAAACAAATACATGTAATTGACTATACAAGGTTGATGTCCTGACTCCGACGTTGATGTCATTGATTATTTTTGTATATTAAATCATAATCTACCACTATCACCTCCCTCTTTCACTAATTGTTGGCCATCAACAAGGTGTAACGCATTATACAACCGGTGAAAATGCCATTTTGCGAGGCCAAAAACATGGCACATGGTAGGTTGTATTATTAAGTTTTTACAGTGCAATGACGTGTGTTAGTTTCTAACACAACTTGGTGGTCACGGGGCGCGTCCTCGTGTTGGACATGTCGACAACTCTGACGACATTGGGAATCAAAGATGGGGCCATAGAAAGCAATGATAACGTAGTACTACGTTGCATGATGACAGACGATAAAGTTGTCGTCAAGCCATGCATGTGGCCTCTGAATGGCCATACTTTCATGTCGTCAAGCCCTGGTGTGCTAGAAAAATGAATTGTTATTCTCCTTTAACAATCGGGGTAGTGTATGTATGTATTATAAGCGGTTACGTTTGTACTGTTTCTAAAAAAAATAACATATCATATTTATAGTTATATAATGGAAGAGATACGTAGGCCGTCTTCAATGATTACAAAATAAAGTCTAAAGGAAATAAGCAAATCTTTGAGATCTTTAAAAAAAATTCTGGTCTTGAACTTTTAGCCAAAGAAAAGTGTCATAGATAGCAAAACATAGACCTGCAAATACAAATGAGGATACTATTATACTTTAATTCGAGCCGTAATATCTAGTCTACGTGCATGTGCATAACCATTAATCAATCAACACCGACAATAGTATGATTCACAATTGTCAGGGACATAACAACCGAGACAAATATTATAAAGACAATCATTTTTGTAGAACTGCATGCTCTAACCAATACAACCAAAAGATCGATTTGATGGAAAAGACTAGGCAATGCATTTATACTTCAACGCTTCCCTCACGTAGTCACGTATGGCTCCCTCAGGCCTAAACGTGGACCGAAAGTGGGCTGCAATATTTTTATTTTATATTGCGTCAGCCGGGTCTTGAACTTAAGACCTCTTAGGTCAGATACCATGTAGAATTGCATGCACTAGAAAACACAACCAACAATTCGAACTTATGTAAAGGGCTAGGAAATTTATTTTAACACTCATCCTTTCCCCTTTGGCCTATTGTGAGGCGTGTTTGGGGAGCCGCAATATTTTTTAGTTCTTGCGTTTGCCAGTATTTGATCCTAGGACCTCATGCTCTGATACCATATTAAATTGTATGCACTAACCAATGCAACCAAAAGACCGATTTGTTGGAAGAGATAGGCAATTCATTTATACTTCAACAATTCTCACTTCAACCATGAGAAAAAAAATCCAAAATCAATCAGGCAAATCAATAACAGAAGACCCATATATACCTAGAAAAATTTAATCTACCAACACCACCATTAACGTCGAGATGTAGAGCAAAAAATCACTTATTGTAAAGATGCCATCAGCATTAACATGGAGGTCAAAAAGAAGATGGCTGCCAAACCTCTAACATAATCTATTGAAAAATATATTTTTGTTAAAAAATCACATCATAGATCGTGTTCCCCACCTCTCCGGCGCAATGAGGCCGGTCGGAGGAGGTTGAACCGATGTATGGTGGAAGCGAAGGTGGAGGCAGCGAATTGGGTTTGCTTAAAGAGGTGGTGGCTCGATGGTAGATCCTAAGCATTGTCATTCTAGTTCTCGTATAATACCATTGTCCGATTATCTTAGATGTGCATCTTTTGAAGAAAGAAAATTCATGTTATCCACAGTAAGAAGAAGAATTACTATGCTAACAAGTAATGAGATATTAATTGCAAAGCTAACATAGCGATAAGTAGTATGTGCTCTACCGCTATGGCCCATTCCCAGATCTACAACGTATCTTCACCGCGTGGGCACATCATTGAATTTAGTGGAACGGTCCAAATCAACCTGCATGATAGGCCGCTTAACCAAGAAAGCCTGGCAGCAAGTTGCAATCCTCGGACAACATGGTACTTTCTTGGCCGGGCTAATGTGCATGCGGCTACACACATTTTTGTCTTTGACGAAGAACTATAACTCGATCATGGCGATTTGGCTATGAGGTATAAATGCACATATTTTGATTTTATATGCACTAGTAGAAAACATGCCTTTCTTTTTTAGCTGCCAGGGGCTCTAGTCCCGGAATGGTCTGGGATCCGAACTAGTGTTAGCACTAGTCCCGGTTCGTCCCTGTCCCAACGGCTAAGAGGCCGTAGGTGACTAGTCCCGGTTCGCTTGGGACCTCTAGTTCCGCTTGGTAATACTAACCGGGACTAAAGATCTGGACCCCAACGGTTAGGAGCTGTGTGACCTTACAAACCGGGACTAGTTCTTGATCTCTAATTCTGGTTTGTATTAAACCGCGACTAATTCTTTTTCTATATATACAATGCTTCATCCTACCCGAGCCCATGGCCATTTTGCTCCAAGCTAGCTCAAGTTCATCCTTATTTTTTGTCCAAGATTTATCAAGATTTGGTGGCACCCTTCAATCCAAGGTTCTAAAAGGTTAGCAACTTCATTCTTTCATCTATAATTGTTATTTTGCTCAATGATCTAGAAGTAGAAACATATTTCATGCTTTAGAAGTAGAGAGTTAGAGGGATTTTTAGATCGATGTGTAATTTTAGACATATTTTGATTATGCAAAAAGTTACTTAAAGTTGAGATGTGTAGTTTTAGAGTTTTGGAGCTCATATTTGAATGAGGTTTTCATTGCTAGGTCAATAATTAAAAACTCAACATTTTTTATGTTAAGAGTTTTGTACAATTGAAAAATTGGTGCATGTAAAATTTTATATATAGGTTGTTAGTACACACTAAATTTTTAGATTTCAACAAGTAAATGAAGTGAAAAAGATCTACGCTTTTTATATAATGCAGATGAGCCGGTCATGGATGTACGACGGTTCCCAAATGTCTGACATGTTCATTAAATGCGTGCATTCTTTTCTCAAAGTGGTTGAGGAAAACAAGCGGAATGGTTTTATGTGTTGTCTGTGCCATGTCTGTCAGAATGAGAAGGATTATTCTTCCTAAAAAAACATTCATGTCCATCTGATTCAGTACGGTTTCATGTCCAGCTATAATTGGTGGAACAAAGCATGGAGAAAGAGGGGTTATGATGGAAGACAACGAGGAAGAAGAGAACGATGACAACTATCCAATGTTCTCTGCAACGGAAGATAGTGAAAAAGGGGAAGATGAAGAACGGACATCAGATGAGACCGTTGATGATCTTCGTCAGGCCATTCTTGATGCACAGAGAGAATACGAAAATGAAAACGAGAAGAAGAAGTGGGAGCGCATGTTAGAGGATCACAAAAAATTGTTGTATCCAAATTGCAAAGATGGCAACACAAAGCTCGATACCACACTGGAATTGCTGCAATGGAAGGAAGAGAATGGTTTATCTAACAATGAGTTTGAGAAGCTATTGAAAGTAATGAAGAAGCTGCCAAAGGATAACGAATTGACTACCAGTACATACGAGGAAAAAAAGGTTGTCTGCCCTCTAGGATTAGAGGTGCACATGCATGCATTAATAACTGCATACTCTACCGCGGTGAGGAGTACAAGAATTTAGATAAATGTCTGGTATGCACTGCACTGCAGTATAAGATCAGTCAAGATGACCCTAGTGATGTTGAGGGCGAGGAGCGCCCTAGGAAGAGGGTTCCTGCAAAGGTGATGTGGTATGCTCCTATAATACCACGGTTGAAATGCTTGTTCAGAAATAAAGAGCACGCCAAGTTATTGCGATGGAACGAAGAAGACCGGAAGAAATACAAATTGTCCAGACACCCCGCGAATGGGAAGCAATGGAGAAAAATAGATAGAGAGTACCCGAACTTTGCAGATGACACAAGGAACTTAAGGTTTGGTCTAAGTACAGATAACATGAATCCTTTTGGGGAGCAGAGAAACAGTCCTAGCATCTGGAATGTGACTCTATGTATCTATAACCTTCCATCTTGGTTGTGCATGAAGCGGAAGTTCATTATGATGCCAGTTCTTATCCAAGGACCGAAGCAACCCCGAAACGACATTGATGTGTACCTAAGGCTATTAGTTGAAGAACTTCTACAGTTATGGCGCGATGAAGGTGTACGTATATGGGATGAGCACAAACATGAGTCATTTGACCTACGTGCGTTGTTGTTCATAACCATCAATGATTGACCTGCTCTTATTAACCTTTCATGATAGTCAAACAAGGTATACAATGCATGCATGCATTTTTTAGATCATACTGAAAGTATATATTTGGATAAATGTAGAAAGAATGTGTACCCTGGGCATCGTCGATTTCTTCCTCCCAGTCATCGCGCAAGAAAGAAAGGCAAGCATTTCAAAGGCGAGGCAGACCACCGGAGGAAGCCTATCAGTCGGACTGGTGATGATGTATTTGGTATGTCAAGGATTTAGAAGTAATCTTTGGAAAGGGCCCTAGTGGTCAATCTATTCTAAATAACGCTATCGGACACGTGCCCATGTGGAAGAAGAAATCTATATTTTGGGAGCTACCCTATTAAAAAGTTCTATTGGTTCGCTCTGCAATCGACGTGATGCACGTGACGAAGAATCTTTGCGTGAACCTGCTAGGCTTTATGGGCTTGTATGGGAAGACAAAAGATACGCTCGAAGCACGACAGGACCAACAAGGTATGAAAGACCGAGACGGCCTGCATCCAATGGAGATGGATAAAGGACATCTAATTCATGCCATCTATGCTCTTACCAAAGAAGAGAAGGATTTTTTTAAGTCATAAGCAGTATGAAGGTCCCATCTAGCTTCTCGTTGAATATAAAGGGAATAATAAATATGGCAGATAAAAAATTCTAGAACCTAAAGTCACATGATTGCCACGTGCTTATGACGCAATTGCTTCCGGTTGTATTAAGGGGGCTTCTACCAGAAAATGTTTGACTACCCATTGTGAAGCTATGTGCATTCCTCAATGCTATTTCTAAGAAGGTAATCAATCTAGAAATTCTACCAAGGTTACAAAATGATGTGGTCCAATGTCTCGTTAGTTTTGAGTTGGTATTCCCACCATCTTTTTTCAATATTATGATGCATCTCTTGGTACACCTAGTCGACAAGATTAGCATTCTGGGTCCTACATTTCTACACAATATGTTCCCCTTTGAGAGGTTCATGGGAGTCTTGAACAAATGTGTTCATAACCGTGCTCGGCCAGAAGGAAGCATCTCCAAGGGCTATGGAACATAGGAGGTCATGGAGTTTTGTGTGGACTTTATTCCTGACATTAAGTCGATTGGTGTTCCTGAATCGCGGCATGAAGGGAGACTGAGTGGAAAAGGAACGCTAGGAAGGAAGTCAACAATATGTAGGGATGGGCATTCTTTCACTCAAGCAAACTACACAGTTCTACAGAATTCCACCTTGGCAGCTCCGTATATCAACGAACACAAGAATGTTGTACGCTCCAACAACCCGAGCAAGCCTGACTCCTGGATTATAGATGAACACATGAAAAGTTTCGGGGGTTGGTTACAAAGACATCTCATGAATAACAGCATTGTTTGTGATCAGCTGTACTTGTTGGCCAGCTCACCATCTTCGACTATATGGACTTTCCAAGGGTGTGAGATAACTGGGAATATATTTTACACAATCGCCCAAGATAAATAGAGCACCAACCAAAACAGTGGTGTCCGCTTTGATGCAACAGATGACAATGGGTCAAAGGACACATATTATGGTTACATCGAGGAGATATGGGAACTTGACTATGGACCAACTTTTAAGGTCCCTTTGTTTCAGTGCAAATGGGTCAAGCTAACAGGAGGTGGGGTTCAGGTAGACAAGAAGTACGAAATGACAACAGTGGATGTAACATCCCAAAACTTTAATCCAAGTTATCAAGATCCAAATCACCCAATTTAGGGTTAACAAAAACTTTCTCCATTTAAAATAATTAAGCATGCATATGTGTGTTGCATTAAATAGGAATTGTTTGAATTGCCATGATTGTTTGTTCTAATGGTTGTAAAATGATTCTAAGATGAATTCCACATCATCTAGATCATTCCCAAGCAAAATCTAAAGAAAAATAATTCAAATAGAATTAATAAATGGAAATGGTCACTTTGGCCATTTTAATCAACTAGGTCACTTTAGGTGTTCCTAGCACTCAACTTCAAACAGAAACAATTGTGGATCTTTGCACCCCTTGCTAGTACAAGTAGTGATCTACCAAGGATCACTTTGTGATCTTCCAAAAACATTCAAACCCTAATTTAAATGACATTTGAAAATGGAATCTATCTCATATGTCTAGATCCCACTTTTTCAAAAACCACTCAAATGACCTCAACTTAACAAATCCTAGCAACCAGAGATGCTTAAGCATGAGACCAACAACTCCACCAAATTTCATTTCAAAATTCAAAAATTGAATTCTTGCGGCCATTGTGTCGAACACTTGGTGAGCAGAATCAAACCTGCCTAACTAATACTGTTTTTGATCAATTTTGTCGAGCCATTTGAACCCAATTCACTTCCTGATTGTGCAAAACGTATCTACTTTCCCGAACACTTTTGCTATTGTTTCTCCTCTAAACTTGTGTGATTTGGATACAACTAATGCGGACTGACGCTGTTTTCAGCAGAATTGCCTTGGTGTCTATTTTTTGTGCAGAAAATTAACTATCAGAAAAAATCCCGGAAAATATGCCAAAAATCCTATTTCACCCGAAGAATCTAGGAGCCAGAATACGAGACGGAGAAGAGCCAGGGGGTGGCCACACCACTGGCGTGAGCCGAGCCAGGCAGCGCCCAGGTGGTGTGGGCCTCCCAGGCACCCCTCCTCTCTTCGCCTATAAGGAGCCTTCTAACCTAAAAACTTCGGGGGGTTCGACGTTTTTCCAGAAGGAGTTTCGCTCCGCCGCCACCACCAGATTCCACGAAACAGCACTAGAAACTCCATTCTGGCACCCTACCGGGACAGGGAATTGGAGGAGATCATCGCCATCATCATCACCATCGCTTCTCCATCAACCATCCATGTTTCCCCCATCTAGGAGTGAGTAATCCCCCGCTGTAGGCTATGGTGGCATCAGATTGTTAGGGCATGGTGGCTAGTATCTTTTATTAGTGCTTTATGACTTTGTTGCGACTTGTTGTGCTTAATGCTTGTCACTAGGGCCCGAGTGCCATGATTTCAGATCTAAACATGTTATTCATTCATTATGATAGTATTGTTTCTGGTCTTATTTACAAGTTGTATACACACGTTGTTGTCCGGAACCTATGGCCCTGAAGTGATAGAAATCGGGATAACCGGAAGGGAATGGCTTTGATGTGAGGATCACATGTGTTCACGGAGTGTTAATGCTTTGCTCCGGTGCTCTATTAAAAGGAGCACCTTAATTGTCAGTAGTTCCCTAGAGGCCCCGCTGCAAACGGGCTGGCAGGACAAAAGATGTTGTGCAAGTTCTCATTGCGAGCACGTATGACTATATATGGAACACATGCCTAGGATTGTCTAGTACTTGGATGCTTTATCTTATTTATCTGCAATTGTCCTATGTTCTGATTGCTATGTGAATTGTCTTGTCCATGCAACGCCTGTCCATCCATCCCTATGCCTACCGCACTCGAATCCCACTGTTTACTCCTTTTGTTTACTACTGCTATTACTTTACTATTCCTACTACAAAACTGTTGCTACTGATAAACTGCTGTGAGCAAGATTGTTTCCAGGTGCAGCTGAATTGACAACTCAGTTGTTAAGGCTTATAAATATTCTTTGGCTCCCCTTGTGTCGAATCAATAAATTGGGTTTCACTTCCCTCGAAAATACTGCGATACACCCCCTATACTTGTGGGTCATCAAGACTATTTTCTGGCGCTGTTGCCGGGGAGCATAGCTTTATTTATCAAGTCCACTTGGATTCTCTATTGTTCGCTGCTATCCATCCATCATGGGTAAGTCTTGTGATGGCAAGGTTCCTATTTTACCATCCACTACAAGAAGAGGTACGGTTTTGAACACCTCTGTTGCTCTTGATTCACCGTCTGTTCTGAGTAAGTTCCTTACACCACCACATACACATGCTACACACACTGCTACTACTGCTGAATCTGAAACTTCTAATGCTTATGATGCTGCTTCTACTGTGCTTGATAAGAGTGGTTCATTAGGTCCTTTCCTAGATGCTACGATTGCTAGAACTATAGCTGGAAATACCAAAACTCGTAATGAAGACACCACCACACCTGTTAGCTCACCTGAGTCTAGTGAGAGTTATGATATTGAAGATGGTTATGTTGAGATGACCGATGAGTTTATTAAAGAATGTAAAAACACCCATGATAGGAGCGCTGCTAAGAGTCTCCTTGAGAGGCGTACTATTAGACCCAAATTGGCTCCTGATGCTAAGTTTGCTGCTTCTCCCATAAACATTATAGATGAAGATTATGATTTCTCTCTCGATCTATCTTACATAGCTATTATCGAGAAAGAACCTTTTTGTGGGACTAAGAATGAAAGTGCGGTAGCACATATGAATGAACTTTCTACCATGAGTGGCTTGTTTTCTGATGATATTAAGATGCGTACTTACTTTGTTGCTAAGATTTTTCCCTTTTCACTGAAAGGAGAAGCTAAAACTTGGTTTAGTAATTTACCTCCTGGATCTATTGATAGCCCTGAGTGCTTGATTAGTACTTTCCTGCAGAAATATTTTCCTCCCAGTGCTAGACATGCTATTTTGCAGGAACTTTTTGATTTTAAACAGGGAGAAAAAGAGGTATTGCCCGAATCTTGGGCAAGGTCTTGTGCTTTGATTCATGCACAGGCTGGAAGTCCATTACCTAAGGATGAGCTTCTTGATATATTTTATAATGGACTAACCGAAGAATCTAGGACATACCTAGATAGTTGTGCTGATTGTGTTTTCAGGAATAGGACTCCTAAGGAAGCTGAGGAATTAATGGCTAAAATAAGCAAGAATTATGAAGATTGGACTCCTCCTAAACAAGCTATACCTGAAGTAATTGTACCTGAACCATCTATTCTTGTGCCTATTCCAATATCAAAGAAGAGGGGAGTTATTGAATTAAATGATGAAGTGATGAAGGAAGCTAAGAAATTTCTTAAGGAGAAGGGAATTAAAGCTGCAGAACTTACCTCCTATAGAAGAATTATGTAAGCCTATTCCCTACTCATCCACTATTTAGGTACACTCTCTCCAACACTTTGATGAAGGTGATATCCCTTACTCTAAACCTCCTGATCAATGCTTAGAAGAATTCGATATCTTTATTGGTAAGCAAGATAACTTTAATAAAAGGGTGCAAAATCATCTAATGGAAAACACTAGAGCTATTGTTGAGTTGAAAGATATTGTGGAAAGAACCTCTAATGATGTTAAAATGATTGTTAAACACTTTCAAATGGTTCAAACTCAAATAGATCAACTCGTTAAAGTGCAAAATGACTTGCTAGTTAATGCTGCTAAAGAAAAACATCCTTATGAAATTAGAACTAGAAGTGGAGCTGCTACCCAGGATCCTCTATATCCTGAGGGGCATCCCAAAAGAATCAAGCAGGATTCTCAACAAGCTGAAAATAGTGGTTCTACTCGTAAGAAAAGGAAAAAGAAACATAAAGCTGTTGTAGAACGCTCTGAACTAGCTATAGATCCTAATAGTATATCTATCTCTGATGCTAAAACTGAAAGTGGTAATGAAGAAAATGTTATTCCTAATGAAGAAAAAGTTGAAGAAGAACCTGAAATCGACACTAAGAATACTAAAGACACCAAAGAAGATTTTATTGCTAAGAAACATGGTAGTGAAAGAGAACCTTGGGTCCAAAAACCTATGCCTTTCCCTGATAAGAAACACAAGTCAAAGGAAGATGAATACTATAATAAGTTTTGTGAGTGGATGAAGCCTTTATTCTTGCAAATTCCTTTGACCGATGCTATTAAATTGCCTCCTTACTCAAAGTATATGACGGACATTGTCTCGAATAAAAGGAAGATCCCTAATGAAGAAATTTCTACTTTGCTTGCTAATTATTCCTTCAATGGTAAGGTTCCTAAGAAACTTGGAGACCCAGGGATTCCAACTATCCCTTGCTCTATTAAGAACAGTTATGTTAGAACTGCTTTGTGTGATTTGGGAGCTGGAGTTAGTGTTATGTCTTTCTCTCTCTATAAGAGGCTTCTACTTGAAAAATTAATACCAACTGATATATCTTTGCAAATGGCTGAATAAATCTACCACTATTCCTCTGGGTATATGTGAGGATGTACCTGTTCAGGTGGCTCACAATTGCTTGATATTGACTGATTTTGTTGTGCTTGAAATGCCTGAAGACGATAATATGTCTATTATTCTTGGGAGACCTTTTCTTAATAGTACAGGAGCTGTTATTAATTGTAATCAAGGAAAGGTGACCTTCAATGTTAATGACAAGGAACATACTGTCTATTTCCTCAAGAAGATTGAAAGGACTTATGGTTTGAATTCAATTGAACATGTTGAAGGCATTCAAGTTGGAGAAATATATTGTCCCATACCAAGAGAAAAATTTGAAACTATTATGATTGGGACCATTGCTATCAAGGTTGAGGTAACATAATCATTAGTGGAGTACAAAGTTTTGTCTCATATGAAATTGTTTTGGTAGCAAGACTTGATCAACCTTGTTAACAAAAGGATTCCATTGAACAAAACAATGTTTTCATTATGATTATCTCCGTTTATTTCTATCCTTTGCATTTTAGTTTTTGCTTTCGTTTAGTTTTCTTTTTGTTGTTAGTTGCTTGCATGTTAGAACTTCTGTAGTTCTAGCCTTGTTTTGTCCTTGCATCATGTTTCCAAAAAAAAAAAGAAAAAAAATCTGTCTGTCAGAAAAATCATTCTTCTATTTCTGAAAAATGCCCAAAAATAAAGTGTCTCGAAAAATTCCAAAAAATTCATATTAAATTTTTACGTGAAAAAGGGCAGAGGAGTACCTGGGGGTACCAGGGGGCCCACCAGGCAGGCACACCACATGGTGGCGCCATGCCCTGGTGTGGGCCACCCCTGGCCCCCCACTACCTCTCTCACCTGCCACTTTTTTCTCTCTCCCGAGTAAGCTCCAGTTCATAGCTCAAAATCGCGTCCTTGAGGTGCTTGCTCTCAATTTTTTCGATCTCCTTGCTCAGCCCATCTTTCTTGCTGAAATTTGGAGCATTTGTTCCCAGGTATGTGACTCCTCCCCTTGTCCAAGTAGATTTGTGTTTAGTGGATTATATGTTGAGTATTTTGCTGCTGTAGGTGACTGGTTATGAGGGCTTGTAAGCTTGTTTGATGCTTAGAGATATAGTTTTGATGCATGTTTAGGCCTCTTGCAAGTCCCTATGAGTATAATCCTTCATTATATTTACTTTGCAATCACTTGTTTAATAGGTGTTTAAATTTCAGAATACCAAGCATGAACAACCATACTTTTGGAAAGATATTTGAGAGTGATGCACCTAGGAGGTCGAGGCCCTCAAGAACAGCCTCTCAAGCTAGGCCATCATACAATAAAGATCTCATTGCAACTCGTATTGGCAGTGAAAGGGATGATGGGGATGCTCACCCATCCTCTTTTCCTTGTTTTACTTTCTTACAAGCTACAGGTATTCTTGATGATTTCTTGCTACTGATTGAGAGGGTTGGTTTGACCTTATATATGCAAGATGAGAGTGCACAATACGCTATGCTCACCAAAACTTTTGTTGAGAGCTTCACGTTTACTAACACACCCTATCAGTCCACTGTCTCTTTTAAAATCTATGATCTGCCCTTCACCATGCCTTTGGAGAGATTTTGCAGTATTGTAGGTGTGCGTATGACAGGGACCGTGAAGAAAATTCAAGGGCGACCCGCTGATTTGTTGGAGCTTTACCGAGGGGTGACCAATGATGATGACCGCGTGGCGCAACACGGAAAGATAAGAAATATCCAACTCCCTGCTCTTAGATACTTTGCATATTATCTTGCTACTAGTGTACTGGGTAGGGAGAACACAAGTAATATCTCCAACTATCATTTAGCTTTCCTTGCTGCTGTGCTCAACAATGACACTCAGTACAATCTTGGCTCGCTTATTGCTCGCCGCTTAGCTGCTAGGGGGCCTATCTATGGGGGCATCATTGCTTCGCGCATAGTCAATGCATTAGGTCTTTCAGTAGATCCCTATGATGCTATGCTGGCACCACAGAGGCTTGACCTTTTTTCGATGAAAAGTCATCACTTTGTCACTGCTACCTCTGGTTTGAACAATCTAGTATATAGGATGCTTTTCACTGACGGGGATGAAAGGGAGATCCTTTTGCCACAACCTGCTTTGTTTAGTGTTCACAAGAGACCGTGGTCACGCTCCAAGGAGGAGGTGGACGAGCAGCTTCGCTTGCTGGGTTTCCACGAGCAGCACCAGGAGGATGTGCCCTCCTATGATTACTCCGCGCATTACGAGGGACGTACTCAAGCTCGCACCAGGATGAGGGGACCTCTTCGTCGTACCAGGGTGACACTTCATCCTGGTCAGCTTGGGATTGATACCCACTTAGGCCAAAAGCCTAAGCTTGGGGGGAGGTACGCCGACACCGCACTCATCTCCATATCATGTTGCGTCGGTACTTTGTATATTCATGTTTTCATTCTCTTTTTAGTTTTCGTTCTTCTTTGCTTTTGCTTTCTAAAAACACAAAAGACCAAAAATATTTCTGTTGTTTCTCTTTGGTTTGCTTCTTCTTTTTGCCTTGGTTTGCTTTTCCCTTTTTGCTTTGTTTTAACTATTCAAAAAAACCAAAAAGATTTTGCTTTGTTTGTTTCTCTCTTTTGGTTCTTATTTAAAAATTGAAAACACCAAAAATATTTGTCGTTCTTCTTTGGTTTTTGCGAGTTTGCTATAGGGTTCAGCAGTCCTCAGTGGATATTGGTTTCATATTATTATTCAAGCCACACAAGTGAAGAGCAATAATGAGGATCAATGACAACTTGAGGCGTGGTAAGAGGCTGGTAACGAACTCTATTTGTTTTCATTGTTGTACATATACTCATAATTGTGAGCTTGCTTAGTCCGTTCAAGTAGGGTGTATGTTATCTTTGGATGCTTAGTAGTTCTTGCTTTCTTATGATTAGCTCCAGCTCACTAATAGTTTGTAGCATGTCTTGTGAATGTTTGCTTGCATTGATCTATTCATAAATTGGTATGCCACCGTGGTATCCTCCTCTGAATGTTTCATTTGATTGACTTGGCACATGCTCACGCATGCACATGACTGTAATAATCAGTTAAGCCTCGATGAATTATTTTGCTTTGAGGATCTTGAATCACTTTCATGCCATGAGTAGTCCTATTTTGTTGCAAGCATGATAATGAAAGCTATTGCTCTCTCGTTTGTCACTCCCTTACTATTGCTAGCCTTCACTTTTTCTGAGTATGTTTTACTCAAGTTTCCAACTCCCTAAACCAAATATTTCTAAAGTGTCCACCATACCTACCCTTTAGCATCATTTGCTACCTCCGTGCATATTCAATATGCCTTGTTTTCTTCCGAATAAAATGTTTTCTTGTTATGAGAAAGTTAGTTAGTAAAGCTCTCACGAACTTGATGGCACACTTTATTTTCTTGCACTTAATAAACCTGAACCATTGCGTCCTTCTTTGTTGTGCATATGCTTGCGCTTTATGAGTTGAAGTTAGCAGAACCATGTATCATGGGGACCGCTTTCAATGCTTCATAGGTATTTTGTACCTAGTTGATATCATGTTCTTTTGCTTATGGATCCCGGCGGTGTGAAATAAAAGTGGAACTTGTAAGATCATGGAGTTTGTATGTATGTTAGATAAGCTGGGCGCTAGCCTAAGCCATGCCTAATCATGGTGGAAACTTGCAGCATAACCATAATGAGCATTCTATGAAGCATCCTCAATAAAAATCTATGCACATAGTAAATAAAAAGATCGCCGAGATGCTCATTGTCTGCTTACCTTGTATTTTGATTATGGGATAGCTCCCGTGTCATGTGCAAGGGGTACCCTGTTGGCGGTTCGCCTTGACCACCTCACCCCGCCAGACACGCCCTTACCCCACCACGCGACCCACAACCGTCGGGAACCACGTCGAGCACCGCCTCTATCGCTCAGAGCGCGAGACGCTCCTGACCGCAATCCACCGCCCCTAACATCGCCATTAAGCCCTAGATTACCGCCAGGGAACCACCCACCGTCCGCCTACCCATTAGCCGCTAGCACCTGTGTCACCGACGAAGCCGCCCATGCTTCTCTGCCGCCTCGCCGAGCCTATATAAGGGAGCCTCCCCAGCACCATTTCTTCACACTCCCACACTCCCCTCTCTCCACTGGTCCTTCCCTACCTCTCGCCGGAGCCGCTCGAGCAGCCAGCTGCCAGAATTTCACCGGAGATAGCCGCGGCAGAGGAGGAGACGCCCCCGTCGATTTCGTCCACCCCAGCCGCTTTCGTGACTTTGCTTGAGCCCGCCGTTGTCTCCTTGTTCATTTGCCCGCCTCGCCGCACTCGGTGGAGCCCTGGTATGCCCCCACTACACCCCCACTGAGCCGTTAGGGTTCCACCTTGCCGATGACAGGTCTGTCATCGACGATGAATGTGAGCCGTAGATTCTAGTTCTAATCCTACGGTCCACACTGCTCCATACTGCTTCGCGTTTAATGAGCCACTAACAGGCGCCGCAGAGTCAAACTGGGCCGGCCCATTAGTGTTCCCGCGCAACCCAGCAGATTCAAATAAACCTTTTTATTTTTAGAAGTAAACTTAGTTTCGTCCCTTAGTTTGAAAATCAATTCAGGGAGTTTTACAAATCCAAATTGAATGATTCCAATTTTGTTGGAAAAGTAATAAAAATCTTTATCCAAGCCCTTTGGATTTAAATCATTTAGAGTTATAAATCTCTCCTAGCAAAAATAACAAGATAGAAGTTTTTTCACTCTCAAACATTTTTCTAAAATCAACCAAAATAGCTTTTGAGTGGATTCCAACTCTCAAAAATCACATTTAACCATACCTATATGAATATGTAATAATATGAAGGTTTGAATGTTAAATCTTAGTTAATTTCAATGAGTAGAAATTACTTTTCTCAAAATAAAATAAATGAAACTAGTTCATTAAAATCTTGTGATGATTGTGATGATACTAGATCATCAAATATGTGCCTTAGTGTGCTAAATAGACTAGTTAAGTATTGTTTGATGATTGTGTATCCCGTATGTAATTATAGACGATAGTATCGACCAAGTCTACGAGGAGGAGGAGTTCTACCCCGAGGAAGAAGAGGAGAATTTCAACCACTTCACCAACCAAGGCAAGCTATTATTGGCAAGCTAATACTTCCAAGCCATCATTAACAATGCAAGCTAAACCTTCCAATCTAGATAACCTAAGCAAGATGCATTAGGCATGCTTTGGTTATACCATTTGACTTATACCTACCCCAAGTTTTATTTACAAGCTTTACCTTCTTTTACTTTACCAAAGTTTCTTACTTGTTTATAGATAGCATAAAGAGTATAAAACTTGACCTATCTAGTTAGACTTAGATGTCATTCTATAGCATGAGATTGATATTAGCATCCCACCTTAGTGAACACTCGTAACTTAGTAGTTTAGAACTAAACCAAAACTTGATCACTCTAGATGGGAATTCTTGGTGAAAATGACTTGTGAAAACCTTGGAATGATGAGTCATTCTATTGAGATGTTTTGACATGTGTTGAGAAACACAAATGGTTTATGATGATGAAAATGTTGAGGCATGAGCCTTAGCCCTTTTATAAAAACTGATGGTTGGGTTCGGATGCGATACCATTCCAATTTTACCTTACAACCACAATAACTGAATTGGGTAAGGCTTAGCCGGAAGTTTATATGCATTAGTATTAGTTCCCTCGCGGGAGAGGTTTGAGCTGAGGCTACCTCTCAATGTTGTCCGCCTATGCAGTGCCCAGGATGGCAGATGGCCATGGATGGGAGGCCAAGCTCATAGGAGAGGTGCTTATACTAGAGTGTGTAAAGGAAAGGTTATGTTTGATTATCTGCATACTAAGTATGATGATTCAGGGTTATCCCTGACAGATGGATCAAATTTTGTGGTGAAAGTGTACCACCTCTGCAGAGTGTCAAACTATTCGAATAGCCACGTCGCAGTTATGGACAGTTGGAGTGGCCATAATGTTCCGTTGTCAGATGTTTTCAAAATGACTTATGAAATAAATTGTGACATGACTTGACCACAACATGGTTGTGACTATGACAACTAAGTTCCCACTTAGGTGATTTTAAACTTTATTTTACCTTTCTTTGTTTCTGAACTCAACTTAGGTTTCAAACTTAACTCTACAAATAAACTTAGAACTTAGCATTCCTACTAGAACTACCTTACTTGTTAGTGATAGTTTGCGAGTACTTAAAGAGTACTCATGGATTTTGTCCCTGGCTATTCCCGTGGCCAGACTATGAGGAGGACTACCCTGAAGGAGGACAACAGGTGTAACACCCTCGAACCGGCCCTATGCAAGTTTCAATGATTCCCGCCAAACCCGCATAGAAACGATTCAAAGATGCCCACCAGGCACTTGCGTGTGGGTGGAAAACGAAGTAATATCATTACACAATAGTCCACCATGGGACCCACAGAACATATATATACAACAACGACTTCATGAGTCAAAAATACAGATATACAATACAAAGATCCAAATCACCTTGAAAACGATACAACATCCGAGTACGGATAAGAAGAAAATTGAGC
Source organism: Avena insularis (assembly GCA_023614405.1). Classification (NCBI taxonomy): domain Eukaryota; kingdom Viridiplantae; phylum Streptophyta; class Magnoliopsida; order Poales; family Poaceae; genus Avena; species Avena insularis. Next base: position 83,879,488 of record CM042684.1, on the reverse strand, counting down.
TAAGAGCCCTGAAGAATAACCAATGGCGTCCATAACCCTGCCTAGGCCAAGCCGGAAGGGTAACCCTGCTAACGACGTCGATCTCAGACCTGCTAAAATAAAAGCGGTGCCAACAAAGGGCAAAGGAAAAATAGGAGCATCAGTACTGAGCCCAGTACACGGCGAGGCTAGAATTCGGCGGCTCTCGCCTACATAGGTATGGTGGACTAAAGCGTCAGCGAAGCATGCACTAAACAACCTATAGATACTCGATAATCTGTCGGCTATTAGAGAGATATAAGAAAGACCTATTTGAAACCACCTGATACTAACACCAATTATACCCATCCTGGTATTCCCCCTCGAGACCAAACGAGGAAGTCAAACCGAGGAACTCACACAGTTAGCAGTTTTATTCATTCCATTATAGTTGAAGCACTTACTAGTCAGATATAGATATCATGAGTCATACTAATAGCATAAGTAGTGGGTAGTTTTAGTTAACCATTCAGTTGTAGTTGCAGTACTTACTAGTCAGATACAATTAGCATGTGACATCTCAAACCCAGAAGTTGTTGGCACTTTTATTTCGTTCCATTGGAATTGTGATACTTACTAGGTAGGTATAACATGACACGATACACCCCAGTTCCACCAGTTGTTGGCACTTTTATTATCCATTCCATTATAGTGAAGCTGATTACTAGTCACATATTAAGTCAAATTTTTAGCACTACTTTAGTTATGCTTATCTATGATCGAGATATTGTGCTCCAAGTCGTCCATAACCGCGGACACGGCTTTCAGAAAGATTTACCCTGCAGGGGTGCACAAATAGCAACACACACACGATCAACCTCGGAAAAACCAAATCAAAACCCAACGAGGCTTTCACGACAAAGCAATCACAAGATTCATAAATCATTTCAGGGGGCCACCCCACTAAGCTACCCGCAACGAAGTTGGCCGGCTCTGAGAGGGACCCAGGGTTTGTGTAGATGGCGGTAAATGACTAGGAACCCGAAAGTGTGACTGGGCTTGTCGATACAGCAAAAACGTGTCACGATCCAAAATAGTACAAGTGCTCCACGCACAATCGTAAATAAATCAGTAAAGCTTGGCATATGTACAGGATAGTAATAAAGCCCCAAACTAGTTTGTGGCCCCAAGAAATAAGAAATGAATCAAGCTCTGGCTAAGGGGATTCATGGTCCCACATGCGGATAGTGCGATAGTCAAGGAACAGGTATCAAGTACTCGGGGCCTACGGGACACAAGTGAGCGGTTAAACCAAATATTTGCTATTGCCCACCGATGCCTCTGCATTAGTTATAACTATTCCCAGCATTTTAATCAACTTGTATTTAATTTCATGATCATCTCCACCATTAAACATGTGCCAACCTTCCAACAACGATGGAGCGACAACAACGCGAAGCAGCACCTGAGCAAGCAACTACGAATCGCAAGGCCGACTATCTATCAAACAACAGGCAATAGGATGTGTCCAAGGCAATATAGAGGCTGCAAGGATTATAAATGGTGCACGGAAACTAAAGCATCGCAATACGGGTAGCAATAGATCAACAGGAGGAAGTAAAGACTATAAATGCAAAATAGGTAGAAAGGGGGAGATTGCTCGCATGGGAAACATCGCGAAGATACATTATCCGAAGAACTTTTCGATACTCGCATCCACTCAACGGCCTAATCCGTGAAGAAGCAAACACTAAAAGAAACACCGGATGCACTATTTAATACTACAGTAGAAGAACAGGCACGATTCATATATGATGCATGACATGGCGAATATGCGGTGCAATTAGGCAATATTAAGCGGAACCGGGATCCCGACAATTAATTAATAGGTTCATGTTGTTTAGATACCCCACAATTTAAATGTTGGGAAAAACATGTCATCGGTTCGCTATGCAAATTTAAATGGAGCCGAAGACTAGATTTGCCCTCATATAGTCTCCATATTCAATTATGAGGTGAATCGACAAAGTACCCCCAACCCACAAAAGATGTATGCAAGCATGTACAATTTATATGCAACAAGATATATGGTATATTAGAAAATAGGGATGGGTTAGGTGGGGTCGCACTTCTCGGGTCGAAGATCTTGGGGTTCCGAGGGGTTCGGGTTCGGTCTCGATCTTCGGACTCCAGGATCAGGATCTTTGGGGGTCGGAGTCTCAGATCCGTGAAGGGGAACTCGAGGTGTTCAAGTCCATGAGGGAGGCCTTGGCGTGCTGGGTCCATGTAGGAGAGCAAAGAACGCCATGGCTTCGATTGTCGGTGGCGACCTTGTGTCAACGCCACAAAGATGTCTGGTTCAACCAATTGACACCACTGGCACGGTCACATTCTTCCATCTTGTTGTCGCTAGAGACAAATTGGTTGTGGCCTGAGAACAACAACACCACACTCGTACATCATCAAAATAGATCCTAGAGAACTAATGTGTCACCACCGGTACAGCACACCAACAACAATGCGAGCACCAGGTGGTAGGATAAATGGCAGAACAAGGTCAAAATGGAATGTCTCGTGCGGGCATCGGCCCGAGTACCTTGAAGGAACCAACATGGCCGGAGATGCCGGAACAGAGAAGCGTCTTGACGCTGGAGGTAGGCGCTGGAGAGGGCTCACGGTGAGCGTTGCGTGGAGAGAGGAGGCAGCGGTGAGGGGACGCGAGGAAGGTGTCGGGGGTGACGGCGTGCTACCGATGAGGATAGGAACGACGAGGCCTTGCCACGAGGAGGGCCCGACTCGTGCGCAGCGAGGGCGGTGGGGCCTCGAGGTCGATCGACGAAGAAGCGGGCGGGACTCCGGGCAGCACCACGAGCGAGAGGCAGTGCTCAGAGCTTGCAAGGACGACGAGGTCGACCCGGAAAGAGGGCGACAGGGACGTGACGGCGCTTCTCCTGGCAGCGAGCTGCGGGAGAGGGCGAGGGCGCTGTGCGGGCGGTGACACCGGGGAAGGGCGAGGGCGGATCTGGGAAGCGGGCGGGGATGAGCGAGGCGAGAGGTGGAGCGCTACGTCGGGGAAGATGGGAGCGAGCGGGTCGCGTGGTACGTGTGTGCTGCATGGTGGGGCCAAACCAAGCGAAGGCGAGCGTCGCGCGAGGTGGCTCGCGACTTCATGCCGCGGTCAGTGGTGGTAGCTGGTAGGGGTGATTTGGGGTGGTAGAGTGAGATTGAGAAGAGGCGCGCGAAGCGGCGCGCGTTGTGTCGCGTCTGGTGTGCAGCAGCGGGATGGATGGGTGTGACGCGCGCGTGCGAGGAGTGTTCTGCGTGGATGGTGGCGGCGGCTGGGAGGTTACGTGTGGCGTCTAGGGTTTGGTCTTGGGGATTTTAGGGTTAGGTTCAGCACAGGTTAGGTTTAGTTTAGGTCAAACCGGGTAGTAGGCGGTCTAGCCAGTTGGGTCTCTGGTCTGATTGGTTGGACTGTCTCCCCGGTACAAACAATATTTTTATAAAACAAAACATTTAGAAAATAGTTTTAGACATATAGAGATATCCAGAACACCGGGGTTTTGGTTTGAAATAAAGACGGGGATATCTAGAAAACAAAGATAGGCTTTTAGAAAATAGTTTTAGGCAAACCATGCATGATGACATGACGATGCTCAAATGCAATGTGGCATAATGACATGAGCATGCGGTCATGATGATGCGCCAAACAAAAACACAGCGATTTTCTAGTAGTGGTTTTACCGGGGTGCTACAATTCGACACCACTAACAATGGATCTCGCCCTCGAGATTCGCCTCATGATACGGTGAAGAAGACCGATGGTGTGAGTCTTCTCGCTTCGGGTAGGTCCTCACGACACCACTAACAAAGATTCTTGCGCCATCTTGAATTCGGTGACACCAACAACAAGGGGTCGCTACTCGCGCCCGTCGAGAGAACACACTAGAGAAACAAAGCCGAAGGTCGAGGTCTCAAAAGGTAAGGCCACCTCGAACTTCCGTGGAGGAGTAAAATCGCATTGATCCACCATTCCATATACAAAAGCGAATGATAAGAGTAGTGGTATGGTAGCTACTCCATCCCGCACTCAAAGCATTACTCTGTACATGAACAAAAGAATCGTGCAACCAACTCTCGGAATTTAGACTGAAGATCTTTATAAGCAATGTTCGGAAACAAAGGATTGGTGTAGGCTCTTCTGATGTAGATGATGTCGTCGCTTGGAAACCACCAGAAGATACAAAAGAAATCGTATGAAAAGACACAATGATTAGGTTTCGTGATGGTTCCATTGGCATGAACAACACATGCTCAAGGTATACTCCAACTTCACCAATGCTCATCCTTCTCATAATGTTTTTCAACGATACGGATATCCATCAAGGGGAATATACAGATAAAGAGTTCAAAGACAAAAAGATTGGATGAAGGTTACAACAACGAGATGCAGATTTGATAATTGTAGCTCCACCGTTATAAAAAGGAGGAAGCGAAACCCCAAAGGTTCGACGGAAACCCAACCACGAGAAATCCCGGACTCGAAGAAAAGATAAGAGTAGATTCAAAACACGCATAGGTAAGAGGAGAATAGCATAGGGGTAAGGAGTAAAAGCAGACCTAATCAGATCTATCCAACCAATTTTGCAAAATATTTTTGACACTCTACATCGTCCATTAGCTAGGTTATCCTACAGGCTAGACCAGTGGGGTATCGTAACTGCTGAGCTCTGATACCACTCCGTAACACCCTCGAATCGGCCCTATGCAAGTTTCAGCGATTCCTGCCAAACCCGCATAGAAACGATTCAAAGATGCCCCCCAGGAACTTGCGTGCGGGTGGAAAACGAAGTAATATCATTACACAATAGTCCACAATGGGACCCACAGAACATATATATACAACAACGACTTCATGAGTCAAAAATACAGATATACAATACAAAGATCCAAATCACCTTGAAAACGATACAACATCCGAGTACGGATAAGAAGCAAATTGAGCTAAGAGCCCTGAAGAATAACCAATGGCGTCCATAACCCTGCCCAGGCCAAGCCGGAAGGGTAACCCTGCTAACGACGTCGATCTCAAACCTGCTAAAATAAAAGGGGTGCCGATAAAGGGCAAGGAAAAAGAGGAGCATCAGTAGTGAGGCCAGTACACGGCGAGGCTAGAATTCGGCGGCTCTCGCCTACATAGGTATGGTGGACTGAAGCGGCAGCGAAGCATGCACTAAACAACCTATAGAGACTCGATAATCTGTCGGCTATTAGAGAGAGATAAGAAAGACCTATTCGAAACCACCTGATACTAACACCAATCATACCCATCCTGGTATTTCCCCTCGAGACCAAACGAGGAAGTCAAACCGAGGAACTCACACAGTTAGCAGTTTTATTCATTCCATTATAGTTGAAGAACTTACTAGTCAGATATAGATATCATGAGTCATCCTGATAGCATAAGTAGTGGGTAGTTTTAGTTAACCATTCAGTTGTAGTTGCAATACTTACTAGTCAGATACAATTAGCATGTGACATCTCAAACCCAGCAGTTGTTGGCACTTTTATTTCATTCCATTGGAATTGCGATACTTACTATACAGGTATAACATGACACGATACACCCCAGTTCCACCAGTTGTTGGCACTTTTATTATCCATTCCATTATAGTGAAGCTGATTACTAGTCACATATTAAGTCAAATTTTTAGCACTACTTTAGTTATGCTTGTCTATGATCGAGATACTGTGCTCCAATTCGTCCATAACCACGGACACGGCTTTCAGAAAGATTTACCCTGCAGGGGTGCACAAATAGCAACACACACACGATCAACCTCGGAAAAACCAAATCAAAACCCAACGAGGCTTTCACGACAAAGCAATCACAAGATTCATAAATCATTTCAGGGGGCCACCCCACTAAGCTACCATAGCGAAGTTGGCCGGCTCTGAGAGGGACCCAGGGTTTGTGTAGATGGCGGTAAATGACTAGGAACCCGAAAGTGTGACTGGGCTTGTCGATACAGCAAAAACGTGTCACGATCCAAAATAGTACAAGTGCTCCACGCACAATCGTAAATAAATCAGTAAAGCTTGGCATATGTATAGGATAGTAATAAAGCCCCAAACTAGTTTGTGGCCCCAAGAAATAAGAAATGAATCAAGCTCTGGCTAAGGGGATTCATGGTCCCACATGCGGATAGTGCGATAGTCAAGGAACAGGTATCAAGTACTCGGGGCCTACGGGACACAAGTGAGCGGTTAAACCAAATATTTGCTATTGCCCACCGATGCCTCTGCATTAGTTATAACTATTCCCAGCATTTTAATCAACTTGTATTTAAATTCATGATCATCTCCACCATTAAACATGTGCCAACCTTCCAACAACGATGGAGCGACAACAACGCGAAGCAGCACCTGAGCAAGCAACTACGAATCGCAAGGCCGGCTATCTATCAAACAACAGGCAATAGGATGTGTCCAAGGCAATATAGAGGCTGCAAGGATTATAAATGGTGCACGGAAACTAAAGCATCGCAATACGGGTAGCAATAGATCAACAGGAGGAAGTAAAGACTATAAATGCAAAATAGGTAGAAAGGGGGAGATTGCTCGCATGGGAAACATCGCGAAGATACATTATCCGAAGAACTTGTCGATACTCGCATACACTCAACGGCCTAATCCGTGAAGAAGCAAACACTAAAAGAAACACCGGATGCACTATTTAATACTACAGTAGAAGAACAGGCACGATTCATATATGATGCATGACATGGCGAATATGCGGTGCAATTAGGCAATATTAAGCGGAACCGGGATCCCGACAATTAATTAATAGGTTCATGTTGTTTAGATACCCCACAATTTAAATGTTGGGAAAAACATGTCATCGGTTCGCTATGCAAATTTAAATGGAGCCGAAGACTAGATTTGCCCTCATATAGTCTCCATATTCAATTATGAGGTGAATCGACAAAGTACCCCCAACCCACAAAAGATGTATGCAAGCATGTACAATTTATATGCAACAAGATATATGGTATATTAGAAAATAGGGATGGGTTAGGTGGGGTCGCACTTCTCGGGTCGAAGATCTTGGGGTTCCGAGGGGTTCGGGTTCGGTCTCGATCTTCGGACTCCAGGATCAGGGTCTTTGGGGGTCGGAGTCTCAGATCCGTGAAGGGGAACTCGAGGTGTTCAAGTCCATGAGGGAGGCCTTGGCGTGCTGGGTCCATGTAGGAGAGCAAAGAACGCCATGGCTTCGATTGTCGGTGGCGACCTTGTGTCAACGCCACAAAGATGTCTGGTTCAACCAATTGACACCACTGGCACGGTCACATTCTTCCATCTTGTTGTCGCTAGAGACAAATTGGTTGTGGCCTGAGAACAACAACACCACACTCGTACATCATCAAAATAGATCCTAGAGAACTAATGTGTCACCACCGGTACAGCACACCAACAACAATGCGAGCACCAGGTGGTAGGATAAATGGCAGAACAAGGTCAAAATGGAATGTCTCGTGCGGGCATCGGCCCGAGTACCTTGAAGGAACCAACATGGCCGGAGATGCCGGAACCAGAGCGATGCGCGCGTACGCGGAGCAGAGGCGCTGCCAGAGGAGGGCTCACGGTGAGCGTTGCATGGAGAGAGGAGGCAGCGGTGAGGGGACGCGAGGAAGGTGTCGGGGGTGACGGCGTGCTACCGATGAGGATAGGAACGACGAGGCCTTGCCACGAGGAGGGCCTGACTCGTGCGCAGCGAGGGCGGCGGGGCCTCGAGGTCGATCGACGAAGAAGCGAGCGGGACTCCGGGCATCACCACGAGCCAGAGGCGGCGCTCGGAGCTTGCAGGGACGGCGAGGTCGACCCAGAAGGAGGGCGACCGGGACATGACGGCGCTGCTCCTGGCGGCGACCTGCGGGAGAGGGCGAGGGTGCTATGCGGGCGGTGACACCGGGAAGGGCGAGGGCGGATCTGGGAAGCGGGCGGGGATGAGCGAGGCGAGAGGTGGAGCGCTGCGTCAGGGAAGATGGGAGCGAGCGGGTCGCGTGGTACGCGTGTGCTGCATGGTGGGGCCAAACCAAGCAGAGAGCGGGCGATGCGTAGGTGGCTCGCGACTCGCGAGGCCGCGGTGGTCGTGGTCAGGTAGCTAGGTACGATTTGGGGTGGTAGGTCGTGTCGGTGAGAAGAGGCGTGACAGGCGGCGCGGGGCAACGCGTTGTGTGCGTGCGGTGTGCAGCAGCAACGGGATGGATGGGTGTGACGCACGTGCGCGAGGAGGGTTCTGCGTGGATGGTGGCGGTGGCTGGGAGGTTAGGTGTGGTGTCTAGGGTTTGGTCTTGGGGATTTAGGGTTAGGTTCAGCAGAGGTTAGGTTTAGTTTAGGTCAAACCGGGTAGTAGGCGGACTAGCCGGTTGGGTCTCTGGTCTGACTGGTTGGACTGCCTCCCCGGTACAAACAATATTTTTATAAAACAAAACATTTAGAAAATAGTTTTAGACATATAGAGATATCTGGAACACCGGGGTTTTGGTTTGAAATAAAGACGGGATATCTAGAAAACAAATATAGGCTTTTAGAAAATAGTTTTAGGCAAACCATGCATGATGACATGACGATGCTCAAATGCAATGTGGCATAATGACATGAGCATGCGGTCATGATGATGCGCCAAACAAAAACACAACGATTTTCTTGTGGTTTTACCGGGGTGCTACAGCAGGACGGCTACGACAACTAGGATCATCTCCCATCGTCAGCATTGCCTATGACACTGAAGATGGAGCCCACCGCTACGGTATTTATTCTGCTACTTGTTTGTATTAAGACTAGATCATGAGATCCTTTATTTGTGTAAGACCTTATTATGGTTTGTAATGGATGATGTACTGTGATATCCAAATCTGTTATGTCTCGCAAAAATGGTAATCCTGGGATTGCGCTGTATGGCATAACAGGCATCTAGGATTAAAAATCCGGGTGTTGACAAGTTGGTATCAGAGCCATCCTGATCATACGAGACCCTAGTTAGAATGGACGTCCGAACAAAAACTTAGTTTCAAAACCAAAATGAGTATTTGTGAAAATATATTTCCTCTCTTACCCATGGGATTCTTTCTCTCAAAAAATACATGTTCCTCCAAATTATTACATTACTCCATAAAATTTTGACACACTTGATCACTTCACTAACTATCTCATCCTAAATTCTTACAGATGGAAGTTCAGTACAGCAACTTCTACCAGTTGGGAAACGGAGGCCAACTGATCTTCGAGAGGGATCTTGATTCACTCTCTGAGTACTTGGAGCGCCCACATCCGGAATTCTTTGGAGCTCAACTCAATGGTCCACCAGGAGGAGATTTACAATGGCTAGTAGTTGCTGATCTTCGAGGCAAGTTAGAAGCACCAATGTCCGAGAAGATTCAGTTCTCCGTGAGAGAGAATAACTGGCTAGATGGATTAGCCAGGGCAATGCATGAAGCTCTCGCTCATCTTTGCGCACAGAATGTCAACCTAATCCAAGGAACCCGCTTTGCTCACTATGCAAGGCATGATTCTATGGGAATGCCGCTAGAGATGCCAAGTCACCCGGAGTTGAAGCGTCAAGTGGAGAACCTCGACTTCCTTCTGTACGACAGACAGAAGGAATTGGACAATGCTAGAGAGTTCGCCAACCACAACCTTGCCATTGCCGCCCAGAAGGCCGAGACGTTCTCACTGCTCGTCAAGGATCATCAGTCTCTTCGCCGTCAACGTGCAAAGAAGGATCCCACCATCGACCGTCTTCGCAAGAAGGTGGCCGGCCTCGAGAAGACCCTCAAGGAGCAAGAAGCTCAGCTTGGAGCAAAAGAAGAAGAGGAGGAAGGTGAAGACATCCAAGGGGATATTCACTCGTACCTCAGCAATGATGATGACTATCTGGAGGATGATGCTATGGACTTCTACACCGACGATGATGACCCAGACTTCATCGACAATGAGTATATGCACTAGAGCACTATCGTAGGAGTGAGAAGTATCGATCCCATTGTATCGTAGCTTATAGAATGGTTCTTAAAACCATCTGTTTTCCTTTTGTTGTGGTGTGTGTGAGTTTGTATCGTGTGCTTTGCTTGAATGAATGAAAAGAAGTTAGTTGCAAAACCCGAGTCAAACTCAAAGTTTTAGCTTGAAACCAAAACCATGAACCTTAGAACTTCCCCTCTTACCCCTTTATCTATCTCAATCTTCAGATGAATCGTGGAAACCAAGGAGGGAGCAGCTCATAGCAAGACCCCATGCTACAGATTCTGCAGACGCTCATTGCAGACCGTGAAGCTAGTAGGGTAGAGCGCCAAGCAAATCTATCCACCCTGCAGCAGATCGCCCAGATGGCTCATAACAATCAGAATCATGGAAATCAGGATCATCATCGATCCAAACTCAAAAACTTCCAGAATACCAATCCCCCAATCTTTAGCAAGTCAAAAGACCCGCTGGATGTTGATGATTGGTTACAGACCATGGAGAACAACTTAGAAGTAGCCGGAGTAGATGCCAACGAGAAAGTCCTTTTTGCCACCCACTATCTGGGCGGAGATGCAAGAGCATGGTGGAACAACACCCACACGATGAACCATGGTCAAGTGATGACATGGGAAGCCTTCAAAGTCAAGTTCAGCCGCACCCACGTGCCACATGGTCTAGTCACCAGAATGAGAGATGAATTTAGAGAGCTAAAGCAAGGCAGAATGACTGTAGTGGAGTACCGTGACAGATTCTTGTCCCTTGCCAGGTATGCACCTTATGAGATCAACACGGAGCCAAGAAGAAGGAGGCATTCCTGAATGGACTGCATGATGAGATGCAGACAATTCTCGCAAACATCCGTTTCGAGGATCTCAAAGAACTAGTCGACTCTACCATTCAGATGGAAGGGAAGATGAATCAAGCAAACGACAACCGGAAACGTCGGATGGTGCACCAAGCTAGATCCAGCAGCCACTAGAAGTATCGTCCCAACCCGTCTGCCGGATATGCCCCGCGGAACAATCGACCCCCAATGTCTCGCCCAAGCTACCCCAACCGCAGCGGAGGAAATGTGAAGTCCGGAGGAAACAACAACCACCCCGGCAACTCCAGCAATTTCAACCGTGCACCTCCCAAGCACCACAACAACAGCAACAACAACAACAACAACACTGCACCGAGAACTGGAAGCAATGTTGTGCCCGTGGCAGCAAAAGACAAGTCTTAGATTACTTGTTTCGAGTGTGGAGTGAAGGGTCACTACTCCAATGAGTGTCCCAAGAAGATTGCCGCCACTGCCAATGTGAATGCCCTAGCTCAATAGCAGCGTCGTGTTCAACCAGGAAGAAGATTCGCCCCAGGGAAACCTCACAACCGCAACGGCCGTCTCTTCCACATGAACGCCGAAGAAGCCCAAGAAGCGCCAGATGTAGTGCTAGGTATGTTTTCTGTCAACTCAGTTTTAGCAAGAGTGTTGTTTGATTCTGGAGCATCGCACTCATTTGTCACCGAAGAATTTGCATGCACTAGTAAGATTCACCCAACCAACTTGAAGCATGTCATGATAGTTCAACTACCTGGTTCAACTACAAAAGCTAGAAAAATTTGCAAAGTTGTGCCTATCAGAATACATGGGATAAATTTTTATGCCAACCTAATAGTACTTGGAACCAAAGGTTTGGAAGTAGTACTAGGAACGGATTGGATGTCAAAGCATAAAGGATTGATAGACTGTGCCAAGAAAGCCATCACAATGACCAGTAGCTCTGGAGTATCAGTAGAGCATATATCTGAAACATTACCCCGTCAATTCAAGTGCAACAAGAGTCTAAACCTACCCACCATAGACCAAGTCAGAGTAGTCTGTGAATACCCCGACGTATTCCCAGATGAATTGCCCGGTATGCCCCCGGATAGGGATATTGAGTTCATTATTGAACTAATCCCTGGAACTGGTCCCATAGCTCAGATACCCTATAGCATGAACCCCTCAGAGTTAGTGGAACTGAAGAAGTAGTTGGATGCTATGCTGGAGAAAGGCTTGATTCAACCAAGCGCATCGCCATGGAGATCGCCCGTGTTATTCGTCGACAAGAAAGATGGAGGCAACCGTTTATGCACAGATTATAGGAAGCTGAATGATGTCACAATCAATAACAAGTACCCATTGCCAAAGATTGAGGATCTATTCGATCAGTTGACTTGTGCCAATGTGTTCTCTAAGATTGATCTTAGGACTGGTTATCACCAACTTAAGATTCGTGCAACGAATATTCCAAAGACCTCCTTTACCACCAGATATGGATTATACGAGTATACAATCATGTATTTTGGATTAACCAATGCCCCTGCTTATTTCATGAATCTCATGAATAAGATCTTTATGAATTTTTTGGATAAGTTTGTCGTTGTGTTTATCGATGATATCCTTATCTACTCCAAGTTAGAGGAAGACCATGAGGAACATCTGAGAATCATTCTTGAAACCCTTAGAGAGCATCAGTTGTATGCCAAGTTTAGCAAATGTGAGTTTTGGCTGAAAGAAGTAGGATTCCTAGGCCATATTGTGTCTGTCGGAGGAGTCGCTGTTGATCCTGCCAAGATCAAAGATGTTGAAGAATGGGAAGCCCCAACCACTCAAACCCAAGTTCGTGCATTTCTCGGATTAGCGGGATATTACCGCAAGTTCGTAGAAGGATTGTCGAGCATAGCAAGACCCATGACCCAATTGTTGAAGAAGGACAAGAAGTTTGAATGGACCGACAAATGTGAAGCAAGTTTCCAAGAGCTCAAGAAGAGATTGATTTCAGCCCCAATACTGATCATGCCAGATATCAAGAAGCCGTTTGATGTGTATTGTGATGCATCCAAGATTGGTCTCAGATGTGTATTAATGTAAGAAGGCAAAGTCATCGCGTATCTATCTCGACAACTGAAGCAGCATGAGCAGAACTACCCTACCCATGATCTTGAGTTAGAAGTCGTAGTTTTGGCATTGCAGACATGGCGTCATTACCTTATGGGTAATCGCTGTGAGATTTACTCAGATCACAAAAGCTTGAAGTATATTTTCACTCAGAAGGAGCTGGATATGAGGCAAATGAGATGGATAGAGTTAATCAAGGATTATGACCTTGACATTCACTATCACCCTGGCAAAGACAATGTGGTAGCGGATGCTCTTAGCAGATTGCGTGTAGGCTAAACACTATGATCAAGGAGAAGCAACCAAGTTTGTATGAGGAGTTGGAGCAGTTTAGAACTGAGCTAGTTAGCAAAGGATTTTTAGCTCGCATTGAACTTCAACCCACTTTGATTAGCCAAATCAAGGAAGCCTAGAAGGGAAATGAAAGTATCGACAGAATCAAGCGTCATATTGGTACAGGAAAGGTACTTGGATTCACCGAAGACAAAGAAGGAGTTCTGTGGTACAAAGGACGTATCTATGTGCCAGCAGATTTGGAGCTGAAGCAAGTTATCATGCAAGAAGCTCATGATACTCTTTATTCTATCCACTTCGGAGGAACGAAGATGTATCAGGATTTGAAGGAGCAATTTTGGTGGCACAAGATGAAGAGAGAAATCAAAAGCTACATCGCCAAGTGTGATATCTGTCAGAGAGTCAAAGCGGAACATCAGAGGCCCACAGGACTGTGCAACCATTACAAATTCCGGAATGGAAATGGGACTCTGTCGGAATGGACTTTATCACCGGCTTGCCTACTTCTAGTAGGGGAATGAGTCAATCTGGGTCATCATTGATAGACTGTCCAAGGTAGCTCATTTTATACCTGTCAAGACAACCTACCAGAGTTTGAAGCTAGAAGAGTTATACATTGCCAGAATTTAGTTTGCATGGAACCCCCAAGACCATAGTGTCGGATTGAGGAACCCAATTTACCTCGAGATTTTGGCAGAAAGTCCAAGAAGGATTAGGAACCAAGTTGAATTTCAGCACAGCTTATCACCCACAAACTGATGGACAGACTGAAAGAATCAACCAAATCTTAGAAGATATGTTGAGAGTTTGTGTGTTAGAATATGCATCAAAATGGGAAGATTGCCTGCCTTTCGCAGAATTCTCGTACAACAACAGTCATCAGGCTAGTTTGCAAATGGCCCCATTTGAGTTCTTATATGGAAGAAAGTATCATACCCCTTTGAATTGGTCGCAAGTAGGATAGAGTCAGATTTTTGGACCCGACATCCTACGAGAAGCCAAAGAGAAGGCTCACAAAGTCCATGAGCACCTCAAGACTGCCCAATCCAGACAGAAGAGTTATGCTGACAAGAGAAGGAGAGACCTGACTTTCAATGTCGGAGATTTTGTGTATCTCAAGGTTTCGCCATTGAAGGGAACCCAACGTTTTAGTCTGAAAGGAAAGTTAGCCCCCAGATATATCGGACCCTTCAAGATTCTGAATCATCGAGGAGAAGTATCATATCAACTAGAACTGCCAGAGGAGGTGTCAGCCATCCATGATGTGTTCCATATCTCATTACTTCGCAAATGCTTAGAAGTGCCGGAGAAGACTGAAGTTTTCAAGAACATCGATCACCGAGCTGTTGATATCAACAAGGATCTAACGTATCGGGAAGCGCCCATCTGTATCTTGGAAGAAGCTTACAGAACCACCAGGACCCGGAGTATCTAGTTTCTCAAGATTCAATGGAGCAACCATACCGAAGAAGAAGCCACTTGGGAGCGAGAAGATTACATTAGGACAGAGTTCCCAGATCTCTTTAGTTCCTAGTTTTCTTTCTTAAATCTCGGGACGAGATTTTGTTTAAGGGGGAAGGTTTGTAACATCCCAAAACTTTAATCCAAGTTATCAAGATCCAAATCACCCAATTTAGGGTTAACAAAAACTTTCTCCATTTAAAATAATTAAGCATGCATATGTGTGTTACATTAAATAGGAACTGTTTGAATTGCCATGATTGTTTGTTCTAATGGTTGTAAAATGATTCTAAGATGAATTCCACATAATCTAGATCATTCCCAAGCAAAATCCAAAGAAAAAGAATTCAAATAGAATTAATAAATGGAAATGGTCAGTTTGGCCATTTTAATCAACTAGGTCACTTTAGGTGTTCCTAGGACTCAACTTCAAACATAAACAATTGTGGATCTTTGCACTCTTGCTAGTACAAGTAGTGATCTACCAAGGCCCACTTTGTGATCTTCCAAAAACATTCAAACCCTAATTTAAAATGACATTTGAAAATGGGATCTATCTCATATGTCTAGATCCCACTTTTTCAAAAACCACTCAAATGACCTCCACTTAACAAATCCTAGTAACCAGAGATGCTTAAGCATGAGTCCAACAACTCCAGAAAATTTCATTTCAAAATTCAAAAATTGAATTCTTGTGGCCATTGTGTCGATCACTTGGTGAGCAGAATCAAACCTGCCTAACTAATTCTGTTTTTGATCAAATTTTGTTGAGCCATTTGAACCCAATTCACTTCCCTTGTCCCCCTTAGCCCCAACCAGGCCATCAAAGACCTACCAAATGGACTAGGAGAACAGTGCAGCGCCACCCCGAGGCCATGAACGCCGGCCGACCGTGCCCCAGCCACAGGAGTGCGCCCCTCTCTCTCTCGCCATGTCTAGGAGGTAGGCGTGGTAGCACCAGCGCCCACGGTCCCTTCCCCAAGCCAAGACATCCCCTGGACCACCTCACCTAGCCCGCGCTCTCCGCCTCTGTGACATGCGCAATGCACGCCAGAGCATCGAAGCCGACAGCGCGCCACAAGCCGCGCCTCGACCATAGCCCACACGCGCCGCTCCGCCTTGACCACCTCACCCCGCCAGACACGCCCTTACCCCGCTGCGCGACCCACAACCGCTAGGAACCACGTCGAGCACCGCCTCTGTCGCTCAGAGCGCAAGATGCTCCCGACCGCAATCCATCGCCCCTAGCATCGCCATTAAGCCCTAGCTGACCGCCAGGGAACCACCCACCATCCGCCTACCTCGCCCACGCTGCTAGCACCCTGTGCCGTCGTCACTGGCGAGCTCCGCCCATGCTTCTCTGCCTCCTCGCCGAGCCTATATAAGGGAGCCTCCCCAGCACCATTTCTTCACACTCCCACACTCCCCTCTCTCCACTGGTCCTTCCCCACCTCTCGCCGGAGCCGCTCGAGCAGCCAGCCGCCGGAATTTTGCCAGAGATAGCCGCAGCAGAGGAGGAGATGCCCCCGTCGATTTCGTCCACCCCAGCTGCTGTCGTGACTTTGCATGAGCCCGTCGTCGTCTCCTCGTTCATTTGCCCACCTCGCCGCACTCGCTGGAGCACTGGTACACCCGCACTACACCCCCACTGAGCCGTTAGGGTTCCACCTCGCCCGCGACAGGTCCGTCGTCGACGATGAACATGGGCCGTAGATTCTAGTTCTAATCCTACGGTCCACACTGCCCCGTACTGCTTCGCGTTTAATGAGCCACTGATAGGCGGGACCCCCTGTCAGCAGTCCTCAGCGCCGTGGAGTGAAACTGGGCCGGCCCATTAATGTTCCCGCGCAACCCAGCAGATTCAAATAAACCTTTTTCTTTTTAGAAGTAAACTTAGTTCTATCCCTTAGTTTTAAAATCAATTGAGGGAGTTTTAAAAATCTAAATTGAATGATTCCAATTTTTGGGAAAAGTAATAAAAATCTCTATCCAAGCCCGTTGGATTTAAATCATTTAGGGTTATAAATCTCTCCTAGCAAAAATAACAAGACAAAAGCTTTTTCACACTCAAACATTTTTCTAAAATCAACCAAAATAGCTTTTGAGTGGATTCCAACTCTCAAAAATCACATTTAACCATACCTATCTGAATATGTAATAATATTAAGGTTTGCATGTAGTGACCTTGGACTAGTACCAAAATAATGCTATATAGGCATTTCTAGTCACTTTAAATCATTTAAATATTAAACTTAAACTTATTAAAATATGATCCAACATTTAAATCAAAATCCCATGCATTAGAATATGTGGTGATGACATGTGTACACATGATCCCATATTTTAATTGGAGAATATTAAATCTTAGTTAATTTCAATGTGTAGAAATTACTTTTCTCAAAATAAAATAAATGAAACTAGTTCATTAAAATCTTGTGATGATACTAGATCATCAAATGTGTGCCTTAGTATGCTAAATAGACTAGTTAACTATTGTTTTGTGATTGTGTATCCCGTATGTATTTATAGATGATAGTACCGACCAAGTCTACGAGGAGGAGTTCTACCCCGAGGAAGAAGAGGATAATTTCAACCACTGCACCAACCAAGGCAAGCTATTATTGGCAAGCTAATACTTGGAAGCCATCATTAACAATGCAAGCTAAACCTTGCAAGCTAGATAACCTAATCAAGATGCATTAGGCATGCTTTGTTTATACCATTTGACTTATACCTACCCCATGTTTTATTTACAAGCTTTACCTTCTTTTACTTTACCAAAGTTTCTTACTTGTTTATAGATAGCATAAAGAGTATAAAACTTGACCTATCTAGTTAGACTTAGATGTCATTCTATGGCATGAGATTGCTATTAGCATCCCACCTTAGTGAACACTCTTAACTTAGTAGTTTAGAGCTAAACCAAAACTTGATCACTCTAGATGGGAATACTTGGTGAAAATGACTTGTGAAAACCTTGGAATAATGAGTCATTCTATTGAGATGTTTTGACATGTGTTGAGAAACACAAATGGTTTATGATGATGAAAATGTTGAGGCATGAGCCTTAGCCCTTTTATAAAAACTGATGGTTGGGTTCGGATGCGATACCATTCCAATTTTACCGTACAACCACAATACCTGAATTGGGTAAGGCTTAGCCGGAAGTTTATATGCATTAGTATTAGTTCCCTCGCGGGAGAGGTTTGAGCTGAGGCTACCTCTCAATGTTGTCCGCCTATGCAGTGCCCACGATGGCAGATGGCCATGGCTGGGAGGCCAAGCTCATAGGAGAGGTGCTTATACTAGAGTGTGTAAAGGAAAGGTTATGTTTGATTATCTGCATACTAAGTATGATGATTCAGGGTTATCCCTGACATATGGATCGAATTTTGTGGTGAAACTGTACCACCTCTGCAGAGTGTCAAACTATTCGAATAGCCGCGTCCATGGTTATGGACAGTTGGAGTGGCCATACTGTTCCGTTGTCAGATGTTTTCAAAATGACTTATGAAATGAATTGTGACATGACTTGACCACAACATGGTTGTGACTATGACAACTAAGTTCCCAGTTAGGTGATTTTAAACATTATTTTATCTTTCTTTGTTTCTGAACTCAGCTTAGGTTTCAAACTTAACTCTACAAATAAACTTAGAACTTAACATTCCTACTAGAACTACCTTACTTGTCAGTGATAGTTTGCGAGTACTTAAAGAGTACTGATGGATTTTGTCCCTGGCTATTCCCGTGGCCAGACTATAAGGAGGACTACCCTGAAGGAGGACAGCAGGACGGCTACGACAACTAGGATCATCTCCCATCGCCAGCATTACCCGTGACACTGAAGTGGAGCCCACGTCTATGCTATTTATTCCGCTACTTGTTTGTATTAAGACTGGATCATGAGATCCTTTATTTGTGTAAGACCTTATTATGGTTTGTAATGGATGATGTACTGTGATATCCAAATCTGTTATGTCTCGCAAAAATGGTAATCCTGGGATTGCGATGTATGGCATAACAGGAATCTGGGATTAAAAATCTGGGTGTTGACAGTGGATCTCAACAATATTGCATACTTAAATGAACCATTCGTCCTGGCCAATGACGTGGAGGACAGGACAAACATGTCAGAATATTATGATAAGTTTCATGAAATTCCTCCCTTCACGGTGAAGGATGACCCAAGCATCCTGTTAATTGATGAAGTGCTCCAAGGTTATGCCCACGCGGTCATAAGCAAGGCAATTTAGGAACCAAGTGACTATATGTATGCTGAATTATGCCTTTGCTGGTTTTGAGATGCAATCAATATACCAAGTTGCACTCCCTAATATGTTTTGTTCGTTCTTGCGGTAGAAATTTTTTGTTTTCCATGCTACGAACCCATCAAGTTGCACTCCCTAATATGTGAAATTAGTTATCTCCCTGGCATATTGATCTAGTTAGAGAAGTTACAAACTGCAAGCTGGTGTGCGAGAGCAGGGACAACACTACGGCCAACTTGAGGGAGATGCCGGCGAAGCCACAATCCTCGGTATCTCCAACAAGTTGGCCATAGATGCACTCCCTAATATGTGAAATTAGTTAGCTCTCCTGCACAAGAATAGAACAACATCTTCATAGTTCAGAAAAGTTGTAGAGAGACCAACACTATTAGGAAATGGTTCATTAGTCCCGGTTTCCTAACTGGGACTACAGAATCGGGACTAAAGGCCCCCTTTCCCGGTTCAGCCACAAACTGGGACTACTAACACTCAAAACATTTAATAATATTAAAAAATGGGACTACAGAATCAGGATTATAAAGGCCCCCCATTATTAGTCATACTCATGTCTAGCCCTATTGTACATAGCTTCCGGGTTGTCTTCGTCATCATCATCATCGTCGCTAGGCGCACGCCGCTGGATCCTCGGCCCAGCCATAACATATTCTGGGGGGATCTGCCACTCTAGTCTCAGATTCACGATGCGTGGGGGAGGGGGCTCCCAGATGACGACACCGCTACGCTTGCGGTCTTCACCACCACTACCCTTCTTATGGCTCTACAGCGGGTGCAGGCACCGCAGGCGAGGATGATCTCCCTGCACGATGTAGCGCATCACGCTGACGATAGTCTGGTTCACCCACCACAGGCGGCGGCCGGCTTCATTGTGGTTCACTGGGGGAGGGCTGAGCGAAGAAGGCATTCTAGGTGTTGTAGTTGTCGGGATCCCAATGGGGATCCATCCTTCGCTCCACCGTGACCTCGAGGTAGAAGTGGTTCGTGATGGCCGCCTAACGTGTGGAACCTTGAGGCACGGGAGGGACAGGAACCCCTCCAGCGCTCAGCATCTAGTCGCCATGAAGACGGTAGCCCGACGGGCATGGGTAGCTGGAGGTGCATAGCGCCTTAGTCTCCTCGAGGGTCAGAATGGCCCAGTATGCGGTGTCCATTGTTGTGAGAGGGGAATGTGTGGACGTATGGACGGCCATAGCAGTCGGCCTAGATGTAGAGGGAAAGGGCGGGAAAACATGGCGGTAAGCGGAGGTAAATGGCAGGAAAGCATGGCGGAAAGCGGAGGAAATGGCGGTAAATATCTTTAGTCCCGGTTAGTGGCTCCAACCGGCACTAAAGGCCCTAGAAATATCATTAGTCACAGTTACTAGTTTTAAAGTTAGACCAACTGTTGTACAAAACAGAAAATGGTTTTGGATTAGTCAATCAAATTTAAATACTTTTTATGTTGAAAGTTTTATCAAATTCGAAAGTATGCAAAAGATATGATTTAATGCATTTTCTAATTTAAAATATGCAAACAAATTAGTAGTATAATAGATTTAAATTATAGGTCTTGTTTTTCTAAAAAAAATTGATATATAATACATAATTTTCTTGATTACAGAATGATAAATATTGATTTTACAATATTTATTAATTTTCTGTATTTAAAACAATTAAAAACACCTCTAGTCCCGGTTGGTGGCTCCAACCGGGACTAGAGGTCTGTGGCACGCGCGCGAAACGGCACGACAAAAAACACCTCTAGTCCCGATCCTCTAGTCCCGGTTGGTCGCTCCAACCGGGACTAGAGGTCCCTGCTATAAATACCGCCTCTTCTCCTGGTTCGAGCCACGAACCGGGAGAGCGCCATTTCCCCTTCTCCGATCTGACAACGCTTCCGCCAGGAGGAGTGCCGCCGCCGCCGCCCATCTCTACATAGAGGAGCCACCATGCTGCCTGCCCACGCACAGAGGAGCCTCCATCGCGTCGAAACGTCTGTCCATGCCCCGCCGTACGCGCCTCCGACCACGCCATCGTCCACGCGCCGCCGTCCGTTCCCGCCCGTAGGTGAGTCGATCTCGCTGGATTTACCTAGTAATTAGAGATTTAGGCATTATTTACTAGTATTATTTAGCTAGTATTTAGGCATTTTTAGTAGTATTATTTAGCTAGTGTTTAGTATTATTTAGCGAGTATTATTTACTAGTATTTAGGCATTTTTACTATTATTTAGCTAGTATTTATGCATTTTTACTAGTATTTAGTAGTATTATTTACTAGTATTTAGGCATTTTACTAGTATTTAGGGATATTTACTAGTATTATTTAGGGATTTACTAGTATTTAGGGATATTTGCTAGTATTATTTAGGGATTACTAGTACTTACGGATATTTACTAGTATTATTTAGGGATTTATTTTAGGTATTGAGGGATATTTGCTAGTATTTAGGGATTTAGGGATATTGCTACTATTATTCCTAGTATTATTTCTTACAATTATATCGATCAAATGCGTACTTTAGGATATGCCGCATCCTCATCGTCGACTCGGCGATAACAACGCAAGACTGCTCTCCGTCAGACATGTTTGAGACTGGGCTCCACCGGGATGGCACTGGGAGGTGCTACCTTCCGGGACGCGTAGCTTGGTGAGAAATTCCGGGCACGTTGTCGACCCAGAGCTTCTCTGGTGGCGGTCGCATGGTCCAGGGTCAGTATAGAGGGTGCCGGCCCCGAGGAGGAGGTGCGATGTCGTGTCAGGGAGGAGGACGAGCACGTCCATCGTTATTTGTATATGTTGGACGCCAGTTCCTCCAATTACTTGCAGTGTATTCCGGGACCTCACCCAAGCTATGCTCATGTGATGGTTCCTTCCCTTTGCATGATCACTGCCCGCGGCTCAGGATCCGGGAATCGACGCCCGGTTTGACTGAGCGAGGTGTTATTCGAGATGTATTAGTAATATTATGTGATATTATTATTTGAATTAGATGTATTAGTGATATTATATGATATTATTGTTGTATTAACTAGATTATTCGAGGTGTATTAGTTATATTATGGTATATTTTTAATTTTGTTACTCATATTCACATTATTATTTCATAGCATTTATTCTATGGACTTCAACGGAAGAGAAGGTGAAGAGCATCTGTTTGACATGATAAATGGTGGAGTGCTACTCAATCCTACTATAGCACTCTTCGATCAGGGTAGAGCAAAAGACTGTGAAGCAGAAGATGACTCACAGTTTCTAAATGAGTCCGGTGAGGGAATGGAGTTAGACCCACCAATAGACCAAGCGCAAATGAGTGTTGATTACGACGATAGCTTGCAAAATGATGGACCGGACGTAACAAAGTCTAGCGAGGTATATTAAGCCCCTCATGTGATCACTAGATAGATGCATTAATTACTTTGTGTACATATGTATTAACGAATGTTTCTTATTTTAGACCTCTGCTAAAAGTAGTAAACGAGGCCCGACACAAGGGATGGCCGTTGATGCGCATCTCACAATTGAGTTCGTCGATTCAGAAGGCGAACCCTTGCTTCCCAAAAGTAATGCAACTACATTTGTGCATCAATGCGGATTTATTATTAGGGACAATGTCCCGATCAGCATTTCCTACTGGAATAAGCCAGCAACGGGAGATGAAGATGAATATAGTTTTTTTGAGGATAGATAGAAAGACATAATCTCATTTCACATTTCACTCTACCGGTTTTGGAGTCTGATGAGGCCATGGAGGCTATGAGGTCAAAAGTAAAGCATTTTGCACTTAAGAAGATGACCGAATAGTTCAATAACTACAAGAAAAGATTATACAATGAATATCTCAAGGAAAAAAGTTCCAGAATTCACTTGCACACTACAGGAGCAGCGGAATCACTAGGACAGCTTTCTAGAGTACAAGGAATCAGAGCCAGCTAAATAAAGTTCGAAAAAGAATAAGGAAAATGCCGTGAAAAAGCAATATCATCATAGGATGGGGACATGTGGCTACAAGACTTCTGTGCCTAAGTGGGCGGAAGCTGAGGCCGCCTTGCGTGAGCAAGGGATCACTCCAGCTACACATGACTGGCCCATCAGGGAAAGAAATTGGTTACTCGCGCACGGGGCGAAGTATGACATGAAAACAGGAGAGTTAATAATGGATGCAAAGAACAAGATTGCTACACCCCATGAAGCAATCGTTAAAACAATCAAGGAGGTTCGAGAGGGAAAGTTCAAACCTGACAGAGAGAACGACAAGCTGACAAAGGCCCTCGTGAATCCTAAAAAACCAGGACGAACACGAGGCTTTGGACCTTCTGTGCCGTGGAAGATTGGGTTTCCCGAGGACACTAAATCTTACAGAAGCCGAGAGAGAGCAAAGAAGCGGAAGGCGCATGAGGAGGCAGACCGGTTGCATAGCATAGAAAAACGACTAACGAACTAGTTGCCATTGTAACGGATCAATAGAAGAAACTGGACGAAATGCGCCAGCAAGGGGAACCTCATCAGCTGCAACAAGAAAGTGATGGTGGCCCATCTCAGCGGAGAAGCAGCATGGCTTCCACGACGGCCGATCCGATGGATCGCTACCCCATGGATAATATCATGGAGAAGACAAGTTGTGAGTTCCATGTGGGAGTGAGCAACTTATCCTTACAGGAGGCTATCGTCTTTGCTTTGACATGTGAACTTGGATCACGCTGGCATGGCAATGAGATTCCAGATGGCGTTTCTCGTGTTGGGGTGGATGAAGTGCTACCACAATAAGAATCACTAGATCTTGAAATCCCTGGAGCTGAAGAGGAGAGAACACTAGGAGAAGTCGGGTGTGGTATCAGTCTATGGTGCAAGAAATACATCATGTTTCTAGGCTCTGCGCCCAAGCCACCACCGTCTCCTTGACGCAGCTTACACCTCCAAGTCCACATGACAAGGAGAGGGATGACCACCACCATAACGTGAGTTCGCCGCCGCGTCAGCCGTCTCTAGCCCTGCATGAGCCAACTTCGCCGCCGCATGAGCCGACTCCACCGCTGCGTTAGGCGACTCGGAAGGTCCCCGCTCAATTAGCTGGTGCTACTACTCAGGCAAAAGGTAGAAGGGCGAAGAAAACCCCGCCGCCTACTGAAAAGTTACCGTACGAGATGACTGATGAGGAAACACAAGCGATCAGCGATGCCCAAGTGAAAGCCTTTTTTGCACTAAAAGTTCCCAAGCCAAAGCATATATTTGTTAAGAAATTCAAAAGTGGGCTAAGAGTTTCCTTGAGAAACCATGACAATTTGAGATAAATAAGCCAGATGACTACACACGATGTCTGATGTACCTTGTCCGTACCTGGAAGAAGAAGACAAGTTGTAGTGAAAGCGGGAAAAGAGACGTTGCCCAACTCGGTGAACATGCAAACCAATCGATCCCCCAGCTCAAGGTGTTATCCAGTGTTGATCAGCAAGCAAAGGACTTTGCTAGAAGTGATGGTATTACTGTTGATCAACTGCGTGGCAGAGAGGTCTCCTGACAAACAGAACTTGCATGGAAATATGAATACGGGAAGTCTCTGGTCAGACCTACCGGGATCCAGTATCTACCATCACAAATGCGAAGACTGCATGATTGGTACCTGGGTGTCATAGAGAAACTAGGGCGAATATTTCTTTGGGCGAAAGTTCCAAAAGAGCATTTCATTTGTGTAAACGAGATCCCAATCTATCTTGAAGAACTCTATATGTTATACCAACAAGACGCTCTCTACTTGAGTCTCGTCAGTTCCTATTTTCTATAAGTGATTCATTTATTTCTATGATAAAGTCTCTAGCTATGCATGTTCATTGCCTGTAATTATCCTCACTATGCTATTATGCAGAATGAAGAGCGAGGAATGTGACCGAAGGGGAGTCTTTGACATTGGGTTCATCGACCCACGCCGAATTAATGAACGATTGCTAAACGAATTCCCCCAGGAAACGGAGCACAACTTACTAAGGTACCTAAAGAGGCAACATTACAAAAAGAG
This sequence comes from Avena insularis, assembly GCA_023614405.1. NCBI lineage: Eukaryota > Viridiplantae > Streptophyta > Magnoliopsida > Poales > Poaceae > Avena > Avena insularis. The sequence continues at coordinate 83,854,542 of CM042684.1, read as the reverse complement.
AATAATGGTTCCTTACAACTTCAGGTAAGATTGTTATACTATCTTGTACACACATTCACTTTTTCTTACTCGATGTTAACTACAATTGATGAGTTACTGACGGTATATAAACATGCGCAGCTTTCATTACATTCTGCTCATAATTGAAGTTGACGCAGGAAGAGTTGAAATCAAGGACCCACTAAATAAAGAAATATTGGAGTAAAAAATGATTATAGATGTGTTTGATAGGTAATTTCAGTCATTATCGCACTATATCGGTCTCTTTCATTCATTTCCTGAGATATCAAGTAACTAATAACTCATTTATTTATTTTTTGCCGAGCAGGGTTTGGAAAGAATTCACCAAGAGTATAGTTAGTGATTTTAAGGATGAGCTTAGTTTTCATAACATCGATGTAAGTAGCATGAGCTAGTTCCACTCATCTCTTTGATTCTATTTCCAATACCATTATATCATTCTTGCTTATTATTTGATTGAATTCTATTCTCGTGAAATGCGAGAGGCAGCCACGAGGGACAAATTTGTTTGGATACTTTGTTTGCGAGTACATTTGCTCGGTGGTCAGCGAGCGGAACCCCGCGACTTTTATAGCAGTACGTGAACAATATATTTACAATTTGATTTTATTACCATCAATTGCGTTGAATGTCAGTCATAATATTCGTTATGACAATTAATATTCATATTGATCCGATTCTTTTATATATAATTGGAAAGAATGCAGGAGAGACTCCAACCGAGGGAGCGCCTAATACCAATTCAAGACGAATTGGCAAGATTTTTGGTTGACCATGTCATAGATCCAAGGGGAAAATTCCATGTCTTAGATGAAAATATGTAATCGAATAGACGGGCTCTAGTCCCGGTTGTGATCTCCATGCAACCAAATTGTCTATATATATGTATGCTTGCACAAGTTATATTATATATGCACCAATATATGTACATTATATATGCATCAACATATGTATATTATATATGCATCAACAAGTTATATTATATAACCAAAAAATAATTGAAAATAAAAAATCTCTAAATCGTGCCATGGCAGAGAAAACATACGATTCTCTGCCGTGGCAGGAAACCTTTAGTCCCAGGTCGAGTTACGGACCGGGACTAGAGGTCCTCCCCTCCCCTCCCATTGACGTTGCCCCGTGAGTGAACTCTAGTCCTGGTTCGTAACAGAACCGGAACTAGAGATAAGGACCTCTAGTCCTGATTCTGCAGTCCCAGTTGCAGAACTAGGACTAGAGGCCCTCTGGAACCGGGACAACAACCCAGTTCTCCACTAGTGATGAATTTCAAAATGTTGAAAACTTCCGAAACAAAATCTGTGGTGTGCATCCAGACATGCTATGTCCTCACACAAAGTTTTGCAGCGAGAAGATTTTTTTGAGCTCTATATGATAAAGACAAAAAATGGCTTGTGAAAAACTATTTTGCAACACCAAAAAATTGTATTTTTACACAATTCACATAAAATGTGATTTTTTGTGAAACTTTGTGTATGAACATAGAATGTCACCATGTACACTCAGATATGTTTTTCAAAATTTTCGATATTTTGAAGTATCTTTTTGGCAGTGGGTGCATTTACACCTACGAGCCAAAGTGGATTTCCCTATAACAAAATGCTACTCCCTCCGATCCATAGTACAACTTTAAACTAAATCAGTGATATTTATTATAAATGAGTAATATTTATTATAAATAAGTGAGAATAATACTATAAAAAATGAAAACAAATATGTATATGGCGTAATTTGTCCTGGCAACGGTAGATGTGTGGCTCCTTCTTGAATGAATCATGCTCCACCTGACATACGACTCCATCGCCTCTGAAATCAGTTCCACAATTAACTCCCCTCTTCCTTAAAACTTTGCGCGATCGTCATCTTCATGTCCATGCAACAATAAAACCATTGCCATCTCTATAGCTAATGAATTAAAATTACATCATACGAACATGGACTCGTAGTTCCCAAATGACAATCACATGGCTCCAACCATCATGCCTAAATTACAAATGTATAACATCTCATACAAAACTTTGAATGACCAAACTATACCACATCACATGCATTCTCTAAAAAAACGACTTAGACGTCTCTATTCGTTCTTTGCAAGTTTTACATGGCTTTAACTGTTTCTGATACAACACGAGAAACTGACTACGTAAGATATATATAATCCACCATATGGTAGATTAACTTACGGGGTGATAGAGAAGCAAGATCTCATGAGGAATCTCCCTATCGTATCTAGACTTCATCATTACGCATGACCCCGTGTTGATTAGATCAATATTGTCCCGTCTTGTTTGCAATTCTCATATCTTTCTTCACTATAGGTAGACCCATTAAACTGAATCACACCATTGATCAATCGAACTGTATATGCTCAAGAGCAACGTATGGATTGTGGAAAGCCAGAACTCTGTAAAATCAATGCATGCAAACTCAAGGGAAGTATATGATCATCGACTCCTAGATACAATCTAACACCCGCACACAAAATTTTGGAATACCCGTACATCACATATACTCTAGTTCAACTGTGATCTACGCATAATTTACTCTGGTATCACAGTTGGGGGTTTGATGACCCACAAGTATAGGGGGTGTATCGCCGTATTTTCGAGGGAAGTGAAACCCAATTTATTGATTCGACACAAGGGGAGCCAAAAAATATTTATAAGCCTTAACAACTGAGTTGTCAATTCAGCTACACCTGGAAACAATCTTGCTCACAGCAGTTTATCAGTAGCAACAGTTTTGTAGTAGGAATAGTAAAGTAACAACAATAGTAAAATAAAGACAGTAGTAACAACAGCAGTAAACAGTAGGATTCGAGTGCGCTAGGCATAGGGATGGATCGACAGGTGGTGCATGGACAAGACAATTCACATCGCAATCTAAACATAGGGCAATTGCAGATAAATAAGAATAAGCATCTAAGTACTAGATAATCCTAGGCATGTGTCCCATATATAGTCATACGTGCTCGCAATGAGAACTTGCATAACATCTTTTGTTCTGCCAGCCCGTTTGCAGCGGGGCCTCAAGGGAACTACTGGCAATTAAGGTGCTCCTTTTAATAGAGCACCAGAGCAAAGCATTAACACTCCGTGAACATATGTGATCCTCACATCAAAGCCATTCCCTCCGGTTATCCCGATTTCTGTCACTTCGGGGCCATTGGTTCCGGACAACAACGTGTGTATACAACTTGCAGGTAAGACCATAAACAATACTATCATAATGAATCAATAACATGTTTAGATCTGAAATCATGGCACTCGGGCCCTAGTGACAAGCATTAAGCATAACAAGTCGCAACAAAGTCAAAAAGCACTAATAGTAGATACTAGGCACCATGCCCTAACAATCTGATGCCATTACATGAACAATCTCATCCAATCCCTACCATCCCCATAGCCTACAGCGGGGGATTACTCACTCATAAATGGGGGAAACATGGATGGTCGATGGAGAAGCGATGGTGATGATGATGGCGATCATCTCCTCCAATTCCCCGTCCCGGCAGGGTGCCAGAATGGAGTTTCTGGTGCTGTTTCGTGGAATCTGGTGGTGGTGGCGGAGCGAAACTCTTTCTGAAAAACGTCGAATCCCCCTGCGTTTTTAGGTCAGAAGGCATCTTATAGGCAAAGAGGGAGACCGAGGGGGTGTCTGGGGCGGCCAGACCACCCCCTAGGGCGGCCAGGTGGTGTGGCTGGGCCCCAGCCCCACACAGTCTCATATTATGGCTCCAGGAGTCTTCTGGTGAAATAGGATTTTTGGCTTTTGTCCCGTCCAATTCCGAGAATATTCATTTTCTGACTTTCCTGGAACCAAAAACAGCAGAAAACAGGCAACTGGCACTGTGGCTCTTGTTAATAGGTTAGTCCAAGAAATCATATGAAAATTACTCCAAAGTGTGGACAAAACACAAGAAAGTAGATAAAACCAAGCATGGAACATAAAAAATTATAGATACATTTGCAATGTATCAACATCCCCAAGCTTAACTCTTGCTCGTCCTCGAGTAGGTAAGTGATAAAAAGAAAGAATAATTTTTTAGGTGACATGCACCATCAAAAACTTGATCAAAGTATTTGTAAAATATTCATAGCTGGGATCATAGTACTTCAACATAACATGAAAGATAAAGTTCTAACAATAAGACAAAGCAACTATGTTGCAACATGAAAAGGCACAAACAAAAGATTCATGAATAACAATGCTTTGCAAGACGTTTGTTTGTTTCATATAAAGAAAACATAGCATAGTACCTCATAGAGTAGCAAACATAAATGCATAGGACACCTTAAACGTTCATAAGAGTGACAAGATACAAATAATTTAAAACAAGCAATATCAAAGCTATGCATCAATCAACAAGTCTTGGGACAATGCACATACAACTAAGAATGGCCACTATGCTCTCAAACTAGGTGCATAAAGATAGAAGGTGGAGACTCAACATAAAAGTAAAAGAAAGGCCTTCAAAGAAGGAAGTAGAGACTCAAGTTTCATAAATAGCTTCCAAAAATTATGGTACTTAATAGCTTTCAGCTCTCATTGACCCTATCATAAGAATCTTGAAGTGATTAAGGTTAAATTGAATAAACTATGGTGTATATGCTTGACAAAGTATAAGTTGGAAACCTCATGTGCCTTGAATACGAGGGCCACTCCTCATGCTACTCAAGTTTAGTCACCGGTAAGTTCTTGTCATCGTAAGTACATGTGTATCATAGAGAACCGCCAACGGGGTACCCCTTGCCCGATGATACAGAAGAATACCCATATCAAAATGACAAGGCAAGCAGACAAGCGAGCATCTCAGCAATCTTCTTATTTACCATGGGAATATGGTGCTTTTTTCTCTCTTTCCTCTTTTCATAATCTCCCTTTTTTCTCTTTTTTCTCAATATCAGACTCTTTTTTTATAAGAAGAATGCTTCATAGACAGCTCATTATGGTTACGCTGTAGGTTTCCACCATGTCAGCATGGATTAGACCAGCGGCCCAGGCGTTTCTCTAACACATATACATAACTCCATGGACTTACAAGCTCCCCTTTCATTTCACATCGACGACATTCATAGACAAAAGAGCATGATATCAACTAGGTACAAAGTACCAGTGCAATGTTGAAAGTGTTCCCCATGATAGCATGGTTCTGCTAATCCCCAACAAATAAGTGCAAGCATATACAACATAGACAACACAATGGTTCAAGTTTATTAAGGGCAAGAAAAGTAAAGTGTGCCATCAAGTTCATGAGAGCTTTAATCACTAGTTTTCTCATAACAAGTTTAATTTGGAAGGTAAACAAAAGAATAAATATACTTGGAATAGCATATGCTAGTAGGTAGGTATGGTGGACTCATTGGAATGACTTGGTTTAGGGAGTTGGATGCATGAGTGGAACTCATACTTGGTTGCGGAGGCTAGCAAAAGACTGGGAGCGACAACTAAGAGAGCAATAATGGCCATAATCATGCAGAGCGACAAAATATCATTGATCAAAGCATAAAGTGATAGTACAAGTTGAAAACAAAAAGGATCATAAAGGCTATGGTGACTTGGGATAGTCATAACATGGTGTGATCATGCGCCAAGTCAACCCAAATAAAGCATCAAAGGAGAATACCACTATACTATGCTTTAATATGCTAAAACAACGCATTCCATGGCACATTAAGCAATCTCAATTGTTAATAACAAGTCATGCTACAGCAAAGAATACTAAGCATAAAGCCAAAACAATATCAAGCATGACATGACAAAGCATAGGCCACAGTCAAAAACAAGCTCTCTTTACCACTTAAGCATGAACTTTCCTACTCTTTTCCAAACCAAACCAAACTATTTGAAAACCAATGTATGAAAGAGGAGGTCCAACCAATTTATTAAGAAAACTAAGAAAACCAAGCAAACGAAAAAGAAAAAGAAGACGCTCCAAGAATAATACAACTGTGCATGAAACAATAAAAATGAAGTGTTTGGAAAAACCTGGGATTTTTATTGATAAAGAAGGGGATGCCTTGGGCATCCCCAAGATTTGACGCTTGTACCTCTTGAATATTTCTTGGGGTGACATGCGTGGCATCCCCAAGCTTGAGCTTTAGTCCATCCTTCATCTCATTACTCATTCCTTCCATACACCTGAAATTTTTCCTTCATACAAAACTTCACACAATCTTTATTAGCAACATAAGTGCACTCAATATAATAAGTCTTTGGGTTCAGTTCCAACACCAATAAAACTCCCATTAAAACACTAGCTACTGTACCACTTCCCTCAAAAAGCTCAATTCCCCAAAAGAACTCAAAAAGGAACCAACAAGAAGCAAATGCAAATAATGGCAGAAATCTGTCAAAGCAGACCAGCAGGTAAAGACGAATTTTTTCGAAGACCTTATGTTGCTCAAATCGAAAACTGTTGAACTAACGAAAGTTAGATAACAACGTGGGGCAGAAGCACAAATATTCACGCCTCAAAAGGACATACAGAGATTTTACACGAACTTTTACGGTGAAGCACAGAAATCTGTTTCGGGACAGCAACTTTTCCAATCATTACTTCTCTCTCATTAGAGGTTACTCTTGGCATAAAAAGCAAATAATAAAGGACAAGGAGCGGTTATTACTGAAGTAATAACTTCCAAGACTCATCTAAAACTTTTGGGTTATCTCCCAATAAGTACTTTTCTTTAACGCCTTTAAGTTAGGCATGATAGTTTGAGAGGATGCTCACATAAGAAATATGAATTGAAGTAAAAGAGAGCATCAAGAAGCAAATTCAAAACACATTTAAGTCTAACCCACTTCCTATGCATAGGAATCTTGTATGCAAGTAAATTTAGAAGGAACAAAGTGACATGCATAGGAAGATAAAACAAGAGTAACTTCAAAACTTTCAGCACATAGAGAGGTGTTTCAATACCATGAAAACTTCTACAACCATATTTTCCTCTCTCATAATAATTTTCAGTAGCCTCATGAATAAACTCAACAATATAACTATCACATAAAGCATGATTTTCATGTTCTACAAAAACATAATTTTTATCAAGCTCAAAAATAGTGGGATTAAAACCTTCAAACCCACTTTTAACAATTCTATAACAAGATGGCTGATCATTCAATATAGGACCATCATCTAGAGATTTTTCATAAACAATTTCTAAGCAAAACTCCTTAGTACCATTCATCTCGAAGTTAGGCACAAATAAAGGATTATCACAGATAACATGAGCATAACATTCATCCTCCTTTGGTAAGCATGGGGGACAATCAAATAATGTAAGGGATAAAGAGTTACTCTCATTAGAAGGTAGGCATGGGTAGCTAATCCATTCTTCCTCCTTTTGTTCATCACTCTCCTCCTCTTTTTCATCTAATGAGCTTTCAGGTTCATCAATTTCTTCTTCCATAAGATCCTGCAAGGCATTAGTCTCTTCCATTTGTGGAAAGCATCTATTAATATATTCAAGAATATAGCCATTTTCTTCCTTGTAATTATCAAAGCAAAATTTAAGTATATCATAAACCTCATATTTATAAGGTGAATCATCAATATTTTCAAGCAAACTAGCAAGTTCAAATGCACCCTTCCAAGCAATAAAGTCTTCAATTTGCTCCACATCATAAAAGTCATAATTTCCTTTAACATAAGAAGATATGGTAACATTATCATTATACTCACATTGAAAAGGGAGGTGTTTATACCTCTTACAGCAACAACATTTATCAAAGCAATAGGTAACATTATAAGTAGAGCACACGTTTCTAGCAATGGTATACAATTTATCAATTTGTTCCCATAAGTGTTTCCCTTTTTGTGACAAGCGGTGTTCCTTATAATAATATTTTTGATCTTCCGTGAACCTACCTTGCCAATAAGATTCAGTTTTAAAGAAAACAACCATTGATAGAAAGCATGATAAAGCAAGACAATAACAGACCAACGAAAATAACAACTAGAGTAGGAACTAATTTTTTTTGTATTTTTGATAAAGAAACAAGCAAACAAGGCGGAAATAAACTAAGCTTGAACAATAGTGATTCCAAGTGGACTTGATAAATAAAGCTATGCTCCCCGGCAACGGCACCAAAAAATAGTCTTGATGACCCACAAGTATAGGGGATGTATCGCAGTATTTTCGAGGGAAGTGAAACCCAATTTATTGATTCGACACAAGGGAAGCCAAAGAATATTTATAAGCCTTAACAAATGAGTTGTCAATTCAGATGCACCTAGAAACAATCTTGCTCACAGCAGTTTATCAGTAGCAACAGTTTTGTAGTAGGAATAGTAAAGTAACAGCAATAGTAAAATAAATACAGTAGTAATAACAGCAGTAAACAGTAGGATTCGAGTGCGGTAGGCATAGGGATGGATGGACGGGCATTGCATGGACAAGACAATTCACATAGCAATCATAACATAGGGCAATTGCAGATAAATAAGAATAAGCATCCAAGTACTAGATAATCCTAGGCATGTGTCCCATATATAGTCATACGTGCTCGCAATGAGAACTTGCATAACATCTTTTGTCCTGCCAGCCCGTTTGCAGCGGGGCCTCAAGGGAACTACTGGCAATTAAGGTGCTCCTTTTAATAGAGCACCAGAGCAAAGCATTAACACTCCATGAACACATGTGATCCTCACATCAAAGCCATTCCCTCTGGTTATCCCGATTTCTGTCACTTCGGGGCTATTGGTTCCGAACAACAACATGTGTATACAACTTGCAGGTAAGACCATAAACAATACTATCATAATGAATCAATAAAATGTTCAGATATGAAATCATGGCACTCGGGCCCTAGTGACAAGCATTAAGCATAACAAGGCGCAACAAAGTCAAAAAGCACTAATAGTAGATACTAGGCACCATACCCTAACAATCTGATGCCATTACATGAATAATCTCATCCAATACCTACTATCCCCATAGCCTACAACGGGGGATTACTCACTCATAGATGGGGGAAACATGGATGGTCGATGGAGAAGCGATGGTGATGATGATGGCGATCATCTCCTCCAATTCCCCGTCCCGACAGGGTGCCAGAAAATTAAAAAACGCATGGAACTTTCTTTGCAAGCTAATAACAATGTTATTAGTATGAATCTTCTGAACACCTTTGTTACTAATGCTATGGAAATGTCTAAGACTAGGGAAGTTGGTTTTTATGAAAATGATCTTTTTAATTCCCCAGCTTTAAAGAAGAAAATTTGCTATGATGATACTTTATCTCCCATATGTGGTAATTCTAATGATACTTGTGATATTTTAAATCCACATACTGAAAGCATCTCTTTTAAAATACCTATAAAAATTGTTGAACGTGTTATGGACAACTGTTATTTGGGAGATGGAACTATCCATCCTGGTGATCATTTACTCTTTATACACGAATTATGCGAGTTGTTCAAGTGTGCAGGTATTTCAATGAACCAAGTTAAGAGGAAGCTATTCCCTTTTTCACTTAAGGGCAAAGCAAGGGAGTGGTATGAGCTACTAGATGATCCTTATCATTTGGAGTGGAAGGAACTTGAATCTCTCTTTTACTCTAAATTTTATCCTCCTCATGAAATTCATAGAGATAGGAATTACATTTATAATTTTCATCCACATGATGGAGAAAGTATTGCCCAAGCATGGGGGAGATTGAAGTCACTAATGCTCAAATGTCCAATTCATGAGCTCCCAGTAATATTGTTATTAATAATTTTTATGCAAGGCTTTCAGGACATTACAAGGACTATCTAGATACATGTTTAGAGGGATCCTTCACAAGCAAGGAGGTCAAAGCTAAGTGGGATCTTCTTGAAACAATTCAAAGCAATACCGAAGATTGAGATAACGACAAAGGTAAAGAACCAGGTATAAACTATGAGTATGACTGCATTAAGTCTTTCATTGAAACTACTGATTTTCAAGAGCTTAGTGCTAAATATGGTCTTAATCCTCAAATTCTTGTTGATTGTTTTAGAGCCTTTGCTTCTCATATTAATGCTCCTAAAGAAAAATGGGATATGTATCATGAGCCTTTTAAATACACTTGCATGGAAAATGAAAATGTTATTAATGATAGTAATAAACATGCTCAAACCTCTAAAAGTACTATTTCTTATAAGCATGTTAATTTTTGTGGAATACATAGATCTTGTGAGAATAATCAAATTGAAGAAGAATATTGTATCACCCATAGGAATGAAAAAACTAGAATGTGGTATAGGGCTTTAAATGATCTTGGTAAAAAAGTTTGTGCCCTTTATCCTTTTATTTGTGAACTTAGCTTCAAAGTGGGTCATTTCAATTTTCAATGCTCATGCCATAATAATAGCCCTTCTAATCCAATGAGTACTGCAAGTTTGTATTGTGATGGCATGATCACTCCTAATCAGCATGATGAACTTACATTATTTTTGGGGTGTGAAGAGTTATCAAGAAAAACCTCTTTGGTAGATATGAGTGCTTTTGATATGAATAGCGTCCTGCATGGTTGTCATCTTTATTGTGTTGATAATTGCCACACAAATACTTACATACAAAATATTATAAAAGATGAGGTTTTACCAAAATATGATAGTACTAATATGTGTTTTGATCTTATTAATGAAAAGAAGGAATCCTCCAAAGTTTCTTCTATTGTCTCTAACAATAAACCAGGATATATGGAGGAGCTTCCTTTCAAAACTCTCCCTCCTAAAGAGAAGAAGATAAAGAAGAAAAGGAGGAGTAAAAGGAGGGAGGAAACGGTATTTCCTCTAATCATGTTGCTCCTATTATAGTTTTTGATGAGTCTGAACTCGATGATGTTCCTATGCCTGGTACCTATAGTAGTGATCATGATTGGAAAAAGCACACTTCTTTTAATATCGAAAATCTCTTTGGTACCAATTCTGAAAATGGTGATATTAATAATTGATGTACTATTAGTGCTATCCATGTTCCTTCCAATGATGATATGTTTAAAAACAAACACACTTTGGAAGATAGCTATTTTGTTGAATTTGCTCCCACTACAATTAATAAGAATGACTATGGTTATGTGGGGAGTATTAATTCTTTTATGCATGTGGCTCATGATAAGAATGTTTTATGTGATAGTTATATTGTTAATTTTATTCATGATGCTACTAAAAGTTATTATGAGAGAGGGAAACATGGTCTTATGCATCTCAATAATATTAAGTTTCCCCTCTTTATGTTGAAAGTCTTGAAGTTGCACTTGTTTTGCTTTCCTATGCTTATTGCTTTGTGCTTTCATGACTTGTTTCTTTACAATATTCCTATGCATAGGAAGTGGGTTAGATTTAAATGTGCTTTGAATTTGCTTCTTGATGCTCTTTTTTACTTCAATTTATATTTCTTATGTGAGCATCTTCTCAAACTATCATACCTAACTTAAAGGCGTTAAAGAAAAGTACTTATTGGGAGATAACCCAAAAGTTTTAGATGAGTCTTGGAAGTTATTACCTCTGTAATAACCGCTCCTTATCCTTTTTATTTTCTTTTTGTGCCAAGAGTAACCTCTAATGAGAGAAGTAATGCTTCGGAAAGTTGCTGTCCCGAAACAAATTTTTGTGCTTCACTGTAAAAATTCGTGTAAAATCTCTGTACATTGGTTTGAGGCGTGAATTTTTGTGCTTATGCCCCAGGTTGTTATCTAACTTTTGTTAGTTCAACACTTTTCGATTTTAGCAACAGAAGGTCTTCGAAAAAAATTGGCTTTTACCTGCTGGTCTGTTTTGACAGATTTCTGGCATTATTTGCATTTGCCTCTTAATCTCTTTCTCTTTGAGTTCTCTTTGATCAGTTGAACTTTTTAAAGGAAGTGCTACAGTAGATTTAGTTTTAATGGAAGTTTTACTTGTGTTGGAACTGAACCAAAAAGACTTATTATCTTGAGTGCACTAATGTTGCTAATAAAGATTGTGTGAAGTTTTGTATGAAGGAAAAATTTCAGGTGTATGGAAGGAATGATATAATGAGATGAAGAATGGACTAAAGCTCAAGCTTGGGGATGCCAGGCATGTCACCCCAAAAAATATTCAAGAGGTACAAGCGTCAAAGATTGGGGATGCCCAAGGCATCCCCTTCTTCATCAATAAAAATCCCAGGTTTCTTCCAAACACTTCATTTTTATTGTTTCATGCACAGTTGTGTTGTTCTTGGAGCGTCTTCTTTTTTGTTTTTTGTTTTCATTTGCTTGGTTTTCTTAGTTTGCTTGAATAAATTGGCTGGACCCCCTCTTTCATGCATTGGTTTTCAAATAGTTTGGTTTGGATTGGAAAAGAGTAGGAAAGTTCATGCTTAAGTGGTAAAGAGAGCTTGTTTTTGACTGTGGCCTATGCTTTGTCATGCCATGCTTGATATTGTTTTGGCTTTATGCTTAGTAATCTTTGTTGTAGCATGACATGTTATAAACAATTGAGATTGCTTAATGTGCCTTGGAAGAATCATGCGTTGTTTTAGCATATTAAAGCATAGTATTGTGGTATTCTCCTTTGATGGTTTATTTGGGTTGACTTGGCACATGCTCACAGCATGTTATGACTATCCCAAGTCACCATAGCCTTTATGATCCTTTATTTTTCGAATTGTAATATCACTTTATGCTTTGATTAATGATCTTTTGTCGCTCTGCATGATTATGGCCATTATTGCTCTCTTAGTTGGTCGCTCCCAGTCTTTTGCTAGCCTCCATAACCAAGTGTGAGTTCCACTCATGCATCCAACTCCCAAAACCAAGTTATTCCAAAGAGTCCACCATACCTACCTATTAATTTTCTATTCCAAGTATATTCATGTTTTTATCTACCTTCCGAATTAAACTTGTTATGTGAAAATTAGTGATTAAAGCTCTCACGAACTTGATGGCACACTTTACATTCTTGCACTTAATAAACTTGAACCATTGCGTCCATCTTTGTTGCGTATATGCTTGCGCTTTATAAGTTGAAGTTAGCAGAACCATGTATCATGGGGAACGCTTTCAACATTGCACTTGTACATTGTACCTAGTTGATATCATGTTCTTTTGCCTATGGATCCCGGCGGTGTGAAATAAAAGGGAAACTTGTAAGATCATGGAGTTTGTATTTGTGTTAGAGAAACGCCTAGGCCGCTAGCCTAAGCCATGCCTAATCATGGTGGAAACTTGTAGCATAACCATAATGAGAACTCTATGAAGCATCCTCAATAAAAAACTATGCAAATAGCAAATAAAAAGATCGCTGAGATGCTCATATTTTGCTTGTCTTGTCATTTTGATTATGGGATAGCTCATGTATCATGTGCAAGGGGTACCCCGTTGGCGGTTCTCTATGATATATATGTACTTACAATGACAATACCTTACTTGTGACTAAAGTTGAGTAGCATGAGGTTTGGTCTTCGTAAGTAAGGGGCATGAGATTTCAGCTTATAACTTGTCAAGCATATCCTCTTAATTGTGTCACTTTAACCTTAATCACCTAAATATGCTTATGATAGGGGCAATGAGAGCTGAAAGCTAATAAGTACCATAATTTATGGAAGCTCTTTATGAAACTTGAATATCTACTTCCTTCTATGAAGGCCTTTCTTTTACTTTTATTATGAGTCTCCACCTTCTATCTTTATGCAACTACTTTGAGAGCATAGTGGCCATTCTTAGTTCTATGTGCATTGTCCCAAGACTTGTTGATTGATGCATAATTTTGATATTGCTTGTTCTTAAACTATTTGTATCTAGTCACTCTTATGAACTTTGAAGGTGTCCTATGCATTTATGTTTTGCTACTCCATGAGGGACAAGCTGAATGCCACTATGCTATGTTTTCTATATGTGAAACAAACAAACATCTTTCAATGCATTATTATTCATGATCTTTTGTTTGTACCTTTTTATGTTGCAACTTAGTTGCTTTGTCTTATTGTTAGAACCATAGCTTTCATGCTATGCTAAAGTACTATGATCCCAGCTATCAATGTTTTATAAATACTTTGATCAAGTTTATGATGGTGCATGTCACCTCAAAAATTATTCTTTCTTTTTATCACTTACCTACTCGAGGACGAGCAGGAGTTAAGCTTGGGGATGTTGATATGTTGCAAACATATCTATAATTTTTGATGTTCCATGCTTGGTTTTTATCTACTTTCTTATGTTTTGTCCACACTTTGGAGTATTTTTATACACTTTCTAGGACTAACCTATTGACAAGATGCCACAGTGCCAATTGCCTATTTTCTGCTGTTTTTGGTTCCAGAAAAGTCAGAAAATCAATATTCTCGGATTTGGACCAGACAAAAGCCAAAGTCGATATTTTACCAGAAGACTCACGGAGCCAGAAGACAAGACGGAGAGGGGCCACAGGGTGGCCACACCACGCCTTGGCGCGGGCAGCCCTAGGCCGCGCCAGGGCATGGTGTGGGCCCCTGGCTTCCCACCGACCTTGCCTCTTCGCCTATAAGATGCCTCCTGATGAAAAAACCCTAAAGAGTCAAGCCTCCAGCCACGAAAAGTTCCACAACACCGCTGCCACCGAAGGGGAGATTCGGGGGACAAAAAGTCTCTATTCCGGCACCCTGCCAGGATGGGGAAGTGCCCCAGGAGCCATCTCCATCGATCTCCACCACCATCTCCATCGCCGTTGTTGATTCCCATGATTATGAGGGATTAGTTCTTCCTTGAGGTTAAGGGTTCTACCGGTAGCTATGTGTTCATCTCTCTCTTGATGCATGATCATATTGTGATCATGAGCTTTGTAATCAAGTAGATCTACCTTGCTACTCAAGTGCTTTAATAGATCTCTGCTCTCCCCATGTGTGTGAAAGTGACAGCGTGCACACCATGGTGGCACTTAGGCTAGAGATTACAAATACTTGTTATGAGTTATATTTGGAGTTGGATGTTTCTATGAAATTGTGGTGTTTGTTGGAACCATCTAGTGCTCAAGGTGACAGTGTGGGGTTATCTAGATGGGAAAGGCTTACTTTGAGGTGCGTTGTTATAGCCCTACCATGGATTAGAGTGTCCAACCGGAGAGTAGTTCAGAGTAGTATCATGAACATAATATATTTATATGAGAGTGTTCACTAGTGAAAGTATGATCCCTAGGCCTTGTTTCTAAACATTGAAACACCGTTTGCAATTAGATCTGTTACATGTTTGCTTGCTTCCATGCTTATTTAAGTTTGCCTTTAGTCTCTTCCATGCCAGCAAGCTATTTTCTAGCACCATTGTCTTATATCCATACCACTTGTATTTCACTATCTCTTCGCTGAAGTAGTGCACCTATACACCTGACAAGTATATTGGGTGTGTTGGGGACACAAGAGACTTCTTGTATCTTGATTGCAGGGTTGCTTGAGAGGGAATACCTTTGACCACTTCCTCCCTGAGTTCGATAAACCTTGGGTAATCCACTTAAGGGAAAACTTGCTGCTGTTCTACAAACCTCTGCACTTGGAGGCCCAACAACTGTCTACAAGAATAGAAGTGCGTAGACATCAATCATCATAATTTGCATTCTTTTTACCACGATAAGAATCGAGATAATGGATATGGCCATCCAGAAGTGAGATAGCGATAAGAATCCAATGAAAACTAAAATTTGAACCAATTATTAGTTGGGTGAACACGATCAAATTCATAAACGAGGATGTAGTACTAAGCTATCTTACTCTTTATGAAAAGGCCATAGGATTAGTTCCTGATCTTTGCTCTTCTCCAACACATTGATGATGTAATCATCGACACTCCTTTCGTTATATTCCATGGACATATGTGAATAAATGGAGGGGTCGGTGAAGACTATTTTATGGTTATCGGTCCTGGCTCTCACAAAAATAACCTACATACAAACATACATATATATGAACAAATTTAAACTATATAGATAGCTGGTAGCTAGTACCATGCATGCATAGATATATATATATTGACACATTGATTGTTAAATACTCACAATTGCACGCATCTCATTATGCTGACGTCGAAGGCATCCATGTTCAGAGCCAGGTACAAGTCCTCCCAAAGAACGGGGAAAGTGACAGCATCACCTGTTGTTGTGCTATCTTTTTTGCTCGTAGCAAATGTGTACCCATTGATCTTTTGTACACCTGAAATTGTCTAACCTCCCATGTAGGGGCTCTTTCTAGAGTAACAATCTTGGGATCTTTTGCTTCAAAATCACGTATTTGATCGCTAAACCAGGTGTTTAACTCCTCGACATGGAGTGTCTCGATCGAACGTTGATGGGGATCCATTGCTCGTAGAATGTCATGGTGTTCTTCCATGTACGGAGTGATTTTGTTCATGTGCTTCATCACAACAAAGTGTGCCTGATTATATTTAGTGTTAGTCGGTTTGAACTTGCTCTTTCCACTCATTCCGACACTAGTAAGATTTCCCTCATGGATAGACCTAGGCATGCCTACAAGGTCAAGACGTGCCATGTAATCAAGGAAGAACTCAACAACCTCTTTGGTTACATAGCCCTCGATGATGCTTCCCTCTAGACGTGCTCAATTCCTAACATAGCGCTTACGAATTCCCATATAGCATTTAAATGGGTACATGCTTCGCGGATATACAGGACCACACATCTTTATCTCATGAACAAGATAAACAATGAGATGTACCATGATATGGAAGAGTGATGGAGGGAATACAATCTCTAAATTACACTGATTCTCCACCAAATTCGTTTGTAGCTCATCCAACTTACTAGGATTAATCACCTTTCGAGAAATTGTGTTAAAAAATTCACACAACTTCTTTAGGGTGTCTCGAACATGTGGTTTCAAGACATTCCTTATCACAAAAGGGACGTCTATTTCATCATAACATGGCAATCATGAGACTTCAGGCCCGTTACTTTGTTTTTGTCTTTGAAACAATCCTTTGCATTTGGCGGCGTAGCCTATTGGAAAACACATTCCATGTTGAGAATCACACACACATTTTCCCTCTTTTTTGTTGCAGACATAACTCACGGGGGCTGGCTTTCCTTGAGCATAAACTTAATGTGGTTTGTCCCCTCTAAGTTTCTTAGCTTCAAGTCGTGCATTCGCACTATCTTTTGTTTTGTCCTTCATGTTAAGCAGTGTCCCTATTATGCTTTATAACACATTATTCTCAACATGCATCACATCGATAGAATGCTGAACATCAAGATGCTCCCAGTAAGGTAAGTCCCAAAGTATCGATCTTGATGCAGCCTGTCCCATGAATGTCCCTACATCTCCACCACCAAGTCCCCCAAGTGGTCCTATGACGCGTGCTCAAGCAAAGTTTCTCCATGACAAGGTTAATTAGCTCCTTTCCTAGTGTGACTTCAATACACCCATGAATGGCTTGGTACTTCATGCCACTAAACTGTGCATACTTAGGTACGAAGCCCCGCCACATCCGCAAGCCATCCTGGAAGAAGAATGTGCAAAGTTGACTCTAGGACTGGAGTCTCCGCCCGCAATCTCTAGCACAACATCTGGCTGTAAGCCCCTAGAAGTCATCCGGAATCTCAGACTCGAATCCGGTATCTTCGGCCTACTCCGGAGTCTCCGCCCATTGATGACCCACGAGTATAGGGGGTGTATCGCAGTATTTTCGATAAGTAAGAGTGTCGAACCCAACGAGGAGCAGAAGGTGTTGATGAGTGGCTTGGAGCAGGAATTCTCTGTAAATACTTAGCAAACGGATTTTTAGGGGTTTTTGATGATGCAGATAAAATAAAGTACGAGTAAATAAAAGGCAATAATAATAAATGCAGCAAGTGGCCCAATACTTTCTTTAGCAAAGGACAAGCCGGTTGTATTACTTAAGTTAACCAAATGTTCTCGAGGACACATGGGAATATCGTCAAGAGCTTTCGCTTCATATAGTTGATTAATCTTCTTTAGTTAGATAAGTGTTGTGTGGGTGAATCTGTGCTAATGTACCGACCTTCCTAGGACTAATACATACTTGTGATTATACCCCTTGCAAGCATCCGCAAGTACAAGAAAGTAATTAAGATAGAAACCTAACCATAGCTTTAAACTCTAAGATCCTACACTCCCTTGTGCAAAGGTTTTCTAATGGGGGTTTAGGTTTCTATCACTCTGGCAACCCCTACAATTAGTAGCCAAATACACAATGCATTCCCCTAGGCCCATAAAGGTTAAGTGTCATGTTAGTCGATGTTCACATGACACCACTAGAAGAATAACACCACAACTTAATTATCAAACCATTGAATCTTTCTCAACACAATTCCACTACTAACAACATGACTTCTCCCATGTCCTCAAGAACTAAACGAACTACTCAGGAGACATCATATGGATCAAGATCAGAGATGAAATAATGATATGTAACAATCTGAACATAAACAATAATTCAATGGTTCCACTCAATAGCATCAACTACACCAAGTAATCAACACCGGGAAAGTTTCCCCTAAGAACTATGCAAGATTCAACCCAATTGTTACAGAGGTATGGAGTGGTGATGGTGGTGCTGGTGCAGATGATGGTGGTGATGATGATGATCCCGATGAAGTCTAGCTCGATGACGGAGTTGATGGCGACGATCTCCCCTCTCCGGGAAGGAATTTCCTCGGCAAATTTCTGTCTGCCGGAGAGCCTTTCTCTCTCTGTAGTTTCCGCCCCGCAGAGGCGGCGGAACCTTTTTGTGGTTTCTCCCCAAGTATTAGGGTTTTGTGGGGATAATATACGCCAAAGAGCAGAGCCAGAGGTGGACCAGGGTGGCCACACCACCTGGTGGCGCGGCCAAGGGTGGCCTGCGCTAGCGGGTGGTGTGGGCCCCCGTGGCCCATCTCCGCTCCCCCTTCTGGCATCCTTCGTCTTCTGGAAAAATAGGATTTTCAATGTATTTTCTAGGATTTTCTGATCTTCACGAATTTCGCCTCCAAACAGTGCCTTTTCCATCAGAATCCTGACCTCAGCGGTCCATCCTCCAAAAGTCATCAACCATGCAAAAACAGATGAAATAACATAAGTATCATCTCTTAATATGAAATATATCGATGAATAACAGTAAATTATGATATAGAATAGTGATGCAAAATGGACGTATCAACTCCCCAAAGCTTAGACTTTGCTTGTCTCCAAGCGAAAACCAAGGTCAATAAACATGACCTCAGGTTTATGGAGTGAAGTGTCGATAAAAGAATATGGACAAGGAGCATCACATTCATCAATACACAAATCATAATAGAAGACAACTCACTATTATATAACTTAACTTGCAATAGTTAAAGGAAACACAATAAAGATACACAAAGTAAATCATAATTGGTAATGGCAAACTTTGCTCTTGGTCAAAGAATAGTTAACAATTTGCAGGATTTCAAACATAAAGGGGTTTTCAACGATAGCTTTCAAAGTAATACTCACTAAGATAAGAGCAATGTGCAAAACAAGGAACATAAGAAACATGATTGAATAAATCATCATACGAATGAATGAAACACAACAACTCAAAATACTTGCTGAGATAGAAAGGAATAGGTTTACTGACTCAACTAAAAAGTAAAACACCGACTTACCCGCATCCTCGGATGACTCGATGATGTCGCCAGATTTCCGAAAATTATCCACTGAATACGAAGAGGAGTTTAACTCCAAAGCTGCAGAAGAAGGAGAAGCCATGGACGAAGGATCCTGAGAAAATTCTCCCAAAACACAGGATGACATAGATCTCGGAGATAATCCCGACGTCCAGATGTCCAAAAGTACCAATCAGAGCTTGACTCTGGGAAACGGACCCAAAGCCGTCTTTGCTACTGGCGCTGCTAAGAAGGCAAAGAAGAAGAAGAACAAGACCCTGACAAAAGACCTTCCATCAAAGGAAGTGATTTCCGAGGAATACGAGGAGGACTCGGATGGAACACTTATCCTAGAAGAGCCGAAAGAAGAGTCAGTGGATGGACACGTGGTCACCGCAGGTGCGCGTAAACTCATCGATGCTGCATTAACTACACATATCCCTATAGCTGCAGAACTTACTGCTGAAGAACTGGAGGAAAGGGCTCGGGCCCTAGAAGTGCGTCGCCAAGTACTCCTGGATGAAGCCAACAACATCGAGGAAGATAAGAAACGCATGGCAACTGCGGAGAAGTATATCTCTCGGTAGCATGAGAAGACCCGGAAACGTCACACGCATAACGATCAATTTCCGGAAGTCCACAAGGTTCTCTTTGAAGGAGACCCAGGGATGCCTCGACTCGATATCAAGGGAGATCTGGTGTACCCAGCACCGGTGCAAAACACTGCCATAGCTCGAGATATCCTAGCAAATAATCCAGGCCTAGAACAGGTTTGATTGGGCATTAAGCTACTCACCAGGGGTCTGGAGCAGCAGAAGGTCGCGAAGTCCGGAAGCAGAAAACTGGTCTCTCAATCCGACCAATGTCGCATGGATCCGGCTTAGAATGACGTAAGACCCCAACGGGTTTTGGAACAACATCACCGTTCCGACCGTCGGGAAGACAACTACTCAAGAACCGGATCTTCAAGGCAGCATCGCAGAACTGCATGTGACTGGCGCAACGTTTCCCCAGCCGCAGAGCAAGAGGCAATTGCTGCACTGTATCCGAGGAATCCTCCCCGGCGAGATTTGAACGATCACAGGGAAGAATACAAAGAGAAACGTCGGGAGGAGGACCGACAAAGAATGCCACCTCCTAGACATACAAGCCGTCTGACTAAGCCCCATCATGGTGGGAGTGATGGACGAAGGAACGACGGAGACCGTGCCGAGTCAAGCCGACAGGGGGCTCGTCATAATGAAGATCCTCCCCGGAACCGGAATAATGACGCTCCGGATGGAGGCTGGCGATCAGCAGGAAATAATCCACCAGCCCTACCCTCTCCACCAAGTAGCCATCACAACGGATCCCAAGGAGGGCATCATGGCGGGGGAGGTGGTGGCAGAAGCCGAAGTCCGGCTCCAAGGCACCACAGCCATAGCCGTCAATTAGGACGGCGATCTCTATCACCAAGTGACGCGAGACATCGGATCAACTCCAACATAGAGGCGTGACGCTACGAGAACGACGAAATATATGTGGGTCCAAAGTGCTTCGGACCTCGCATAAGAGCAACAAGATTCCCGGAAGGATTTGCTATATCAAGACACATCCAACCGTATGACGGTGTAGCTCGGCCAGATACTTGGCTCCAGGATTTTTTCCAGGCTTGCTGCATCACCAAAGGCAGAAACAGCTTGGTCGCAACCTGATATCTCCCACTTATGTTGCGGAAGATGGCGCGATCATGGCTCAATGAACTTCTGGAGAACACCATCCACAACTGGTATCACATGCAAAGCGCGTTCTTTCGGAATTTCGAAGGCACATATCGGAGGCCCTGTACAGTAGGAGACCTACAACGTTGCACCCAGAAAGCCGGAGAAACTTGCCGAGATTACCTCGAACAATGGATCGACACTAAAAACTCCTGTGAAGGAGTAAATGACCAAACTGTGATTGAAGCTTTTATTGCAGAACTCCCAATTGGTTTACTACGTCATCGCTTGAAGTATGACAAGGTCACTGATCTGGGAGAGATGATAGAAATAGCGAGCAAGTATGCAGATGCTGATGACGATGCAGAGGGATTACTGAATGTCCTAGTTGTGCCACAGTCAGCAAAACAACCAAAGCAGCAAGCTTAGAAGCGCAAGAACACCTCGAAAGAAAAACCCAATGTGGAAATGGCAGTGGTCACTACTACTTTCGGGTCTGGAGGACGAGGAGGATGCGGCGGTGGCCGCGGACATGGTCGTGGGACATCAAGAGTCCAGGGTAGAGGAGACCAGCAACCTGGAAAAACCTACTCCTGGGCCGACATTGCCAATAACCCATGTGTGCATCACTTAGATGCTAGTGGGGGCTCGTCTCACACGAATGCCGAGTGTCATTTGAATGACAACATCAAAAAAGATGATACCGCTGGCTATAGGGCTAAGCGGAAGAAGGGAAAGAAGAATCCCGAAAAAGATAAAGAGACCAAGGAAGATTCCGACATGGAGGAAGCTGATCCTTCAAATCCCAAGCCGGAAGGGAAGAAAAACTTCCCAACAAAGAAAGACACTTACGTCACCTTCCTCGGATCTCAACCAGCTAAGGTCAAGAAAGCAGTTCTGCATGAGCTCAATGCAACTGTTCCGGCTGTCCCTCAATATTTGGACTGGTCGGAAGTGGAAATCAACTTTGATCACGCTGATCATCCGCCAAAGTTGCACAGGTGAGGAAAATACACCTTGGTCGTTAACCCACTTATTGACGGCTATGGTTTTTCCAAGACTCTCATGGACGGCGGCAGCAGCATAAATATTTTGTATGTCGAAAGGCTACGCCCGATGCAAATCTCGGAGACCCAGCTAAATCATAGCTCTGTGATCTTTCACAGGGTTGTCCCAGGAAGACAAGCAAATTCCCTGGGAGAGATCACTTTGGATGTTACCTTTGGAACTCCAAAGAACTATCGGACGGAGGCACTTTCCTTCAAAGTGGTCCCGTTCAAGAGCGCGTACCATGCTATATTCGGACGTCCGGCTTACTGGGCTTTTATGGCTCGTTCGTGTTACATTTACAATATGATGAAAATTCCAGGTCCCAATGGCGTGATCACAATCAGGGGGATACGAAGAAAGCACGAGAGTGCGAGGACGGAAATGCCGCCTTTGCTGAAGCCGTGTTGCACGCCCAGGAGTACCAGGAGATCAAGAAGACCATTGATCCGTCCGAGATGCCCGCAGTGAAGAAGGACGTGACAAAGCCGAATCCGGAGTTCAAGGCATCGGAAGAGAAGAAGAAGACACCGTTGAAGGATGATGACCCCTCCAAGGTGACCCAGATAGGCATAGGCCTAGATTGCGCATAGGCCTAGATAGCGCATAGGAAAGCGCGCTCGTCAAGTTCCTCCAAGAAATCAAGATATCTTCGCATGGCAGCCATCTGACATGACTGGAGTACCTAGGGAACTTGCCGAGCACTCTCTAAATGTACACCCGAATGCTAAACCCGTCAAACAGTCCCTACGATGTTTTGGCAATGAAAAGCGTAAGGCAATAGCTAAGGAACTAGCCTGGCTCGAGTTAGCCGGATTCATAGAAGAGGTCATCCATACTGATTGGTTGGCCAACCCTGTAATGGTCCCTAAAAAGGACACCACTGAATTAAGGATGTGTATTGATTATACTGCCTTGAACAAGGCTTGTCCCAAAGATCCGTTCGATCTGCCTAGAATTGATCAAGTTATCGATTCTATGGCAGGCTCAGAACTCCTATGTTTTCTCGATGCATATTCCGGTTATCACCAAATCCGGATGAAGGAATCAGACAAAATCAAAACTTCATTCATAACCCCCTTCGGAACCTTCTATTTTGTTACGATGCCCTTCGGGGTCAAGAACGCAGGAGCTACGTACCAGTGCACTATGCAGCATTGCCTCCACGATCAAATCAGATGCAACGTACATGCATATGTGGATGATATTGCGGTTATGTCCAAAAAGAAGGAAACATTAATTTCTGGCTTGGAGGAAACGTTCGCCAATCTACGAAAATACAACATAATGCTTAACCTGAAGAAGTGTTTCTTTAGAATTATAGCCGGAAAATTGTTAGGTTTCATCGTGTCTCAAAGAGGCATAGAGGTGAACCGAGACAAGATCAAGGCTATACTCAATATTTCTAGGCCGAGTCGCTTGAAGGACATTCAAAGACTAACTAGTTGCATTACTGTAGTCAGTCGGTTTGTAAGCCGGCTCGGAGAAATAGCTGCACCACTCTACAAGCTCCTGAAAGAGACCAAACAATTTGTTTGAACTGATGAAGCTAAAGCTGCACTACAAGACCTGAAAGCAGTACTCTCGTCTGCTCCTATCCTTGTAGCACCTATACCAAGGGAACCGATGTTGCTCTATCTTGCTGCGACAAACAGAGTCGCCAGTGTCGTCATGGTGGTGGAGAGACCAGAGGAAAATCAGGAACACCTGGTGCAGTGTTCGACTTACTACCTCAGCGAAGTCCTAACTGAATCAAAGCAGCGGTATCCGCAATATCAAAAGCTGGCTTATGGTGTGTTTTTCGCATCTCGTAAGTTACGGTATTATTTTCAGGAACACCCAATTACCGTGGTGAGCACAACTCCCACGAGAGATATAATCAACAATAGTGAGGCCACAGGACGTATCGCAAAATGGGGAATAGAGCTTTCAGCTTTCGACATTGAGTATAAACCTCGTACAGCAATCAAATCCCAAATTCTTGCTGACTTTGTCACTGATTGGATAGAGACAACAGAGAATATGACCCTCCCAGAGTCGGAATATTGTACCTTATATTTTGACGGGTCTAAAGCACGCGGGGGCTCGAGGGCTGGCGTGGTGCTCAAATCACCCCAAGGAGATAAACTTTTCTATGTGTTGCAGATCCACTTCACAACGACAAATAACATTGCCGAGTATGAAGCACTGCTGCATGGAATCCGGATTGCTAAGGATATCGGCATCCGGTGTTTGATGTGTTATGGAGATTCGGATCTTATTGCTCAACAAGTGTCGGATATCTATAACGCACATAAGCACATGGTAGCATATAAAGCTGTCGTGGATGAACTATCTAAATCATTCGAAGGGTTCAAGGTTCAACACATCCCTCGAGCAGAAAATGAGGAAGCAGATGCATTATATCGAATAGGCTCTGCATGGAAAGAGGTCCCAGATGGCGCTTTTTTGGAGCACCTCAATGTTCCCTCTATAAAAGGAGTAGACGAGGAATATCCGACCAAATTTGACTCACCTTTAGTAGCAGTTCTGACTGTGATTCCCAGCTGGACTCAACCCTACCTTGATTATTTGGTAGATGGCAAACTACCTGAAGATGAAGTTCTGAGCCGATAGATCTTCCGACGAGCAAAAGCCTACACTATACTTAGTGGTAAGCTCTATAAGCGGAGCTCGTATGGGGTATTTCAGCATTGTGTATCTCCATGCAAGTGTGGTCACCATGCTGCAGCCAAATCTCTAGTGGCAAAAGCTTTCCGACATGGGATTTTATGGCTTACAGCCAAGATAGATGTCGAATGGCTGGTCAAGACGTGCAAAGGTTGCCAAAAGTACGCCAAACAAGATCACGTTCTGGCTGATCAGCTGTGAATAATACCTATAACATGGCCTTTCGTGGTTTGGGGGCTTGACATGGTAGGACCGTTTAAACGGGCTCCAAGTGGATTTACTCATCTCTTAGTGATGGTGGATAAATTCACAAAATGGATTGAGGCTAAACCTGTCACTAGTTGTGATGGAGCAACAGCCAGAAGATTTGTTGAGGATGTTGTAATCCGATACGGTTATCCGGATAGCATTATCACGGACAACGGGAGTAACTTTTCTATTGGAGAGCTTGCCGAATTCTGCAATGAACAAAATATCCGGCTTGACATTGCATCAATCGCACATCCACGGGATAATGGACAAGTCGAAAGAGCAAATGGTTTAATCCTGCAAGGCCTAAAACCAAGACTCGAAGCACCACTACGACATGTTGCGGGGGCTTGGGCAGAAGAATTACCTTCGGCAATATGGAGCTTACGAACAACTCCGAATAGGTCAACCGGATACACACCTTTCTTCTTGGTCTATGGCGCTGAAGCAGTTCTTCCTAGTGATTTGATTCACATTTCTCCTAGAGTTGCCGCATATATTGAAGAGGATGCTGAAATTTCTCGACAAAATGATCTCGACTTAGTCGAAGAAGTTCGTGTCGTTGCTGAGATGAGATCAATAGCCTATCAGCAGAAGTTACACAAGTATCATAGCCAGAGAGTCAAAAACCGGTCTTTCAATAAAGGCGATTTGGTTCTGCGGCTTGTGCAGAAAAGAAAGCACAAACTTTTCCTAGTATGGGAAGGGCCTTTTTTAGTTAGCCGAGTATTGCACAATGGTTCTTACTATCTAACTGATATGCGTCCAGTCAAAGAAATACCTGCTACTAAGAAAAGAAAGAGAGTTGGAGGCAGTACAGATCCAGAAGAACTAGACAGACCATGGAATATTTCTCAGCTACGTCCCTTTTATTCTTAGTTTATCTTTCTTTGCAATCATATATGTGTACATGTTCAATGAGAAATAAAGTGTTGGTTGCCTTATTTTTTCTGAGAAGTCATATATTGCCATCTTTTTTCCGAATGATCATGTCACAGTCGAAAATTCCAGAATACTTGAAAGTACTTTATGCTCATGTTTGTTCTGGTTTAGATTTCCAATTCCAAAAATTGCTACCTTCGGGTATAAATCTAACTCGAGTTTGTACTTTGGTTATTTATCTGATTGCCGGATGCGGGCATTTTCCGATTAGTGAATTGTTGGTACTGGAAGCCGGCTTTGTTTTCGAGTTTAAACTGGTTTAGCAATTGAGCTCCGTTGCTCGGCAAAGTTTCCATGTTGAAGGTTGGCCGGCTCACGAAAGGGACGAGGCGGAAAACCAGATAAACGATAAGTACAGACAAAAAATATAAGTGCTTATGCAAATATTCTAGGCACATAAAATTAAAGCCAAAAGTGCTGAATAGAGATAACAAATCTTAGCACTAGCAAAAGTATTATACTACTTATTTACAATCCGAATTGTTTTCAGAATAACACATTTTGTTCTGATTCTCTACGATGCAGGGGGAGAGGTAGGAGCTGCTGGTTCACTGGATACATCGGCCTCACCTTGATATCTTTCCGAGATGTTCAAATCTGATACGGTTTGATCGTCGTTGGAAACTTCAGCTGTTTCTTCGGCAGGCGGAGGAGGCGTCTCCACGCGAGTGAAGAAGGGAGTCTCGTAGCTGGTGAGATCAGCTACGTGACACTCGTATCCGGCGCAGGAGTCCATGATGGCTTTGATATCTTGCTCATGTCCGTCTTCATCAACTTGACGGTACCCTCTGGTTACTTGCCAGATTTCCATGTTTCCATGGTGGCTCACAACCATGGTGAGAGTGTTCCGCACTACGGCTCGCGCGTAGGGCATGTTCCAGTCCTGGACAAGCTGGGGCATCTCCTTGGCCTTGTCTCGCACCTCAAAGCCGAACATTCTATGCATGTCCGGAACCTTGAGAACTTCGCCAATATCCTCAAAGGATTAGCGGTAGGCATGAAGTAAATCACCGACTTGTGTAAGCCAGCTAGTGCGAGATTTGGCGGAGGCTAAGTCCAGTAAGTTCAGAGGACCTATGCATGTAATGCAAGGGGTTAATAAAATAAATCTGAGCTCCAAAGAGTTGGAAAGGTGCAGAAAAGTCAGAAAGATGGAAACATACTGATACGTTGCAAATGTATCTATAATTTTTGATGTTCCATGCCTGTTTAGTATCTACTTTCTTATGTTTTCTCTACATTTGGAGATACTTTTATGCATTTTCGAGAACTAACCTATTAACAAGATGCCACAGTGCCAGCTGCCTGTTTTCTGCTGTTTTTGGTTCTAGGAAAGTCAGAAAATGAATATTCTCGGAATTGAACGGGACAAAAGCCAAAGTCAATATTTCACCGAGGGGAACACGGAGCCAGAAGACGAAACGGAGAGGGGCCAGGGGCTCGCCACACCACCTAGTGTCACGGGGGTGGTGTGGGCCCCTCCGGCACCCCCTCGGCCTCCCCTTTCGCCTATAAGAAGCCTTCGATGATAAAACCCTAAATTGAACAACCTCTAGCCACGATAAGTTCCACAGCACCGTCGTCACCGAAGGGGAGATTCAGGGGACAGAAAGTCTCTGTTCCGGCACCCTACCGAGAGGGGGAAGTGCCCCTAGAGCCATCTCCATCGATCTCCACCACCATCTCCATCACCGTTGCTGATTCCCATGATGATGTGGGAGTAGTTCTTCCTCGAGGCTAAGGGTTCTACCAGTAGCTATGTGTTCATCTCTCTCTCTCTATGCATGATCATATTGTGATCATGAGCTTTGTAATCAAGTAGATCTACCTTGCTACTCAAGTGATTTAATAGATCTCTGCTCTCGCCATGTGTGTGAAAGTGACAGCATGCACACCATGGTGGCACTTAGGCTAGAGATTACAAATACTTGTTATGAGTTATATTTGGAGTTGGATGTTTCTATGAAATTGTGGTGTTTGTTGGAACCATCTAGAGCTCAAGGTGACAGTGTGGGGTTATCTAGATGGGGAAAGCGAATTTTGAGGTGTGCTGTTATAGCCCTACCATGGATTAGAGTGTCCAACCGGAGAGTAGTTAAGAGTAGTATCATAAAGAGAATATATTTATATGAGAGTGTTCACTAGCAAAAGTATGATCCCTAGGCCTTGTTTCTAAACATTGAAACACCGTTTGCAACTAGATCTGTTACATGTTTGATTGCTTCCATCTTTATTTCAGATTGCCTTTAGTCTCTTCCTACCCATCAACCACGCACCATCAAAGCTATTTTCTGGCACCGTTACCACTTATAATTATCTATACCACTTGTATTTCACTATCTCTTCGCCGAACTAGTGCACCTATACACCTGACAAGTGTATTGGGTGTGTTGGGGACACAAGAGACTTCTTGTATCTTGATTGCAGAGTTTCTTGAGAGGGATACCTTTGACCACTTCCTCCCTGAGTTTGATAAACCTTGGGTGATCCACTTAATGTAAAACATGATGATTTTCTACAAACCTCTGCACTTGGAGGCCCAACAACTGTCTACAAGAATAGAAGTGCGTAGACATCAAGCTCTTTTCTGGTGCCGTTGCCGGGGAGGTTAGGTAAAAGGTACTCACATCCTTCGGTGTGAGTGCTCAAAGTTATTTCCTTTAGATTCTGCAATTTTGTCTTTTTGTTTCTTGTTTTCACTAGTTAGGCTTAATGGAAAACAACAACAAAATTAGAGAGCTTTATATTATTTATCTTGAGTTAGGACATGAAGTGTTTGAAGAGAAAATTAAAAAACCTATGGAACTTTATTTGCATGATAATAGCAATGTTGTTAGGATGAATTCTTTGGACACCATTATTGCTAATGCTATGGAAAAGTCTAAGCTTGGGGAAGCCAGTTTTTATGAAAATGATCTTTTTAGTTCCCCGGCTTTAGAAGATAGCTATTCTATTGCTTATGATGATACAAAACCTCCAATATATGATGATTACAATGATGAATATCATATTTTCAGTACACCAACTATTGAGGAGAAAATTAATTATGATTACAATATGCCTCCAATATTTGATGATTATGGTGATGAGAATAATAATGATAGCTATTTTGTTGAATTTCCTCCCACTACAATTAATAAGAATGACTATGTTTATGTGGAGAGTATTAATTATTTTATGCATGTGGCTCATGATAATAATGTTTTATGTGATTGTTATATTGTTAATTTTATTCATGATGCTACTGAAAGTTATTATGAGAGAGGGAAACATGGTTTTATGCATCTCAATAATATTAAGATTCCCCTCTTTATGTTGAATGTCTTGAAGTTGCACTTGTTTTGCTTTCCTATGCTTGTTGCTTTGTGCTTTCATGACTTGTTTCTTTACAAGATTCCTATGCACATGAAGTGGGTTAGACTTAAATGTGTTTTGAATTTGCTTCTTGATGCTCTCTTTTACTTCAATGCATATTTCTTATGTGAGCATCTTCTCAAACTGTCATGCCTAACTTAAAGGCGTTAAAGAAAAGTACTTATTGGGAGATAACCCAAAAGTTTTATTTGAGTCTTGGAAGTTATTACCTCTGTAATAACCGCTCCTTACCCTTTTTATTTGCTTTTTGTGCCAACAGTAACCTCTAATGAGAGAGAAGTAATGCTTGGGAAAGTTGCTGTCCCGAAACATCTTTTTGTGCTTCACTGTAAAAAATCGTGTAAAATCTCTGTACGTCGTTTTGAGGCGTGAATTTTTGTGCTTCTGCCCCAGGTTGTTATCTAACTTTCGTTTGTTCAACACTTTTCGATTTGAGCAACATAAGGTCTTCGAACAAATTGGTTTTTACCTGCTGGTCTGTTTTGACAGATTTCTGCCATTATTTGCATTTGCTTCTTGTTGGCTCCTTTTTGGGTTCTCTTTGGGGAATTGAGTTTTTGAGGGAAGTGCTATAGTAGATTGTGTTTTAATGGAAGTTTTATTGGTGTTGAAACTGAACCCAAAGACTTATTATCTTGAGTGCACTAATGTTTAAAGATTGTGTGAAGTTTTGTATGAAGGAAAAATTTCCGGTGTATGGAGAGAATGATGTAATGAGATGAAGAATGAACTAAAGCTCAAGCTTGGGGATGCCACCCGTGTCACCCCAAGAAATATCCAAGAAGTACAAGCGTCAAATCTTGGGGATGCCCAAGGCATCCCCTTCTTCATCAATAAAAATCTCAGGTTTCTTCCAAACACTTCATTTTTATTGTTTCATGCACAGTTGTGTTGTTCTTGGAGCGTCTTCATTTTTCATTTTCATTTGGTTGGTTTGCTTAGTTTGCTTGAATAAATTGGTTGGACCCCCTCTTTCATACATTAGTTTTCAAATAGTTTGGTTTGGTTTGGAAAAGAGTAGGAAAAGTTCATGCTTAAGTGGTAAAAGGAGCTTTTTTTGACTGTGGCCTATGCTTTGTCATGTCATGCTTGATATTGTTTTGGCTTTATGCTTAGTGATTTTTTTTGTAGCATGACTTGGTATAAACAATTGATATTGCTTAATGTGCCTTGAAAGAATCATGCGTTGTTTTAGCATATTAAAGCATAATATAGTGGTATTCTCCGTTGATGCTTTATTTAGGTTGACTTGGCGCATGCTCACACCATGTTATGACTATCCCAAGTCACCATAGCCTTTCTGATCCTTTAGTTTTCGACTTGTAATATCACTTTATGCTTGAATTAATGATGTTTTGTCGCCCTGCATGATTATGGCCATTATTGCTCTCTCAGTTTGTCGCTCCCAGTCTTTTGCTAGCCTCCGAAACTAAGTATGAGTTCCACTCATGCATCCAACTCCTAAAACCAAGTTATTCCAAAGATTCCATCATACCTACCTATTAGCATTTGCTATTCCAAGTATATTCATGTTTTTATCTACCTTCCGAATTAAACTTGTTATGTGAAAATTAGTGATTAAAGCTCTCATGAACTTGATGGCACACTTTACTTTCTTGCATTTATAATCTTGAACCATTGTGTCCATCTTTGTTGCGTATATGCTTGCGCTTTATAAGTTGAAATTAGCAGAACCATGTATCATGGGGAACGCTTTCAACATTACACTTGTACATTGTACCCCGTTGATATCATGATTCTTTTGCCTATGGATCCCGGCGGTGTGAAATAAAAGTGGAACTTGTAAGATCATGGAGTTTGTATGTGTGTTAGAGAAATGCCTGGGCCGCTAGCCTAAGCAATGCCTAATCATGGTGGAAACTTGAAGCATAACCATAATGAGCACTCTATGAAGCATCCTCAATAAAAATATATGCAAATAGCAAATAAAAAGATCGTTGAGATGCTCATTGTCTGCTTGCCTTGTCATTTTGATTATGGGATAACTCATGTATCATGTGCAAGGGGTACCCCGTTGGCGGTTCTCTATGATACATATGTACTTACAATGACAAGATCTTACTTGTGACTGAAGTTGAGTAGCATGAGGTTCGATACTCGTAAGTAAGGGGCATGAGATTTCAACTTATAACTTGTCAAGCATATCCTCTTAGTTGTGTCACTTTAACCTTAATCACCTAAAGATGCTTATGATAGGGGCAATGAGAGGTGAAAGCTAATAAGTACCATAATTTTTGGAAGCTATTTATGAGACTCGAATCCCTGCTTCCTTCTATGAAGGCCTTTCTTTTACTTTTATGTTGAGTCTCCATCTTCTATCTTTATGCACCAATTGAGAGAGCATAGTGGCCATTCTTAGTTTAATGTGCATTGTCCCAAGACTTGTTGATTGATGCATAACTTTGATATTGCTTGTTCTTGAACTATTTGTATCTAGTCACCCTTATGAACTTTGAAGGTGTCCTATGCATTTATGTTTTGCTACACTATGAAGGACAAGCTGAATGCCACTATGTTATGTTTTCTTTATGTGAAACAAACAAACATCTTGCAAAGCATTGTTATTCATGAATCTTTTGTTTGTGCCTTTTCATGTTACAACATAGTTGTTATGTCTTATTGTTAGAACTATATCTTTCATGCTATGTTGAAGTACTATGATCCCAGCCATCAATGTTTTACAAATAATTTGATCAAGTTTATGATGGTGCATGTCACCTCAAAAATTATTCTTTCTTTTTATAACTTACCTACTCGAGGACGAGCAGGAGTTAAGCTTGGGGATGTTGATACGTTGCAAACGTATCTATAGTTTTTGATGTTCCATGCTTGTTTAGTATCTACTTTCTTATGTTTTTTCTATATTTGGAGATACTTTTATGCATTTTCTGGAACTAACCTATTAACAAGATGCCACAGTGCCAGATGCTTGTTTTCTGCTATTTTTGGTTCCAAGAAAGTCAGAAAATGAATATTCTCGGAATTGGACGGGACAAAAGCCAAAGTCAATATTTCTACAAGGGGGACACGGAGCCAGAAGATGAGACGGAGAGGGGCCAGGGGCTGTCCACACAACCTAGTGGCGCGGGTCAAGCCAGGTCGCGCCAGGGGGTGGTGTGGGCCCCTCTGGCACCCCCTCGGCCTCCCCTTTCACCTATAAGAAGCCTCCGATGAGAAAACCCTAAATCGAACAGCCTCCAGCAACAAAAAGTTTCACAGCGCCGCTGCCACCAAAGGGGAGATTTGGGGGACAAAAAGTCTCTATTCTGGCACCCTGCCGGGACGGGGAAGTGCCCTCGGATCCATCTCCATCGATCTCCACCACCATCTCCATAACCGTTGTTGATTCCCATCATGACGAGGGAGTAGTTCTTCCTCGAGGCTAAGGGTTCTACCGGTAGCTATGTGTTCATCTCTCTCTCTATGCATGATCATATTGTGATCATGAGCTTTGTAATCAAGTAGATCTACCTTGCTACTCAAGTGCTTTAATAGATCTCTGCTCTCCCCATTTGTGTGAAAGTGACAGCATGCACACCATGGTGGCACTTAGGCTAGAGATTACAAATACTTGTTATAAGTTATATTTGGAGTTGGATGTTTCTATGAAATTGTGGTGTTTGTTGGAACCATCTAGAGCTGAAGGTGACAGTGTGGGGTTATCTAGACGGGGAAAGCGAACTTTGAGGTGTGCTGTTATAGCCCTCCATGGATTAGAGTGTCCAACCGGAGAGTAGTTAAGAGTAGTATCATAAAGGGAATATATTTATATGAGAGTGTTCACTAGCGAAAGTATGATCCCTAGGCCTTGTTTCTAAACATTGAAACACCGTTTGTAACTAGATCAGTTACATGTTTTATTGCTTCCATCTTTATTTCAGATTGCCTTTAGTCTCTTCCTACCCATCAACCACGCACCATCAAAGCTACTTTCTGGCACTGTTACCACTTATAATTATCTATACCACTTGTATTTCACTATCTCTTCGCCGAACTAGTGCACCTATACACCCGACAAGTGTATTGGGTGTGTTTCCTTGCTGCTGGCACCGGTAGTACACCCTGCCAAAGTTCAGCTAGCTACACCTTTGGGGTGTTTCCTTGCTCCTACTGGATTGATAACCTTGGTTTCATAACTGAGGGAAACTTACTGTTGTGCTCATCATACCTTCCTCTTGGGGTTCCCCAACGAGCTTGTTAGTACACGAGTCAGTAGTAGACATCACATACCGAAGATGACATTGTTGACTTTGGTATTCTCCTCCCGTAGGCTCTGGAGTTCAGCTTGGAGTGCCTCAGTAATATCCTTCTCTCTAAACAATTCATTGCTGAGATCCAAGATTTTCTTATCTTGGAGCACAATCTTATGATCGTACTCCTCGGTGGCCATGGAGGAGGATTTGAGAACTTGAGCAATACTCTTCTCATGATCTGCCTTAAGCTTATTCAGCTCTTGGTGGAGATCCTTGTTTTCCACCTCTAAGGTCTTCAGATTCTCGGCCTCTTCAATCATAGCACAGGATCGCTTTACCAGTGCCGTAGTAAAAAAGAACAACAGTTGATTAAAAATTTGACTATGAACTAAAAGGCAAGGTTTGAGTACTGGAATGTTTACCTTCAGCCTCATCCCTTGATACTTTCAGTTGAGCATTTTCAAGTCGGAGAGCTCTGATTTCTCTCCGCTTGTTGCAAATATTCTTCAACAATTCCTGGTTATATAAATTAACTTTCTGTAAGTATGAATACCCAGAGTCAGAAGTCTACTAAATACTCAGGTTAATATCTTTACTAATATCAGCACGAGCCTTGGGGGCTACACTAGTTCATTCTTTGGCATCCTAAGAAAGCATAAATCTGGAATATCTATCCACTTCATGCTTAGAGGCTAGAGGATATGATATAAAATAGCATAAGGAAAAAAGTGAGTTGGAATTCTGACTTACATGTTGTTAATGAGTGAGCTTGCTCAAACTCATGTTCACTTATGTGGTAACCTTCTCGGCGAGAGTGAGTGGGATCACTGGTGGTGCTGGAAGCTCACAGTTCTCAGCCTCTCGTCGCGAAGACGGACTTGTTCAAGAAGTTTGGAGTACTTGGCGTCCTCTGCTTCTTGTGCTTCTTCTTCCGTAGTGATAGTTTGACTTTCTAGGCATTGCTGGGCTAACTGTTGGATCTCTACTGCAGATTTCCGAGATAGGCCAATTTTGGCAAGTCCTGGATTGCTGAGGAGGTTGTCAACAAAGACCTCTGCCGAGGGATCATTACCTGAAGAGGGTTCACCCTGATCAAAACCTGAGTCACCCATGGTGACGTCATTTTGCGACTCAAGGATCGATGGCTCTGCTGATTGAGCCGAATCTTCTATGACGATTGGATATGGAGTAATCTCCGGAGTCGTAGAAGGTTGAGGGGCAGGAGTCGGAGGTGTTGTGGCAGGAGAAGTCAAATTTAGCTTTGACTGGCGCAGGGGCTTCGACGAGACTCCCTTCCCCTTGCCCATGGTGAGCTGTTTAGCTCTGAGAAGGTAATGGAACAAAGAACATTACATCTCGGAAAGAATTAATACATAAAGTATAAAGACCTTGTGAGGAAAGATTACCTCTTCACAATAGGCACCTCCTTTGTGCCAATAGCGACTATCGGAGCCTTACGCTTCCGAGGAATTATGTCTGATAGTGCAACCAACTCTGCATCGTCCTGAGAAATCTCAGGAGGATATCCTTCGATAGGAGCAAGCTCCAACTCGGGGAGGTCAGCAAGCTGAAAAGGAAAATATAATCTTAGTATTGCAAAACAATAAAAAGATGAACGCATAATTTGAGTTACTGCTGGAAACTCACCAGCACCACAGGATCTTCAGCTGTATGCATGTCCAAAGATAGATCCGGGATTTTCCTCTCGATTCGCTCCCTTATCAGCCACTTGATTTGAGACTCGTAGTCTTTCTCCGCGTAAGCCTGGGGGTAGATCCGGAGGGAATCTTTCTTGGAGGATGTAATGGAGTGCATAAGCCGGTCTACATGATGCTGAAGAGGATGGATCCGGCGTGCCACCCAGCAGTGCTAAGTCGGACCCCTTAAGGCCCTTGTGTTTCATCAAATATTCAATCTGCCTCTTAGGAAGAAGCAGATCATCACTAAGAGCCGGCGCATCTACGTCCTAGGACTCTTGGGGCATGGTGGCACCATCGACGAAAGCCGGCAAAGCAGTAGCTTTGCCGGGAGCGGGAATATCCTTGTGATAAAAGAAAGTGGACGCACATTGTTTGACCGACTCACTAGCCCTAATCCGAGGATAGACACGCTCTCTCCTAACGGAAAAACTTTCTTGAAGTTTACAAAAGTTGTGGATTTTTAAGCTTCCCACACTGATATGCACTATGGGAAACATTGTCGTTGCCATGAAGACAGCGCTTTGCCGTGTGCCAAAGGGCCCGGAACACGGCAAAGAAGGTCGTTGTCGTATCTCCCCTAGAGAGCACACGACAAATATTAGCAGCACGGCAAATTTCTGAAAAAGAACACGACAAAGAAACAATCAGGGCAAAAAGTAAGTAAAGGAACACGGCAAAAAAACTAGACACGACAAAGGACCCCGGGCACACGGCAAAAATATACCTCACGACAACAAGGTGGGACCCGCGGCCCCACATGTCCACTTGATGGGGAGGAGCTAACGGCTGCAGACGGTGATCTCTTTGCTGTGTGCCTTTTCTGTGTACCACACGGCAACGATGGCTTTGTCGTGTGTATTCCGCAATATACACGGCAAAGTCCAGTTTTTCTTTTTTTCCCTTTTATCACATTAATCTTAGGAAAATCATAAAAAAATCATTCTAATTCAGAAAAATAAAAATGATCTGATGTTCATGATTTTTTACAAAAATCATTTTTAGGTTCACAATATGCTATTTCATCAGAGATCCAATGTAAGTTTAGCGAGGCTCATCCCCGAGCTCAGAATCTTCATGCGCGCTGTTAAGTTTGATGATAGTTTAAAACAGGCATAAAAATTCAAAACGATCGAAACAATGTGAAACCTTTGTGTGGTGTCATATTGTATGACATAGTTGGAAGAAAAAATATGAAACTTGGTATATTGATTATGTCTCAAAAAACCTTCACACAATGATATATCTCATTCGAGGTTTCCTGGCTTTCGGGACAAATGAGTAATGTTATGGCTAGAATCAAGGAATATTTTATAATAATGTGCCCATATTACGCATGCACGTGCATCATGGGATGGCGAACAATGTTGCAGGAGGAAGTTTTCCTTTTTGTCGCACCAAAAAGCCATTTTTCATTTTTCGAGCGCAAAAACGGGTGATTTTTTGAAGCAACCACCAAATGGCTAATTCAAAATGCTATCACCCTATTTTTTAAAAATACTAGACCATCTTACATGGACAATGTCCCAATAGGGAGATCTAAAACCTTTTTTCCACCCCTGGTGAAAAAGACAAATTTCTACCGAATCGGTAGGAAGTGGGTCAGATATGAACTATAGGTACATGATCTGATGCTCATGATTTTTTACAAAAATTATTTTTAGGTTCATAATATGCTATTTCATTAGGGATCCAATACAAGTTTAGCAAGGCTTGGCCCCGAGTCAGAATCTTCATGCTGTCATTTTGACCATAGTTTGAAAGAGACATAAGAAATTCAAAAACGATCAAAACAATGTGACAAGATTCATCAATTATTTTTAGGTTCATAAGATTATATCGATTTCATATTTGGATTCCTCTCTTTTTATGATCGATTTAGATATTTTATTTGTTGAATTCCGATTTATGGATTTAAATATATGAATTATTCCATATTAAATAGAAAAGGCAAAAAAAATCATTTTATTTTTTATTTGGATTCAAGATTATTATTACTTATTCATTATTGTCTACTTAAATAATTGTTTGGAATTTAAAACTGAGATGTGTGACATCATGGTCCAAGAGTTAATAGGATTGATATGAAAGTATTATCGACAAGATATGATTTCTTTCTTGGAAGCTTATTTAGTAGGAACGAAGAGGTTAAGCGTGCTAGGGCCAGAGTAGTGTTAGGATGGGTGACCAAAAGAAAAATTTGATCATGAGTGCAATTTGACCTTATATTAAGCATACTTAGGGTTAAAAATATCCCATATGAGATTAACGAGTAAAAAATAATCAAAAAAGTTTAAACTTTTTTTAATTAATGAGTAAAGGAAGTCTTGTTGTGTTGGATTTATGAGCGACACACGGCAAAGAATAGACACCGTCGTCTCCACGAAAACCGTCATGTCACTTTATTTTACCGTGTTTACGCGTAACACATACGACAAAAACTTTGCCCTGTCTTTTTTAGAAAACACACGGCAAAAGGCATTGCCATCGCCGAGGTTGCCGTGTAGTTTTTACCGTGTGCTTGTACACGGCAAAGCCTTTGCCGTGTATTTTACACACACGCCAAAGAAGTTGTGTCCTGTAGTGATCGCTTTTTTTGCAATTAACTACTCCCTCCGGTTCATATTAATGTTCTCAACTTTGTCTAGATTCGAATGAATTTAGCCTAAATTATTAACTAGGCACATCCAAATTTAGATAAAGTTGAGAACAATAATAGGTCGGAGGGAGTACTAGGATTCAGCCGTAGAGAGAAGGGTGGGGGAGGGATATTGATGGACACTATAAAAAGTGTTTGTTTGGTTTGTTGGTAAGGATCGCGATATGTCAAGTTTATACTGTACGTGGCATTAAATTAGTACAGGTAGCACATGTCGCACACCAACCGACGTTGGAGGCTCTACAAAATCAATGGATGAAATGGTACGCTGGAGGAACACGACGTACGTAGAGAACACCATTCATCTGATCGATCAATCACCAGCAAAGCGACGCTCCCTTACTCTAGTGCGGGCGAGGCGGAGGCGGCGCTGGGACGCGCCATGAGTAATTTAAATAAAAATAATCCAAACTCAAAACAAATTTAAATAATAAACTTATTCTAAAACTATTTCACAGCGCGTAACCCTTTTCTACCACTTCTGTCCACGCGGCGCTGCACTCAAGCCTGCGGCGCCACCGCCAACGGCGCCGCACAGATGTCATGCTAGCCCCGTGGGCCATGGCGCCGCAGCGATGTCACGCTGGCTCGACCGTACAGCGTCAGTCACACTGGCGTCACACATACCCCTGCTGCTCCCGTCGGTGCGGCGCGGCAGCCCGTGCCACGCTGGCGCGTGGGCCCCCTGCAGCGTTAGTGCCGCGCCACTCGGGCTGGCGCCGCAACCTAGCATGCCGCGCACGGCGCTGCATAAGCAGCAGCACTAAGACTAGCGCGACTCGGTCTGGCCCGACCCTCTTCTTCCTCTTCCTCTCCAACTCCTCACATAGAACACACACCCATGGCGGCGGCTAGGGTTGACCTCCCCCTCCTCTAATCCTTATCCAATCTGAAGATTTTGCTCGTGGATCTTGTTGTTGAGCATCTCCTCCAGTATTTGTCCAAGAAATCCCCCTCTTTGTCCAATGAATCTCACTAATTTTGATAGTTTAGGGAAACCCTAGTTCATCCCAAAATCAAGACATATGGTTAATTTGTTGATTACTTAAAGGAGGATAGATATGTGGTAGTGTGTCTAGATTTAGAGATGGCAAATAGAGATGGTTGTACCTAAAAATATTAGTATGTATGCTCACATATAGTGGCCACATAGAGATGTCAAATATATATGCTTGAAATTATATATGTGCTTATAGCTTGAAACTATATGCTTGAACTACTATGTTTGTGCTTGAAAATATTTGTAGTATGTATGCTCATATAGATATGGTTATTAGCAATACTTAATCATGTGCTTGTTAGCCCACATAAAATTTGCTCACATAGATATGACCATATAGAAAGCACTCTATTCAGTATGCCATTTACAAATTACTCACATTTTTAGTTGTACTTTCTTTTTTTAATTATATAGTATGTCGGAATCGGAAGAGGAAGAAACCCATGCCCCAACCTATGTAGAACCCGGGTATGTCGAAGGCGCATCGCTTCTTGAGACGACGTATGATAAGCGTCATCGTGCCTACCTGATGACACAGGTAGACTCTTGCTGGTGGACATTCTATGGAATTATTCACAAGTTCGAGCGGGTAAGAAAAAAAAAACCAACTATTCATGTTGTGTTGCTAAAGTCTGATGGAGATGTTATAATCGAGCTTGTATGTGTGCAGACTCTTATTCCCCTACGACTGAGGTATCCCGGGCATTTCCAACATATGATGCCATACGATGATCGATACACGGTGCACATCCAAGCGCTAGGACTGCTCCCATTCATCCATATGGTCAACCATGGTACACCACACATGAACCCTACTGCCATCACCGCGCTTATCGACCGGTGGAGGCCGAAGACGCATATCTTTCACCTCCGTACCGGTGAGATGACTATGACTCTCCAGGACATGTCCATGATCCTCGCACTCCCTATCCAGGGGGATCCGCTCTGCACTAACACATCCTCTAACAACTGGCGTGACCGGATGTGTTCCCTTACTGGTGGTAAGTGTCCCGGTGACACTATAAACTCACAGGGGGTAAAATTGAGGGTCACAGCCAGGGCTACTTTCAATTGGATATCACAAAAATTCAGTACATGCCCTGAGAATGCTAGTGATGATGAGGTCATGATATATGCCCGTGTTTATGTGGGGTATGTTATCACGAAGGCTATATTTCCTGATGGTAAGGGCAACATGGCTCACTGGCATTGGCTGAAGGCTTTGGCTAAAATGGATAAGAAATGGAGCTAGGGTTCAGCGGCATTGGCCTTCTTGTACCGACAGGTAATGAAGTGCTTACATTTTTCCCATCTTTACATGTGCTCTTTGAATTACCCCATGATTAAATTTTGTTTGCTTTGGTGCATAGCTGGACGAGGCTTGTTGAAGGACTCGTCCTGAGGCTTACATTGGTTGTCCATTGCTACTTCTCTCGGTGTGGATGTGGGAACGCTTTCCAGTTGGACGGCCCAATAAAATGCCCGCCAAGGATTATATCGATGGAGCGAACCGATCGAGGTGGCCAACTTGGGCTTACAATTGGGACGTGGTCTCCAAGCCCCCAACCGACCTACAAGCAGCGTATATTAGATACACCAATGAGTTTGACAACCTTCTCCCGGAGCAAGTAAGAATTTCCATCCCATATATACCATTTAGCATTCTATTCAACTACTTTACTTATTGAACTATCTTGTGTTTGATTAAGGTTGTATGGGAGGTATATGGTCCTAGGGACAATTTTGGTTGCGAGGATTTTCGTCTTAACCCGTAGTGCGACGCCGAATGTAATCTCTGGTACATGCAGTGCCCCATGATATGCATGTGGGTTGTTGAGCATCATATGCCGCAGCGGGTTATGAGACAATTTGGTCTCTATCAGTCTACCCCTCCGGATTGGCAGGACACCGGCATCGAGCTCCACCGGCACGTGAACGCTATGCACAGAGATCGACCGTTGATCCGGCGAGTACAGGACGCAAGGAGGGCCGAGAGGTTGTCAGGGGGAAACGGGGGCTCACCGCGAGGCTGATGGTGGTGGTGGAACGGAGAGGAGCGCAGCCGATCGCCGGAGGCGCAGGCGCTCCGCGGCTAGGGTTTCGTCGGTGCACGTCAGCGTGCAGCAGGTACGGGGCGTCTTCTCCTTGCCGCCATGAACAGGGGGTGGTCCAGGGTCCTCCTCTGCCTCCTTGACAGACTAGCTCCGCGCCCGCCTCCTTGTAACCGTTGGTGGAAGCCGAAGCCAAGGTGATGGCTGGCGATGGAGAAGAGAGGTGGTAGGGGAAGATGGGGAAGAAGGGTGCAACGCAGGGCCCCTGGGGAGGATCTGGGGTAGCTGCACATTAGGGGAGGGAGTAGATAAGGGTATGAGAGGAGTAGCACATGGGGTGGACGGTGAAAAAGGTGGAGGTGGCTCGGCCACCTTTTCTTCCTCCTCTTCACGTGCTCAGCGAGGTTCGGGAGGGGTGCAGCTGGGGCCAGGGCAAGGACAGGGAGGTGGCCTGGCTCGGGTGGGCCTTGTGGCAGAGAGAGAGAGGAGGGAGAGGGAGGCTCGGGTAGGGTTAGGATTAGAGGGGCATGGGGCTCGGCATGGTTAGGGTTAGGCCGAGCCAAACCACAAGGGGTGGTGCCCATGGATGGAGGGTGGTGAGGTGGCCGGGGCTAGGGTAAGGAGGTAGAGAGGATTGGGTCTTGCCAAAGCTAGGAAGGGGATGGTTAGGGTGTGAGGTAGGGTTAGGGTTTTGCTTGCCCATATGATCAAGCAAAAAGGGGTTAGTGTGATGGAGTGAGGGTAGGGTAGGGTAGGTTTGGGGTTTGGGGGTTTGATATGATCTAACAAGATCAATCATGGGTGAAAGGAGATGGTTGAGGGTGAGGCTTAGTGATGCACATGGCAAGGAGACAAAGAACAAGATGGTGAAAAATTGAGTAAGAGCAACAAGAATAGAGCTTAAGAGAAAGGAGACTCCACTTGGTTTATGCTTGCCATATGGCTCAACAACACAAGGAGTGGATGTGCCCTAAGAATGGTGGAGCTCAACAAAAGAAAGGAGCCACTTGACTTGATTCCCAAAGAGCCATGCTCCAATTCAACAATCCAAGTAAAACCCAAAGATGAGAAGATGGTGGTGATCTTGCATGGCCCATGCATAACCAATAAATGCCATGTTTAATCTTGTGAAAACAAAGATAAAGCCCCATGGCATTTATTCACATGCATCCCACAATATGAAATTAAGGCCAAGCCGAAAGAAATAAGATGGATGTTCCATGTGGAGTAGATGGCATATGCTCATATTTGAATATAATTTAGACATGCTAGTGTGTATGATCCACTAGATGAATAATAGCCTCAAAAATATTCCAACACGAGCATTCATTCAAAATCAACCCATATGGAAGCTTGAAAAGGGGTACCACTCACATAGCATGCAAAGGTGGCCATGTGGTTCCACCTATCAATAATGTGAAAACAACATGATGCATATA
Source organism: Avena insularis (assembly GCA_023614405.1). NCBI lineage: Eukaryota > Viridiplantae > Streptophyta > Magnoliopsida > Poales > Poaceae > Avena > Avena insularis. The sequence goes on along the minus strand of CM042684.1, from coordinate 83,811,926 downwards.
TGCATGTGGAATTAGAAGTGGATCCATCCCAACCCATGTGAGCTAGAGGTAAAACCAAATGAAATGCAAAGCTCACATATAGTTGGATGGTGGGATTATAGGGTGGTGACAAGAAATGTGGTAGAGTTAATAAAAGATATGCCCCCAACTCAACTTGGGCATCAAGTATTATATCAAGAAGCAAATACAATATACCAAGAAGCAAATACAATTAATAATGCATATGAGATAAGAACCAAAAGAAGAAGGGTTTTATATGATGCTCAAATGCAAGGTGGCATGATGACATGAGCATGATATAATTATGATGCAACAATTATATGTAGGAAGTAGCAATTATATTACTAGACCATGTAGCATTACAGATGTTAGACAGATGGGATGCTACAATCTTAAGTGCACTAATGTAGCTAATGAGATTGTGTGAAGTTTTGTATGAAGGAAAAATTTCAGGTGTATGGAAGGAATGAGTAATGAGATGAAGGATGGACTAAAGCTCAAGCTTGGGGATGCCACGCGTGTCACCCCAAGAAATATCCAAGAAGTGCAAGCGTCAAATCTTGGGGATGCCCAAGGCATCCCCTTCTTCATCAATAAAAATTCCAGGTTCTTCCAAACGCTTCATTTTTATTGTTTCATGCACAGTTGTGTTTATCTTGGAGCGTCTTCTTTTTCATTTTTGTTTTGGTTTTTAGTTTGCTTGGTTTGCTAGGTTTTCTAAATAAGTTGGTTGGACCCCCTCTTTCATACGTTGGTTTGCAATTAGTTTGGTTTGGTTTGGAAAAGAGTAGGAAAGTTCATGCTTATGTGGTAAAAAGAGCTCGTTTTTGACTATGGCTATGCTTTGTCATGCCATGCTTGATATTGTTTTGGCTTTATGCTTAGTATTCTTTGCTGTAGCATGACTTGTTATAAAGAATTGAGATTTCTTAATGTGCCTTGGATGAATCATGCGTTGTTTTAGCATATTAAAGCATAGTATTGTGGTATTCTCCCTTGATGCTTTATTTGGGTTGACTTGGCACATGCTCACACCATGTTATGACTTTCACAAGTCACCATAGACTTTATGATCCTTTAGTTTTCAACTTGTAGTATCACTTTATGCTTTGATCAATGATGTTTTGTCGCTCTGCATGATTATGGCCATTATTGCTCTCTTAGTTTGTCGCTCCCAGTCTTTTGCTAGCCTCCACCACAAAGTATGAGTTCCACTCATGCATCCAACTCCCTAAACCAAGTTATTCCAAAGAGTCCACCATACCTACCTACTAGCTTATTCTATTCCAAGTATATTCATGATTTTGTCTACCTTTTACTTGTTATGAGAAAACTAGTGATTAAAGCTCTCACGAACTTGATGGCACACTTTACTTTATTGCCTCTAATAAACTTGAACCATTGGGTCCTTCTTTGTTGCGTATATGCTTTTGCTTTATAAGTTGAAGTTATCAGAACCATGTTTCATGGGGAACGCTTTCAACATTGCACTTGTACTTTGTACCCCGTTGATATCATGTTCTTTTGCTTACGGATCCCGGCGGTGTGAAATAAAAGTGGAACTTGTAAGATCATGGAGTTTGTATGTGTGTTAGAGAAACGCCTGGGCCGCTAGCCTAAGCCATGCCTAATCATGGTGGAAACTTGAAGCATCACCATAATGAGCACTCTATGAAGCATCCTCAATAAAAACCTATGCAAATAGCAAATAAAAAGATCGCTCAGATGCTCATTGTCTGCTTGCCTTGTCATTTTGATTATGGGAAAGCTCCCGTATCATGTGCAAGGGGTACCCCATTGGAAGTTCTTAATGATACAAATATACTTACAATGACAAGAGCTTACTCGTGACTGAAGTTGAGTAGCATGAGGATCGATCTTCGTAAGTAAGGGGCATGAGATTTCGGTTTATAACTTGTCAAGCATATCCTCTTAGTTGTGTCACTTTAACATTAATCACCTTCAAGATTCTTATGATAGGGGCAATGAGAGCTGAAAGCTATAAGTACCATAATTTTTGGAAGCTCTTTATGAGACTTGAATCCCTACTTCCTTTTACAAAAGGCCTTTCTTCCACCATTATATTTAGTCTCCACCTTCTATCTTTATGCACCTACTTTGAGAGCATAGTGGCCATTCTTAGTTCTATGTGCATTGTCCCAAGACTAGTTGATTGATGCATAACTTGTTATTGCTTGTTTTAAGCTATTGTATCTAGTCACTCTTATGAACTTTGAAGGTGTCCTATGCATTTATATTTGCTACTCTATTAAGGGATAAGCTGAATACTATTATGCTATGTTTTCTTTATGTGAAACAAACAAATGTCTTGCAAAGCATTATTATTCATGAATCTTTTGTTTGTGCCTTTTCATGTTGCATCATAGTCTCTTTGCTTATTGCTAGAACTTTGCCTTTCATGTTATGATTGAAGTACTTTGATCCCAGCTTTGATGTTTTGCAAATACTTTGATCAAGTCTTTGATGGTGCATGTCACCTCAAAAATTATTTTTTTTTATCACTTACCTACTCGAGGACAAGCAGGAGTTAAGCTTGGGGATGTTGATACATTGCAAATGTATCTATAATTTTTGATGTTCCATGATTGGTTTTATCCACTTTCTTCTGTTTTGTTCCAACTTTGGAGTACTTTTCATATGATTTCTTGGACTAACCTATTAACAAGAGCCACAGTGCCAGCTGCCTGTTTTCTGCTGTTTTGGTTCAGGAAAGAGAAAATGAATATTCTTGGAATTGACGGGACAAAAGCCAAAGTGCCTATTTTCGGAAGGGGTCAAGTGCGAGAATACGAGGCGGAGAGGGGCCGGGGCCGAAAGTGCCAGACGAGGCGGAGAGGCCAGGCTGTGCACCACTGGCCCGCCGAGGTGTCTGGCCGACCCCAAGACCCCTCGGCCTCTCCTTACGCCTATAAGTTGCCCTAGGGATGAAAACCCTAGGTACCCGATCAAAATCCACGAAGAGTTCAGAGTCCGCCGTCATCTCCATCCCTAGATCGGGAGGATCTGAAGCTCTTCCGGCACTGCCGAGAGGGAATTCACCACGAGGCCTTCTTCATCACCATGCAAGCCTCCGGTGTGATGCGTGAGTAGTTCATCCTTGGACTACGGATCCATGTAGTGGCTAGATAGCTGGTTTCTCCTCCTTTGTGCTTTCATGTTTAGATCTTGTGAGCTCCGTTCATGATCAATATCATCTATTTGTAATCCATACATGTTGTGTTTGCGGGGATCCGATGGATATTGAGATGCTATTTCAGTTTGATTATTGATTCTATCATGTCTTTGTTATTTGTGATCTTGCATGCTTTCCGTTGTTAGTAGCTATCTTGGCCAAGTAGATGCTAGCAACTCCAAGAGTTAGTATTTATGCTCGATAGTGGGTTCATGCCTCTGGTAATCTGGGGAAGTGACAGAAATCTCTAAGGTACTAGATGTGCTGTTGCTACTAGGGATAAAACAACAATCCTTTGTTCGTAGAACAATCATATTGTTTACCTTACACGTAGTTCGTAAAGCAATAATCTGTTGCTTGCGACTTATCTTGGAGGGGGTTGGATGATAACCTGAAGGTGGATTATTAGTCATAGATGCAGTTGGATGGCGGTCTATGTATTATGTTGTATTGCCCAATCAAGTCTCAAAGGAGTCAAGATGATTAGTATATGCATGTATTGCTTTCTCGGTGTTTGTCAATTGCCCCGTTGTAATTTGTTCACCCAGCATGTTATCTATCTAAGGAGATCCACCTCTAGTGAACTATGGATCCCGGTCCTTGTCTTTTATATACAATCTATAAACTGTTTCTGCTTTGTGTTTACTTTCTGCAAACTTTTACTTCTTTCCTTTCGATACATTTAATCCTTTGTTTTCCGCAAAACACGGTGAGATTGACAATCTCATCGCAAGTTGGGGACAAAGTTCTGTGGTTGTGTTGTGCAGGTCTCCATGTTGCTACTAGCACCGGTAGTGCGCCCTCCCAAAGCTCAACTAGTAACACATTTGGGGTGTTTCCTTGCTCCTACTGGTTCGATTAAACCTTGGTTTCATAACTGAGGGAAAACTTACTATTGTGCTCATCATACCTTCCTCTTGGGGTTCCCAACGAGCTCTACGTTGAAAGTCGAGTGCATCAATATTCTCCTTTGATGCTTTTTTGGGTTGACTTGGCGCATGCTCACACCATGTTATGACTATCCCAAGTCACCATAGCCTTTACGATCCTTTAGTTTTCAACTTGTAGTATCACTTTATGCTTTTATCAATGATGTTTTGTCGCTCTGCATGATTATGGCCATTATTGCTCTCTCAGTTTGTCGCTCCCAGTCTTTTGCTAGCCTCCGCAACTAAGTATGAGTTCCACTCATGCATCCAACTCCTTAAACCAAGTTATTCCAAAGAGTCCACCATACCTACCTACTAGCATATGCTATTCAAAGTCAATTCATGTTTTTGTCTACCTTCCAAATTAAACTTGTTATGTGAAAACTAGTGATTAAAGCTCTCACGAACTTGATGGCACACTTTACTTTTTTGCATTTAATAAACTTGAACCATTGGGTCCTTCTTTGTTGCGTATATGCTTGCGCTTTATAAGTTGAAATTAGCAGAACCATGTATCATGGGGAACGCTTTCAACATTGCACTTGTACTTTGTACCCCGTTGATATCATGTTCTTTTGCTTATGGATCCCGGCGGTGTGAAATAAAAGTGGAACTTGTAAGATCATGGAGTTTGTATGTGTGTTAGAGAAACGCCTGGGCCGCTAGCCTAAGCCATGCCTAATCATGTTGGAAACTTGCAGCATCACCACAATGAGCACACTATGAAGCATCCTCAATAAAAACCTATGCAAATAGCAAATAAAAAGATCGCTGAGATGCTCATTGTCTACTTGCCTTGTCATTTTGATTATGGGATAGCTCCTGTATCATGTGCAAGGGGTACCCCGTTGGCGGTTCTTTATGATACATATGTACTTATAATGACAAGAGCTTACTCGTGAATAAAGTTGAGTAGCATGAGGTTCGGTCTTCGTAAGTAAGGGGCATGAGATTTCAGTTTATAACTTGTCAAGCATATTCTCTTAGTTGTGTCACTTTAACCTTAATCACCTTCAAGATGCTTATGATAGGGGCAATGAGAGCTGAAAGCTATTAAGTGAAAGAACATTTCATGTTTTCCTATGTTTTGCGTGTTAGATAACAATACTATGGAGACTTTTCATGTGTGCTAAGTGTGCAGGAAGTTTTGAGGGGGGCCGGATAATCCGCCCCTCCAAGGGACGGATAATCCGGCCTACCTCATCTCTCTAAGCCAAGGAAGCACGGCTCACGTCGCCAGTCGGATTTTCTCCCGAAAAATCCGAACTGGGGCGGTTTTCCTCCCCAGGCCGGATAATCCGGGTTTCGCAAGGGCCGGATAATCCGGGCCCCGGTTTTCGAGCAAAAGGAGCCAAGGCGCGTCGCTCGGTATCTGGTCGGATTTTCTACCGGAAAATCCGGGAAGCGTTTTCTTCCCAGGCGGATAATCCGGCCTTCGCATAGGCCGGATAATCCGCCCCGGTTGATCAAGGGCAAGCTCGGCGACGCCGAGAGGGGGGCGGATTTTCGCCGGATATTCCGAGTCTGGGCGGAGTTTCCCTAGACCGATAATCCGCCTCACTTGGGCCAGATAATCCGCCCCAAAGTGTGCAACAGCTGGTTTTGAAGGGGTATAAGTACCCTTCTTCCCCAACGCCCGAACTTCTTGATTCATTGAATTGGACCGCACTGCAAGAGCTCTAAATCTCAATCTCCCACTTCAACCACCCTAAGGTCTTGACCTTTGGTGGAATTGAAGGAGGAGAAGTTCATCATCAACATCAAGAATCAAGCGCTCCAACTGCTCTCCATTCACTTGGAGAAATCCCTGATCTAGTATTCTCGTTAATACCTAGATCGTGTTATTGTGTTTGACAACTTTGTCATTGTGGCAGCTTGTTGTCACTTTGGGAGCCTCCAAGTTGTTGTGGAGTTTTTGCCCCGCTAGTTGTGTAAAGGCGCCGGTGCCCGCCTCGAAGGGTGCCTATAGTGGAAGGTGGATTAGGCCTGTTGTGGCGAGATCCATCAGAGAACAAGGTGAGGCCTTTTGTGGCGTGGTGGTCTTAGTACTGCCCACCCCTCCAACGCAGACGTACTTCCCTTAACAAGGAAGGAACTGCGGTCAAACAAATCCTATGTCTCCGCGTGCTTCTCTTCGGTTCACTTGTTCCTCTTCTACTCGCTCCTTACTCGCTAGTAGATAGGTTTGCATATATGGAAATTCCACACATTAGTTTATCTAGAGAATTTACCTTTGTGCTAAGCCTAAAATTGAAAAAGAATTAAAGATTGGTGTAGCACCTATTCACCCCCCTCTAGGTGCCCATACGATCCATTTCAATTGGTATCAGAGCCCCGGCTCTTAATTCGGGCTTAACCGCCTAAGAGTAGTATGGGTACCAGGGATGATGGAAATGAGGCTGTGGATAAGGTCATAACGGATGATCTCAAGTCGTTGGAAACAACCTTGTTGAAATCCTTTGAGGCCACGATGGAGGAGATGAATCAAATGATTGGTCGCCTTACATCATCCATAGCCCCATCTCCATCCTCCTCTGAGGCTCCCTCACCATCATCTAAGGAAAAGGGTAACACCGGATCTAAGGATGATGATGTGGAAGGTGAAAAACTAAATGGTTCCACCTCCAAAAAGGGAAGTGGCAAGGAGGAATATAGTGAGGTTCGCCACGTATATTCCCCCGACCCACCTATCCCACATCCTCATATAAACAATAGGGGTGATCCACCCAAGCTCACTGCATCCACCAGTTGAATGCCACTGCTCTCCACATGATACAGCTGGGTGTGGGTCCCAAGGACATGCCGCACATTGAACATCTCAACATGGCTAAAGAGGCGTGGGATGCTCTTACAGACCTTTTTGTTGGAAATGAAAGCATGAGAATAAACCGGTATGATGCCCTTGGTAACGAAGCTGAGGGATTCTACATGTTGGATGGTGAAAACCATGAGGACATGTATAGGAGACTCAAGGGCATCGCAACAACATTTCGGAAGCATGGGGCCACTCACATTGATGATGCATGGATAAAAAGGAAGTATGTGAGTGCCTTAATGCCTTTCGAACCGACGGATTTGAAGAGCTTGCAAGGTAGACACAACTATCATCAAATGACATCCAATGAAGTCATGCAAGAAATGGCGTCATTCAAAGTGGCGGCAAAGAATGCTGAAGATGCCCGTTCTCGGGCCATTGGAATGCAAAAGGGTGTCAATGTGGCTCTCAAAGCCAATGTTGTTGAGCAATAGGATGATGAAGGAGCATTTGAGAGGATATCCATGGACTGCCCCAATGAGGTCAAACGTGCTCATGGTGAGTACATGGCATTCTATACAAGGAACTTTTGGAAGGACCCTGCCAAAGCCAAGTCTAAACTTGAGCGCAAGAATGGGTCAAATGGAAGAAGGGAAAGTGGCCCAAGATTGATAACTTGCTTCAACTGTGGAGATAGACTGCACTTTGTAGCCGAGTGTCCTTATGAAAATAGAGAAGACAATGGTGGCAGGCTTATTCTCAAAGAGAAATCCAAAGTTCCTAAGAAGAAGCCATTTGCTAAGAAGAATGGTCCTTTCAAGAAGCAACCCAAGATGGTCCTTGTAGCTCAAGAGGAATACTCTTCCGCAAGTGAAGATGAAGAGGATGATGATAGTTCCCACGAAGTGGCTGCTATAGCCACCACATCGACTCCCTCCTCTCTCTTCGACTTGCCGAATGAGAACGTCATCAACAGCAACGCCACTTGCCTAATGGCAAGAGGATCCGAGGTATCGACTTCTAACTCCTCATTTTCTAAGACTAACATAATTTTGAATATGGATGATCATGACAGTCTTGAAATGAAAGAAGAAGTTATTGCCTTGGATACTTTTTTCACTAACCTACAAGGTGAGCACAAACTCCATTTTGATACTCTTATGAGCCAACTTGCTCGAGCCAAAGATCTCCTTGAAGAAAAGGGCAGAATTGAAAGATAAGATGCTTTGGAGATAGCCTCTTTGAAGAATGCCTTGGAAGAGGAAGAGGAAACTCAAGTTTCTTTGGAAGAAAGACTCGAATCCCTAGAGGAGTCACAAGAAGAAACTATAGCTCATCTCATAAAAGAACGTGACCACGCCCTTGCCAAGGTAAAGAAACTAAAGAAAGAAAAGATTGATTTTGGGGCTGTTCATGCTAGACTTTTGGAGAAGTTTGATGATCTTGAAAGTGCTCACAAGGCATTGAAGAGTGATCATTCTACTCTAAATGAGTCTCATGACCAGCTCCAAACTCAATTGAAACGGTATAATGTACCAAGTACCTCATCTTCATCCTTTGGAAAAGAAGATCTTGCAAGGAGTTCTCAACACAAAGGTAAAGGGGTTATTGATGAGATACTGAGCAGGCAAAGGACAAACAACAGTAAAGAAGGTCTTTGTTACATACCCAAGATAAAGAACAAGAAAAACAATAACAAGAAGAAGAACAAGACTGCTCAATCAAAGACTAGCAACATTACCAATGACAAGACTAATTATGATGGTTTCGTAGGGATCAACAATCCTAACTTCGAATTATATTGTGATTCTTATGATGATGTTTATGCTAGTTATGTAGGGCCTTATGATTGTTACATTCCTTGGTCTATTTGGGTTCCCAAGACCCTTGTTACTAACATGAGAGGACCCATTGAAAAATGGGTACCTAAAACCAAGAAGTAATTTGCTTGCAGGGCTATGCTTCCGGTGGTTCTAAATGGGTACTCGATAGCGGTTGTACGAGTCACATGATCGGAAGCAAGGAGATCATCACGGAGATGCGGCCAAACTTGATCACATTACCGTCTCCTTTGGTGACAAGTCAAAATCTGAGGTATTGGGTCTCGGCAAAGTTGTGGTGGCTCATGATATCTCTCTCGTGGACATTATGCTTGTTGAGACCCTCGGGTATAACTTACTTTCTGTTCGTGCCCTTGGTAAGATGGGCTTTGCAGTTTATATTGATGCTGATTTGGTGGTACTCTTGTGGAGCAAGTCTCTAAAAGTCGCTTTCGTGGATATATGCATAACGACCAGACGTGGTAGACTTTTCGGGGAAAACCACTACAGGTCCGATGTGTCTTTTCGGAAAGGCTGACGCGGGTTGGCTATGGCATCACCGACTAGCCCACGTCAATATGAGAACTTTGCAAAGTCTTCACAAGGGTGGCCACATTCTTGGACTAAAAGAAAATGTCTCTTTTGCCAAAGATCGTGTTTGCAGGGCGTGTGTTGAAGGGAAAATGCATGATTCACCTCATCGAAGGAAAACCATTATCTCTTCAAGAAGGATCTTGGAGCTCCTTCATGTGGACCTCTTCGGACCTCCATCTCATGCAAGCCTCGGTGGGAAAAAGTATTGTCTAGTGATTGTTGATGATTACTCCAGATACACTTGGGTTTATTTCTTCAAGTTGAAGAGTGAAACTCAACAAACTGTCATCGACTTCGCCAACGAGGTTCAACGTCAACACAACGTCCCCATTCTAGCTATAAGGACTGATAATGGCTCAGAGTTCAAGAACTACACCTTAAATGAGTTCCTAAGTGAAGAGGGGATAAGACATCAATATTCTGCTGCGTACACCCCTTAACAAAATGGTGTAGCCGAGAGGAAGAATCGGACTCTAATGGACATGGCAAGATCAATGTTGGCCGAATTCAAATCTCCATATAACTTCTAGGCTGAAGCAATCTCTACTGCTTGTCATTCATCCAACCGGTTATACCTCCGCCAGATTTTGGACAAGACTCCGTATGAAATACTTACCGGTAACAAGCCAAACATCTCATACTTTTGGGTATTCAGGTGTAAGTGTTTCTTTCTTATTAAAGGAGTTCGTTTATCTAAGTTTGAATCTAAGGCTCTAGAAGGTATTTTTGTTGGTTATGGTGCCGAATCCCACACTTATAGAGTCTACAATAAGCTCTCCGGAACTGTTGTAGAATCTTGTAGTGTGGTGTTCGAGGAAAATGACGGTTCCCGTGCGTAGCAAGTTGGTGTTTGTGATGCAGATGTTAAAATGCCCCAAGATGCCATAAGAAGAATGGGCATGGAATTTTTCCGCCCCATTGAGGAACCCCTTGTGGCGGACCGGGAAGGACAATGCTCTACTCATATAGAGCCCTCATCTACACATACGCAACATGCTCCAACCACGGGGGCAACTTCTACACCATCTCCATCAACTACTGAAGGTCAAGATGCTTCAGAAAGCTCTAGGCCAGATTTTCCGGTGAATGCTGGATTATCCGGCCACCCTACTCCAGCCGTCCATGCAGCTCCTAGTGGTGAAGATATCAACACAAGCTCCAGGACGGATTTTCCGGCTGACCCCGGATTATCTGGCTCCTCGCCAGGTCAAGCAAGTCCCAGGCTTCCTGATGATGCTGCTGCAAGTCCTCCCAGGCCGGATTATCCGGCCACTTCATCGGCCGGATTATTCGACCCTGACTCTCCAGTTCTGCAGCCTCCTGTTATGGCTACGGACTCACCTCAAGGGCATGCATCTCCACCACCTGCTACTGATGTTCCAACTACTGATCAAGGCGGAGAAAATGCCTCTAATGAAGACTCAAGTGATGAATCTCCTCCACCAAGAGACAACAAACTTATTGAACTTCGTCGCAAGGCTCGAGCTGATCGTAACCTTGAGTTGAGGGGTCACACTCTCGACAAGGTTGTTGGTGATTTTCGACGAAGGGTGTCTACTAGAAGAGAATTGGCCAGTTTTGGTGAGCATCAAGCTCATATCTCCATGGTGGAACCTAAGAAGGTCTTTGAAGCCCTTGAAGACCCAGACTGGGTTGTTGCTATGCATGAAGAATTGAATAATTTCGAGTGCAACAAAGTCTGGAAACTAGTGGAGAAACCTAAAGAGTGTCGCAATGTTATCGGCACCAAGTGGATTTTTAAGAACAAGCAGGATGAGAATGGCATTGTTGTGAGGAACAAGGCAAGACTTGTGGCACAAGGTTACTCACAAGTTGAGGGCATCGACTTCGGCAAGACTTATGCTCATGTGGCTCGCCTTGAGTCCATACGTATCCTACTTGCTTATGCTGCTCATAACAATTTTAAGTTGCAGAAAATGGACGTCAAGAGTGCCTTCCTTAACGGTCCTCTACATGAGTTGGTATACGTAAAGCAACCCCCAGGGTTTGAGGATCCTAACTTCCCAAACCATGTCTACAAACTCGATAAGGCACTCTATGGCCTTAAACAAGCCTCACGTGCGTGGTATGAGCACCTTAAAGAGCTTTTGTTAGATCGTGGCTTCGAAGTTGGGCAAATCGACCCCACTCTTTTTACTAAGAAGGTTAAGGGGGAGCTCTTCGTATGCCAACTATATGTAGACGATATCATTTGTGGTTCTACTAACAAAGCTTTTAACGATGAATTTTCAAAGCTTATGACTGACAGGTTTGAGATGTCTATGATGGGGGAATTACGGTTCTTTCTTGGATTCGAGATCAAGCAACTAAGAGAAGGAACCTTTATTAACCAAGCAAAGTACATCCAAGACATGCTCAAGAGATTCAAGATGACGGATCTAAATGGTGTCGCTACTCCGATGCAAACAAAGTGTCATCTCGAACTCAACCCTCATGGTAAAGATGTGGACCAAAAGGTATACCGGTCCATGATCGGCTCTCTTATTTACCTCTGCGCATCTCGGCCCGATATTGTGTTGAGTGTGGGAGTGTGTGCAAGGTATCAAGCAGCTCCTAAAGAAAGCCACTTAGTGGCAGTCAAGAGAATCTTTCGATATTTAGTTCATTCCCCCAACTTTGGTCTCTGGTATCCCAAGGGCTCCAATTTCTCTTTATGTGGTTATACTGACTCAGATTGGGCTAGTGAGAAGGATGATCGGAAGTCAACTTCTGGAGCTTGTCAATTCTTGGGAAGATCTCTTGTATGTTGGTCCTCCAAAAAGCAGAATTGTATATCTCTCTCCACCGCCGAAGCTGAATATGTTGTTGTGGCCAGCGCTTGTACTCAATTATTATGGATGAGGCAAACTTTAAAGGAATACGGTGTCAATTGTGACAGAGTGCCTCTTTTATGTGATAATGAAAGTGCTATCAAAATTGCATACAATCCAGTTCATCACACAAGGACGAAGCATATTGAGATTCGGAATCATTTTATTCGTGACCATGTTGCTCGAGGCGATATTGATCTATCTTTTGTGAGCACGAAGAACCAACTGGTGGATATCTTTACAAAGCCACTTGATGAAGCAAGATTCTGTTTTTTGAGGAATGAGCTAAATATCATTGATTCCGGGAGTTTGTCTTGGTTACCCATGCACTCACTCGTACGTCCCAATCCTTGTTTGGTCTAGATGTGGGCATGGATATAGGGGGAGTGTGGTCCTAACTTATTGGGCTAACCCTCCCCCATAATGCCAATAGCAACTATATCATTTCTCTTAATATCATGTTGTGATATGTGAGCTTATTGATGAGTATTGGTCGTGAACCCAAGATATATCTTCGCGGTGTCACACCATACACTCCAACAAGGTGGCTTCAGCCACCGCCCTCTTCCCTGAGGAGAATTGGATCTTTTGGATGTTATTTGCTCTCTCATGTTCTTATGGGAATCACACTCAATCTTGGTTTTTATCTGATTTGGATTTTGCAATTTTGAGTGTCTAGTACCATCTCAGTTTGGCTCTCTTAATCCTAAGCCTTTCCCTACCCCTAAGCCATCTATTCTAGCACACAAGTCCCTTGTACACCTTGTGGGGGTGTTGTTAGGGGATGCGCGGGCCTGGTTTTGTGTATAACAGAATCCCAGATTTTAGGCCGGATAATCCGGCCCAAGTGTTGGCCGGATAATCCGGCCCTGGCGGATTTCATCTTAAAGGGCAGGGCTCGGGGGGAAGGGCTCATAACGAGCAGCACTTCTTCCCTAGCCCTCTCCTCCTCCTCAGCCGCCTCCTGCCGCCCCACACCCTCCCTGGAGCCTCTCCGGCCACCGGATTTTCCGGGCCTCCCCGGATCTTCTTCTCCGCGCCTCCGGTTACCTTCTCCTCCACGTTCTTCCTCCAATGAGTGAGGGTAACTCCCTCTATCCCCATCTTTGGCTAGATGTGTATATTGTTGGATGGAACGTTGTCTAGAAGGATGTGTTTTCGCATAGAACTCGTAGTCTTACAGTTTCTAGGCCCGATCTACTTTTTTGCATGCATTCTTAGTGAAATCGAAATTTTCTGCCAGGGCCGGATTATCCGCCCCTGGCCAGGCCAGATAATCCAGCCTAACAGATTCAATTCTGCTTCAGTTTCACTATGGTGTATGTATTGAGTAGTTTTGACCTATGAATTTTTTTCCTACTTGTTCCATGCTCTCTCCTGGACTTGTGTGTATGCTTATCCCCTTGCTATCGCCCCTATTCTCCTCACAGGTGGTTCCGGTGTTCCCAAGACCTACAAGCGCCATCCTCGCGCCAAGTACTTTCGGGACGACGGTCAAGGTAACCTAGTGGACGAAGTTAAATTGCGGAGAAGGAAGAACGAAGAGAGGCGCATGGCTGAACAATCCAAGAGGACTAGGAAGGGTGTGTCCAAGAGGAAGGGCAAGGAGCCCAAGATCAACTACATGGCTCTGGATGCGGTCTCCTTTTCTGCCATACGTCACCGTGACCTGTTTGCTGAGCTGCCTCGTGATGATGAGCTGGGGGCTACCCGGTTTTGGTGTGCTGAACAGAAAGGGATTTATGAAGACATCTATGCTAGGCTGAACATTAGGCCTATGCACCCTCTAGTTATTGCTGATGCTTTGGAGAAGGCGCATCTTGTGGATGCGATGTATGTGGCTGAGAGGATGGGGCTGCACCATCTCATGTCCCTCCAGTGCTCCTTTGACTCTGAGATGGTGAAGCAATTCTTCTCCACTCTGGTGATTTGTGGTGATGAGCGTCGCACTATGAAGTGGATGACTCATGACAGGCCCATGACTGCTGATTTTCACGTGTTTGCTGAGGTTTTGGGGTACTCCTTCCGCAGCAGGGATAGAGCCAGTGGCCACCGCATCATCACTCAGTTGAAGCCCAACAAGGATGATGCTCTTTCCCCATGCACTATGGACAATGGGATTGTCGGTACTGTGGCTAGTCTCGCTCCCATCTATGCTGCATTGGTGGGTCTCTTCCATGACTCTATTACACCGAGTGGGGGCAACAATGACAGCATCCGTGGTCACCTGGTTTAGCTACTTCAATTCTCTCATGAGGTTGCCTCCTGCGAGGACAAGTCAGTGCAGTACAGGCTGGATGTCATGGACTTCATTTACCATGAGCTGTGTGATGCTATGTTCAACCGTCTGTCCATTCCCTATGCGCCCTACATTATGTTGCTCATCCGCCACCTGCTTCCTGCCGAGGAGTTCCACATTGACTCGGTGCACAAGTCCAAGAAGATTTACAACAAGGTTCGGAAGACTCCTCACCCCTCCTCTACTCCTGAGGGCCTCATGAGGGATGCTCGTTGGCCCCCAGTGCCTCCCGTGGCCCGCGAGATCAAGCAGCTGAACTGGTTCCAGCGTCACATCCTCTGCATAGGCGTGGACACACGCAAGGGTCAGTATGAGGCCTACAGGCAGCGCCATGAGTTGGCTCACTCCCAGCAGCTCATTCTCCACCACGTGTCTGGCGCTTTGGGTGCTCCTCCGGCTCCTACACCTCCCACTCCATATGCTCGGTGGAACTCTTCCTCCGGGCTGAACTATGGTGAGCTGGAGCGTCACTTGTTCCCCTCTGTGCCTGCTGCTGATGCTGATGATGAGGAAGGTGACACTGAGGAGCTTGAAGATGAGGATGAGGAAGAGCATGAGGACGAGGACGAGGACAAGGACTATGATGAGTGATCCCATGGGGCACTAGCATCGCTCTTCTCCCTTTTTGGTGTCTCGATGCCAAAGGGGGAGAAGTAGTTCTATTAGGTTGCCCGTGGATTTGCATGGGTCGGGCATAAGCACTTGCACTTTTTTCTCGTTATTTCTTGCTTATGCCCATTTAGCGTTGAAATTTTATATTCGTGGTTTGTGATTTGTGGTTGAGACTTTATGTGGTTGTCTAGATGATACCTATGGACTTCATATCATGGATTATGCTCATGGTTATATCTATTCATATCCTATTGCTAGAGGTTTATCACGGAAGGCGCGCGCTCATAATGGTTATCCAATAATAATTGTGATTTATGTCAAGGATGCCTATTCTCTACTTTAGTGGTATGTGTTTTTGCCCTTTTGTCTATGGAATAGATTCACCTATTTGTGTGCATTTGTATTCCAATACAAAACTCTATTATGCACACATTGAGGGGGAGTCCCTTCCATAGTTATCTCTGTTTGTCTTGTGTCTTTCTCCTGCAAATCCTGGTATTGTCATCTAACACCAAAAGGGGGAGATTGAAAGAACATTTCATGTTTTCCTATGTTTTGCGTGTTAGATAACAATACTATGGAGACTTTTCATGTGTGCTAAGTGTGCAGGAAGTTTTGAGGGGGGCGGATAATCCGCCCCTCCAAGGGCCAGATAATCCGGCCTACCTCATCTCTCTAGGAAGCCAAGGCGCGTCGCTCTGTGTCCAGTCGGATTTTCTCCCGGAAAATCCGAACTAGGGCGGTTTTTCCTCCCCAGGCCGGATAATCCGGGTTTCGCAAGGGCCGGATAATCCGGCCACCAGTTTTCAAGAAAAAGGAGCCAAGGCGTGTCGCTCGGTATCCGGTCGGATTTTCTACCAAAAAATCCGAACTGGGGCGGCTTTTCTTCCCCAGGCCGGATAATCCGGCCTTCGCATAGGGCCGGATAATCTGGCCCCCAGAAGTTGATCAAGGGCAAGCTCGGCGCGACGCTCAGAGAGGGGGCGGATTTTCTGCCGGATATTCCGAGTCTGGGGTGGAGTTTCCCGAGACCGGATAATCCGGCCCTCACTTGGGCCGGATAATCCGGCCCCCAAAGTGTGCAACGGCTGGTTTTTGGAAGGGGGTATAAGTACCCCTTATTCCCCAACATCCAGACTTCTTGATTCATTCGAATTGGACCAGACCCTGTGCAAGAGCTCTAAATCTCAATCTCCCACTTCAACCACCCTAAGGTCTTGATCTTTGGTGGAATTGAAGGAGGAGAAGTTCATCATCAACATCAAGAATCAAGCGCTCCAACTGCTCTCCATTCACTTGGAGAAATCCCTGATCTAGTATTCTTGTTAATACCTAGATCGTGTTATTGTGTTTGACAACTTTGTTCTTGTGGCAGCTTGTTGTCACTTCGGAAGCCTCCAAGTTGTTGTGGAGTTGTTGCCCCGCTAGTTGTGTAAAGGCGTCGGTCCCCGCCTCGAAGGGTACCTATAGTGGAAGGTGGATTAGGCCTGTTGTGGCAAGATCCATCGGAGAACAGGGTGAGGCCTTTTGTGGCGTGGTGGTCTTAGTACTGCCCACCCCTCCAACGCAGACGTACTTCCCTTAACAAGGAAGGAACTGCGGTCAAACAAATCCTGTGTCTTCGCGTGCTTCTCTTCGGTTCACTCGTTCCTCTTCCACTCGCTCCTTACTCACTAGTAGATAGGTTTGCATATAGGGAAATTCCACACATTAGTTTATCTAGAGAATTTACCTTTGTGCTAAGCCTAAAATTGAAAAAGAATTAAAGATTGGTGTAGCACCTATTCACCCCCCCCCCCTCTAGGTGCCCATACGATCCATTTCATTAAGTACCATAATTTTTGGAAGCTCTTTATGAGACTTGAATCCCTACTTACTTCTATGAAGGCCTTTCTTCCACTTATATATTGAGTCTCCACCTTCTATCTTTATGCACCTACTTTGAGAGCATAGTGGCCATTCTTAGTTCTATGTGCATTGTCCCAAGACTTGTTGATTGATGCATAACTTTGATATTGCTTGTTTTATACTATTTGTATCTAGTCACTCTTGTAAACTTTGAAGGTGTCCTATGCATTTATGTTTGCTACTCTATGAGGGACAAGATGAATGCCACTATGCTATGTTTTCTTTATGTGAAACAAACAAACGTCTTGTAAAGCATTGTTATTCATGAATCTCTTGTTTGTGCCTTTTCATATTGCATCATAGTTTCTTTGTCTTATTGCTAGAACTTTGTCTTTCATGTTATGATTGAAGTACTATGATCCCAGCTTTGAATGTTTTACAAATACTTTGATCAAGTTTATGATGGTGCATGTCACCTCAAAAATTATTCTTTCTTTTTATCACTTACCTACCGGGACGGCAGGAGTTAAGCTTGGGGATGTTGATACATTGCAAATGTATCTATAATTTTTGATGTTCCATGCTTGGTTTTATCTACTTTCTTATGTTTTGTCCACACTTTGGAGTACTTTTCATATGATTTATTGGACTAACCTATTAACAAGATCCATAGTGCCAGCTGCCTGTTTTCTGCTATTTTTGGTTCCAGGAAAGTCAGAAAATGAATATTCTCGGAATTGGACGGGACAAAAGCCGAAGTAATTATTTTACCGAGGGACACCTAGAGCCAGAATACGAGACGGGGAGGGGATGGGGCCCGGCCACACCACCTAGCCATGCGGCCAGGCCTGGCCCGTGCCAGGGGGTGGTCTGGCCGCCCCAGGCACCCCCTCGGCCTCTCCTTCCGCCTATATATTGCCTCTGATACAGAAATCCTAAGTACCCGATCAAAATTCCATGAAAGAGTCTGTAGCTGCCGTCATCTCCATCCCTAGGTCGGGAGGGATCTAAAGCTCTTCCCGGCACCGGGAGAGAATTCACCACGAGGCCTTCTTCATCACCATGCAAGCCTCCAGTGTCATGCGTGAGTAGTTCATCTCTAGACTACGGGTCCATGTAGTAGCTAGATGGCTGGTTCTCCTCCTTTGTGCTATCATGTTTAGATCTTGTGAGCTCCATTCATGATCAAGGTCATCTATTTGTAATTCTGCATGTTCTGTTTGCGGGGATCCGATGGATATTGAGATGCTATTTCAGATTGATTATTGATTCTATCATGTCTTTGTTATTTGTGATCTTGCATGCTTTCTGTTGTTAGTAGCTATTGTTGGGTTCGCAGCATAGAAAACAAAAAATTTCCTACGAAGAGAACTATACGCCAAGATCTATCTACTAGATACAGAGCAACGGGTGGATATACATCCATGGAGAATTTACCCTCGAAGACAACAGAGTTTTGTTAACGAGTTGGAACTCGTGGATGATGTAGTTGTATGCTTGCCGATCTCAAGATCGTGTGGAAGTCCGAGCGCCGCAAATCAGCAGTGCATCCGTCCTCGCACACACGTTCAAGCCACCGGACAACCTCCACCTCCTCGCTCCAGCGAATCGGCGAAAGCAGCAACTCCTTCCAGATGCTAGGCCACCGGGAACATGTATCTCGCTAATCCGAGACCACGGGGGAATATCTAGAGGGGGAGAGAGATCCTTCATGAGGAGGTGTGCTTTGTGAGGAAGGAGAGGGGGGCCTTTTATAGGAGAGGGGGGCTCCTCCCCTACCATGGCCGGCGGCCAAGGAGGGTGCCCCCACCTCTTCCTCATTCATGTGGTGGAAGCTCTACTCACATCAATTTTGACTCCACCCAAAATTCCACTCACATGCATTAAATTTCCACCAAATTTAATGCAACTCTCAATTAATAAAACTCTTTTTTTTATTTTATTCAGAATTTTGTTAATTCATTTAATTAACAAACATTCACATAAAACCCCTTGCAACATTTCAAATATCACATGCAGAACCACTTTCTGCAATTTCACCCGAAACAATTCCGGTTTCTATCGAAACAATTCCTGTGCTTTGTAATCCTTTCGTCTGAAACATATGTGCTCCTAAATGGTGTCCGGAAACCCTTAAGTGTGTCACCCTACGGTTCACGAATAATGCAGACATGATTGAGACTCCTCTCAGATCAATAATCGAGCGGACACAGAGATCCATACTGACTCCTGTACATTCAACGATGACTTCTATGATCGTGAGAACCTTTAACGCTATTAATTTAATCCCTTTGTCTCATGATATAATACATGTCTGAGATTTGATCATCGGTATCCAAATACCTAGTTTGATCTCGTTACCGACATGCACTCTTTTCTCGTTCCCATGATATAACATTCTAGTGATCACATCACTTGCTTGCAAGCTATCTTAATGTGATATCACCAAGAGGGCCCAGAGTATATCTATCCATTATCGGGATTGACAAATTCCACTCTTGATCCATGAGCCTCAACATAACACCTTCGTAGCACTGAACCCACCTTTATAGTCACCCTGTTATGGTGTGACGTTTGATGTTATCAAGATACTCTTCCGGTGTTAGCAATTAACATGATCTCATGGTCTAAGGACTAAGATTACTTCGTATGATGTTATAGCAATATAAACATAATGACTTTGATCGTAATGCTATACTTCGGATGAATGTTCATCACATCATTTCACAAATGATGTGGCCTCGTTATTAACAACATCCAATGTCCATGATCAGGAAACTTTGATCATCTTGTTAATCAACGAGCTAGTCTATAAGAGAGGCATAACTAGGAACCCTTTTTGTGTATTAAACACACATGTATTGATGTTTCCTATCAATACAATTATAGCATGCAAAATAAACATCTATCATATATAAGGAATACATAATAACAACTTTATTATTGCCTCTCAGGGCATATTTCCTTCAGCTATCTTGGCCAAATAGATGCTAGCAACTCAAAGAGTTAGTATATATGCTCGATAGTGGGTTCATGCCTCTGGTAATCTGGGGAAGTGACAGAAATCTCTAAGGTACTAGATGTGTTGTTGCTACTAGGGAGAAAACAACAATCCTTTATTCATAGATCAATCGTATTGTTTACATTACATGCAATTCGTAATGCAATTATCTGTTGCTTGCAACTTAATACTGGAGGGGGTTCGGATGATAACCTGAAGGTGGATTATTAGTCATAGATGCAGTTGCATGGCGGTCTATGTATAATGTTGTAATGCCCAATCGAATCTCAAAGGAGTCAAGATGAGTAGTATATGCTTGTATGATTTCTCGATGTTTGTCAATTGCCCCGCTGTAATTTGTTCACCCAGCATATTATCTATCTTAAGGAGAGCCACCTCTAGTGAACTATGGACCCCAGTCCTTTCTTTTTTATATTCAATCTACAATCAACTGTTTACTGCTTTGTGTTTACTTTCTACAAACTATTACTTCCTTCCATTCGATATGTTTAATCCTTTGTTTTCAGCAAAACCGGTGAGATTGACAACCTCATCGCAAGTTGGGGACAGAGTTTTGCGGTTGTGTTGTGCAGGATTCCACGTTGCTGCTAGCACTGGTAATGCGCCCTGCCAACGTTTAGCTAGCTACACCTTTGGGGTGTTTCCTTGCTCCTACTGGATTGATAACCTTGGTTTCGTACTGAGGGAAAACTTGTCACTATGATCATCATACCTTCCTCTTGGGGTTCCCCAACGAGCTCGATATATTTTGGGCCATCATAGCCGGATGTCCGTCTAGATCCATGCCCATCGTCCTAAGTATGACACCAACTGGAAGGTTAGCGACGTTGTGAAGCACACATGTCAACTTGACAATGTCCTTCAAGATCATCGTAATCTCACGTCAACCCTCCTGGCCAGACTGTTATACACTGAGATAGTGGAGACCAAAGCCATGGTGGTGAAAGCTATCATCAACAAAGTTGTTGTCAGATTTCGCTACAATATTTCTTACGGAAAGGCTTGGAGGACTAAGTAGAGGGCACTGGAGGAAAGATTTGGTTCTTTTTGAGACGGATACGACTGTGTGGTTCGGATGCTCCAGACACTGCGGGCTAGGAATCCAGGCACATACGTCGGCATCCAACACTTTACGTTGCCTCAAGAACCCAATTTGAGGGTGTTGCATCGAGTGTTCTTCTCATTTGCTATATGCATAGAAGCGTTCACTCACTGCCGACCAGTCATTTGTGTGGATGGTACATTTCTCATTGGCAAGTATAGGGGCCAGATCTTGACTGCCATAGGTTAAGACGGGAACAATCAAATTGTTCCACTTGCATTTGCTTTCGTGGAGAGCAAGAACACCGAGAGTTGGGTATGGTTTTCAGGCAGGTGAAGATAGCAATTGTGAGGGATGTACCGAATGTGTGCGTCCTTCATGACAGGCATCTGGGTATACTCAGCGCGATAAGGAAGCTGACACAGTCTGCTCCTGATGAACCAACTCCATGGCCGGACATGCAGAGTCGTTGGTGCATGCGGCATCTAGGGGCCAACTTTTTCTCACAGTTCAGTAACAAGGCCCTAATGAACCTACTCAAGAAGCTTTGCAAGCAGAACCAGGAGTGTAAGTATATCAAGTGTCGGACCTATCTGGATGAATTCACAAAAAAACTTGTTAGGCGAGGAAGCGTAGAGCTAGAAGCGGCTGTCATGCTCATCTTGACCCTGATGGCTGCACAAACAGTAGCGGGAGCAGCACCACCGGAGGAAGAACCCATTGCTCTTTGCGATTTGCCAGGATTTGACCAACCCGGTACTAGGAGGAGGCCTGGCAGAAGGATTAAGAATTTTCAGGAATGGATAGAGCACGAGCCTGTTGAGAGGTGGTCTCTGTTGCACGACACTCATGGTGCTAGGTTTGGCGTCATGACTACAAATCTTGCCGAAACTTACAACTTCGTCTTGAGAGGAAGTAGGGCTCTGCCATTAACAGCTATTGTGGAGTGTATTTTCACCGGAACTTTGAATTACTTCAGAGACAGACTCCGGACCGCTACTCTTGTACCACGTTAGCACGCTCAATCCTTTGTCAGGCGTGTCGAGGAAAGACTAAAGAGTATCTATGCGACCATCACGTGCACCAACGTTTTAGACGTCGTTCAATACTGAGCAGCACAGCGCCCACCACGTCACTCCATGGAGATGGGCCCATCGCGTCACTCCATGCAGGCTCGCCTGCCACGTCACTCCACGTAGGAGCGCACCCCGCGTGCAAACTAGACACTACTCCGAGGCTCGGGGCGGCCGCAGCAGGAGACATCAAGTGCACCTATCCGCCACGGGCCTCGTCCACGAATCTCACAGCAGGAGACAGCGAGAGAACCACCTCCAGACCAGGCTAGAGGCTCAGTGTGGCAGCAACAGCAACAACAACAGCAGTTTACTTTCGACCAGTGGCAGCAGCAGCAGCAGCCGCAGTTTACTTTCGACCAGTGATAGCGGCAGCCGCCGCAAGTCCCCTTCATGGGCTATCATCCTGAGGGTACGGATTTTCCTATCTATTTTGGTTACATGTAGTGTATAATCGTTAAGTACTTAATATTTTTACATGGCAGGAGGATATGGAGACCCAAGCATGTCCTCAATGGGTTCGTGGGCGACTAATGAGGAGGATCAGCAGACTCAACAGGATCAGGTTGACTGGTTTGGACTGTACCAGACGCAGCAGACTCCACCACCTTTCCCCACACAGGATACACACACCCAGGGTGACCTCCACCACCTTACCTCCCCGTAATGTCAGGCCACCTAGAAGGTATGGATGGAGTTCACCGATGCTAGAGCAACCTCATGACCGGTGGCAGTGATACCTATCTATGTATGAGACATTGGTATATCTATCTATGTATGAGAATTGTATATATCTATGTATGAGACACCTTTCGATAAACATTTTTTATTCGACAAACACTTTAACATAGCTTGCAACACAGTTCAACATAACTTGCGGTACATAAATAAGAGAGCTCGCTTTCCCTACGACGATGCCCTTACCCTTCGACGATGCCTTCTTCATGGCCTGCTCTTCTTGCCCTTACACTTCGATGATGCTTTCTTCTTGGCCTGCGCCTTGTCCCAATCAGCCCTCGCCTTGGTCCCAATAGGGGGCGGCATGAAGATATCATCTTCATCTTCTTCCTTGTTACCCTTCGACGATGCCTAGACCGATGATGCCTTGCCCTTACCCTTCGACGATGCCTCGCCTTTACCCTTCTTCTTGGCCAGCCTTTTGTCCCACTCAGCTCTCCACTTAGTCCCAGCGGCAGGCGTCATGAATATATCATCTTCACTCTCTTCTAGCTTGTCATTTCTCTTCTTGGTCTGTGCCTTCTTCAAGGCATGCGCCTTGTCACGATCTGCTCTATCCCTAGTACCACCGACCGGCGGCATGAAGAGATCGTCGGAGTATTCACTCTCTTCTATCCATATCCAAGGGAGCTTGACATTCATCTTCCTTGCCTCTTCGTTGAAGTTTATTTGCTTGCCCCACCTAGCATTGATCCGAAGTAGCTCTTGCCGTATCTCCTCTAGAGTCCTCTTCGGCCACCCTTTTCTACGCAATCCCTCACCCAGCTCAGCGAGGAGACAATCACTAGCAATGAGTTTCTCCAATGAGGCTGGATTGTTGTCTATCCTAAAGTTTCTAGCAAAATGAAAAAGGTCGATGGACATGTTTGTCTCGAAACTGCGATCGTAGGGAAAACTGGGAAACATACTGGCTAAAAACGGGATGGCTTTGCTTAAACAACTGCACGAGGAGGGGGTTTTATAGGGTAAATGAACAAAAAATGGCGGGAAACATTCCGGCGGCAAAAATTCTGGCGGGAAGCATTTTGGCGAGAAACATTTTGGCGGGAAGCACTTAGCGAGAAACATTTCGGTGAAGAACAAGGTGAAGAGATACCATCTCGGTGCTAGGATTTATAGGGGCAACTAGGAGGAATTGGCGGGAGAAAACGGCGGGAAGAACTGGCGGGACATAAACAGCGCGAAGGAGTGGCGGGAGAAATATTAGCGGGAAAAATACTGGCGCAAAATAGTGTCGGGATTCTACTGGCGGGGCGGGAAACGGATTATCCTAACACACTGCATGATCCATGCAGGTGTCGGTGCAATCATCGGTTAGCGTCGGCGTTTCAAAAACCAACAGGGTCCGTCGGTTTTCGAAAAGACGACTGCAGGGCCCGTCGTTTTTTGAAAAAACGACAACCTCCCTACCTCCTGGCGTGCCACGCTCCGCAATCTAGTCGCTTTTTCAAGAACCAACCGGGACTGGTCGTTGTTTGAATAGACGACGCCACGCTAGATTAGTAAATGCCCCAAATCGCGTATTATTTATGAAATTGGTTAAAAAACTGTATTATTTAAAAAAGTAGTGCTAAAAGCATATACATACTCTTGCAGTAATAAAACAAGCAGCTAATTTCGTATCTATTCATCTTTTCTATAGTTCTATTATTAGCTGCTAGATTTTAACAGGCTTTCGTCTCGCTTTATAAATAAAATGACACGGAAGAACCAATACAAACGAATGATGTAGACCTCTTGCAAAGCAGATCAACGTAGTAGCAATGTCACCATAATCGATATTTATTCAAAAGTTGATCGTTGGAGGAGATATCCAATCTTCGTTCCTAAGAAATATAAGTACTTCCTCCGTCCTAAAATAAGTGATATGAGCTTGCTAGATTCGTATGTATTTAAACATATTTTAAATCTAGATATATGTAAATTTAGACAAACCCAAGTCTCTTATTTTGAGAGAGGGAGTATATAACTCCCTCAAACACGACTACAGAATCATCAAGCAGAACAGCAACGTAGTTACTGTAGCTGTCACCATTGGTTGCTCATCGGTCAGTCAGAGGAATCTAGTTTCCTCAGCATGCAACAACAGCAACATCAAATTCTACTCTTTCCTTTTCAAAATATAAGATGTTTTAGCTTTGTGAATGAAGTGTATCTAGACCTCTTTTAGTGTGTAGGTTTATTTAGGTTTGGAGTGAACCTACACACTAAAAGGTGTCTAGACGCACTCTTTTCACAAACCTAAAACATTCTTATATTTTAAAATGATGGAGTAGTTGGTTTTCATTTCCGCACCATGAATAAATCGTCACCAGTCTGACGAAGCACCGGTCTCTCAGCAGCGTGTTCAATATTATTGTGATACTCAGCAGTAAGCAGATTCAGTTAGAGGTGACTAAGCGTTAGGATCATTGTGGTCCATCCAGCCGACAGAGGGATTAGCGCCCTTTTCGACCCAAGTTTTTTATTTCTTTTCTAGTTCAATACATTAATGTTTTTTTTGAATTTGTGAATAGTATTTTCGAAACATGGAGCATTTTTTCAGAATGTGTGAACGTTTTGATATGCAAGAACAACTTTTTTCTGAACAGGTTAACATTTTAAACCTATAAAAATATTTTTAAGTTTTCCATGTGAAAAATTGTTCCTGTATGTGTATTTAGAACTATGTTCCCTGTTTGGAAAAAATATTCGCGGGTTTCAAAAAATGTTCACATATTTATAAAATCAAAGGATTTGAAAAAAATGATCACATGTTTCATAAAATATTCGAGGATCCAAAATTATGTTTGCGAAGTTCAAACAAAGTTTTATAAAAAAAGTTATGAATTTGAGCAAAAAATATTCAATATTTCAAAAGATGAAGCAGAACGCAGCTCACGTTTCTTTAAAACACATACCTGGGCCTGGCCCATAACACAACATTTAAAGGAAAACACCTATGACTGGGTGCCTGGCGCAGCCGGCGGCAAATAGGGAAATAGAAATTCTCTGAAGTAACCAAGCGATCTTCCTAAAATATTGGGTCAGCCCACAGTGGGCAGCTTGTAGGCAAGTCAAACTCACGTTACTTTAAAACCC
The DNA here is from genome assembly GCA_023614405.1 of Avena insularis. NCBI lineage: Eukaryota > Viridiplantae > Streptophyta > Magnoliopsida > Poales > Poaceae > Avena > Avena insularis. The sequence continues at coordinate 83,786,089 of CM042684.1, read as the reverse complement.
ATAGCTGGGCCTGGCCCGTAACACACATTTTAAAGCAAAAACACGTGCGATGAAGCACCATAGCGGGCGGCAAATATGAATTCTCCGCGATGACAACGTGACCATCCTCTACTGCCATGACAACATGGACATCCTACTCATCATCTACAGCATAGCCCCTCTCCCCTTCTTTGCCCTCCTCGACATCCTCCGCTCGCCAGCGCCGCCCAAGTTGCAGCCCCGGGCACCGCGCCTCTCTCGGTCCGACATCCTGCACTGCTACTATTGTTCCTGCTACAAGCTGCATGCATATTTAGAAGCCGCAGCGGCGGCAAATATGAATTCCAGGAAGGAACCTAGCGATCTTCCTATAATATTGGATCAGCCCACGGTGAGCAGCCTGTAGGCGACTCAGACTCAGTATATAGTGCCCGCGGACCAAAACAGGCCGAACACTTTAATATGACCTAGCCCTACACTGCGATAGCAATAGCTCAATGGCCCAGAAAACGATTTGTAACTTAATAGCAATAGTGGCCCACTAGGTCTGTAACTTAATAGCAATAGTGGCCCACTAACGATTTGTAAACATGTACGCCCGATTTACCTACGAGTCGAAGTGGATTTTCACCGAACACTCTTTTTTTAACTTTTTTTTTGGAAAACTCTATGACCCAGTCTTAGTCAGCGATAGCAATAGATCATTAGCCCAGAAAGCGATTGGTCTAGTGTAATAGCGACAGTGGTCCGGATGTGCCCCTCGTCACTGCAATTATAGAACACCCCATGCATCTGCACCGGAAGAGGCTTCTTTTGCACCGGCGCCGACAGGAAGGACGCGGCGGAGAACACTGCTTCGAAGCAGGGGGCTCCCAAGCCTGCTCCACCTCAGGGCCAGGCACAACCACAACAGCCAGGGGCAAGGCCTTGGCCGCCTCCGCTGTGACGAGCTCAGACACGCCACCCCACCACGACGCCGCCGCATCCGCCACCGCCTTGGAGGTTGTCGCCGCAACTAGAGCGGAAGTGATGAAGGTGGAGCTCTCCTCGGAGGACATGGACGAATCTGGCGCAAAACCAAGGTCAACCCTGGAAAGCATGGGGAAGCAAGAAACTATGTGGCGTAGGAGTCCACCCGGGCTCCCACGGAGGCCGTGGATGTCTCCGGCTGGAGTGGCCTGAGACACGGGGACGTGGAGAGGCTAGAGGTCCAGGACTACGATGCGGAGGGCGCCACCGGTATGAGCGGAGAGGGAGGAGGTGGACGGAAGAGTAGTAGGCTAAAGATTTTGCTATTTTTGTTCTTCCTATCGCAGATCCTTACTACTGCTTCCTTGAATAGACTTTTCTCCGTTCACACTCGCCAAAGTCCCACTATATCAAACCATTTCTACCATCACTAGGAAAAGAGTCCCGTGCGTTGCTTGCAGCACAAAGAAAGAACTCGTGTCATAGAGGCACCCAGTCGACACAATACATACTACTTTTTAAATTCAAATTAATGGACCCAGATTTATCATGTACCTAGCACTTAACATGACTAGATACATTATTAAAATCTAGACAAAGTCTAGAGCGGCCACGTCAGGGCTTGGGAGGGCTCGGGGATAAACTTTGTGATCGTTCTTTCAACGCTGCTGACGTGGCTATGTGTTGGGTCCGTACGTCCGGCGGTGCCGTCTAGTTCATTCAACAAACATCTAAAATGCATTACTCAAATTCACTATAAACTGAGCTCAATGTCGTTTCTTTCCGGGATCTAAGGTTTCTGTATCAGTAGACATGTGCTTCCGAGTGGATACGATCAATCGCAGAACATGACCAACATGGTTGTGTAGCCGTTCGGCATGCCCAGAGTGGCCATGTTGGGGCTTGCGAGGCCTCGGGATAGACTTCGTTCATTGTTATTTTCCCGCTGCTGACAGGGGCTAAGTGATAGGGCCCGCACATCAGAAAGAATATAAATCTATTTATTTTCAACTCCGATGGTGGATCATATGCTAGGTCATACATGTCAGAAGGCAAGATATCTATTTTGTTTTCATTGCTGGTGATGAGGCAAAGGGAAATCCCACATGTACGAAGATGAGTCAAACAGACGGCAAGTAAACCCAATATAACGTATGTTGGTGTCACGTCTGTCAGGGGGCATAAACGCAACGAGCTCGCGTCTGCGGCTAGTAGCATCTAAAGATATAATTGGTGCCCTTCAAGGCGCTTCTAGGTAAATTAGAATTTACAGGTCGGCCGATTAGTCCCTTCAGCTGGTTTTAACCGCGGATGGCTCGTCACCGTGTCGTATAAAAGCCACGGAACCGGACGCCCACATGGAAACCTAGCCGCCGCCTCCTCTTGCCCTCCCGAGCGCCCCCTTCTCCTGTTGCGTGCGGTGGCCGCTCCGCCTCCCTGGCGGTCACTAGCACTCCTCCCGCAACCTCCTCCTCCCATCCCTTCCTCTCCCAGCGGCCACCGCCAGTGCGTCCAGCATTAGAGCTCGTCTCGTCTCCGTTGACGGGAGCAGCGCAGGACGATCCACGCCATGCCGTCGCTGCAAGTAATGGCCGGTGGATGGCAGCGGGTGTGCTCTACCTCCTTCCTCCCTCTTGTGATTCCCCTCCTCACTAGATACCTCCCCTCTGATGTCTCAACGGGAAGTTTCTTTCCCTTGGCCTACTCTCTTCCCGAGCAAGAAGAGAGGACGGAGAGAACGGCTGGTGAGAGCCGGGAGGAAGAGGAGGAGGCAGAGAGGGAGGAGCGGTGAAGAAGAGAGGAGGCAGGCCTGCAGGAACGAGGCGGACATGTGGGGGGCCGAGCCGTTCGCGATGGCGCCGTTGTCGTCCTAGGAACTGTGAGGAGACGTACTCACCACGGAAGAAGAACGCCGCTCCCATGGTCCACTCTGCTGCCCAACTCCTCCTCCATTGAGTAACACTCTCCTGCTGCACGTATGGCTGCTGCTCGTCATGTCCTGCAACAACACGGTGGCAGGAGCAAGTGGAGGAGGGGAGTCGGCCGCCGCACGCCTGGCCACTGCTCCACCTAACGCTCTCCCAGGTACAAAACCCCTCTCCTCCTACTGATTTGCCTCCTCTCTCTTAAATTTAATCATGAGTAATCCTTATTTATGTTTGTCCAGATTCTATTTATCTATGCTTATAATGTGTTTGACAAAAACCAAAGCAGGTAGTCCATACATTATTTATTCTGTTTATAACTGGGTGGCTGTTCTAATGGTACTGGTTTTGTATTGATTCCAATTCTCCCCAAGGAACAAAGTTTTCATATTTTCTTTCTGATTATTCAACTATTTTCTTGCACGTTCATGTACTGCCAACCCAAAACAAAAGCATGCACATTGTTGATAGAGCCTTTCTTGACAAACTGAGCTCCTAGATTCAATTCTATGACAAGGTAATGGTACATTCTACTATCCATTGTTATGAAATTTATCAGCCAACACGATCGGGTTCAATTGTTTAAAACTCTGGAGTAGGCTTTGTTTTCCCACATCCATGAATACACTGCCATATATTTAATTAGTTATTATGCTATAATACAAAATAAAAAAAAAGTTGGTTTATTTACGTCTTCCTTATTACAGGTCATATCGAAAGGAGGTTCATAAATGTGTCTGTTGGGGCTTCGTGGGGGAATTACCATACGCACATCAGCATTTGATACTCCTAGAAGATTCTTTTTGGATACTATTACACTACATCCGGATTCTATCTTTATTCCTATGATTTAACGTGTGATTTCTAACATCAAATATGAGTATATTACAGATATGTCCACTGAAGCGGCCTATTAAGTGGGAGGCTGTTGTTACTTTCTCTTCACCATCTCTCAAGAATTTCAGTTTTTCTGTTCAAGGTGGCTTGATTTTGGAGTTGTTTCTAGCCCAGTTCTGCTCTAGTGGAAATGCTAGCCATGAACCTACATGTGTTGATTTCGAGGTACTTTTATCAACTTCCAATATTTTCTGATCATCTTTTATCTATGGCTGCCTAGCTAAATGTCGGGGTGGTGTCACGGCAGATGCCATGGATAGGCTAAAGGTGGGGCCAATACGTACTAGAGGAATCCAAGAAAGGATAGTCTGGTGATTCCACACACAGATGCTTTGTATTCTCCAAGTTCGATGAGTTTACAGATGCTCCTTGAGCTGTATTGGGGAGAGGAGGAAGAAGGGGCTCTCTTACTCACCACTATCACTACTCAAAGAACCAACTACTCAAATGCCAACCCCTTCTACAGAGGCCGTAGTGCTCCTTATAAAGGGGAGACTAGGTCTCCAATTAAAGCATACGTGGAGACATATTTTAGGGAATATGCCTCTTCACAAAATAGCAAACCGAGCGGGTCACATTTTGCCATCGTATGCCCCGCAGAGGCTACGTAAGTCTCTGCGACGCCAGCGTCATCCGACACAGGCTGTGTCACCTTTGTCGGCCACGCCTCGGTGGTCCTTTCCTCTGTCCGCTTCGCTCATGCTCCAGCGTACAGTGCCCACCTTTTGACCAGCAAGATACATTCCTTCTCTTGCAAGTCTGATATAACCCGGATCATTCCTAGTTAATCCGGCCCCGCGGGTACCTGCATACAAATTATAAAACGCCTGCCGGCATATGACATACGTCGGCCAGGACTCAGTTAGGTGGACATCCTCCGGTCCGGGTTACCCCGTAAGTCGGCCTGCCTTGAGGTGACTCGGACAGCATTCACTTTGACCTTGCCGTACCTCGGCTAACTCGGCCTCTATACCCCCGCGTGACCCTACCCAGGGGTATCCCCCAACACTAAAAGCGTAATTTTTTTGTTGTATTTTACAAAAAATACAATCTCACAATTACTAAGCTAATCACTTTCCTTTTATCTAACTGTTTTCAGGTTGACATGGAACACAACCACTGTAGGTCTTTTCAGGGTCTCACATGCCTAATGCAGATTTCAACTAGAACTGAACACTTAATCGTGGACACTCTTAAGCTCCATAATTGTCTTGGTGAGAACTTGAGAAGTTTTTCACGATCCAACTAAAAAAAAGGTAGACCTTGCTCTTTCCGTGTATCTTTTTTCTTTCTATTTATCCAAAAATCCAGTTTCTCATTGTTCTCATGACAAAATAGGTAATAAATGGGGCAGATCGTGATATAGCATGTCTTCCATGAGACTCTGGGATATACGTAGGCAACTTTTTGATACAGGCCAGGTATAACGCAACATACGTAAACATCAGCATGGTCCATGCACCCTAGTTCATTTTTTATGCTTAATTTCTCAGTATGATCATTGTTCCAATGTTTCGTTAAATGAAGGCAGAAAGAAATTGTAGGGTTCTGGACTTCCAGTAAATAGTAGATCAATTTTGATCAGATCTCTATCTATACAGATAGGTATCTCTGTGTAGTGCATGTTGTTTGGATAAAATTCCTCCTTAATCTCTTCATACACTGTACTTAACTCAGGTGCTAGCAACAACATATTTTGATCTCTGTCTAATCATCTGAAATTACTTCAATTCCTCTACAGTTAAACCTTGGTAATTCAAAGACTCCTTACTTAGAACTTCATTTAATCGATGAAGAGGCTTTACTGTGCATGCGCAGGTATCCTCGCCGGTGACCAGGGCGTATACACTCCCCTCGCCGAAGGCTTGTGACAGTCGTCTATAGGATTCTCATGATGATGGCTCCTAAAAATTTCTCGTGCCATCATAGATGAATTATCTCCCGGTTCTACATTTAGTGCTTTAGTACTACCTATCTCCGACACTTGTTATTCCTTAACTGGTATGGATCAGTATTTTTGTATTCCATTAGCATATTAGTTTTAGGTGTTGCTCTCCGATGTGATTTGATCTGTTACAGCCAACGAATACATGTTATCATGTGTCTCAAAATCCATTTGTTTTTCTATTAGACGCTAATTCAGGTGCTGTCAAGGAAACTCAAGCACACTTCCCCCTTCTACTGTAGATAGGTGTGTGTTCTACCTGCAGTATACTTTCTGCATTATAGTTTTCTTCTCTTATTAATAATTGAGATCACTAGCTGTGCACCTTGTAAAGTTTTCTAGCAATATGACTTATACTCTGCAACCATAAGCTTCTTAATTGATTTGGCTTCCTATTTACACTTCTTCCTTTTATTTAAATTGGTTTTCTCTCTACAATTTGACGACCACTAGCTGTAGCTGTGCACCTTGTAATGTTTTTCAGCAATCCGACTTATACTCTACAACCATAAGCTTTTTCATTGATCTGGCTTCCCATCTACACTCCTTTTATTTAAATTGGTTTTCTCTCTACAATTGGCATGTATCTCTATGTATGACTGTGAACCTGGAATAATTTAGCTTTCTCTTAATGTATCCACTAGATTTAATTCCATTCTCTGTTATGTTGTAGCTCAAGAAGTAAATAATTCCATATACAAACCTAAAGAAATAGGAAAATATATGGTGACCATGGCTGTGTGGGGAACCTGAACAAATCTTCCTCTGCTTCACAACCTTGTTTCTGTAATAAAACACTATGTTATGTCATTTGGTGTTGCTAATTAAGATTCATGAGCAACTATATTATTCTTGTAGATTGTCTTATTTAGTCATGATTAAACTTGAGTGTGCAGTTGAAAAATTACATCAGTTTGGTAGTCTAATAAAAATTATACTGATGCCCTCACAGCAAAATATTTATTTTAGTATATAATGCCTAAAATTGTTAATGGTCTACTGAAATAATTCGACATGCATTATTGGTTTAGATAGTGCTAGGAATAGTTCACCTAACTCTACATTTTAGTCTTCTCCATCATTCTGAACTATTTAATGTCATGCACATGTGTGGACAGGAGAAGAGCAAACGATTTTGTACAACAAACAAAATACAAACTTGTCTCCAACATGCATGCTCAGAAAGAGTGATTTGAGATGCGTTTGTCCCATGTCCGCTAACGAGAGAACTTTTGTGTTCATTCAATTTTATTACTAGGAATTTTAGCTAGGCCATAAAAGAAAAAAACTTGAAAAAGAAAAACTATGCCTGCTTCGAATGATGAACATGTACACGTAAATTACTATTGGTGACCAACTTGGATGTTATTGTTATTATTTTAGCATACATTAATTTTCTTTTCTCTTGCTATGTGCTATTGTGCAATTATGCAGGATATGCGCTCGTGTATTTAGTTACCATTGTTGCGAGGGAAATTTAATGTTCGTTTATTCATAAATGAATAGGCTCATGTGGTTTACGAACTTCTTTGAAACTATGTGAATTCTACCTTTTTCTTCTGTACACACATATTTTTATTTGCTTCATTGGATGATCGGCGACACTAAGCCGCCATCTCATCATGATTCAGTTTACTGTTTCATGATCTAATTAGGAAATTTCTTGCATTCAGTCGCCTTGTATATTTTTTACAGTTATCTTTTGACTACTCGATCTTTATTTTAGATCCTTATGGATGATATTAATGTCAGTTAAGAAAGGTTGTCTCAACTACACATCTTTTCCTATAAGAAAATCATTTAGTGACCTTTATAGTCATCTCAACTAAATAACTGATCAGCCTTCATGATATTATCAGGTGAAAAAGTGGCTCTTATCAGTTTGATTTTCCAAACCTACATTACCAAGAGCTCTCCTTTATTTTCAGGCCTTGCCATCTTTTCTACAAGATCTTTTCACTTTTAGGGTGTTGTATGACCAAGTGGTAAGCTCTCTAATTTGTTCATTTGCACATGAGTGAAGTGTGTTATGTCCTACTGACTCAGAAGGCAATAAATTTGCACCTATTTTTCTACTGTACATTGTGGAAGTGCAGCCATAGGTCTAGGTGGACGAGTGTCGCTGGTTTATGCTCTTGCTATATGCTTTATCATCGAGGTGGAAATAAATTTCTACAACGTCTAAGTGGCATGTTAGATCAATGTTGGGACATCAGCTATCATATCCATGGTAAATGTTTCCCTGGTAGGGCTAATGTAACATCCCAAAACTTTAATCCAAGGTTATTAGTATCCAAATCATCAAAATTAGGGTTAACAAAAACTTTTCTATTTAAAATTATTAAAGCATTCATATGTGTGTGCATTTAAAAAAGGAGTTGATTTGAATTGCCACGATTAAGTGATCCATTGCTTGTAAAATGATTATTAGGTGAAATAAACATAATCTAGATCATCCCCAAACAAATCCCAAAGAAAAAAAGCAAAATAAACAAAAGAATCAAATGTTCGTTTGTGCCATTTTAATCAACATACCTACTTTGGCTATTTCTAAAACTCAAAACCTAACAGAAACAAATGTGGATCTTTGCACCCCTTGCTAGTACACATAAAGATGTACCAAGGCCCATTTGTGATCTGCCAAAAATATTCAAACACTAAATTTAAATAACATTTGAAAATGGAATCTAGTATAGGTATCAAGATCAGCCTATTTCAAAAACCACTCAAACAAGCTCAATTTTCAAAACCCAAGCACCCACAGAGTCTCAAGCTTAGTATTAGCACACCCACCAAAGATCTTTGCAAAATTCAAAAATAACTTTCTTGCGGCCATTTTAACAAACACATGGCAGGCAGGGTTTAAACTCTAAAACTAGCTCACTGTTTTGAACAGGGTTTTGGCCCCAAATGATCTTCATTTAATCCCTCTGTCCCCTCTTGATCAAACCAGGCCAGTAGCACCCCATCCCCTACCCCCTCGTGGCATTGCCATGCCATGCCGAGCACCATCTTGCTGGCCAAACCTTGCCTCGCTGCAGCAGACCGTCCCCCTCTCTCTCACCATGTATAGAAGCTAGCTCACACCTCACCGCCACCCTCTGTCCCCTCCCCGAGCCAGGCCAAGCCGTGGACCACCGAGGAACTGCCGCGCCCAGTGCGTATGCACCATGCCGAGCACGCGCCAGAGCGCCGCGCCCGACACACGTGCACACGCTGCCCCTCGACCGCAGCCCGCGTCTACCGCTCCGCCACGACCCAGGGAGCACGCCAGACATGCCCGTTCACTGCCCAATGCACCACAGCCACCGCTCGCCATTGAGACCGCCGCCTGTGCCGCTCAGAGCGCGCGCACCGCCCGACCAATTGCCACCGTCCCTAGCCCCGCATTCAATTCGTAGAGCACCGCCAGGAGACCAGCCACCATCCCCTACCTCGATCCACGCCGCTAGCACGCTGTGCAGCCCTCGCCGGAGCCGCCCGCCCATGCCTCTCGGTCGCGTCATCGTCCTATAAATAGAGGCCTTCCCCAGCCATTCTCTACACACCACTCACCTCCCCTCACCTCACTGAGCCTTCCCTACTTCTCACCGGAACAAGGCGAGCAGCCGTTCGCCCAAATTGCACCAGAGCTGGCCGTCTCTAGAGAAGAAGGGCCCCGTTGATTGCGACCACCCCTGGAGCTACCTCGACCGTCCCTGAGTCCGCCATCGACCACTAGTCTGTTTGCCTGCCTCGCCGTCGTTGCTGGAACCCTGGTACGCCCCCTGAGCATCCCCACTGAGCCGCTAGGGTTAGAGTTCGCCAGCGACAGGTCCGCCGTCGATGACGAGCCCCAGCCGTTGATCCCCGTTCTAATATAACGGCCCACATCGCCTGCATCGCCAAGACGTTATGAGCCTCGACGGTGGACCCCTCTCAGATGTGCCCAGCTGAAGTGTCACTAAATTGACCCGTTAGATTTCCTTGTGACCAGTTAGTTTGAATTAGGATTTTTCTTTTTAGTTTAAACCTAGTTCTGTCCCCTAGTTTGAAATTCAATTTAGAGAGATTGACAAATCCAAATGGAGTGATTCCAATTTTGTTGGAAAGATACTGAAAAGATCTACCCAAGCCCGTTGGATTTAATTCAATTAGAGTTAGAGATCTCTCCTAATAAAAATAATAAGACAGAAGCATTTGCACCTTGCAACATTTTTATAAAATCAACCAAGATAGCTTTTGAGTTGATTCCAACTCTCAAAAATCACATTTCACCATACCTATCTGAATATGTAATAATATTAAGGTTTACATGCAGTGACTTTGGACTAGTACCAAAATAATGCTATATAGGCATTTCTAGTCACTTTAAATCATTAAATAATGAACTTAAACCAAAGTAATTATGATCCAACCCTTAAATCACATTCCCACATGTTAGAATATGTGGTGATGACATGTGTCCACATGATCCCATATTTGAAGTGGTGAATATTAAATCTTAATTAATTTTCAATGAGTAGAAATTACTTTTCTAAAATAAAAAGAAGGAAACTAGTGAATAAAACGTGTGATGCTTGTGATGATAATAGATCATCAAATGTGTGCCTTAGAGTGCTAATTAGTTTAGTTAAGTATTGTTTGGTGACTGTGTACTCCGTGTGTATTTATAGACGATAGTACCGACCAAGCTTTCGAGGAGGAGGAGTTCTACCAAGAAGAAGAAGAAGAAAACTTCAACCACTGCACCAACCAAGGCAAGCTAGCATTATCCAAGTTAACCCTTGCAAGTTGTACTTGCAAGCCATCATTAACAATGCAAGCTAAACCTTGCAATCTAGATAACCTAAGCAAAGGCATTAGGCAGGCTTTGGTGATACCATTTGGATTTATACCTAGTCCAAGATTTAATTTCAAGCTTTACTTCCTTTACTTTACACAAAGTTCTTTACTTGTTTTGAAGGTAGCATAAAGAGTATAAAACTTGACCTATAGAGATAACTTTAGATGTCATTCTATGGCATGAGATTGATCCCATCATTTCTACCTTAGTGAACACTCTTAACTTAGTAGTTTAGGGTAGATAAAAACTTGAGTCACTTTAGATGGGAACACTTGGTGAAAATGAATTATGAAAACCTTGGAATGATGAGTCATTCTATTGAGATGTTTTGACATGTGTTGAGAAATACAAAGGGTGTATGATGGTGAAAATGTTGAGGCATGAGCCTTAACCCTTTTATAAAACTGATGGTTGGATTCGGATGCGATACCATTCCAAATTTACCGTACAACCACATTACCTGAATTGGGTAAGGCTTAGCCGGAAATTTATATGCATTAGTATTAGTTCCCTCGCGGGAGAGGTCTGAGCTGAGGCTACCTCTCAATGTTGTCCACCTATGCAGTGCCCAAGATGAGAGATGGTCATGGTTGGGAGGCCATACTCATAGGAGAGGTGGTTATACTGGAGTGTGTAAAGGAAAGGTTATGTTTGATTATCTGTATACTAAGTATGATGATTCAGGGTTATCCCTGACAGATGTATCGAATCTTGTGGTGAAAGTGTACCACCTCTGCAGAGTGTCAAACTATTCGAATAGCCGCGTCTGCGGTTATGGACAGTTGGAATGGCCATACTATTTCATTGTCAGATGTTTTCAAAATAACTTATGAAAGGAATGATGAATCTTGACTTGACCACAACAGGGTTGTGTTTATGAAAATAGCTTCCCAACTTAAGTGATTCTAGAACTTTATTTTATCTTTCTTTGCTTCTGAACTCAGCTTAGGTTTCAAACTTAACCTTATAGTTAAACTTACAGTTAGCACTTTACATTAGAACTATACTACTTGTTAGTGGTAGTTTGCGAGTACTTAAAGAGTACTCATGGCTTTTGTCCCTGGCTATTATCATGGCCAGACTATGAAGGAGACTATCAAGATGATGGCCAACAGGACAGCTATGATAACTAGGACTATCTGCCTTCGTCAGCATTGCCTGTGCCCCTGAAGATGGACCCCACCGCTACGCTTATCTTTTATTCCGCTGCTTGTTGTATTAAGACTGGATCATGAGATCCTTATTTGTGTAAGACCTTATATATGGTTTGTAATGGATGATGTACTGTGATATCCAATCTGTTATGTCTCGCAAAAAATGGTAATCCTGGGATTGCGATGAATGACATAACAGGCATCTGGGATTAAAAATCCGGGTGTTGACAGCTAACAGCACAACCAGCATGAAAACATCCATTTTTCATTTTGCTTGATCCTTTTTCCCATGTTATGTCCCATACTCGTAGCCATGAAGCTAAGTTTAGTCTAGCCGTACATTACTTTTTCAGTTTCTTGCAAGTTTAATTGGTGCGATGTTCAAACTGATAGTAAGATTTTTGGTCCAATAATCTTGCATCACAAATATGATAAGGTAGCTCAACTATTAAGCAACATTCTTTTTCTTCTATTCACTAAAGTCTTTATTTATTCATAACTCACTGATAGAACATTTAGCTGGTTTCCATTCGGTATTAACTAATATATATTCCAGTCTTTTGTCCTTTTTGATTCATAATGTGCACATCTTGATTCTAATATAAACTATTTTCCAGGGTGCAGGTACATTTAGAGCACTTGTGCTACATCTGTCTAAGGACTGTATGGTGGACTTGACTGGCTATCCATTATTACTAGATCAATAGATGATGCAGTTCCTCGTGTTACTTTTCTGTCCATTATTACTTGAAGTGGGCTTATAATTATGCATGTTAGTGGATGTGAGCACGATGCTTTTTTCTCTGTAAGTAAACATGCTTTTAATTAGCTTTGGGTCAGAGTTCATGATTCTCTTTCTAAGAAGGTGTATGAAATATGCTACATATTTTTAGATCGTTACATTTCTTTGCAAATTATTCTGAATATTAACATAATGTGTTGCCCTATTGTTCGTTGATAATTTAACAAGAATGATGCATGCTTTTCTCACCATCTATGAGCCCCTATATAGCAGTCCTTGTGTGATGTACCATGATACTGATTTGCATACAACCAGAGAATTAAAAACCATGCTTAAAGTTAACATCTTTTACTCTCAGACTGACCATGCTTTATGTCAATTAAATCTCTAGATATTGTTTCTTTTCATGGATAATGTCCTCAAGAAAATTTACCAGTATAGATGTTCCTTGATTCTTAGTTTGTAGATGTGTAATATTAGTCTATGATTTTTTCATACTAAAATTTAGCTATTTTTAATAGGGTAAGAGAATTAAACCCACCCCATGCATCTTGCATGTGTAGAAATAGTATGCTATTGTTAATGCATAATTTTTTTAGAGGGATATTATACTAATTTAGTATTCTTATTGTCAAACATGTTGGTGCTGGAAAAAAGATTTAGATGGGAAGGAATTTCCTCAATTTAAATGAATTACCATTTTGTTAATAAAGCACCTCATGCACCCATTATTCTCAGATCTCATAATTGATTGTGGGAGTTGTAATGGAATACAAATTAAATCACCCCACCCTTTTTCCTCTGCGAGATGTGATAGAATTATCAACACCTATGGTGGTTTAGGTTTTAGTACTCTATACTGTAGTACTCAGAATCTTCATCTAGGCAATGACACCTCGGGCTTCTGCTTGCTAGGTTGTTGGGTTCAGGTTGCTACCAAGATAGCAGAATTGGTTTGCTCTCAGCAACATGTTATCCTTGAAGACAAGACGAGTTGTTCGGTGGCAGCAACCTATCTCCGCTTTCAACTCCATTAGGATCTTCCACACCAGCAGGCATCAAAACTTCAAGGCACATAACTAAGTTAAAGTAGCTCTTAGGCTTATCGTTGCATATGTAAGCTTCAAGAGTTTGTGCATTTCTCACCAAGCAGCCCAACGGTGTCCACTGCACCCTACTCTCTCAAATGGCTATTTAACCATTCAAATTGCTTTTTATAGAGTGTTGTTAAGCAATGAAATATACCGGTTAGGAAAATGTTTCTTTCCCACCCCATGATATACATTTAGTATGCATAATATGTCCTGCTATCCATGTGTTTTACCGTGTATGTTTATCACTTAGCTCTTATATCAGCAGATGGTGGACTGAGTCTGAATTCATAAACCCATTATCATTTCCCATCTTTTTTTATTAGCGTCATACATCATAGAAATCGGCGCGAGAACCACGGGGTCATGTGCCAAGGCGCACCCCTAAATCTAGTTTCTCCAATTGGCCGGTTCATAGTGGCACGGTCCTAATTTTCGAGTGAGCTGAGGACATACTCATAATAAACTTAGTATTTAACTATCGTGTTCATAATGGTAACATCCCAAAACTCTAATCCAAGGTTAATCAAGATCAAATCTACCAATTTAGGGTTAACAAAACCTTTTTCCATTTAAAATAATTAAGAATTCATATGTGTGTGCATATAATTTAAGAGTTGTTTTGAATTGCCATGTTTGAGTGATCCATTGGTTGTAAAATGATTCGAAGGTGAATTAAACATCATCTAGATCATTCCCAAACAAATCCCAAAGAAAAACAAATCAAAATGAATAAAAGAAGCAAATGGTCATTTGTGCCATTTTAATCACCATGCCTACTTTGGCTATTCCTGGAACTCAAATCTTAACAGAAACAAATGTGGATCTTTGCACCCCTTGCTAGTACAAGTAGTGATGTACCAAGGCCCACTTTGTTTCACCCCCAAAACTTTCAAACACTAAATTTAAATGGCATTTGAAATTTGAATATAGTTCATATGTATAGATCACATTTATTCAAAAACCACTCAAATGACCTCCATTTTCAAATCCTAAGCAACCACAGATGCTTAAGCATGTGACAAACAACTCCACCAAAAATCATCTCAAAATTCAAAACTTGAATTCTTTTGGCCATTTTGTCAAACACCTTGTGTGCAAAAATCTAGAAAAATCACACACACCATTGTGAGCAGTGTTTGGACCAATGTGGTCTCCCATTTTGCAACCAGAGCCACCCCAGTGCACCCCGTACCCTTTGCTAGCCCTGCCAAGCCCTGTGCACACGACCAAATGGTCATGGCCATTAAGGTCGAGCACCTTGAGCACCCCCACCAGCGACAGCGTGCCACAGCAGCCGCCAACCTCACCCACCATGTCCAGCACGTCGCCCGTGGTCCACCTCCACCGCCAGGCCAGCCCTAGCCCAAAGGCAGAGCAAGGAGCAGCCAGGAACCGCCGCGCCCGGAGCCTGTCTGCCATGCCGATGCCGCCCGCAGAGCGCGCCCGGTCCCTGCTTAGCCAGACCCCGCCTAACTCTCGCCGTCCACCTATATGATCGCCACCGTCCTAGGAAGCTAACGGACATGCCCGTTTCCCCGACCGTGCCCTGTAGTCACCGGCCACCGCAAAGTTCGCCGTCGGTAGAGACAGCGTGCACGCCGCGCCACTCACCTCTCCCGACCGCAAACCAGTGCACGCGCACCGCCCTGACGACCGCCAGGGAACCGCCCATCGTCCTAGTCCACTGCCCACACCTCTAGCCTATTGTACCGTCGTCACCGGCAAGCACCGCCCATGCTCCTCTGTCGCCTCGCTGAGCCTATAAATAGAGGCCTCCCCAGTATCATTTCCTCACACCACTCTCATCCCCTCCCTCATAGAACACTCCCAGAGCTCCACCGGAGCAAGCCGACGTCCGCAGCACGGGAATTTCGCCCGAGTCTGCCACGGAAGGAGGAGAAGGGCGCCGTTGATCCAAGCCATCCCCAGGGACGCCGCCAGTACCAGGAGAACCGCCGTCCTCGACTTGTTCGTTTGCCCGCCTCGCCGACCCTCGCCGGAGCCCTGGTATGCCGCCCCAGACCCCCACCAAGCTGCTAGGGTTACACCTCACCGGTTACTTGTCCGTCGTCGATGACAAGCCCCAGCCGTAGATCTTCTTTCTAATCCAATGGTCCATGTCGCCCCGTACCGCTTCACGTGAAATAAGCCAATGACATGTGGACCCCCCATGTCGGCTGTTCTCTGCGCCGCAGAGTGAGACTGGGC
Source organism: Avena insularis (assembly GCA_023614405.1). Lineage (NCBI taxonomy): Eukaryota > Viridiplantae > Streptophyta > Magnoliopsida > Poales > Poaceae > Avena > Avena insularis. The sequence goes on along the minus strand of CM042684.1, from coordinate 83,770,351 downwards.
CGGCCCATTTCCTTTCCTGCCTTAGCCCGTAGATTCAAATTTAGATTTTTTCCTTTTTAACTAAAACTAGATTCTGTCCCTTAGTTCAAAAATCAATTCAGGAAGATTTACTGAACCAAATTTAGTGATTCAAACTTTGTTGGAAAGCTTCTGAAAGGATCTATCCAAGCCCGTTGGAATTAATTCATTTAGAGTTAGAGATCTCTCCTAGTAAAAATAACAAGACAAAAGCTTTTGCACATTCAAACATTTTTATAAAATCAACCATAATAGCTTTTGAGTTGATTCCAACTCTCAAAAATCATATTTAACCACACCTATCTGAATATGTAATAATATTAAGGTTTACATGCAGTGACTTTGGACTAGTACCAAAATAATGCTATATAGGCAGTTGTAGTCACTTTAAATCATTAAATAATAAACTTAAACTTAACTAAATGTGATCAATCCTTTAAATCACATTCCCATATGTTAGAATCTGTGGTGATGACATGTATCCACATGATCCCATATTTTAATTGGAGAATATTAAATCTTAGTTAATTTCAATGAGTAGAAATTACTTTTCTTAAATAAAAAGAATGAAGCTAGTTAATAAAACCTTGTGATGCTTATGATGATAATAGATCATCAAATATGTGCCATAGTATGCTAAGTAGCTTAGTTAAGCATTGTTTGGTGATTGTGTATCCCGTATGTATTTATAGACGATAGTACCGACTAAGTCTACGAGGAGGAGGAGGAGTTCTACCAAGAGGAGGAGGAGGAAAACTTCAACCACTACACTACCCAAGGCAAGCTAGCACTATACCAGTGAACCCTTGAAAGCTAACCCATGCAATCTAGATAACCTAAGCAAAGGCATTAGGCATGCTTTGGTTATACCACTTTGACTATTACCTATCCCAAGTTTTATTTCCAAGCTTTTACTTCTTTACTTTATTAAAGTACCTTACTTGTTTTGAAGGTAGCATAAAGAGTATAAAACTTGACCTATCTAGATAACCTTAGATGTCATTCTACGGCATGAGATTGAGATTAGCATCCCACCTTAGTGAACACTCTTAACTTGGTAGCTTAGAGCTGAATCAAAACTTGAGTCACTTTAGATGGGAACACTTGGTGAAAATGAATTGTGAAAACCTTGGAATGATGAGTCGTTCTATTGAGATGTTTTGACATGTGTTGAGAAACACAAATGGTTTATGATGATGAAAATGTTGAGGCATGAGCCTTAGCCCTTTTACAAAAACTGATGGTTAGATTCGGATGCGATACCATTCCAAATTTACCGTACAACCACAATACCTGAATTGGGTAAGGCTTAGCCGGAAGTTTATATGCATTAGTATTAGTTCCCTCGCGGGAGAGGTTTGAGCTGAGGCTACCTCTCAATGTTGTCCACCTATGCAGTGCCCAAGATGACAGATGGTCATGGTTGGGAGGCCATGCTCATAGGAGAGCTGCTTATACTACGGTGTGTAAAGGAAAGGTTATGTTTGATTATCTGCATACTAAGTATGATGATTTAGGGTTATCCCTGACAGATGTATCGAATCTTGTGGTGAAAGTGTACCACCTCTATAGAGTGTCAAACTATTCGAATAGCCGCGTCCGCGGTTATGGACAATTGGAGTGGCCATACTGTTTCATTGTCAGATATTTTCAAAATGACTTATGAAATGAATGATAAATCTTGACTTGACCACGACAGGGTTGTGACTATGACACTAGCTTCCCAACTTAAGTGATTCTAGAACTTTGTTTTATCTTTGTTTGTTTCAGAACTCAGCTTAGGTGTCAAACTTAACTTTATAGTTAAACTTAGAGTTAGCATTTACACTAGAACTACCTTACTTGTTAATGATAGTTTGCGAGTACTTAAAGAGTACTCATGGATTTTGTCCCTGGCTATTCTCATGGCCAGACTACGAAGGAGACTACCAAGATGAAGGACAGCAGGACGGCTATGATAAATAGGACTATCTTCCATCGTCAGCAATTGCCTGTGCCTCTGAAGATGGACCCCACCGCTACGCTTATTATTTATTCCGTTGCTTGTTGTATTAAGACTGGATCATGAGATCCTTATTCGTGTAAGACCTTATTATGGTTTGTAATGGATGATGTACTGTGATATCCAATCTGTTATGTCTCACAAAAATGGTAATCCTGGGATTGCGATGTATGACATAACATGCATCTGGGATTAAGAATCCGGGTGTTGACAAGTTGGTATCAGAGCCATCCTGACCATAGGAGACCCTAGTTAGAATGGACGTCCGAACAAAACTTAATTTAAAAAACCAAAGTGAGTATTTATGAAAAACTATTTCCTCTCTTACCCTTGGGAATTCATTTTTTCTCAAAAATTCATGTTCCTCCAATTCTTACATTACTACCTAAAATTTGACACACTTGATCACCTCACTAACTTTCTCATCCTTAATTCTTATAGATGGAGACTCAGTTCAGCAAGTTCTACCAGTTGGGCAACGGAGGCCAACTGATCTTCGAGAGGGATCTAGATTCACTGTCTGAGTTATTGGGACGCCCACATCCGGAGTTTCTTGGAGCTCAACTTCCTGGACCCCTAGGAGGAGATTTACAGTGGCTGGTCACCACTGATCTTCGAGGAAGCATAGAAGCACCAACGTCCGAGACAATCCAGTTCTCCGTCAGAGAGAACAACTGGCTAGATGGATTAGCCAGGGCAATGCATGAAGCTCTCGCACGTCTATGTGCCCTCAGTGTCAACCAAATCCAAGGAACCCGCTTTTCTCACTATGCAAGGCGTGACTTCATGGGAATGCCAATGGAGATGCCGGGTCACCCGGAGTTCAAGCGTCAAGTGGAGAATCTTGACTTCCTGCTATACGATCGCCAGAAGGAATTGGACAATGCTAGGGAGTTTGCCAACCACAACCATGCCATTGCCCCCCAGAAGGCCCAGACTTTATCACTGCTTGTCAAGGACCGTCAGTCTCTTCGCCTCCAGTGAGAAAAGAAGGATCGCACCATCGCCTGTCTTTGCAAGAAGGTGGCCGACCTCGAGAAGACCATCAAGGAGCAAGAAGCTCAGCTTGCAGCAAAGGAGGAAGAAGAGGAGGGTGAAGACATCCAGGGAGATATGGATTCTTACCTCAGCAATGATGATGACTTTCTGGAGGAGGATGCCGTAGACTTCTACACCGACGATGAGGACTCCGACTTCATTGATGATGAGTAGATGCACTAGATCACTGTCGTAGCATGAGATGTATCGGTACCATTGTATCATAGCTTGCAGAATGGTTCTTAAAACCATCTGTTTTCCTTTGTTGTTGTGGTGTGTGTGTGTTTGTATCATGTGCTTTGCTTGAATGAATGAAAAGAAGTTACTTGCAAAACGTGAGTCAAACTCAAAGTTTTAGCTTTGAAATCAAAACCATGAACCTTAGAACTTTCCCTTTTACCCCTTTATCTACCTCAATCTTCAGATGACTCGTGGAAACCAAGGAGGGAGCAGCTCATCGCAAGACCCAATGCTGCAGATCCTGCAGAATCTCATCGCAGACAGAGAAGCAAGCAGGGAAGAACGCCAAGCTAATCTAGCAACACTGCAATAGATCGCCTAGATGGCTCTCAACAACCATAACCATGGAAATCGGGATCATCAAGGATCCAAGCTGAAAAACATCCAGAATACCAATCCCCCAATCTTTAGCACTTTGGAGAACCCATTAGATGCTGATGACTGGTTGCAGACAATGGAAAACAACCTAAAAGTAGCCAGGGTTGATGACAACGAGAAAGTTCTCTTTGCCACCCACTACTTGGCAGGAGATGCAAGAGCATGGTGGAACAACATCCGCCTGATGAACCATGGTCAAGTGATGACATGGGAAGCCTTCAAAATCAAGTTCAGCCGCACCCACGTGCCGCAGGGCCTATCACCAGAATGAGGGATGAATTCAGCGAATTGAAGCAAGGCAGAATGACTGTGGTGGAGTACCGTGACAGATTCATGTCGCTTGCCAGGTATGCACCTGATGAGATCAACACGGAGGCCAAGAAGAAAGAGAGATTCTTGAACGGACTGTCCTCGTCAACATCCGTTTCCAAGATCTCGAAGAGCTAGTCGACTCTGCAATTCAGATGGAAGGAAAGATTAACCAGGCAAACGACAATCGCAAACGTCGTATGATGCAGCAAACTGGATCCAACGGTCACCAGAAGTACCGTCCCAACCGCTCACCAGGATATGCACCAAGGAACAACCGACCCCCAATGTCTTGCCCAAGCTACCCCAACTGTAGCGGAGGAAATGTGAAGTCCGTAGGAAATAGCAACAACCCTGGCAACACCAGCAATTTCAACCGTGCCCATCCCAAGAGCAACAACAACAACACTATATCCAGAACTAGAAGCAATGTTGTGCCCGTCACAGCTAAAGACAAGTCTCAGATCACTTGTTTCGAGTGTGGAGTGAAGGGTCACTATTCCAATGAGTGCCCCAAGAAGACTGCCGCCACTGCCAATGTGAATGCCCCAGCTTAACAGCAGCGTCGTGTTCAACCAGGGAGAAGATTCGCCCAGGGAACCCTCACAACCGCAACGGTCGTCTCTTCCACATGAACGCCGAAGAAGCCCAAGAAGCGCCAGATGTAGTGATGGGTATGTTTTCTGTCAACTCAGTTTTAGCAAGAGTGTTGTTTGATTCAGGAGCATCGCATTCATTTGTCACCGAAGAATTTGCATGCACTAGTATGATCCACCCAACCAACTTGAAGCATGTCATGATAGTTCAAATTCCCGGTTCAACTACAAAAGCTAGAAAAATTTGCAAAGTTGTGCCTATTAGAATACATGGGATAGATTTTTATGCCAACATAATAGTACTTGGAACCAAAGGATTGGAAGTAGTACTAGGTATGGACTAGATGTCAAGGCATAAAGGACTGATAGACTGTGCTAAGAAAGCCATCACCATGACCAGTAGCTTGGGAGTAACAGTAGAGCATATATCTGAGACCTTACCCCGTCAATTCAAATGCAACAAGAGTCTAGCCTTACCCACCATTGACCAAGTCCGAGTAGTCTGTGAATACCCCGACGTATTCCCAGATGAATTGCCCGGTATGCCCCCAGATAGGGATATTGAGTTCATTATCGAACTAATCCCTAGAACCGGACCCATAGTCCAGAGACCCTACAACATGAACCCCTCAGAGTTAGTAGAATTGAAGAAGCAATTGGATGCTATGTTAGCAACAGCCTTGATTCAACCAAGCGCATCGCCATGGAGATCACCAGTGTTATTCGTCGACAAGAAAGATGGAGGCAACCGTCTGTGCACCGATTACAGAAAGCTGAATGATGTCACCATCAAAAACAAGTACCCTTTGCCAAAGATAGAAGATCTATTTGATCAGTTGACTGGTGCCCAGGTATTCTCAAAGATTGATCTTAGGACTGGTTATCACCAACTTAAGATTCATGCAACGGATATTCCGAAGACCGCCTTTACTACTCGCTATGGTTTATACGATTATACGGTCATGTCTTTCAGATTAATCAATGCCCCTGCTTATTTCATGAATCTCATGAATAAGATCTTTATGAATTTCCTGGATAAGTTTGTCGTTGTGTTTATCAACGATATCCTTATCTACTCCAAGTCAGAAGAAGAGCATGAGCAACATCTGAGAATCATCCTAGAAACACTGAGAGAGCATCGGTTATATGCCAAGTTCAGCAAATGTGAGTTTTGGCTGAAAGAAGTAGGATTCCTAGGACATATTGTGTCTGCCGGAGGAGTCTCTGTTGATCCCGCCAAGATTAAAGATGTCAAAGAATGGGAAGCCCCCACCACTCAAACCCAAGTCCGTGCATTTCTCGGATTAGCGGGATATTACCGCAAGTTCATAGAAGGATTCTCGAGCATCGCCAGACCCATGACCCAATTGTTGAAGAAGGACAAGAAGTTTGAATGGACCGGAAAATGTGAAGCCAGTTTCCAAGAGCTGAAGAAGAGATTGATTTCAGCCCCAATATTGATCATGCCAGATATCAAGAAGTCGTTTGATGTGTATTATGATGCATCCAAGATCGGTCTCGGATGTGTACTGATGCAAGAAGGCAAAGTCATCGCTTATCTGTCTCAACAACTAAAGCAGCATGCGCAGAACTATACGACCCATGATCTAGAGTTAGCAGCCGTAGTTTTGGCATTGAAGACATGGTGTCATTATCTGATGGGTAATCGCTGTGAGATTTACTCAGATCACAAAAGCTTGAAGTATATTTTCACTCAGAAGGAGCCGAATATGAGGCAAAGGAGATGGATAGAGTTAATCAAGGATTATGACCTAGACATTCACTATCACCCCGGCAAAGCCAATGTGGTAGCGGATGCTCTTAGCAGATTGCCGTGTAGGCTAAACACCATGATCAAGGAGAAGTAACCAAGTTTGTATGAGGAGTTGGAGCATTCAGAACTGAGCTAGTTAGCAAAGGATTCTTAGCTAGCATTGAACTTCAACCCACTTTGATTAGCCAAATCAAGGAAGCCCAGAAGGGAAATGAGAGTATTGATGGAATCAAACGTCGTATTGGTATAGGAAAGGTACCTAGATTCACCGAAGATGAAGAAGGAGTTCTGTGGTACAAAGGCCGTATCTGTGTGCCAGCAGATTCGGAACTGAAGCAAGTTATCATGCAGGAAGCTCATGATACTCTTTATTCTATCCACCCCGGAGGAACAAAGATGTATCAATATTTGAAAGAGCAATTTTGGTGGCACAAGATGAAGAGAGAAATCGGAAGCTACATCGCTAAGTGTGACATCTGTCAAAGAGTCAAAGCAGAGCATCCGAGACCCGCAGGACTATTGCAACCATTGCAGATTCTGGAATGGAAATGGGATTCCGTCGGAATGGACTTTATCACCGGTTTGCCAATTTCGAGTAGGGGAAATGACTCAATCTAGGTCACCGTTGATAGACTGTCCAAGGTCGCTCACTTTATACCTGTCAAGACAACTTACCAGAGTTTGAAGCTAGCAGAGCTGTATATTGCTAGAATTGTTAGTCTGCATGGAACCCCCAAGACCATAGGATCAGATCGAGGAACTCAGTTTACCTCGAGATTTTGGCAGAAAGTCTAGGAAGGATTAGGAACCAAGTTGAATTTCAGCACCGCTTATCACCCGCAAACTGATGGATAGACTGAAAGATTCAACCAAATCTTAGAGGATATGTTGAGAGCTTGTGTGTTAGAGTACGGATCAAAATGGGAAGACTGCCTACCTTTTGCAGAATTCTCATATAACAACAGTTATCAAGCTAGTTTGCAAATGGCACCATTTGAGTTCCTATACGGAAGAAAGTGTCGCACCCCTTTGAATTGGTCGCAAGTAGGAGAGAGTAAGATGTTTGGACCCGACATTCTCCGAGAAGCCGAAGAGAAGTTTCACAAAGTGCGTGAGCACCTCAAGACCGCCCAATCCAGACAGAAGAGTTATGCTGACAAGAGAAGGAAAGACCTGACTTTCAATGTCGGAGATTTTGTATATCTCAAGGTTTCGCCATTGAAGGGAACCCAACGCTTTAGTCTGAAAGGAAAGTTAGCCCCCAGATATATCGGGCCCTTCAAGATTCTGAACCGTCGAGGAGAAGTATCGTATCAACTGGAACTGCCTAAAGAGGTGTCAGCCATCCACAATTTGTTCCATATCTCGTTACTTCGCAAATGCCTAGAAGTACCGGAGAAGACCGAGGTTTTCAAGAACATCGATCACCGAGCTGTTGATATCAACAATGACCTGACATATCATGAAGTGCCCGTATCTTGGAGGAAGCTTACAGAACCACCAGCACCAGGAGTATCAAGTTTCACAAGATTCAATGGAGCAACCATACCAAAGAAGAAGCCACTTGGGAGCGAGAAGATTACATTAGGATAGAGTTCCCAAATCTGTTTAGTTCCTAGTTTTCTTTCGTAAATCTCGGGACGAGATTTTGTTTAAGGGGGGAAGGTTTGTAACATCCCAAAACTCTAATCCAAGGTTAATCAAGATCAAATCTACCCAATTTAGGGTTAACAAAACCTTTTTCCATTTAAAATAATTAAGCATTCATATGTGTGTGCACATAATTTAAGAGTTGTTTTGAATTGCCATGTTTGAGTGATCCATTGGTTGTAAAATGATTCTAAGGTGAATTAAACATCATCTAGATCATTCCCAAACAAATCCCAAAGAAAAACAAATCAAAATGAATAAAAGAAGCAAATGGTCATTTGTGCCATTTTAATCACCATGCCTACTTTGGCTATTCCTAGAACTCAAATCTTAATAGAAACAAATGTGGATCTTTGCACCCCTTGCTAGTACAAGTAGTGATGTACCAAGGCCCACTTTGTTTCACCCCAAAAACTTTCAAACACTAAATTTAAATGACATTTGAAATTTGAATGTAGTTCATATGTATAGATCACACTTATTCAAAAACCACTCAAATGACCTCCATTTTCAAATCCCAAGCAACCACAGATGCTTAAGCATGCGACAAACAACTCCACCAAAAATCATCTTAAAATTCAAAACTTGAATTCTTTCGGCCATTTTGCCAAACACCTTGTGTGCAAAAATCTGGAAAAATCACAAACACTATTGTGAGCAGTGTTTGGACCAATGTGGTCTCCCATTTAGCAACCAGAGCCACCCCAGTGCATCCCCTACCCTTTGCTAGCCCCACCAAGCCATGTGCACACGACCAAATGGTCATGGCCATTAAGGCCGAGCACCTTGAGCACCCCCACCAGCGACAGCGCGCCACAGCAGCCGCCAGCCTCGCCCACCATGTCTAGCATGTCGCCCGTGATCCACCTCCATCGCTAGGCCAGCCCTAGCCCAAAGGCAGAGCAAGGAGCAGCCAGGAACCGCCGTGCCCGGAGCCTGTCTGCCATGCCGATGCACTTGCAGAGCGTGCCGGTCCCCGCCAGCTGACCCGCCTAACTCTCGCCGTCCACCTATATGATCGCCACCGTCCTAGGAAGCTAACGGACATGCCCGTGTCCTGTACACCACCGGTCAAGTTACCGCCGTCGGTAGAGACAGAGGCGAGGCCGCCGCCACTCACCTCTCCCGACCGCAAACCATCAGACGCAGCATCACTCGACAACCGCCAGGGAACCGCCCACCGTCCTAGTCCACCGCCCACACCTCTAGCTCGTTGTACCGTCGTCACCGGCGAGCACCGCCCATGCTCCTCTGCCGCCTCGCCGAGCCTATAAATATAGGCCTCCCTAGCACCGTTTCCTCACACCACTCTCATCCCTTCCCTCTCAGAACACTCCCAGAGCCCCACCGGAGCAAGCCGCCGTCCGCAGGGCCGGAATTTCGCCGGAGTCTGCAGCGGAAGGAGGAGAAGGGCGTCGTTGATCCAAGCCATCCCTAGGGACGCCACCAGTACCAGGAGAACCGTCGTCCTCGACTTGTTCGTTTGCCCGCCTCGCCGACCTCGCCGGAGCCCTGGTAAGCCGCCCCAGACCCCCACCGAGCCGCTAGGGTTACACCTCGTCGGCGACCTGTCCGTCGTCGAAGACAAGCCCCAGCCGTAGATCTTCTTTCTAATCCAACGGTCCACGTCGCCCCGTACCGCTTCGCGTGTAATGAGCCAATGACATGTGGACCCCCCTGTCAGATGTTCTTTGCGCCACGGAGTGAAACTGGGCCGGCCCATTTCCTTTCCCGCCTTAGCCCGTAGATTCAAATTTAGATTTTTCCTTTTTAACTAAAACTAGATTCTGTCCCTTAGTTCAAAAATCAATTCAGGAAGATTTACTGAACCAAATTTAGTGATTCAAATTTTGTTGGAAAGCTTCTGAAAGGATCTATCCAAGCCCGTTGGAATTAATTCATTTAGAGTTAGAGATCTCTCCTAGTAAAAATAACAAGACATAAGCTTTTGCACATTCAAACATTTTTATAAAATCAACCATAATAGCTTTTGAGTTGATTCCAACTCTCAAAAATCACATTTACCCATACCTATCTGAATATGTAATAATATTAAGGTTTACATGTAGTGACTTTGGACTAGTACCAAAATAATGCTATATAGGCATTTCTAGTCACTTTAAATCATTAAATAATAAACTTAAACTTAATTAAATGTGATCCAACCTTTAAATCGCATTCCCATATGTTAGAATATGTGGTGATGACATGTGTCCACATGATCCCATATTTTAATTGAAAAATATTAAATCTTAGTTAATTTGAGTGAGTAGAAATTACTTTTCTCAAATAAAAAGAATGAAGCTAGTTAATAAAATCTTGTGATGCTTGTGATGATAATAGATCATCAAATGTGTGCCATAGTATGCTAAGTAGCCTAGTTAAGCATTGTTTGGTGATTGTGTATCCCGTATGTATTTATGGACGATAGTACCGACCAAGTCTACGAGGAGGAGTTCTACCAAGAGGAGGAGGAAAACTTCAACCACTGCACTACCCAAGGCAAGCTAGCACTATACCAGTGAACCCTTGCAAGCTAACCCTTGCAATCTAGATAACCTAAGCAAAGGCATTAGGCATGCTTTGGTTATACCACTTTGACAATTACCTACCCCAAGTTTTATTTCCAAGCTTTTACTTCTTTACTTATTAAAGTATCTTACTTGTTTTGAAGGTAGCATAAAGAGTATAAAACTTGACCTATCTAGATAACCTTAGATGTCATTCTATGGCATGAGATTGAGATTAGCATCCCACCTTAGTGAACACTCTTAACTTGGTAGCTTAGAGCTAAATCAAAACTTGAGTCACTTTAGATGGGAACACTTGGTAAAAATGAATTGTGAAAACCTTGGATGATGAGTCATTCTATTGAGATGTTTTGACATGTGTTGAGAAACACAAATGGTTTATGATAATGAAAATGTTGAGGCATGAGCCTTAGCCCTTTTACAAAAACTGATGGTTGGATTCGGATGCGATACCATTCCAAATTTACCGTACAACCACACTACCTGAATTGGGTAAGGCTTAGCCAGAAGTTTATATGCATTAGTATTAGTTCCCTCACGAGAGAGGTTTGAGCTGAGGCTACCTCTCAATATTGTCCACCTATGCAGTGCCCAAGATGACAGATGGTCATGGTTGGGAGGCCATGCTCATAGGAGAGCTGCTTATACTAGGGTGTGTAAAGAAAAAGTTATGTTTGATTATCTGCATACTAAGTATGATGATTCAGGGTTATCCCTGACAGATGTATCGAATCTTGTGGTAAAAGTGTACCATCTCTACAGAGTGTCAAACTATTCGAATAGCCGCGTCCGCGGTTATGGACAGTTGAAGTGGCCATACTGTTTTGTTGTCAGATATTTTCAAAATGACTTATAAAATGAATGATAAATCTTGACTTGACCACAACAGGGTTGTGACTATGACACTAGCTTTCCAACTTAAGTGATTCTAGAACTTTGTTTTATCTTTGTTTGTTTCAGAACTCAGCTTAGATTTCAAACTTAACTTTATAGTTAAACTTAGAGTTAGCATTTACACTAGAACTACCTTACTTGTTAATGATAGTTTGCGAGTACTTAAAGAGTACTCATGGATTTTGTCCCTGGCTATTCTCATGGCCAGACTACGAAGGAGACTACCAAGATGAAGGACAGCAGGACGGCTATGATAAATAGGACTATCTTCCATCGTCAGTATTGTATGTGCCTCTGAAGATGGACCCCACCTCTACGCTTATTATTTATTTCGCTGCTTGTTGTATTAAGCCTGGATCATGAGATCCTTATTCGTGTAAGACCTTATTATGGTTTGTAATGGATGATGTACTGTGATATCTAATCTGTTATGTCTCGCAAAAATGGTAATCCTGGAATTGCGATATATGACATAACAGGCATCTGAGATTAAGAATCCAGATGTTGACAATAATTATGTGTATTGCCTTCAAAAATAAAAAAATAAAAATAATATAGAAAAAAATAGAAAACATGAAAATCGAAAATAGAAATACAAAGTAGAATGAGAATCTATGAAGAAAATATCACAACAGAAAAGATATTATGATCGGAGACTTGCGAGGTGGGAAGGGAGGAACTAACCCAACGATCTTCCTATATTGGGCCGGCCCACGGTGAGTAGCTGGTAGGCGAGTCAACTCGCACTAAGTCAGGAATGTAGAGCCCGCAGAACAAAACAGCCCAAACACTTATTATAAGGTCTGGCCCAAGACAACGATAGAAATAGCTCATCGGCCTAGAAAGCGATTTTTCTAATATAATTGCGACTCTGGCCCACTAGGTCTATTTGAAAAAGATAACAAGTGTTTAGGAATTATCATCTCGACACAGTATCCGTAGAGCAATTTACCGAGACGGTAACCCACAAAGGCACCGCTTACATGAATCGACAGGCACGATCAAGCAGATTTAAAGGAAAGGGCAAATTAAACTCTGAGAAATCAGACAAAAAATCAGCAGATTTAAAGGAAAGGGCAAATTAAACCAGCAGATTTATTTTGTTCCCAAGATCGATTCTTCAGCTGCTCACATTGCTCTGATCATAGCACCTTGCAGTTTGCTTCCATGATAATGCAAACACCTCAATTGTAAATACTCCCTCCGCCCCATAAAGGATGTCGCCAGCCCTCCACCCGACAGTTCAATTTCTATTTTACAGAAAAACTCTAAATTCATCCAAATCTGTTCAAATTGGCCCAAATCAAACTGACATCTTTGATGTCCGCCGCGGTCGACCCGCAAATTCCGCCGTCACCGGCGTCCGTCGCCGCTCCTCCACCAGTCCGCTTGCCATCAAAGGGATCACGTGTCCTTCGCCGCGCCTAACCCAACTTGCTGACGGAGGGCTCCCGCTGGGGTCACCCTGCTCCGCGGACGCCGCTGGAAAGCGTGGGGATCGAGCTCTGCCCTGACGCGTCTCCCTCGCCGAGCTCAGACCTGACGACATTGCCTTCCTCGTCGCCCCTGACGCGCCTCCCTCCTTAGGCTCGGCCCTGATGGCGGCGCCTCCGAGGGTGAGGAGGCGCACATCGTCCTCGACCTCTTCCCTATGCCGCTGTGTCACCTGAAGGAAATATGTCCTGAGAGGCAATAATAAAGTTGTTATTATGTATTCCTTGTATATGATAGATATTTATTTTGCATGCTATAATTGTATTGATAGGAAACATCAATACATGTGTGTTTAATAAACAAAAAAGGTTCCTAGTTATGCCTCTCTTATAGACTAGCTTGTTGACTAACAAGATGATCAAGGTTTTCTGATCATGGACATTGGATGTTATTAATAACAAGGTCACAGCATTTGTGAAATGATGTGATGAACATTCATCCGAAGTATAGCATTACGATCAAGTCATTATGTTATATTGCTATAACATCATACGAAGTAATCTTTATCCTTAAACCATGAGATCAGGTTAATTGCTAACACCGGAAGAGTATCTTGATAACATCAAACGTCACACCGTAATAGGGTGACTATAAAGATGGGTTCAGTACTACGAAGGTGTTATGTTGAGGCTCATGGATCAAGAGTGGAATTTATCAATCCAGATGAAGGATAGATATACTCTGGGCCCTCTCGGTGATATCACATTAGGATAGCTTGCAAGCAAGTGATGTGATCACTAGAATGTTATATCACGGGAATGAGAAAAAAGTGCATGTCGGTAACGAGATCAAACTAGGTATGGAGATACCGATGATCGAATCTCGGACATGTAATATATCGAGAGACAAAGGGATTTAGTTACAAGCGTTAAAGGTTCTCACGATCACAGGAGTAATCGTTGAATGTGTAGGAGTAAGTACGGATCTCCAGGTCCCGCTGCTGATTATTGATCGGAGAAGGGTCTCGATCATGTCTACATTATTCGCGAACCGTAGGGTGGCAAACTTAAGAGTTACCGGACACCATTTTGGAGCACATATGTTTCAGACGAAAGAATTGCAAAGCGCAGGAATTGTTTCAATAGAAACCGGAAATTGTTTCGGATGAAATTGCAGAAGGTGGTTCTGCATGTGATATTGAAATATTGCAAGGGGCTATATGTGAATGTTTGTTAATTAAAGTAATTAACAAAATTCTGAATAAATTTAATAAAAAGAGTTTTATTAAATAAGAGAGCATTAAATTTGGAGAAATTTAATGCATTTAAAGTGGAGACTTTAAAAGGGAATGTGAAGAGGCATTTTAATGTGGAGGGGTTACCACCACATGAATGGGGGAGGTGAGGGGTCACCCCCATGCTTGACCATGGAGAGAGGCACCTCCCTCCTCCTATAAAAGGCCACCCATTCCCTCCTTCATCCTCACACCTCCTTGTGAAGGATCTCTCTCCCCTCTAGAATTATTCCCCATGGTCTCGGATTAGCGAGATACATGTTCCAGTGGCATTTAAATGCGGAAGAAGTTGCTTTCGCTGGATCACTGGAGCGAGGAGGTGGAGGTTGTCCGGTGGCTTGAACGTGTGTGCGAGTGCGGATGCGCTACTAAGTTGCGGCACTCGGACTTCCACACTATCTTGAGATCGGCAAGCGTACGACTACATCAACCACGAGTTCCTACTCGTTAACAAAACTCGTTGTCTTCGAGGGTAAGTTCTCCATGGATGTATGTCCACCCGTTGCTCTGTATCTAGTAGATAGATCTTGGCGTATAGTTCTCATCGTAGGAAAATTTTTGTTTTCTATGCTGCGGACCCAACAGTGGTATCAGAGCCTGATCTATACGTAGGTGCTTTGCACGGGTAGTACACATATGTTTATATGTGGGCGATGATGATCATGTTATTGCATCTTCTATGTACTTTGGATATTGGTGGCATAGTGGGATGAAGCGGCTGGGACCAGCCTTACATGTCATCGTACATGAGACCGGTTCCACGACTGACATACAACTAGTTTTGCATAAGTGGCTAGCGGGTGTCTGTCTCTCCTACTATAGTCAATATCTGATTTACAACGAGTTGCTAATAACTTGGTTATCCTCGTTGTGGTTCATGTTCGTAGGTAAGACCGGTTCTATCTCCGAAAGCCCTAAGCCACGTAAAACTTGCAATTGATAAATTAGAGGTCTAGTTTAGATCGTTCTTTGGGCTAGTGTCTTGATATGGTATTGTTGTAAGTAGATGTATGATAGATACTCTTACAACTCACTTAACGTGTAAGTTCCATAGACCTTGGCCTTACACACAAAGGAATGATAGAGATCATACCACGATGCAAATGATAGAGATCAAATGCATGGACCATATCACCTCACTTCACACATTAGCATCTTATATTGCTAGTTTGGCGCTTTTGGTAGCATTATAAGATGATCCCTCATTTAGATATCAAGATAAAATGTGTTCTTCCTTAAGTATGCACCGTTTTGTGGATCGTGTTTTGAGGCATCACGTGATGATCGGGTGTTCTCGACTCTACGCTTTCATACAACGGGTGTAAGACAGTTTTACACACGCGAATACTAAGGTTCTTACTTGACGAGCCTAGCATGTACAGACATGGCCTCGGAACACGGACCGAAAGGTTAAGCATGAGTCATATAGTTTATATGATGCCCATATAGATGCTCGCCTTTGAAGCTACACCGACTCACGTGATGATCGGACTTGGTGTAGTGGATTTGGTTCATGTAATCACCAAAAGGGCACGAGGGATGTCGTTTTTGAGTGGGAGTTCAATAGTAATTTGGATTAGTTGAACTCAATATATCATAAACTTAGTCTAAATATATTTTACAAATTCTGTTGTAGATGGCACCACCTGCTTTTAATTTCAATGTGTTCATGGAGAAAGAGAAGCTTGCTGCGAATGGTAGCAACTTCACCAACTAGGCTATGAATTTGAGGATTCTCCTCACTGCTACACAAAAGCAATATGTTCTACAGGCGCCGCTAGGCCCCCCACCAGCTCTTGATGCCCCTGACAAGGAAAAGAACGTCTATATAACTCGTCAGGAGGACCACCACTTAGTTCATTGCGGCATACTGTATGGGCTAGAGCTAGAACTTCGAAAACGTTTCGAAAATGGCAATGCCTTTGATACCATGGGAGAATTGAAAATGATTTTCGATACCCATACTGCCGTAGAGAGTTATAATGCTTCTGAAAAGTTCTTTAGCTGCATGATGGAAGAGAACAGCTCCGTTAGTGAGCACGTACCTAAAATGTCTGGGTATGCCGATAAGCTTGTGTCCTTGGGAATAACGATTCCCATTGACTTAGGCATACATCATGTTCTCCAATCTCTGCCACCTAGCTACAAGAGCTTCGTGATGAACTATAATATGCAGGGCATGAAGAAGTCTCTTCCGAGCTTACACAATGCTTAAGACTGCAGAAGTGGAGATTAGAAAAGAACATCAAGTGTTGATGATCAATAAGACCACCGGTTTCAAGAAGGACAAGAAAGGCAAGCAGAAGGGAAAGAAGGGCCGCAAATTTGTTGCCGCGCCTGAAAAGAAACCCCGAGCTGGCCCTAAGTCTGACACCGAGTGCTACTATTGCAAGGGGACTGGCCATTGGAGCTAATCGCCCCAAGTATTTGGCAGACAAGAAGGCCGGCAAGGCAAACAAAGATATATGTGATATACATGTTATTGATGTGTACTTGACTAGTACTCGCAGTAGCACCTAGGTATTTGATACCGGATCGGTTGCTAATATTTGTAACTCGGTTCAGGGGCTACGGAACAAGCGACAACTAGCAAGGGATGAGGTCACGATGCGGGCCGGCAATGGATCAAGAGTTGATGTGATCGCCGTCGAAACACTGCCTCTCCATATGCCGTCGGGATTAGTTATAAACCTGAATAATTATTATTTGGTGCCTGCACTGAGCATGAACATTGTATCCGGATCGTGTTTGATGCAAAGTGGTTATTCGTTTAAGTCTAAAAACAATGGTTGTTCGATTTATATGAATAATATCTTTTATGGTCATGCACCTGTGTTGAATGGTTTATTCCTGTTAGATCTCGATAGTAGTATTACGCATATTCATAATGTTGATGCTAAAAGGATTAAACTTGATAATGATATATCTACATATATGTGGCACTACCGTCTAGGTCATATTGGCGTTAAACGCATGAAGAAACTCCATTCTGATGGAATTTTGGAATCACTTGATTTTGAATCATTTGATACATGTGAGCCATGCCTTATGGGCAAGATGACTAGAATGCCGTTTTCCGGTTCAATGGAACGGGCGACAGATTTATTGGAAATCATACATACTGATGTGTATGGACCAATGAGTGTGTCAGCGCGAGGTGGATATCGTTATTTTGTTACTTTCACGGATGATTTGAGTAGATACGGGTATATCTATTTGATGAAACATAAGTCTGAAACTTTTGAAAGGTTCAAAGAATTTCAGAATGAAGTTGGAAAATCATCATAACAGAAAGATCAAATTTCTGCGGTCTAACCGTGGAGGAGAGTATCTTAGTTACGAGTTTAGCACACATATGAAAGACCGTGGAATAGTTTCACAACTCACGCCTGCCAGAACACCACAACGTAATGGTGTGTCAGAACGTCGTAATCGTACTTTATTGGATATGGTTCGATCTATGATGTCTCTGACTGACTTACCTCTGTCATTTTGGGGTTATGCACTGGAAACAGCTGCATTCACTTTAAATCGGGCACCATCTAAATCCGTTAAAAAGACACCGTATGAATTATGGTTTGGAAACAAACCTAAGTTGTCATTTCTTAAAGTTTGGGGATGTGATGTTTATGTGAAGAAACTTCAACCGGATAAACTCGAACCCAAAGCGGAAAAATGAGTCTTCATAGGATACCCTAAGGAAATGATTGGGTATACCTTCTATCACAGATCCGAGGGCAAGGTCTTTGTTGCCAAGAATGGATCCTTTCTTGAGAAGGAGTTTCTCGCGAAAGGTGTGAGTAGTCGGAAGGTAGAACTCGAAGAGGTTATTGAACCTTCTCTTCATGAAATGGCGAGTAGCGCAGCTCCAGAAGTTGTTTCGGAGTTGACTTCACCTAATGAAGAGAGAGCTAATGATATTGATCATGAAACTCCGAAAGAGGACACTACCGAACCTCGCAGTCAAGCGGGACACGTCGTGCTCTGAACTGACGGCAATCCTGGTATGAATTTCATGATTGATGAAATAGATGACCCTGCGACGTATGAAGAAGTGATGATGAGACCTGATTCCAACAAATGGCTAGAAGCCATGAAATCCGAGATGGAATCCATGTACGAAAACCAGGTTTGGACCTTGGTGGACTTACCTCACGATCGAAAGGCCGTTGAGAATAAATGGATTTTCAAAAAAAAAACTGATGCTGATGGTAATGTAACCATCTATAAGGCTCGACTTGTCGCAAAGGGGTTTCGACAAATTCAAGGAGTTGACTATGATGAGACATTCTCTCCCGTAGCGATGCTTAAGTCGGTTAGGATTATGTTAACAATTGCTGCATATTTCGATTATGAAATATGGCAGATGGATGTCAAAACTGCGTTCCTCAATGGTAATATTGAAGAAGAGTTGTATATGATACAACCTAAGGGTTTTGTCGATCCTAAGGATGCTGATAAGGTGTGCAAACTTCAGTGATCCATCTATGGACTGAAGCAAGCATCCCGGAGTTGGAATCTTCGCTTTGATGAGGTGATCAAAGAGTTTGGATTTGTACAAACTTATGGAGAGGCTTGTATTTACAAGAAAGTGAGTGGGAGCAATGTGGCATTTCTGATATTATATGTGGATGACATATTATTGATTGGAAATGATATAGATCTTTTAAACAGTGTTAAAAGTTATCTAAACAGCAAATTTTCGATGAAAGACCTTGGTGAAGCGTCATATATATTAGGCATTAAAATCTATAGAGATAGATCAAGGTGCCTAATTGGGCTATCGCAGAGTACATACCTTGATAAGATATTAAAGAAGTTTAATATGGACGAAAGTAAGAAGGGGTTCTTACCTATGTTGCAAGGCAAGACATTGAGTAAGACTCAAAGTCCGGCTACGGCGGAAGAAAGAGAGATGATGGATAAGATCCCCTATGCCTCAGCCATAGGCTCTATAATGTATGCCATGCTATGTACAAGACCGGATGTGGCACATGCTATTAGTTTGACTAGTAGGTACCAATCTGATCCAGTTCAAACATTGGATAGCGGTCAAGAATATCCTTAAGTACTTGAGAAGAACTAAGGATATGTTTCTTGTATCTGAGGTGAAGAAGAGCTAGTCGCTAAGTGTTATGTTGATGCTAGCTTTGACACTGATCCGATGACTCTAAGTCTCAATCCGGATCGTATTTCTCTTGAGCAGGCGGTTAGTTGGAGGAGCTCCAAACAACTTTGTGGTGGCTGGATCAACGACGAGGCGGAATATGTTCTGCTTGAAGCCCGAGGAAGCGGTTTGGATGAAGGAGTTCATAACGGAACTAGGTGTGGTTCCTAGTGCGTTGGACCCAATGGTGATCTATTGTGACAACAATGGAGCCATAGCCAACGCAAAGGAACCAAGGTCTCACAAGAATTCCAAGCATATTAAGCGCCGGTTTCACTCCATCCGCGAGTATGTCAAGGATGGAGATATAAAGATTTGTAAAGTGCACATGGACCTGAATGTAGCAGATCCGTTGACTAAAGTACTCCCTAGGGCAAAACATGATCAACACCAGAACTCCATGGGTGTTAGATTTATCACTATATAAACTAGATTATTGTCTCTAGTGCAAGTGGGAGACTGAAGGAAATATGCCCTGAGAGGCAATAATAAAGTTGTTATTATGTATTCCTTGTATATGATAGATGTTTATTTTGCATGCTATAATTGTATTGATATGAAACATCAATACATGTGTGTTTAATAAACAAAAAGGGTTCCTAGTTATGCCTCTCTTATAGACTAGCTTGTTGATTAACAAGATGATCAAGGTTTCCTGATCATGGACATTGGATGTTGTTAATAACAAGGTCACAACATTTGTGAAATGATGTGATGAACATTCATCCGAAGTATAGCATTACGATCAAGTCATTATGTTTATATTGCTATAACATCATACGAAGTAATCTTTATCCTTAGACCATGAGATCATGTTAATTGCTAACACCGGAAGAGTATCTTGATAACATCAAACGTCACACCGTAACAGGGTGACTATAAAGATGGGTTCAGTACTACAAAGGTGTTATGTTGAGGCTCATGGATCAAGAGTGAATTTTTCAATCCATATCATGGATAGATATACTCTGGGCCCTCTCGGTGATATCACATTAGGATAGCTTGCAAGCAAGTGATGTGATCACTAGAATGTTATATCACGGGAACGAGAAAAGAGTGCATGTCGGTAACGAGATCAAACTAGGTATGGAGATACCGATGATCGAATCTCGGACATGTAATATATCGAGAGACAAAGGGATTTAGTTACAAGCGTTAAAGGTTCTCATGATCACAGGAGTCATCGTTGAATGTGTAGGAGTCAGTACGGATCTCTAGGTCCCGCTGCTGATTATTGATCGGAGAAGGGTCTCGATTATGTCTGCATTATTCGCGAACCGTAGGGTGGCACACTTAAGAGTTACCGGACACCATTTTGGAGCACATATGTTTCACACGAAAGAATTGCAAAGCACATGAATTGTTTCAATAGAAACCGGAAATTGTTTCGGGTGAAATTGCAGAAGGTGGTTCTGCATGTGATATTGAAATATTGCAAGGGGCTATATGTGAATGTTTGTTAATTAAAGTAATTAACAAAATTCTGAATAAATTTAATAAAAACAGTTTTATTAAATGAGAGAGCATTAAATTTGGAGAAATTTAATGCATTTAAAGTGGAGACTTTAAAAGGGAATGTGAAGAGGCATTTTAATATGGAGGGGTTACCACCACATGAATGGGGGAGGTGAGGGGTCACCCCCATGCGCCGTCCATGGAGAGAGGGGGCACCCCCCTCCTCCTATAAAAGGCCACCCATTCCCTCCTTCATCCTCACACCTCCTTGTGAAGGATCTCTCTCCCCCTCTAGAATTATTCCTCCATGGTCTCGGATTAGCGAGATACATGTTCCAGTGGCATTTAAATGCGGAAGGAGTTGCTGCTTCCGCTGGATCGCTGGAACGAGGAGGTGGAGGTTGTCCGGTGGCTTGAACGTGTGTGCGAGTGCGGATGCGCTGCTGAGTTGCGGCGCTCGGACTTCCACACGATCTTGAGATCGGCAACCGTACGACTACATCAACCACGAGTTCCTACTCGTTAACAAAACTCGTTGTCTTCGAGGTTAAGTTCTCCATGGATGTATGTCCACCCGTTGCTCTGTATCTAGTAGATAGATCTTGGCGTATAGTTCTCATCGTTGGAAATTTTTTGTTTTCTATGCTGTGGACCCAACATCACCGGTCCTCCTTTGCTCCATTGGTCGTCTTTGACAGCGCACCGCTCCTCCTCCTCTAGACCTGCAAGTCTGCTACGTCGTTGTCCTCCCTAAACTGAACTGGAGCAAAGAAGAAATCATAAGGAAATCCAGTAGGAGTAGCAGTAGTAGTAGCGATGTGATAGCGATAGTGATGTGATGTAGTAGTAGTAGTAATAGCGATGTAGCAATGAGTAGTAGTAATGTATGATAGCGATGATAATGTGAGTAGCAGTAATGAGCGATGTAGCAATGAGTAATGTGATGGGGAGTAGTAGCTTGATAGAAGCAGAGTGATGAGTAGCAGTAGTAGTAGTAGTAGTAGCAGCAGGAGTAGGAGCAGGAGCAGGAGGCGAGAAGCAGGAGTAGCAGTGAGTAGTAGCAGTTCAATGTAGCCAGCAGAACCGGCCAAATCAATCCAAGACAAGTCTCGCCTCTGCCGCGTTAGACTTTTCACAGTTCACACTCCCCAAAGTCCTAGTAGATCAAAGGATATCCTGATATCCTTTGGCATTTGTCGCTGGAGATTGGCTAGAGCAGTCATGTATTGATGGAACATTACACCTTTTTCCTGCAGAATGTTGGTAGACCCACCTAAGCAGATGGATTTTATGATGGAGCTGAATACAGATAGGAAGAAAGCATGAAAGGCCTGCAATATATGGTTTACGTTACACAGCCAATCGACGAGTGCAACGCCTAATTAACAAGCTGATTTGCAGGGTTCGATTGTCATGGTTTAGGTGGAATGGTGGCGAATTTGACAGCGGCCACAACCTAAACCCACTAAAAATTTGAGGACATATATACGGTAGGAAACCAAACCGTATGTACAAAGACCAGTGCAGTCTAGCGGTTCAGCACAAGTCAACTGAGAATAGAACACTAAATCCTTTAAATAAAGTTTTCTATAAGGAAACTGTAGGCATTTCTAAGTTTGCAGTTGTGTATAAGGAAAATATGGTTAAGAACTCTAGATCCGTTACACACATAGGGCTGTCAAAAAAGTCCGGGCTCGACAAACTGTGCGAGTTCGGCGCGCTAACGGTTCGGCTCGAGTTTGACTCGTCTCTCTAACAAACCAAACTCGAGCCTGTTTTCGAGCTCGCGAGCTTAGACGAGCCAAACTCAAACGGTTCGATAAAGCTCGTGATTGCCTGCTGGCGTTTCAATTTTCTCAGGCCCAGCAACAAAAAGCCCATCTGTGGGAGTCATACAGTCGGCGGGAGACGATATATATCCCCAATCCCCAATTCTAATCCCCTGCCTCACTAGCTGCCAGTGCTTCCGTCGAGAATCGAGATGGTTCCGTCGGCACCGCTTCACCTGCCGGGTTGATTCTGACGCCAACGCCGACGCCGCCCTGCTTCGACTCTGGAGTTTTCTTCCTCTCATCTGCACATCACACCCGACGGCCGACGCCTGAAGCTGAACCTTCTCCTGCCCGGCAGCTGCATCGGGAGGTCCACGCAGGAGATTGTCCAGGTTTGTACTAGTTCAGTGATCGTCCCATTAATTATTTCCTATTAGTACGTCTTGGATCTAGGCCTTACTTGCACCACCGATAGGTTATGGCAACATCTAGTTAGGCCCTACCTCTGATTGAAAGGGAACAAGATGGAAACGATGCTTACAGGCAGATTTTGAACTACATGAACTGGACAATGATTATCTTTTCCCCAATTTATATTTTCATAACATTGTGCTACTTCAATTTTTCATGGTCCTGCACGTAATGTAGAACAGTTTAGCCTAGTCGTTGAGATACATGTGATTTATCTTTTCTCCAAGTACATCAGATCTATAAATTTAAAGGTCTTCACTGAAGTTGAATGATTAGATCACTTATAGTTTGCATATAATTGATGCAGATGTCTTCTCATGAAGTGTCAAACAAAGCTGACGCTGAGATTGGTGGAAATGAAGCCACTGGAACAGAAGATCAGCAGCAAGTGGTAGTTGAGAAAGAGAAAAGACAGAGGGCAACCAGGGCAAAGAAGTCACCAGTTTGGCTGTTCTTTGAGGAAGTTAGAGTTCCGTCGAAGAAAAAGAAAGGTGAGATTGAGATAAAAGGGAAGTGCATGACATGTCAAAAGCTATTTGCAAAGACGGCCAGTGGCACTACCTCTCACTGGATGAGGCACTTGACTACATGTGATCGGCACAAGCTTAATCAAAAATCAAAGCAGCAAAAGATAATCAATTTTCAGACTGAAGAAGAAGAGGAAGCTGAAGGTGATGTGGAAACTCCCTCTGTTGTTAATCCTGATTATTGTGATAATGCAAGAATTCGTGAAATTATCTGCAAGCTTATCATTGTCCATGATATGCCATTTCGTATTGTGGAATACAAGTGGTTTAATATTTTGATGAAGGCATTAAATCGTGGTTACAAGAAGATGTTCAGAAATACAATCAGAAATGAATGCATGAAGCTCTATGAATCTGAAAAGGATATATTGAAGAAGTATTTTAAGAATGTTAGGAAGATAAGCCTCACATGTGATCTTTGGACATCTAATCAGACCATATGCTATATGAGTCTAGTTGCCCACTATATTGATGATGACTGGAAAATGCATTGTTGTATTATTAACTTTATTGAGCTGGAACCACCGCATAGTGGTGTGGTGATTTCAAATGCTCTGTATGATTGTTTGGCTGCATGGAAAATTGAGGACAAAGTAGCTAGTATCACGTTCGATAATGCTGCTAGTAATGATCTTGCTGTCAAGTTCTTGCTTGCTAAGTTCAAAAATAGAAAGGCACTTTGGTTTGAAGGAAACTTTCTTCATGTTAGATGTTGTGCTCACATTCTGAATCTGGTTGTCCAAGATGGTCTTAAGATGATTGGACATTTGACTGATAAAGTTAGAGAGACTATAAAGTATATCAAGAAATCAAATAATCGCTTTTACAAGTTTCAGAATGATATTGATTCTCTCAACATTGGTCGTAGTAAGGGAATGGTTCTTGATTGCTGCACTCGATGGGGTTCAACATTCAAGATGTTGGATTCTGCTTTCCATTATAGAGCTGCAATTGATGCTTATGCTTCAGGAGATGCAAACTATAGGTGGCAACCATCCGACGAAGAATGGTTGTTGTATGAACAAGTGAATTCTGTCCTTGGTGTTTTCCATGCAGCTACAAAAGCATTTTCTGGTTCAACTTACCCAACCTCTAATCTGTTCTATCCTCACATTGTCAATATTAAGAAGATAATTTGTGGGTTGAAGGAATCAAAGAAGGAATGTATTGCAGCAATGGCAGATGCAATGGCTGAAAAATTTGACAAGTATTGGGGTCCTGAATGCAACACCTTGTTTGCTATTGCTGCAATTCTTGATCCAAGATTTAAGATGGATATGATTAAATTCACATTTCCTTCTTTGTACGAAGAAAATGAAGTCGCTGGAAAACTAGAATCTGTTGAGACTACTTTGCGTGAACTGTATGCTCTATATGAATCTGAAAATAACAAAAGCATGGCAACATCAGCTAATAATGAGTCCACTTCTCAATGCACTAGTACATCTGCTAGTAGTTCTACTACTGCTTTCTCTATTACTAGCCAATATCAAGAGTATATGAAAGCCAAGAATGCATATCAGCCGTTAAAGTCAGATTTGAAGAGGTACTTGGATGATGAAATTGAGAACATTCTTGATGATAAAT
Source organism: Avena insularis (assembly GCA_023614405.1). Lineage (NCBI taxonomy): Eukaryota > Viridiplantae > Streptophyta > Magnoliopsida > Poales > Poaceae > Avena > Avena insularis. The sequence continues at coordinate 83,745,214 of CM042684.1, read as the reverse complement.
TTGATATACTTAGTTGGTGGAAGATGAATGAACTGAAGTATCCGTTGGTGGCAAAGATGGCTCGAGATATCCTTACTATTCTTGTTACTTCAGTCTCATCAGAGTCTGCTTTTAGCACCGGTGGTCGAGTGGTTGATGACTACCGTAGCTCTTTGCTCCCATCCACTGTGCAATGTTTGGTATGTACTTCAAGTTGGATTAGGGGAGGCCACCACAAAGAAAAGGACATGGTAAATTATATGTGTCATTTTCTATTCTTTATACCAAAAACAGCGATGCCTTTGTATAATCCAGTTTTTTTCCTTTGTTTCATAGGAGGAGGATGCTAATTCTATTCCACTGGTATTAGTTGAAGAAGATTCCTTGAGCGATAATTAGTCACTTCGGCTAAGATATGGTGAGTACCTTTTTTTGGATCTGTTGGAACGTGTGGTATGAAGTAGTTCTTTCGTCTTGATAACTTGAAAGCCAAATTTCCTTGCAGGTACCCTTTTATTATGAATAAGTTAATAAAAGAGATCGTCAGTATGAGCCATGGAGGCAGAGCACCAGAGGGAGTGGAAGTTGGAAGCCACGTTCTGTAGCTGCACTTCTCCTTCAAATATTGAGTGATCTCTTATATAATTAACAGTCTTGTCACGTGGGACTTCCACTTATATTAAGACTGCTATTATTATGCCATCTGCTGTAAGACTGCTAAAATATTGGTGCTGGCATGTTGCCACCGTATTACTATTATGTGAGACTATGAGCCATTTCTGCTACACTGATGTTGTTTTCAAGATTTACTTTTTCTTGTTATGTAGCTATCTGTCTATCTTTGTATGTACTAAAATTTTCTTACCGAGCTTCAACGAACCGAGCTCAAGCCTACTCGAGCTTTGGTCGAGCCGAACTCGAGCTTAGATGTAGGCTCGAAGGTCAATCTAGGCTCGCTCGAGCTAGGCTCGAGCTTCTATCGAGCTCGAGCCGAGCCTAACAGTGTTCGCTCGAGTTCGGCTCGTTGACAACCCTATACACACAGTTGTGAAGATAAAGGAAACTGTAGGCAATGTCTATGTTTGCAGATAGAATAGGCAGCCAGCAGCATACCGTCACCGGCGGAGGAACATCGGCTAGCGTCGCACCGGCATTGCGCGGCGGGCGCCTGGGGAGTGGGCGATGGGCGGGACGCGTAGGGAGCACGGCGCTGCACCGCTCCCCTGACTTGGGCGTCGACGCGTCGCTCATCTTCTCCCCGGTCTCCGTTGACTACAGCCTCGCCCCAGAGCTGTACGCCGGCATATGGCGCGGCGGCCCCGCGCTCTAGAAACGGCGGTGACACGGAGGCACATCACCAGCAGCCGCCACGCTAGCGAGGAGACGGGGAATCGAATCTCGGCACCACTTGATTGCCCCGGGAGGGAGGAAGGGAGATAGCTCCGCACTGGGGGACTAGGAAGGCGCGGCGGCGCCGGAAGCAGTGGGGGCGGCGGCAGTCTAGGCAGGAGCAGCGGCGCCGGGTGTCCGGGTCACCGGAAGCGGCAGTGGTTGGGATCGAGAAAAGGGAGGGGTAGGTCGGAGGATACACGATGACATGTGGAAAGGAAGGCTGGATGTAGAAGATCCAGCTGCTCCGACCATCAAGGAACCGTCTAGGCCTGGACCAGGGCTATGGAGGTTAGGGGATCTGGTCCAGGGTGTAATATCCCAAAACTTTAATCCAAACTTATCAAGATCTAAATCATCAAAAATAGGGTTAACAAAACCTTTTTCAAATTAAAAATGAAAGCATTCATATATATGAGCATTTAATTTAGGAATTAATTTGAATTGCCATGGTTCTGTGATTCTTTGGTTGTAAAATGTTTGTATGGTAAATTAAACATCATCTAAACCTTTCCCAAGCAAATCCCAAAGAAAATCAAATAAAAAACAATTAAAAAGGAGGAATGATCATTTTGGTCATTTTAATCCACTACACTACTTTGAGTGTTCCTAACACTCATTTCTCAACAGAAATAATTCTAGATCTTTATACCCCTTGCTAGTATACATAATGAGGTACCAAGGCCCACTTTGTGATCTGCTAAAATCATTCAAATGCTAATTTTAAATGATAGTTTAAAATTGAATCTACTTCATATGGGAAGATCACACTATTTCAAAAACCACTCAAACAAGCTCCATTTTCAAAACCCAAGAAACCACAGAGTCTCAAGCTTATGCCTAGCAAACCCACCAAAAATCTTTTCAAAATTCAAAAGTTTATTTTTTGCGGCCATTTAATCAAACACTTGGCAGGCAGGGTGAAACTCTAAATCCCAGCTCACTGTTTTGAACAGGGTTTTCCCCCAAATGATCTCCATTTAATCCCCTTGTTCCCTCATGATCTAACCAGACCATTAGCACCTCACCCCCTTGTCCCTAGCCACAGTGCCGAGCCACCCCGAGCACCAGCTCGCCGGCCGACCATGCACTCACCCTAGCAGACCACCTCCCTCTCTCTCGCCATGAATAGGAGGTAGCCAGGACCTCACCGCCACCCTCTGTCCCTTCCCCGAGCCAAGCCCAGCAGTGGACCACCGAGCAATCCACGCGCCCAGTGCCACTACATGCCATGAAAGCACACGCCAGGCGCCGCACCCGCAGCGTGCACAAGCCGCCGCAACTCAGCGCCACCGCTCCGCCACAACCCAGGGAACACGACGGACACGCCCGTTCACCGCCCAACGCACCACAGCCACCGCTCGCCGTGGACACCACTGTCTCTGCCGCTCAGAGCGCCAGCTGCCCCCGACCGCATACCACCGCCCCTAAGCCAGCATTAAGTTCCTAGAGCACCGCTAGGAGACCTGTCAACACCCGGATTTTTAATCCCAGATGCCCGTTATGCCATACCTCGCAATCCCAGGATTACCATTTTGGTGAGACATAACGGATTGTATATCACAGTACATCATCCATTACAAACCATACATAAGGTTTTACACAAATAAGGATCTCATGATCCAGTCTTTAATACAACAAGCAACAGAAATAAAAGATAAGCGTAGTGGTGGGGTCCATCTTCAGGGGCACAGGCAATCTTGTGAATGAGATAGTCCTAGTTATCATAGCCGTCCTGCTGACCATCATCTTGATAATCTCCTTCATAGTCTAGCCATGATAATAGCCAGGGACAAAAGCCATGAGTACTCTTTAAGTACTCGCAAACTACTATTAGCAGGTACTATAGTTCTAAGTCAAAGTGCTAAATCTAAGTTTAACTATCAAGTTAAGTTTGAAACCTAAGCTGAGTTCAGAAGCAAAGAAATATAAAGTAAAGTTCTAAAATCACTTAAGTTGGGAAGCTATTTTCATAAACATAACCCTATTGTGGTCAAGTCAAAGTTCATCATTCATTTCAAGTTATTTAGAAAACATCTGACAACAAAACAGTATGGCCATTCCAACTGTCCATAATCATGAATGACTATTCAATAGTTTGACACTCTGCGAGGTGGTACACTTTCACCACAAGGTTCGATACATCATCGGGGATAACCCTGAATCATCATACTTAGTATGCAGATAATCAAACATAACCTTCCCTTTACACACCCTAGTATAAGCACCTCTCCTATGAGCATGGCCTCCCAACCATGACCATCAGTCATCTTGGGCACTACATAGGTGGACAACATTGAGACGTAGCCTCAGCTCAAACCTCTCCCATGAGGGGACTAATACTAATGCATATAAATTTCCAGCTAAGCCTTACCCAATTCAGGTAGTGTGGTTGTACGGTAAACTTGGAATGGTATCGCATCCGAATCCAATCATCAGTTTTTAGAAAAAGGTTAAGGCTCATGCCTCAATATTTTCATCATCCTTAATCATTTGTGTTTCTCAACACATGTCAAAACATCTCAATAGAATGACTCATCATTCCAAGGTTTTCATAATTCATTTTCACCAAGTGTTCCCATCTAAAGTGACTCAAGTTTTGGATCTACTCTAAAATACTAAGTTAAGAGTGTTCACTAAGGTGGAAAAGATGGGTTCAATCTCATGCCATAGAATGACATCGAAAGGGTTCTAAATAGGTCAAGTTTTATACTTTTTATGCTACCTTCAACACAAGTAAAGATCTTTGTGTACTAAGGGGAGTAAAACTTGTAAGTAAGACTTGGGGTACTAATAGTTAAAAGAGTGTGCTCAAAGCATGCCTAAAGCATCCTTGCTCATTCCTCTAGCTTAATTCTAGCTTGCTAACAATAGCTTGCCTTGGTTGGTGCAGTGGTTGAAGTTTTCTTCTTCTTCTTCTTGGTAGAACTCCTCCTCCTCGAAAGCTTGGTCGGTACTAGCGTCTATAAATACATAGGGAGTAGACAATCACCAAACAATACTTAACTAGGCTAAGTAGCATTCTAAAACACACATTTGATGATCTATTATCATCACAAACATCACAAGTTTTAATTCAATAGTTTCTTTCTTTTTATTTTAGAAAAGTAATTTCTACTCATTGAAAAATTAACTAACATTTAATATTCACCACTTAAAACATGGGATCATGTTGACACATGTCATCACCACATATTCTAACATGTGGGAATGAGATTTAAGGGTTGGATCAATATTACTTTGGTTTAAGTTTATTATTTAATGATTTAAAGTGACTAGAAATGCCTATATAGCATTATTTTGGTACTAGTCCAAAGTCACTGCATGTAAACCTTAATATTATTGCATATTTAGATAGATATGATGAAATGTGATTTTTGAGAGTTGGAATCAACTCAAAAGCTAACTTGGTTGATTTTATAAAAATGTTGCAAGTTGCAAATGCTTCTATCTTCTTATTTTTATTAGGGGATATCCATAACTCTAATTGAATTAAATCCAATGGGCTTGGATAGATCATCTTAATAACTTTCAGGAAAAATTGGTTTCATGCTATTTGGATTTGTCAAACTCACAGAATTGAATTTTGAAATAGTGGACAGAAACTAGATTTAACTAAAATGAAAAATCCAGATTTGAATCGATGGGCTAGCGCGGGAAAAGAAATGGGCCGGCCCAGTGGCGCTCATGCTGGGCTCAGCTGACGGGGTTCAGCGTGTCAGCACTTAAACATAAACGGTGATGCAGCCTGTGTAATGCGATTAGAATAGGAATCTCGGTGAGGGTCGTAAATCGACGACGAACAGGTCGCCGACGAGCTCGAACCCTAGCGGCTCGGTGGGGGTCTACTGGGGGCGTACCAGGGCTCCAACAGGGTCGGCGAGGCGGGAAAACAACGTGGAAGACGACGGCGAGGCGAGGCGCGGTTGCGGCGGAGCTTGGGATGGTCGCAATCAATGGCGCCCTTCTCCTCCTGTGGCGGCTGCTCCGGCTCCAATTCCGGTGAGGCAGAGCTCGCCTTGCTCCGGCTAGAGGTGGGTGAGGTTCAGAGAGGTGAGGGGAGTGGAATGGTGTGGAGAGAAGAGGCTGGGGAGGGCTCCTTTTATAGGCCCGACGGTGAGACCGAGCGGGATGGGCAGTCGACGGTGGAGACATGGCTACGGCAGGGTAGAGGCATGGCTGGGGGTGGCGATCGATGGGCGGTTCCCTGGCGGTGCTCTATAACTTGAATGCGGCCGTAGGGGCGGTGGCACGCGGTCTGGGCGAGGTGGCGCTCTGAGAGGCAGAGGCGGCGGTGTCCACGGCGAGCGGTGGCTATGTGGCGTTGGGCAGCCAGCGGGGGTGTCTGGGTGTTCTCCAGGTCGAGGCAGAGCGGCAGGCGCGGGCTGCTGCCAAGGGGCGGTCTGTGCGAGCGGGGACAGGGCGCACTCTGGGAGCGGCACTGGCTTGGTGCGGTGGCACTGGGCGCGGCTTGTCCTCGGTGGTCCACTGCACGGCTGGGCTCGGGCAAGGGACAGGGGGTGGCGGTGAGGTGTGAGCTACCTCCTAGACATGGAGAGAGGGAGAGGGGCGGTCTGCTGCGGTGAGGGCAAGGTTGGCTGGCGAGAGGCGGCTCTGCATGGCATGGCCGTGCCACTAGGGGCTAGGAGAGTGGGTGGTTAGACTCTGGTTAGATCAAGAGGGGACAGGGGAGATAAATGAAGATCAATTGGGGGCTAAACCCTGTAGTAAACAGTGAGCTAGGATTAGAGTAGAGATTATGCATGCCAACTGTTTGATGAAATGGCCGCATGAAAGAAAGTTTTGAATTTTGGTTTCAAATTTTTTGAGTGATCTCCACTAGTGATAGGTAGTCTCTGGTTGCAAGGGTTTTGAAAGTAGAGCTCAAATAGATGGGTTTTGAAATAGGGGTGATCTATGCATATGCATTAGATTCAATTTTCAAATGCCAATTAAAATAAGTAAAAGAATGTTTTTAGCAGATCAAAAGGTGGGCCTTGGTACCTCATTATGTGTACTAGCAAGGGGTACAAAGATCAATAATTGTTTCTGTTAGGAATTGAGTACTAGGAATAGCCAAAGTAGGCATGAGAGTTAAATTTGCCAAAATGACCATTCCTCCTTTTTAATTCTTTTTTATTTGATTTTCTTTAGGAAAAGTTTGGAAATGATGTAGATGATGTTTAAATCACCTAAGAAAAATTTTACAAGCATTGGATCACACAATCATGGCAATTCAAAACAACTCCTACTTTAAATGCACACACATATGAATGCTTTCATTTTAAATCTGGAAAAGTTTTTGTTAACCCTATTTTTGGATGATTTGATCTTGTTAAGCTTGGATTGAAGTTTTCGGATGTTACAAGACCTCCCGTCGATCGCCACCCTCAGCCATGCCGCTAGCCGCCCGTAGCCATGTCGCCACCGTCGCCTGTCCATTCTTCTCGGTCTCGCCGTCGAGCATATAAAAGGAGGGCACCCCCAGCCATTTGAAGCACACCACTCCACTCCCCTCACCTCACTGACCGTTCCCCACCTATAGCTGGAGCAGCGCGGGCACTTGCTCGCCGAAATTTGGCCGGAGTAGCCCACAGCAGAGGAGGAAAGGGCGCCGCTGATTGCGACCACCCCCGGAGCTGCCTTGACCGTCCCTGAGCTCGCCGTCGACCACCAGTCTGTTTGCCCGCCTCGCTGGCCATGCTGGAGCCCTGGTATGCCCCCTATGCACCCCCACCGAGCCGCTAGGGTTCGAGCTCGCTGTCGACAGGTCCATCGTCGATGACAAGCCACAACCGTTGATCCCCACTCTAATCCAACGTCCCACTTTGCCCTGTACCGCTTCACGCGTTATGAGCCGCTGACCGGTGGACCCCCTGTCAGTTGAGCCCTGCGCTGCGGAGTGACACTGGGCTGGCCCGTTAGAGTTTCCCGCGCGAACCAGTTAGTTTGAATTAAAATTTTCCTATTTTAATTTAAACTTAGTTCTGTCTCTGAGTATGAAAATCAATTCAGAGAGATTTACAAATCCAAATTGCATGAAACCAATTTTTCCTAAAAGGTATGGAAATGATCTATCCAAGCCCATTGGACTTAATTCAATTAGAGTTATAGATCTCTCCTAGTAAAAATAACAAAACAGAAGCATTTGCACATTGCAACATTTTTATAAAATCAACCATGATAGATTTTGAGTTGATTCCAACTCTCAAAAATCACATTTCACCATACCTATCTGAATATGTAATAATATTAAGGTTTACATGCAGTGACTTTGGACTAGTACCAAAATAATGCTATATTGGCATTTCTAGTCACTTTAAATCATTAAATATTGAACTTAAACCAAAGTAATTATGATCCACTCCTTAAATCACATTCCCACATGTTAGAATATGTGGTGATGACATGTGTCCACATGATCCCATATTTTAAGTGGTGAATATTAAATCTTAGTTAATTTTCCAATGAGTAGAAATTACTTTTCTAAATTAAAAATAATGAAACTAGTGAATTAAACTTGTGATGCTTGTGATGATAATAGATCATCAAATGTGTGTCTTAGAATTCTAATTAGACTAGTTAAGTTTTGTTTGGTGATTGTGTACTCCGTATGTATTTTTAGACGATTGTACCGACCAAGTCTACGAGGAGGAGGAGTTGTACCAAGAAGAAGAAGAAAACTTCAACCACTGCACCAACCAAGGCAAGCCACCATTAGCAATGCAAGTTAACACTTGCAAGTATAATGCTTAGCAACCTAGGATTAAACTAGATGGTTTAGCAAGATGCTATAGGCATACTTGAGTCATACCACTTTGACTAGTCTTTACCCTAAGTCTTATTTACAAGCTTTACTTCCTTTACTTTACACAAAGTTCTTTACCTCTTTAGAAGGTAGCATAAAGAGTATAAAACTTGACCTATTTAGAACCCTTTAGATGTCATTCTATGGCATGAGATTGAACCCATCATTTCCACCTAGTGAACATTCTTAACTTAGTAGTTTAGAGTAGATAAAAACTTGAGTCACGTTAGATGGGAGCATTTGGTGAAAATGAATTATGAAAACCTTGGAATGATGAGTCATTCTATTGAGATGTTTTGACATGTGTTGAGAAACACAAATGGTTTATGATGATGAAAATGATGAGGCATGAGCCTTAACCCTTTTATAAAACTGATGGTTGGATTCGGATGCGATAGCATTCCAAATTTACTGTACAACCACACTACCTGAATTGGGTAAGGCTTAGCTAGAAATTTATATGCATTAGTATTAGTTCCCTTGCAGGAGAGGTTTGAGCTGGGGCTACCTCTCAATGTTGTCCACCTATGCAGTGCCCAAGATGACTGATGGTCATGGTTGGGAGGCCATGCTCATTGGAGAGGTGCTTATACTAGGGTGTATAAAGGGAAGGTTATGTTTGATTATCTGCATACTAAGTATGATGATTCAGGGTTATCCCTGACATATGTATCAAATCTTGTGGTGAAAGTGTACCACCTCTGCAGAGTGTCAAACTATTCGAATAGCAGGCGTCATGATTATGGACAGTTGGAATGGCCATACTGTTTTGTTGTCAGATGTTTTCAAAATTACTTATGAAAGGAATGATGAATCTTGACTTGACCACAACAGGGTTGTGTTTATGACAAAAGCCTCCCAACTTAAGTGATTCTAGAACTTTACTTTATCTTTCTTTGCTTCTGAACTCAGCTTAGGTTTCAAACTTAACCTTATAGTTAAACATAGAGTTAGCACTTTGACTTAGAACTATTTTACTTGTTAGAGGTAGTTTGCGAGTACTTAAAGAGTACTCATGGCTTTTGTCCGTGGCTATTCTCATGGCTAGACTATGAAGGAGACTATCAAGATGATGGCCAGCAGGACGACTATGATAACTAGGACTATCTGCCTTCGTCAGCATTGCCTGTGCCCCTGAAGATGGACCCCACCGCTACGCTTATCTTTTAGTTCCGCTGTTTGTTGTATTAAAGACTAGAACATGAGATCCTTATTTGTGTAAGACCTTATGTATGGTTTGTAATGGATGATGTACTGTGATATCCAATCCGTTATGTCTCGCAAAAATGGTAATCCTGGGATTGCGAGGTATGGCATAACGGGCATCTGGGATTAAAAATCTGGGTGTTGACAAGTTGGTATCAGAGCCATCCTGACCATAGGAGACCCTAGTTAGAATGGACGTCCAACAAAAACTTAGTTGCAAAACCGAAGTGAGTATTTATGAACAACTATCTCCTCTCTTATCCTTGTGGATTCATTCTTTCTCAAAAATTCATGTTCCTCAAAATTCTTACATTACTACTTAAAATTTGACACACTTGATCACTTCACTAACTTCCTCACCCTTAATTCTTGTAGATGGAGACTCAGTTCAGCAAGTTTTACCAGCTGGGAAACGGAGGTCGGTGATCTTGAGAGGATCTGGATTCACTGTCGGAGTTACTGGGACGCCCACATCCGGAGTTTCTTGGAGCTCAACTTCCAGGAACCCCAGGAGGAGACCTACAATGGCTAGTCACCGCAGATCTTAGAGGAAGCATCGAAGCACCAACTTCTGGGATAATTCAGTTCTCCGTGAGAGAGAACAACTGGCTAGATGGATTAGCCAGGGCAATGCATGAAGCTCTCACACTTCTATGTGCCCTCAGCGTCAACAAGATCCAAGGAACCCGTTTTGCACACTATGCAAGACGTGACTTCATGGGAATGCCGATGGAGATGCCAAGTCATCCAGAGTTGAGGCGTCAAGTGGAGAATCTTGACTTCTTGCTGCATGACCGACAGCAGGAACTAGACAATGCTAGGGAGTTAGCCAACCAGAACCGTGCCATTGCCGATCAGAAAGCCCAGACTTTTGCACTGCTCATCCAAGATCGCCAGTCTCTTTGCCGCCAGCGTGCAAAGAAGGATCGCACATCGCCCGTCTTCGCAAGAAGGTGGCCGACCTCGAGAAGACCATCAAGGAGCAGGAAGCTCAGCTTGCCGCTAAGGAAGAAGAAGATGAGGGTGAAGACATCCAGGGAGACATGGACTCTTACCTCAGCAACGATGATGACTTTCTGGAGGAGGATGCCGTGGACTTCTACATTGACGATAAGGACTCCGACTTCATCGACGATGAGTAGATGCACTAGAGCATTGTCGTAGCATGAACTGTATCGGTCCCACTGTATCGTAGCTTACAGAATGGTTCTTCAAACCATCTGTTTTCCCTTTTGATTGTTGTGGTGTGTGTTGTACCGTGTGTTTGTTTGCATGAATGAATATGAAGTTAGTGAAAAACTTGAGTCTAACTCAAAGTGTTAGCTTTGAAAAACCAAAACCATGAACCTTAGAATTTCCCTCTTACCCCTATATCTATCTCAATCTTTAGATGACTCGTGGAAACCAAGGAGGCAGCAGCTCGTCGCAAGACCCCATGCTGCAGATCTTGCAGAATCTCATCGCAGACCGTGAAGCAAGTAGAGAAGAGCGCCAAGCCAACTTAGCAACATTGTAGCAGATCGTCCAGATGGCTCTCAACAACCAAGGGCATGGAAATCAGGATCACCAGGGATCCAAACTAAAAAAATTTCAGAACACCAATCCCCCAATCTTCAGCCAATCTGAAAACCCGTTAGATGCTGATGACTGGTTGCAGACAATGGAAAACAACTTAGAAGTTGCAAGAGTTGATGACAATGAGAAAGTTCTCTTCGCCACCAACTACCTAGCAGGCGATGCAAGAGCTTGGTGGAATAGTATCCGCAATATGAACTATGGTCAAGTGATGACACGGGAAGCATTCAAAGTCAAGTTCAGCCGCACCCACGTGCCGCAAGCAAGGAAGAATGACTGTGGTGGAGTACCATGGTAGATTCCTGTCACTTGCCAGATATGCATCTGATGAGATCAACACGGAGGCCAAGAAAAAGGAGAGATTCTTGAACAGACTGCATGATGAGATGCAGACTGTTCTCGTCAACATCTGTTTCGAGGATATTGAAGAACTAGTCGACTCTGCCATTCAGATGGAAGGGAAGATTAACCAGGCAAACGACAACTACAAACGTCGTATGATGCAGCAATCTGGATCCAGCAGTCACCAGAAGTACCGTCCCAACCCCTCACCAGGATATGCACCAAGGAACAACCGACCCCCAACGTCTCGCCCAAGCTACCCCAACCGTAGCAGAGGCAATGTGAAGTCCGGAGGAAACAATCACAACTCCGGCAATGCCAACAATTTCAACCGTGCACCTCCCAATAACAACAACAACAACAATGCACCCAGAACCGGCAGCAATGTTGTACCTGTCGCAGTCAAGGGCAAGTCCCAAATCACTTGTTTCGAGTGTGGAGTGAAGGGTCACTATTCCAATGGGTGTCCCAAGAAGACTGCAGCCAATGCCAATGTGAATGCCCCAGCTCAGCAGCAGCGTCGTGTTCAACCAGGAAGAAGATTTGCCCCAGGGAACCCTCACAACCGCAATGGTCGTCGCTTCCACATGAACGCAGAAGAAGCCCAGGAAGCGCCAGATGTAGTGCTGGGTATGTTTTGGCGCCCAGCTAAAATCACTACCAGAAAATCGCTCGTTGTTTCTACCTTTTGCATCATCATGACACCATCATGCATGTTTGTTCATAAAAGTACTTTGCAAAAACCCTATCTTGTTTTCTCATTAGCCCTCCTTTATTTTCAAATCATAAAACCAGGTCTTCCTGGATATTTTATTTGCCTAAAAACTATTTACAAAAGTCTTTTAAAAATAAATAAATAAATAATGTTTGTACCGGGGAGGCAGTCCAGCCGGTCTGACCAGAGGCCCAACCGGCCAGACCGCCTACTACGCGGTTAAACCTAAGCTAAATCCCAAACCCTAGCCCTACCTACCCCCAACCATATCCACCCTCACCAACCCCCCACACAGACGCGCCCACCCCAAATCCCCCTCCCGCCGCCGCCAGCTAGCAAACCCACACTGACCTCATCTCCCGCCTCTCTCTCTCTCTCAACCACCTGACCGGATCGCCACCCCCTGCATCGATCCCCACCCCGTGTGGCCCCGCGTGGACACCACCCTGCCTCCTCCCTCGTTTCCCACCCCACCCCGCCAGCCTGGCCGCACGCCACCAACCCCTGCCCGCCATACACGCACACATACACCACACCGCACGCGCTAGCCCCTGGCCCCACCACGCGTCGCACACCACCGGCCTGCCCCGCTCCTCGTGAACTACCCCGGCCCGCCCCGCTCCTCGTGAACTACCCCGGCCCCACTCGCCCAGTGCGACCCCCACCCCCGCACACAAGCCCGATCCCCACCTACCACGAGCCCCGTCTTCTCCTCCACGTAACCCTGCCACTGCTCTCCTACCCCGCCTCTGCCTACGTTCCCTCCGGCTAACCTCACTCGTGCCCTGCTGCCGCCTGCTCCGTTCTCCTCTCGGACCACCGTCACCGCCCTGGACCACGAGCCCCCGGTGCCGTCGGCTGCCTCTCGCCTCGCTCATCCCCGCCCGCTTCCCAGTTCCTCTCCGCCTCGACGGCGCCCCACCCGCACAGCGCCCTCGCCCTCTCCTGTAGGTCACCGCCAGGAGCAGCGTCGTCACGTCCCTATCGCCCTCCTTCCGGGTCGACCTCGCCGTCCCTGCAAGCTCCGAGCGCCGCCTCTTGCTCGTGGTGCTGCCCGGAGCCCCGCCCGCTTCTTCGTCGACCGACCTCGAGGCCCCACCGCACTTGCTGCGCCTGAGCTGGGTCCTCCTCGTGGCAAGGCCTCGTCGTGCCTATCCTCACCAGCAGCACGCCGTCACCCCCGACACCTTCCTCGCGTCCCCTCGCTGCTGCCTCCACTCTCCACGCAATGCTCGCCGGGAGCCCTCCTCTGGCAGAGCCTCTGCTCCGCATACACGCGCATCGCTCTGGTTCCGGCATCTCCGGCCATGTGGGTTCCTTCAAGGTACTCGGGCCGATGCCTGCACGGGACATTCCCTTTTGACCTTGTTCTTCCTTTTATCCTACCGCCGCTCGCATTGTTGTTAGTGTGCTGTACCAGTGGTGACACATTAGTTCTCTAGGATCTATTTTGATGATGTACGAGTGTGGTGTTGTTGTTCTCAGGCCTCAACCGATTTGTCTCTAGCAACAACAAGATGGAAGAATGTGACCGTGCCAGTGGCGTCAATTCGTTGAACCAGACATCTTTGAGGCGTTGAACAAAGTCGCCACCGATAATCGAAGCCATGGCGTTCTTTTCTCTCCTACATGGACCCAGCACGCCAATGCCTCCCTCATGGACCCAAACACCTCGAGTTCCCCTTCACGGATCTGAGACTCCGACCCCCAAAGACCCTGTTCCTAGAGGCGAAGTCCAAACCCGAGGACCACCAAGCTCTTCTTCCCGGAACGACAAGTTCTTCGACACGGATCCGATGTTCGAACCCCCTGAACCAAGATTCGAAGACCGATCCAGGAGACCGAACCCTGGCACGCCAAGTTCTTCGACCCTGAGGACCGATTCATCGGATGCGACAAGACCTCCTTCTCGGAACCACCAAGTACTCCTTCCCAGATGCGATGCCCGAGAACCCAAGCGCCAAGATCTTCTCCTCGGAACACCATGATCTACTTCACAGATCCGAAGACCCTGAACCCCGAAGTCCGAACCTCGCTTCCCGTCGAACCTGAGACCGAACCCCGAACCCCCGGAACCCAAGATCTCCCGAACCCAGATGTGTACCCCTAGACCCCTATTTTTATAATATGACTTATACATGTCGCATCATTAAATCATCATGCTTGCATAAATGTCATCTGTTGGGTTGGGTTAAATAGTCGATTCACCTAAATTAAATATGGAGTCGATATGCAGAATATTGTTGTCTTTTTCCGGACTCCATTTAAATTGGTGTAGTGAACCGATGCCATGTTTTGCGTTGTTAAAACAATATTTAATTTGCGGGGTATCTGAATAACTTGAACCATTTAATTAATTGTCGGGACCCCGGTTCCGCTTAATATTGACTAATTGCACCGCATCTGTGCCATGTCATGTATCATATCATAAGCATGCCGGATCTTCTGCCGTAATATTAAATATTATATCCGGTGTATCTGCTAGTGTTTGCTTCTTCGCGGATTAGGCCGATGAGTGGATGCGAGTATCGACAAGTTCTCCGTTTATGATCCGTCGGCAGTGTTTCCCAGGTGAGCATATCTCCCCCTTCTACCTATTTTGCATTTATAGTCTTTATTTCCTCCTGTTGATCTATTGTTATCCGTGTCGTGATGCTTGAGTGTTCCGTACCAGTGATATCCCGTGCAGCCTCTATATTGCCATGGACACATCCTATTGCCTGTTGTTTGATAGATAGCTAGCCTTGCGAGTCGTAGTTGCTTGCTTCTGTGTTGCTTCGCGTTGTTGTCGTTCCACCGTTGACGACAAGTGGGCACATGATAATGCAGGAGATGCTTAATGGTGGAGATGGTCATGACTTTAAATACAACTATTAAAATAAGAGATATAACTAATGCAGAGGCATCGGTGGGAAATAGATGTTATTGGGTTCTTCCATGCTCACTTGTGTCCCGTATAACCCCGAGTAGTTGATACCTGTTCCTTGACTATCACACTATCCGCATATGGGACCATGAATCCCCTTAGCCAGAGCTTGATTCATTCTTATTTCCTGGGGCCACAAAGTAGTTTGGGGCTTTATTACTATCCTATACTTATGCCATGCTTTACTGCTTTATTTACGATTGTGCGTGGAGCACCGGTACTGTTTTGGAATGTGGAATGTTTTCGCGGTATCGACAAGCCCAGTCACACTTTCGGGTTCCCAGTCGTTTACAGCCATTGACACAAACCCTGGGTCCATCTCGGAGCTGGCCAACCGTTATGGTAGCTTAGTGGGGTGGCCCCCTGAAATATTTTATGAATCCTGTGATTGCTTTGTCGTGAAAGCCTCGTTGGGTTTTGATTTGGTTTTTCCGAGGTTGATCATGTGTGTGTTGCTATTTGTGCACCCCTGCAGGGTAAATCTTTCTGAAAGCCGTGTCCGCGGTTATGGACGACTTGGAGCATAGTATATCTATCATAGACAAGCATAACTAAAGTAGTGCTATAAATTTGACTTAATATGTGACTAGTAATCAGCTCAAGTATAACGGAATGGATATTAAAAATGCCAACAACTGGTGGATCTGGGTTGTTTTGTGACATGCTATACCTGCCTAGTAAGTATTGCAACTCTAATGGAATGTGATAAAAGTGCCAACAACTGTTGGGTTTTGGGATTCCTTAGGACAATTATATCTGACTAGTAAATGTTCCAACTACCATGGAATGGTTAATTAAAACTGCCCACTACTTATGCTTCAGGATGACTCATGCTATCTATATCTGATTAGTAAGTGCTGCAACTACCACGGAATGAGTAAAATTGCCAACTGTGTGAGTTCCTTGGTCCGACTTCCTCGTTTGGTCTCGAGGGGGAAATACAAGGATTGGTTTGTACGGTGTTAGCTTCAGGTTGGATCCGAATAGGTCTTTCTTATCCCTCTCTAATAACCGCCAGTTGAATCGAGTCTCTATAGGTTGTCTAGTGCCGCTGCGGTCCCGCTTCAGCCCACCATACCTGTGTAGGCGAAGATCGCCGAATTCTAGCCTCGCCATGTACTGGCCTCAGTACTAACGATCCTCTTTTTCCCTTTGCCTTTGTCGGCACCCCTTTTGTTTTAGCAGGTACGAGTTCGACGTCGTTAGCAGGGTTACCCTTCCGGCTTGGCCTGGGCAGGGTTATGGACGCCATTGGTTATTCTTTAGGGCTCTTAGACCCATTTGCATCTTGTCCGTAGTCGGACGCTCTATCGTTTTCAAGGTGATTTGAATCTTTGTATAGTGTATCTGTATTCTTGACTCATGGAGTCGTTATTGTATATATCTGTTCTGTGGGTCCCATCAAGGACTGTTGTGTAATGTTATTACTTCGTTTTCCACCCACACGAAAGTGCCTGGTGGGCGTCCTTGAATCGTTTCTATGCGGGTTTGGCGGAAAGGGCTAAAACTTGCATAGGGCCGATTCGAGGGTGTTACATATGTTTTCTGTCAACTCAGTTTTAGCAAGAGTATTGTTTGATTCGGGAGCATCGCATTCATTTGTCACCGAAGAATTTGCATGCACTAGTAAGATTCCCCTAACCAACCTGAAGCATGTCATGATAGTTCAAATCTGTAACATCCCAAAACTTCAATCCAAGCTTACCAAGATCCAAATCATCAAAATTAGGGTTAACAAAAACTTTTCCAAAGTAAAAATGAAAGCATTCATGTGTATGAGCATTTAAATTAGGATTTGATTTGAATTGACATGGTTCTGTGATTCCTTGCTTGTAAAATGTTTCTTAGATGATTTAAAGATCATCTACATCATTCCCAAACTTTTCCCAAAGAAGAACAACTCAAAATGAATAATGGAAGTGAATGGTCATTTTGGCCAAATTAACTATCATGCCTACTTTGGCTATTACTAATACTCAAAACTTAATAGAACCATGTGTAGATCTTTACACCCCCTGATAGTACACATAATGAGGTACCAAGGCCCACTTTGTGATCTGCTAAAATCTTTCAAATGCTAATTTTAAATGACAGTTTAAAATTGAATCTAATTCATATGGGAAGATCCCACTATTTCAAAAACCACTCAAACAAGCTCAATTTTCAAAACCCAGGCAACCACAGAGTCTCAAGCTTATGCCTAGCAAACCCACAAAAAATATTTTCAAAATTTAAAAGTTTATTTCTTGCGGCCATTTAATCAAACACTTGGCAGGCAGGGTTAAACTCTAAACCATAGCTCACTATTTTGAACAGGGTTTTGCCCCCATTTGATCTCCATTTAATCCTTTGGTCCCCTCATGATCTAACCATACCATTAGCACCCCCCTTGTCCCTAGCCACAGTGCCGAGCCATCCTGAGCACTAGCTCGCTGGCCGACCATGCACTCGCCCCAGCAGACCACCTCCCTCGCTCTCGCCATGTCTAGGAGGTAGCCAGGACCTCACCGCCACCCTCTGTCCCTTCCCCAAGCCAAGCCCAGCAGTGGACCACCGAGGAGAGCCCGTGCCCAGTGCCACCGAGCCATGCCGAGCACGCGCTAGAGCGCAGCACCCGGCACACGTGCACAAGCCGCCGCTCGACCGCAACCCGCGCCCGCCGCTCCGCCAAGACCCAGGGAACACGATGGACACGCCCGTTCGCCGCCCAACGCAACACAACCACCGCTCGCCGTGGACATTGCTGCTTCTGCCGCTCAGAGCGCCAACTGCCCCCGACCGCATACCACCGCCCCTATGCCCGCATTGAGTTACTAGAGCACCGCCAGGAGACCGCCTGTCGATCGCCACCCTCAGCCATGCCGCTAGCCGCCCAAAGCCATGTCGCCACCGTCGCCTGCCCATCCCTCTCGGTCTCGCCGTCGAGCCTATAAAAGGAGGGCACCCCCAGCCGTTTGAAGCACACCACTCCACTCCCCTCACCTCACTGACCGTTCCCCACCTCTAGCCGGAGCAGCGCGAGCACTTGCTTGCCGAAATTTGGCTAGAGTAGCCCGCAGCAAAGGAGGAAGGGGCGCCGCTAATTGTGACCACCCCAAAAGCTGCCTCGACCGTCCCTGAGCTCGCCGTCGACCACCAGTCCGTTTGCCCGTCTCGCTGACCTTGCTGGAGCCCTGGTACGCCCCCTATGCACCCCCACCGAGCCGCTAGGGTTTGATCTCACTGGCGATAGGTCCGTCGTTGACGACAAGCCACAACCGTTGATCCTCAGTCTAATCTAACGGCCCACATCGCCTGCACGGGCTGCGTTATGAGCTTGACTTGTGGACCCCACCTGCAGTTGAGCCTCAAGGTGGTGGACTGACAGGCCACCGTTAATGTTTCCCGCGGGACCTAGTTAGATTGAATTAGAATTTTCCTATTTAGTTTAAACTTAGTACTGTCTCTGAGTTTGAAAATCAATTCCGAGAGTTTTACAAATCCAAATTGCATGAAACCAATTTTTCCTGAAAGGTATTGAAAAAATCTATCTAAGCCCGTTGGATTTAATTCAATTAGAGCTATATATCTCTCCTAGTAAAAATAATAAAACAGAAGCATTTGCACCTTGCAACATTTTTATAAAATTAACCAAGATAGGTTTTGAGTTGATTCCAACTCTCAAAAATCACATTTCACCATACCTATATGAATATGTAATAATATTAAGGTTTACATGCAGTGACTTTGGACTAGTACCAAAATAATGCTATATAGGCATTTCTAGTCACTTTAAATCATTAAATATTGAACTTAAACCAAAGTAATTATGATCCAATCCTTAAATCACATCCCCACATGTTAGAATATGTGGTGATGACATGTGTCCACATGATCCCTTATTTTAAGTGGTGAATATTAAATCTTAGTTAATTTTTCAATGAGTAGAAATTACTTTTCTAAATTAAAAAGAATGAAACTAGTGAATTAAACTTGTGATGCTTGTGATGATAATAGATCATCAAATGTGTGTCTTAGAATGCTAATTAGACTAGTTAAGTATTGTTTGGTGATTGTGTACTCCGTATGTATTTATAGAAGATAGTGCCGACCAAGCTTACGAGGAGGAGGAGTGCTACCAAGAAGAAGAAGAAGAAAACTTCAACCACTGCACCAACCAAGGCAAGCCACCATTAACAATGCAAGCTATTGTTAGCAAGCTAGAATTAAGAGAGATGAATGAGCAAAGATGCTTAGGCATCCTTTGGTCACACCACCTTGAGTATTACTACCCCAAGTATTACCTTACAAGCTTTACTTCCCTTAGGTGACACAAAGTCCCTTACTTGTTTTGAAGGTAGCATAAAAAGTATAAAACTTGACCTATTTAGATAAGCTTTAGATGTCATTCTATGGCATGAGATTGAACCCATCATCTTTCCACCTTAGTGAACACTCTTAACTTAGTAGTTTAGAGTAGATCAAAACTTGAGTCACTTTAGATGGGAGCACTTGGTGAAAGTGAATTATGAAAACCTTGGAATGATGAGTCATTCTATTGAGATGTTTTGACATGTGTTGAGAAACACAAATGGTTTATGATGATGAAAATGTTGAGGCATGGGCCTTAACCCTTTTATAAAACTGATGGTTGGATTCGGATGCGATACCATTCCAAATATACCGTACAACCACACTACCTGAATTGGGTAAGGCTTAGCTGGAAATTTATATGTATTAGTATTAGTTCCCTCGCGGGAGAGGTTTGAGCTGAGGCTACCTCTCATGATGTCCACCTATGCAGTGCCCAAGATGATTGATGGTCATGGTTGGGAGGCCATGCTCATAGGAGAGGTGCTTATACTAGGGTGTGTAAAGGGAAAGTTATGTTTGATTATCTGCATACTAAGTATGATGATTCAGGGTTATCCCTGACAGATGTATCGAATCTTGTGGTGAAAGTGTACCACCTCTGCAGAGTGTCAAACTATTCGAATAGCCGCGTCCATGGTTATGGAGAGTTGGAATGGCCATACTGTTTCGTTGTCAGATGTTTTCCAAATAACTTGAAGTGAATGATGAATCTTGACTTGACCACAACAGGGTTATGTTTATGACAATAGCTCCCCAACTTAAGTGATTCTAGAACTTTATTTTATCTTTCTTTGCTTCAAAACTCAGCTTAGGTTTCAAAGTTAACTTTATTGTTAAACTTAGGTCTAGTACTTTAACTTAGAATTATACTACTTGTTAGTGGTAGTTTGCGAGTACTTAAAGAGTACTCATGGCTTTTGTCCCTCGCTATTCTCATGGCCAGACTATGAAGGAGACTACCAAGATGATGGCCAACAGGACGGCTATGATAACTAGGACTATCTGCCTTCGTTAGCATTGCCTGTGCCCCTGAAGATGGACCCCACCGCTACACTTATCTTTTAATTCCGCTGCTTGTTGTATTAAGACTGGATCATGAGATCCTTATTTGTGTAAGACCTTATGTATGGTTTGTAATGGATGATGTAGTGTGATATCCAATCCGTTATGTCTCGCAAAAATGGTAATACTGGGATTGCGAGGTATGGCATAACGGGCATCTGGGATTAAAAATCCGGGTGTTGACAAGTGGGTATCAGAGCCATCCTGACCATAGGAGACCCTAGTTAGAATGGACGTCCGAACAAAAACTTAGTTTCAAAATCAAAATGAGTATTTACGAAAAACTATCTCCTCTCTTATCCTTGGGAATTCTTGCTTTCTCAAAAATTCATGTTCCTCAAATTCTTACATTACTACTTAAAATTTGACACACTTGATCACTTCACTAATTTCCTCATCCTTAATTCTTGTAGACAGAGACTCAGTTCAGCAAGTTTTACCAGTTGGGAAACGGAGGTCAGCTGATCTTCGAGAGGGATTTGGATTCACTGTCAGAGTTCTTGGGACGCCCACATCCGGAGTTTCTTGGAGCTCAACTTCCAGGACCCCCAGGAGGACACCTAAAGTGGCTAGTCACCGCAGATCTTAGAGGAAGCATTGAAGCACCAACTTCTGGGAGAATTCAGTTCTCCATGAGAGAGAACAACTGGCTAGATGGATTAGCCAGGGCAATGCATGAAGCTCTCGCATGTCTATGTGCCCTCGGCGTCAACAAGATCCAAGGAACCCGTTTTGCCCACTATGCAAGACGTGACTTCATGGGAATGCCGATGGAGATGCCAAGTCATCCAGAGTTGAGGCGTCAAGTGGAGAATCTTGACTTCTTGCTGCATGACAGACAGCAGGAACTAGACAATGCCAGGGAGCTAGCCAACCAGAACCGTGCCATTGCCGACCAAAAGGCCCAGACTTTCGCACTGCTCGTCCAAGATTTCTAGTCTCTTTGCCGCCAGCGTGCTAAGAAGGATCGCACCATCGCCCATCTTTGCAAGAAGGTGGCCGACCTCGAGAAGACCGTCAAGGAGCAGGAAGCTCAGCTTGCCGCCAAGGAAGAAGAAGATGAGGGTGAAGACATCCAGGGAGACATGGACTCTTACCTCAGGAACGATGATGACTTTCTGGAGGAAGATGCCGTGGACTTCTACACTGACGATGAGGACTCCGACTTCATCGACGATGAGTAGATGCACTAGAGCACCGTCGTAGCATGAGATGTATCGGTCCCACTATATCGTAGCTTACAGAATGGTTCTTCAAACCATCTATTTTCTTTTGATTGTTGTGGTGTGTGTTGTATCATGTGCTTGTTTGCATGAATGGAATAAAGTTAGTTGCAAAACCTGAGTCTAACTCAAAGTTTTAGCTTTGAAACCAAAACCATGAACCTTAGACTTTCCCTCTTACCCCTATATCTATCTCAATCTTCAGATGACTCGTGGAAACCAAGGAGGGAGCAGCTCGTCGCAAGACCCAATGCTGCAGATTTTGCAGAATCTCATCGCAGACCGTGAAGCAAGCAGGGCAGAACGTCAAGCCAACTTTGCAACACTACAACAGATCGCCCAGATGGCTCTCAACAACCAAGGGCATGGAAATCAGGATCACCATGGATCCAAACTCAAAAAAATTAAGAATACCAATCCCCCAATCTTCAACCATTCTGAAAACCCATTAGATGCTGACGACTGGTTACAGATGATGGAAAACAACCTCGAAGTTGCAGGAGTTGATGAAAACGAGAAAGTTCTCTTTGCCACCCACTATCTGGCGGGAGATGCAAGATCTTGATGGAATAGCATCCGCAATATGAACCATGGTCAAGTGATGACATGGGAAGCATTCAAAGTCAAGTTCAGCCGCACCCACGTGCCACAAGGTCTAGTCAACAGGATGAGAGATGAAATCCGCGAATTGAAGCAAGGAAGAATGACTGTGGTAGAATACCATGACAGATTCCTGTCACTTGCCAGATATGCACCGGATGAAATCAACACAGAGGCCAAGAAGAAGGAGAGATTCTTGAACGGACTGCATGATGAGATGCAGACTGTCCTCGTCAACATCCGTTTTCAGGATTTCGAAGAGCTAGTCGACTCTGCCATTCAGATGGAAGGGAAGATTAACCAGGAAAACGACAACCGCAAACGTCGTATGATGCAGCAATCAGGATCCAGTAGTCACCAGAAGTATCTTCCCAACCCCTCACCAGGATATGCACCCAGGAACAACCGACCCCCAATGTCTCGCTCAAGCTACCCCAACCGTAGCGGAGGCAATGTGAAGTCCGGAGGAAACCATCACAACTACGGCAGTGCCAACAACTTCAACCGTGCCCCTCCCAAGAGCAACAACAACAACAACACTGCACCTAGAACTGGCAGCAATGTTGTGCCTGTCGCAGCCAAGGACAAGTCCCAGATCACCTGTTTTGAGTGTGGAGTGAAGGGTCACTACTCCAATGAGTGTCCCAAGAAGACTACCGCCAATGCCACTATGAATGCCCCAGCTCAACAACAGCGTCGTGTTCAACCCGGAAGAAGGTTTGCTCCAGGGAACCCTCACAACCGCAACGGTCGTCTCTTCCACTTGAATGCAGAAGAAGCCCAGGAAGCGCCAGATGTAGTGCTGGGTATGTTTTCTATCAACTCAGTTTTAGCAAGAGTATTGTTTAATTCGGGAGCATCGCATTCATTTGTCACCGAAGAATTTGCATGCACTAGTAAGATTCACCCAACCAACTTGAAGCATGTCATGATAGTTCAAATCCCCGGTTCAACTATAAAAGCTAGAAAAATCTGCAAAGATGTGCCTATTAGAATACATGGGATAGATTTTGATGCCAACCTAATAGTACTTGGAACCAAAGGATTGGAAGTAGTACTAGGCATGGACTGGATGTCAAGGCATAAAGGATTGATAGACTGTACTAAAAAAGCCATCACCATGACCAGTAGTTCTGGAGTAACAGTAGAACATATCTCTGAAACCTTACCCCGTCAATTCAAATGCAACAAGAGTCTAGCCCTACCCACCATAGACCAAGTCAGAGTAGTCTGTGAATACCCCGACGTATTCCCAGATGAATTGCCAGGTATGCCCTCGGATAGGGATATTGAGTTCATCATCGAACTAATCCCCGGAACCGGACCCATAGCCCAGAGACCCTATAGCATGAACCCCTCAGAGTTAGTGGAACTGAAGAAGCAGTTAGATGCCATGTTAGCAACAGGCTTGATTCAACAAAGCGCATCGCCATGGAGATCACCAGTGTTATTCGTTGACAAGAAAGATGGAGGCAATCATCTGTGTACAGATTACAGAAAGTTGAATGACGTCACCATTAAGAACAAGTACCCCTTGCCAAAGATAGAGGATCTATTTGATCAGTTGACCGGAGCCTAGGTATTCTCAAAGATTGATCTTAGGACTGGTTATCACCAACTTAAGATTCGTGCAACGGATATTCCGAAGACCGCCTTTACTACTCGCTATGGTTTATACGAGTATACGGTTATGTCTTTTGGATTAACCAATGCCCCTGCTTATTTCATGAATCTCATGAATAAGATCTTTATGAATTTCCTAGATAAGTTTGTAGTTGTATTTATCAACGACATCCTCATCTACTCCAAGTCAGAAGAAGAGCATGAGCAACATCTGAGAATCATCCTAGAAACCCTGAGAGAGCATCAGTTATATGCCCAGTTCAGCAAGTGTCAGTTCTAGCTGAAAGAAGTAGGATTCCTAGGACATATTGTGTCTGCCGGAGGAGTCTCTGTTGATCCCGCCAAGATCAAAGATGTCGAAGAATGGGAAGCCCCAACCACTCAAACCCAAGTCCGTGCATTTCTCGGATTAGCGGGATACTACCGCAAGTTCGTGGAAGGATTCTCGAGCATCGCCAGACCCATGACCCAATTGTTGAAGAAGGACAAGAAGTTTGAATGGACCGACAAATGTGAAGCCAGTTTTCAAGAGCTCGAGAAGAGATTGATATCAGCCCCAATATTGATCATGCCAGACATCAAGAAACCGTTTGATGTATATTGTGATGCATCCAAGATTGGTCTAGGATGTGTATTGATGCAAGAAGGCAAAGTCATCGCGTATCTGTCTCGACAACTGAAGCAGCATGAGCAGAACTATCCAACCCATGATCTTGAGCTACCAGCCGTAGTGCTGGCATTAAAGACATGGCGCCATTATCTGATGGGTAATCGCTGTGAGATTTACTCAGATCACAAGAGCTTAAAGTATATTTTCACTCAAATGGAGCTGAATATGAGGCAAAGGAGATGGATAGAGTTAATCAAGGATTATGACCTTGACATTCACTATCACCCTGGCAAAGCCTATGTGGTAGCGGATGCTCTTAGCAGATTGCCGTGTAGGCTAAATACCATGATCAAGGAGAAGGAACCAAGTTTGTATGAAGAGTTGGAGCAGTTCAAGACTGAATTAGTTAGCAAAGGATTCTTAGCTAGCATTGAACTTCAACCCACTTTGATTAGCCAAATCAAGGATGCCTAGAAGGGGAATGAAAGTATCGACGAAATGAAACGTCTTATTGGTATAGGAAAGGTACCTGAATTCACTGAAGTCGAAGAAGGAGTATTGTGGTACAAAGGACGTATCTGTGTGCCAGCAGATTCAGAGCTAAAGGAAATTATCATGAAGTAAGCTCATGATACTCTTTATTCTATCCACCCCGGAGGAAAAAGATGTATCAAGATTTGAAACAGCAATTTTCGTGGCACAAGATGAAGAGAGAAATCGGAAGCTACATCACCAAGTGTGACATCTATCAAAGAGTCAAAGCAGAACATCAGAGACCTGCAGGACTTTTGCAACCACTGCAGATTCCGGAATGGAAATGGGATTCCATAGGAATGGACTTTATCACCGGTTTGCCTACTTCCAGTAGGGGAAATGACTCAATCTGGGTCATAGTTGATAGACTGTCCAAGGTAGCTCACTTCATACCGGTCAAGACTACCTACCAGAGTGTGAAGCTAGCAGAACTGTATATTGCTAGGATTGTCAGTCTGCATGGAACCCCCAAGACCATCGTATCAGATCGAGGAACCCATTTTACCTCGAGATTTTGGCAGAAAGTTTAGGAAGGATTGGGAAACAAGTTGAACTTTAGCACCGCGTATCACCCGCAAACAGATGGACAAACTGAGAGAGTCAACCAGATGCTAGAGGATATGCTTAGAGCTTGTGTGTTGGAATATGGGTCAAAATGGGAAGACTGCCTGCCTTCCGCAGAGTTCTCATATAACAACAGTTATCAAGCTAGCTTGCAGATGGGACCCTTTGAATTCCTATACGGAAGAAAGTGTCGTACCCCTTTGAATTGGTCGCAAGTAGGATAGAGTCAGATCTTTGGACCCGACATTGTCCGGGAAGCAGAAGAGAAAGTTCATAAAGTCCGTGAGCACCTCAAGACCGCTCAATCCAGACAGAAGAGTTATGCTGACAAGACAAGAAGAGACCTGACTTTCAATGTCGGAGATTTTATATATCTCAAAGTTTCATCATTGAAGGGAACTCAATGCTTTAGTCTGAAAGGAAAGTTAGCCCCCAGATATATTGGGCCTTTCAAGATTCTGAACCATCGAGGAGAAGTATCGTATCAAGTGGAACTGCCTGAAGAGATGTCAGCCATCCACAATGTGTTCCATATCTCATTACTTCGCAAATGTTTGGAAGTGCCTGAGAAGACAGAAGTTTTCAAGAACATCGATCACAGAGCCATAGAAATCAACAATGACCTGACCTATCGGGAAGTGCCCATCCGTATCTTAGAAGAAGCCTACAGAACCACCAGGACCAGGAGTATCAAGTTTCTCAAGATTCAGTGGAGCAACCATACCGAGGAGGAAGCCACTTGGGAGCGTGAAGCTTACATTAGGACAGAGTTCCCATATCTCTTTAGTTCCTAGTTTTCTTTGTAAATCTCGGGACGAGATTTTGTTTAAGGGGGGAAGGTTTGTAACATCCCAAAACTTCAATCCAAGCTTACCAAGATCCAAATCATCAAAATTAGGGTTAACAAAAACTTTTCCAAAGTAAAAATGAAAGCATTCATGTGTATGAGCATTTAAATTAGGATTTAATTTGAATTTCCATGGTTTTGTGATTCCTTGCTTGTAAAATGTTTCTTAGGTGATTTAAACATCATCTACATCATTCCCAAACTTTTCCCAAAGAAGAACAACTCAAAATGAATAATGGAAGTGAATGGTCATTTTGGCCAAATTAACTATCATGCCTACTTTGGCTATTACTAATACTCAAAACTTAACAGAAACATGTGTAGATCTTTACACCCCTTGATAGTACACATAATGAGGTACCAAGGCCCACTTTGTGATCTGCTAAAATCTTTCAAATGCTAATTTTAAATGACAGTTTAAAATTGAATCTAATTCATATGGGAAGATCCCACTATTTCAAAAACCACTCAAACAAGCTCAATTTTCAAAACCCAAGCAACCACAGAGTCTCAATCTTATGCCTAGCAAACCCACCAAAAATCTTTTCAAAATTTAAAAGTTTATTTCTTGCGGCCATTTAATCAAACACTTGGCAGGCAGGGTTAAACTCTAAACCATAGCTCACTGTTTTGAACAGGGTTTTACCCCATTTGATCTCCATTTAATCCTTTGGTCCCCTCATGATCTAACCATACCATTAGCACCCCTCCCCCTTGTCCCTAGCCACAGTGTCGAGCCACCCCGAGCACTAGCTCGCCGGCCGACCATGCACTCACCCCAGCAGACCACCTCCCTCTCTCTCGCCATGTCTAGGATGTAGCCAGGACCTCACCGCCACCCTCTGTCCCTTTCCCAAGCCAAGCCTAGCAGTGGACCACCAAGGAGAGCCGGCGCCCAGTGCCACCGAGCCATGCCGAGCACGCGCCAGAGCGCCGCACCCGGCACGCGTGCACAAGCCGCCGCTCGACCGCAGCCCGCGCCCGCCGCTCCGCCACGACCCAGGGAACACGACGGACACGCCCGTTCGC
Organism: Avena insularis; assembly: GCA_023614405.1. NCBI lineage: Eukaryota > Viridiplantae > Streptophyta > Magnoliopsida > Poales > Poaceae > Avena > Avena insularis. Next base: position 83,717,829 of record CM042684.1, on the reverse strand, counting down.
CGCCCAACGCACCACAGCCACCGCTCGCCGTGGACATTGCCGCTTCTGCCGCTCAGAGCGCCAGCTGCCCCCGACCGCATACCACCAACCCTATGCCCGCATTGAGTTCCTAGAGCACTGCCAGGAGACCGCATGTCGATCACCACCCTCAGCCATGCCGCTAACCGCCTGTAGCCATGTCGCCACCATCGCCTGCCCATCCCTCTCGGTCTCGCCGTCGAGCATATAAAAGGAGGGCACCCCTAGCCGTTTGAAGGACACCACTCCACTCCCCTTACATGACTGACCATTCCCCACCTCTATCCGGAGCAGCGCGAGCACTTGCTCGCCGAAATTTGGTCGGAGTAGCCCGCAGCAGAGAAGGAAGGGGCGCCGCTGATTGCGACCACCCCAGGAGCTGCCTCGACCGTCCCTGAGCTCGCCGTCGACCACCAGTCTGTTTGCCCGCCTCGCCGACCTTGCTGGAGCCCTGGTACACCCCCTATGCACCCCCACCGAGCCTCTAGGGTTTGAGCTCACCGGCGACAGGTCCGTCGTCGACGATAAGCCACAACCATTGATGCTCAATCTAATCTAACGGCCCACATCGCCCCGTACCGCTTCGCGCGTTATGAGCCGCTGACTTGTGGACCCCCCTCTCAGTTGAGCCCCGCGCTGCGGAGTGACACTGGGCCGGCCCGTTAAAGTTTCCCGCGTGACCCAGTTAGTTTGAATTAGAATTTTTCTATTTAGTTTAAACTTAGTTCTGTCTCTGAGTTTGAAAATCAATTTAGAGAGTTTTACAAATCCAAATTGCATGAAACCAATTTTGCCTGAAAGATATTGAAATAATCTATCCAATACCGTTAAATTTAATTCAATTAGAGTTATAGATCTCTCCTAGTAAAAATAATAAAACAGAAGCATTTGCACCTTGCAACATTTTTATAAAATTAACCAAGATAGGTTTTGAGTTGATTCCAACTCTCAAAAATCACATTTCACCATACCTATATGAATATGTAATAATATTAAGGTTTACATGTAGTGACATTGGACTAGTACCAAAATAATGCTATATAGGCATTTCTAGTCACTTTAAATCATTAAATATTGAACTTAAACCAAAGTAATTATGATCCAATCCTTAAATCACATTCCACATGTTAGAATATGTGGTGATGACATGTGTCCACATGATCCCATATTTTAAGTGGTGAATATTAAATCTTAGTTAATTTTTCAATCAGTAGAAATTACTTTTCTAAATTAAAAAGAATGAAACTAGTGAATTAAACTTGTGATGCTTGTGATGATAATAGATCATCAAATGTGTGTCTTAGAATGCTAATTAGACTAGTTAAGTATTTTTTTGGTGATTGTGTACTCATTATGTATTTATAGAAGATACTGCCGACCAAGCTTACGAGGAGGAGGAGTGCTACCAAGAAGAAGAAGAAAACTTCAACCACTGCACCAACCAAGGCAAGCCACCATTAACAGTGCAAGCTATTGTTAGCAAGATAGAAATAAGAGAGATGAATGAGCAAAGATGCTTAGTCATGCTTTGGTCACACCACCTTGAGTATTACTACCCCAATTATTACCTTACAAGCTTTACTTCCCGTAGTTTACACAAAGTCCCTTACTTGTTTTGAAGGTAGCATAAAAAGTATAAAACTTGACCTATTTAGATAAGCTTTAGATGTCATTCTATGGAATGAGATTGAACCCATCATCTTTCCACCTTAGTGAACACTCTTAACTTAGTAGTTTAGAGTAGATCAAAACGTGAGTCACTTTAGATGGGAGCACTTGGTGAAAATGAATTATGAAAACCTTGGAATGATGAGTCATTCTATTGAGATGTTTTGACATGTGTTGAGAAACACAAATGGTTTATGATGATGAAAATGTTGAGGCATGGGCCTTAACCCTTTTATAAAACTGATGGTTGGATTCGGATGCGATACCATTCCAAATATACCGTACAACCACACTACCTGAATTGGGTAAGGCTTAGCTGGAAATTTATATGCATTAGTATTAGTTCCCTCGCAGGAGAGGTTTGAGCTGAGGCTACCTCTCATGATGTCCACCTATGCAGTGCCCAAGATGATTGATGGTCATGGTTGGGAGGCCATGCTCATAGGAGAGGTGCTTATACTAGGGTGTGTAAAGGGAAAGTTATGTTTGATTATCTGCATACTAAGTATGATGATTCAGGGTTATCCCATGATGTATCGAATCTTGTGGTGAAAGTGTACCACCTCTGCAGAGTGTCAAACTATTCGAATAGCCGTGTCCGCGGTTATGGACAGTTGGAATGGCCATACTGTTTCGTTGTCAGATGTTTTCCAAATAACTTGAAGTGAATGATGAATCTTGACTTGACCACAACAGGGTTGTGTTTATGACAATAGCTCCCCAACTTAAGTGATTCTAGAACTTTATTTTATCTTTCTTTGCTTCAGAACTCAGCTTAGGTTTCAAACTTAACTTTATTGTTAAACTTAGGTCTAGTACTTTAACTTAGAATTGTACTACTTGTTAGTGGTAGTTTGTGAGTACTTAAAGAGTACTCATGGCTTTTGTCCCTGGCTATTCTCATTGCCAGACTATGAAGGAGACTACCAAGATGATGGCCAACAGGAGGGCTATGATAACTAGGATTATCTGCCTTCGTCAGCATTGCCCGTGCCCCTGAAGATGGACCCCACCGCTACGCTTATCTATTAATTCCGCTGCTTGTTGTATTAAGACTGGATCATGAGATCCTTATTTGTGTAAGACCTTATGTATGGTTTGTAATGGATGATGTACTGTGATATCCAATCCGTTATGTATCGCAAAAATGGTAATCCTGGGATTGCGAGGTATGGCATGACGGGCATCTGGGATTAAAAATCCGGGTGTTGACAAAATCCCCGGTTCAACAACCAAAGCTAGAAAAAATTTCAAAGTTGTGCCTATCAGAATACATGGGATATATTTTTATGCCAACCTAATTGTACTTGGAACCAAAGGATTGGAAGTAGTACTAGGTATGGACTGGATGTCAAGGCATAAAGGACTGATAGACTGTGCTAAGAAAGCCATCACCATGACCAGTAGTTCTAGAGGAACAGTAGAGCATATCTCTGAAACCTTACCCCGTCAATTCAAGTGTAACAAGAGTGTAGCCCTGCCCACCATAGACCAGGTCAGAGTAGTCTGTGAATACCCTGACGTATTCCCAGATGAATTGCTAGGTATGCCCCCGGATAGGGATGTTGAGTTCATTATCGAACTAATCCCCGGAACCGGACCCATAGCCCAGATACCCTATAGCATGAAACCCTCAGAGTTAGTGGAACTGAAGAAGCAGTTGGATGCCATGTTAGAGAAAGGCTTGATTCAACCAAGCGCATCGCCCTGGAGATCACCAGTGTTATTCGTCGACAAGAAAGATGGAGGCAACCGTCTGTGCACAGATTACAGAAAGTTGAATGACATCACCATCAAGAACACGTACCCCTAGCCAAAGATAGAGGATCTATTCGATCAATTGAGTGGAGCACAGGTATTCTCAAAGATTGATCTTAGGACTATTTATCACCAACTTAAGGTTCATGCAACGGATATTCCTAAGACCGCCTTTACTACTCGCTATGGTTTATACAAGTATACGGTTATGTCTTTTGGATTAACCAATGCCCCTGCTTATTTCATGAATCTCATGAATAAGATATTTATGAATTTCCTAGATAAGTTTGTAGTTGTGTTTATCGACGACATCCTTATCTACTCCAAGTCAGAAGAAGAGCACGAGCAACATCTGAGAATCATCCTAGAAACCCTAAGAGAGCATCAGTTATATGCCAAGTTTAGCAAGTGTGAGTTTTGGCTGAAAGAAGTAGGATTCGTAGGACATATTGTGTCTGCCGGAGGAGTCTCTGTTAATCCCACCAAGATCAAAGATGTCGAAGAATGGGAAGCCCCAACCAATCAAACCCAAGTTCGTTCATTTCTCGGATTAGCGGGATATTACCGCAAGTTCGTAGAAGGATTCTCGAGCATAGCCCGACCAATGACCCAATTGTTGAAGAAGGACAAGAAGTTTGAATGGACAAACAAATGTGAAGCCAGTTTCCAGGAGCTGAATAAGAGATTGATATCAGCCCCAATATTGGTCATGCTAGACATCAAGAAGCCATTTGATGTGTATTGTGACGCATCCAAGATTGGTCTAGGATGTGTATTGATGCAAGAAGGCAAAGTCATCGCGTATCTGTCTCGACAACTGAAACAGCATGAGCAGAACTATCCGACCCATGATCTTGAGCTAGCAGCTGTGGTTCTAGCATTAAAGACATGGCGTCATTATTTGATGGGTAATCGCTGTGAGATTTACTCAGATGACGAGAGTTTAAAGTATATTTTCACTCAGAAGGAGCTGAATATGAGGCAAAGGAGATGGATAGAGTTAATCAAGGATTATGACCTTGACATTCACTATCACCCCGGCAAAGCCAATGTGGTAGCGGATGCTCTTAGCAGATTGCCGTGTAGGATAAATACCATGATCAAGGAGAAGCAACCAAGTTTGTATGAAGAGTTGTAGCAGTTCAGGACTGAATTAGTTAGCAAAGGATTCTTATCTAGCATTGAACTTCAACCCACTTTGATTAGCCAAATCAAGGAAGCCCAGAAGGGGAATGAAAGTATCGACATAATCAAACGTCGTATTGGTACAGGAAATGTACCTGGATTCACCGAAGACGAAGAAGGAGTACTGTGGTACAAAGGACGTATCTGTGTGCCAGCAGATTCAGAGCTAAAGGAAATTATCATGAAGGAAGCTTATGATACTCTTTATTCTATCCACCTCGGAGGAACGAAGATGTATCAGGATTTGAAAGAGCAATTTTGGTGGCACAAGATGAAGAGAGAAATCGGAAGCTACATCGCCAAATGTGACATCTGTCAAAGAGTCAAAGCAGAGCATCAGAGATCTGCAGGACTGTTGCAACCATTGCAGATTACGGAATGGAAATGGGATTCCGTCGGAATGGGCTTTATCACCGGTTTGCCTACTTCCAGTAGGGGAAATGACTCAATCTAGGTCATAGTTGATAGACTGTCCAAGGTAGCTCACTTCATACCTGTCAAGACTACCTACCAGAGTGCGAAGCTAGCAGAGCTGTACATTGCTAGGATTGTTAGTCTGCATGGAACCCCCAAGACCATAGTATCAGATCGAGGAACCCAGTTTACCTCGAGATTTTGGCAGAAAGTGCAGGAAGGATTAGGAACCAAGTTGAACATCAGTACCGCGTATCACCCGCAAACTGATGGACAGACTGAGAGAGTCAACCAGATCCTAGAGGATATGCTTAGAGCTTGTGTGCTGGAATACGGATCAAAATGGGAAGACTGCCTGCATTTCACAGAATTCTCATATAACAACAGTTATCAAGCTAGTTTGCAGATGGCACCATTTGAATTCCTATACGGAAGAAAGTGTCATACCCCTTTGAATTGGTCGCAAGTAGGAGAGAGTCAGATCTTTGGACCCGACATTCTCCGGGAAGCAGAAGAGAAAGTTCACAAAGTCCGTGAGCACCTCAAGACTGCCCAATCCAGACAGAAGAGTTATGCTGACAAGAGAAGGAGAGACCCGACTTTCAATGTCGGAGATTTTGTGTATATCAAGGTTTCACTATTGAAGGGAACTCAACGCTTTAGTCTGAAAGGAAAGTTAGCCCCCAGATATATCGGACCCTTCAAGATTCTGAACCATCGGGGAGAAGTATCGTATCAACTAGAACTGCCTGAAGAGATGTTAGCCATCCACAATTTGTTCCATATCTTGTTACTTCGCAAATGCTTGGAAGTGCCCGAGAAGACTGAAGTTTTCAAGAACATCGATCACAGAGCTATAGAAATCAACAATGACCTGACCTATCGGGAAGTGCCCATCCGTATCTTAGAAGAATCCTACAGAACCACCAGGACCAGGAGTATCAAGTTTCTCAAGATTCAGTGGAGCAACCATACCGAGGAGGAAGCCACTTAGGAGCGCAAAGATTACATTAGGACAGAGTTCCCAGATCTCTTTAATTCCTAGTTTCCTTGTAAATCTCGGGACGAGATTTTGTTTAAGGGGGAAGGTTTGTAACAGCCCAAAACTTTAATCCAAGCTTATCAAGATCCAAATCATCAAAATTAGGGTTAACAAAAACTTTTCCAAATTAAAAATGAAAGCATTCATGTGTATGAGCATTTAATTTAGGAATTGATTTAAATTGCCATGGTTCTATGATTCTTTGGTTGTAAAATGTTTGTATGGTAAATTAAACATCATCTAAACCTTTCCCAAGAAAATCCCAAAGAAAATCAAATCAAAAAAAATTAAAAAGGAGGAATGGTCATTTTGGTCATTTTAATCCACTACACTACTTTGAGTGTTCCTAGCACTCATTTCTCAACAGAAATAATTCTAGATCTTTACACCCCTTGCTAGTACACATAATGAGGTACCAAGGCCCACTTTGTGATCTGCTAAAAACATTCAAATGCTAATTTTAAATGATAGTTTAAAATTGAATCTATTTCATATGGGAAGATCCCACTATTTCAAAAACCACTCAAACAAGCTCCATTTTCAAAACCCAAGCAACCATAGAGTCTCAAGCTTATGCCTAGCAAACCCACCAAAAATCTTTTGAAAATTCAAAAGTTTATTTCTTGCGGCCATTTAATCAAACACTTGGCAGATAGGGTTAAACTCTAAATCCTAGCTCACTGTGTTGAACAGGATTTTGCCCCCAAATGATCTCCATTTAATACCCTTGTTCCCTCATGATATAACCAGACCATTAGCACCTCACCCCCTTGTCCCTAGCCATAGTGCCGAGCCACCCGGAGCACCAGCTCGCCGGCCGACCATGCACTCACCCCAGCAGACCACCTCCCTCTCTCTCGCCATGTCTAGGAGGTAGCCAGGACCTCACCGCCACCCTCTGTCCCTTCCCCGAGCCAAGCCCAGAAGTATACCACCGAGCAATCCACGCATAAAGTGCCACCACGCCATGCCAAGCACGCGCCAGAGCGCCACACCCGGCACGCGTGCACAAGCCGCCGCTCGACCGCAGCCCGCGCCCACCGCTCCGCCATGACCCAGGGAACACGACGGACACGCCCATTCGCCGCCCAACGCACCACAGCCACCACTCGCCGTGGACACCGCTGTCTCTGCCGCTCAGAGCGCCAGCTGCCCCCGACCGCATACCACCGCCCCTAAGCCATCATTAAGTTCCTAGAGCACCGCCAGGAGACCGCCCGTCGATCGCCACCCTCAGCCATGCCGCTAGCCACCCGTAGCCATGTCACCACCGTCGCCTGCCCATCCCTTTCGGTCTCGCCGTCGAGCCTATAAAAGGAGGGCACCCCCAGCCATTTGAAGCACACCACTCCACTCCCCTCATCTTAATGACCGTTCCCCACCTCTAGCCGGAGCAGCGCGAGCACTTGTTCGCCGGAATTTGGCGAGAGTAGCCCTTAGTAGAGGAGGAAAGGGCGCTGCTGATTGCAACCACCCCCGGGGCTGCCTCGATCGTCCCTGAGCTCGCTGTCGACCACCAGTCCGTTTGCCCACCTCCCCGACCTTGCTGGAGCCCTGGTACGCCCCCTATGCACCCCCACCGAGCCTCTAGGGTTTGAGCTCACCGGCGACAGGTCCGTCGTCGACGATAAGCCACAACCATTGATCCTCAATCTAATCTAACGGCCCACATCGCCCCGTACCGCTTCGCGCGTTATGAGCCGCTGACTTGTGGACCCCCCTGTCAGTTGAGCCCCGCGCCGCGGAGTGACACTGGGCCGGCCCGTTAGAGTTTCCCGCGCGACCCAGTTAGTTTGAATTAGGATTTTTCTATTTAGTTTAAACTTAGTTCTGTCTCTGAGTTTGAAAATCAATTTAGAGAGATTTACAAATCCAAATTGCATGAAACCAATTTTGCTTGAAAGGTATGGAAACGATCTATCCAAGACCGTTGGATTTAATTTAGTTAGAGTTATAGATCTCTCCTAGTAAAAATAACAAAACAGAAGCATTTGCACCTTGCAACATTTTTATAAAATCAACCAGGATAGATTTTGAGTTGATTCCAACTCTCAAAACTCACATTTCACCATACCTATCTGAATATGTAATAATATTAAGGTTTACATGCAGTGACTTTGGACTAGTACCAAAATAATGCTATATAGGCATTTCTATTCACTTTAAATCATTAAATATTGAACTTAAACCAAAGTAATTATGATCCACTCCTTAAATCACATTCCCACATGTTAGAATATGTGGTGATGACATGTGTCCACATGATCCCATATTTTAAGTGATGAATATTAAATCTTAGTTAATTTTTCAATGACTAGAAATTACTTTTCTAAATTAAAAAGAATGAAACTAGTGAATTAAACTTGTGATGCTTGTGATGATAATAGATCATCAAATGTGTGTCTTAGAATGCTAATTAGACTAGTTAAGTTTTGTTTGGTGATTGTGTACTCCGTATGTATTTATAGACGATTGTACCGACCAAGTCTACAAGGAGGAGGAGTTCTACCAAGAAGAAGAAGAAAACTTCAACCACTGCACCAACCAAGGCAAGCCACCATTAGTAATGCAAGTTAACACTTGCAAGTATAATGCTTAGCAAGCTAGGATTAAACTAGATGGTTTAGCAAGATGCTATAGGCATACTTGAGTCATACCACTTTGACTAGTCTTTACCCCAAGTCTTATTTACATGCTTTATTTCCTTTACTTTACACAAAGTTCTTTACCTCTTTAGCAGGTAGCATAAAGAGTATAAAACTTGACCTATTTAGAACCCTTTAGATGTCATTCTATGGCATGAGATTGAACCCATCATTTTCACCTTAGTGAACACTCTTAACTTAGTAGTTTAGAGTAGATAAAAACTTGAGTCACGTTAGATGGGAGCATTTGGTGAAAATGAATTATAAAAACCTTGGAATGATGAGTCATTCTATTGATATGTTTTGACATGTGTTGAGAAACACAAATGGTTTATGATGATGAAAATGATGAGGCATGAGCCTTAACCCTTTTATAAAACTGATGGTTGGATTCAGATGCGATACCATTCCAAATTTACCATACAACCACACTACCTGAATTGGGTAAGGCTTAGCTGGAAATTTATATGCATTAGTATTAGTTCCCTCGCGGGAGAGGTTTGAGCTGAGGCCACCTCTCAATGTTGTACACCTATGTAGTGCCCAAGATGACTGATGGTCATGGTTGGGAGGCCATGCTCATAGGAGAGGTGCTTATAGTAGGGTGTGTAAAGGGAAGGTTATGTTTGATTATCTGCATACTAAGTATGATGATTCAGGGTTATCCTTGACAGATGTATCGAATCTTGTGGTGAAAGTGTACCACCTCTGCAGAGTGTCAAACTATTCGAATAGGCGTCATGTTATGGGCGATTGGAATGGCCATACTGTTTCATTGTCAGATGTTTTCAAAAATGACTTATGAAAGGAATGATGAATCTTGACTTGACCACAACAGGGTTGTGTTTATGACAAAAGCTTCCCAACTTAAGTGATTCTAGAACTTTACTTTATCTTTCTTTGCTTCTGAACTCAGCTTAGGTTTCAAACTTAACCTTATAATTAAATATAGAGTTAGCACTTTGACTTAGAACTATTTTACTTGTTAGAGGTAGTTTGCAAGTACTTAAAGAGTACTCATGGCTTTTGTCCCTGGCTATTCTCATGGCCAGACTATGAAGGTCACTATCAAGATGATGGCCAGCAGGACGGCTATGATAACTAGGACTATCTACCTCACAAGATTGCTGTGCCACGAAGATGGACCCCACCGCTACGCTTATCTTTTAGTTCCGCTGTTTGTTGTATTAAAGACTGGATCATGAGATCCTTATTTGTGTAAGACCGTATGTATGGTTTGTAATGGATGATGTACTGTGATATCCAATCCGTTATGTCTCGCAAAAATGGTAATCCTGGGATTGTGAGGTATGGCATAATGGGCATCTAGGATTAAAAATCCGGGTGTTGACACAGGGCCTCCACCGACCACCCCACTCGACGGCGCAGAGGATGCACCAGCGGAGCTGCTCCTGGATCTCTGCCGACGCACGGGCTGGTCCGGGTCGGCGGTGGGTTACTCAGCCAGGATCCATGGAGGAGGATAGATATCCGTTGCCACGGTGAACTTGGTCAGGATCCGTGGCGGCGGATGGCCAGGGATTCATAGCGGCGAGATGGTCCAAACAGAGCCGTCGGCCACTTGCGAAGCAGGGGATGTGGATGGAACCGCCGGTAGATCTCAAGGCGGACGGGAGGGCACCGCTGGTGGACGGGAACCAGGCCGGAAGAGGAAAGCAGGGGCGACGATGTTTGCCTCTCGTTCTCAGGACCTCTCTCTCCCCTCATAAGAAGGGAACCGTTCAGTTTAACTCTGCGGTGGCACGGTGGGTAATATCTTCAAAATATCAGGGGCAAAATCATCCAAAAAAAGGCTGGTTAACAAAAGCATTGTTTACTTTATTATTAGGTATAGATAGTGCTACGCGTCCTCCGGGTGGAAACTTTTCATCCCGGGGTCTCCAGCCGTCCGATCTGGCCGGATCAACGGTCAGATCTGCTTTTCGCCGACATCCCACTTTTGCTACAAATAGTCCCACTTTCTCTACAATTAGTCCCGCTTTTGCTTCATATAGCAGAAAACGATTCGGTCCAAAAAAAAGAAGAGGCAGACTAGACCTCGACGGAGACCTCCTCGGAGACTTTGTAGCAAAAAAAGTACCAATGTAGCAAAACCGACTTCGTCGGAAAATATCGCTGGAGACTCACCGGAAAAAACCTAGTTAGAGACCTCATAGGTTTACGCTATTGTAGCAAACACATTACGCTATTGTAGCAAAAAAATGAAGGTAGCAGAACCAGCATCGCACTCGCCAGGGACTCCGCCAAAATACCTCGCCAAAGACCGTGTAGCAAAAACTTTACGCAGCAAACCACAAAACTTATGTACCAAAAAAATAGCAACTGTAGCAAAAAATCGACTTCGCTGGAGATATCATCGATGACTTGGTAGAAAAAAAGTTAGGATACCATAGCAAAATCGACTTTGTCGGAGACTTTCGTCGAAAATGTCGTACCAAATACTTAGTGCTATTGTAGTAAACACATAGAACAAAAATAGCAAAAAAACTACTATTGTAGCATCGCCCTGTAGCAAAATCTCAAAAACACATCCATTGTCGGTAGCATCACGTCCTTCATTTGTAGCAATGACGGTCACTTCTTGTAGCATCGTTGTCCTGCATGTGTAGCACCGTGTCATGGCTCCACTTCAAACACCATCGACCACGCCGGAGAGGAAGGGAGCGAGATGGAGGTCCGGGGCGACGCCAGGATGTAGAGGGAGGCACCGCTCGTGGAAGGAGAGGTCGGCAACGACTCAGGGAGGGGGAAGCGAGCTTGTTCTAGCGAGGTGAAGAGGGGCGCTTCAGCGACACAGGCAGCAGCGGCAAGTCGGCATGGCGGAGAGGGGCGTCGACGTGGGGCTGCTAAGGCGAGGCGGCATGGCGGAGAGGTGGCGCGAGGATGTGAGATCTGGCGGCCCGGTCCGGCAATGAAGGTTTCTCGCTCCGGTGGGCGTGGTCCAGCGGCGGCAGCTGCCTGCTCCGGTGGGCATGGTCCGGCGGTGGCGGCTGGCTGCTCCGGCGGGCGTGGTACAGTGGCGGCGGGCGGTGAGTTTCTGTAGGCGAGAGCAGATCATGGGTGGCAGGGTGCCGTATGCAGTTGAGGAAAAGGAGACATGATCATGGGGGCCACACGCGAGACGGAGCGACGCGGAAGGAGCTGATCCGGGGGATCGAATGATGACCCGGGGGATCGAATCGTTCAATCCCCGGGGGAACAGTATCATTTCCCTTTTGTAATATTATTATTACTTAATCAAAATTCTGAAATAAAAATAATATCCGTATTTTTTTAAACTATCGCACAGAGCTATCGTCAAAGTTGTCAAGTATTAGGACCAACTGTTTCTCCACTCAAGCAATCTTTGAATTCAAAGTAGTCCGCAAAAGGAAAAAATAACGGTTGTCTAAGGCACGGACGGTAAGAGCATCTCCAACCACGAGCCCTAAAGGGCATCTCGAGGGCGATGCTCGCGGCGGCCTAGTCCTGATGTCCGTCTCCAGCGGGATGGGGTTGTGTATCTTGTCATGCACTACCCTCTCCTTGGCCATAGAGGGAAATCTTCTTTATGATCGTATGAGGTCTTTTGGGAATGATGGTTGGCCTCCCATCATGTGCGTGTTAATATAGTCGAGTGAGATTACATGGATGGTTACAACGTACAGGAGATACATATGAGAGACATAGAGGAAACAATCGTGATCTTCATAATGGGCCCGATCGGTACAATCTTGATAAGAAGGAAAGTAACTAATTCAAACTCCATCTCTCTATCTACCATACCGGGACTACCTCAACTCACATGACATGTGCGAGCGTACAATATTTTGTATCGCTAACACTCCTCCTCAACCACAACTCCTTTTAAGGTTGAGATTGTACTTGTATTCTTCAAACTGTCGAGTCGGTAGTGCCTTGGTGAAACCATCCGCTATCTGATCCTTTGATAGAATGAATCAGATCTCTAGTTGTTTACTTACTACTCTTTCTCTTATAAAATGAAAATAAATTTCAATGTGTTTAGTTCTAGCATGAAATATGGGATTTGCAGAAAGGTAAGTTGCACCTATATTATCACACCATAAACATGAAGTTTGATCTCTTGGGATTCCAAGTTCTCCCAATAGAGACTCAATCCATATAACTTCAGCAGTAACATTTGCTAGAGATTTGTATTCAGGCTCTGTGCTTGATCTTGACACCGTTGCATGTTTTTTGGCACTCCAAGAAATTAGGTTAGGTCCAAAATACACAGAAAAACCTCTTGTGGACCTCCTATCATCAACACAACCTGCCCAATTAGTATCTGAGAAAGCACTCACCAATGTAGAGGATGATCTCCTGAAGGTTAACCCAAGACCTGATCACCTAATGTCCCATTGATATACCTTAGTATTACTTTTACAACTGTCCAATGTACATTGGTAGGTGCATCAAGAAACTAACATACCTTGTTGACATAAAAAGCAATGTCTGGCCTAGTAAGAGTCAAATATTGTCATGCTCCTACTATGCTTCTGTACCTTGTGTTGTCTTCTGGTCCTAGGAGATCTCCTTCTGTGACAGAGAGATTTTCTGATGCAGATAGCGGTGTTGGTAATGATTTGCATTGTTTCAACCCAATTCTATTTATCAAATCAAGAGCATATTTCTCTTGAGTTAGTACAACATCTTGGTTGAATTGTTTTACCTCTATACCCAAAAACAAGTGCAAGTCACCAAGATCCTTTAATGCAAAAGTGAACTAAGATCTTGAAGAAGTGAGTTGATTGCCTTGTTACAGGAGCTAGTGACAATGATATCATCAACATATACTAGCACAAATATAATGATACCTGACTTTTTATATATAATCAATGACGTGTCTGCCTTGGATGCCAGAAACCCAAGTTCTTGCAGCTTTGTACTTAGCTTGTGAAACCATGCTCTTGGAGCTTGCTTGAACCCATAAAGTGAGTTGTCAAGTCTACACACATGATGAGGCACATTGGAATCCTCATAACTAGGTGGATGTTTCATATAGACCTCTTCTTTCAGAACACCATGAAGAAACACGTTCTTCACATCTAGTTGCCTCAAACTCCATCCTTTTGAAACTAAAACAGCTAGAACAAGCCTGATAGTAGCAGCTTTAACAACAAGACTAAATGTATCTTCATAGTCTATACCATATCTTTGTTTAAATCCCTTTGCTACTAATCTAGCTTTGTATCTATCAATAATACCATCAAATTTTCTTTTGTTTCTATAGACCCATTTACAATCTATCAAATTGCTACCTTTTTTGTACGGTACTAAATGCCATGTTCTATTGTCTACTACAGTCTTATATTCATCATCCATAGCCTCTTTCCAATTTTTATTTTTAGAGCTACTTGTAGATTTTCAGGCTCATCAATAGAGCAGGATAAATTGTACCTAATAGTTCCATCCTTAAAGATTTTGGGCTTAGCGTTAACGGTTTTAGGCCTTGTCATATGAGTTTGCAGGTTGGGTTTAGAGCGACTGGCTACAGAGGATCCACTTATGGTCGCACCTGATCCTGAACCGCCTGCAGCGCCAAAAGATTCTGACGCGGTCTCCTCATGGCGCGTGAACCCGCACGTGGGCGCGCGATACGCGGTCTCCTCCTGGCGCGTGAACCCGTGCGTGGGTGCGCGATGCGCTGTCCTGTGATGGAGCGTGTCAACAGTGGACTCCATAGAGTCATCACGGGAGGAGCTCGTTTCGCTTGAGTAGGGTGCGTCCACTGCGATGCTTGGCGGCGATTAGCTGGAGGCGCATGGGCCAGCTGACGCGACGCCCGGGCCACCTGACATGACACGCGGGACACCGGGCGCCATGCTGAAAGAATATTTCATGATCTCTTGTGTTTTGTGTGTTAGATAATAATACCATGGAGTTTCTCATGTGTGTTAAGTGCTGCAGGTAAGAAAACTTGTTGTTGGGGGGCCGGATAATCCGGCCTGGCCCTCTTGGCCAGAGTTGGTTGTTGGGGGACAATCCGAGGCTGGGGCGGATTTTCCCCCAGCCGGATAATCCAGCCCCCACAAGAAGTGACCAAAGGAAGATCAGCGCAACCTTCTGTCTAGGGGCAGATTTCCCCTGGACAATCCGAGGCTGGGGTGGATTTTTCTCCCAGCCGGATAATCCGGCCCCCAGGAGAAGCTGCCAAGGATGGCTCAACGTGACCTTCTATCCGGGGGCGGATTTTCCCCCGGATAATCCGAGTCTGGGCGGAGTTTTCCCTAGTCCGGATAATCCGGCCCTCACTTAGGCTGGATAATCCGGCCTCAGATTACTCCAACGGCTCTGTTTAGACAAGGGTATAAAAGCCCCAATCACCCCTCTTGTTAGATCTCTTGATTCATTCGAAAAATTTCTGATCTATTGCAAAAGATCTCATTCAAGATCTCCCACTTCAACCACCCGAAGGCTTCGATCTTTGGGGGAATTGAAGGAGGAGACTTCATTCTTCGACATCACGAATCAAGCGCTTCAACTCCACTCCATTCACTTGGAGATCTCTTGATCTAGTACTCTTGTTAATATCTAGTTATAGTGTTTCGATATTGATAACTTTGTTCTTGTGGCAGCTTGTTGTCATTACAGGAGCCTCCAATTCGGTTGTGGAGTTGTGCCCCGCTAGTTGTATAAAGGCATCGGTTCCCGCCTCGAAGGGTTCCAATAGTGGAAAGGTGGATCGAGCCTTTGGTGGCGAGATCCATTAGAGAAGAGGGTGAGGCCTATTGTGGCGTGGTGGTCTTAGAACCACTCACCCCTCCAATGCAGATGTACTTCCCTTAACAAGGAAGGAACTGCAGTAAAACAAATCCCGTGTCTTCGTGTGCTCCACTACGGTTTCCTCGTTCCTCACTCTTACTCGCCTTTACTCGCTAGTGGCTAGGTTTGCATATAGGGAAATTCTACGTAGTTTCATATCTAGAGAATTTATCTTTTGTGTCAAGACTAAAATTGAAAAAGTATTAAAATTTGAAGTAGCACCGATTCACCCCCCCTCTAGGTGCCCATAAGATCCATTTCACTTGGTATCAGAGCCTCGGCTCTTTATTCGGGCTTAACCTCCTAAGATAAGTATGGTTACTAAGGAAAATGGGAGTGAGGTTGTGGACAAGGTCACAATGGATGACCTCAAGACGTTGGAAACAACCTTGTTGAAATCCTTTGAGACCAAAATGGAAGAGATGTAGCAAATGATTGCTCGTCTTACCTCATCTACAGCCCCACCTCCATCTTCCTCTGAGGCCACCACTCCTCTATCTAAGGATAAGGCTCATGTCGACTCTAAGGAAGATGAGATGGTGGGTGAGAAAAGTAATGGCTCCACTTCCAAGAAGGGAAGTGGTAAGGAGGATTATAGTGAGGTCTCTCACTTACATTCTCCCAACCCACCTATCCCTCATCCTCATATAAACAATAGGGGTGATCCACCCAAGGTTACTGCATCTTCATTTAATCAATGGCAATTCTTAATGAAATCTCATGTGTGCAGTTCGTCAATTGAGCTTTGGAGGATCATTGAAGATGGCCTTCATATTGGAGATCCCACCAACTTGACTAGAAGAGAAGTTGTGGATAGTCAACTAAATGCAACGGCTCTTCATATGATTCAGCTTGGAGAGGGTCCCAAGGACATGCCACATATTGAGCACTTTAACACCGCCAAAGAAGCTTGGGATGCTCTCACCGACCTGTTCATCGGAAATGAAAGCATGAGAAGAAATAGGTATGATGTTCTTAGTAATGAAGCCGAAGGATTTTACATGTTGGATGGTGAGGACCATGAAGACATGTATAGAAGGCTTAATAGCATTGCAACAACATTTAGAAAGCATGGATCCACTCACATTGATGATGCTTAGATCAAAAGGAAATATGTGAGTGCCCTCATGCCATTTGAGCCAACAGACTTGAAGAGTTTGCAAGGTAGACACAACTACCACCAAATGACTTCTAATGAAGTCATGCAAGAAATGGTGGCCTTCAAAGTTTCCGCTAACAATGCTGAAGATGCTCGTGCTTGAGCAATTGAGATGCAAAAGGGAGTCAATGTTGCTCTAAAGGCTAATGTTGTTGAATAAGATGAGGATGATAGAGGGTACGATGTTGTCTCCATGGGCTGTCCTGAGGAGATCAAGCGTGCTCATGGTGAGTACATGGCCTTCTACGCAAGAAACTTTTGGAAGGACCCAACTAAGGCCAAATTTGAACTTGAGCAAGAATGGGTCAAGTAGGCGAAAGGAGAATGGCCCAAAACTGAGAACTTGTTACAATTATGGAGACCGGTTGCACTTCATGGCTGAGTGTCCTTATCAAAGTAGAGAAGACAATGGGGGTAGACTCATCCTCAAAGAAAAGTCTAAGGCACCTTGAAAGAAACCATTTATCAAGAAAAATGGTCCTTACAAGAAGCAACCAAAGATTGTCTTAGTGGCACAAGAGGAATATGCACCAGCAAGTGAAGATGAAGAGGATGAAGATAGCTCTCGGGAGGTGGCTGCTATGGCCACCACATCTAGCCCCACATCCCGCTTCAACTCTCCAAACAAAAATGTCATCAACAACAACGTCACTTTACTTATGGCAAGAGGGTCTGAGGTATCATATTCTATTCCCTCAATTCCTAAGACTACTATAAATGATATGGATGATCATACAAGTCTTAGGATAAAAGAAGAAGTTGTTGCTTTGGACAATTTTTTACTAACCTTCAAGGTGAGCACAAACTTCACTTTGATGCTCTTATGAGTCAACTTGCTCACTCCGAAGAACTTCTCGAAGAGAAGGGGAGAATTGAAAGAGAAGAAGCCTTGGAGATAGCCTCTTTGAAGAACGCTCTAGGGGAAGAAGAGGAAACTCGAGTCTCTTTGGAGGAGAAACTTGAGTCAATTGACGAGTCCCATGAAGAGGTTGTTTCCCAGCTCATAAAGGAACGTGACAATGCTCTTGCTAAGGTAAAGAAACTAAAGAAAGAAAAGATTAACTTTGGGGTTGCTCATGCTAGACTCTTATAGAAGTTAGAGAAACTTGATATTGCCTACAAGGCATTGGAAAGTGATCTCTATACTCTAAATGAGTCTCGTGATCAGCTCCAAACTCAATTGGAGAAAATACAAGATTGAGGGAAGAACTTATAAAGGGGTCTCAACCTAAAGGTAAAGAAGTCCTAGATGAGATTCTGAGCAAGCAAAGGACAAATAATAGAAAAGAAGGTCTTGGTTATGTTCCCAAGACAAATAAGAAGAAGAAGAAGATCAAAAACTGCTCAAACAAAGACAAGCACCACAACTAATGACAAGACT
This sequence comes from Avena insularis, assembly GCA_023614405.1. Classification (NCBI taxonomy): domain Eukaryota; kingdom Viridiplantae; phylum Streptophyta; class Magnoliopsida; order Poales; family Poaceae; genus Avena; species Avena insularis. The sequence goes on along the minus strand of CM042684.1, from coordinate 83,699,773 downwards.
AACTATGTTGGTTTTGCAGGGGCTAATAATCTGAATTATGAATTATTTTGTGATTATTATGGTGATGTCTATGCTATCTATGTTGGTCCTTTTGATAGTTACATTTCTTGGTCTATTTGGGTTCCCAAGACCCTTGTCACTAACATGAGAGGACCCATTGAAAAATGGGTACCTAAAACCAAGAAGATACTTCCTTGCAGGGCTATGCTTCCGGTGGGTCCAAATGGGTGCTTGATAGCGGGTGCGCTAGTCATATGACCGGGAGCAAGGATATCATCTCGGAGATGCGGCCAAATCATGATCACATAACCGTCTCCTATGGTGACAAGTCAAAATCCGAGGTATTGGGTCTTGGCAAGGTTGTGGTTGCTCACGATATCTATCTCGTGGATGTCATGCTTGTTGAGACCCTCAGTTACAATTTACTTTCTGTTCATGTCCTTGGTAAGATGGGCTTCGCTGTTTTTATTGATGGTGATTTGGTGGTACTCTTGTGGAGCAAGTCTCTAAAGGTCGCTTTCGTTGGATATGTCGAAAATGACCTATATGTGGTGGACTTTCCGGGGAAAACCACTACATTCCCGACGTGTCTTTTCGGAAAGGCCGACGCGGGCTGGCTATGGCATCGCCGACTAGCCCACGTCAAATATGAGAACTTTGCAAAGTCTACACAAGGGTGGCCACATTCTTGGACTAAAAGAAAATGTTTCCTTTTCCAAAGATCGTGTTTGTAGGGATTGTCTTGAAGGGAAAATGCATGACTCTCCTCATTGATGGAAGACCATCATTTCATCAAAGTGGATTTTGGAGCTCCTTCATGTGGATCTCTTTGGTCCTCCATCTCATGCAAGCCTCGGTGGGAAGAAATATTGCCTCGTAATTGTTGATGATTATTCAAGATATACATAGGTATATTTCTTTAAGTTGAAGAGCGAGACTCAGCAAACGGTCATTGATTTTGCCAATGAGGTTCAACATCAACACAATGTCCCTATTTTGGCAATTAGAAGCGATAATGGCTCTGAGTTCAAGAACTACACTCTGAATGAATTCCTAAGTGAAGAGGGGATAAGACACCAATATTCCGCTGTGTACACACCTCAACAAAATGGTGTATCCAAGAGGAAGAACCGGACCTTAATGGATATGGCAAGATCTATGTTGGCTGAATTCAAGTCACCATATAACTTCTGGGCTGAAGCAATTTCTACCGTATGCCACTCATCCAACCGGCTCTACTTCCGCAAAATCTTGGACAACACACCTTATGAAATACTTACCAATGTTGAAATACCCCAAGAAGCCATAAGAAGAATGGGCGTGGGATTTTTCCGCCCCATTGAGGAACCCCTTGTGGCGGATCGGGAAGGACAATGCTCTATTCAAGTAGAGCCCTCATCGACACAAGCTCAACATGCTCCAACTGTTTGAGAAACCTCTACACCAACACCTCAAACTGCCGAAGATCATCAATCAGCTGCTCTAAAAAACTCCAGGCCGAATTATCTGGTGGACACCGGATTATCCGGCCAACCAACATCGACTAGCAGAACTGAAAACATTATCGGAGAAACTTCTGCAACTCCCAGGCCAGATTTTCCGGCTGACCCCGGATTATCCGGCCCCTCTCCAGTTCGGGCCAGAAACCTGCAATATAGTGAAGATGGACCAAGTTCTCCTAGGCCGGATTATTCGGCCACTCCCTCAGCCGGATTATCCGGCCCTGAAACTTCAGAACAGCAACAGCCTCCTGTTACAACTGTTGATCAACATCAAGGGCAAGAATCATCATCTCCAATTCCTGCTGATCAAGCTTGAGATCAAGGCCAACCTAATAATTCCAACAAAGACTCAAATTATGAAGATATTCCTCCAAGAAACAACAAGTTGATTGAACTTCGTCGCAAAGCTCGTGTAGATAGAAATCTTGAATTAAGGGGTCACACTCTTGACAAAGTTATAGGTGATCTCAGACGAAGGGTGTCCACAAGAAGGGAGCTAGCAAGCTTTGGTGAGCACCAAGCTCACATATCCATGGTGGAACCCAAGAAAGTATTTGAAGCCCTTGAAGATCCGGACTGGGTTGTTGCTATGCATGAAGAGTTAAATAACTTTGAGCGCAACAAGGTTTGGAAATTAGTAGAGAAGCCCAAGGATTGCCGCAATGTTATCGGAACAAAGTGGATTTTTAAGAATAAGCAAGATGAGAATGGCATTGTTGTAAGGAACAAGGCAAGACTCGTGGCACAAGGCTATTCCCAAGTTGAGGGCATCGACTTTGGTGAGACTTATGCTCCAGTGGCTCGTCTTGAGTCCATCCGTATCCTTCTTGCTTATGTTGCTCATAATAATTTTAAATTACAGCAAATGGATGTTAAGAGTGCTTTTCTTAATGGTCCTCTACATGAGTTGGTATATGTAAAGCAACCCCGAGGTTTTGAGGATCCTAACTTTTCGAACCATGTCTACAAACTCGATAAGGCACTCTATGGCCTTAAACAAGACACATGTGCGTGGTATGAGCACCTTAAAGAGCTTTTGCTAGACCGTGGCTTTGAAGTTGGGAAAATGGATCCTACTCTTTTTACTAAGAAGGTTAAGGGGGAGCTCTTCGTATGCCAACTATATGTAGACGAAATCATCTTTGGCTCTACTAATGAAGCTTTTAATGATGAATTTTCAAAGCTTAGGACTGATAGGTTTGAGATGTCCATGATGGGGGAATTACGGTTCTTTCTTGGATTTGAGATCAAACAACTTAGAGAAGGAACATTCATAAATCAAGCAAAATACATTCAAGACATGCTCAAGAGATTCAAGATGACGGATCTTAATGGAGTCGCCACTCCGATGCAAACTAAATGTCATCTTGAACTCAATCCCCACAGTAAAGATGTGGACCAAAAGGTATACCGGTCCATGATCAGCTCTCTTCTTTACCTCTGCACATATAGACCCGATATTGTGTTGAGTGTAGGTGTGTGTGCAAGGTATCAAGCAGCTCCTAAAGAAATCCACTTAGTGGCGGTCAAGAGAATCTTCCGATATTTGGTTCATTCCCCTAATTTTGGTCTATGGTATCCCAAGGGCTCCAATTTCTCTCTATGTGGCTATATTGATTCAGATTGGGCTGGTGATAAGGCTGATAGGAAATCAACTTCTGGAGCTTGTCAATTCTTGGGAAGATCCTTGGTTTGTTGGTCTTCTAAAAAGCAGAATTGTATATCTCTCTCCACCGTCGAGGCTGAATATGTGGCTGCTGCTAGTGCATGTACTCAATTATTATAGATGAGGCAAACTCTAAAGGAATATGGTGTCAATTGTGACAAAGTGCCTCTTTTATGTGATAATGAAAGTGCAATCAAAATTGCGTACAATCCGGTGCATCACACAAGGAAAAAGCATATTGATATTCAGAATCATTTTATTCAGGACCATGTAGCTCGAGGTGATATTGATCTATCTTTTGTGAGCACGAAGAATCAACTTGCTGATATTTTCATGAAGCCACTTGATGAAGCAAGGTTTTGTTACTTGAGGAATGAGCTAAATATCGTTGATTCAAGGAGCTTGTCTTGATTACCCATGCACTCACTCTTATATCCCCTCCGTATTTAGTCTAGGTGTGGGCATGGATATAGGGGGAGTGTGGTCCTAACTAATTGGTCTAACCCTCCCCCATAGTGCCGAAAGCAAGCAAAATCATTTCTCTTAATATCATGTTGTGATATGTGAGATTTTTGATGAGTATTGGTCATGAACCCAAGATATATCTTCGCGGTATCATACCATACACTCCCACAAGGTGGCCTCAGCCACCGCCCTCTTTCGTGAGAAGAGTTTTTTCTATGTGGATCTTCTTGGTTGTCATTGCGTATCTCGTGTTCTTATGGAAATCACACTCAATTTTGGCTTTTAGTTGATTTGATTCTTGCAATCTTGAGTGTGTAGTACCATCTCAGTTTGGTTGTCTAATCCCAAGCCTCTCTCTATCCCTAAGCCATCTATTCTTGCACACAAGTCCATTGTTTATCTTGTGGGGTTTTTTGTTTGGGGTTGCACAGGCCTGAATCTGTGTGTAACCGTAATTCAGAATTCAGGCCGGATAATCCGTCCCAAGTGGTGGCCGGATATTCTGGCCCTGGCGGACTCAGTCTATTAAGGGCTGGGCGTCGGGGAGAAGAGATCACACAGAGCAGTTCTTCTCCCACTACCCCCCTCTCTCTCTCCCAGCCGCCGCCCGCTGCCCCAACCCTCCCTAGAGCTGTTCCGGCCACCGGATTCTCCAGGCCTCCCCCGGATCTTCTTCCCCATGCCTCCAGGTACCTTCTCCTCCATGTTCTTCCTTCAATGAGTGAGGGTAACTCCCTCTCTCCCATCTTTTGTGTTGATGTGGTACTTGTTGGTGGAACGTGGACTAGGAGTTTCCTTGTGGTTGTTTTTTCATGTATAAATCATAGTCTAGCAATTCCTATGTTCGATCTGTTTTGTTGCACTCATTCTATGTAGGATCTGGAAATTTCTGCCAGGGCCGGATTATCCGCCCCTGGCTAGGCCGAATAATCTGGCCTGACAGATTCACCTCTCCTTTTGTTCTCTGTAGATGTTTGCACGATGTATGTGTGGGTTGTGGATTGTGTGTCTACTATTTCTACTTTCTCTCCGGCACTTGTGTGTGCTTATCCCCATGCTATCCATCTTATTCGTTTCACTGGTGGTTCTAGTGCTCCCAAAACCTACAATCATCGTCCCCGTGGTCTCTACTTCCGAGACGATGGTGAAGGTGGTCTCGTGGACGAGGTTGAACCGAGAAGGAGGAACAAAGAGGCTGACTGTATGGTAAACAGGCAAAGAGGGACAAGAGTAGGAAGGGTGTGTCCAAGAAAAAGGGAAAGGCACCAACGATCAACTATAAGAAAATGGATATTCTTACTTACTCCTCCATTCTCCATCGTGATCTGTTTGCGGAATCTGAGCTTGGTGACTCCCGCTTTTGGTGTGCTGATCAAAAGTCTATTTATGAAGATGTCTATGCTTTGCTTAAGATTCGCCCTATGCATCATATGATCACTGCTGAGGCTATGGAGAAGCCTCAACTTGCTAATGCCATGGAGGTGACTGAGCGGATGTGGCTGCACCATCTTATGGCCCTTCAGTGTTCCTATGACTCCGAGGTGGTGAAGCAATTCTTCTCCACTTTGGTCATTTGTGGCGATGAGTACCGCACCATGAAGTGGATGACCCATGACATTCCCATGCAAACGGATTTTCGGACCTTTGCGAAGGTGCTTGGATATCCCTTTCGCAACAGGGACCATGCTAGTGGCTATCGCATCATTACTCAACTCAAGCCCAACAAAGATGGTATTCTCTCTCCTTGCACGGTTGACAATGGTATTGTGGACTCTTTTGCTGGTCTATCACCTCTTTTTGCTAGCTTGGTGGGCATTTTTCGTGACTCTATCACACCAAGTGGAGGAAACAATCACAGTATTCGTGGTCACTTATTTCAGCTGCTTGCCTTTTCTCATGAGATGGCCTCCTCTGAAGATGAATCTGTTGATTACAAGCTGGATGTGATGGACTTCATCTATCACGAGTTGACTGGTGCAATGTTCAATAGGCTCTCCATCCCGTATGCACCTTATATTATGATGCTGATCAAGCACTTGCTTCCCAATGGAGAGTTTCACATTGATGTTGTGCATAAGGCCAAGAAGATATACAATAAGGCGAGGAAGATCTCTCATCCATCTTTTGCTTCAGAGGGATTTATGAGGGATGCCCGTGCCAGTGCTCGTAGGTCCCCAGTGCCTCTTATTGCTCGTGAGGTGAAGCAGCTGAACTTGTTCCAGCGGAACATTCTGTGCATGGGGGTGGACACTCGAAAGGGGTTGTATGCGGCGTATAGGCAGCGCCACGAGATGGCACATACTCAGCAGCTCATTCTCCACCACGAGTCCGGGGCTTACGGTGCTCCTCATGCTCTTACCGCTCCCACACCATATGCTCAGTGGAATTCTTCGTCTAGACTCAACTATGGAGAGCTTGAGCGTCACCTATTTCCTACCCCGGCCACTGCTGATGAGGAAGTGGAAGACACCGAGGACTTTGATGATGGAGACAATGACGAGGAGGACAATGAGGACTCCAAGTGATCATTTGGGGTGCTAGCATTGCTCTTCTTCCTTTTTGGCGTTTCGATGCCAAAGGGGGAGAAGTAGTTCTATTAGGTCGTCGTGGATTTGCATGGGTCGGGCGCAAGCATTTGCACTTTATCGTTTCGGTATTTTTCTCGCTTGTGCCCATTTAGCGTTGAACTCTTATTTGTTATTTGCTTTATATGAGACTATGTTTACGTGTGGCTCTAGAATTATCTCGTGGATTATTTCCTCATGACTATGGATCTATCATATTGGATATATTGGTTATCTATCTCTCATGGAAGGCGTTTATAATGGTTGTCACGTTGGCTATTCTTATACTATATTGAGGACGCCTCTCTCACGGTGGTATGATATTTTTTTCTAAGCTAGCCCATCATATATGTGTTGATTCTATTCCACTGAAATAGACTTGTACCTACTTGTGTGCATTTGTATTCAAATGCAAATATTTATCATGCACACATTGAGGGGGAGTCTTTTTCAATCGCTAAATGATGTTGTTATTAGAACTATCTTGCAAATCCTTGTATTGTCATCTAACACCAAAAAGGGGGAGATTGAAAGAACATTTCAAGATCTCTTGAGTTTTGTGTGTTAGATAACAATACCGTGGAGTTTCTCATGTTTGCTAAGTGCTACAGGTAAGAAAACTTGTTGTTGGGGGCCGGAGTATCCGCCCCCATCAAGGGCCGGATAATCCGCCATGACCCTCTTGGCCAGAGTTGGTCGCGTGTGAGCTTCTATCTGGGGGCAGATTTTCCCCCCGGACAATCTAAGGCTGGGGCGGATTTCCCCCAGTCGGATAATCTGGCCTTCTCTTGGGCCGGATAATCCGGTCCCCAGGAGAAGTGACTAAAGGAAGATCGGCACGACCTTCTGTCCGGGGGCGGATTTTCCCCCAGACAATCCGAGGCTAGGGCGGATTTTTCCCCCAGTCGGATAATCCGGCCTTTCTCTTAGGCCAGATAATCCGCCCCCCAGGAGAAGCTACCAAGGATGGCTCGACGCGACCTTCTGTCCGGGGGCGGATTTCCCCCCGGATAATCCGAGTCTAGGGCGGAGTTTTCCCCAGGCCGGATAATCCAGCCTTCACTTAGGCCGGATAATTCAGCCCCAAATTACTCCAACGGCTCTGTTTGGATGGGGGTATAAAAGCTCCAATCGCCACTCCTGTCGGATCTCTTGATTCATTCGAAAAAGTTCTGATCTATTGCAAAAGCTCTCATTCAAGATCTTCCACTTCAACCACCCGAAGGCTTCGATCTTTGGGCGAATTGAAGGAGGAGACTTCATTCTTAGACATCACAAATCAAGCGCTTCAACTCCACTCCATTCACTTGGAGATCTCTCGATCTAGTACTCTTGTTAATATCTAGATCTAGTGTTTTGATATTGATAACTTTGTTCTTGTGGCAGCTTGTTGTCATTATGGGAGCCTCCAGTTCGGTTGTGGAGTTGTGTAAAGGCATCGGTTCCCGCCTCGAAGGGTTCCAATAGTGGAAAGGTGATCATGCCTTTGGTGGCGAGATCCATTGGAGCACAGGGTGAGGCCTATTGTGGCGTGGTGGTCTTAGTACCGCCCATCCCTCCAACGTAGATGTACTTCCCTTAACAAGGAAGGAACTGCGGTAAAACAAACCCTGTGTCTCCGCGTGCTCCACTATGGTTTCCTCATTCCTCACTCTTACTCACCTTTACTCGCTAGTGGCTAGGTTTGCATATAGGGAAATTCTACGTAGTTGCATATCTAGAGAAATTACCTTTTGTGTCAAGCCTAAAATTGAAAAAGTATTAAAATTTGAAGTAGCACCTATTCATCCCCCCCCCTCTAGGTGCCCATACGATCCATTTCACATGTGACATGATGGGTTTTCTGGCGCTGACACAGGCGATGATCCTATCGTGGATTCGCCTCTGCTGTTGTCCGAGCTTTCCGTGATCCGAGACGATTTTTCTTCGTGATGCGTGCATGTTACGCTGATTTGCCTGGTTGCTTCGTTTAGCCTCGTATTTGCACCGTTTTCCACCGAATTTTCTTCTGCTTGCTGCTGGACCTCATAGCACCACTTGAGATAGGAATTACAGAGTCATTAGGTGTTAGCTCAGTACAATGTTGTTCCCCCTCTTGAGATGATACCGACTGATTTGTGAGGAATTCAGGTAGAAGGAGAATTTCTTGTTGAAGTAGCGCACCAGCATTGGGATGAAGACGTGCAGAGGGAAACACCGTCTCATCAAAGACGACATCGCAAGAGATATAAACTCAACCAGAATTAATCTCTAGACATTTGACACCGTTATGCATGTGACTATAGCCAAGAAAGACAAGTATTCTCTTATTGAAAGGACGAAGGTTGGGCCAACATGCACAACCAAAAGTGAGAAGTGATGCATAGTCAGGTGTTACTTTGAGAAGACATTCAATGGGTGTTTCATGATTGATGATCTTAGTAGGCAACATATCAATAAGATGTGTGGTAGTGAGAAAAGCTTCATCCCAGAATTTAAGTGGCATAGATGCATTTCCAAGAAGAGCGAGGCCTACTTCAACAATGTGGCGGTGTTTTTGTTCAGCTGAGCCATTTTGTTGATGGGCATGAGGACAAGATACATGATGCTCAATGCCTATTTTCTGGAAAAAGGAGTTTAATTTTTGATACTCTCCACCCCAATCAGATTGGATAGCTATGATTTTTCTATCAAATTTGCATTCAACAAGTTGTTGAAAGTTATGAAAGACTTGAAAAACATCGGAATATTTTTGAGAAGATAAATCCATGAAAACTTGCTAAAAATCAATAATGAAGCTTACATAGTATGTGTATCTCCCTACAAAGGTAGGCGCTGGTCCCCATACATCAGAGAACACAAGTTACAAGGGTGAAGTAGACACACTAGTAGACCTCATATAAGGGAGTTGATGACTTTTGGCCCTTTGACAAGAGTCACAAATCGTCTCAACACTAGATTTATTCGAAAAAGGAAGTTCATAATTGCTAAGAACTTGTTGAACAATACGGAAAGAAGGGTGGCCTAGACGACTGTGCCATAACGAAGCTGAAGGCTTGGTGGCACTAAAGACTTGTTTATTATTGGTTGACATGGAGGATATCAATGGGTAGAGGCCACGCGAGCATCTCCCTCTAAGAAGAACTTTCTTTGTTTCCTGATCCTTGACATAAAAACACCACAGGTGAAATTCAATAAAGACATTATTGTCTCTAGTAAACCTATGGATGGAAACAAGGTTTTTTGTGGCATGTGGGACATGAAGAACATTTTTTAGATGTAAGGATTTTGAGGGCTATCAACAATTGCATGGACAACATGTCTAATTCTCATACTTTGTCCATTGGCCACGTGGATTTTCTCATGGCCCTTCTACTTTTACTTCACGGTGAGCTTGTTGAGCTCACCGGTGATGTGGTCGGCGGCACCGGTATCGCCTACTTGTTGGTGTCCACTCCATAGGACGCAGAATTTGCGCCCTCCTCCTCCCCTTCTTCTTCATCACCGGAGTAGCGGTGCCAACAGTTCCGAGCTTCATGCCCGGGTTTTCCGAAAATCTAGCAGGTGGTGTAGTCATGGTCCTTGCCGTCCTGCCTCCTCCTCGACAATTGCCGCCACCGCGCTGTTGGCGTCCATGGCCACGGTTGACGTGGCCATAGCCACCACGACCTTCATGACGTCCTCCATAGTGGCCACGTCCTCGTGGCCCTCCATGGCTGCGTTGGGCAGAGTTGATGGAGGAGCCCCACTGATGTCATCGGTGAGGAGAGCGATGTGGTTGTCATAGGCGCATACGTGCCCGTAGCTCGCTCACGGTGAGGTCCTCGCCACCGTGAAATCTGATGGCGGCAAAGAGGGGGTTGTACATGTCATTGAGGCCGGCGAGGAGATACTCGACAAGTTCTTCCTCATCAATTGGCCGGCCTGCTGCAGCAAGTTCGTCGGCGAGACCCTTCATCTTTGTGAAGAATTGTGCCATCGTCATGTCTTCCTTCCTCGTCTTGGCGAGGTAAAAGCGCAGGTTTGACACCCGTGTTCTTGATTGAGCGGAGAACATGGCCTTGATTGCTACCCATACCTCCGCAGTTGTGTCCATGCCAATCATGGACATAAGGAAATCATGAGACAAAGAGCACAACAAAAATGACTGTACCTGTTGGTCTATCGCCACCCACATGTGGTACGCAGGATTCTCCTCCTTGACCGTCTTGCCATGTTTTTCGATGGTGATGGTCTCCGGTGGTGGTTCAGTCTTCGCGTCGAGGAAGCTCGTCAACCGGGCACTGCAAAGAGGAGGCAGTACTTGGGACTGCCAAAGGAGGTAGTTGGTCTTCATCAACTTCTCTCCAATGGTGATGACGGCAAGGGGGTGGACATGGCAGCAACAGAGAGAGGAGCGAGGCACGTAGATGTGTTTTTAGGAACAAAGGGGCTCTGATACCATATGATCGTATGAGATCTTTTGGGAACCATGGTTGGCCTCCCATCGTGTGCGTGTTAATATAGTTGGGAGAGATTACATGGATGGTTACAACATATAGGAGATACGTACGAGAGATAGAGGAAACGATCGTGATCTTCATAATTAGTCTGATCGGTACAATCTTGATAAGAAGGAAAGTAACTAATTCAAACTCTATATGTCTATCTCTTTATCTACCATACCAGGACTACCTCAACTCACGTGACAAGTGCGAGCGTACAATATTTTGTATCCATAACACTCCTTCATCTTCTTCGCAGCCACTCTCGACGTCTCGAGCTCAAGCTTCTTGTCTTGCTTCAACATGATGTTGTCCCACCTTGATCCTACTTCTTGTCGTTGTAGGAGTGAGCTTGACGAGACCTAGGAGAGGCACTTGTCGATCGACATATGCACCCCGTCTGATGCTACGGTCGCTGCAACAGTCAACGTGTCCTTCTTGTTGCCGATGGGGCGTCCGAGAGAGGCCATTGTGGGGGTGTCCACATCAACAATGTTTCCCTTCTTGAGTTGGCATCGCACGAACTTCCATTTCTCGTGGTATGCAAGCTTTGTGTAGCAGTGCATGTAATTCAAATCCTTCTCCTTGTTGTGCTCTTTGAAAAGGTCGAGCACCTCCACCAATTAATTGGCGGCGTTTGAGCCGCTCTCAGGTTGTTGGTGCATGTTCTAAAGGAATTACATAATTTGTTGACGTCATGATTAATGAAACCCCACCGGTTCTATATCGCCTTTTGGCTCCTCTCCATGTACATGATGACATACTGAGCATTGAGAACCTTGCGTTCATCGAACTCGTCGTTGATTCTTTAGGCACTTATTGTTTGATTATTGTCGATGATGGGAAGCAACCCATGCACTCAAACACTTGTGAAGGGAATATGCCCGAGAGGTAATAATAAAGTGGTTATTATCTTATTCCATGTTTATGATAAATGTTTATTTTGCATGCTATAATTGTATTGATTGGAAACGTCAATACATGTGTGCTTAATAAACAAATAAAAGGTTCCTAGTTATGCCTCTCTTATAGACTAGCTCATTGGTTAACAAGATGATCAAGGTTTCCTGATCATGGACATTGGATGTTGTTAATAACAAGGTCACAACATTGGTGGAATGATGTGATGAACATTCATCCAAAGTATAGCATTACGATCAAAGTCATTATGTTTATATTGCTATAATATCATACGATGTAATCTTAGTCCTTAGACCATGAGATCATGTTAATTGCTAACACCAGAAGAGTATCTTGATAACACCAAACGTCACACCGTAATAGGGTGACTATAAAGGTGGGTTTAGTGCTACAAAGGTGTTATGTTGAGGATCATGGATCAAGAGTGGAATTTGTCAATCCCGATGACGGATATATATACTCTGGGCCCTCTCGGTGATATCACATTAAGATAGATTGCAAGCAAGTGATGTGATCACTAGAATGTTATATCACGGGAATGAGAAAAGAGTGCATGTCGGCAACGAGATCAAACTAGGTATGGAGATACCGATGATCGAATCTCGGACATGTAATATATCGCGAGACAAAGAGATTTAGTTACTAGCGTGAAAGGTTCTCACGATCACAGAAGTCATCGTTGAATGTGTAGGAGTCAGTATGGATCTCTAGGTCCCGCTTCTGATTATTGATCTGAGAGGGGTCTCGATCATGTCTGCATTATTCGTGAGTCGTAGGGTGACACACTTAAGGGATACTGACACCATTTGGAGCAAATATGTTTCAGATAAAGATTTAAGAAAGCGCTGGAATTATTTCAATAGACACCGAAACTGTTTCGGGTGAAATTGCTAAAATTGGTTCTGCATGTAATATTGAAATGTTGCAGGGGGTTTTATGTGAATGTTTGTTAATTAAAGTAATTAACAAAATTCTTAATAAAAATAATAATAGGGTTTTATTAAATGAGAGAGCATTAAATTTGGAGAAATTTAATGCATTTAAAGTGGGGACTTTAAAAGGGAATGTGAAGAGGCATTTTAATGTGGAGGGGTTACCACCACATGAATGGAGGAGGTGAAGGGGCACCCCCCTTGAGGCGCCGTCCATGGGGAGGGCCACCCCCCTCCTCCTATAAAAGGCCACCCTCTCCTAACTTCTCACTCACACCTCCTCGTGAAGGATCTCTCTCCCCCTCTAGTATTATTCCCCCATGGTCTCGGATTAGCGAGATACATGTTCCCAGTGGCTTTATCTGGAAAGGAGTTGTTGCTTCCGCTGCTTTGCTGGAGCGAGGGATGGAGGTTGTCGTGAATGCGTGTGTGCGATCATGGATGCACCGCTGCTTTGCGGTGCTGGACTTGGTGGTGCTGGAGCTAGATCTGATGGACGTGCTGGAGCCGGACCTGCTGGACTTCATCACGATCTTGAGATCGACAAGTGTATGACTACATCAACCACGAGTTCCTACTCGTTAACAAAACTCGTTGTCCTCGAGGGTAAGTTCTCGATGTATGTATGTCCACCCGTTGCTCTGTACCTAGTAGATAGATCTTGGCGTATAGTTCTCATCGTAGGAAAATTTTGTTTTCTATGCTGCGGACCCAACAGTGGTATCAGAGCCTGATCTATGCGTAGGTGCTTTGCACGGGTAGTACACATATGTTTATATGTGGGCGATGATGATCATGTTATTGCATCTTGTATGTATTTTGGATATTGGTGGCATAGTGGGATGAAGCGGCCCGGACCAACCTTACATGTCATCGTACATGAGACCGGTTCGACGACTGACATGCAACTTGTTTTGCATAAGTGGCTGGAGGGTGTCTGTTTCTCCTACTATAGTCAATATCTGATTTACAATGAGTTGCTAATAACTTAGTTATCCTCGTTGTGGTTCATGTTCGTAGGTGAGAAAAACGGTTCTATCTCCGAAAGCCCTAAGCCACGTAAAACTTGCAATTGATAAATTAGAGGCGTCTAGTTTAGATCGTTGCTGGGCTAGTGTCTTGATATGGTATTGTTGTAAGTAGATGTATGATAGATACTCTTACAACACACTCAACGTGTAAGTTCCATAGACCTTGGCCTTACACACAAAGGAATGATATAGATCATACCACGATGCAAATGATAGAGATCAAATGAATGGACCATATCATCTCACTTTACACATTAGATATTAGCATCTTATACTGCTAGTTTGGCGCTTTCTGTAGCATTGTAAGATGATCCCTCATTTAGATATCAAGATAAAATGTGTTCTTCCTTGAGTATGCACCATTCTATGGATGGTGTTTCGAGACATCACGTGATGATCTGGTGTACTCGACTCTACGCTTTCATACAACGGGTGTAAGACAGTTTTACACACGCGAGTACTAAGGTTCTTACTTGGCGAGCCTAGCATGTACAGACATGGCCTCGGAACACGGACCGAAAGGTTAAGCATGAGTCATATAGTTGATATGATGCACATATAGATGCTCGCCTTTGAAGCTACACCGACTCACGTGATGATTAGACTTGGTGTAGTGGATTTGGTTCATGTAATCACCAAAAAGGCATGAGGGATGTCGTTTTTGAGTGGGAGTTCATTTCTCATTTGGATTAGTCGAACTAAATTTGTCATAAACTAAATCAAAGTGAATTTGCATAATTTGTTGTAGTCATTGGCATCTGTTCACTACCTTATGCTTAGTTTTAATTGAGATAATAGAACTATAGAATTCTGGATATTTACTTTACGAACTGGTATCGTATTGTATTTGAATGTCAATTTAAAGTTTATAAGTCCTATTGCAAACTTTCAGCAAACTCTATTTACTCCATGAAGTTTAATAAGTAGTATTAAATCAAGAGTAAGAATTCCAATGTTAGTATCTAAAGTATCATGTTTGCCTCCATGATTCTTGATATTCAAAAGTTGTTTTAATATCAAGGTTATCTAGGAGCTGAAATAATTGTTTCAAAAACCATCATGTGTGGAAGATATTGTGATATCTGAACAATGTTTTTGGTTGCATTATGATAGAGTATAATTTAGCAGAATACATGTTCTCATATTGTATGGGAATTTGTGAAGGATGGAGATGCTAGGCATCCGAATCTCCCAAAAGGTTTTGGGAACTGAAATTATACTCTTCATTCTTCCTTATAGGCTATAGTAGCTTGATCATGAAAGTTGTCATGATAGGGATGAATAGAAGATGTAAGTAAAATGTTTACTACACTAAAAGATTACTAAAGAATGGATTTTTGAAAGAATACTAAACATTTGATGATGGTGATCCACTTCGAAGTGCAAGTCCAAAGGTATTAGTTTTTGACTATATACGCTTTGTACTATGTGTCATGTGAATGACACCACTATTGATGTTGATAGATTCTTTTAAAAGAAAAGGAATGCTTGAACGAGAATCTATAAAATATTTTGCAGAAATGAAAAGGTTGGAGATGTCCAACTTAGGTATATAGAAGATATACATGTTATGGTTGTATTCCTTGCTTGTTAAACAATGTGGTTCTGAGGTATTGGATACCGGTATTGGATACTAAATTGGTTGGTATGAAGTGTCATACAGGACAACGCAATTCATGAACTACAATGTCCAAAGTAACTAGCAAGAGAATAAGTGATGATGTTCATCAAAAACAAATAAAGTGTTATTGTGTTTTTCGTTGTCGTCAAACCTTGCCTTCAAGATTTGTTTTAATAATTGTTATTTTGTTCCGGTATTATGAGAACAATGGTTGTTCAAATAATTATCGTATTCCATAATGGATGGATGAACTTTTACAAGTCTAGTGGGAGAAATCACATCCATAAACACTATTGCTAAAATGTCGCAAGACAAATGATTGAAAGATCACTTATGAAGTGGCATCGCTGTTTAAATTATAATGGAAACAAAACATAAAGAAACTCCATGTTGATGGATTTTTGGAGTCTTTGATTTTGATCAATTAACGCTTGTGAAACTTTCCTCGAGATAATTGAAACTCCGTCCATAGGCCAAAGAGGAACGGATGACTAACTTATTGGATATTATGCATGTTGATGTATATAGTCCATTATGTGTAGTCACATGCAATGGATCTTTTTGCTTCATATGCTTTCTCCAGAAATTTGAGTGAATATATCTATATATTTACTTAATAAGGAAGAAGTATGAAACATTTGAAAATTGTTCAAAGACTTTCAAGATGAAGTGGAAAATCATTGTAACAAGAAAATAAAGAGTTTATGATTCGATCATAAAGGAAGATATTTGAGTTACATGTTTAGCAAAAACACCCAAGACTTGAGGAATTGTTCCATGATTTGTGTTTCCCAATAAACCATAGGAGTATGGCATATTCGAGAGATGAAATCAAACCATGTTTGACAAGATAAGATCAAATGTGTCATTTATAAAACTGCCATTATGTTTTAAGGATTGAAGCTTTATAGACTACCGCTTTTACACTGAAAAGAGCACCATCATGATCCGTTGAAATGACACCATATAAGTTATAGTTTGGGATAAAACCCGAACTGTCTTTTCTTAAATTTTGGTATGCTATGCATAAGTAAAATGTTTACAACCAAAGTCGGATAAGTACGTCTTTGTAGGTTATCCCAAAGAATTTGTTGGGAATTTCTCCATAACACCGAGGACAAAAGAGTTTGTTACTTGGAATGTCAAGTTTCTTGAGAAGGAATTTTTCGCGAAAAGTTAAGTGGGAGAACAATAGAACTTTGATAAGGTTGCTGAACCTTAGCTATATGTGCTAAGTAGCGCAGCACCGGAAAGTGTCCCGGTGGCGGCCACAATGCTCATGGCTCCCATGATTACAAAGGGTGTGATCTCGGAGATTAGAGTTCCTATTGAACCGTGTGGGTCGGTAAGAATCAAATAGTGTGATTTGATAAGCAAGTCATTATTGTTTTGACAATGATGAACCGATTACATGCAAAGAAGCGATGATGGGCCCTGACTCCATAAAATGACTAGAAGTCATAGAATCCGTGATAGTATCCATACACGAGAAATCAAGTTTCTGAACTTGGAAGACCCTCCGGAAAGGCATGAAGCCTATCGGTTGTGTTTGGATCTATAAAGAAATAGACATGGATGTTTAACATCTATGAAATAGTCGACATGTCGGAAAGAAGTTTATGGCAATGTTCAAGGAGTTGACTATGAAAAGATTTGATCTTTCATAGCGATATTTAGTCTTGACGGATTAATGTAGCAACCACTACATATAATTTGATGTATGGTAGTTGAATAAACAAAACAAGGTTCTTCTAATAGAACGGTTACCTAGGACGTGTACATGACATGGTCCGAAGGGTTTTTGTTAATTCAAAGGGTGCTAAAAGGGCATGCAAACTTCAATAGTTGAAGTAAGCATAGCGGAGTTGGAATCTTCACCATGATGAAACTGTTAAAAGAGTTTAAATTCATCGGAGATGATGAAGATGCTTGCATTTGCAAGAAATTAAGTGGGAGCGCTGAGACATATTTCTAATACATTATGTAGAGGACATATTGTTGATTGGAAATGATGTATCTTGTATTGACACAAGTTAAGAATTTCATTAAAATTAGATTTCGATGAAATACTTGGGCAAAACCAGAATATTTGGCATCAATATCTATATGTATAGATTGAGACGCTAATATGGTTGTGCCAGATATACATATATGAGATATTGAAAGGGTTCAATATGGAAACAACAAGAAAGGTTCTTGCTGCATGGAAAGGATTGTATCAAAATTCAAGTGTTTCAACACTTGGTGAGTAAAATCACATGAAGATTTTGATCGATTATACCATGATATGTATATATCCAGAATGTCCTATGCTCTAAATGTTATGAGAACATACTAGAATGATTCATGAGATGATCGTTGGACGATAGTAAAGATATTCTTATGAGGTTTGGAAGAACTAAGAATATATCATGTATAAGTGACAAATAGTTAAAGGTAGTTCATTGTAAAGTGTTACATTGATACTAGTTTTGTCACAATATACAAATTAAAGTCATCTCAATTTACACTATGGGTGGCACAATGTAATGGAAAGAATGTTCCATGATGGATTTGGATGAGTTCCAAAGTTGAGACATTGTGACGGATACTACAACAAAAGGCTAAGTATATAACTGCTATAGTAGCAACAAAGGAGGGCATTTGTGTTAAGTAGTTTGTTATAAAACTAGGTGTGGTTCAAAGCGGGCTAATACTATGAATATATATTGTGTGACAATAATATCAACATATTTTAACCGGAACGAACTAAAGGTCTCATCAAAGGACCAAATTTATACAATGCCATCTCATTTGAGAATGAGTGATGCGTAGAGACGCAAAGACATGCAAATACACACGGACCTGAAACTGTCAGATCCAGAGATTATGTTAACCACTAGAAATAGCGTATATGCAACACCAGAAAGCCATAGGTGTTCAATACGCAAAGTTTTTCAAACTAGATTATTGACTCTAGTGCAAGTGGGAGACTGAAGGGAATATGCCCGAGAGGCAATAATAAAGTGGTTATTATCTTATTCCATGTATATGATAATTTTTTATTTTGCATGCTATAATTGTATTGATTGGAAACGTCAATACATGTGTGCTTAATAAACAAATAAAAGGTTCCTAGTTATGCCTCTCTTATAGACTAGCTCGTTGATTAACAAGATGATCAAGGTTTCCTGATCATGGACATTGGATGTTGTTAATAACAAGGTCCCAACATTGGTGGAATGATGTGATGAACATTCATCCAAAGTATAGAATTACGATCAAAGTCATTATGTTTATATTGCTATAATATCATACGAAGTAATCTTAGTCCTTAGACCATGAGATCATGTTAATTGCTAACACCAGAAGAGTATCTTGATAACACCAAACGTCACACCGTAACAGGGTGACTATAAAGGTGGGTTCAGTGCTACAAAGGTGTTATGTTGAGGATCATGGATCAAGAGTGGAATTTGTCAATCCCGATGACGGATATATATACTCTGGGCCCTCTCGGTGATATCACATTAAGATAGCTTGCAAGCAAGTGATGTGATCACTAGAATGTTATATCACGGGAATGAGAAAAGAGTGCATGTCGGCAACGAGATCAAACTAGGTATGGAGATACCGATGATCGAATCTCAGACATGTAATATATCGCGAGACAAAGAGATTTAGTTACTAGCGTGAAAGGTTCTCACGATCACAGAAGTCATCGTTGAATGTGTAGGAGTCAGTATGGATCTCTAGGTCCCGCTTCTGATTATTGATCTGAGAGGGGTCTCGATCATGTCTGCATTATTCGTGAGCCGTAGGGTGACACACTTAAGGGATACCGACACCATTTGGAGCAAATATGTTTCAGATAAAGATTTAAGAAAGCGCTGGAATTATTTCAATAGACACCGAAACTGTTTCGGGTGAAATTGCTGAAATTGGTTCTGCATGTAATATTGAAATGTTGCAGGAGGTTTTATGTGAATGTTTGTTAATTCAAGTAATTAAAAAATTCTGAATACAAATAATAAAAGATTTTTATTAAATGAGAGAGCATTAAATTTGGAGAAATTTAATGCATTTAAAGTGGGGACTTTAAAAGGGAATGTGAAGAGGCATTTTAATGTGGAGGGGTTACCACCACATGAATGGAGGAGGTGAAGGGGCACCCCCTTGAGGCGCCGGCCATGGGGAGGGGCACCCCCTCCTCCTATAAAAGGCCACCCTCTCCTCACTTATCACTCACATCTCCTCGTGAAGGATCTCTCTCCCCCTCTAGTATTATTCCCCCATGGTCTCGGATTAGCGAGATACATGTTCCTAGTGGCTTTATCTGGAAAGGAGTTGCTGCTTCCGCTGCTTTGCTGGAGCGAGGGACGGAGGTTGTCGGGGTACCGGACGTGTGTGCGATCACGGATGCACCGCTGCTTTGCGGTGCTGGACTTGGTGGTGCTAGAGCTGGATCTGATGGACGTGCTGGAGCCGGACCTGCTGGACTTCATCACGATCTTGAGATCAGCAAGTGTACGACTACATCAACCACGACTTCCTACTCGTTAACAAAACTCGTTGTCTTTGATGGTAAGTTCTTGATGGATGTATGTCCACCCGTTGCTCTGTACCTAGTAGATAGATCTTGGCGTATAGTTCTTATCGTAGGAAAATTTTGTTTTCTATGCTGCGGACCCAACAACTTGTCCTCGAGGGTTTTCTACAAGGGTGCATCGGTTCCCACTCCTCGGCTTATCGGGTTCCTCATTTACAAGTCATCTTCCAGCAAAATATTGGTACTCATTGTACCTGCACATATCCCATACTCCCCTCACAACATATATTTCAATAGCATACACCAAATGGGTGAAACAGCATCAAAGCCACTAGCCAAAAATAGTAATATATATGTCAAGCTATAATCCTTCACAGCCACTATTTCTTCAAACCATCTGTTGTAAGAATGTAAGAATGTGAGAAGTAAGGACATAAAATAAGTGGAAGCAGATCGAAGAACAAACAATAATATTACTCCATTTGCAGGTAGGGACACATATTTAACACGGGCAATCTGCCAAAACCTGAAAAACACAATAGATTTGTTCTTAGACAGATTATAGCACTTTGTAAGCTCTATTTGGTGCTTCAAGCATCATCATGTCGTAACGAGCCTCTCCTACTGTTTTATGGCTAAAAAAATCATTCATTATACTCGAACCTGTTTTAGTTGTTCATCCTTCATCCCTCTGTGATTTTTCTACCATGTTACTCCAGCTATCAACAACCTACAAATTCAATTTGTGATTTATGAAAAGAAGAAACATTTTTCTAAATGTGAAACTATAGTATGTATGTAGTACTACATACTAGTCTCATATATGATATTCACATCTTACACAAAACCACGTTACTTAATAATTTAAGCGATAAAATTTCCCCAAGTACTTAATTAGGGCAGGCCCCAAGTTTTCCCACATAAATGTAGAAACCACGTATCAATTCATTAAATAGGAATATGCATCAAAACTCAGGTTGAGGAGAAGTTGGACATGGATGATGTGATTGTAAAAAACAACTCTCCCACCCACATGTAGCAGAACTCGAGGCGCACGTAGTTGCCTCACCAACTACATGTAGCAAATCCCGGCATCAAGACCACACGGCTGGGGCGGAGGTTGAGCATGATGCGACCATGCAGAAATCGAGGCGAAGGTGCGCGTGGTGACAATGGCGTAATTCTAGGAATTATCATCTCAACGCAATATCATATCGTGTCTGACGTAATTTCCCCGGTGCACGTTAAAGGCACAGTTCAAGGGAAGGATAAATTAAACCTTGAACGATTAGACCACACATCTGAGCTTAAAATCAGGATCTAGCAAAAAACCATTGTCTTGAAAGAAAAATTCACCAATCTGTGCTATAACTGGTGAGACCTCATCGGGGAACCAGTCTGGCAAAGACTTTGGCAGTCTAGCCGACAGGCAGCTAGGCATGAAAAGAGGAGGAGGATACATACCTGATGGGTTCGCAGCATGGAAAACAAAAAATTTCTACCGCAAGAACGAACAAAACCCATATCTAATCTAGATAAAAGCCAAGATCTAATCTACTAGACATGAGCAACGAGATAGATCGGTACTAACCCTCGTAGAACCAAAAGCGTTAACGAGATTAGATCTCGTGGATAATATAGTCGATCACTTGCCGATCTCAAGATCAAGTAGATGATCCTTCGTGGCAGCGTTCCCAGCGCTCGCAGACGGTCACACGCATGTGAGTCGAAGCAGACCTTCCTCTCCTCGTTCCAGCGAGCAGCGGAGGTAGTAGATCTTCTCCACGCAATCCCAGCAGCACGACGGCGTGGTGGTGGTGGTGGTGGAGAGAATTCTGCAGGGCTTCGCCTAAGCCGGAGCAGATGGAAGGAGGAAGAGAGAGGCGGCTAGGGTTTGGAGTGGAGGGGCAGGAGGGTGGCGCCTCCACCTCTATATATAGAGGGAGGTGTGGCCTAGGGTTCCCACCCCTAGTCCCACCCCTTAGGGCCGGCGCACTAGGGAGCTTGGGGGGAGAGTCCTTCCCCCCCAAGTTTCCCCTTTAACCTCCCCTTATCTTATCTTATCTTATCTCGGTTTTCAAATAAACTCCAAGATATCTTCTAGAACCTTCCGAACATTCAAACCTTCTAGAATCCCCATACAAACACTCGAACATTTCCTAACTTAGAAAATGATCCCCATTATATGAATCTTATTCCTGTGACAGTTCGGATCTCCTCGTGATGTCTCGGATCCAATCCGAGACTCAACAACATTCGGTCTCCAACGCACATTCAATATCTACTTAAAACAACTTCAACCTTATGTGTCACCCTACGGTTCGTGAATATGAACATGATGAAGACACCTCTCCGATCAATAACCATCAGCGGGATCTGGAGATCCATAACGGCTCCCACATACTCAACGATGACTTCGTGATCGATAGAACCATTAACATACGAAACCAATTCCCTTTGTCACGCGATACTTCTACTTATCCGAGGTTTGATCATCGGTATCTCCATACCTAGTTCTACCTCACATCGATAAGTACTCTTTACTCGTTCCGTGTTATGCCATCCCTTGTGACCTAGTCACATGCTTGCAAGCTAACTAGATGACATTCCACCGAGAGGGCCCAGAGCATATCTATCCGTCATATGGATGGACAAATCCCAATCTTGGTCCATGCGCTTCAACACATACTTTCAGAATACCTAATGACACCTTTATAACCACCCGCCATTTAAGTGGTGTTTGATGTCATCAAAGTACTTATCCGGTGATGGTGATTAACACAACCTCACGGTCGAAGGATTAGGTTACTATGTATCGAAAGCTTATAGCAATGTGAACTTAATGACTTGATCTAATGCTACGCTTACTATGGGTGTGTGTGTCCATTACATCATTCTCCTAATGATACAATCTTGTTATTAATGACATCCAATGTCCATGATCAGGAAACCATGATCATCAATTAATAAACAAGCTAGTTTAACAAGAGGCTTACTAGGGACCCTTTTATGTTTACAAACACACATGTATTAGTGTTTCCTTATAATACAATTACAACATGGGATGCAAACATTCATCATAAACACAAAGATATAATAATAACCATTTTTATTATTGCCTCTTGGGCATATCTCCAACAGTCTCCCACTTGCACTAGAGTCAATAATCTAGATTACATGGTAATATACCTAACACCCATGGTGTTCTGGTGTTGGTCATGCTTTGCTCTAGGGAGAGGTTTAGTCAACGGATCTGCCACATTTAGATCAGTGTGTACTTTGCAAATCTTTATGTCTCCATCTCGGACATACTCGCGAATGGCATGGAAACGTAGCTTGATGTGCTTCAGCTTGCTATGTGACCTTGGCTCCTGTGCATTAGCTATGGCACCTGTGTTGTCACAAAGAGATGGCCATCGGGTCCAACGCACTAGGAACCACGCCAAGTTCAAGAATGAACTCCTTCATCCATATGGCTTCTTGTGCAGCCTCCGAAGCAGCTATGTATTCGATTCGCTTGAAGATTTCGCCACAACGCTTTGCTTGGCACTCCTCCAGCTCACCGCAGCACCATTCAAAATAAATACGATCCAGATTGTGACTTGAGTCATCCGGATCGGTGTTCCAACTAGCATCGCAGTAACTGCTACAACAAGTTGTTCATCACCTCCATAAGAAAGAACCATATCCTTAGTCCTATTCGGTACTTAAGGATATTCTTGATCGCTGTCCAAAGGCTCCATTCCAGGATCACTTTGATATCTGCTAGTCAAACTAACAGCATGTGCTATATCCGGTCTTGTACACAACATGGCATACATGATAGAACCTATGGCCGAGGCATAGGGAACATTATTCATCTTCTCTCTATCTTCTGCCGTAGCTAGACTTTGAGTCTTACTCAAGGTCTTTCCTGACAACATGGGCACGAACCCTTTCTTGCTCTCTTCCATTCTAAACTTCTTTAGAACTTTGTACAAGTATGTACTTTGTGAAAGCGCTAGCAGGCGTCTTGACCTATCTCTATAAATCTTGATGCCTAGAATATATGCCGCTTCACCAAGATCCTTCATTGAAAAACTATTATTCAAATAGGCTTTGACGCTATTAAGAAGTTCTATATCATTCCCAATCAATAGTATGTCATCTACATATAGTACTAGGAATGCTATAGAGCTCCCACTCACTTTCTTGTAAATACAAGCTTCTCCATAAGTTTGTATAAAACCAAAAAATTTGATTACTTTATCAAAACGTTGATTCCAACTCCGGGATGCTTGCTTTAGTCCATAAATGGAGCGCTGAAGTTTGCATACCTTGTCAGCATCACTAGGATCGACAAAACCCTTGGGTTGTACCATGTACAACTCTTCCTCAATGTCACCATTAAGGAACGCCGTTTTGACATCCATCTGCCATATCTCATAGTCGAAATATGCAGCAATTGCTAACAGAATCCTCACAGACTTTAGCTTTGCTACTGGTGAGAAAGTCTCATCATAGTCAACACCTTGAATTTGTCGGAACCCTTTCGCGACAAGTCGAGCTTTATAGATGAATATTACCATCAAGATCTGCTTTTCTTTTGAAAATCCATTTGTTCTCGACAGCCTTACGGCCATCCGGTAAGTCCACCAACGTCCATACTTGGTTTTCGTACATGGATCCCATTTTGGATTTCATGGCTTCTAGCCATTTGTCGGAATCTGGGCTCACCATAGCTTCTTCATACGTCGCAGGGTCATCAGTGTTGTCCACCAACATGACGTTCAAGGCAGTGTCATACCACTCAGGAGTGGTACGAACCCTCGTTGACCTGCGAGGTTCAGTAGTAACTTCGTTCGAAGTTTCATGATCACCATCATTAGCTTCCTCTCCAGTTGGTGCAGGCGGCACGAAAACATCTTCCGGTGCTGCGCTACTCTCAACCCCGAGAGAAGGTTCAATAACCTCGTCGAGTTCTACTTTCCTTCCAAATCACTTCTTTCGAGAGAAACTCCTTCTCAAGAAAGGATCCATTCTTGGCAACGAAAACTTTACCTTCGGATCTTTGATAGAAGGTATACCCAATTGTTTCTTTAGGGTATCCTATGAAGACGCATTTCTCCGCTTTGGGTTCTAGCTTATCAGGTTGTAACTTCTTTACATACGCCAAACCCCAAACTTTAAGGAACGACAACTTAGGTTTCTTTCCAAACCACAATTGTGACGGTGTCGCTTTCAACGGATTTAGATGGTGCCCTATTTAAAGTGAATGCTGTCTCTAATGCATAGCCCCAAAATGATAGCGGTAAATCTGTAAGAGACATCATAGACCGAACCATATCTAAGAGAGTTCGATTACGACGTTCGGACACACCATTACTGTGGTGTTCCCGGCGGTGTCAATCGAAAAGTATTCCACATTTCTTTAAATGCATGCCAAACTCATAACTTAGATATTCACCTCCGCGGTCAGAACGCAGAAACTTAATCTTCTTGTTACGATGATTTTCCACTTCACTTTGAAATTCCTTAAACTTCTCGAAAGTTTTGGACTTATGTTTCATAAAGTAGACATACCCATATCTACTTAAGTCATCCGTGAAAGTGAGAACATAACGATATCCACCACGCGATGCTACACTCATCGGACCGCATACACATCGGTATGTATTCCAATAAGTCGTAGCTCGCTCCATTATTCCAGAATGGAGTCTTAGTCATTTTTCCCATTAGACATGCTTCGATCTTTCAAGTGATTCAAAATCAAGTGATTCAAGAAGTCCATCGAATGGAGTTTCTTCATACGCTTCACTCCAATGTGACCAAGACGACAAGTACACATGTATGTAGAATTATCATTCAATTTTGTTTGTTTAGCATCTATGTTGTGAACATGTGTATCACTACTATCGAGATTCAATAAGAATAAACCATTCATCTCAGGTGCATTACCATAAAAGATATTACTCATATAAATCGAACAACCTTTATTCTCGGACTTAAAAGAGTAACCGCCTCGCAATAAACAAGATCCAGATATAATGTTCATGCTTAACGCAGCACCAAATAACAATTATTCAAATTTAAAACTAATCCTCAAGGTAGATGTAGAGGGAGCGTGCCACGCGCATCACATCAACCTTGGCGCCAGTTCCAACGCACATCGTCACCTCGTCTCTGGCCCGTCTTCGGTTATTCCGCAGCTCCTGTAGCGAGTTACAAATAAGAGCAACCGAACCAAGATCAAATACCTGTGCACTACTACGACATTAGTAAGATACACATCAATAACATGTATATCGAATATACCTTTCTTCTTGATGTTGCCATTCTTCGATCTCGACAGTACTTGGGGCGCTTGCGCCCAAAGGACCAGCACCCTTGCAGAGAAGCATTCAGGTTTAGGACCAGCCTTGGGCTTCTTAGCAGTGCGGCTTTCTTGCCGCCCTTCTTGAAGTTGCCCTTGTTCTTAGGCTTGCCCTGCTTTCTTGAAATTGGTGGTCTTATTGACCATCAACACTTGGTGCTCCTTCTTGATCTCCACTTCAGCAGTTTTCAGCATGGACGATAGTTCAGTAACGCCTTGTTCATGCAAAGGCATATTGTAGTTCATCACAAAGTTCTTATAACTCTGGCAGCGTTGATTGGAGGACACGGTGAATCCCTAACTCATTAGGAATCGTTATCCCCAACTCTTGAGCTTGTTTGCGTGCCTGACATGGTGAGCACGTGTCGCTAACGGAGCTTCCTCTTCCATCTTGCAGGTAAAGAACTTTTCGAGGCCTCATAGCTCCACGGCGCGTGAGTCTCAAAATGAGCTTGAGCTCCTTAATGATCTCGAACGGGCCGTGGTGCTCAAAGCGCTCAAGCTCCGTCTGCACTGCATGATGGCACACCGAATCGTGGAGTAATGATTTTTCCGAGTGGCGAAACATTTTTACGCCATCGGTGGCATCTTCTGCAGGTGGGTCACCTAGCGGTGCATCGAGCACATAGGTCATCCGACCAGCCCCGAGGACACCTTGCACCACGGAGCCAGTCCGTGAAGTTGCTTCCATTGTTCTTAAGTTTTTCTTTCTCTAGGAACGCATTGAAATTGATGGAGAGGTTCGCCATAATCTACAACAAATTTTGCAAGTAGTTTAGACTAAGTTTATGATAAATTGAGTTCAACTTCAATTCTTCAATTAACTAGGTGAACTCCCACTCAAAACAACATCCCTCACATTGTCTTAGTGATTACACGAACCAAGTCCACTACACCAAGTCCGATCTTCACGAGAGAAGATGTAGTTTCATCGGCGAACAATCTTCATGTTCATCATATCATTCATATGGCTCGTGCTCTACCTTTCGGTATTCCGTGTTCTGAGGCCATGTCTGTACATGCTAGGCTCGTCAAGATTAACCTTAGTTTCCGCATGTGCAAATCTGTCTTGCACCCGTTGTATGCACACGTAGAATCTATCACACCCGATCATCACGAGATGCTTCGAAACGACGAGTCTTAGCAACGGTGCCAACTAAGGACGAACACTTTTATTACTTGATATTTAGTGAGAGGGATCATCTTATAATGCTACCGTCGCGATCTAAGCAATACAAGATGCATAAAGGATTAACATCACAGGCAATTCATAATTAGTGTGATATGATATGGCCCTTTCTTCTTGTGCCTTCGATCTCCATCTCCAAAGCACGGACATGATCTCCATCATTACCAGCATTGCGTCAAGGTCAGTGGCGCCGCTTCATGGTTGTCCATCATCATAAGCAACTATTACAACTACTTGGAATAAAGCTATTACAAGATGAATAGACACGCAGGTCTTAACAGAATTAAAGACAACCATTAGGCTCCTGCCGGTTGTCATATTACAACAAGGATCATTGCATACATCAAATATAATCACAATCACATGATTGCCATATCACATCACAAAACCCCTGCAAAAACAAGTTAGACGCCTCTAATTTTCTTTGCAAGTTTTACGTGGTCTAGGGCTTTCAAATAAGAACGGATCTTACCTACGAAACTGAACCACAACGTTGATACAAGTGCTATCAAGTGCAAAGTGTAGATTTGATCTATACTATGATAGGAGAGACAGACACCCGCAAAGCCACTTGTGCAAAGCAAGTTGCACGTCAAGCGTGGAGCAAGTCTCATGTGCGATGACATGTAATGTTAGCCCGAGCCGCTTCATCCCACCATACCGCAAGATGCAAAGTACACACAGCAAAAGACGGCACGAGCACCAACGCCCACAACACCATTGTGTTCTACTCGTGCAACAGATCTACGCATAGACAAGGCTCTGATACCACTGATGGGTTCGCAGCATGGAAAACAAAAATTTTCTACCGCAAGAACGAACAAAACCCAGATCTAATCTAGATAAAAGCCAAGATCTAATCTACTAGACATGAGCAACGAGATAGATCGGTACTAACCCTCGTAGAACCGAAAGCGTTAACGAGATTAGATCTCGTGGATGATGTAGTCGATCACTTGCCGATCTCAAGATCGAGTAGATGATCCTTCCGGCACCGCATTCCGGAAGCGCTTCCGCAGACGGTCAAACGTGCGGAGTCGAAGCAGGCCTTCCTCTCCTCGTTCCAGCGAGCAGCGGAGGTAGTAGATCTTCTCCACGCAACCTCATTTGATTTTCCAAACATAGGGAACAAGCCAAGCATATAAAAGGCCATCTACTAAGAAGGGTAACACTAGTGCTATGGCTCGTAGTTGTTTTTCTGAACCTGAATATAAGAAGCTATATTCTTGGAAAGTTGAGAGGTATTAACATAAGATGAATTTTTAGAACTAGTATGGTTCAGTTTAGGTAAACGTGTACAATATCAAAGTGGTTTCCAGTAGAGATAGGCATGCAAATAGCAGGACATATGTACATACAAAACAAAAATCACAGTAGCTGCAAACTATCCATATTGCTATTCACTACAATTTTTCAGAGATGGTCAAGACATGACTAGAACACCAGACGAGATACCAAATCAGGTCTACTCACTAATAAGCATGAAAAACCAATAGATCAATGTCATACAAGTAACAAAACATGGTAAGATAATGTTTGTTGTTGTATTACTCCATTAGGACATGGTCCATTAGGTGCTTTGCCAGAACAACACTTGAAATGAGGGATTTATACCTCCCTATGACCTCGATGAAGATAAGCATCAGGCTTGAATTGTTGGCTAGGTCAGCACAGGAGTTCTCACACACAGGGGTGGGCCCACTTCAATTCAAAGGTATTCAAGTGAATACCCAAAAAAATTGAGCAAAAACTAGTCATATATTGTATAAAACTGGTATATAAATAGAAAAACCAAGAAAATACGAGATGATATAGATACACTAGTCAGCAGACTTAGCTCGCGCAAGGCCACCTTCATCCTCCGTCGGTCCCTCCTCTCCCTTTATGAGGCCCAACATCCTAGATGGCCCAGTTAATTCCTCTATCAGGTTGCTCCTCGCGAGATCACGATCGGCAATCCCCCAATTCAGCAATTCCCCAAACTGAAACAGTCTACCATCATAGACTGAACCAGACGGTCAATGGGACTCCCGGCGTCGATGGGCACGGCAACATGCAACACTTTTCTAGGCCTCCTCGACCTCAAGTCTTCTCGTCTCCGTCTCCCTGCTCCACGACCAGGACATCCGCGGTTGCGCTGCCGCACTGGTTCATCTGCGTCACTGCGTCGCCGCCGCGCCAGTCGGAGCTCCGCCGACTACTTCAGCTCCTTCCGCGGTTTCCCTTTGCTGGGCAGAACTACTGGCGGGCTCCATGCGCTTCTCTTCCAGTTTTTGAGACTTGAGGTGTTGTAAAAATTCAGATATAACCTGTCAGATATTCAGAAGACTAAATATTGTTTTTGTTTTGCTTTTTCAAACTGCATAAGTTTCAGTTGGTCTGAAACATGAAGAGGAAGAATGGTCCTCTCACATTCATTGAAATGGATTTCTCCTTGCAAGTCAAGGAAGAGGATATCAATCACTGGTTTTCAAGCCTTGGTCACGACCAGCTAAAACGAAAGTTCCATTAAAGAGCGAAACAACGGAAAGTTATCCTCTAATTTGTAAGCTCTCCTATCATTTTGTTATTTTGGTCATCGTGATCTTTGAGATATTGCTCATTTGATATGTTGAACGATTAGTAGTGTTCTATAATTTCAAGTTATGGTCTCCTATGAATCTATTATATTATAGTCAAAATGTGTTTTATCTGCTATATACTCCTATAATCAATTATGATGCTCCTATAATCAATTATGATGCCAGAAAAGTAGGGTTTTGGCTATAAAAAATATTGGACCATTTAAAATTTGAATACACACACAAGAAATCATGGACCCGCCACTGCTCACACACCTCTCGGCTCTCGATCCAGACGGACCAAAGGCTTGAGCAGGAGGGCACGTAGCTGGCCCTCTCCAGCTAGTTGTCGACAACGGTGAGCTGCACGGCTCCTCCCGCTCAGTCTCTCCATCCCCCACAATAAACAACCTGTGCAGCCAGAAATGAGGGTGCCATGGAGAAGGATCGGCTAGAGCTGGAGCCATCTGTAAAAACATCAAGTTACACCTAACATAATCCATTCCCACATGTGAAAACATATAAAATGAAACATTCTTTCTAAAAGTTCCGGGTTTTATGAACTGAATGAACATAGGCCATGCAGAAGTGGAGGCAATCATAGAAAGTGTTATTACACCAGAGCTCCAATAAGGATCAACTACACTTCATATAATATTTGGAGCTGCTAACAAGAACTAAATTAAGCATAGAAAATAATACATGATATCAAAGAAATTAAAACTGCTATGATAACACATCGGCCAAGTGTAAAAGCCAAGTGTTTTTGCACTGTGGTACATATAATGATTTATTCCACGAACCAAGCAAATAGCTTTGTTTCTTTAAAAAAAAAATCCAATTACATTTATGGTAGAAACTATGACAAGCAACATCAAGTATGTATGTGTACATATGGAATTAACGGGAACCAGAGAAGCTAATGTGGAGGTGGGTGAACTAGTAACTGAAATATCAAGCATTATTCTACCTTCGATGTTAAGGAAACTAAATACCTTTGATAATTAATTATATGTTGTACAAACGTGCTTCATTTTAAGTTACAAGCTAAACTATCAAAAAAGATGCAGCTAGCAATCCTGAGAGAGTTCTATTTATCTAGAATTCAGGGGTGAGACCTGAAACTAGTCCATTCTCATTGATTTCAAGCTTCAACTTAGGTTGGTTTTGCCTTCCAAAAATGTTTTTCATACTAGTATCTTTCTTAGTCAACAACGCAAAAAAATTCAAAGCAAACAGAACAAGCTATATTGTCAATATCACACAACAATAACAACAAACACTTAGGAGTATCTGAGAAAATAAAGAAAGCCTTACCCCAAAAGTAACAAGACTTGACCTCTATTACTGCTCAAGGAATAAAGCAATCTGAACACCTGCCACGACTCACAGATTTATTATGCAGTTATTAACTCCAAGCTTGCAATGATCCGCCAGCCATCTGAAAACTAGTACAATGGGCATGGATGTCAAGGAGAAGCATAGAAGATAGCAATAATGACTTCAAAAGGAAAAGATTTAAGACAGCTACCATGTGTATAAGTTAACATGCTTAAAGTATCTTAGGTACAAAATTTAACAATGAATTTACAAAAGGATGAAGACAACTATCATGTGGTTACATCATACATGGCTATAAATAAAAGGATTTCATATAGTATTATTTAGAGGCTGCACTACTATATATACATGGTGTAGATGAATGAAGCAACGTTCAGGTTGCATCACTCTATGATAAAACAAATCCAAACCAAGGTTTGATCCATTGCATGATTTTGCAGAAAAAAGAACGTAAGACACATCTCAATAAAAGGAGCTAGTTCTAAATGTGTGTACTCTAAATTTTTGATTGATGCACTATGTTATCAAGAGAAGAACTAATCAGCACATCACACACGTATCACATATCGAACTAAATGAAGGATATATACCTCTCCCAATAAAGACATGGAGCAACAGCAGAAGCAACCTCAGGCCATCTTGCAGCTAGGGCAGGGCAGGGGTGCCTCTCGGCTGTCGGTCCGATCATTGGGGAGGCCCAGAGCAGCTAAGCATGTGGGGTGGTGGCGACGTTGGTGGTAGGCTAGGAATAGCTGCACTGTACGTAGTCACCATAGGTTGGCGAGCCACACATCTCCTCTCTCCGTCTAGCACAGCAAACCGCCCACTAATCAGGTAGAACAAGAGTAACATCAGCGCAAGTGTACTTTTGGAAGCTTGAAACATTATCAGGAATTTCATTTATAGATAGAGAAAAATGTAACTACAAAAAACGAGATGTTCATGAACTAGCCAAGACGTTTTTTTTTTGAGAAAACGCAAATTTTGCGTTTCACTGCATTGAACAGGTGGAGAGTTTGGTTATTGTTAGCATAGCCCCTGCCGCCGACTACTTTCCGGTGACACCGACGATGAAGTTTTGACGAGACGACACGCACGTCCCCGATAACTTTGCCACGATATACACGTACTGCTAGCTGATCGATTTTTTTGATCAGACTAGTATAACACACGCACGCACACGCAAAACCAATACTCGATCTGATTGCTACAGGCCCGTCTCGGACCTGCTCCAACCTTGTATTAATCTTCACGATGTGGTACAAGATTACACAGCTTTAGGTGCACTTGTATACACGCATAGGCTTGAGTACTAGTCATAGTCGGTTTACTAAGCTAAACCTACTTGGAAGCTGCATCCTAGCCGAACACAACACTAGCACCGGAACATATACGTATACGCATGCAAGTATACCACACGTATACGACGCCTTGCCGGTATCGGGCACGTGATTACCTAACAATCACCCCCTAATCACGATGTTTTTTTCTCCATCGACCTGGATCCTAAATGCGCCAGCTACTTCTCGCGGGCGTCATCCACGACACTGCTTTTGCCGCGCCAGGCTTCATCATTGACATTCCTTTCGCCGATCCTTGTAGCTTCTATGTCACCGACTTTTGCTTCATCGGCTTCTCCATGGCTTCACGCCGATAGTCCTTTTTGTCCGCGCCTTGAGACATTATACTTGGTTCGATGAAGTACTTTCTCATCGATGCCTCGTATATTTGATCTTCTGCTTGCCGGTCTTGGATGCAATAGAACAAATATGTAGGAGCTAGCTCACGTTGGTTGACTAGCAAAGCTAGCTCGTGACTAGCAATTCTGACTTCTACCTGCTCCTGACCAACATCGTCTTCTGGCTCGTCCGGAGTAGCAATTCATCTTTTCTTTTTGAATCCCTTTCTGGCATGTTTTCTTCTAGCTTCTCTATACCACGTGAAAAGCCTCTTGATGGATCTGCACCCCCTAATGTTGGGTCTCCTCCATCTGTCTGGCCACCAGTCCACACTCTTGGACCATCGCCTTCTAGCCTTGCTGGCCTGTTTGCTAGGCTCGCTTCAACTCTCCCTCCTCCTCTAATTGTTGGTCCAACAAGTGCAGGTATCACTGCACATGCACACCCTTCCAACTCCGTGTCTTCTGGCCACGGACTAGCCTTATCTTCAGACTCTTTTTCTTCTGGGAGAATCCCTTGTGTTTCTGGCCTGGTGTCCACGCCTGGAGCACCTCCTAGGCCTTCAGCGCCTTCTGGGCCCGAACTTGCCTACAAGGATAAGCTTGGTTGATCCATATTTGCTTCATACTCAAGATCCCACGTGACGTGAAAAGTTGGATATCCCGGTTCGTTGGAGCCCTAATTCCATGACTCGCCTTCCTCAAAGATTACGTCGCCCCTGACAACCACCTTATTGGTATAAGGATTGCACAAGCGGTATTCCTCTGAGCTTTCATAGCCTGTCATAATCATTGGAGTCCTCTGCTCCGCCAATTTACTCTTATGGTCGGACTCCGTCTTGACATGCGCCACACACCCAAAAGTGCGAAGATGATCAACCAAGGGTTTCCAATCCGTACCATGCTTCGTATGGTGTTATACCAACGCCACTCTTAGTTGGCTCCATGTTCAGCAAATACACAGCCGTATTGACTGCCTCACCCTAGAATTTTCCTGGCAAGCCTTTACTCTTCATCATGCTCCGTGCCATGGTCAACACAGTTTGGTGCAGCTCACCCCCTTGATCAATGCGTAGGGCTCTTATCTTTGCCTCCACCTTGAACTCTTCGGCTTCCTTGATCTTCTCGAATGCTTGTTGAGCTTGATCCTTACTTTTCATCAACACAATCCACATGTATTTACTATGATCATCCACCACAAGGATGAAGAACTTATTGCCGGACGGAGTTGCGGGTGAAATTCCAACGCATAGATCACCATAAACTAGTCCCGAGGCTTCACTTGCCTCAAACGTGGCTTCACATGGTAACGGGGCACTCCGTTTCTCGTGATCCACACACGGTAGATCGTGATCCACTTGCGCCACAATCTCCGTAGCCGGTGATGGAGGATCCTCCTCATCCTTCAGCTCAGTTACTTCGAGCATCAGCATCATGGGTCCATCATCTCCTTCCTGGGCGATGAGAGCCCTCTCCTTTAGCGGTTTCTTGCAATCCTTCTTGAAGTGACCGAGCTCGCCGCAGTTATGACATCTCACTTTCTTAATGTCAAACTTCATCCGCGGCGGAGCGTCGTCCTCGTCCTCCCCTGCGATATACTTTTTCGCTGGGCGAGAAGATTCTTTATCACTCCTTCTTTCGGATCCTTGATCGCCCTTTTCTTTGGTGACCACCGCCTTCCACTGGGCACGGGTAAGCATCACGTGCTCTTCCGGTACCGCATCACCGTAGGTGATCTTCATCCACTCGTCATGAGCCTTCAATCGTCCAACCAGATCATCTGTCGTGAGAGTCTTGAGATCAACGCACTGCTCGATCACTGACACAACGGACAAGTAACGCGGCGGCGCCGCGCGAAGGAAACGCCAAACGACTGAGATCTCTTTGAGCTTCTCGTCGAGCGCGTGAATCCCATTGACCAAAGTGGCTACCCTCAAGGTAAACGCGTCCAGCGTCTCGTCTCCTCCCATCTCCAGATTCTCGTACTTCTTCTGCAAGGTTTGTAGGGTTGCCTCACGGACACGCTCGTGCCCAAGATTTAGCGTATTGAGCGCCTCCCACGCCTCCTTTGCAGATTTCTTCGAGATTAGGTGCTGCATCACGTCCGCCGGCATCACCGAGCCGATGGCCGTGAGTGCCTGCCGGTCCTTGCGGTACTTCGACGCGCCCTTCTTGAACTCGTCGCTGCCGGGATCGACAGCCTCCCATAGATCGTTGGACTCTAGCGCCCACTCCATCTGGGTCAACCACATCGTGTAGTTGTCGCGGTTGCACCGCGGGTACTGTGTCATCACCTGCGCAGCAAATCCTTTAGCCGCACCGGAATACTCGCCCACATCCATCGTCGCTGTGACCTCCCGTTACGAGGAGATCCTTCAGGAGGCTCTGATACCAACTGTTAGCATAGCCCCTGCCGCCGACTACTTTCCGGTGACACCGACGATGAAGTTCCGACGAGACGACACGCACGTCCCCGATAACTTTGCCACGATATACACGTACTGCTAGCTGATCGATTCTTTTGATCAGACTAGTATAACTCACGCACGCACACGCAAAACCAATACTCGATCTGATTGCTACAGGCATGTCTCCGACCTGCTCCAACCTTATATTAATCTTCACGATGTGGTACAAGATTACACAGCTTTGGGTGCACTTCTCATTCTTTAAAGGGAAAACAAGCAATTGAAAGAAGACATTAAAAAATTGTGCAACATAAGAAAATCATAAAACAAAAGAAGATGCAACTGGAGTTGCAGTTGGATAATATCAACCTTGCACATAAGAGAAAGACAAAAATAGGCTTGAGTACTAGTCATAGTCGGTTTACTAAGCTAAACCTACTTGGAAGCTGCATCCTAGCCGGACACAACACTAGCACCGGAACATATACGTATACGCATGCAAGTATACCACACGTATACGACGCCTTGCCGGTATCGCGCACGTGATTACCTAACAGTTACAACCTCCCTAGGGAGGGAAGAGCAAAAAGGAAAATTACATCAGTGAACATCCCAGGTCGTTGGGACTATTGACCCTAGACCCTTGGCACCGGCCTGGAACCAGAGGGCCGCTTCCTCCTTGATGGATGCTACCATGGTGCTGACTGAAGGTTGTGCGCGGTTGAACGCACAGTCATTGCGGTGCTTCTAGATCATCCATGGCACAAGCAGTGTAGCAGAGCTCCGTCCTTTGATCATAGGTTTGGGCGTTCTCTGCTTGGCCGCTTGCCACCAATCGAACAACAGTGTGTCTCCCTCAGGTGGTCGGCATGTGAATCTGAGCCAGGTGGCGATGTCGTGCCAGACCTGTCGAGCAAACGGACATGCGACGATGAGGTGGTGGATCGTCTCGGGCAGCTGGTTGCAGAGCAGGCAGCGAGACGTAGTCCACACTTCAAATGTGCCGACAAAGAAATAACAAAATAAGCTAGTATCATAAGCAGGAACTAGTAGGGTTGCGAAGCGGTACCCGATCCGCCCTGCTTCGTAGGCAAAGTTTGTTAGTCTAGTTTTCAACAAAATTTGTCTAGTTTGAACTAAATTTAACTTTCGCGGATTGCCGCTTCACAATCCTAGGAAGCAGTGAGGAAAAGGCACATATTGTGATAGTTTGCACACTAGTGTTAGCGCTGCAAGCTTTAGACAGATAATTCATTGCAAGCCCTTGATGCACATATTTTTTTATTGATTACTGATAACTGGGTATCTGAGCTGGCAATAGCAAAATTTGAAGTTGCAACCACAAAATTCAAGATTTATTAAAATAAATAGAGTAGCGGACTTTACCTTCCAGTCCTCATGTCCCTTCATGCTCTCTGATTTGTGCTTTCTGACAGCTGCAACAACCATGTTGGCGCCTCTCTTGGTCAGGTTCATCGTCCTCATTTATACACTCTCCAAAAACCACCCTCCCCAAGGATATTATCTGGCCTGAAGATGTTGACATCTTTTTCTCCCCTCGCTAAGAAACGGGTAGGATTGCATTAGGGATATACATGGTGGCTGCAGCCTGTATGCGTCATGAAATGGCGAATCCAGCTAGATCTCCATCTAATGATATAATAGATACTACTTTCGTTCCATTCACTAAGAAGAACGAGGAGTGGGGATTTACCTAGTATGACAGAATAACACTCGATGAGACAGCATTAGCATCCGCCACCTTGGTCGTCAACTAGGTCGTGGTCCAGCGGCACGGATGGGATCGAGCAGGACAGCACATGGTGCAGCGGCGGCGCTGGTCGCCATCTGTTGTTGACGGTTGGAGAGAGCCCCAATCAAATATCACAAGTGAACATTATGGTCATCACACTTATATTCATAACGAGCAAATAAATCATCAAAAATGGGAACAAAAAAATTAACCATAAATTATGTTGTATTGTCTACCACAAATTAACTGAAGTGATCAACAAATTTCAAAAAAAGATTGAAATGATGCCCCCTAAAATTTATACAACATAAGGACATATTTTGAAACAACCATGTTATCTGTGAGTTCCCCCCGAAATTTGAATGAAGTAAGAATATTCAGAAAAAATAAAGAAAATGAAGAACCCAAATTTATAAGAGTTACCAACTTATTTTTTGGAAGGAAAACATTCATGCTTTATTGCGATAACCGAGGAAATCGCCTACCACAACTTGAGCAATATTTGCGAGTACATCAGCATCCTAGGATATAGCTTCATGAGCATTTAAAAAATTTCCGAGTTTAGCTAGTTTGTGGGCAAGCCTATTAGCAGAGCATCTACATGATTGTACCTTCCAGATGGAGAACCAAGAGTGTAGCTGAAACTTCAGATCATCGAGTGAATGACGCTAACTGGGAGAATTCTGGGCCACCAGGATACAAGGCTATTGCCAATAGTTCAGAATTAGTCTCAAAGAGTACTCGGATGGCTCTGATATCCACGTAGACATAGCCTAGAGCTCAGCTCATGGGCTACTTCTGTTCATGGGCAGATAAAAACGTCTTCAGTTCACGGGTAACAACAAAGAACACAAAAATTATCTAGTTCTTCATATAAAAACGACTTCAGTTCAAGGGCAACAACAAAGAACAACCAAAACCATCTAGAAATTAAGATGAAAACGACTACAGTTAATAAACCCATTTATTTCAGAGATTGTCGTGGCATAGTAAGTTGCATAATTGATTCGGATGAATAGAAAACCGCACAGGTTTACACATCTTAACATGATGTACACCTGAAAATGCTAACACTCGTCAAGTTGTAATGCCTATTTATTCCCACACACGTGTAAGTAAACGAGCATATTTTCTTCCCATTGCATATTTCTTGAAAATTACACACATGTAAGTAAACGAGCATCTTTTCGTCCCAATGCCTATTTCATGTTCTGAATATCACATAGGAGCCAATTCACATGTGCTGGTCTGTTATATGTTGATCCAAATTCTACAAAGTAAAGACCAACTTCTGACGGAGCGGAGCGAGGCCCGTCGCCGGAGGCTTGGGCCGATGCGGAGCGGAATAAGGAAAAGGACAAGTTCTGCAGGTATTGTAAGAAATCTAATCATGTTATTGATGATTGTTGGAAGCTGCAGAATAAGGAGAAAAGGAACGGTACTTACCAACCGAAAGATAAGGATCAAGGTAATGGTAAGGCTGCTGTTGTTTCTGGTGATAGTTCTGACGGTGAATGTTTAGCCGTTTTTGCTGCTTGTGCTTCTCGTGATGATGAATGGATACTTGATACTGCATGTTCGTTTCATATTTGCTGTAACAAAGATTGGTTCAGTTCATATGAGTCTGTGCAGACTGGAGATTTTGTACGTGTGGGGAATGACAACCCATGCCATATTGTCGGAGTTGGATCTGTTAAGATCAAGACACATGATGGCGTGACGCGTACGTTGAATGAGGTGAAGCACATACCAAGCATGGCCAGAAATCTGATCTCCCTGAGTACCATGGACGTTGATGGATACAAGTACGCCGGTGGGCGTAGGTTGTTAAAGGTATCGAAAGGCTCTCTTATTCACATGATAGGTGATATGAATTCTGCTAAGTTATATGTTCTTAGAGGTAGCACTTTGCCTGGTATTGCTGCTGCTGTTACTGCTAATGATTCTGATGATTGTGGTAAAACAAATCTTTGGCATATGCGCCTTGGGCATATGAGCGAACATGGCATGGCAGAATTGGTTAAGAGAGAGCTGATTGATGGTTGCAACTTGGGTAAGTTTGAGTTCTGTGAGCACTGCGTTTTTGGTAAGCACAAAAGAGTTAAATTCAATGCTTCCGTTCATACCACCAAAGGCATTTTAGATTATGTGCATGCTGATGTATGGGGACCTTCCCGTAAGACATCTATTGGTGGTGCTAATTACATGCTTACTATTATTGATGACTACTCAAGAAAAGTGTGGCCATATTTTCTGAAA
The DNA here is from genome assembly GCA_023614405.1 of Avena insularis. Classification (NCBI taxonomy): domain Eukaryota; kingdom Viridiplantae; phylum Streptophyta; class Magnoliopsida; order Poales; family Poaceae; genus Avena; species Avena insularis. The sequence goes on along the minus strand of CM042684.1, from coordinate 83,660,539 downwards.
CACAAATCTGATGTTTTTGATGCTTTTAAGAAGTGGAAAGTTATGGTAGAAAAGCAAACTGAAAAGAAGGTAAAGGTACTACGTACTGACAATGGTATGGAATTCTGTTCTAATGAGTTTGAGGAGTTTTGCAGTAATGATGGTATGATCAGGCACCACACCATCCCTTACACTCCTCAGCAGAATGGCGTGGCTGAGCGCATGAACAGAACCATCATCTCGAGGGCTCGCTGTATGTTGTCCAATGCAGGTATGCATAGACGTTTCTGGGCTGAAGCAGCCAACACAGCGTGTTACCTCATCAACAGGTCACCTTCTATTCCACTTGAGAAGAAAACTCCTATTGAGGTATGGTCAGGTTCGCCTGCTGATTATTCACAGTTGAGAGTTTTTGGTTGCACTGCTTATGCTCATGTTGATAATGGAAAGTTAGAGCCTAGAGCTGTCAAGTGCATATTCCTTGGTTATGGTTCAGGAGTTAAGGCATATAAACTATGGAATCCTGAAACTAAAAAGATTTTGTTGAGTAGGAACGTTGTTTTCAATGAATCCGTTATGTATCATGACAGCTTGCCATCAGATCCCTCTCCTGTTGCTATTGGAGAGGAGGGAGTTCGTGTGCAGGTGGAGCACCTGCAGAAAACTGTTGATAATAATGTTGTTGTTGATGATACTCATGAGGAAAATATTGATGATGATGTTGTTCAGCACTCACCTACTGTTTTGCAGCAGCCATAGTAATCTATTGCTACTGATAGACCGAGGCGTAACATAGTTCCACCTCGTCGTTTAATTGAAGAGTGTAATCTTTCTCATTATGCTTTGAGTTGTGCTGAACAGGTGGAGCATGATAGTGAACCTGCTACATACAATGAGGCTGTTGCATCCGTTGACCGCGAGAAGTGGGTTTCTGCTATGCAAGAAGAGATGCAATTGCTTGATAAGAATGGCACATGGAAAGTTATGCGCTTGCCTAAACAGAAGAAGGCCGTCTGCTGTAAGTGGATATATAAGAGAAAATAAGGGTTGTCTCCTAATGAGCCTCCAAGGTTTAAGGCAAGGTTAGTAGCAAAAGGTTTTAGCCAGATTCTAGGTATTGACTATAATGATGTTTTCCCTCCGGTTGTGAAGCATAGCTCTATTCGTACTTTCTTTGGTATTGTTGCTATGCATGATCTTGAGCTTGAGCAGCTAGATGTAAAGACTGCTTTTCTGCATGGTGAACTGGAGGAGGAGATTTACATGGACCAACCTGAAGGGTTCGTAGTTCCTGGAAAAGAGGATTTTGTGTGCAAATTGAAGAGGTCGCTTTATGGTTTGAAGCAATCTCCAAGACAGTGGTACAAAAGGTTTGATTCATTTATGATCTCACAAGGTTTTAAGAGGTCTTAGTTTGATAGCTGTGTTTACATAAAGTTTGTTAATGGATCACCTATTTACTTGCTGTTATATGTTGATGATATGTTAATTGCTGCCAAGAGCATGAAAGAAATCACTACTTTGAAGGCACACCTAAGTAGTGAATTTGAGATGAAAGATCTTGGTGCTGCTAAGAAAATCCTAGGTATGGAAATTAAACGGGACAGAAAATCTAGGTTGTTGTTTCTTAGTCAGCAAAGTTACATTGAGAAAGTTCTTCAACGTTTTAATATGCATGATGCAAAGTCAGTTAGTACTCCTGTTGCTCCTCAATTTAAATTGTCAGCATTGCAATGTCCTAGTTCTGATGAAGATATTGAGTACATGTCTCGAGTTCCTTATTCTAGTGCTGTTGGTTCCTTGATGTATGCCATGGTTTGCTCTCGCCCTGATTTATCATATGCTATGAGTTTGGTGAGTCGTTACATGGCTAATCCTGGTAAAGAACATTGGAAAGTTGTTTCAGTGGATTTTCAGGTACCTCCGTGGCACATCCAACGCTTGCTTGAAGTTTGGCAAGATTGATGAGGGACTCGCAGGCTATATGGCACATTCAGATTTTGCTGCCGACTTGGATAAGAGGAGGTCCCTCACAGGTTATGTGTTCACGGTAGGTGGATGTGCCGTGAGTTGGAAGGCAACGCTGCAACCAGTTGTTGCTCTATCTACAACCGAAGCAGAATATATGGCTGTTGCTGAAGCTTGCAAAGAGTCTGTTTGGTTGAAAGGTTTGTATGATAAGCTTTGTCAGGATGATTCTTGCATTAACATGTTCTGTGACAGTCAAAGTGCTATTTACCTTACTAAGGATCAGATGTTCCATGAGAGAACAAAGCACATTGATATCAAGTACCATTATGTTCGTGATGTTGTTGCACAAGGTACACTGAAGGTATGCAAGATAAGCACTCATGATAATCCTGCTGATATAATGACAAAGCCTGTTCCTGTTGCTAAGTTTGAGCTATGCTCAAGCTTAGTTGGTATAACTGCTTAGCCCAAGTGGCTATTGGCGCCGGAAGTGTTTTCTTTGTTTGTTCAGGGAGATGATTACTATTGATTCTACAAGAAGGATTTGTCTCAAGGTAGAGTTTGTTATATGTTGATCCAAATTCTACAAAGTAAAGGCCAACTTCTGACAGAGCGGAGCGAGGCCCGTCGCCGGAGGCTTGGGCCGATGCGGATAAAAACGTCTGTTCACAGGTAGATAGAAACGTCTTCAGTTCACGGGTAACAACAAAGAACACAAAAATTATCTAGTTCTTCATATAAAAACGACTTCAGTTCAAGGGCAACAACAAAGAACAACCAAAGCCATCTAGAAATTAAGATGAAAACGACTACAGTTAATGAACCCATTTATTTCAGAGATTTCCGTGGCATAGTAAGTTGCATAATTGATTCGGATGAATAGAAAACCACACAGGTTTACACATCTTAACATGATGTACACCTGAAAATGCTAACACTCGTCAAGTTGTAATGCCTATTTATTCCCACACACGTGTAAGAAAACGAGCATATTTTCTTCCCATTGCATATTTCTTAAAAATTACACACATGTAAGTAAACGAGCATCTTTTCGTCCCAATGCCTATTTCATGTTCTGAATATCACATAGGAGCCAATTCACATGTGCTGGTCTGTTATATGTTGATCCAAATTCTACAAAGTAAAGGCCAACTTTTGACGGAGCGGAGCGAGGCCCGTCGCCGAAGGCTTGGGCCGATGCGGAGCGGAATAAGGGAAAGGACAAGTTCTGCAGGTATTGTAAGAAATCTAATCATGTTATTGATGATTGTTGGAAGCTGTAGAATAAGGAGAAAAGGAACGGTACTTACCAACCGAAAGATAAGGATCAAGGTAATGGTAAGGCTGCTGTTGTTTATGGTGATAGTTCTGACGATGAATGTTTAGCCGCCGGTTGGGATAAGTTGCATCTGTGAAATCCCCGACATTGTGTAAACACTCTCCGATATAGTGAAGTTTCGCGGGCTGGCGCCCGTGGTTTTTCCCTTCTCTTTGTTGGAGAGGGTTTTCCATGTTAAATCTGTGTCCCCCTCGCTGCAATTTTATTTTTATTCTTCGTTATTTACTTGTCGCAAAGCTAACATGGTCTAAATTGCTGTCACGAGTAGATAAAGCAAAGTCAAACCCCCAAGACTCCCATGCTCGCACTCCTCAAGTCGCAACCTCAAAATTCAAGATTTATTAAAATAAATAAAGAGTAGCAGACTTTACCTTCCACTCCTCGTATCCCTTCATGCTCTCTGAGTTGTGCTTCTTGACAGCAGCAACAACCATGCGGGTTCCTTTCTTGGTCAGGTTCATCGTCCTCGCATCCACACACCCTTTACGCACTCTCCCAAAACCACCCTCTCCAAGGACATTATCTGGCCTGAAGTTGTTGACATCTTTTTGTCCCCTTGCTAAGAAACGGGTAGGATTGCATCAGTGATATACATGGTGTCTGCAGTCCGTATCTCGCTTCATGAAATGGGGAATGCTACTATATTTAGTTTACTAAAGATCCCTACTGATTCCATTAGATCTCCATCTACTGATATGATAGATACTACTTCTGTTCCATCCAAAAGTATAATAGGAGTATGTCCTGGGAGGCACCACAAAAATTGGATTTGATTAGCCACACGATTGGATTAGTAAGGCGCTAAGCATCGTAGATCTTTTTCGTCACACCCATATAAAATCGACCCCGACCTGGTGGTGAAACCCTACCCGCCGCCGCCCCATATTATCTCCCTAATCCAGCTCGTCTCTCTCCCCAGTCCTCGCTCGTCTCTCTCCCCTATTCCCTGCTTCATCTCTCTTGCCCAATCCCCTCCTTGATCCTACTTCTTGTCGTTGTAGGAGTGAGCTTGACGAGACCTCGGAGAGGCACTTGTCGATCGACATATGCACCCCGTCTGATGCTACGGTCGCTGCAATAGTCAACTTGTCCTTCTTGTTGCCCATGGGGCGTCCGAGAGAGGCCATTGTGGGGGTGTCCATATCAACGACGTTTCCATTGACATCCTTCTTGAGTTGCCATCGCACGAACTTCCATTTATCGTGGTATGCGAGCTTTGTGTAGCAGTGCATGTAATTCAAATCCTTCTCCTTGTTGCGCTCTTTGAAAAGGTCGAGCACCTCCACCAATTAATCGGCGGCGTTTGAGCCGCTCTCAGGTTGTTGGTGCATGTTCTAAAGGAATTACATAATTTGTTGACGTCGTGATTAATGAAACCCCACCGGTTCTATATCGCCTTTTGGCTCCTCTCCATGTACATGATGACATACTCAGCATTGATAACCTTGCGTTCATCAAACTCGTCGTTGATTCTTTAGGCACTTCTTGTTTGATTGTTGTCGATGATGGGAAGCAACCCATGCACTCAAACACTTGTCCTCGAGGGTTTTCCACAAGGGTGCCTCGGTTCCCACTCCTCGGCTTATCGGGTTCCTCGTTTACAAGTCATCTTCCAGCAAAACATTGGTACTCAATGTACCTGCACATATCCCATACTCCTCTCACAACATATATTTCAATAGCAGCCACCAAATGGGTGAAACAGCATCAAAGCCACTAGCCAAAAATAGTAATATATATGTCAAGGTGTACTCCTTTGCAGCCACTATTTCTTCAAACCGTCTGTTGTAAGAATGTAAAAATGTGAGGAGCAAGGAAATAAAATAAGTGGAAGCAGATTGAAGAACAAACAATAGTATTACTCCATTTGCAGGTAGGGACACATATTTAACACGGGCAATCTACCAAAACCTAGAAAACACAATAGATTTGTTCTTAGACAGATTATAGCACTTTGTAAGCTCTATTTGGTGCTTCAAGCATCATCATGTCGTAACGAGCCTCTCCTACTGCTTTATGGTTAAAAAAATCATTCATTATACTCGAACCTGTTTCAGTTGTTCATCCCTCATCCCTCTGTGATTTTTCCACCATGTTACTCCAGCTTTCAACAACCTACAAATTGAATTTGTGATTTATGAAAAGAAGAAACATTTTTCTAAATGTGAAACTATAGTATGTATGTAGTACTACATACTAGTCTCATATATGATATTCACATCTTACACAAAAGCATGTTACTTAATAATTTAAGCGATAAAACTTTCCCAAGTACTTAATTAGGGCAGAACCCAAGTTTTTCCACATAAATGTAGAAACCATGTATCAATTCATTAAAAAGGAATATGCATCAAAACTCAGGTTGAGGAGAAGTTGGACATGGATGATGTGATTGTAAAAACAACTCTCCCACCCACATGTAGCAGAACTCGAGGCGCACGTAGTTGCGTCGCCAGCTACATGTAGCAAATCCCGGCATCAAGACCGCACGCCTGGAGCAGAGGTTGAGCATGATGCGGCCATGCAGAAATCGAGGCGAAGGTGCGCGTGGTGACAATGGCGTAATTCCAGGAATTATCATCTCAACGCAATATCATATCGTGTCTACGTAATTCCCCCGGTGCACATTAAATGCACAGTTCAAGGGAAGGATAAATTAAACCTTGAGCGATTAGACCACACATCTCAGCTTGAAATCAGGATCTAGGAAAAAACCGTTGACTTGAGAGAAAAATTCACCAATCTATGCTATAACTGGTGAGACCTCATCGGGGAACCAGTCTAGCAAAGACTTTGGCAGTCTAGCCGACAGGCAGCTAGGCATGAAAAGAGGAGGATACATACCTAGTGTCGCTCATCGTCGCGCCGCCGAATACAACATGGATCTCGCCACCGGCCATATCACCACTCATCAGGACATGGACGAAGTAACCATCACCACTCCACTCCTCTCCTCTCGTCGAGCAAGATCGGCCCACCCGGCCAGCCGCTGTCACCATCGGCTGCTGTAGCAAGCTCGGCCACTGCAGGATGGGCCCATTAGGCTACCCCAGTTGGTCCACCTGGCTGAGCCCCTCCTTTTTACCCTTTTGTTTTATGTATTAGTCCCACATGGGGCACCTAAAGGGGAGGGCACACCTTCCTTCCCCTATATAAAGGGGTGCCCATGGGTGGTGAAAGGGCATTTATGCTTTTCCTATTATTTTGATGTTTGTTGACAACATTTGGATAGGTTTAATCGGCTAATAAATGTTTCAGGAAAAATCAGCTACTCTAGTGTATTTTGCACTAAAGGAAATGGGCTTCCCACGATCATGTATGTGAAGGAAGAAAGTCTCAGCCGGACTGTCCGGTTGATATGCGCCGGAGTATCCGGATCAACCGGACTATCCGGCTGGCTTTTGCCGGACTGTCCAGCCCTGAGGATTAGACGACTTCCTCGGACATTCAGAACATCACATCAGACACCACCTGGACACGGTCCGGACACTGGCCGTAAACTTTGCCAGGTCGGAGTGTCCGATTGGTCTCGCCCGGAGTGTTCAGCCCTGGGGGTTTGTTGACCTGATCGGACAATCATAACAGCACTTCGGACACCTCCCGGACACGTTCTAGACTCTGGCCAGAAACTTTGCCAGGCCGGAGTGTCCGGTTTTCACCCGGAGTGTCCGGCTGGTGTTGGCCAGACTGTCCGGGATAAGTGGATCCCAACGGCTGTAATTCCAGAGGGCCTATATAAGGCCCCTTCTTCTACCTTGGGAGCTGCTCGTCCACCTCAAGAACAACAACACCATTTGAGCCACTAAATCCTCAAGATCTCTTCACTCAACCATTTGATCTTTGGAGAATCGAAGGAGGAGGCCTTGATCTATAGCTTCACCAAGAGAGATCTTCATTTCCCCCTCATTCACTTGAGGGCCCCTTGCTCTAGTGTTTCATTGGAAACCCTAGCATGTGATTTGGTTCTTACAAGCTTGTCTTCAATTGTTTGATAGCTTGCTTGTATTCGGGAGCCTCCAATTAGGTTGTGAATGTGTGCCTCGAACTTGTTGTAAAGGTGTCGGCTTCCACCTCGAAGGTTGCCGCTATAGTGGAAGAGGTGAATCGAACTTGTTGGGGTGAGGTTCATCGGAGAACAAGGGAGGCCTCTCGTGGTGTTGGTGGTTTGAAACCACCCCCTCTCCAAACGTAGACGTACTTTCCCGCCTCTAGGTGCCCATACGATCCTTTCAGGTGGGATAAAACACACCAATAAGATATTCTCTTTGGCTAGAATATCTCCCCTCTCTCTCAGTTTCCGTCATCGTGGCACGGTATGCGCAAAGTCAACGCATATGTGGCACGCTGTTGTGTTGCAGGGATTCCGCCAGGTGGTCTACTTCCGCAACCCCAGCAGGGATCAAGGAGTTGGGGAGTCATCGCATCGCACAGTATACATGCGATAACTCGGGGGAGCTGCACTTGTAGCAATCGGTCGTCGTGCAAGGACCTAGACAAGGGGTAACTTGCGAGGAGCTTCGCGACCTTGAGGTCAGATGGGTACGACTACATCATCCACGCTCCTGCATGAGCCAGATCAAAAATCTATCATCTCCATGAAGCAGCATATGCTGCACAACGAGGAGGAAGAGGGCCATGCTCGGGCGCTGAGTGGGCCTAGAGATGGCCTGGATATCGTTTTGTTTTCTTGAGCTATAGATGCATGTCTGGATTCGTTTCCATGTTGGTGCTGATGGTAGCTATGATGTTTGTTCATATGTGATCAACTTAGAACCAAAACATGAATGTTTTGTAAAGGAGCATGCATGCATTTGGGATTTGGCCCGCCGCTGATTTGAACAATTCCGGTTTGGCGCGATGTTTGTAGAATTTTGGACCTCAAGACATATTTTTGTTTTATAATACTTATAAATTGATGCATGAATGGTGTTGATCCCGTTGACATCCTGGTGTTGCCCTAACCGGTGGAGTCTAGCCGCAAGGCTATGTTGGATCCGGTGCCACAAGGGAAGTATTGTATTGTGTTTTAGTCTAGTTCAAACAAATGAACTGTTTTTTTCAAAAAGTGATGATTTATAAAATTATAGTGTATTTTTTTGTACTAAAGAAGGTAGAGGGTACCTAAAGGTTGCCCGTTTGCATCCGATGCATGAGTGCATTGGTTATTGATATGTAGTGTATTGTTTTGTTTGTCACTAAACACCTGATTCGAGGTAGAAAAAGGAGTATTTCGTTTACTACTCACAAGAAGGTTAATTTTTCATAGTTATGTATATATGAAGGACATTGCTACCCGGCGGTAGTCGCTGCATAGCCAAACCTGGCGGGTTCCGATCGACCTTGTTTTGACAAGCCGCACGCTGCGACGAGCACGTGAGCCAGGAAATTTCGCGTGAGCACGGCTTCCATCGCGAGGGTTGACCCAGTAATATGTTCTTAATCACAAAAGGACAACAAATCTCTGACGTTATCCAGAATAAAATCTAAATTCGTAAATTTAAAATATTTTATAGATCAAACCGTTTATCGAATTTAGAATCCGTTTTTTATCATTGGGCTAGTTGCGACGAGATCTTCTAAATTAGATCCCATGTCGGTATGTTCTAACAACTTTTTTCGACCAAAAGTTATCCACCGGTAACGCGTAAGTTATCCAGACCATAATGTATAAGTTACTCACCCTGTAAAACAGGGTGTGTGGCGACTCTTTTGCATTAATGCAGTAAAAGTACCCGGCGACCGTTCTGAGATAATTACATAACTCGGCGGCGTTCCGACAGGCAACACAAGTGATGCCTCGCATGCATGCTCCGACTAAATAACACGACATTTTTTATCCCAAAAGTTATCCACTATTAACACGAGAGTTATTCAGACCCCAGCATGTAAGTTACACACTCAATAACATGTAAGTTACCTACCACTATAAAAATTACCTATAAATAGAATATAAAAGTTATTAAACGGCTCGTCTTCGTCGTCCGTCGCCGCTCTCGTGGTATACGGGCTACTCAAACTCGAAAGGGTACCGCATCAAACATCAAACATACTTTTTTTAAACAAACTAAATCTAAGTTTCTTTTGCATACGATATAATAAATGGAGTTTTATGTCCCACCCACCATCTAAGTTATAGTGAACAACCGTAACGCGCAACTAGTAGTCTAGCGGCTCGGCTCATCGCCGGTCACTGCTACCGTGACGTACATATGACGAAACCTCGAAGGTTGTTAGGGTACCGAACCTTCATCGCTCATCGATGCTAAGGCATCAACGGGGACAAAGTCTCGATACCCTAACACCTAGGCTACCGCGTCTCAATTAAACTAGCTCATATTTAATTAACTAAACTAAAATACATTAGACAACCGAGGTTTTATGAGGCAAAAAAAAAATACAAAAGTCACCCACATGAGAAATGCGAGAACGTCTCCACCCAACACGTTTATATGGTAGGTAACTTATATGTTTCAGGGTGGATAACTTAAATAATATGATATGGATAAGTTACATGCTAAGGATGGGTAACATGATTTTCCCTCCCAAAAGTTACCCACCAGTAACACGGGAGTTATCCAGGCTTTGGTATATAAGTTATCCACCCAATAACATGTAAGTTATCCACCACTACAAAAATTTACCCACAAATAGAATATAAAAGTTATTTTAGTAGATCGGCTTTGTTGCCCGTCGCTACTCTTATGTTTGATGACGACGAAGTCCGTGTCGCAATTAAACTAGCTAATAGCTCGTATTTAATTAACTAAACTAAAATACATGGGCCAAGCGAAATTTCATGAGGTCAAAAAATGCAAAAGTTAACCACATGAGAAATACGAGAATGCCTCCACCCAACCTGTTTATATGGTGAGTAAGTTCCATGTTACATAGTGGATAACTTAGATACTATGACATGGATAGCTCGCGTGTTAGGGTGGGTAACTTTTTTACCCAAAAGTTACCCATCAATACCACGAGAGTTATCTAGACTTCAGCATATAAGTTACCCACTCAATAAGATGTACGTTATCCACCACTATGAAAATTTACCCACAAAGAGAATATAGAATTTATTCTAGTGGCTCGGCTTCATTGCCCGTCACCGCTTTCGCAACGTACGGATGACTCAACCCCAAAAATCAAGCATAATTTCTTTAAAGTAACTAAATCTAATATTTTTGCATACGTTATAATAAATGAGGTCTTATGCCCGATCCACCCACCACCATAAGTCGCAGTGAAAACACGCAACCGATAATCTAGTGGCTTGATTCATCGTCGTCGTCGCGCACGACGGACGATGAAGCCTCAAAGGGTGTTAAGGTACCGAGCCTTCATCGCTCGTCGACGATAAAGTTTTGGTACCCTAACACATAGGTTACCGTGTTCCAATTAAAATTGCTCAGCACGTATGTGAGAACGACTTTACACAACATGTCTATATGGTGGGTAACTTATGTGTTAAAGAATGGATAGCTTACATATTATGGCATGGATAACTCACGTGTTAGGGATGGATAACTTTTTGGTTCGAAAAAATTTGAAAGGTAGTGTGTAGATACTCCCTCTGTTTGGGATTATTAGTTCTATAGGTAAGTTGCTAATACCAAGACACTCTATAACTCTCTCTTATTAATCTATATATACACCAATAGGAGTACATGCACGAGAGAAGTGAGAGGAAAAAGAGAACATGCATTGGACGAGAAAGATAACATTATAATCTTAAACAATATAAAAAAGCTCTCCGGACTTATAAACCTAAACAGAGGTAGAGATAGTATATTCAAATGTAGACAACTATAAGTCATACTAGGACGGATGGAGTATTAGAAATTAACCAGCGATAGAAAGGTCGCGTAGTTAACCGACTCACATTAAACCATGTATACATACGTATACTCCTACCACACAAAGCATTGAAAAACAAAACAAAACAAGAATAGAGTAAGAGTCAAGGAACGACAGTAAATCAGCTAAGATCCAGACTCATGCACGCATACAAACCTATCGATCTATTGATGCAAGAAGCGTTGTAGGAGAACTACTACAATGTCGAGTTTGTGGCAAGCAGATGAGCACTATCGCCGTCTCGGTTATACCCCGTGCTCTGGCCAGATGCACCGCCGCCGCCACCGGGTAAATGACTAGCTCTAGCCAGATGCACCGCCGCCACCACCGGGTAAATGACTAGCTCTAGCCACCGATCTGCTCCCGGTCAGATGCACCGCCGCCACGGTGAGGAGCTGCTCTAGCCAGATTTGTAGCTGCAGCCGCCTGCCGCTAGGTCGAGGAAGAGCTTCTTGCCTCAGCGACGGCGGCAGCGCTGGGGAATCGTCGGCGGAGTCGAACAGAGGCTAGAGCACGCGGTGGCCGCACCGAGTAGGAGCAGAGAAGAACGACGGCTTGACGAACTGCTCGTGGCGTGAGTGGCGGCGACGAGCGCTGAGAGCAACAGCCAGGAAGGAGGATAAGATATGAACGACACGGGTGAGCCCGCTGAGTTTGGCTTTCTCCCTCGCCCGCATCAATCTGGACCGCACGCATGTGATCCGACATTTGACGAGAGTCCGCCGAGTTTTGTCATTTTCAGACCGGTCTGAATATAGATTTCCCCTATATGAATATATGATGACTAGTGCCATGTTGTGCATGCTTTCACCATGTGCTCCTTGATTTTCTTCTCTTTCGTTGGGAGATCTGGAACAGAAGCGTAAATGACGGCTCTATATCCTCCTCCATGCAAAACAGCTCAGAGCGTCTATTTTTAGGCCCTCCAATATACTCCAACCGATACAGCCTGACCAACTTTGTTTGTTTGTTTTTGATGATTGAGGGAAACCGCTGCAGCGCTGCTACCGAGCTGGTTGGCACCTTCTCGTCACTAGACACTGCAGAGCACCTGATTTCTGCCCTTTCTAGTGGGTCGTATATACCATACCGTCTAATTCAAAGATTATTTGGATGCAAACTTAATTTCAAGAAGCACATATGTAACACGACCATAGATAAGAATATATGAACTTTATTCCTCAATTTGCTTGTTGACTTGTTAAGGACAACATATATATGAGGTGCACATTGCTTTTCATTTCACACAAACTCAACTATAAATGTAAAATTTGAGTAAACACACTGTACTTCACAGTTAATAAACATGATATATAGAATCCCCCGGAGAAACCCAACAATAATCCAACTACTCCTATAATACTATCGAGATTTAATAGCAAGCTAACCTGTTTTGCCACCTCAACTTCCCTATTACACTGCTCCAATGCCCTCACATGCTGATACGTCCAAAACGTATCTACTTTTTCGAACACATTTGCTATTGTTTTTCCTCTAAACTTGTGTGATTTGGATGCAACTAATATGGACTGACGCTGTTTTCAGCAGAATTGCGTTGGTGTCTACTTTTTGTGCAGAAAACCAACTATCAGAAAAAATCCCGGAAAATATGCCAAAAATCCTATTTCACCCGAAGACTCGAGGAGACAGAATACGAGACGGAGAAGAGCCGGGGGTGGCCACACCACCTGGTGGCGCGGGCTGTGGGCCCCCTAGGCACCCCCTCGGCCTCTCTCTTTGCCTATAAGGAGCCTTCTGACCTAAAAACTTCGGGGGGTTCGACGTTTTTCCAGAAGGAGTTCCGCTCCGCCGCCACCACCAGATTTCATGAAACAGCACCAGAAACTCCATTCTGGCACCCTGCCGAGACGTGGAACTGGAGGAGATCATCGTCATCATCATCACCATCGCTTTTCCATCGACCATCCATGTTTCCTCCATCTATGAGTGAGTAATCCCCCGCTGTAGGTTATGGGGATGATAGGGATTGGATGAGATCGTTCATGTAATGGCATGAGATTGTTAGGGCATGGTGCCTATTATCTTTTATTAGTGATTTATGACTTTGTTGCGACTTGTTGTGCTTAATGATTGTCACTAGGGCCCGAGTGCCATGATTTCAGATCTGAACATGTTATTGATTCATTATGATAGTATTGTTTTTGGTCTTATCTACAAGTTGTATACACACGTTGTTGTCCGGAACCAATGGCCCCGAAGTGACAGAAATCGAGATAACCGGAGGGAATGGCTTTGATGTGAGGATCACATGTGTTCATGGAGTGTTAATGCTTTGCTCCGGTGCTCTATTAAAAGGAGCACCTTAATTGCCAGTAGTTCCCTTGAGGCCCCGCTGCAAACGGGCTGGCAGGACAAAAGATATTGTGCAAGTTCTCATTGCGAGCACGTATGACTATATATGGAACACATGCCTAGGATTGTCTAGTACTTGGATGCTTTATCTTATTTATCTGCAATTGCCCTATGTTCTGATTGCTATGTGAATTGTCTTGTCCATGCAACGCCCGTCCATCCATCCCTATGCCTACCGCACTCGAATCCCACTGTTTACTGCTATTGTTACTGCTGTCTTTACTTTACTACTGTTGCTACTTTGCTATTCCTACTACAAAACTGTTGCTACTGATAAACTGCTATGACCAAGATTGTTTCCAGGTGTAGCTGTTGCCGGGGAGCATAGCTTTATTTATCAAGTTCACTTGGATTCTCTACTGTTCGCTGCTATCCATCCATCATGGGTAAGTCTCGTGATGGCAAGGTTCCTATTTTACCATCCACTACAAGAAGAGGTACGGTTCTAAACACCTCTGCTGCTCTTGATTCACCGTCTGTTATGAGTAAGCTCCTTACACCACCACATACACATGCTACACACACTGCTACTACTGCTGAATCTAAAACTTCTGATGCTTATGATGCTGCTTCTACTGTGCCTGATAAGAGTGGTTCATTAGGTCCTTTCCTAGATGCTACGATTGCTAGAACTATAGCTGGAAATACCGAAACTCCTAATGAAGACAATACCACACCTGTTAGCTCACCTGAGTCTAGTGAGAGTTATGATATTGAAGATGATTATGTTGAGATGATTGATGAATTCATTAAAGAATGTAAAAACACCCATGATAGGAGCGCTGCGAAGAGTCTCCTCGAGAGGCGTACTATTAGACCCAAATTGTCTCCTGTTGCTAAGTTTGCTGCTTCTCCTATAAACATTATAGATGAAGATTATGATTTCTCTCTCGATCTATCTTACATAGCTATTGTCGAGAAAGAACCTTTTTGTGGGACTAAGAATGAAAGTGCGGTAGCACATATGAATGAACTTTCTACCATGAGTGGCTTGTTTTCTGATGATGTTAAGATGCGTACTTACTTTGTTGCCAAGATCTTCCCCTTTTCACTGAAAGGAGAAGCTAAAACTTGGTTTAGTAACTTACCTCCTGGATCTATTGATAGCCCTGAGTGCTTGATTAGTACTTTCCTACAGAAATATTTTCCTCCTAGTGCTAGACATGCTATTTTGTAGGAACTTTTTGATTTTAAACAGGGAGAAAAAGAGGTATTGCCTGAATCTTGGGCAAGGTTTTGTGCTTTGATTCATGCACAAGCTAGAAGTCCATTACCTAAGAATGAGCTTCTTGATATATTTTATAATGGACTAACTGAGGAATCTAGGACATACCTAGATAGTTGTGCTGATTGTGTTTTCAAGAATATGACTCCTAAGGAAGCTGAGGAATTAATGGCTAAAATAAGTAAGAACTATGAAGATTGGACTCCTCCTAAACAAGCTATACCTAAAGTAATTGTACCTGAACCATCTATTCCAGTGCCTATTCCAACATCAAAGAAGAGTGGAGTTATTGAATTAAATGATGAAGTGATGAAGGAAGCTAAGAAATGTCTTAAGGAGAAGGGAATTAAAACTGCAGATGTCAAGAATTTACCTCCTATAGAAGAATTATGTAAGCCTATTCCCTACTCATCCACTATTGAGGTACACTCTCTCCAACACTTTGATGAAGGTGATATCCCTTACTCTAAACCTCCTGATCAATGCTTAGAAGAATTCGAGATCCTTATTGTTAAGCAAGATAACTTTAATAAAAGGGTGCAAAATCATCTAATGGAAAACACTAGAGCTATTGTTGAGTTGAAAGATATTGTGGAAAGAACCTCTAATGATGTTAAAATGATTGTTAAACACTTTCAAATGGTTCAAACTCAAATAGATCAACTCGTTAAAGTGCAAAACGAGTTGCTAGTTAATGCTGCTAAAGAAAAACATGCTTATGAAATTAGAACTAGAAGTGGAGCTGCTACCCAGGATCCTCTATATCCTGAGGGGCATCCCAAAAGAACTGAGTAGGATTCTCAACAAGCTGAAAATAGTGGTTCTACTCGTAAGAAAAGGAAAAAGAAACACAAAACTGTTGTAGAACCCTCTGAACCTGCTATAGATCCTAATAGTATATCTATCTCTGATGCGGAAACTGATAGTGGTAATGAAGAAAATGAAGTTCCTAATGAAGAAAAAGTTGAACAAGAACCTGAAAACCACATTAAGAATACTAAATACACCAAAGAAGATTTTATTGCTAAGAAACATGGTAGTGAAAGAGAACCTTGGGTCCAAAAACCTATGCCTTTCCCTGATAAGAAACACAAGTCAAAGAAGGATGAACATTATAATAAGTTTTGTGAGTGGATGAAACCTTTATTCTTGCAAATTCCTTTGACTGATGCTATTAAATTGCCTCCTTACTCAAAATATATGAAGGACATTGTCTCGAATAAAAGGAAGATCCCTAATGAAGAAATTTCTACTTTGCTTGCTAATTATTTCTTCAATGGTAAGGTTCCTAAGAAACTTGGAGACCCAGGGATTCCAACTATCCCTTGCTCAAATAAGGACAGTTATGTTAGAACTGCTTTGTGTGATTTGGGCGCTGGAGTTAGTGTTATGCCTTTCTCTTTCTATAAGAGGCTTCAACTTGAAAAATTAATACCAACTGATATATCTTTGCAAATGGCTGATAAATCTACCACTATTCCTATGGGTATATGTGAGGATGTACCTGTTCAGGTGGCTCATAATTGCTTGATATTAACTGATTTTGTTGTGCTTGAAATGCCTGAAGATGATAATATGTCTATTATTCTTGGGAGACCTTTTCTTAATACTGCGAGGCTATTATTAATTGTAATCAAGGAAAGGTGACCTTCAATGTTAATGACAAGGAACATACTGTCTATTTCCCCAAGAAGATTGAAAGGACTTATGGTTTGAATTCAATTGAACATGTTGAAGGCATTCAAGTTGGAGAAATATATTGTCCCATACCTAGAGAAAAATTTGGAACTATTATGATTGGGACCATTGCTATCAAGGTTGAGGTAACATAATCATTAGTGGAATACAAAATTTTGTCTCATATGCAATTGTTTTGGTAGCAAGACTTGATCAACCTTGTTAACAAAAGGATTCCATTGAACAAAACAATGTTTTCATTATGATTATCTCCGTTTTATTTCTATCCTTTGCATTTTAGTTTATGCTTTCGTTTAGTTTTCTTTTTGTTGTTAGTTGCTTGCATTTTAGAGTATCTTAGAACTTCTGTAGTTCTAGTTTTGTTTTGTCCTTGCATCATTGTTTCCAAAATAAAAAAAAATATGTCTGTCAGAAAAATCATTCTTCTATTTCTGAAAAATGCCCAAAAATAAAGTGTCTCGAAAAATTTCAGAAAATTCATATTAAATTTTTACGTGAAAAAAGGGGCAGAGGAGTACCTGGGAGGTACCAGGGGGGCCCACCAGGTAGGCACACCACATGGTGGTGCGGCCAGCCCTGGGTGGCTCCATGCCCTGGTGTGGGCCACCCCTGGCCCGCCACTAACTCTCTCACCTGCCACTTTCTTCTCTCTCCCGAGTAAGCTCCAGTTCATTGCTCAAAATCGCGTTCTTGCTGTGCTTGCTCTAGATTTTTTCGATCTCCTTGCTCAGCCCATCTTTCTTGCTCAAATTTGGAGCATTTGTTCCCTGGTATGTGACTCCTCCCCTTGTCCAAGTAGATTTGTGTTTGGTGGATTATATATTGAGTATTTTGCTGCTGTAGGTGACTGGTTATGAGAGCTTGTAAGCTTGTTTGATGCTTAGAGATATAGTTTTGATGCATGTTTAGGCCTATGAGTAGAATCCTTCATTATATTTACTTTGCAGTCACTTGTTTGATAGGTGTTTAAATTTCAGAATAGAAGATGAGTGAACACCACCTAAACCAACATGAGCTTTGGGTACCTTAGGTCATGAAGGTCCACCGGGAGGAGGAAGTTTTTCCCTCCATTTATCCATGCTCTGAGTTCATGAGAGCTACAGGAATTCTACAAGATTTCCACACTTTCGTTTCTAATGCAGGGTTAGAGCACTTTTTGGAAGATGAACCTTGTCAATTTGTGAAGCTAACCATGTTTGTGGTGCAGGATTTCCAATTTAGTCACTCTTTGCCTAACCCCATGGTCCATTACAAAATTTACAATATTGGTGTCAACCTTTCTCTTGATGATTTTTGTGCAGCTATTAAGGTACCTCAATGGGGATCATGTAGGAAGATTAAGGGAGACCTGAACCACTCATGGATTTATACGCAGAAATTTGCCAAGGGAGTAGCTTCTCGAAGGAGAGTGGAAAAATCCGTAACATTCATCTTCCCTCCATTCGCTACTTTGCCTACTTTATTGCCAAGTGTGTTCTTGCTAGGAAAACTGCCAATAAGTTATCTAAGTTTGATCTAGCATTTATCTCTGCTGCTCTTAAACGAGATAGGTCTTACAACTTAGGTTCTTTGATAGCTTTCCGTCTTGCTGCTAACTGTGAGAAAGGTGGAATTTGTGGAGGCCTCATTGCTTCTCGTTTACTAGCATTGCATGGTTTAGTGCCTCATCATCTAGACCTACAGTTTCCTATAGAAAGGCTTGATCTTAATTCCATGATACAACATAAATTTGTTTCCTTGTGGGCTAGTATGAGTGAGTTATCTTATGAAATAACCTTTTTCAAAGCTGGTTGGAGAAAGAGCAAGTCCGAGTGTGTTGTTCTTTTGCCTGCACCTGTTTTGTTTAACCTTGATAACAGGGAAGGATGGTCCCTCACTGAGGAGGAGCTTGACACATACTTGGGAGAGCTCTCTCAACAGGAGCAGGACACTAGAAGGGAGATCACGGATGATTCGGTCCAGCCCTCGAATGAGGGAGAATCTTCATATCAGCAGCCCGCTTATGATTGGGGAGCTTCTTCTTCTTCTCATGGGCCCAGCTAGGACCATTCTTACCAAGATCTGCCCGCTTGGAACCCCTATTCGTACATGGATTGATACCCACTTAGGCCAAAAGCCTAAGCTTGGGGGGAGGTACGCCGACACCGCACTCATCTCCATATCATGTTGCGTCGGTACTTTGTATATTCATGTTTTCGTTCTCTTTTTAGTTTTCGTTTTTCTTTTGCTTTTGCTTTCTAAAACACAAAAAGACCAAAAATATTTCTGTTGTTTCTCTTTTGGTTTGCTTCTTCTTTTTGCCTTGTTTTGTTTTTCCCTTTTTGCTTTGTTTGAACTATTCGAAAAACCCAAAAAGATTTTGCTTTGCTTGTTTTTCCCTTTTGGTTCTTGTTTAAAAATCGAAAACACCAAAAATATTTGTTGTTCTTCTTTGGTTTTGTGAGTTTGCTACAGGGTGCAGCAGTCCTCAGTGGAATATTGGTCTCATATTATTATTCAAGCCACGCAAGTAAAGAGCAATAATGAGGATTAATGACAACTTGAGGCGTGGTAAGAGGCTGGTAACGAACTCTATTTGTTTTCATTTTTGTACATATACTCATCACTGTGAGCACGCTTAGTCTGTTCATGTAGGGTGTATGTTATCTTTGGATGCTTAGTAGTTCTTGCTTTCTTATGATTAGCTCCAGCTCGCTAATAGTTTGTAGCATGTCTTATGAATGTTTGCTTGCATTTCTCTATTCATAAATTGGTATGACACCGTGGTATCCTCCTCTAAATGTTTCATTTGAATTGACTTGGCACATGCTCACGCATGCACATGACTGTAATAATCAGTTGAGCCTCGATGAATTATTTTGCCTTGAGGGTCTTGAATCACTTTCATGCCATGAGTAGTCCTGTTTTGTTGCAAGCATGATAATGACAACTATTGCTCTCTCGTTTGTCGCTCCCTTACTATTGCTGGCCTTCACTTCCACTGAGTGTTTTACTCAAGTTTCCAACTCCCTAAACCAAATATTTCCAAAGTGTCCACCATACCTACCTATTAGCATCATTTGCTACTTCCGTGCATATTCAATATGCTTTGTTTCCTTCCAAATAAAATGTTTGCTTGATATGAGAAAGTTAGTTAGTAAAGCTCTCACAAACTTGATGGCACACTTTATTTCCTGCACTTAATAAACCTAAACCATTGTGAACTCTCCATGAAAGTTATATGCTTGCAAATTATAGGCTGAGGATTAGCAGAACCGTCTTTATCACGGAACACTTTCAACACTTGTAAATATATACCCAGTTGATACCTTGCTCTTTTGTTTGCGGATGTCGTCGGTGTGAAATAAAAGGGGAGCTTGTAAGTCCATGGAGTTATGTATGTGTGTTAGAGAAACGCCTGGGCCGCTGGTCTAATCCATGCTGACATGGTGGAAACCTGTAGCGTAACCATAATGATATCTAGGAAGCATTCTTCTTATAAAAAAGAGAGAGAGAGAGAGATAGCTATTGAGAAAAATAAAAAAAAGAGTTTTATGAAAAGAGGATAGAGAGAAAAAAGCACCATTTTCCCATGGTAAATAACAAGATTGTTGAGATACTCATTGTCTGCTTGCCTTGTCATTTTGATATGGGGATTCTTCCGTATCATCGGGCAAGGGGTACCCCATTGGCGGTTCTCAATGATACGCACATACTTACAATGATAAGAACTTACCGGTAACTAAAGTTGAGTAGCATGAGGAGCGGCCCTCGTACTCAAGGGACTTGGGATTTTCAGTTTATAGTCTGTCAAGCATATAACTCAGATTGGACCTTACTTTCACCTTAACCACATTAAAGATGCTTATGATAGGGGCAATGAGAGCTCAAAGCTAATGAGTACCATAATTTTAGCATTTGGAAGCCTTTCAAATTATTCAAAACCTTTTCTTTTACTTGTTGAGTATCCACATATTCTTTGAGCACCTTCTTGAGAGCATAGTTGTCATTCTTTGTGTTTGTTCCATTACTTGATTATTTGTGTTATGACTTTGATGCTTGTATCCTTGATATCTTTACTTCTAGTCATCACTTGAACTTCAGAGGTGCCTTGACATTCATAATCAAAGGCAAGCGAGATACCACTCTATCATACCTTTTTATGAGCATTGTAATGTTGCTTATGTTTGTGCCTCTTGCTACTTATTATTTTTGAGTTGGAATCTCTTCATAGCTTGCAATGACTATTAAGTAGACTTGGTTGCATACTCTTTATTATGAATTGTCTAAGTAGTTGATCACATTGCTGATAATATTTACATCATATGAAGCAAATGTGTTCGTGAAAGTTCTTTTATTGCACTCAGTTTTCAACTGAATTGCTTGAGGACAAGCAATAAGCTAAGCTTGGGGGGAGTTGATACGTCCAAAACGTATCTACTTTCCTGAACACATTTGCTATTGTTTTTCCTCTAAACTTGTGTGATTTGGATGCAACTAATACGGACTGACGCTGTTTTTAGCAGAATTGCGTTGGTGTCTACTTTTTGTGCAGTAAACCAACTATCAGGAAAAATCCCGTAAAATATGCCAAAAATCCTATTTCACCCGAAGACTCCAGGAGCCAGAATACGAGACGGAGAAGAGCCAGGGGGTGGCCACACCACCTGGTGGCCTTGAACTAGGCAGCGCCGAAGGTGGTGTGGGCCCCCTAGGCACCCCCTCGGCCTCTCTCTTCGCCTATAAGGAGCCTTCTGACCTAAAAACTTCGGGGGGTTCGACGTTTTTCCAGAAGGAGTTCCGCTCCGCCGCCACCACCAGATTCCATGAAACAGCACCAGAAACTCCATTCTGGCACCCTGCCGGGACGTGGAACTAGAGGAGATCATCGCCATCATCATCACCATCGCTTCTCCATCGACCATCCATGTTTCCTCCATCTATAAGTGAGTCATCCCCCGCTGTAGGTTATGGGGATGATAGGGATTGGATGAGATCGTTCATGTAATGGCATGAGATTGTTAGGGCATGGTGCCTAGTATCTTTTATTTGTGCTTTATGACTTTGTTGTGACTTGTTGTGCTTAATGCTTGTCACTAGGGCCCGAGTGCCATGATTTCAGATCTGAACATGTTATTGATTCATTATGATAGTATTGTTTTTGGTCTTATCTACAAGTTGCATACACACGTTGATGTCCGGAACCAATGGCCCCGAAATGACAGAAATCAAGATAACCGGAGGGAATGGCTTTGATGTGAGGATCACATGTGTTCACGGAGTGTTAATGCTTTGCTCCGGTGCTCTATTAAAAGCAGCACCTTAATTGCCAGTAGTTCCCTTGAGGCCCCGCTGCAAACGGGCTGGCAGGACAAAAGATATTGTGCAAGTTCTCATTGCGAGCACGTATGACTATATATGGAACACATGCCTAGGATTGTCTAGTACTTGGATGCTTTATCTTATTTATCTGCAATTGCCCTATCTTCTGATTGCTATGTGAATTGTCTTGTCCATGCAACGCCCGTCCATCCATCCCTATGCCTACCGCACTCGAATCCCTTTGTTTCGCTATTATTCTTCATTGTCTTTACTTTACTCATTGCTACTTTGCTATTCCTAATACAAAACTGTTGCTAATGATAAACTGCTATGACCAATATTGTTTACATGTGTAGCTGAATTTACAACTCAGTTTTTAAGGCTGATAAATATTCTTTGCGCCTTGTGTGAATCAATAAATTGGGTTTCACTTCCTCGAAAATACTGCGATACACCCCTATACTTGTGGGTCATTAAGACTATTTTCTAAGGCGCTGTCGGGAGCATAGCTTTATTTATCAAGTTCACTTGGATTCTCTCGTTATTGCTGCTATCCATCCATCATGGGTAAGTCTCGTGATGGCAAGGTTCCTATTTTACCATCCACTACAAGAAGAGGTACGGTTCTAAACACCTCTGCTGCTCTTGATTCACCGTCTGTTATGAGTAAGGTCCTTACACCACCACATACACATGCTACACACACTGCTACTATTGCTGAATTTGAAACTTCTGATGCTTATGATGCTGCTTCTACTGTGCTTGATAAGAGTGGTTCATTAGGTCCTTTCCTAGATGCTACGATTGCTAGAACTATAGCTGGAAATACCGAAACTCTTAATGAAGACACTACCACACCTGTTAGCTCACCTGAGTCTAGTGAGACTTATGATATTGAAGATGGTTATGTTGAGATGACCGATGAATTCATTAAAGAATGTAAAAACACCCATGATAGGAGCGCTACGAAGAGTCTCCTTGAGAGGCGTACTATTAGACCCAAATTGTCTCCTGTTGCTAAGTTTGCTGCTTCTAAAAGAGAGGTATGAACGAAAGATGGATTTTCGTTTAGGTAAACATGTATCAAAGGGGTTGTCACTAAAGATAAGTAATTAATCAGGCAAGGGCATATGTACATACAGAACAAAGATCACAGTAGCTGCAAACTATCAATATTGCTATTCATTGCATTTTTCAGAGATGGTCAAGACAGGTGGCTGCACGTTAAAACACGAAAAACCAATTTATCAAAGACATCTAGAATGCATGAGGTAACAAAACATGGTAAAACAATGTTTGCGGCTACTATACTACACCATTAGGACATGATCCATTAGGAGCTTTGCAAGAACAACACTTGAAACAGAAAACTACACTTGAAATGAGATATTTTTACCTCCATGTGGCCTTGATGAAGCCATGCAACATCCTAGAGTTGTTGGCTAGGTCATCACAGTGGTGCTCGCATGCCTCTCGGTATGGACGGACCAAAGGTTCGAGCAGGAGGGCACGTGGCTGGCCCTCTACAGCTAGTCATCGATGCTGGCGAGCTACATAGCGAAGTCTGACAGGGTTAGCAAAGTGTGGCTGCCTCCCATTCCTTTGCTTATCTCTGATCTATGTGTAAAAGATTCTGGTATGAACTGGGTGATTAATGAATGAGTTTGTACCCCTAAAAAAAGACAACACACAAAAGTCAAGCAAACAGAACAAACTATATTGTCGATATCCACACAACAATACAATTACACAGAAGAATAACAACAAACACTTAGGAGTATCCGAGATAATTAATAAAGCCTTACCCCAAAGTAACAAGACTTGCCCTCTATTACTTCTCAAGGAACTAATAAACAATCTGAACATCTGGCACACTGACAGATTTAATAGCAACTTGTTAACTCCAAGCTTGCAATGATCTGCCAGCCATCTGAAAAACCAATACAATCGGCATAGGTGTCAAGTAGAGCATAGAAGATAGCAATAGTAACTTAAAAAGGTTCAATAACACTACTATGTGTTTAAGTTAACATGCTTAAAGCATCTCATGTACAAAATTTAGCAAGGAATTCACAAAAGGATCAAGACAACTATCATGTGCTGACATGTGTCGCTGTAAATAAATGGATATCTAGTTGGCAGTAATCATATCCAGTTGGCAGTAATCAAGAAGAAAATTATGTGCATCATAAGGATGCCAGTTAATCCTTCAAGGTTAACATAATGCACTATGAACAAAGAATCAAATGTCCACAAAATGGCGGCAATTTACTATAACGACACCGATCGAAATGAACCACCACTACTCATTCATTCAGTGCATTGTTTAGTTCAGACAATGATCTAATCATCCACGATGAGAATGCATCCAGAGAACACGAAGAAGGTATATGTCGTTGATCAAATCACCTCATTCATCAGTTCATTCATCACAGCACAGAGGATGGTCGAAGTACTACCTCCAAGACAAGGCTAGCTGATGCAGATCTCAACACACCTTGGTTGTGCAGAGAGGCATCATCCCGTAAACAAGCGAGACCACCACCGGTCAATGAAGTCATGCCAAGGGCTTCAAGGGCACATCCAAGGCCAAAGAAGTCATGCCAGCTGCCGGAGCACCGTCGAGCTAGAAACTCTAGGTCTTCGTTTGTGGCCATAGATAGCTGCAATAAGTTAGCAAGCGAACCTTAGGGAAAACTAAAACATAAATGACTAGTAAGTAATATGACCAAACAAAACAGAAACTATTTTGCAAGCACTATCAACGTCCAAATCGTTTTCCTACATATAACTATACATAAGCAGGAAAATCCTATATGCTTTGAACCGGAAAATGCACAAGATTTAGCTCTGCCTATATGCAAGCAGCTAATTAGTTCAAAAAATATGAGCACATTTATTTCATATACATGTACTACCTATGCACATTTATTTTTATCTTTCATAATTTTATGTACTATCTACACACATATTCCGTTCAACATGAAAAAATAAACATAGTTTATCTAGAGCGCACCAGACAATTTGTATGAAGGACAATCAGATTTCACAGCAGGCAGCATAATTGCTGTCAAAACAAAGTAGGAATTCTACTGGTGGGCAAAACTATTACATGCTCTATTGTGCAAATAAGCATCTAAAAAGAGAATAAAAATAGAGGATTATATTGCACAAGCAAAAAAATAGCACAAAATTATAGTAAAAGGTAGCAGATGCACCTATCCGTGTTGTAATAGTTTTTGGCCCCGACATCTAAGTGGAGGAAGACGTAGGCAAGGAACCCTCCTATATCATCTGACTATCTAGCCACCCAGCCAGCGACATCACCACCGCCTTGGATTCTACCACCACATCAAACCATGAATCGAGAACAGATTAGTTAAGCTAGGGTTTTTGCCAAACAAAACAAACAACATGCAAGTATAAGATGAGTATGTTGTACTCACTATCGTTGGCATTATCGTTGCGGTTGGAGAGCAGCAACAAGTTTGCCTCCATGTCGCGTCCGGGCGCACCTAGAGAGTCATTGCTGGCTCATCGTCTTTCTCCCGAAGGACGCCAACTTTTTTCTAGCTGGAACACCGGTAGCAGCTGTAGCCCGGGCAAAGCGACCACCACAGGGAGGCCATGTTGATCTCTTTCAATGTTTTCTGCACGGCCAAAAGCATGAGCATGAGTACTATGAATCCAGCAAGAATTAAAATTTGTATAGGTAGCAGCCTGGCACAACAAGGTAAATGGGTACATAGATGTAAAAAATGATACTTGAACATTTAGAACAAGTCATGAATCTAGTTCATAAATTAGTACTGGCTTTGGCAATACTCGATAAAGATAAAGCATCAAAGGTAACAAGAACAAATCTTCTCTTTTATATGATTTAATTTATTCTTCAAGCATTGAGAGCATAGCAAAATTTGGATACATGATAAAATTCTCAAGTAGCATACATCAAGTACACAGTGATGGGTGATGACAACAAACAAATAATATACTCGAAGGATAGCAAGTAAAAGACATTACTACCAAGACTGGACTCTATCTTGACATTGTTGTGCATAGCAGAATCAAGGATAATATGAAGGGTAGTAGCACCATATACTAGAAAATTATCATCCAAAATGGTCCTATAAAATACGAAGTATAAAGTTAATTTTCGTATGTAGCAGAGAAGCATATTTATATGGCATATACGAATGACCGAACAAAATGGAAACAGGCAGCATGTATGAAACATGCTATAACAACAAGCCAACTTGTTCGACACCTCAGCTACACTACTACATTGCTCCCATACAACTCACTGGATCAATATACTCCAGCCGATACTACAAGTTTCTGTTCCTGCGAAGAGGAACCAACAGTGAGTATCCTTCAGGAGTAGTGGTACCCAAAAGATACAACCTTCAACTGAACGCACCGGATAGCAAAGCTAGTCGATGACATACAATCAACTCATGCCCGCTCCAACAACAACCCAGCAACCATCTACACTTCACTTACCGAGTTGGTTGCATGAATCGATGGAGAAGGTAGCATGAGGCCGCCATTAGTCACTTACTACTCAGCTTTACCAGGATTCTATCACATAGATGAAGATGATCATTCAACCTATTCTTCTTCTATCTACAAACATTCAAAAACAGCATATCATACATACAAGTGAAAAATTGTGCATATCCACAACATCAGATCAACATCGTGCAAATCAAACGCACTTTCATCTCCATAAATACACAAAGATGGTCTAATTCTCCAAAGCTCGGGTCCGAGCGGCAGAGCAACGCCTAGAGGATACCACACTTGAGTAGTCAAGAATAACTAAGTAGATTAAATTGGCACTTGTGATCATGACAATGTAGTAGCTATAACTAAGTAGCATGGCAGTCCATGCTCCAAATGAACTTGGGTCAGGGAGGAGAAACAGGCAGATTTATTAGATACCTTGGTAGACTAGACACTTCCAGGATGATGTTGGTGGCTTGGTCGAATCCCCTTGGAGCCCCTGAAGGAAGAAGTTAAACGGAGCTGACTCAGCCATCAGTAGTAGGTCACCGAGGTGATTAATCAATCAATCAAGCGGAATTTACATAATTTTTTCTTTCTTTTCCTATGGGAGCTTCAAGAAAAACCTAGGAAATGGCAGAGTTTTTTCCAACAAAAAAATGATAATAGCAAGACTGTTTGATATTTTTTACATGAACTATGCTCTTGTTCCTGAACATTTGGGAAAGACAACAAATAAATGATAACAAAAGTGCATATATCACATGTGACATCTTAATATACAATTTAACTTCGCATGATTATTATAAGTTCCAAGTTGTTCCTATCAAACTAGTGAGTATATGAAGATAATCCAATGTCTAATTTTTGACCATGGGTATTTGAGCCTATAAAAATAGCAGGATGTAGAAAATCCAATGTCTAATTGTTGACTGTGGGTATTTGAGCCCCTACATAGAAATATGTACATCAAACAGATATCTAGTTGGCACTAATCAACAAGAAAATTGTGTGCATCATAAGGATGCCACATAATCCTTCAAATTTAACAGAATGGACTATGAACATAAGAATCGAATGTACAAAAAATGGCAGCAAATTACTATAAGGGCCCAAATCAAAATAACCCACCACTAATCATTTATTCAATGCATTATTCATTTTAGACAATGACCTAATCATCCACGAGAAGAATGCATCCAGACAACACCAAGGTCTATATTGTTGATCGAATCAGCTCATACATCATTCCATTCATCACAACACGCAGAGGATGGTTTAAGTACTACCTTTCAGACAAGGATAGCTAGTTGATGATGATCTCACTATGCTAGGGTTTTCGAGAGAGGCATCGTCCCCCAGACAAGAGAGACCACCACGGTCAACGACCATGCCATCGGCGCGGGAGACTAGTGGCGAGCACCAGAAGCGCATCCAAGGCCAGAGAAGCTGTGCCAACAGCCGAAGCTTCGCCAAGCCAGAAAGCCTAGGTCTAGGTCCTCGGTCACACATAGCTGCAACAATTAGCAAGCAAAGCTTAGTAAAAACTGAAGCATAAGTGACTATAAGTAATATGACCAAAGAAAACAGAAGTTATTTTGCAATCACTATCATCATCCAAATTGTTTGCCTATATATAACAAACTATGCATAAGCAGGAAAATCCTATACGCTTTGACCCAGAAAATACACGAGTTCTAGCCCTTCCTAAATATGCATAAAAAGAGCTAACTAGTTCAAAAAATATGAGCACATTTATTTCACATACATGTACTGCCTATGCACATATTCAGTTCAACATGAAAAAAAAGAAACATAGTTTAGCTAGAGCACACTGGACACTTTATACAGAGAACATTCAGATTTCACAGCAGTATCATAGTTGCAGTTAAAACTAACTAGGAATTCTACACATGGACAGAAGAATTACATGCTCTAATGTGCAGATAAGAATCTAAACAGAGGATGAAAATACAAGATTACCTTGCATGAGGAGGAAACATCAGGAGTACTACCGCAAACCTCTATGGAAGATGACCAAAAAACTAAATTACTGCCTAACCATCAAATTCATGTTTTATGCAAATAAAAATTACCATGTCAGCTTGCCACGCCAGGTTACTTTCTATATGTAATGATGTTGTATAACAAAGATGGTCAGAAAACACCATCAACATGGTAAAATAAATTATACGATGCCATTACACCATCAAAGATTGGTTAGAAAAGAAAAGGAAAATACGACTACTCGAAAAATAAGGAATGGAACAACTTAACTTATATAATAAGATTTGTGGAAGACAGTAGAATTTAACAAATACTCTAAAAATAAATGGTTGAGATTCTTTGAACAACCCAATCTAGCAAGCATGCAAATCATGTGAGATACTGAATTTAGAAATTCAAAGCACTCACAAATAAACACTCATTTTCAGAATACGGAGTAGGTGACCACATCACAATCTGTTGCTAGCACACAAATAAATACTTTTTGAAGCATGTGTGCGGTACTAGCCCCAGCCCACAAATCCATTTGGAAAACCAACTGCTGCTACTAACAAATTCACAACATGGAGTATCCAGCACAGGGAGAAAATTCATTTGATTTTCCAAACAGAGGGAACAAGCCAAGCATATAAAAGGCCATCTACTAAGAACACTACAAGAGGACCCCTTGTATAGCAATACATAGCTTGCAACCCTTTGAATATGTGTTCCAACGTTTTATGGTAGATACATATATAGGCGTTGCTAAAGACATACATTGCGCGGTATACAAACAACAACAAATAGAATTTGTAATAATGCATGTGTTGCGATTTTCCGCATACGGCGCACAATACCGGAAGCTGTACATACGAACATAAGCGTATATGCAATATATGAATGCGTAGAATAGTATGTGTTATAACTTTATCGGTGGCATCATTGAACCTAGACGTAAGATCGAGTGTCCAAATTGAAAATTATGTTAAAAATGAGTCAAACTTGTGACCATCTACTCTTCTATGGCATGCAGAACACTAACCAAGCTTACCTTGGCTAATCTTTTTGATAGTTTTACTTATATGTACATAACTACTAGTATTAAAAGTGGGCCGATGTGAATGTTTCAAAGTTCTCGTCTCTCTGCGTGCGCGTGGCTGAAAATACCAACCCGCAAAGGCGGGTAGATGAAAATTTATTTTTCTTGAAAATATCAACACACAAGGGCGCGTAGATAAAAAATCCATGTTTCCCTGTATGAGCGGTGGGACCGGAGATATGCAAAACTCCCTCCTTATATAGTCCCAGCGTTGACCATTGTGCGCCCTTGAGTTTCTCCGCCCCTTTTATCTCTCAGATGAGATTTATTTCTGCCAACAATCCGGATCTTCATCTCGCCGGCGGCCTCCGCAGCTATGCAGATCGTAATTATGATCTGGCCTCCCCACAGCCTCTTCCACCCACAACAACCTTTTAAAACACGGTCGCCGCCTCGGTAGCCGCCAACAACCGCCGGCAAGATGATGATCGGGATGGTTGGGTTGTTTGGCAGTCTCCTGTGTCCTATCGCCGTTCTCGAGTTGTCGCACTAGACTCCGGAGGCGTATTTGTGCGACAACAGCCAGATGAGCATCGGGTTTCTATTCCCGTTTCAGTTGATCTCTTTGTTGTTCATTCATGTCCCTCCTGCTTTTCTCTCTCTGAAATCTGCACGTGTGAACAGGTTTGTGGCCTGGCCGCATGTGATTTCTCCGTCGATGGCGTCTGTGCAAAGTCCTCGGTATTGAAAGTTGACAGTTTCCGGTGAGGTTCTTGCCTTTCTTGTTTTTTCCTATGATCTCGCTTCCATATTGACATCTCGTTTGTGTCTGTTCCTGATGATAGGCACGAGACAGAGACTGGACGTTTTTGTTAAGGGCATGAGAGGACACATATGTTTGGAGAGCGTTCTCTGCTCATGTACTTCCTTCTTTGCTAATTTTTATTTTCCCTTATTTTTAATTTTGATCTTAGTAGCTGATTCCTCGTCCCTATTTTCCAAGACCGGTTCATAATCGACATGCTACATTGGTCTCCAGAAGAGGATTTGTGTTGCAGTTGTAGGGTCCAAGAAGGGCATGAAGGACCGTGTGTCATCTGAAAGTCTGCATTGCGCGTTTGAGCAAAGTCGCACGAGCGACATGCCAGTTCAACTAATTCAAAAATGCAATACCATGTGATTACAGCTCCCATGCATTTTTTTTCCACGGGTACGTTGTCAGATGTGTGATAATCTTTGCTCGTCTTAAGTGTGAAGTAGTACTTCTGTGTTGACCATCAGATTGTGAGCAATTTCCTGCTATTACTTATCTATTTTCCTGTAACCATCTGCACACCATTTAGAGTTTTGGACTGTTCTATTTAGCTATTGCATGCTGTTATAATTTATGCTAGAGCTGCATGTTGAGTTCTGTGTGTGCATAAGAATTGACGATTAACTTTGCATGTGTGAACGGTCCAACTGGTTGACCTGTAGTAGACTTTCAGTTTTTGTTCAGTATATTGCAGCAACATAAAATCCGGATTATTATAGTGGTTGTATTCTGTTGTCTAACATTCAGAATTGTTTCTTCACTGTCTATTGACTGAATAATTCTGCAGGTGCATGACTTTGCCGAGGAAACTGAAGAGATATGAAGAAAGCTATCACTTGTATTCATATAAGCATTGTTCTTAGATGCATCAAGAAAATGGGGTGTAAGACAATTGTATGAGGACTCATTCCAGTTGTAGTTGTGACTCTGTGATATATATTTTTTTGGTTTGTGAGCCATTATTTTTTTAACTGATTTTGAGATGTAATTGTGAATGTGCATTTTCAATATATTGGAATATGTAACATGGTTTATTTCTGTAATTAAGTGTTCTGAACCCAGCCATATGATGGGAACAAAGTAGATGCTCTAAAATAACCCCAATGATGGGCTAGAGGTATTGAATGTACCTTCTAGGCAAAAATCACACGATTGTAAGAGACTTGCACTGGGCCAAAATTAAATGGGAACGCAACGTTGGCCTACAGCCTTATGGTTTGATGCCATGTCATAATTCCATGTCACACAAGATCAGGTCCAACGTGTCCTCCATGTCAGCATATATCCACAGTGGAACCAACCTGGCCTTGAACTGCCAAAGTATATATGAGTTGCTAACCTTGACTTGTATATGTTGCTACCTAGCAACGCCCATGTTACCAACTGATGTATATGTGTTGCTTTGTACCCTAGCAACGCCCAAAAACGCAACAATTTTTTTCCCGTTGGTATAGACCCTAGCAACGCCTATATGAGCATTTAGATATAGATAAATGCGTTGCTGTAGGAGGGGTCCTTTTGTAGTGGAAGGGTAACACTAGTGCTATGAGTTGTAGTTGTTTTTCTGAACCTGCATATAAGAAGCTATATACTTGGAAAATTGAGAGGTATTAACATAAGATGAATTTTTAGAACTAGTATGGTTCAGTTTAGGTAAACATGTACAATATCAAAGAGGTTTCCAGTAGAGATAGGCATGCAAACAGCAGGACACATGTACATACAAAACAAAAATCATAGTAGCTGGAAACTATCCATATTGCTATTCACTACATTTTTCAGAGATGGTCAAGACATGACTAGAACACCAGACGAGATACCAAATCAGGTCTACTCACTAATAAACATGAAAAACCAATAGATCAACATCATACAAGTAACAAAACATGGTAAGATAATGTTTGTTGTTGTTGTTGTATTACTCCATTAGGACATGGTCCATTAGGTGCTTTGCCAGAACAACACTTGAAATGAGGGATTTATACCTCCCTATGACCTCGATGAAGATAAGCATCAGGCTTGAATTGTTGGCTAGGTCAGCACAGGAGTTCTCACACACAGGGGTGGGCCCACTTCAATTCAAAGGTATTCAAGTGAATACCCAAAAAAATTGAGCAAAAACTAGTCATATATTGTATAAAACTGGTATATAAATAGAAAAACTAAGAAAATAGGAGATGATATAGATACACTAGTCAGCAGACTTAGCTCGCGCAAGGCCACCTTCATCCTCCGTCGGTCCCTCCTCTCCCTTTATGAGGCCCAACATCCTAGATGGCCCAGTTAATTCCTCTATCAGGTTGCTCCTCGCGAGATCACGATCGGCAATCCCCCAATTCAGCAATTCCCCAAACTGAAACAGTCTACCATCATAGACTGAACCAGACGGTCGATGGGACTCCCGGCGTCGATGGGCACGGCAACATGCAACACTTGTCTAGGCCTCCTCGACCTCGAGTCTCCTCGTCTCCGTCTCCCTGCTCCACGACCAGGACATCCGCGGTTGCGCTGCCACACTGGTTCATCTGCGTGACTGCGTCGCCACCGCGCCAGTCGGAGCTCCGCCGACTACTGCTTCTCCTTCCGCGGTTTCCCTCTGCTGGGCAGAACTACTAGAGGGCTCCATGCGCTTCTCTTCCAGTTTTTGAGACTTGAGGTGTTGTAAAAATTCAGATATAACCTGTATGATATTCAGAAGACTAAATATTGTTTTTATTTTGCTTTTTCAAACTGCATAAGTTTCAGTTGGTCTGAAACATGAAGAGGAAGAATGGTCCTCTCACATTCATTGAAAGGGATTTCTCCTTGCAAGTCAAGAAGGAGGATATCAATCACTGGTTTTCAAGCCTTGGTCATGACCAACTAAAACGAAAGTTCCATTAAAGAGTGAAACAACGGAAAGTTATCCTCTAATTTGTAAGCTCTCCTATCATTTTATTATTTTGGTCATTGTGATCTTTGAGATATTGCACATTTGATATGTTGAACGATTGGTAGTGTTCTATAATTTCAAGTTATGGTCTCCTATGAATCTATTATATTATAGTCAAAATGTGTTTTATCAGCTATCTACTCCTATAATCAATTATGATGCTCCTATAATCAATTATGATGCCAAAAAACTAGGGTTTTGGCTATAAAAAAATATTGGACCATTTAAAATTTGAATACACACACAAGAAATCATGGACCCGCCGCTGCTCACACACCTCTCGGCTCTCGATCCAGACGGACCGAAGGCTTGAGAAGGAGGGAACGTAGCTGGCCCTCTCTAGCTAGTTGTCGACAACGGTGAGCTGCACAGCTCCTCCCGCTCAGTCTCTCCATCCCCCACAATAAACAACCCGTGCAGCCGGAAACGAGGGTGCCAGGGAGAAGGACCGGCTGGAGCTGGAGCCATCTGCAAAAACATCAAGTTACACCTAACATAATCCATTCCCACATGTGAAAACATATAAAATACGAACTTTCCAACCACAACATGGATCCGACAGTTGTCTCTACTACACCCCTTTCGGGGCCCTCCATTGTGAATGCTATATCAACTATTGAATGAGAGACAGACACCCGCTAGCCACTTATACGGTACAAGCCGTATGTTGAGCGTGGAACCAGTCTCGCATACGAATACGCGTAAGGTCGGTCCGGGCCGCTTCATTAAACAATACCGCGATATAAACAAGTACACGTTAGAGGGTAACAATTAAGGGATCAATGTCTGCACAAAACTTGTGCGTATTGGCCGTACAGCACTCCTACGCATAGATCGGCTCTGAAACCACTGTAGGGGATCGACGCGGAAAACAAAAATTTCCCTACGAAGGATCCCGGAAACTTAGCCTAGGATCTATCTATGTAGTAATGCGGTAACGGCCGATGCGTAGAGAGTACATACCCTTGTAGTCTGTACGCGGTTAACGGTCCGCGGGGAACGTGGTTGATGTAGTCGTACTCAAAGCCGACCTCAAGGTCGCGAAGCTCCTCGTAGGTCACCCCTTGCTCCTTGTTAATCTTCATCATCTTCACCGTGCAACAGCTCCGGCTCACGATATTTAAGCGCCCCAAGTGTTGCTCCTCGTGTCTTCGTACACATCCGGTGCACGATGAGACCTCCGGCTCCCCGATCCCGCCGGAAGTGCGGAAGTTGATATCCGGCTAGGAATCCCTGCAGCGCAACGGCGTACTGCAGGTGTGCCTTGATCGCATAGCCCAGACTTGGGGCCATGGTCACAAGGTATAGAGAGAGAGGGAAGGAGGAAGTCAACCAAAGGACTTCTCCAAATATTGGTGTGTTTAATCCCACCCATGGGCACCCTTTTATATAGGCTAAGGGGGTGTACCTTTCTCAAAGGCTAAGCCATGTGAGACTAATACTAAAGGAAAAAGTCAGCTGATTTTCGGACTGCCAAATGGGCCAAAAGTACTCAGCTCAAATAGCAAACAGAAAATAAACTAATAAAAGAAAAAGGAAACAACACAGCAGCCTAGGAGGAGCCGGTCGGGTGGGCCTTGGTGCGGCCCACTCCCGCGCCTGCTTCCTCCCGCCCAGCAGCAGCAAAGGGCGCCCCCTGGCAAGGCGTGCGCCAGGTGGCCCGGCAGCCAGCGCTGCAGTCGTAGCTGAGCCGGGTGGTCGGCTCCGGGCGCCCGCTTCCCAAGGCCGCCGGGTGGGCCCGGCTTCATGGCTGCCCAGCGCGTCACTGGGCGTGGCCCGGCTGCGCCTGCCTGGCGCAGATGATTCCGCCCATGGTATTTTTCTTTTTTGAATTCTTTTTCTGCAGCGTTTTCTTCTAGACTATTTCCCTCCAGATTTAGCCTAATAAAAAAAATTATTTATAAATCTTAATCTAAATATTATTTATAATATATTAATTCATAATTAACATATAATAAATATATATTTAAATTCCCATTTATCTGAAAACACTTTTCGGGGCTTTTCCTTTATTCTTTCTCTGAACAACTTCGGATCTCTCCGCGGAATGATTCCGGCTTTATCTCTTTCTCTACCGTGATTCCGTCTTACGAATGATCGCTCTCATCGTACCCTTAAGTGTATCCTCTCACGGCTCGGGAATGCTCTAGACATGATCTGTATCAATGATCAACAGAGGGACCAGGAATATCCATGTGACCCCTATGCATTCCTGATGACAATGTCGTTTGAACCGTCTAAATGTAGCATCCTCTTCCTTTTGTTTCTCGATACAACTTGTCCGAGATCCGATCACCGGTATCCCATACCTTTATTCAATCTCGTTCACAACAAGTTATGTTTACTTGTTACCGTGATATTACATCCCCGTGACCTAGTCACATGTTGCAACATTTATAGATGTAATCTCATCAAGTCGGCCGTATGTATCTTTACCCGTCATATGGGTGAATAAATCCCGGTCTTGCAGTCACATGTCATCTACTGTTCCTTCGGAATACCCAACGTACACCTTTATAACCACCGTATTACTAGATGGCGTTTGCTGCAGTCAAAGCAGCCTAGGGAAACAGTGAGTAATATGAGCTCACGGTCTAAGGAGAAGGAGTCTAGGTATAGCCGTTGCAACAATGAACTATATGACTTGATCGTGTTGCAATCCTTCGAGGAATGTCCAACCACATCATTCTCCAATGATACGATCTCGTTGTCAGTCGGCATAAATGCCCATGATCTTGAAACCCAGATCATCTTCATGACCAACGAACTAGTATGAATAGAAGCTACTAGGGACTTTGTTGTTTCATACCACACCTGTACCAATGTTTCTACTTGGCACAGTTCTAGCACAATATAAAACTATTATAAACTAATTGAGATATGATAATAAAAACCTATTTCTTATTTGCCTCTAGGGCATATCTCGTTCAAAATGAAACATTCTTTCTAAAAGTTTCGGGTTTTATGAACTGAATGAACATAGGCCATGCAGAAGTGGAGGCAATCATAGAAAGAGTTATTACACCAGAGCTCCAATAAGGATCAACTACACTTCATATAATATTTGGAGCTGCTAACAAGAACTAAATTAAGCATGGAAAATAATACATGATATCAAAGAAATTAAAACTGCTATGATAACACATCGGCCAAGTGTAAAAGCCAAGTGTTTTTGCACTGTGGTACATATAATGATTTATTCCACGAACCAAGCAAATAGCATTGTTTCTTTCCAAAAAAAATCCAATTAGATTCATGGTAGAAACTATGACAAGCAACATCAAGTATGTATGTGTACATATGGAATTAACGGGAAACAGAGAAGCTAATGTGGAGGTGGGCCAACTAGTAAATGAAATATCAAGCATTATTCTACCTTCGATGTTAAGGAAACTAAATAACTTTGATAATTAATTATATGTTATACAAACGTGCTTCACTTTAAGTTACAAGCTAAACTATCAAAAAAAATGCAGCTAGCAATCCTGAGAGAGTTCTATTTATCTAGAATTCAGGGGTGAGACCTGAAACTAGTCCATTCTCATTGATTTCAAGCTTCAACTTAGGTTGGTTTTGCCTTCCAAAAATGTTTTTGATACTAGTATCTTTCTTAGTCAACAACGCAAAAAAGTCAAAGCAAACAGAACATGCTATATTGTCAATATCACACAACAATAACAACAAACACTTAGGAGTATCTGAGAAATTAAAGAAAGCCTTACCCCCAAAGTAACAAGACTTGACCTCTATTACTGCTCAAGGAATAAAGCAATCTGAACACCTGCCACGACTCACAAATTTATTATGCAGTTATTAACTCCAAGCTTGTAATGATCCGCCAGCCATCTGAAAACTAGTACAATGGGCATGGATGTCAAGGAGAAGCATAGAAGATAGCAATAATGACTTCAAAAGGAAAAGATTTAAGACAGCTACCATGTGTATAAGTTAACATGCTTAAAGTATCTCACGTACAAAATTTAACAATGAATTTACAAAAGGATGAAGACAACTATCATGTGGTTACATCTTACATGGCTATAAATAAAAGGATTTCATATAGTATTATTTACAGGCTGCACTACTATATATACATGGTGTAGATGAATGAAGCAACGTTCAGGTTGCATCACGTTATGATAAAACAAATCCAAACCAAGGTTTGATCCATTGCGTGATTTTGCAGAAAAAAGAACGTAAGACACATCTCAATAAAAGGAGCTAGTTCTAAACGTGTGTACTCTAATTTTTTTATTGATGCACTATGTTATCAAGAGAAGAACTAATCAACACATCACGCACGTATCACATCTCGAACTAAATGAAGGATATATACCTCTCCCAATAAAGACAGGGAGCAACAACAGAAGCAACCTTAGGCCCTCCTGCAGCTAGGGCAGGGCAGGGGTGCCTCTCGGCTGTCGGTCCGATCATTAGGGAGGCCCAGAGCAGCTAAGCATGTGGGGTGGTGGCGACGTTGGTGGTAGAAGCCAGGAATAGCTGCACTGTACGTAGTCACCATCGGTTGGCGAGCCACACATCTCCTCTCTCCGTCTAGCACAACAAACCGCCCACTAATCAGGTAGAACAAGAGTAACATCAGCGCAAGTGTACTTTTGCAAGCTAGAAACATTATCAGAAAATTCATTTATAGATCGAGAAAAATATAACTACAAAAAACGAGATGTTCATGAACTAGCCAAGACGTTTTTTTCGAGAAAACGTAAAAGACTTTTGTGTTTCATTGCATTGAACAGGTGGAGAGTTTGGTTACAACCTCCCTAGGGAGGGAAGAGCAAAAAGGAAAATTACATCAGTGAACGTCCCAGGTCGTTGGGACTATCGACAATAGAACCTTGGCACCGGCCTGGATCCAGAGGGCCGCTTCCTCCTTGATGGCTCCTACCACGGTGCTGACTGAAGGTTGTGCGCGGTTGAACGCACAATCATTGCGGTGCTTCCAGATCATCCATGGCACAAGCAGTGTAGCAGAGCTCAGTCCTTTGATCATAGGTTTGGGCGTTCTCTGCTTGGCCGCTTCCCACCAATCGAACAACGGTGTGTCTCCCTCAGGTGGTCGGCATGTGAATCTGAGCCAGGTGGTGATGTTGTGCCAGACCTGTTGAGCAAACGGACATGCGACGATGAGGTGGTGGATCGTCTCGGGCAGCTGGTCGCAGAGCAGGCAGCGGGATGTAGTCCACACTTCAAATGTGCCGACAAATAAATAACAAAATAAGCTAGTATCATAAGCAGGAACTAGTAGGGTTGCGAAGCGGCACCCAATCCGCCCTGCTTCGTAGGCAATGTTTGTTAGTCTAGTTCAATTTTTTTCAACAAAATTTGTCTAGTTTGAACTAAATTTAACTTTCGCGGGTTGCCGCTTCACAACTCTAGGAAGCAGTGAGAAAAAGGTTTGCACACTAGTGTTAGCGCTGCAAGCTTTAGACAGATAATTCATGGCAAGCCCTTGATGCACATATTTTTTTATTGATTACTGATAACTGGGTATCTGAGCTGGCAATAGCAAAATTTGAAGTTGCATCCTCAAAATTCAAGATTTATTAAAATAAATAGAGTAGCGGACTTTACCTTCCACTCCTCATGTCCCTTCACGCTCTCTGATTTGTGCTTCCTGACAGCTGCAACAACCATGTTGGCGCCTCTCTTGGTCAGGTTCATCGTCCTCATTTATACACTCTTCAAAAACCACCCTCCACAAGGACATTATCTGGCCTGAAGATGTTGACATCTTTTTCTCCCCTCGCTAAGAAACGGATAGGATTGCATTAGGGATATACATGGTGGCTGCAGCCTGTATGCTTCATGAAATGGGAATCCAGCTAGATCTCCATCTAATGATATAATAGATACTACTTCCGTTCCATTCACTAAGAAGAACGAGGCATGGGGATTTACCTAGTATGACAGAATAACACTCGATGAAGACAGCATTAGCATCCGCCACCTTGTTCGTCAACTAGGTCGTGGTCCAGCGGCACGGATGGGATCGAGCAGGACGGCACATGGTGCAGCGGCGGCGCTGGTCGCCATCCGTGGTTGACGTCGGAGAGAGCCCCAATCAAGTATCACAAGTGAACATTATGGTCATCACACTTATATTCATAACGAGCAAATAAATCATCAAAAATGGGAACAAAAAAATTAACCATAAATTATGTTGTATTGTCTACCACAAATTAACTAAAGTGATCAACAAATTTCAAAAAAAGATTGAAATGATGCCCCCCAAAATTTATACAACATAAGAACATATTTTGAAACAACCATGTTATCTGTGAGTTCCCCCCGAAATTCGAATGAAGTAAGAATATTCAGAAAAAAGAAAGAAAATGAAGAACCCAAATTTATAAGATTTACCAACTTATTTTTTTGGAAGGAAAACATTCATGCTTTATTGCGATAACCGGGGAAATCGCCTACCACAACTTGAGCAATATTTGCGAGTACATCAGCATCCTAGGATATAGCTTCATGAGCATTTAAAAAATTTCCGAGTTTAGCTAGTTTGTGGGCAAGCCTATTAGCAGAGCATCTACATGATTGTACCGTCCAGATGGAGAACCAAGAGTGTAGCTGAAACTTCAGATCATCGAGTGAATGACGCTAACTGGGAGAATTCTGGGCCACCAGGATACAAGGCTATTGCCAATAGTTCAGAATTATTCTCAAAGAGTACTCGGATGGCTCTGATATCCACGGAGACATAGCCTAGAGCTCAGCTCATGGGCTATTTCTGTTCATGGGCAGATAAAAACGTCTTCAGTTCACGGGCAACAACAAAGAACACAAAAATTATCTAGTTCTTCATATAAAAACGATTTCAGTTCAAGGGCAACAACAAAGAACAACCAAAACCATCTAGAAATTAAGATGAAAACGACTACAGTTAATAAACCCATTTATTTCAGAGATTGCCGTGGCATAGTAAGTTGCATAATTGATTCGAATGAATAGAAAACCGCACAGGTTTACACATCTTAACATGATGTACACCTGAAAATGCTAACACTCGTCAAGTTGTAATGCCTATTTATTCCCACACACGTGTAAGTAAACGAGCATATTTTCTTCCCATTGCATATTTCTTGAAAATTACACACATGTAAGTAAACGAGCATCTTTTCGTCCCAATGCATATTTCATGTTCTGAATATCACATAGGAGCCAATTCACATGTGCTGGTCCAAGTTGCTGCCACGAGTAAATAAAGCAAAGTCAAACCCCCAAGACTCCCATGCTCGCACTCCTCAAGTCGCAACCTCAAAATTCAAGATTTATTAAAATAAATAAAGAGTAGCAGACTTTACCTTCCACTCCTCGTATCCCTTCATGCTCTCTGAGTTGTGCTTCTTGACAGCAGCAACAACCATGCAGGTGCCTCTCTTGGTCAGGTTCATCGTCCTCGCATCCACACACCCTTTACGCACTCTCCAAAACCACCCTCTCCAAGGACATTATCTGGCCTGAAGTTGTTGACATCTTTTTCTCCCCTTGCTAAGAAACGGGTAGGATTGCATCAGTGATATACATGGTGGCTGCAGTCCGTATCTCGCTTCATGAAATGGGGAATGCTACTATATTTAGTTTACTAAAGCTCCCTACTGATTCCATTAGATCTCCATCTACTGATATGATAGATACTACTTCCGTTCTATCCAAAGGTATAATAGGCGCATGTCCTGGGAGGCACCACAAAAATTGGATTTGATTAGCCACACGATTGGATTAGTAAGGCGCTAAGCATCGTAGATCTTTTTCGTCACACCCATATAAAATCGACCCCGACCCGGTGGTGAAACCCTACCCGCCGCCGCCCCATATTATCTCCCTAATCCAGCTCGGCTCTCTCCCCAGTCCTCGCTCGTCTCTCTCCCCTATTCCCTGCTTCATCTCTCTTGCCCAATCCCCTCCTTGATCCTACTTCTTGTCGTTGTAGGAGTGAGCTTGACGAGACCTTGGAGAGGCACTTGTCGATCGACATATGCACCCCGTCTGATGCTACGGTCGCTGCAACAGTCAACTTGTCCTTCTTGTTGTCGATGGGGTGTCCGAGAGATGCCATTGTGGGGGTGTCCACATCAACGACGTTTCCATTGACATCCTTCTTGAGTTGCCATCGCACGAACTTCCATTTCTCGTGGTATGCGAGCTTTGTGTAGCAGTGCATGTAATTCAAATCCTTCTCCTTGTTGCGCTCTTTGAAAAGGTCGAGCACCTCCACCAATTAATCGGCGGCGTTTGAGCCGCTCTCAGGTTGGGTGTGCACATTCTAAAGGAATTACATAATTTGTTGACGTCGTGATTAATGAAACCCCACCGGTTCTATATCGCCTTTTGGCTCCTCTCCATGTACATGATGACATACTCAGCATTGAGAACCTTGCGTTCATCAAACTCGTCGTTGATTCTTTAGGCACTTCTTGTTTGATTGTTGTCGATGATGGGATGCAACCCATGCACTCGAACACTTGTCCTCGGGGGTTTTCCACAAGGGTGCCTCGGTTCCCACTTCTTGTCTTATCGGTTTCCTCATTTACAAGTCATCTTCCAGCAAAACATTGGTACTCAATGTACCTGCACATATTCCATACTCCCCTCACAACATATATTTCAATAGCAGCCACCAAATGGGTGAAACAGCATCAAAGCCACTAGCCAAAAATAGTAATATATATGTCAAGGTGTACTCCTTCACAGCCACTATTTTTTCAAACCGTCTATTGTAAGAATGTAAGAATGTGAGGAGCAAGGAAATAAAATAAGTGGAAGCAGATTGAAGAACAAACAATAGTATTACTCCATTTGCAGGTAGGGACACATATTTAACACGGGCAATCTGCCAAAACCTAGAAAACACAATAGATTTGTTCTTAGACAAATTATAGCACTTTGTAAGCTCTATTTGGTGCCTCAAGCATCATCATGTCGTAACGAGCCTCTCTTACTGTTTTATGGTTAAAAAATCATTCATTATACTCGAACCTGTTTCCGTTGTTCATCCCTCATCCCTCTGTGATTTTTCC
Source organism: Avena insularis (assembly GCA_023614405.1). Taxonomy (NCBI): domain Eukaryota; kingdom Viridiplantae; phylum Streptophyta; class Magnoliopsida; order Poales; family Poaceae; genus Avena; species Avena insularis. The sequence continues at coordinate 83,618,478 of CM042684.1, read as the reverse complement.
ACCATGTTACTCCAGCTTTCAACAACCTACAAATTGAATTTGTGATTTATGAAAAGAAGAAACATTTTTCTAAATGTGAAACTATAGTATGTATGTAGTACTACATACTAGTCTCATATATGATATTCACATCTTACGCAAAAGCACGTTACTTAATAATTTAAGCGATAAAATTTCCCCAAGTACTTAATTAGGGTAGGCCCCAAGTTTTCCCACATAAATGTAGAAACCATGACTCAATTCATTAAAAAGGAATATGCATCAAAACTCAGGTTGAGGAGAAGTTGGACATGGATGATGTGATTGTAAAAACAACTCTCCCACCCACATGTAGCAGAACTCGAGGCACACGTAGTTGCGTCGCCAGCTACATGTAGCAAATCCCGGCATCAAGACCGCACGGCTGGGGAAGAGGTTGAGCATGATGCGGCCATGCAGAAATCGAGGCGAAGGTGCGCGTGGTGACAATGGCATAATTCTAGGAATTATCATCTCAACGCAATATCATATCGTGTCTGCCGTAATTCCTCCCGTGCACGTTAAAGGCACAGTTCAAGGGAAGGATAAATTAAACCTTGAGCGATTAGACCACAGATCTCAGCTTAAAATTAGGATCTAGCAAAAAACATTGTCTTGAGAGAAAAATTCACCAATCCGTGCTATAACTGGTGAGACCTCATCGGGGAACCAGTCTGGCAAAGACTTTGGCAGTTTAGCCGACAGGCAGCTAGGCATGAAAAGAGGAGGAGGATACATACCTAGTGTCGCTCATCGTCGCGCCACCGAATACAACATGGATCTCGCCACTAGCCATATCGCCACTCATCAGGACATGGACGAAGTAGCCATCACCACTCCACTCCTCTCCTCTCGCCGAGCAAGATCGGCCCACCCGGCCAGCCGCTGTCACCGTCGGCTGCTATAGCAAGCTGGGCCACTACGGGATGGGCCCATTCGGCTACCCCAGTTGGCCCACCTAGCTGAGCCCCTCCTTTTTACCCTTTTCTTTTATGTATTACTCCCACATGGGGCACCTAAAGGGGAGGGCACACCTTCCTTCCCCTATATAAAGGGGTGCCCATGGATGGTGAAAGGGCATTTATGCTCTCCCTATTATTTTGATGTTTGTTGACAACACTTGGATAGGTTTAATCGGCTATTAAATGTTTCAGGAAAGATCAGCTACTCTAGTGTATTTTGCACTAAAGGAAATAGGCTTCCCAGGATCATGTCTGTGTAGGAAGAAAGTCTGAGCCGGACTGTCCGGTTGATATGCGCCAGAGTATCTGGCTCAACCGTACTATCTGGCTGGCTTCTGCCGAACTGTCCAGCCCTGAGGATTAGACGACTTCCTCGGACATTCAGAACATCACATCAGACACCACCTGGACACGGTCCGGACACTGGACGGAAACTTTGCCAGGTCGGAGTGTCCGATTGGTCTCGCCCGGAGTGTCCGGCCCTGGGGGTTTGTCGACCTGCTCGGACAATCATAACAGCACTTCGGACACCTCCCGGACACGTTCCAGACTCTGGCCAGAAACTTTGCTAGGCCGGAGTGTCTGATTTTCACCCGGAGTGTCCGGCTGGTGTTGGCCAGACTGTCCGGGATAAGTGGATCCCAACGGCTCTAATTCCAGAGGGCCTATATAAGGCCCCTTCTTCTACCTTGGGAGCTGCTCGTCCACCTCAAGAACAGCAGCACCATTTGAGCCACCAAATCCTCAAGATCTCTTCACTCAACCATTTGATCTTTGGAGAATCGAAGGAGGAGGCCTTGATCTATAGCTTCACCAAGAGAGATCTTCATTTCCCCCTCATTCACTTGAGGGCCCCTTGCTCTAGTGTTTCATTGGAAACCCTAGCTTGTGATTTGGTCCTTACAAGCTTGTCTTTGATTGTTTGATAGCTTGCTTGTATTCGGGAGCCTCCAATTAGGTTGTGGATGTGTGCCTCGAAGTGTTGTAAAGGCGTCGGCTTCCACCTCGAAGGTTGGCGCTATAGTGGAAGAGGTGAATCGAACTCGTCGGGGTAAGGTTCATCGGAGAACAAGGGAGGCCTCTCGTGGTGTTGGTGGTTTGAAACCACCCCCTCTCCAAACGTAGACGTACTTCCCCCCTCTAGGTGCCCATACAATCCTTTCAGGTGGGATAAAACACACCAATAAGATATTTTCTTTGGCTAGAATATCTCCCCTCTCTCTCAGTTGCCTTCATCGTGGCACGATATGTGCAAAGTCAACGCATATGTGGCACGCCGTTGTGTTGCAGGGATTCCACCAGGAGGTCTACTTCCGCAACCCCAGCAGGGATCAAGGAGTTGGGGAGTCATCGCATCGCACTGTATGCATGCGATAACTCGGGGGAGCTACACTTGTAGAAACCGGTCGTCGTGCAAGGACCTGGACAAGGGGTAACATGCGAGGAGCTTCGCGACCTTGAGGTCGGACGGGTACGACTACATCATCCACGCTCCTGCATGAGCCAGATCAAAAATCTATCATCTCCATGAAGCAGCATATGCTACACAACGAGGAGGAAGAGGGCCAGGCTCGGGCGTTGAGTGGGCCTAGAGATGGCCTGGATGTCTTTTTGTTTTCTTGAGCTATAGATGCATGTCTGGATTCGTTTCCATGTTGGTGTTGATGGTAGCTGTCAACACCCGGTTTTATAATCCCAGATGCCTGTTTTGCCATACATCGCAATCCCAGGATTACCATTTTTGTGAGAGATAACATATTGGATATCACAATACATCATCCGTTACAAACCATAATAAGGTCTTACACAGATAAGGATCTCATGATCCAGTCTTAATACAACAAGCAGCGAAATAAATAATAAGCATAGCGGTGGGGTCCATCTTCAGGGGCACAGGCAATGCTAACGAAGGCAGATAGTCCTAGTTATCATAGCCGTCCTGCTGGCCATCATCTTGGTAGTCTCCTTCATAGTCTGGCCATGAGAATAGCCAGGGACAAAAGCCATGAGTACTCTTTAAGTACTCGCAAACTACCACTAACAAGTAGTATAGTTCTAAAGTAAAGTGCTAACTCTAAGTTTAACTATAAAGTTAAGTTTGAAACCTAAGCCGAGTTCACAAGCAAAGAAAGATAAAATAAAGTTCTAGAATCACTTAAGTTGGGAAACTAGTGTTATAAACACAACCCTGTTGTGGTCAAGTCAAGATTCATCATTCATTTCATTAGTTATTTTGGAAAACATCTGACAACAAAATAGTATGGCCACTCGAACTGCCCATAACCGCGGACGCGGCTATTCGAATAGTTTGACACTCTGTAGAGGTGGTACACTTTCACCACAAGATTTGATACATCTGTAAGGGATAACCCTGAATCATCATACTTAGTATGCAGATAATCAAACATAACCTTTCCTTTACACACCCTAGTATAAGCACCTCTCCTATGAGCATGGCCTCCCAACCATGACCATCTGTCATCTTGGGCACTGCATAGGTGGACAACATTGAGAGGTAGCCTCAGCTCAAACCTCTCCCGCGAGGGAACTAATACTAATGCATATAAACTTCTGGCTAAGCCTTACCCAATTCAGGTATTGTGGTTGTACGGTAACTTTGGAATGGTATCGCATCCGAATCCAACCATCAGTTTTGTAAAAGGGTTAAGGCTCATGCCTCAACATTTTCATCATCATAAACCATTTGTGTTTCTCAACACATGTCAAAACATCTCAATCGAATGACTCATCATTCCAAGGTTTTCACAATTCAGTTTCACCAAGTATTCCCATCTAACGTGACTCAAGTTATTATCTAACTCTAAACTACTAAGTTAAGAGTGTTCACTAAGGGGGAGTGATGGGATCAATCTCATGCCATAGAATGACATCTGAAGTTATCTATATAGGTCAAGTTTTATACTCTTTATGCTACCTTCAAAACAAGTAAAAGACTTTGGGTAAAGTAAAGGAAGTAAAGCTTGGACATAATACTTAGGGTAAGTAATAGTCAAAGTGATATAACCAAAGCATGCCTAAAGCATCTTTGCTTAAATCATCTAGCTTAATTCTAGCTTGCTAAGCATTATACTTGCAAGTGTTATCTTGCATTGTTAATGGTGGCCTGCCTTGTGTAGTGCAGTGGTTGAAGTTTTCTTCCTCCTCTTGATAGAACTCCTCCTCCTCGAAAGCTTGGTCGGTACTATCGTCTATTAATACATACGGAGTACACAATCAACAAACAATACTTAACTAGTCTAATTAGCACTGTAATGCACACATTTGATGATCTATTATCACCACAAGCATCACAAGTTTTATTAACTAGCTTCATTCTTTTTATTTAAGAAAAGTAATTTCTACTCATTGAAAATAACTAAGATTTAATATTCACCACTTAAAATATGGGATCATGTGTACACATGTCATCACCATATATTCTAACATGTGGGAATGTGATTTAAGGGTTGGATCACAATTTCTTAAGTTTAAGTTTATTATTTAATGATTTAAAGTGACTAGAAATGCCTATATAGCATTATTTTGGTACTAGTCCAAAGTCACTACATGTAAACCCTAATATGATTACATATTAAGATAGGTATGGTTAAATATGATTTTTGAGAGTTGGAATCAACTCAAAAGCTATCATGGTTGATTTTATAAAAATGTTTTAATGTGCAAAAGCTTCTGTCTTGTTATTTTTACTACGAGAGATCGCTAATTCTAAATAAATTAAATCCAACTGGCTTGGGTAGATCTTTTCAGTAGCTTTCTAACAAAATTTGAATCACCCTATTTGGGTTTGTAAATCTCTCTGAATTGATTTTCAAACTAGGGGACAGAACTAAGTTCAAACCTAAATAGAAAAATCTAAGTTTGAATTAAATGGGTCACGCGGGAAGGAAAACGGGCCAGCCCAGTGGCATTCCGCGACACAGAGAACAACTGACAGGGGGGTCCACCGGTCAGCGGCTATTTACACGCGAAGCGGTACGGGGCGATGTGGGCCGTTAGATTAGAAGGGAGATCTACGGCTGTGGCTTGTCGTCGACGACGCACAGGTCACCGGCGAGGTCTAACCCTAGCGGCTCGGTGGGGGTGCTCAGCGGGCATACCAGGGCTCCAGCTACTGCGGCGATGGGGGCGATCGAACATGCTATCGACGGAGGACTCAGGGGTGGTCGCGGCAGCTCCTGTGGTGGACGAAATCGACGACGCCTTCTCCTCCTCTGCAGCGGGCTCCTCCTGCTAAATTCCAGTGAACCAAGGCTCGAGCGGCTCCGGCGAGAGGTGGGGAAGGATCAGTGAGGAGACGGGAGTGGAATGGTGTGAGTATTTGGTGCTGGGGAGGGCTCCTTTTATAGGCGCGGCTAAGCGGCAGAGAAGATAAGCGGTGCTCACGGTGACGACAAGACAAATGAGCTAGAGGCGGTGCGCTAGGACGGGCATGGTGGCGAGTGTCACGGCGGTGAGTGTGCAGTGGTTTGCAATCAGGGAAAGTGAATGGCGTGGAGCACACTAAGTCTCTGCCGACGGCGAGTTTCACGGCGGTCGGCGACTACGGGGCACGGTCGGGGGAAAGGGCGTGTCCGTTAGCTTGCTAGGCCAGTGGGGATCGTGTAGACGGGCGGCTGAAGCGAGGCGAGGTCTGGCTGCGCGGGGACAGGGTGCGGTCTTGATACATTGCAAATGTATCTATAATTTTTGATGCTCCATGCTTGTTTTTATACACTTTCTTGTGTTTTGTCCATACTTTGGAGTACTTTTCATATGATTTCTTGGACTAACCTATTAACAAGAGTCATAGTGCCAGCTGCCTGTTTTCTGCTGTTTTTGGTTCTAGGAAAGTCAGAAAATGAATATTCTCGGAATTGGACGGGACAAAAGCCAAACTGCCTATTTTTCCAGAAGACTCTACGAGCCAGAATACGAGACGGAGGAGGGCCAGGGGATGGCCACACCCCCCCAGGCGCGGGCTGGGCCTGGCCGCGCCAGGGCATGGTGTGGGCCCCCCAGGCACCCCCTCGGTCTCCCTCTTCGCCTATAAGAAGCCTTCTGACCTAAAAACTCCAGGGGTTCGACGTTTTTCTAGAAGGAGTTCCGCTCTGCCGCCACCATAGATTGCACGAAATAGCACCAGAAACTCCGTTCTGGCACCCTGCCGGGATAGGGAATTGGAGGAGATCATCGCCATCATCATCACCATCGCTTCTCCATCGACCATCCATGTTTCCCCCATCTATGAGTGAGTAATCCCCCGCTGTAGGCTATGGGGATGGTAGGGATTGGATGAGATCGTTCATGTAATGGCATCAGATTGTTAGGGCATGGTGCCTAGTATCTTTTATTAGTGCTTTATGACTTTGTTGCGACTTGTTGTGCCTAATGCTTGTCACTAGGGCCCGAGTTCCATGATTTCAGATCTGAACATGTTATTGATTCATTATGATAGTATTGTTTATGGTCTTATCTGCAAGTTGTATACACACATTGTTGTCCGGAACCAATGGCCCCGAAGTGACAGAAATCGGGATAACCGGAGGGAATGGATTTGATGTGAGGATCACATGTGTTCACAGAGTGTTAATGCTTTGCTCCGGTGCTCTATTAAAAGGAGCACCTTAATTGCCAGTAGTTCCCTTGAGCCCCCGCTCCAAACGGGCTGGCAGGACAAAAGATGTTGTGCAAGTTCTCATTGCGAGCACGTATGACTATATATGGAACACATGCCTAGGATTGTCTAGTACTTGGATGATTTATCTTATTTATCTGCAATTGCCCTATGTTCTGATTGCTATGTGAATTGTCTTCTCCATGCAACGCCCGTCCATCCATCCCTATGCCTACCGCACTCGAATCCCACTATTTACTGCTATTGTTACTACTGTCTTTACTTTACTACTGCTGCTACTTTACTATTCCTACTACAAAACTGTTGCTACTGATAAACTGCTAGAGCAAGATTGTTTCCAGGTGCAGCTGAATTGACAACTCAGTTGTTAAGGCTTATAAATATTCTTTGGCTCCCCTTGTGTCGAATCAATAAATTGGGTTTCACTTCCCTCGAAAATACTGCGATACACCCCCTATACTTGTGGGTCATCAAGACTATTTTCTGGCGCTGTTGCCAGGGAGCATAGCTTTATTTATCAAGTCCACTTGGAATCACTATTGTTCAAGCTAAGTTTATTTATTCCTTGTTTGCTTCTTTCTTTATCGAAAATACAAAAAAACAGTTCCTACTCTAGTTGTTATTTTCATTGGTCTGTTATTGTCTTGCTTTATCATGCTTGTTGTCAATGGTTGGTTTCTTTGAAACTGAAGCTTATTGGCAAGGTGGGTTCACGGAAGATCAAAAATATTATTATAAGGAACACCGCTTGTCACAAAAAGGGAAACACTTATGGGAACAAATTGATAGATTGTATACCATTGCTATGATAAATCTTGTTGCAGAAAGAGGTATAAACACCTCCCTTTTCAATGTGAGTATAATGTTAATGATACCATATCTTCTTATGCTAAAGGAATTTATGAATTTTATGATGCGGAACAAATTGAATAATTTATTGCTTGGAAGGGTGCTTTTGAACTTGCTAGTTTGCTTGAAAATATTGATGATTCACCTTACAAATATGAGGTTTATGGTATACTTAAATTTTGCTTTGATAATTACAAGGATGAAAATGGCTATATTCTTGAATATTTTAATAGATGTTTTCCACAAATGGAAGAGACTAATGCCTTGCAGGATCCTATGGAAGAAGAAATTGATGAACCTGAAATCTCATTAGATGAAAAAGAGGAGGAGAGTGATGAACAAAAGGAGGAAGAATGGATTAGCTACCCATGTCTACCTTCTAATGAAAGTAACTCTTTATCCCTTACATTATTTGATTGTCCTCCATGCTTACTAAACGAGGATGAATGTTATGTTCCTGAGGATTCTTTTGAAAATGTTTATAATAAAGCTCTAGTGCTTGTAGATCATGAAAAGCATGCTTTATGTGATAATTATATTGTTGAGTTTATTCATGAGGCTACTGAAAATTATTATGAGAGAGGAAAATATGGTTGTAGAAGTTTTCATGGCATTGAAGCACCTCTCTATGTGCTAAAAGTTTTGAAGTTACACTTGTTTTATCTTCCTATGCCTGTCACTTTGTTATTTGCTTACACGATTCCTATGCATAGGAAGTGGGTTAGACTTAAATGTGTTTTGAATTTGCTTCTTGATGCTCTCTTTTACTTCAATTCATATTTCTTATGTGAGTATCCTCTCAAACTATTATGCCTGAAGATGATAATATGTCTATTATTCTTGGGAGACCTTTTCTTAAATACTGCACGAGTTGTTATTAATTATAATCAAGGGAAGGTGACCTTTAATGTTAATGACAAGGAACATACTGTCTATTTCCCCAAGAAGATTGAAAGGACTTATGGTTTGAATTCAATTGAACATGTTGAGGGCATTCAAGTTGGAGAAATATATTGTCCCATACCAAGAGAAAAAATTGAAACTATTATGATTGGGACCATTGCTATCAAGGTTGTGATGGGTTCGTAGCATGGAAAACAAAAATTTTCTATCGCAAGAACGAACAAAAACCAGATCTAATCTAGATAAAAGCCAAGATCTAATCTATTAGACATGTGCAACGAGATAGATCTGTACTAACCCTTGTAGATCCGAAAGCATTGTGCGAGATCGGATCTCGTGGTTGATGTAGACAATCACTTGACGATCTCAAGATCGAGTAGATGATCCTTCCGGCGCCGCTCTTCAGCGCTCATGATCGGTCACACGCTTGAGTCGAAGCAGACCTTCCTCTCCCTGTTCCAGCGAGCAGCGGAGGTAGTAGATCTCTCCACGGAATCCCAGCAGCACGATGGCGTGGTGGTGGTGGTGGTGGAGTAGAGAATTCTGCAGGGCTTCGCCTAAGCCTGAGCAGAGCAAAGGAGGAGGAGAAAGGCGGCTAGGGCATGAGTGGAGGGGCAAGGGGGTGGCGCCTCCACCCCTCTATATATAGAGGGAGGGGTGCGGCCTAGGGTTCCCACCTCTAGGCCCACCTCCTAGGGCCGGCGCACAAGGGAGAGGGGGGAGGGAGATTCCTTCCCCCCCAAGTCTCCCCTTTTCCTTTCTTGGTTTTCAAGTAAAGTCCACGGAACCTTCTGGAACTTTCCGGAACATTCCGAAACCTTCTAGAACCCCCATATAAACACTCCGGAACATTTCTGAACCTAGAAAATGATCTCCATTATATGAATCTCATTCTCTAGACAATTCCGGATCTCTTCGTGATGTCCCAGATCCAATCCGAGACTCCGAACAACATTCGGTGTCCAACGCACATTCCATATCTACCTAAACAACATCGAACCTTAAGTGTGTCACCCTATGGTTCGTGAATATGCAGACATGATGGAGACACCTCTCTGATCAATAACCATCAGCAGGATCGGGAGATCCATAATGGCTCCCACATACTCAACGATGACTTCGTGATCGATAGAACCATTAACATACGAAACCAATTCCCTTTGTCATGTGATGCTCTACTTATCCAAGGTTTGATCATCGGTATCTCCATACCTAGTTCTACCTCGTTACTGATAAGTACTCTTTACTCGTTCCATGTTATGTCATCCCTTGTGACCTAGTCACATGCTTGCAAGCTAACTAGATGACATTCCACCGAGAGGGCCCAGAGCATATCTATCCGTCATATGGATGGACAAATCCCGATCTTGGTCCATGCGCTTCAACACATACTTTCAGAATACCCAATGACACCTTTATAACCGCACAGTTACGAAGCGGTGTTTGATGTCATCAAAGCACCCATCCGGTGATGGTGATTAACATAACCTCATGGTCGAAGGATTAGGTTACTATGCATTTGAAAGCTAGTAGCAATACGAACTAAATGACTTGATCTTATGCTACACTTACTATGGGTGTGTGTCCATCACATCATTCTCCTAATGATATGACCTTGTTATTAATGACATCCAATGTCCATGATCAGGAAACCATGATCATCTATTAATCAACAAGCTAGTTCAACAAGAGGCTTACTAGTGACCCTTTTATGTTTACAAAACACACAAGTGTTAGTGTTTCCTAATAATACAATTATAGCATGGGATGTAAACATTCATCATAAACACAAAGATATAATAATAACCACTTTTATTATTGCCTCTTGGGCATATCTCCTATAGTCTCCCACTTGCACTAGAGTCAATAATCTAGATTACATGGTAATATACCTAACACCCATGGCGTTCTGGTGTTGGTCATGCTTTGATCTAGGGAGAGGTTTAGTCAATAGATCTGCCACATTCAGATCACTGTGTACTTTTCAAATCTTTAAGTCACCATCTTGGACATACTCGCGAATAGCATTGAAACGTAGCTTGATGTGCTTCAGCTTGCTATGTGACCTTGGCTCCTGCGCATTAGCTATGGCACCTGTGTTGTCACAGTAGATGGCCATCGGGTCCAACGCACTAGGAACCACGCCAAGTTCAGTAATGAACTCCTTCATCCATATGGCTTCTTGTGCAACCTCCGAAGCAGCTATGTATTCCGATTCAGTTGAAGATTTCGCCACAACGCTTTGCTTGGCACTCCTCCAACTCACTGCAGCACCATTCAAAATAAATATGTATCCAGACTGTGACTTCGAGTCATCTGGATCGGTGTTCCAACTAGCATCAGTGTAACTGTTTACAACAAGCTGTTCATCACCTCCATAAGAAAGAACCATATCCTTAGTCCTATTTAGGTACTTTAGGATATTCTTGACCGCTGTCCAGTGCTCCATTCCAGGATCACTTTGATATCTGCTAGTCAAACTAACAAAGATGTGCTATATCCGTCTTGTACACAAGATGGCATACATGATAGAACCTATGGCCGAGGCATAGGAATATTATTCATTTTCTCTATCTTCTGTCAGAATGGACTTTGAGTCTTACTCAAGGTCTTACCTGACAACATGGGCACGAACCCTTTCTTGCTCTCTTCCATTCTAAACTTCTTTAGAACTTTGTCTAAGTATGTACTTTGTGAAAGCTCTATTAGGCGTCTTGATCTATCTCTATAAATCTTGATGCCTAGAATATATGCCGCTTCGCCAAGATCCTTCATTGAAAAACTATTATTCAAATAGGCTTTGACACTATTAAGAAGTTCTATATCATTCCCAATCAACAATATGTCATCTACATATAGTACTAGGAATGCTATAGATCTCCCACTCACTTTCTTGTACATACAAGCTTCTCCATAAGTTTGTATAAATCCAAAGTTTTTGATTACTTTATCAAAACGTTGATTCCAACTCCGGGATGCTTGCTTCAGTCCATAAATGGAGCACTAAAGTTTGCATACCTTGTCAGCATCTTTAAGATCGACAAAACCCTTGGGTTGTACCATATACAACTCTTCCTCAATGTCTCCATTAAGGAACGTCGTTTTGACATCCATCTGCCAAATATCATAATCGAAATATGCAGCAATTGCTAACAAAATCCTCACAGACTTTAGCTTCGCTACTGGTGAGAATGTCTCATCATAGTCAACTCCTTGAATTTGTCGGAACCCTTTCGCGACAAGTCGAGCTTTATAGACGGTAACATTACCATCAGCATCTGTTTTTCTCTTGAAAATCCATTTGTTCTCGACAGCCTTACGGCCATCCGGTAAGTCCACCAAAGTCCACACTTGGTTTTCATACATGGATCCCATTTTGGATTTCATTGCTTCTAGCCATTTGTCAGAATCTGGGCTCACCATAGCTTCTTCATACGTCGCAGGGTCATCAGTGTTGTCCACCAACATGACATTCAAGGCAGGGTCATACCAATCAGGAGTGGTACGAACCCTCGTTGACCTGCGAGGTTCAGCAGCAACTTCGTTTGAAGTTTCATGATCACCATCATTAGCTTCCTCTCCAATTGGTGCAGGCGGCACAAAAACATCTTCTGGTGCTGCGCTACTCTCAACTCCGAGAGAAGGTTCAATAACCTCATCAAGTTCTACTTTCCTTCCAGTCACTTCCTTCGAGAGAAACTCCTTCTCAAGAAAGGATCCATTCTTGGCAACGAAAACTTTGCCTTCGGATTTATGATAGAAGATATACCCAATTGTTTCTTTAGGGTATCCTATGAAGACGCATTTCTCCGCTTTGGGTTCAAGCTTATCAGGTTGTAACTTCTTTACATATGCTTCGCAACCCCAAACTTTAAGGAACGACAACTTAGGTTTCTTTCCAAACCACAATAAATGACGTGTCATTTCAACGGATTTAGATGGTGCCCTATTTAAAGTGAATGCGGCTGTCTCTAATGCATAGCCCCAAAACGATAGCGGTAAATCTGTAAGAGACATCATAGACCGAACCATATCTAAGAGAGTTCGATTACGACGTTCGGATACACCATTACGCTGTGGTGTTCCCGGTGGTGTCAATTGCGAAAGTATTCCACATTTCTTTAAATGCATGCCAAACTCACAACTTAGATATTCACCTCCACGGTTAGAACGCAGAAACTTAATCTTCTTGTTACGATGATTTTCCACTTCACTTTGAAATTCCTTAAACTTATCGAAAGTTTCGGACTTATGTTTCATAAAGTAGACATACCCATATCTACTTAAGTCATCCGTGAAAGTGAGAACATAACGATATCCACCACGCGATGATACACTCATTGGACCGCACACATCGGTATGTATTATTTCCATTAAGTCTGTAGCTCGCGCCATTATTCCAGAGAATGGAGTCTTAGTCATTTTTCCCATTAGACATGCTTCACATCTTTCAAGTGATTCAAAATCAAGTGATTCAAGAAGTCCATCAGAATGGAGTTTCTTCATACGCTTCACTCCAATGTGACCAGGACGACAGTGCCACATGTATGTAGAATTATCATTCAATTTTGTTCATTTAGCATCTATGTTGTGAACATGTGTATCACTACTAACGAGATTCCGTAAGAATAAACCATTCATCTCAGGTGCATTACCATAAAAGATATTACTCATATAAATCGAACAACCTTTATTCTCAGACTTAAAAGAGTAACCGTCTCGCAATAAACAAGATCCAGATATAATGTTCATGCTTAACGCAGGCACCAAATAACAATTATTCAAATTTAAAACTAATCCCGAAGGTAGATGTAGAGGGAGCGTGCCGACATCGATCACATCAACCTTGGAGCCATTTCCAATGCACATCGTCACCTCGTCTCTCGCCAGTCTTCGCTTATTCCGCAGCTCCTGTTTCGAGTTACAAATATGAGCAACCGAACTAGTATCAAATACCCAGGCACTACTACGATTACTATTAAGATACACATCAATAACATGTATATCGAATATACCTTTCTTCTTGATGTTGTCGTTCTTCAGATCCGCCAGATACTTGGGGCAGTTACGCTTCCAGTGACCAGCACCCTTGCAGTAGAAGCATTCAGTCAGGCTTAGGACCAGCCTTGGGCTTCTTAGCAGGTGCGGCAACTTTCTTGCCGTCCTTCTTGAAGTTGCCCTTGTTCTTAGGCTTGCCCTGTTTCTTGAAATTGGTGGTCTTATTGACCATCAACACTTGGTGCTCCTTCTTGATCTCCACTTCAGCAGTTTTCAGCATGGACGATAGTTCAGGCAACGTCTTGTTCATGAAGTGCATATTGTAGTTCATCACAAAGTTCTTATAACTCGGTGGCAGTGATTGGAGGACACGGTGAATCCCTAACTCATTAGGAATCGTTATCCCCAACTCTTGGAGCTTGTTTGCATGCCCAGACATGGTGAGCACGTGCTCGCTAACGAAGCTTCCCTCTTCCATCTTATAGTTAAAGAACTTTTCGGAGGCCTCATAGCTCTCCACGACCGCGTGAGTCTCAAAAATCAGCCTGAGCTCCTTAATGATCTCGAACGGGTCGTGGTTCTCAAAGCGCTTCTGAAGATCCGTTTCTAAACCGTACAGGATGGCACACTGAACTGTGGAGTAATGATTTTTCCGAGTGGCGTAAAAATTCTTTACGTTATCGGTGGCATCTTCTGCAGGTGGGTCACCTAGCGGTGCTTCGAGCACATAGGTCATCTGACCAGCCCTGAGGACAATCTTCAGTCCACGGAGCCAGTCCGTGAACTTGCTTCCATTGTTCTTAAGCTTTTCTTTCTCTAGGAACGCATTGAAATTGATGGACAGGTTCGCCATAATCTACAAGAAATTTGCAAGTAGTTTAGACTAAGTTCATGATAAATTGAGTTCAATTTCGATTCTTAAATTAACTAGGTGAACTCCCACTCAAAATAACATCCCTCATGTTGTCATAGTGATTACACGAACCAAATCCACAACACCAAGTCCGATCTTCACGAGAGAAGATGTAGTTTCATCGGCGAACAATCTTCATGTTCATCATATCATTTATATGACTCATGCTCTACCTTCCGGTATTCCGTGTTCCGATACCATGTCTGTACATGCTAGGCTCGTCAAGATTAACCTTAGTTTCCGCACGTGCAAATCTGGCTTGCACCCGTTGTATGCACACGTAGAATCTATCACATCCGATCATCACGAGATGCTTCGAAACGACGAGTCTTAGCAACGGTGCCAACTAAGAATGAACACTTTATTACTTGATATTTAGTGAGAGGGATCATCTTATAATGCTACCATCGCGATCTAAGCAATACAAGATGCGTAAAGGATTAACATCACAGGCAATTCATAATTAGTGTGATATGATATGGCCCTTTCTTCTTATGCCTTTGATCTCCATCTCCAAAGCACGGACATGATCTCCATCATCACCAGCATTGCGTCAAGGTCATGGCGCTTCATGGTTGTCCATCATCACTAGCAACTATTACAACTACTTGGAATAAAGCTATTACAAGATGAATAGACACGCAGGTCTTAACAGAATTAAATACAACCATTAGGCTCCTGCCGGTTGCCATATTACAACAAGGATCATTGCATACATCAAATATAATCACAATCACATGAAGGCCATATCACATCACAAAACCCCTGCAAAAACAAGTTAGACGCCTCTAATTTTCTTTGCATGTTTTACGTGGATTGGGGCTTTCGAATAAGAACGAATCTTACCTACGAAACTGAACCACAACGTTGATACAAGTGCTATCAAGTGCAAAGTGTAAATTGGATCTGTACTATGGTGAGAGAGACAGACACCCGCCAAGCCACTTGTGCAAAGCAAGTTACACGTCAAGCGTGGAGCAAGTCTCATGTGCGATGACATGTAAGGTTAGCCTGAGCCGCTTCATCCCACCATACCGCAAGATGCAAAGTACACAAAGCAAAAGACGACACGAGCACCAAAGCCCACAAAACCATTTTGTTCTACTCGTGCAACAGATCTACGCATAGACACGGCTCTGATACCACTAATGGGCTCGTAGCATGGAAAACAAAAAAATTCTACTGCAAGAACGAACAAAAACCAGATCTAATCTAGATAAAAGCCAAGATCTAATCTATTAGACATGTGCAACGAGATAGATCTGTACTAACCCTTGTAGATCCGAAAGCCTTGTGCGAGATCGGATCTTGTGGTTGATGTAGACGATCACTTGCCGATCTCAAGATCGAGTAGACGATCCTTCCGGTGCCACGTTCGGGCAGCGCTTCCGCAGTCGGTCACACGTGCAGAGTCGATGCAGACCTTCCTCTCCCCGTTCCAGCGAGCAGCGGAGGTAGTAGATCTCTCCACGGAATCCCAGCAGCACGACGGCGTGGTGGTGGTGGTGGAGTAGAGAATTCTGCAGGGCTTCACCTAAGCCTGAGTAGAGCGAAGGAGGAGGAGAAAGGCGGCTAGGGCAAGAGTGGAGGGGCAAGGGGGGTGGCGCCTCCACCCCTCTATATATAGAGGGAGGGGTGCGGCCTAGGGTTCCCACCCCTAGGCCCACCTCATAGGGCCGGCGCACAAGGGAGAGGTGGGAGGGAGATTCCTCCCCCCCAAGTCTCCCCTTTTCCTTTCTTGGTTTTCAAGTAAAGTCCACGGAACCTTCTAGAACTTTCTGGAACATTCTGAAACCTTCTAGAACCCCCATATAAACACTCCGGAACATTTCCGAACCTAGAAAATGATCTCCATTATATGAATCTCATTCTCCGGACAATTTTGGATCTCCTTGTGATGTCCCAGATCCAATCCGAGACTCCGAACAACATTCGGTCTCCAACGCACATTCCATATCTACCTAAACAGCATCGAACCTTAAGTGTGTCACCCTACGGTTCGTGAATATGCAGACATGATGGAGACACCTCTCCGATCAATAACCATCAACGAGATCTGGAGATCCATAACGGCTCCCACATACTCAACGATGACTTCGTGATCGATAGAATCATTAACATACGAAACCAATTCCCTTTGTCACGCGATACTCTACTTATCCGAGGTTTGATCGTCGGTATCTCCATACCTAGTTCTACCTCGTTACTGATAAGTACTCTTTACTCATTCCATGTTATGTCATCCCTTGTGACCTAGTCACATGCTTGCAAGCTAACTAGATGACATTCCACCGAGAGGGCCCAGAGCATATATATCTGTCATATGGATGGACAAATCCCAATCTTGGTCCATGCGCTTCAACACATACTTTCAGAATACCCAATGACACCTTTATAACCGCCCAGTTACGAAGCGGTGTTTGATGTCATCAAAGCACCCATCCGGTGATGGTGATTAACATAACCTCATGGTCGAAGGATTAGGTTACTATGCATTTGAAAGCTAGTAGCAATACGAACTAAATGACATGATCTTATGCTACACTTACTATGGGTGTGTGTCCATCACATCATTCTCCTAATGATATGACCTTGTTATTAATGACATCCAATGTCCATGATCAGGAAACCATGATCATCTATTAATCAACAAGCTAGTTCAACAAGAGGCTTACTAGGGACCCTTTTATGTTTACAAAACACACAAGTATTAGTGTTTCCTAATAATACAATTATAGCATGGGATGTAAACATTCATCATAAACACAAAGATATAATAATAACCACTTTTATTATTGCCTCTTGGGCATATCTCCAACAGGTTGAGGTAACATAATCATTAGTGGAATACAAAGTTTTGTCTCATATGAAATTGTTTTGGTAACAAGACCTGATCAACCTTGTTAACAAAAGGATTTGATTGAACAAAGCAATATTTTCACCATGATTATCTCCGCTTACTTCTATTATATCCATTTTAGTTTTTGCTTATGCCTAACTTAAAGGCGTTAAAGAAAAGTACTTATTGGGAGATAGCCAAAAGTTTTAGATGAGTCTTGGAAGTTATTACCTCTGTAATAACCTCTCCTTATCCTTTTTATTTGCTTTTTGTGCCAAGAGTAACCTCTAATGAGAGAGAAGTAATGATTGGGAAAGTTGCTGTCCCGAAATAGATAT
Organism: Avena insularis; assembly: GCA_023614405.1. NCBI lineage: Eukaryota > Viridiplantae > Streptophyta > Magnoliopsida > Poales > Poaceae > Avena > Avena insularis. The sequence goes on along the minus strand of CM042684.1, from coordinate 83,601,023 downwards.
CTGTGCTTCACCATAAAAAATCGTGTAAAATACCTGAACGTCTTTTTGAGGCGTGAATTTTTGTGCTTCTGCCCCAGGTTGTTATCTAACTTTCATTAGTTCAACACTTTTTGATTTGGGAAACAGAAGGTCTTCGAAACAATTCGTCTTTACCTGCTGGTCTGTTTTAATAGATTTCTGACATTTTCTGCATTTGCTTCTTGTTGGTTCCTTTTTGAGTTCTTTTGGGGAATTGAGCTTTTTGAGGGAAGTTCTACAGTATCTAGTGTTCTAATGGAAGTTTATTTGGTGTTAGAACTGAACATTAATACTTATTTATCTTGAGTGCACTAATGTTGCTAATAAAGATTGTGTGAAGTTTTGTATGAAGGAAAATTTCAGGTGTATGGAAGGAATGAGTAATGAGATGAAGGATGAACTAAAGATCAATCTTGGGGATGCCACATGTGTCACCCCAAGAAATATCCAAGAAGTACAAGCGTCAAAGCTTGGGGATGCCCAAGGCATCCCCTTCTTCATCAATAAAAATCCCAGGTTTCTTCCAAACACTTCATTTTTATTGTTTCATGCACAGTTGTGTTCTTCTTGGAGCGTCTTCTTTTTCGTTTTCGTTTTGGTTTTTCATTTGTTTTGGTTTGCTTAGTTTGCTGAATAAATTGGTTGGACCCCCTCTTTCATACATTGGTTTGCAAATAGTTTGGTTTGGTTTGGAAAAGAGTAGGAAAGTTCATACTTATGTGGTAAAAAGAGCTCGTTTTGACTGTGGCCTATGCTTTGTCATGCCATGCTTGATATTGTTTTGGCTTTATGCTTAGTATTCTTTGCTGTAGAATGAATTGTTGTAAACAATTGAGATTGCTTAATGTGCCTTGGATGAATAATGCGTTGTTTTAGCATATTAAAGCATAGTATAGTGGTATTCTACTTTGATGTTTATTTGGGTTGACTTGGCACATGCTCACACCATGTTATGACTATCTCAAGTCACCATAGGCTTTATGATCCTTTAGTTTTCAACTTGTAGTATCACTTTATGCTTTGATCAGTGATGTTTTGTCGCTCTGCATGATTATGGCCATTATTGCTCTCTTAGTTTGTCGCTCCCAGTCTTTTGCTAGCCTCCACAACCAAATATGAGTTCCACTCATGCATCCAACTCCCTAAACCAAGTTATTCCAAAGAGTCCACCATACCTACCTATTAGCTTAAGATATTCCAAGTATATTCATGCTTTTGTTTACCTTCCAAATTAAACTTGTTATGAGAAAACTAGTGATTAAAGCTCTCACGAACTTGATGGCACACTTTACTTTTCTTGCCCTTAATAAACTTGGACCATTGTGTCGTCTATGTTGTATATGTTTGCACTAATTTGTTGGGAATTAACAGAACCATGCTTTCATGGGGAACGCTTTCAACATTGCACTTGGTACTTGTACCTAGTTGATATCATGCTCTTTTGTATATGGATGTCATCGGTGTGAAATGAAAGGGGAGCTTGTAAGTCCATGGAATTATGTATATGTGTTAGAGAAACGCCTGGTCCGCTGGTCTAATCCATGCTAACATGGTGGAAACCTGCAGCGTAACCATAATGAGTTGTCTATGAAGCATTCTTCTTATAAAAAAAGAGTCATATATTGAAAAAAAGAAAAAATAAAAAAAAGGAGATTATGAAAAGAGGAAAGAGAGAAAAAAGCACCATATTCCCATGGTAAATAAGAAGATTGCTGAGATGCTCGTTGTCTACTTGCCTTGTCATTTTGATATGGGGATTCTTCCGTCTCATCGGGCAAGGGGTACCCCATTGGCGGTTCTCTATGATACACATATACTTACAATGACAAGAACTTACCGGTGACTAAACTTGAGTAGCATGAGGAGCAGCCCTCGTATACAAGGGACATGAGATTTCTAACTTATACTTCATCAAGCATGTACACCATAGTTTGTTCACTTTAACCTTAATCACCTTCAAGATGCTTATGATAGGGGCAATGAGAGCTGAAAGCTATAAGTACCATAATTTTTGGAAGCTCTTTATGAGACTTGAATCCCTACTTCCTTGTATAAAAAGGCCTTTCTTCCACCATCATATTGAGTCTCCACTTTCTATCTTTATGCACCTACAATGAGAGCATAGTGGCCATTCTTAGTTCTATGTGCATTGTCCCAAGACTAGTTGATTGATGCATACCTTGGTATTGCTTGTTTTAAACTATTTGTATCTAGTCACTCTTGTAAACTTTGAAGGTGTCCTATGCATTTATATTTGCTACTCTATTTGCTATGTTTTCTTTATGTGAAACAAACAAACGTCTTGCAAAGCATTGTTATTCATGAATCTTTTGTTTGTGACTTTTTCATGTTGCATCATAGTTTCTTTGTCCTGTTGCTAGAACTTTGTCTTTCATGTTATGATTGAAGTACTATGATCCCAACTTTGAATGTTTTACAAATACTTTTATCAAGTTTATGATGGTGCATGTCACCTCAAAAATTATTCTTTCTTTTTATCACTTACCTACTCGAGGACGAGCAGGAGTTAAGCTTGGAGATGTTGATACATTGCAAATGTATCTATAATTGTTGATGCTCCATGCTTGTTTTTATCCACTTTCTTGAGTTTTGTCCACACTTTGGAGTACTTTTCATATGATTTCTTGGACTAACCTATTAAAAAGAGCCACAGTGCCAGCTGCCTGTTTTCTGCTGCTTTTGGTTCCAGGAAAGTCAGAAAATGAATATTCTTGGAATTGGACGGGACAAAAGCCAAAGTGCCTATTTTTCGAGAAGACTCCAGGAGCTAGAATACGAGACGGAGGAGGGTCAGGGGCTGGCCACACCCCCTCCCCCAGGCGTGGGCTAGGCCTGGCCATGCCAGGGCATGGTGTGGGCCCCCCAGGCACCCCCTCGGTCTCCCTCTTCGCCTATAAGAAGCCTTCTGACCTAAAAAATCTAGGGGGTTCGACGTTTTTCCAGAAGGAGTTCCGCTCCGCTGCCACCACCAGATACCACGAAACAACACCAGAAACTCCGTTCTGGCACCCTGCCGGGATGGGGAATTGGAGGAGATCATCGCCATCATCATCACCATCGCTTCTCCATCGACCATCCATGTTTCCCCCATCTATGAGTGAGTAATCCCCTGCTGTAGGCTATGGGGATGGTAGGGATTGGCTGAGATCGTTCATGTAATGGCATCAGATTGTTAGGGCATGGTGCCTAGTATCTTTTATTAGTGCTTTATGACTTTGTTGCGACTTGTTGTGCTTAATGCTTGTCACTAGGGCCCGAGTTCCATGATTTCAGATCTGAACATGTTATTGATTCATTATGATAGTATTGTTTATGGTCTTATCTGCAAGTTGTATACACACATTGTTGTCCGGAACCAATGGCCCCGAAGTGACAGAAATCGGGATAACCGGAGGGAATGGCTTTGATGTGAGGATCACATGTGTTCATAGAGTGTTAATGCTTTGCTCCGGTGCTCTATTAAAAGGAGCACCTTAATTGCCAGTAGTTCCCTTGAGCCCCCGCTGCAAACGGGCTGGCAGGACAAAAGATGTTGTGCAAGTTCTCATTGCGAGCACGTATGACTATATATGGAACACATGCCTAGGATTGTCTAGTACTTGGATGCTTTATCTTATTTATCTGCATTGCCCTATGTTCTAATTGCTATGTGAATTGTCTTCTCCATGCAACGCCCGTCCATCCATCCCTATGCCTACCGCACTCGAATCCCACTGTTTACTGCTATTGTTACTACTGTCTTTACTTTACTACTGCTGCTACTTTACTATTCCTAATACAAAACTGTTGCTACTGATAAACTGCTGTGAGCAAGATTGTTTCCAGGTGCAGCTGAATTGACAACTCAGTTGTTAAGGCTTATAAATATTCTTTGGCTCCCCTTGTGTCGAATCAATAAATTGGGTTTCACTTCCCTCGAAAATACTGTGATACACCCCCTATACTTGTGGGTCATCAGCTCTGCGGTCGGCGGCGGCATGGACGACAGTCTCCGGGCACGGCGGTTCCTGGCTGTTCTAGTCGATGTCCTCGGGCTGGGGCTGGTTGGGCGGTGGAGGTGGACCAGAGGCTACCTCCTGGACATGGTGGATGGCGTTGGCGGCGGCTGTGGCGTGCTGTCGCCGGTGAGGTGCCCAAATGGGGTCTCAGCCTTAATGGCCATGACCATTTGGTTGTGGCACAGTGAGTGGCTGGGCTAGTGAGGGGTAGGGGAGTGTATGGGTTGGCTGTGGTTGCAAAATGGGGAACCAATTTGGTTCAAACACTGCTCCAAATAGTGTTTTGTGTTTTGTTTGAATTCTGTCCACCAAGTGTTTGTGAAAATGGCCGAAAGAAATCAAGTTTGGAATTTTTGGATGAATTTTGGTGGGTTTGCTATACACATGCTTAAGCTTCTGTGGTTGCTGGGGTTTTGAAATTGGAGCTCATTTGAGTTGTTTTTGAAATAGGGTGATCTTGATACCTACACTAGATTCAATCTTCAAATGTCATTTAAAATTAGTGTTTGAAAGATTTTGGCAGATCACAAGGTGGTCCTTGGTACACTACTACTTGTACTAGAAAGGGGTGCAAAGACCCATATTTATTTCTGTTAAGAATTGAGTCCTAGGAATAGCCAAAGTAGGCATGTTGATTAAAATGGCACAAATGACCACTTCTTTCTTTTATTCATTTTGATTTGTTTTTCTTTGTGATTTGTTTGGGAATGATCTAGATGATGTTTATTTCACCTAAGAATAATTTTACAAGCAATGGATCACTTAATCATGGCAATTCAAAACAATTCCTATTTAAATGCACACACATATGAATGCTTTAATAATTTTAAATGGAAAAGTTTTTGTTAACCCTAATTTTGATGACTTGGATCTTAATAAACTTGGATTAAAGTTTTGGGATGTTATAGTAGCTATGATGTTTGTTCATATGTGATCAACTTAGAACCAAAACATGAATGTTTTGTAAAGGAGCATGCATGCATTTGGGATTTGGCCCGCCGCTGATTTGAACAATTCAGGTTTGGCGCGATGTTTGCAGAATTTTCGACCTCAAGACATATTTTTGTTTTGTAGTACTTATAAATTGATGCATGAATGTTGTTGATCTCGTTGACATCCTGGTGTTGCCCTAACCGGTGGAGTCTAGCTGCAAGGCTATGTTGGATCCGGTGGCACAAGGGAAGGATTGTATTGTGTTTTAGTCTAGTTCAAACAAATGAACTAGTTTTTTCAAAAAGTGATGATTTATAAAGTTATAGTTTATTTTTTGTACTAAAGAAGGTAGAGGGTACCTAAAGGTTACCCGTTTGCATGCGATCCATGAGTGCATTGGTTATTGATCTGTAGTGTATTATTTTGTTTGTCTCTAAACACCTGATTTGAGGTAGAAAAAGGAGTATTTCGTGTACTACTCACAAGAAGGTTAATTTTTCATAGTTATGTATATATGAAGGACATTGCTACCCGGAGGTAGTTGCTGCATACCCAAACCTGGCGGGTTCCGATCGACCTTGTTCTGACAAGCTGCACGCTGCGACGAGCACGTGAGCCAGGAAATTTCGTGTGAGCACGGCTTCCATCGCGAGGTTTGACCAAGTAATATGTTCTTAATCACAAAAGGACAATAAATCTCCGACGTTATCCAGAATAAAATCTAAATTTATAAATTTAAAATATTTTATAGGTCAAACTGTTTATCGGATTTAGAATCTATTTTTACCATTGGGCTAGTTGCGATGAGATCTTCTAAATTAGATCCCATTTCAGTATGTTCTAACAACTTTTTTCGATCAAAAGTTATCCACGGGTAACACGTAAGTTATCCAGACCATAATATATAAGTTACTGTGGAGAATCTGTTGCATTAATGCAGTAAAAGTACCCGGCGACCGTTCTGAGATAATTACATAACTCAGCGGCGTTCCGACAGGCAACACAAGCGATGCCTCACATGCATGCTCCGACTAAATAACACGACATTTTTTACCCGAAAAGTTATCCACCATTAACACGAGAGTTATTCAGACCTCAGCATGTAAGTTACACACTCAATAATATGTAAGTTACCCACCACCACAAAAATTACCCATAAATAGAATATAGAAGTTATTAAACGTCTCGTCTTCCTCGCCTGTCGCCGCTCTCGTGGCATACGGGCTACTCAAACTCGAAAGGCTACCGCATCAAACATCAAGCATACTTTTTTTAAACAAACTAAATCTAAGTTTCTTTTGCATACGATATAGTAAATGGAGTTTTATGTCCCACCCACCACCTAAGTCATAGTGAACAACCGTAACGCGGAACTAGTAGTTTAGCGGCTCGGCTCATCGCCCGTCACCGCTACCGTGACGTACATATGAAGAAACCTCGTAGGTTGTTAGGGTACCGAACCTTGATCGCTCATCGATGCTAAGGCATCGAAAGGGACAAAGTCTCGGTACCCTAACACCGAGGCTACCACGTCTCAATTAAACTACCTCATATCTCATATTTAATTAACTAAACTAAAATACATGAGATAACCGAGGTTTTATGAGACAAATAAAGAATACAAAAGTCACCCACATGAGAAATGCAAGAACGTCTCCACCCAACACGTTTATATGGTAGGTAAATTATATGTTTCAGGGTGGATAACTTAAATAATATGATATGGATAAGTTACGTGCTAAGGGTGGGTAACATGATTTTTTCCCAAATGTTACCCACCAGTAACACGGGAGTTATCCAGGCTTCGGTATATAAGTTATCCACCCAATAACATATAAGTTATCCACCACTACAAAAATTTACCCACAAATAAAATATAAAAGTTATTTTAGTAGCTCGGCTTT